>CM031244.1:695797686-697276507 GCA_018340775.1 Taxus wallichiana var. yunnanensis | reverse complement strand
TAAAATACTAATATTTGTAAAAACGGACAAGTTTAGCTATATTAAACACTTAAAATTATATGACTTATTTTTTTTTTCGAAAAAACTTATAAGATTGTAGTCCGTTTGCCCGCATTTTGGATGACCAAATCTTTTTTTTTTTTTTCCTTTGGTGAAACGTTAGATGTAGTTGTCTATCTTGGGATGGATTTTATTTTGTATTTTTTTTAGCAATATTTTTTTTTATGATTTTTTCCGTGAAAGTGGTCTGAAAATATTTAGAAAATGGAGCGCTTTCCGTTTGCCCGCCATAACTATATCAAAAAATATCGAAATCAATTTTTTTTTTTTTAAGGTGTATAGAATTTGTCCACGCTTGGGATGGTATAATTTTTATCATATTTTGATAAGCGAAACAAAAGTTACAGTCTTAAACGTAGACATGAACATTCACGGGAAAAAATGTCTTAAGGACCTATTGTTAGTAATAAATTATAAAATGATATTTATCTTATTCTATTCACTTTAAAAACAATATTTTTACAAAGCTAAGAGTCTACCCTACGTGATGGCACCATTTTTGTGAAATGTTTTCAGTTTTTTAGCATGGTTCAAGTCTTTGGAAGAGCAGATTTGAGGTTTTTTGACCTTTTGCACTTCATAATGACCTTCTATAGCTTTGGTTGGGGAAAAACAAAGATTTTCCGAGGCTTAGGTTCGGCAAATAGATCCGCGATCGCGGTTTTTGTAAAAATACCGCGAACGCGCTTTATAAAGCGCGCTCGCGGTTTATAAAGCACGCTCGTGGTTTATAAAGCGCTCGCGCTTTATAAATCATATTTACACACATCCCAATGTCTGAATTACCATGTCATTTTTACTCTTTGACCTTACCGCATTTAATTATCTTTGTGAAATTTGTCTTTTTCCAGGCACGTTTTTTTATCACCGAAAGCAAAACATCATGGGAGACAAAAAACGAAGTCAAAAAAGGAAGTCATTAAGTAAAAAAACACCAGACGAATTAGAGGCCAACAAAATTGAAAATGTTGAGTGAATGCGGAAACTTCGTGAATCTAGAAGAGGTTCATCTTCAATCCCAACTATTGTAAGCAATGAAGAACTAGGTAATGTTTCTACTGTCAATGTTGAAGTTGAATTAAATACTCATGATGAAGAAGTTTTTACTATCAATGTTGAAGAAGAATTAAATACTCATGATGTAGCAAATGTTGAAATTGAAGGAGACAATGAAAATGTGAATAAGGAAATTCATGTTGAAACTATAGACAAGCAAAATTTGACAAAAACACCTCCTAGGATTTTACATAAGAAACCTAATTTTTGATTGAAATTGATGAAAACATTTTGAAACCAATGTCTGACAAACTTTCTGAACGACAAATCAGAAGAAAAGCCACTGAAATTTGGGATAATCATTTTGAAATTTTAAATGATTCCCAAAGATGTCAGTTGTTGGTTAGTTTGATGAAATTGATTAAAATGAGACCTACATTAAACACCTTAGGATTGACAACATCTAACATACGTGGTCAAACCTCTACAATTGTTGAAAACCTTCATGATGCATATCACACTGTTGGTGTCAAGAGACGCACTAGGGATAGTAATATTGCAAGCGCCGTGTACTGCTACTAGTGTTGTAAGTGAATCAATAAAAAAACAACGTTTGATTACGCAAACAAGTCAAATGTTGCAAGTTAATCGAAAAACTCTAATGAAAGCAATTGAAAGACGTAATATCCTTCAATCACTCAATAATGTCGATTTTTGGGCATTTTCTTGCTAGAGCACCGCGTAAGGACAAGAATAATTCGATACTATAAGAGAAGTTGTTATTCAATTTTGGCATGATAACACTAGAGTTTCACCTAATACAAGAGATGTTGTAAACCGGAGAGTTGGTTCTACTAATCGTGAACCACATCCAAAGCATTTCTTAGATATGACTCAAACTCAATTTTTCGTAAGTTTGAACAAGAGAATCTAGAAATTAAAATTAGTCAACGTTTTTTGAAATGTTGAAACCATTCTATGTGAAAATCAACCATGCTCGCACCACTTGTTGTTGTAGGCAACATGTTGAATTTGCAATGCATTATGCTAAATTTTTACGTATTCATTCTATTTTTCATTCTGAAACTATGTTATCTGAATGTGGTGTTCAAGTTCCACCAATATCTTCTAGGGATTTCATTCCTACTATATTTTGTGAAAAAGAAGTTGGACAATTTTTTTATAGTCAGGATTGTTTAGATGGAAGTTGTAGTACATGCGGCGGATTACCTAAATTGGAAAGTTGCATCCATGAGCAAATTGAAGGTACAATAGGACATAATTTAGTTGAATTTGATAAATATAAATCAGTTGCATACCAATTGAAAGATGGAAAAGAGTCGAAACGGTGTGAGCTAGTTACAGAACAAATGCCCATTTTTCAATTTATGAGAAAATTTAAGGATGAAATTGTTTATGAGTATGCGAGACATACACATAGAGCTCGATGGTTGGATGAACAATTCAAGCTATGCAAAGACACATTTCCTATTGGTACTATTGTTTCAGTGGTCAATTTTGCAGAGAATTACACATTGCAACCACAAATGGAGGTTCAATTGCGATATTACAACTCAGTACAAGTTGCCATTTTTGTGCATATAGCATTTCTACATTTTCCTGACAGTACAGAGAATGATCGAAAAATTTTAAGAGAGTACCACTTTTATATCAGTGATGATTGTACTCATTCTACTGAATTTGTGCAAGGGTGTTTCCAGTTATTTTATGGAAACTTGTCTGATAGGGACATCCACTTCAAACAACATTATATATGGTCAGATAATTGCACATCTCAGTTTAAGAATGCACGAATGTTTTATTAGATGAGCAGAATGCATGTCAAGATGGGTGTGCAACATATTTGGAGTTTCACTGAGGCTGGACATGGAAAAGGAGAGCATGATGGTGCAGGGGCATGTGTGAAAAGAGCTCTTGCAAGAGAAGAGTTGAAGTACAAAGATGGTGCTAAATTAAAAGATGCAAAGAGCATAGTGGAATGGTGTATTGACAACATGGCCCGAGGTTCTCAAGAAAATTCCACAGTTTGCATATATTTTTGGTTGATAGAGGAACAACATATTGCTAACTACGAGGATTGTATGACACTCACTGGGTCCAGTGATATGCACTCATTTTGTAGCTCAAACGCTACTTGTGGGCCGTATGGACAAGAAAGTTGACATGTTCTTGTGCATCTTGTATCGAATTTGTCACTGCTGAGTGTGATTCACAAGAATGGGTGGAAGGATGGATTTGTAGGCCTCTAACTCCGCTTCCTAGTTACCAACCTCCACAAGCATTACAACTTGTTTCTCGTAGATGAAGATACAACATCCAAGGACTTTGACGAAATTTCGATTTTGGTGCGACAAGGTATTTATCCAGTTATTTATTTAATTTTTGTATTGAGTTATGTCCATTGAAATTTTAATATGTAATTTAAATTTGAGTTTTTCAACCTTAGTTATTTTTTTTGTAGGACATGTGTTTCATAAGAATTCATGACAGTAAGACAATGAAGAAGGAACAGACTATTTCTTATGTCGTTGCATCGAGGAAAGAAAGAAGTTGACTTCTCCTATTATAGATGGCGAAGAGATTGAGTATCCTATAGGGTCAGTGGTAGTTACTGGAACTTGGCTTCGACGGTATCCATTAAAAAACTCCTCTGTTTGGGTGTTTGAAGACTTTGAGACACACAGGAAAATACTCCTATATTCACATCTAGTTCTAGCGACAAATATTCAGTTGTATAGATATCGAGGAAGACCTAATAACAAGATTCTTTGGAAGGTTCGAGAGTCAGATCATGAAGCAATCTTGTCTGCTATTCAGAGTAGATCTGATCCTGATGGTTCATTGGAATGAATTTACAATGCTCATGTCTGGTATATATTTAATTTCAAGTTTCAATTTATATAGCGTATATATATATATATATATATATATATATATATATATATATATATAATTTTTTAGTTTAAAGATCTAGATTTAAGTTTGAATATATTTTATTTTAAATTTGTGTATTTTGTGTGTCATGTATATAGATCTAGTATATGGTTTTGATTTGAAACTTAAATTTCTTTGACTAACAATTTTATGTTTAGGTTAGTGGTGCCAGAAAAGCTTCCACCTTCACGTGGTTGGTATCGTTAGTAGAGAATTTTAAATTCTCGAAGCTAAGAGAAGCTTGAACATTGTTTGAAAAATTTGTAAATTTTGAAAAAGTCAAGTTTGTAAATTTTGAAAATATTGTAAATTTTGAAAATGTTGTAAATTTTGAAAAAGTTGTAAATTTTGAAAACGACTCCTCTAGGTGCCACGGAGTCCGAGTAGTCACCCATTGAATTTGAACGATATTTTGGTCTCAGGGCTCTTAAGGGACTACGCCCGAATGAAGTAGCCCGGAAGCAACGACCCTTTCGCGCACCGAAACACCACCTCCTCTAGCGTTCACCTGGCCACCTAGATGTTCCAAAGCACAGTGGTTTGGTGCCAGGCCCACCGTTTGCAAAATACAACGTTTGACAACCTTACACTGGCTCCAACTACACTATTTCGCGCGTTTGCAAACATTAGGACAGCGAGAGCACCGAAATGAGAAGGAAAAAAATGAGAGAGGCTATTGTAGAGGGTCCGTATGCCGAGGTGTCGGATTAGATGAGGCCTCTCTAGGTGCCACGGAGTCCGAGTAGTCACCGTCGAATTTGAACGATATTTTGGTCTCAGGGCTCTTAAGGGACTACGCCCGAACGAAGTAGCCGGAAGCAACGACCCTTTCGCGCACCAAAACACCACCTCCTCTAGTGTTCACCTGGCCACTCGGACATGCCAGCACAGGTGGTTCGGTGCCACGGCCCACCGTTTGCAAAATACAGCGTTTGACAACCTTACACTGGCTCCAACTACACTATTTCGCGCGTTTGCAAACATTAGGACAGCGAGAGCACCGAAATGAGAAGGAAAAAAATGAGAGAGGCTATTGTAGAGGGTCTCGTATGCCGAGGTGCCAAATCAGACGAGACTCTTCTAGGTACCACGGAGTCCAAGTAGTCACCCGTCGAATTTGAATGATATTTTGGTCTCAGGGCTCTTAAGGGACTACGCCCGAATGAAGTAGCCCGGAAGCAACGACCCTTTCGCGCACCGAAACACCACCTCCTCTAGCGTTCACCTGGCCACCTAGATGTGCCGACAGGTGGTTTGGTGCCACGGCCCACCGTTTGCAAAATACAGCGTTTGACAACCTTACACTGGCTCCAACTGCACTATTTCGCGCGTTTGCAAACATTAGGACAGCGAGAGCACCGAAATGAGAAGGAAAAAAATGAGAGAGGCTATTGTAGAGGGTCCGTATGCCGAGGTTCCGGATTAGACGAGGCCTCTCTAGGTGCCACGGAGTCCGAGTAGTCACCCGTCGAATTTGAACGATATTTTGGTCTCAGGGCTCTTAAGGGACTACGCCCAAACGAAGTAGCCCGGAAGCAATGACCCTTTCGCGCACCGAAACACCACCTCCTCTAGTGTTCACCTGGCCACCTGGACGTGCCGGCACAGGCGGTTCGGTGCCACGGCCCACCGTTTGCAAAATACAGTGTTTCCTTATTTATTTAAATTAAATTACAATGACTTGGTTGTTATGTTATCTCTTGTTGTCATCTTGTCCTTGGTAGGATGATATACATCCAGGGCTCATGAATCTTATTTTCTTCCCATCCTCAATGAGGTCTTCAATAAATTTTCTCATTTTTAAACATTTATCTGGTTTTTTTCCCTTGACACGATGAAAATCACAGTAGTCATGTGATCTCTATACCATCATGGTTTGGGTGCATCTTGTGCATAAGGAACTTTGGTTGGATATTGAACCATTTTCACTGCCTCTAATTGTCTCAAAATCATGGATACTTTGTCTTTGACTTGAAAAAAGTGTAATTTGGTTTGGACTACCTCCTCACACCCCCATTAATTTTATGAGTTTTTTTATGTATACCACTAAGTTATGGAGGGATAAAATACTTATATTTCTCCAAACATATGTTGGGATATAGAAAAATATAGAATAGAAAATTATCTCTTGATTCATCCCTCAACTTGACAAAATGAGCTTTAAACTTTTGTACTTTAAAATTCATAAACTTGTGTACTTTGAAATTCAGCTCTATGAGTGTGATCTAGGATGTGGTTAGTTGTATTCAGATGTGTATATGATGTGCTGGACAAGTAAAGTGAAGTATTGTTTACAAGATTCCTAGATGCCCCTAATAGGTTAGTGTGTGTTTATATTTGTAGGAGACCTTTGTGAGTTTTCTCTCTCAACTAACCTAAATGTATAATCTAATTCAACTAATCCAAATGAAACTTTTGAAAAATTGGCCATTAAAATGCAATGGCATTGGTTAATATGATGTAGATAGACCTTCATATCCATACATTTCTAGGACCTATTAATGTGTCTAGAGTATGACAAAAATTAGGTATGAGTATTTTAGAGGTCTAGATTGATGTTCAATAACATGTGCAGTGATTTTAGAGGGTTGAGCTAGAGATTGGTTTTTATCTAGTGGATATACGGTGCGAGATAGATCAAGAAGGCGCCTATGGTTGTTAAAACAATGCATAAATGAAGTGTATATCAAAATAAGTACAAAATTCTATATTTCCAAGTTCCCAAACCAAATTTTGGGTACTAAACATTTATATCTTAATGAATTCAACACTACATGACACTTTTACTATTGCATGCACCAATTAAATTACAACCCTTTTGATCAGAATATTTTAGTGAATTTTATATATTAAAGATATCCTAAAAATTGACACAAATACACATTATATCCAGCATGGTGTTCTATATGGCATGGCATGGTGTTATATCCTAAGTAAATTGTTTCTCTCATATTTGTTTATCAGATCAAATTTATAGCCTTACATCAACACCACTTTTTTGTTAACATAGTAATATAATTGGTTCATTGAGCATCCAATATTATAAATAAGGTGTGGAAGTTATGGAATCAATATAATAATTCATATTTTTAGAAGTGACATGTAAACAAAATAAAAAACTAGAGAAAAATAATGAGATGCTTAGAGAGAAAGTAATCAACCTACAAAAAATATCCAACATGTAAAACTACAAATGATTGAAGAGAGGGAGAGAAGCAATATGCTAGCCAATATAATTATTAAGGAAGTCAAAAACTATAAATAAAATGAAGATATACTAATTTAACCTAGTAAGACGATTCCTAGAGGATGAAATTTTATGAAAAGGAAAATTATTCCAAGTTTGCAAGCCAAGAAAGGTGAGAAAAAAAGAAGAGCCAAAAATATGCATGTAATTACAAAATGCAAAGATGAAAAGATGCAAATTATAAGAGGGATATTAAAAGGATCTCACACTTTTACTTAGACAAGGATCTAACGAAGATATGTAATAAGAAGAAAATAGAAGTAAACAGTAAAAGTGAGATTACGTGGGTCAAAAGGTGAATAGGCATGGTCTAAAAATATAAAATCATGCACTTAAAAATTACATGTGAAAAATAGGATGATGGGGCCCACCTAAATCACTTTGTAATAACTATAAATCAGTCATATGGGACTTGGAAATAATACAAGTTATCTTATTATTATCCTATTTACACATTTATTGACTATGCTTAAAGCATCTTTCTCACTCCCAAATTCTAAGTCCGCCATTTCATTACTTTTTCTTCATATTGGTACCTCAAGAATCAATGCACGTTATACATAGCACATCTCTAGACTCTCAGCAATCCACTTTCTCAGAGTTAGCAATAATACCAAAATAACCAAAATAAATATGATTTAACCAACACACATGGATATATATATATATATATATATATATATATATATATATATATATATATTAAGAATCAAATAAAGTGTGCTCCAGACGCGCACGTCTCTGAAAATATATATGTACATGTATAAGTTCATAATGTATGTATACATCTCGAACTAAGCACGTGTCATAATGTACATATGGGACCACATGCGGTCGCAAAAGGCTATATATATACAATGGACTGTGAATAGATACTCATGACCACATATATGTGGCATCCAAGTGGACTATAAATCTACTCATGAAACATCTTCCCTCTCTTCGCCCTGCTAGAAGTAGCACGTCCATGACCTGGGGATGTAGTGGAGGGAGATGCCACTACGGATTTCATCCGTGTGGTCCTAGGTGTCTCTAAGCATGCCTGCAACCTAACCTGCACATTCATAAACAACAAGTTTTTAACACCCAAATTTTTAAAATACCTTCAAAATTTAGAAACTTGTACAATTTAGTTAAAATGCATGTGCAATCTTACCGCAATGTCATGATCCCTATCGATTTGTTGTTGACGCGTCGCAGGGACAACAATAGACTCATGAGGGGTAAGCTACATACAAATAATTAATTTTCAAATTAAATATTTCACACATATATATACCTACAAAATTTGATATTGTAGATTTAAGTTTAATAAGAAATAATGAACCTCCAAAATTTAACAAATTTAAAAAATTGTGTACCTCGGTTAGTGGATTTGCAGATGCTATGGCAGTATCTACAGCAGCCTCCACAGTCTGCATATGTGGAGGAGTCTCTCTAGCAGTCATAAGCTATACAAAAAACATGTACAAATCAATTTATTAAAATCTACTTAAGAGCTATACAAAAAACATGTACAAATCAATATTTAGTTACTCAAGAAAGAATAAAAATGTTATTAAATTTTATCTTCTATTTAGGCTAAATACATAGGATCTATAAATGTTAGCACGGAGGCCATCTATCTTCATAAGATTTTGACAAACTTTTGTATTTAATCAAGGTAACCCATAGTCATCTTCTATGACAATTAGAGCATCATTCAAATTTGAAGGACTTTTAAATCTAACATCACCAGACCAAACATATAGATCAGACGAAGAGTAGACTAGAGTTGTATATCCTTGGTGGGCAAGTGTGTTGCAAATATATAGATTATAATGCACTATTTATATGTATTTGTGTCCAAAGGTAGCTGAGTTTGAGTTTTGGTGCACGAGCCTAGAGGATCTTACTTGTGACATTATCCCTTTGGAAATAAAGATTTTGATGGTAGAACTGGATTTAGAGAGGCTACCCATGGCTAGCTAAACCCCCACCACACGTAGGGGTAGGAGAAAGTGTGATGAAATATGGTGGAATCTCAGGAAGAAGATATATATATAGAGAGAGAGAGAGAGGAAATATGGCTTGAGTATATAATTTGAAGTGCGTGAATGGGAAATTACACAAGTGTGGGATGCTGAGGAGTCAATAGAGTTGTGGAGGATGATGGTTTACAAATGTTTTGAAGCTCTTATGGAAGATGAGGAGCCACAACATCAGGATCTCCCAACTTTTAGAAATCATAGTAGATATCGCCTTCAGGTTTGGATAAGAGTGCATTAGGTGAAAGAGTGAGGACCAAAGGCACACATCTGATCCCGGGCTAGCCACCTAGCCCTTACACATGGTGTTACATATCTAGAGGTAGTTATTGAGAATCAAGATATAGTCTAGGTAAATAAGTAGATATGGGAAGATATCATTTTACATTGGATTGAGAAGTTCATCATACAAATAATATACCTATGACAGTGCAGTACGTGTCATTATTTTGGATGTTGGGAACATGTAGACCATGTGTATCCAGTTTAGTACTACAAACGAGACATAAGGGAATTTATCAACTGGCCCGAGAGGATCAAGAAGATCAAGAGGATTGGGTCAGTAACCACCTAGAAAAAATACTTATGAGATTTCTATTTCTGGATCTAGAGGATAGGGTCCACATCCATAATAATCACTTAATAATCCTCTTCACCTAAAGTAAGCACCTCAAGTCTATTATGACATGTATCTCCAATTACAAAAATTATAGAGGTATTGAAAATGCAGCAGAGCATGTGTACAAGTGTGAGATACTATGGTATTCTAAGCAAATTACAACTTTAGATAGGAAGGAAAGTCAATTTTCTACTACTCTTCAAGGGAGTGTACATAGCTAGTATAGAAAGTATGACCCACATAAGAATGTAGTGTACTATAGTGCTTTGTGAACTATGTTTTTGGATGAGTTTCACATCCCATAGTTTAAAAAAAAGCATCATCACGCTCAATAAAATCAAGCAGGGATTATCAGAATGCATGAGGGAGCATGACATGTATTTTAATAATTTATTGTCCAAACTATCTTATGATGCTCATATGAGTTAGCATGCACAGTGGTTTATTGGAGGATTTCTGACCCCATTCAGGAGGGATTTATCTCATAAGATGTATGTGGATCCACACGAGGCTATAGAAGTAGTTTTTTATGATTATACGGTTGGAATTGTTGATACATAAGTGATCCCATTCTTGGAGGAGAAAATCACAGTCATGGCGAAGTAATTAGATAATTTATATGTAAACTCAACACATGAGATGTGTAGTGTAATATGGTACATAGATTGTGAGGTTGAGGGACATACTAAGGACAGTTGTCCATGCAAGTTAGTGCTTGCATTTTTATGTAGTTGTTGTATGTATTTTATATACGTTGAGTATAAGAAAGTGAAACTCATGTACTAGAGGTCCAAAAATTAGAAACAAAGTGTAAAGAGATTTGTAACTAACCTGCATAAAACTCATGCGAGGCGTGCCAGTAGCTTCAGTTCCCTGAGCAGATGATGACCCGCCAGGCTCCTGTGTATAAAAGAGAAAAATATTAATACATGTACAACATACACGTGAAACAAATTATAATAATAATCTAGTGCAATTAAATGATTTATTAAAAATGTAAGTTTGTACAACTTGAAACTTACGTTTGAAACACGCCCAACCACAGTAGCTAGCATGTCGACACTGGATGTTTCCTTCACCGGCTCTTGCTATTTAAAATAAAATAAAAAATTATTTTTTTACATGTATGTACATGACGTACAATCATATATATATTAATATCTCAAACATGTGAATTAAACTATTGTACATATATATATTATTTAAATTTATTTAAAATTTACCTGTGAAAGACCAATATCAGTGGCTCCAGTTCCAAAAACATTCCCCAGCATCTCATCTATAGAAAAAAATCCTGTGAACCAGCAAATGATGTCTCGCTGCAGTGCATATGGCACCACATGATCCACAGTGGTGTGGTGCACTAGAACTGGTGCCTCCACCAACATCACCGGATGCAATCTGGGTGCTATGTTGGGTGAGAGTGTCAGTGAGCTCCCTCAATGCATGCAATGTATCAATCTCCACAACCTCCTTCACTGTAGGAGGGATAATCAAGGCAAGTGGGGTTTTGGGGCATGGGGATCCTAGGTGACTATGCGTGCACAGTGCTGCCTGCTCTCTGTGCGAGCCACCTCCTCGACCAAAAAAGTCTGAAAAGTCAAAATAATTCGGGACCTCATTGAGCACGAACTCACAATATAATTTCTTCAAAAAATAAAGAGGAACC
Organism: Taxus wallichiana var. yunnanensis; assembly: GCA_018340775.1. Classification (NCBI taxonomy): domain Eukaryota; kingdom Viridiplantae; phylum Streptophyta; class Pinopsida; order Cupressales; family Taxaceae; genus Taxus; species Taxus wallichiana. Next base: position 697,264,934 of record CM031244.1, on the reverse strand, counting down.
TCATTGTTGTTGCATGGTGGATAATCAAAAACCATCCACCATCGGTCCCAAAAATTGTTTTTGATTCTATCATCATGGCACCAATGGATTGGGAACCGTTTGCAAGTAACTGCAGGGGGCATTGGTTCTAGGGTCGGTAAATAATGCACAAATGAGGTCTTTTCCAATTTTTTTGTCTTTGATGGCCGCATGGGATAGTTTATCCGCATACCACCACCTACAATCACTTCTAAAGGTGTTCCATCTATGTATTTGGTTGGTTGCGGACTCGACTTCGCCAATCAATGTTTGCAATGTATTGGCTAAAGTCATGCGGGATGGATTTGTAGCATGATTTTGTCTTATAGTTTGAATTAGGTTCTCAATGACAATTTTATTTTCTTGGATTCTTCCAATGATATTATCTTGCGTTCCTGTTGGCTCAGTGGGGACAGAAGGAGCCACAGGGGGCGGATCTATGTTTGGAGGAGGGTTTTGAGGAATGTTCGGTGGGTTTTGAGGAATGTTTTGACGGTTTGCATGAGCCCGAGCTTGCCGACCAACTGATAAAACAATAAAATTGTATACATAAACAAACAATTCACAAAACCCATGAAAATGCCAAAAAAAACCTAAAATGCAAAAAAATGATTACAATCGGGGACTTACCTCCTCGTCTTGGCGGCATGGTTGAATCTATCGCTATCCAGAAGTCCGATGAGCAATTTTGAGATAGTATTGAAAGTGCGAGTGAAAAATGTTTAGGAAAAGTCGCGGTTCGAAATGAAAATGAGGAAAATAACGAGTCGCGGGACTGTTAAATTTTGTCTCAGAGTTCCGCGATCGCGGAACTAGGTTCGGTAATTACCGAACCTAGAATTCAATAACCGCGATCGCGGTACCTTTATTTCAGGTTTTTATGTCCACGGAATTGTCCACCAACTTCGTGCACTTACCCATTATTAGTATCAAACAATGCTATTGAATGAACTCGGGATAGGTTTTGTATTGATCTAGTAGCCTTTTTTTTCTTCTTGTGAATTTTCCTCCTTATAACAAGAGCATTTTTCCAAACCAAGTAAACACGGCTCGCTCAAACAAATCCTTAAGTCAAATATTAGAAGGCACATGTGTGTATGTACGTTCCTAATTACAATCAAACTATATAAATTTATTTCCATAAGAGAAACGAACGAATTCTAAAGGAACCACTATAGGTGAAATATTAAACAAAAACATGCAGCCTAGTTGTAAAGGAACAAAGGGTCCCATGTTATGTGTTCTTCATACAATTATAGTCAACTAAAATTTTTTGAAAAACAAACCTTTAACATAAGAATTGAATATTAGGAGACTTGTAGTTGTTTAAAATGAATTTATTTAATAAATGAGCTATGGATAACTAATGGAATTAGAGAAAGGAACCAACCACATTCTTCGTTAAAGACTAATGCACTGCAAAATAAAGTAATTGAAGTTTGAAAAATAGGAAATTTTAAACCTTATGTGTTTAATTTTGTTGAAAACTATTAGGTCATACAATGGAAACCTAAATGTAATGAATATGTAAACCATGAAAAGGCCATGTCATGGAGTATGCCTATCCTATGTTTCTTACTGTAATTGGGTCATTATCTGGTTTACGTCGTTTGAGTAAGACATTGATGTGTACCCTATGTTATCCTATTGTATGAGTGGGTTCATGTTTATGTAAGTGTCCTACATGATGTTGAGTTTCTTTATTTGGATCCCATGTGGTGTTGTGTAGTGTGCAATTAAAGTCAAAAAAATTATTCCGATAATTTTACTATTGTATTTTGGTGTTGAAAATGTGGGCATTACAAAGGAGAAGTTACAACATCATAAGATTAACATTGAATGGTCTTTTCCTACCAATGGTGATGAATAGGGCATGAACAAACTTACCTCAATTACCGCACTATACACACAATTATTAATTCCTTCCAATTCTACACTCAGGTTAAACTTGGATCTAAAAGAGTGGTCATTTTTTCAACACGGCAGAAGGGTTCCACCCTACTTTCACTTGTTCCTAAGACCAATCCATGATAAGGCCGTAATATAGCAAGTTACTAACATGTTTCCCCATGGATAACATTAAATTACATCCCTTTAACTACATTTAAATTGTTATTAAATGAGACCATTATCCCTTGGTTATCTTGTTAGTTGAACTTAAAGTCCCACAAACACATATTATGGTAACTAACTAAGAGAGAGGAGAGGTTTTTGTAAGATTATCATGACATATAATTGGATCGTTTAACAAGGAATGCAATACTTGTGTGGTCTGCTTACTTGGGTTTCTTTTGATTAATTGATTTCCTCCTAAATTCTATTTCTCAAGGTGGTTCCATTTACACACACACACACACACACACATATATATATATATATATATATATATATATATATATAAGAAACATTTCCCCCTTAAGGTGATGCACACCTCATAATTTGGAAGGCCTTATGTCACTATGTTCATAAGAGTTGCAAGATTTTATTTCTCAATTGAGAAAATATTCATCACCACATTATACATTATCTACAATGTTTATAGATACATGTTAACACATGACTTAACCATGATCAAGACAAGCTTAGTTTTCAAACTTACAACTTCCTTGTATTTAAGGTATATCATCCTTACACATATCGTTAAATCATATAACATTATTCCTTCACTACCATATAATGTCCTTTTTCTTTCCATTACCCAAAATTAACATGTTATTCTCTTACATTCAAGATGACACCTCATTTTATAATTATCTTGTATAATCTACCAAGTTCTTGAGTTGGATGATTATCTTGATTTTAAGACTACTCATGAATTCATAAAAGTTTGACACCCAAGAAGAGTCATGTAAGGATGAGGCCATTAAGGATAACCTATAGGATGATATTACCACCAATTCTACCCATACTTGAGACACATAATTTACCCCATGACGAGAAGGTTTTCCCAAGGTTATTATAACAAGGAAAAACTATTTGAGTGTAATATAAGGTGACCAGGATCAACTATAAATTGAGTGGAAAAAATGACACCTATCAATTAAGTACTCACCTTCCTTTTTATAAATTACCACTATAAACAATGAGAAATAAGATAAGTGTACTAAATACAACATTCCAGAATTACATGATCTCTTTAATGAGACAGTAAAGGTGTGAAAAGGTTGTTAAGGGATTTGCACAAGCCACGCTATCTACAAAAACTCTTTTTTTTCTTTACAAGATTACGTCACTAATACTTTTCAAGTTTTAGCTCACTTCCATACAACATACAAAAGTATAAGGATTTATCACAATTGACTGATTAAACTATTCTACAATGTAGTTGAATTGTAAGGTTACAACATGAAATTTCATCATTTCTTTATTTAACACACATGCTCAATGAAATGAGTTTTGCTTTCTTTAATAATACAACAAGTACTAATGTTAAAATAAGATACATTTCTATTCCCATCCCGATTACACATTTTCAGTAATGCCCACTAAACTTAGATTTCCATCATCCATTCTAATCATGTTTACACTACCTGCAACCAATCAAGTTAGTGTAACATGGTCAACGAAATAAATGTTGGCATGACACCTACCCAAATTCAATCATAATTTGTGTTAGCATACTTTTCCCATTCACATAATTATATTACTTAGCACACAACAGAAAGAGTTAGAGTTACATTCATTTTTTTCACTTCATTTCTTAACTAGAGAAGGAGAGAGATAAAGAGAGAGGAGAGAGAGAAACACTATTTTTCCGGAAATCAAATTTCTCAAAACAAGCCACAAAATAGAGTTCCATACAAGATAATTTATAAGTGTCAAAAACTCTCGTTGGTTAATTGTCTTGACAAGGGTCCTACGACCTTCTTTCTCATTTTCCCACTAGTTTGTGAAAACATCAAATTTTAGCTCAAGGGCTAAGAAGCCATGTTCAAAAATTGACTTCCGATGGGTGAACACACAACGGGAAATTTCCTATATGTTTTCCTATATACTAAGAATTTACAGGAGTTTATGGAACATAGAACTGGAAAACGGTTTACAAATGGTGACTAGTTTTACTGAGCCACTAGTCATAATTGGACTAGTTGACATGTTCAAACAAAGTGACGTGAGGCCTCGCAAAACTACTTTGCAAAACTAACTATCGAGTTTTTCCTCCAAAAAAAGGGTTGCAGGAAATTTTAATGTAAAAACACTAGAGATTTACGAATACGGGTAACCATTTCTTATCTCGGGGTCTAAACGACAATCCGAAATGAAACCTAACTTTTAACTTTTAGCAGCTAACCAACGCTGCAGGCAGGGTCAATAGGGCTCCTAACGAGCTACACCAAATGAACAAACGATCAATTTAGGGCATTATAGAAGTTGTTGTGGCATCTCGTGATGACAAGGAATAGGTTCAAACCCTGAAATTTTGAATGGGGATTCCAAAAATGTATTTCGTGACGAAGAAAATTGTGATTTACTAACTTTTACAAAGGAATGGTTGATAGGTTTACAAGGAACTCAAACTCAACTTGTCAATAAAAGGGGGTTACAGCTATCTAGTTTGGTTACAAAGTTTCCAAAACATCTCAGAATGAGGGTTTAAGTCTATGGTTGAAAAACCAAGGGTTATTCAGATTGTGTAAGTTACGAGGTGACGTTTTATTGTTTTGCACTAAAGTTCGTTTAAAATAACCAATTGTATAATAATCCAAGGGTTTAAAATTCTATTTCATTGCGAAGGAAAAACTAAGAATACAAAATTATGTGAGACAGGGATAAGAAAACCATGCTTGTTTGTGAATGAAGCGGGGTATGTGGGGGCTACATGTGGTTTGTACTTGGAATACGTTGAGTCCACCATTCGTTGCCGCATCTTTTCAAATAGTTTACGTGCAACCCAAAGCTAGTTTGAACGCACACATGCAACAAGTCCACCACACGACCATATGTAAACAATTTCATATGCATTACGAGTGCTTCCACATTTTGTACAATAGATAACTATCCACTTTCTTTGTCTGAAATTCCATACCTTGCTCCATAGTTCCCATTTGGCACAAGTGGTTAGGATGCTTACAAAGGTTATGGAATTTGGTTTATTTTCCCATTGTTTTTGCTATAAAAATTGCTAAATCCTTTCAACAGATCCATTTTTTTTCATTGCCTGCAATCATGGATGTCCATGAGAAAACATCTCTTTGAGGTACTATGCAAAACAGTTTGTATGCTTACATCTGTTACTACATTTGCATGCAATACGTAACTGATGATTTACAAAATTAACAGTTGATAAAATCTACTCTCTACTATGCTTTCGAACGCCAGTACCTTATGCTAAATCTCCTAGGCAGCTGTATCTACATTATCTGACAGAAATATTATCCCATTTGTTTTGATTGGTCCATACCAATTCCAAGGATCCCACTTCCATAGCGGTAAGGAGGATGGTGGAAAATATGAACAAAATCGTGGAATCCTTCCTTTACATCTTCCAATAGCATATTTCTTGGAATTTCCTATATCCTTTTCAAAAGAAAATCAACCTACATGTATCCAGCAACCTTAGAGGTCCATAAAACCACAACACTTTGAGGCATTGTGTCAAGTAGTTCATACGCCATGAGACCTCAAGAGGTGAGCCACAGGCAATTAATCAAACTCCATTTTCGCAGCAATATTGCAGAAGGGGCTTATACTCTTCCCATTGTTGAACTGGCTAATGTGATACGAAGGACTTCATATCGTTTTCATTTATCCTTTTACTCATGTATTAATGAATTAGTGGTTGTAAATTGATTGGAAAAGCATCAAGAGCTCATGAAATGGGACGTCGCTGCTCAAAACGTTTATCCCACAGCTTTTGTACCATCTCCAGTTCAATATCTTTATCATCAGGATCAGGGACATGGTCTGCTTCTCAGAGATAGATTATCCTAGCTTGTAGAAGCTTATTCCAAACCCGCTGCCTGTCTTTTCCAATAGCCACCGGCTCCCCTATAACAGTGGCATCATATATTCTCGAATCGCTTTTATTACTCTCCTGCAAAACAAGAATAATGGCCTTCCAAGAGGTCACATTTTTGTACATATCCAACAATTACTGATGTTCAGCTGGCCACAACTACTCCTGCTAGGCGTCTCCACACCTATCCAAAAGCCCCTATTTTGGCATGATCAAGGAGGTAATCTCGCTAGAAGAGGTGAATTTATCCTTTTGAATTCCTGTAAGTGGTGTACGCAGCAAGCCAGGCATCCCAAATGAACTACACAGATCTGACACTAGCATTCACTACCCAACACCCCAAACATTCATGTAATACCTGAGGTCTTATACCGTTTAACATAACTAGCAGCATAATGACAAGAGGGAGTTGACTGGGTTTGACACTTGTTAGTTTCATTTTGTAACAAAATTTAATGTCATTGAGGTGAGAGGCAGCCCATACTCTGAATAACTCCTGCCCCACATCTACTCCTTCCACCTACCTCAACTACCATCATTTACATTCTACCACCACTTCTCAACCTCCCTGTACCATGACTCATCACTCCATGTTGCCTTCTCTGCCACACACCTCCTCCTTAACACGCCTCTCACCCGTCCCTCAAATCAAAAGAACAATATTAATTCATTAAATTTTAAATTTCCACCAATGGAACTTTTTTTTTTTTGACTCCGAGCAATGGAGTGGGCACTACAGATTTATCATCATTAACATTACTCTTAAAACTAGATTTTCATTTAAACTTATGATTATATGTGTTAGAAGGATTAGCAACACATTAAACTTTGTTAATGTTGATAAAATTATCTTGACACTCTTTCAAAGTATGGCATAGATGATCAAATGAATTAATTGATTCTTGCAAAGGAGTAGGAAAACCTTGTGTGAAAATATCTTGAAGTTCACTATCTACTAAAATATTTTCCATCTTGGTAAGTAAAGTCTTGTGACAAAGAATCTAATCACTAATGTGTTCATTAGAACCTTTTCACAACTTAGCATTTTGATCATACTAGAAATTGTCTTTAGTATCAATACAGAATTATGTGAGAAATTTATTGGCTAAAGGAGTGAAATTATAAGTAGAATACATAGAAAGATCATAAACCCATTGTAAATAAAAATATTTTAGACTTATAGGAAATATTTTGGTATGTAATGTATTGCGAAAAGAAAAACTCAAGAAAACAATGTGAAATATAGAAAAATGTTCTTTAGGATCACCCTTTCCATCATACATAAGACATTTAGGAAAGATAAAATGATAGGCAAGTGATAGGAGGCCACTTTTGGTAGAAGTGGGTGATGAAACAATCGAGTAGAATTCATATCATGAGAATAAATAGATGCACCTTTTGTAATTGTAATATTTTTTCTAACAATATATGAACAAGGGATTTAAGAGCCTATATGCTAGAAGAAGAAAAATGTGAACTATTATGAGTATAGATATGATATGTAGAAAAAGTAGTGGTCATAGGAATAGACATTGCAATAATATGAAGTGGAATATTAAGTGCCCCCAATGAAATCAGCGCACATAATATAGGAATAGCATATGCATGAACATTTGATGATAGAGGATTGAGATCACCTATTGAGGATATGACAATATTCTTAAGTTGTTCCTAAACAAATTAGAGAAGAACATAAATATTATAAGAATTTTCTTATAAGAAGCACGGAAAATAATGTGCCTCTTCATTAGGCAGGGGATTAATTATTAGATGTGGTATGAGAACCTTCGCCTTATATATGGTCAATATAAATAGTAAAGAAATAATGGGAATAAATATTAACAATAGAATATGCTTGTTCACAAGAGTGAAAGACACTAGTGTAAAAGTGTATATTGATGCAAGTATAAATAAAGTATATGAGTCCCCAACCTCACATAAAGGGAGAACATGGACCTAATTCAACGGATAGTAGATCATACTAGAACAAGGGAATGAACTCTTGGGCTTCATAGAAATGCGATGAAAGAGTTGATAATTCATGATGATACACCAAAAAGGATAAGAACAAAATTTAGAATGCATCAAGAGAAATCTTAGGGCCACTAGGGTTTGAGAACTATAATCGATTTAAAATTTATGTTCACCAAATGTTTACATCCTAAAATATATTATAGAATGTAAATGTGAAGTGCAAAAAAATATATGGGATGAAAGGGTTCATTACACGACATTATTCTTATCTAGTTAATTCACAACTTATCATACATTATCAAAACAATGCATTAATACTTACAAAAATGATAAATTGATAAAGCAATAGCTCATATACACAAGAGGATATTAATGCATAGTTCTACAAATTGGAAATAGTAAATATAGGTGTGTGTGTGTGTGTGTGTGTGTGTGTGTGTGTGTGTGTGTAGGTGGAAATTTTTTATCAAATACTATATAGATTCCTTATTCTTGAGACTAGAGTTGGAAAATAACATGTTGTAGGACCAAACAAATACCATACAATAATCCTCTTAATATTTACATTCCTAACTAGGGTTTTTAGTCTTGTAATCTTCTACGGTTATCATATGTAACTTTCAATGAGCTTACTCTTCCTATAAATGTGCTTCATTTTATGTCACTCTTGTTTGCACAATGTTGATCTATAATGTATGTAATCACTGTGACAGAGTGGAAATGCTAGAAGCTTACAATACCCTTCATCCAATCATTAAATATAAAAAGTTAGAACTTATTTGTGTGGTGAGGATGGAGTAACCTTGGTGGTTAACACATACCAAACCAATCTAAGTGTGGCACTACATGCCCTGAATTGGGATCATGCCTCATGCGGTTCTCCTAGGTGCATGTGCAAGTGTGTGTAATCTAAGACAACCCACTATGAGTTCCCTCATGTCTCTTGACATAAGAATTGTGTACTAACTTTAGGCTAGAGAATGTACCAGAACATTTTAGTAATATGATGTAGTGTGATTCATCTTTGTTACTAAACCCTTTTGTTCCTTAAAGAAACTTGAAAATGATTGTAGTGACATTTCTCTTTCTATAACATGGCTTAGGACCTTTTTATTCTTTAGATTAGAGGAAGCTAAACTCTTTGACTTAGTTAAATATTTTAGACTTATACCACAATGACTACTATAAGTGATGTGCAACTAATTTTAGAATATTTTTATATCATTGCATGCTTTTGGATTTATATTTACGATAGGATTTTATGATAGTTCCATGTTAATAATGAAGTGATATTGAGTTGCTTATATATCCTTTTGTAGATTCAATATTATGATGTAGTTGGCCCTTTGAAGATGAAATGAAATACTTAATATAATGAAATTGAAATCAAAGTTGGAATTTTAGAAGGGCAAACCATATAAGTTTTAAAAGGATGTGCAACTTATCTTCACCAAAATGTGCTTTTGGATAGGGACCTTGTGATGTAAAACCATAGATTTTGGAATGATGCATAGGTGTTATTTATTAATTTTATTAAATAATAATTCTTGAATTAACGAAAAATAAAAGTGTGGAGATGAGAAATTCAAGAAATATCTTAAGAGATGTATTGATTGGACATAGAATGTGATTATTTTTGTTAGCAAGGAGCATATCCAAACTTTTCATTTCCAAAGGATTAGTTACCAAATTTGAGTGTCTACAACTAGATGTAACAATAAATATCAAAGACTTGTTATAGTTGAACCTAAAATCTTATTTGGGTTCTACTAATAGGTTCTATGATTGGTCATATTTAATGAGTTTGAAAAATGATTTATTTTGTAGACATGTTTCATTAGACTCGGGATTATTGTGGCATTCATCATCTTTGAGATAGTGTTGAGTTATGGTGGAAACATGAGGAGTATAAGATCATCTTTACCCCAAATAATATCATTTGTGAACTATAAACTTAATGATTAAATTCTCTCTACCTCTCAAATAACTTTATTTATTAGCATATTGTTGAGTTCCATGACTTGCAATAGAGAGGTTATACTATGGTGGATTATGAAAATGATTTTTAGATCTATTATAGTAGGTTTAATATGGGATTGAATATTGATTTGGATAGATTATTTAGGTTATTATCTCACCCCACTTTCAAGAGTGTCAAGGAAAAGGCTTATTTTTAATATATTTATTATCAAATTACGAATATAGTGTCTTGAGTGGATAGCTCAAAACATAATAATAAATGATTAAATAGATTAAATGATATGATATATGATGCCTTTGGGATAATCACACCCACCCATATTTATATACATAAATATGAAGGGTTGCACTCGTTCATCCTAATTAGGACACACCCTTTCATCCTAATTAGGTTGGCCTAACTTATTTATTAAGAACTAATAAATGAAAGGTTAAGGTTATGCACTCTAGTACATAACCTTAGTAATCATATGAATATATAACGTTAAGGCCATAACATTCCCTTCATATTCAAATAATTTTTTCCATAAACTCTTGAAAAATCATAATGTTGTAGCATAAATTGTTTGTCTTCCCATGTCACATCTTCAACTAGTAGATTCTTCCATTTGATGAGAAATTTTGATGTAGGAGCATCATCTTAGAATGCTTCTCGAGTCAAATTTTTTTGAGAATGTTTGGAGGATCAAGATATGTTAGTTGATGTGAATAGAGGTCATTATAAGGCTTAAAAATTCAAATTATGATTTCTATGAGTTTTCCTCCAAAACTCGAGTTTGAAACTCTTATGAAGGTATTTTCAACTTTTTGGTCAATTTTGGCTTGTTAGTGTTTGAGTAGGTGTTTACGATGAATTAAGAGTGCATGAATAAAGTGTACACCCATTATTTGAGGATCATAATCTATTGGTTTTGGTGATTTTCTAAGAAAACCCCTAATGTAGGATCTTGACTCAAGTGAGTTAGTGGTTTGTAAAGCCTAGTTAAATCAATAACTATGAAAGTTGTTTATGAATAGAGGATGCTTGAACGGAATGATATTGAAGAAGTTGGGGAAAGGGTATCCAACGGATTATAAACTCTCTCACTATAAAAATGTAAGAATACAATATTTTCATGGAGAGAGGATTGTATGTGTGTGAGAAAACAATCATGAAGGACAAATTTTGAATATAAATTTCATAAATGATTCTTGATTTCCTTTTGTATCTCATAAGAATTGGTTTTTTAGAGTTTAAGGAGTTTGTATTCATCCCAAGTTTTCATACTTGAAAACGTGTATGAATGGAACATAAAGCATGCAGACGCAATAATGGTAAGAAATCCTATTTTGAGAGTTTGTAATCTTCATTTTATGAATTTGCTAGTGTATTTCTTGACTATTTTTTTCTCACGAATGTAGATATAGATGACACATACCTCCATGAAAAATAATGTGGCTTGAAATGTGTTAAAAAAATTAAAATCCTTTTTCTCTCTTACTGAGGTTTATCTAAAACCCTAGTCAAGTTTAAGAGAAACTTTTGATTAAAGGACTTATATACAGATTTAAGGATTGATAATTGTAAGAAATAATTTTAGGGACATATATTTTTATAATATTAAATTTTTAAGTATTAAAATTATCCCAAGTGCTTGATTTCCTTGGCGGTTGGAGTTAAAGGAGGATTATCCCTAGGAAAGCCTAATTAGATAAGAACAACTTAGCAAAACATAGGTTTATAATTAGAGTTAGTTAATGAAAATTGGTAGGTAAATAAAACAGGATAATTGGTACTTAAAAATCCTTTTTAATGTTTTAAAAACCCTTGAGTTAAAATATGTGTTTAGAAAACCCCTGTAGCAAGGCTATAAGAGGAAAGACCTAGTTAAATAAGAGAGGGAAGTGAACGAAGGAGGTGCTTTGGGAGTTGAGTCCAAAAATTTTGCATGAAGTTAAAAATCACAAAAGGGTTTCCAAATTTGGTATTAATTTTTATATTGTATTTTTACTTTATTCTCAACTACAATCTTTGGGTGATGGTGTTCTCAAGAAGAAATCGGGCGGGCTATGAAAATTTTAATGAAGGATGAAGTTTCTCTAAATTTTTCAATCATTTTGAATGATGATATTACATGTGAACAATGGGTGAATAAGGTACTTGAAGCTCAAAACTCAGTAAATATTCCATATAACCCAAAATTGCATACTTGAGATCCATTCAGGCTTGAGAAGGCTAATTTGTTCTTTCAATGTGAAAGGATAGATTTGGAGAGTTGTTTTTGCTAATTTTTTGACTTGTTGGTGATCCTTTATAAGACCTTTCATAATTTGGTATCAAAGTAGTTTTTTTAAGAAGATAAATAATTTAATAGTTGAATTCTTGAGAAGAGACAAGAAGCCATGAAGACAAATAAGAAGAAGAAAGAACCAGAGTGGGATAGAGAGATAGCTGACTTGAGGAATGATTTGAAGAGGTTGGAAATCTTGTAGAGATTATATCTATAGGAAAGAAACCAGGTATATGGTTGGTGGTTAAAGATAAGAGTGAAGTAGCCTATAGAGTCACTTGTTAAGAAAGAAAGAAGACAAAGAATGAATGCAAGGAGAAGAGAAGAAGGAAAAGAGGTAAAATCCTATGGAATTTTAAAGATGATAGAGTTTATGAGAGAGAAACATGTAAGAGAAGAAGATAAAAGAGCTATCATTAAGGATAACAAGGTAAAAGGTAAAGAAGGATGGAGAAGAGGAAAAGTGCAAAAATAAGCACTTGGTGAAGAAATGTAGGAAAAGAGGAAATTGTCAAGAAAGATGAACTCAGGGAGACATTTTGGTCTCTCATTTTGTTACCCAATGTTTTGTTTTATTTCATAAATACAAGTACGAATAATATTTGGAAGAAGATCAAGGACAAGGCATTGAAATTTGCAATAAATGGAGCAAAATGAGCATCCATAGGGGAAAATGAATGTGATGAAAGAAGAGAGTAGGTTATGGAAGTCTATAAGGAAGAGATTAAATTTCTTAAACATAAAAAAATGAAGGGATGGAAGAAGATATAGAGTTTCATGATGATTTGGAAAGCATTCTAGTAAAGGAAGACAAGAAAGGATGCACAAACAGGGAGATTACAAGTAATGAAGGCATGAAAGAGAATGAGACCACATCAAGCCATTGAGAAGGTAAATAGAAATTTGAATCTTGATTCTAATCATGCATATGAGAATGAGATTTATAATGTACATATATATGAAAATAAGATAAATGTTAAGCTCTCAAAACTAACAATATATCATGGATATATAGTGCCAAATGGCTTAAGAAACCTTAAGTTGAGATAGAGAGTATAAGACCCAAACAAGGGGTTAATGAAACTCAAAAATCAACTGTAGGAAAAGACCATAGAAGGCAGTAAAAATCAGACTTAATGAACAAAAAAATTAGGAATAAGAGGACAAGAAGAGTGTGGAAAAAGAAGAGCACTAATATAACCCAAGAATGATATGTTAGAATCTTGGAAGAGGATGAAGATATCTTGGAGAAAGATCAGAGTTTAGAAGGTGGAGAAGGACAAACAATCCCTAAATTTGATGAAGACAATGGAGAGCTGGATGATCTCACCTTGAGAGAGGAAATGAAGATGTTGGAAGAGTTGTTTGAATCTTATAAGAATTTGGTGACAAAAATGTAGGTTCAAATCAGGTGGATGATCTCATTAAGAAGCTTGAAGAGGAGAAAGAAAGATATGAAGGCATTCAAGAAAAGAGTGATGCATGGGAGGTTTAAGAAGAAGACCTAGATAAAGATAATGAAGATGAAATGGAAGAAAATACCAAGAGGGATGCCAAGGCTCAATTTTTTCAATCTAATTCTTCTTTGAGTGGTGTTTGTGCAATAACATCAGTTGATTTATAGGTGATGATGAAACAAGTTAAGATGAGTGATTCATGCATGCAAGATCCATCATTCTCAATTGTTGATATCATGATACATCAAGAAAGAAAAAGTTAGATGAAATAAAATTATTTTATAGCCATGGAAATTCAAATATCAGACCATCTACGGCTATAGCAGGGGTGGAGTAATGAAGAGGAGATAGTGAAGACCACCCACCATTCAAAAAGAACTCTTATACAAAGAAGACATCTCATTCACATAATAAGAGAGCTAATACAAATCATGGAGTTCATCGTGAATACTTTGTATTCATGCTATGCAATCATGGATAATAACATAGAGATCAACTTCAACTAGAAGACTAGAAAGAATAAGAAAATATGTATCTATATAGAAGTTCATAGGAGAAGCTTTCTTGTTCCCAGGGAATATGATGCAATATCATCATCACCTTAAAATGCTTCTAAAAGTCAAAATTTAATTTTAAGTATTTTTGTAGTATTAATATAGGTTATTTGATGTGGCTATAGGTCATTGTAAGGCATAAAAATTCAAATTATAACTTATATGAGTTTTCCTTTCAAAAATTACTTTAAATCTCTTATGAAGGTATTTTCACCTTTTTGGTCAATTTTGGTTCATTAGTGTTTGGGTAGGTGATTAGGATGAATTGAGGGTGCATGAATAAAGTGTACACCCCTTATTAAGGATCATAATCTCTTGGTCTAGGTGATTTTGTAAGAAAAATACTAATGTAGCCTCTTGACTAAAGTGAGTTAGCGGTTTGTAAAGCCTAGTTAAGTCAATAACTATGAAATTTAATTATTAATAGAGGATGGTTTGTATGGAATTATATTGAATAATTTGGATCAAGGGTATCCAATAGAGGATAAAATCTCTCAGGAAAAAATAATGTAAGAATACCTTGTTTTCATGAAGAGAGGATTGTATCTGTTGGAGAAAATAGTCACAAAGGACAAATTTTGAATATAAATCTCAAAAATGATCCTTGATTTCCTTATGCCTGTTATAAGAATTTTTGTTTTATATTTTATGTAGTGTGAATTTTTTTATCCCAAGGTTTAAATACTTAAAAACATGTATGAATGCAACAAGAAGCATGCATAGGCCAATAATTATAAGAAACCCTATTTCGAGAGTTTGTAATCTTCATTCTATGAATGCTTAGTGTATTTCTTGACTATTTTTATTCATGAATGTAAAAAGGGATGGAATAGACCTTAATACCAAATATTATGGCTTTAAACATGTTAAAAAAATTTAAAATCCATTTTTCTCTCTTACCGGGTTTATCTAAAACCCTAGTCGTGGTTTAGGATAAAATTTTGATTAAAGGAATTATATAAAGATTTAAGGACTGTACTTACAAGAAACCATATGAGGAACATATATTTTTAGAATCTTAAAGTTTTAAGTCTTAAAATTCTCCAACGTGCCTTATTTTCTTGACAGATTCATAATTAGAGAAGGATTGTACAAGGAAGGCCTAAAGGATAAGAAGCTGTTAGGCATTGTGTCTACATAGTTTTCATTTATGTCAAAGTTTATTAATGGAAAAGGGATTTTAGGTGTCATATTTGTCTCCATGAGGTTTCAATCAAGGTCAAAATTGAAGTTTCATTAGTCTTGTCTGGTTTTGGAATCTTTGGTATGGTGTCATGGTGTTTAGGCATGGTCTTGGTGCATTTTCAAGCAAGGAGTGTCATGGTATGTAAAAGGAATGATAACTAGATCATGCCTAGCCAAGAACACGAGATGCTAATCAAACATCAAAATCAATAAGATGAAAGAAATTACATGAGAATAACTTTACATAAACCTTTGCAAACAAATGAGCAAAGATAATATCATATATTATTATGGAACTCAATGCAATACATTGAGAATGGGCCTTGCTTAAATAGGAAAGGAATAACAATCTAAGAACTATTCAAGGTCGTAGATCGAGCCATAAATCAAGGAAATAACTAGTCATCAAAGAACTAATCAAGACCATAGATTTAGGAGAGAACTAGACATCAAGGATCTAGTCAATACCATAGATCAAGGAAAGAACTAGTTAATACCATAGATCAAGGAAAGAACTATACCTAACAACTAGATAATATCTCCTAATATCTAAATAAGATAAAAGAAATATCCACACACATAAGTGGGTGAGGATAAATATAATAAAGGTAAATAAAGTACCTAGGTGAACATGAGCTAAGGTAAATACCTACTCTAACACCCCCCCTCAAGTGAAGCTAGGGGCCAAAATAGATGTGGCATGTCCATAGTATGAGTCCCGGCAACTAGGCCTAATGAGGTACTCATGTACAATAACTGGGAAAAAAGGGACACTGCAAGGTACCCAAAACTAGTAACAACAAAGTAAAGAGAGTAAAGACCCACTCCAAGGCATCCCAAGAATCTCGGCTCAAAAACTCATACAATGTTGAAGAATTTTGGTGTGCATTGTGGTCTGAATCCACTGCTCGATCACAAAACTCAAAAACAAATGACCTTTGGGTTCTACCAAAATATCTCCATACAAGGAGACTATCAATGGAGTAATGTCAAAAGTGTAAAAAAACACCAAACATAATTCAATCAAGTGCTGCAAATAGGTGTGTCATGATCCAAGAACAATAACCAAAGCAACAAGGCAAGGACACAAAATCCAGAGTGTCACGATCCAAGAAAAGCCAAGGTAACAAGGCAAGGACACAAAACTCGAAGAAGCAGGATCAACACCACACCCTCCTATATTTTTGAATGGATGGAGTGGCGCTACAAATCTGTATGAGTTATCAAAATAACTACTCGAACACTGACAAACTAACACTAGGCTCCACCAGAATAACTCCCCACAAGAGAGATTGTCAACATGCCAAAAGTGTCGAAAATACAAGATACAAAATCTCTCAACAAACAAGAGAGATACACTACACTGCTAAAGAAAAATGCTCAAAACAAGAAGCATCACAATGTAGAAGGTATAGAAAGTGGAGCAAGAGGCCAAATGGTGGAGGAGCCATGCCTATAGAGTCCTCTCAACGAATGCCTATGTCGTCGCCACGAGTGATCAGATATCCACCCCAAATCAACACGGATGGATGAAGAAGATGCCTACATATGACTTGGTGCAAAAATGCACAATGGGTGCATACAAAAGAACATCAGAATGTGTGTCAAGTTGATCATGTCTGATAGCTAAAATCTCAGGTTTCTCAAGCCTAAGTGAAGGTGCAGAACTCATGTGTTGCTCATGATCCTCAGAAAGAGTCAAGTGAATAAAAAAGAAGCTCTGTCAATGTGTTTTCCCAATGATGTATCGCTCGAAAATCAATGTCATGATAATTCCACTTAACATGTGGAATAGAGGAAACAATACCCTTTGAATTTTCACCAATGACTCTACTAGTGAGACCCATAGAATGAAGCATGCGAGAATTGAATGCAATGATATGCTTCTTAAAAAATCCATGCGGTGGCGAAGTAGGATACACAACATATAGTACTTGTAATAGGTGAGATGTGGAAGAGCATGTAGTAACAAGCCTCACGAGTTTAGAAGCATTAAAAGTAGGGTCGGGCTCAAAACTGGTAGATCAATGTCAGTGGGTGCAAGAGAAACAACTACAAGTGGACTAGGAGCATGGATATGGTTTTCTACAATATGATGGTGATGCTGTAGGCTAGCAAGTTTGTTCTGCAGGGAGTGTATTATTATATCCTTATCATGAATGAGTGATTGTAGAAGATAATTTCGCTTCTTGAGTGATCTATTTTCTTCCACAAATTTTACAATATCCTCTTGAAGTCCACATACTTCATAGAAAAGCATATCATTCTCAGAATCCATGATAGGTACAAACTGTAACTCCCAAAAGTTTAGGACGTCGGGCTCAGCCAAAATTGCATCCACAATTGATTACAACACTCCTCCATATTTGGCACTTTATAATTATAGTGCAAGTCTCAAAATAAATAACTCCAATGGAAAGAACACGAAAAAACAAGCACTTTTGTAAAAAAATGGCACTCAAAACCAAGTTACCGATCAAAAGATACAAGCTTTTTAATATTTTGTGTTGTTATTTATTTTAGTTGCCACTAAAACTAAATAAATTGTTGTTTCCTTCACCACACAAATAAAATTAAAGGGGGCTGGAGTTAAGCACCTACTAGTAGGAATCACAAGCTTTAAGCCCTCATATGACCAAGGGCTAAGGATTTTAATGGGTGTCTCCTGCTCTGATACCATGAAAGGAACGATAACCAAATCGTACCAAGCCAAGAACACAGATGCTAATCAAACATCATGATCAATAAGATGAAAGTAATTCGCCAGAATAACTTTACATAAACCTTTGCAAAAAAATGAGCAGAAATATCATATATTATTATGGAACTCAATGTAATACATTGAGAATGGGCCTTGCTTAAATAGGCAAGGAATAACAATCTAAGAACCATTCAAGGTCATAGATCAAGCCATAAATCAAGGAAATAACTAGTCATCAAAGAACTAGTCAAGACCATAGATTTAGGAGAGAACTAGACATCAAGGATCTAGTCAATGCCATAGATCAAGGAAAGAACTATTCAATACCATAGATCAAGGAAAGAACTATACCTAACAACTAGATAATATCTCCTAATATCTAAATAAGATAAAAGAAATATCCACACACATAAGTGGGTGAGGATAAATACAATAAAGGTAAATAAAGTACCTAGGTGAACATGAGCTAAGGTAAATACCTACTCTAACAAGTATGAGTTACAAATTTTTCAATGATGTCTAGAATGTTTAGTCTTATTAGATAAAGGTGATAATGAGTCTATAATTTTAATATAAGTTCATTCTTGATGAGTCATGTGGAGAAGTAAGGTATTCTAAACCTATTCCTAGTCTAGCGCAAGTAGTATGAGTGATTGGCATAAGATATGGAATAGCTAAGTCATGTTTAAGCATGTTAGGTATGTTCTCACATGGCATATCATGTGTGGAAGGAATATTAGGTGAGTATTCAGAGGTTTGGTGTTGTTTCAAGGTCCATTGAAGAAATGTTCTTAAGAACAAGGCATGTAGACATAGGTAAGTCATGGTGGTGAGAAATTTGCATATTCATTTGAGAATGGATTATACTTAGGATAGTTAGAGGAGGTATTTATGGTTCTCTGGGTAAAATTTTAGATAAAGAGGTTGAATACAAATAAATAAAATGAGTGTTTGGAAAAATCAAGATCTTGAGAAGGAAAAACCAACTCAACAGTGAAATTTATTTTCTCACCCACATGTGTGGGTTCTGCATGGGATCCTAAGGATTTGGGGGATGTTTTTCATTGAGATAAGATATTTTTACAAAAATAATGGATTTATTTGGTTGTCAGACATTTATGAACAATCGTTAACAAGTCAGACAGGTTTGAAACCCTAGTTAAACCCTTCCTCTAGAGAGATATGGAAGAAATGATTGGTATGAGCTCCAAGCGAGTTTAATAAAGCAATTTGTATGCATCGGGATTATAGAGGATTCTCTAGGGATCATTTTTTTGGTGATTTCATGTTCTAGTTGTTTTAGGAAGTAGGAGAAAAACCCTTATTTTGTGGAGATTTGTATTTTTAGGGCTAAGATGGAATCTTCATGAAGAAAAGTGAATTTTATAGAAATATTACGAGATGTACTAAATGGGCATGGAAATTTATAGATAGGTTGTGTGAATAAGTTTTAAGTTACAGGTCCTCCAAGTCATCCTACCACTTTTGGCCTTAAGGGCTAAAACCTAGTCATGGAGGTTTGAGTTGAGCTTAGTTGTTTTGCATATTAGAGCAAAGGTTATTTGAGCTTGGATATCTTGTACATTTCCCTCATGATTTTTTCAAAGCATTGGTTTGATCTAGAGTGATGGTTCTCACTTGAATACCTATTGGCCTAATTAGCCCTATTAGGCCTCTCAAGAAGGCTTGTTTAAATAGGTGTGCTAGTGTGTCTTCTTCCATGTGACCTATGAATATTAGTGCTTGAAGGTGTTGTTCAAATCCCTAGAAATGTGTTCCAAGTGTTTGTTGAGATTTGAATTTATTTTTAAGTTGTTTGAAGCATGTTTTCTCAAGTCCTAGTTCTTGAGTCCTATTTGCATATTTTGACTTGTTTGAGAGATTGAATTATCTGGAGGCCTTATGCTATAACTTGGTGGATGAAACATGTTGAATCAGATAGTAGACTTGGATACCTTTACAATTTTATGCTACTAAATCCATGATGAAATTTTTTTATGGATGAAGGATCTTGTTTTCTGAACTGATTTCTAGGTTCTTGAAAACCTAGTTGGGATAGCTTGTTTATTGGTGTATTTCATGGTAGAGATAGAATTTACAGATATTCCTGAGCTAGCTGGTGATGTTTAGAGGTTTTTACTGACTTTTGTGGAGTTTTGGTGCCTTGATAAAGTTGGAGTGTTCCCTTAAACATCATAGTCCATACGTTGGAGGTGTAGGTTCATGTTTTAGGCATATTTGAGATGCCTTAGAGCTAATTCTTGATGGTGTGACCCTTGCCAAGATAATTGGGTATCTTGGAGTGTTTTATATGATGTTTTAGGTGTTTTTTCAAGTTTATATGATTGTCCTATATGGTCATGTCTGACCTATATGTATTATGAGCTAGTTTCATGTATATAAGTGAGTTGTAATGACTCATTTGTACTAGTTGAGACTATGGGGATGTGAGTGAGCTAGATAAGGAAGAATAATAGTATAGAGTGGTCAAGGATTGATTTAAGGAGAGGAATGAATGATTATGAAATATATAAGATAACTTTTTCAAGGTCAACATACCTAATCGAAAGATAAGAGGCATATTTGCTTGAGTAAGGAGATAGGGCAGCATGAGAAGATTTTGAGAGAGAGGAGTTGAACTTGTGATCACAATAAGTTGTGGGAGAAACATATCTTCAATGATCATCCATTTTAGGTGTATGATTTGGTGTTTGGTCATCTTTGGGGTTGTATCCTCCTTGTAGGATTGGTGTCCTACTAAACTAGGGGTTGGTGCTCCTTGTGGGGTTGGTGCCTCACTAAAAAAATCTTTCTTGATGTGTAATATTCATGCAAGTCCTTTGTTATGAGTAATATTAGTAAAGGTTTCAATGGTTTTTCTTCCCCTTGAGGGTTTCCCACTTATTTTTTGTTATGTTTTCTCTCTCATGTTTCATGTTCTTATGATTGTATGTTGCACACCTAATAAGCTCATATTGAATATGTATGATCAATGGTTATTTTGAATGATGTATTAAGTTATGGTAAATGAACTAAAATATTTGTAATAATGATTCACCCCCTCTCAATCTCTATGCTTCTAAAAATTGGTATTAGAGCAAGGTCCTTATGAAGCAAGTTTAACAACTTGGAGGATATCCTTGAAGCACAATGGGAAAATCATCTAATGTTGAGACTTCATTGGTGAATTTGAAGAAGTATGAAATAATAGAGTCCCTAATCCATGGATTGCAAGATAAAATTAATTGTATGGAGGTTGAGCATGGTCAAGTAATAAAAAATTTGGAATCTCAAATCAAGAGTGTGATAGGAGCCCTAAATGTCAAAAAGAAGCTTTCCTCAGGTATAAAGAAGATTTGAGTTCCTTGAAAACAAAGTTAGAAGAATCATCTAGCGGAGTTGAATATGTATGAAATATTGGAGAAGAGATCTAAATATCTAGATGGGATCTTGGACAATCATAGATCAACTAATGAAAAAAATAGGCCTAGGCTTCAAAGGAGAGTGTATGGAGAATTGGCAAGATAACAAGGTTGGACCAAGTACTCAAACAGATATGAAGGATACCAAGAATATTAAAATAAATAATTCGACTCTTTTATACAACCTAATTCATTAAGGTATGAATATTATTTCAATGTTTATATAATTATTTTCATGGATTATTTCATAGAGCTAGGGATTATAAGAAAATTTCCTCAATGAATGATTACTCATGGAATTATGAAGGTTATTTCGATGGCCAATGTTATTCATGTTATGAATATGGTCACAAGGCAGTTGATTGTGCTTGGAACCTCAATTCATATCAATCTATAGACATACATGGTGTTGTGTCCCACAATTTTCATAAACAGGGACATATTGCTAGATTATGCTATCAAAGTGATTCTCCAAAGTTTAGCAGCAAGTTTCAAGCTTCAAAAGGTAAGATAAGAAGGTGTTCAAAAGAAAGAGTATGTATAAGAAATTCATGTCTAATTAAATGGATAAACATTATGATCCTAAGCTTTAGGTTAAGAGATAAGAACCAAATCCTATCCTAAATATCAAATAGGAAGATAAACAAGGTCCTATCATGCATAGTTGAGACCCATCTACCATACAAGGTGAAATGATTACAAAGATTGAAAAGGATAAGAATGAATAAATCATGTTTATCAAGCCTAATACAAGTCATAGAGGACTACTAGACCTAATTGTAAATGAAGATAACCATATGTGTTTATCAGGTCTCCAATCAGAAGGTGAAGGGTTTGCAAATGAAATTATCACACCTGAAAATTCATTTAAGAAGAATGAGAAATCAAGACAGGTGAATTACAAAATATTAAAAAGAAGTGTGGATTATTTATAATCATTTGATGACTACATGCTATATTATTGACCTAAGAAGGATTATGTGTCTTCTCTAGGATTCTAGAAGACATTCATCTAATGAAGGAAGCATGGGTGTTGGTCTTATGAGCTCCTAGAATTTATTTGAAGCTCTTTTTGTTTAGATTTTGACATGGTATGTTCTTGATCAGTCTATCAGGCCTTGGTAAGGATTGTGTGTATAGTCAAGGTAAGTTGTTTGTCTTAAAAAGGTATGTGTGTGTTATACGTTATCAAAGAAGTTTGTGTTGTCATAATTTATGAGTATTGACAGTTGATTCTAAAGTTCTTATTGCATATGGTAAAATTGTCTCGGGTATCCTAAAGTATGTACTTGTGGATGAAGTTAAATGAGGTTTGAATTGGTATTTTAACCCAGCCTATGAAAGTGTCATCATGGTCTTATAGTATCCATACAAAATTTTTGACTGGTGTTCATGAAATGGTCAAAAAGTTGTCTTTTGTGTCTCAATAGTATGTGTAGAGGTTTTGTTACTTAGTATCTAAATGTGAGTTTTAAAAAATGTTACAAGGCTATGAAAGGTTTTTTGAGATCATATGCATCATAGAAATCTTTATACGAGTCTATTCTCAAGCACTTCATCAATTCTTGTTTAAGTGTGTCTCAAAGGTTTGTGAAAGGTATCACCAAGGAGAGTTAGTTGGTCCTTGTTCATGGCTTAAAATTTGGTATCAAAAAGATAAGTAAGGTTCATTAACACTTTGTCTTGATATTTATTGAAAATATTGAGTGTATGCTCTAAGTGGTCTTGATCAAAGGTATATAGTTTCCTAAGAAGTTTCTTCTAAGTATGGTATGACATGTTGAAGATATATTGTCAAGTTGAAATCAAGGTTTTGATATGATAATGTTGGGTATGGAAGAAGGTCTTGGTTCAAGAAATTAAAGTTGAAATCAAGCGCAAAGTCATGAAGATGCTCCAAGAGCTAAAGACAGTATTGTGTATTAAAGTTAAACAAGTATATTTGAGTTTGAGTTTAACTATGAATAAGGTATGTATGTTATTCCTTTATGGTTAAGTACATACTGGTAGGTTGATCCTGTGGGGAGCAGAGTGAATTAAAGACTAAGTATGAAGGGTATAGTGGAATAAGTTTGCTAGAGAATCATGAAGAAAATATGGGTACATTTATGAAAATAAGGATTATTGGTACACTCTTGGAATTTACTAAAGCTTGAAGCATTACTTGATGATGATAAGAACTGTGCATGAAGATGATGATCAGGATCTAAAGCTTTGATTCATTAACAAAGGAGGTGAGAAGTAAAATCTATACTGATTCTAATAATTGTGAGAAAAAAGATTTATGATTTCTAAGTTATAATCAAGGTCTGACCTTGATTTTGAGTCATATGGATCTATACAAGTGTAAAGTCAATACTGACATCAAGAAGTTTTAGTTTGTTTGATTGATAAAATTTTTTTGACTCAAGATGGTAGATAAATGGTCAAAGTTAGGATTGTATACTCTAATAAATCATATTTCATGGAGCTATGAGTAGATACATAGTCTTAAAGGTAGAGATATGATCTTCAAATAGGGTCTAAGGTATCAAGAAGGATTAGTAAGAAAATATGTTGGTTGTTTTCTCTATGATCTGTAATTATATGAAAAAGGAAGTAGAACACTAAAATATTGTTTCAGACTTTGACATTAGACATGATTCATATCCATGGTTATTTCTCAAGGTAGGTTACCTTATGTTTGTTTTGGAAGTGATATTATGATGATATATTGGACCAAGAGGAACATTTAGTTGGTGTTTCATATGCTTGGTATTATCTTATTACATTAAGAAATTTGGTATTTTTGGTCTAAAGGAGTTCTTTAGAGATCTTGGTCCTAAAAGTGGTTATGTTAGTGTTTTGAGGCGAGTTTATATTTAGCATTGGCAAAGGTCTAACAAACAAAGTAAAGTAGGGGTGAATCCAAAATTTAATGTATCAGTTTAGGGGGATTTGTTTTACATGATCAAATCAGGTCCATGGATCTCTTACAGGAGTGATGAAGTCAAGAAAATAAAAGTACGAGTCTAAGGGGAGCTTGTGAGAAAGTAATTCTATTTGTACATTGTTGTCATTATGTATTGTCATTGTTTTTCATGTTCTAGTTTTCATATATCATTTTTCAGATATGTTAAATGGGGAGAGTAGAATCAAAAACATAATTAAATAGTTCTTGAAGGTGTTTTCATTTATGGTTTCCATTAATGTTTCTAAAGGTGGTTGTTGTTGGAGCTCAAAAGCGCATCTCTGTCCCAAATTAGGATGAACTGGGGATTTCATGGAACATGGGATTTCCTCCATATTATGGGACCTTTCACTTGAGATAGACCTATAGAGAAGTTAAGCTTCCTCTACCTATTTCTACTACTAAAAATACTCCTAGGAAGGGAAATGCAGCTACCTATCACTACTCTATGATTCTAAGGGACCAGGGTGAGAAGGAGATGCATGAAGGAAAACCTAAACTAAGGGGAGGTGATAGCACCAGAAAGAGGGGGATTAAGATTATCATCGAGCGAAAACAAGGGAAAAAATACACAAGGATGGCAGGAAAATGTGCCATAGTCTGAAATAGCATTCATGCACTACCTTTCATGGAGCACAACAAATAAAAACCCTATAAGAGATATGAAAATACATAATAGATCAATAATGCAATAATATGCAATAAAATATGAACTAGGGTAGAGAATAGCCACAAAATAATATTTTATTACTTCCAAGTGATGCACAATCAATTACAAAGATGAAAGAGGAAAGGATCTACATGCAATGGCTCAGATTTGAGGCCTACAACTCAAAATACTAAGGAAAAATGCTATGAACAATGCTCTTAGCAAACCAAGAGGGTCCAACCTTTACAAATGAGAAATGTTCATCAATTTATAGAAGAAAAGAGAAGATAAGAGGAGGGAAAAAGAGGGAAACTCATATTTTCAAATCTAACCACCAATAACCCACATTAAATCCTGTAAATCATCTTGTAGGGTTGTTAGATCCACCTCCTTGTCTTAGCTTAGCTTGTAGAAGAAGGAAGGATACCAAATCTAGGTGGTTGAGTTTATTGGATGTGTGTATTAATGTCATGTATCATGTTTTATTGTTTTTCCTACCATATTCCACCAAAATATGATTTTGAAAATTCCAACGTGTATCCCATGTCAACATCTTTCCAAAAAGACTAAGCGCATCGAAATCTTAGCTCAGTAGCAAAATTTATGGTGATTTGAAGATCACAATACAAGATAAACAAGAAGGACACATGACACACTTTGATTGGATGAAGGATTCGTATGAATTTTTGTTACTTTTTATTTTCTACCATGTGTCGGTGTTCATCACCATAAGGATTTGGCATGCTCTAACTAGTTGAAGGATTCAAATGACTGTTTTCTTGTTTTTTCTTTTCTACCTCATGTCAGGAGTTCATTCACCATAAGGATTCAACATGTAGTTGTAATGTTATGATAGGTTGTGTTTTGTGCCCTTAATGACTAGCATAGAATATTACACTTGTCGCATGTGCAAGAGTAAGAGGTGTGATAAGTAATAATACAAAGGTATATGAGCGTACATAAGAGGGTGCGTGAGGAGTGGGAAGAAAAGGTGCATATTTGTAAAGGTATACAATAATGTGAGGGAGAATGGGAGTGCAAGATGGAGGTGCGTGGAAGAAATCACGCAAAGAAGGTGTGCAAAGTTAGAAGGTAGAAGAGGGTGAGTGTGTGAAAGGAGATGCACATGACTTAGGAAGGATGTGCATGCTTGAGGAAAGCATGTCGGGACTTAGAAAAATGCAATACAAGTTTGTGGGTGTGTAAAGTGAATGCACGGGGAGTGCTCGCAGAGGGAAATGAAAGGAAATAGAAGAATAAAGGAGAAAGATGGAAGTTTTTTGAGAATAAATTCCACCAAAAAATTGTGCTAAGGAGGGAAACATGTGGCATGTATAACCCGAAACTTAGACTCGGAGCAGAATGGATATGTGAGTTGTCTAAATAACCGGTGGTGGTAATTTTGGACAAACGTTGCCATAAATAATAAAGGGGAGATTTTTCAAAGCATTGTGTCTATATATTTTTCATTTATGTCAAATTTCATTAATGGAAGGTATTTTAGGTTTCATAGGTGTTTCCATGAGGTGTAAATCAAGGTCAAGCTTGAACTTTGATTGGTAGTGTCTGGTTTTGGAATCTTCGGTTTAGTGTCATGGAGTCTAATCATGGTCTTGGTGCATTGTCAAGCAAGTGAGAGTCATGGTATGAGTTTTAAAGGTCTCCATGGTATCTATCCTATTTATTATGATGATTTAAAGGAGGTAATGAGTCTATAAGTTGAATACAAGGTCAGTCTTGATGAGTCATGTGGTGAAGTAGGTCATTTTAGGCCTAGTCCTAGTCCTAGCACAAGCAATATGAGTGAGTGACATGAGATATGAAGTAAGGAAGTCATGTTTAAACATGGTAGGTATGTTTTGACATGGAATATCATCTTTACAAGGCATATTAGGTCAGTATTCAGAGGTTTTATGTTGTTTCAAGGTCCATTGAAGAAAGTTTCTTGAGAACAAGGCATGTAGACACAGGTAAGTCATGGTGGTGAGAGAGTTACAAATGTATTTGATTATGTATGATACTTGGGATATTTGGATGAGGTATATATGATGCTATGGGTCAAATTTCAGGTTAAGAGATTGAATATAAAGCAATAAAATGAGTTTTTAGAAAAAACACGCTCTTGAGAAGGAAAACCCAGTTTGATAGGTAAACTTTAGATGCTCACCCACACGTGTGGGTTATGCATGTGAGTATGAGGATTTAGGGTATGATTTTTCATTGATTTAATATCATTTTGCAAAATTAATGGATTGATTTGGTAATCATACATTTACAAACAATCGTTATAAATTGACAGGTTTGAAACCCTAGTTAAACCCTTCCTCTAGAGTGATATAGAGTAAATTATTTGTATGAGATCTAAATGGTATAGGTAAGAAAATATGATGCATTAGGGTTGTATAGGATTCTCCAGGGATCATTTTGGTGGTGATTTCATGTTAGGTTGTTTCAAGAACTAAGAGAAAACCCTAGTTTTATGGAAATTTGTAGTTTTAGGGCTAAGATGGAAGCTTCATGAAGAAAAGTGAATTATTACAAAAATACTAGGATATGTAATAAATTACCATGGAATATTTCATATAGGTTTTGTGAATATTTTTTTAGTTACAGTCCTCTAATTCATCCTACCACT
Source organism: Taxus wallichiana var. yunnanensis (assembly GCA_018340775.1). Lineage (NCBI taxonomy): Eukaryota > Viridiplantae > Streptophyta > Pinopsida > Cupressales > Taxaceae > Taxus > Taxus wallichiana. The sequence goes on along the minus strand of CM031244.1, from coordinate 697,237,183 downwards.
TTTGGCCTTATGGGCTAAAACCTAGTCATGGAGGTCGAGTTGAGTTAAGTTGTTTTGCATGTTGTAGTAAGGTTATTTGAGCTTGGATATATTTTATAGGTCCCACATGATGTGTTTGAAGCATTATTTTAATATGGAGTTATGGTTTTCAGTTCAAGTCCTATTGAGCTAATTATCCCTATTTGGCCTATCAAGAAGGCTTGTTGGAATAAGTGTGCTAGTGTGTATTCTTCCATGTGACCTATGCATATTACTACTTGAAGGTTTTTTTCACATCCCTTGTGATATGTTCTAATTTTTGGTTGAGATTGGAATTGATGTTGAAGTTTTGTGAAGCATTTTTCTCAAGACTAGTTCTTTAAGTCTTATTTTCCTATTTTTACATGTTTGAGATATTCAATTGTTTGGAGGCCTTGTACTCAGATTTGGTGGATGAAACAAGTTGCGTCAAATAATATACCATGATACCTTTCAAATGGTATGTTACTTGATCAGTGATGAAAATTTTTGATGGATGAAGTTTTTTTTTTCTGGGACTGATTTCTAAGTGCTTAAAGACCTAGTTAGGATAGCTTGCTTCTTGGTATGTTTCATGGATGAGATAGTTGATGCAAATATTCATAAGCTGGTTGGTGATTTTAGAGGTTGTTCTTAACTTGTGTATATTTTTAGTGCCTTGAAAAATTTGGAGTGTTCCCTTTAAGATCATATTCCATTCGTTTTAGGTGTACGCTTATTTTTTATGCTTATTTGAGATGTCTTGGAGCTAATTCATGATGGTGTGACATTTTCGACCTACTTGTGTCTCTTGGATTATTTTATATGATGTTGTAGGTTTGTTTTCAATTTTTTATGACTGGTCTATATGGTCATGTCGACCTAGTGTCATGTATATAAGTGAGTTGTAATGACTCATTTGTAGCTAGTTGGGACTATGGGGATATGAGCGAGCTAGGGAAAGAAGAAGAAGAGTATAGAGCGGTCAAGGATAAATTTAAGGAGATGTATGAAGGACTAAAAAATATTAAATATTAGGTGCGTAAGGTAAATAGACATTTTCAGCAAGAGAAGATGCAAATTTGAGCGATTAAGGAGAGAGGGAAGTTTGAGAATATTTTTAGAGAGAGGAGTTGAACTTTTGATCATGATCAGTTGTGGGAGTAACATATATTCACTAATCATCCATTTTAGGTGGTTGGCTCTATGTTTGGTCATCTTGGGGGGTTATAGCCTCCTTTTAGGATTGGTGTCCTACTAAACTAGGGATTGGTGCTCCTTGTGGGGTTGGTGCCTCACTAAAAATCTTTCTTAATGTGTAATAATCATGCAAGTATTTTTATGAGTAATATTAGAAAAAATTTCAATGGGTTTTATTCCCCTTGAGGGTTTCCCACTTATATTTTGTGTTTATTTGTTCTCTCTCATTTTCATGTTCTTTTGAATGTGTGTTACACACTAAAAAAGCTCATATTAAATGTGTATGATCAATGATTATTTTGAATGATTTATTAAGTTATGGTAAATGAATTAAAATATTTGTAATCTTGATTCACCCCTCATCTTAGTGTTTACTGATTCTCTCCAAAATGTGTCTAATAGCTTAGATTCATTTAACATTGTTCTATCCATTTTTTATATAGTTTGATTTTCCTTTCTACAACTCCATTTTGTTGTGGATTCCTTGCAGCTAAGAAGTGCCTCTTTATTCCATGATGCTCACAAAAATCCTCAAATTCATTTGAGGTAAACTCACCTCCTCAATCAGATCTTAAAACTTGATTTTTAAATCAGTTTCATTTTCAACCAAGGCTTTAAAGGCTTTAAACTTCTCAAATGCCTTTGATTTTTCTCTCAATAAAGTGACCCATGTCATTCTAGAGTAATCATCTATAAACAACATAAAGTAACTCTCACCTTGCAAACTTTGTGTTCTAGTAGGCCCACAAAGGTCTATATGAACAAGTTCCAGTGGCTTTGTTGTAGAGTACTCCTTTGACTGAAGCTTACCCTTGTATGTTTCCCATGCTAATACTGTTTGCAAAGAGTGTTTGAAGGTTTTGTAATTTTGGGCATATCTCTTACAGCTTCTTTGGTGCTGATTTTTACTAAATTATCGAAGTTCATATGGCCCATTCTTCTATGTCATAGCCATCTTTCTTTTGACTATCCCATGTAGCATTTTTCTCCCTTGATCTCACTGAGCACATAAAGATTATTAGATATTCTATGCACATCTTTAATTAGTTTTCTTGAATCTTGTTATCATAAAAATGTAGTACCCTAGGATATGGAAATGACATATCCCTACTTATTGCTAACATTGGACCATCTCTCAAGATGTGGGACTTGCGAACTTGAGATGGCCCTCAGAAGGTCAGATTCCTCTTCCTAAAATAAGCACTACACTACTCCTAATGCAATAAAAACATCTATCTACTCCTAATATATGATTTCTAAGGGACCAGGGAGAAGAAGAAAGGGTGAAAGAGAGAAATCCTACACTAAGGGGTGATAGCACCAAGAAAAGGGGGTGTTGAACAATCCACAATGCCTGAGAATGGAGAAAGGTGAGCATGGAGAGGATGGAAAAACATCACAAACCAAGATTACACACAATGCACCATTTTCATTTAAGCACAACCACATTTAAACATGCAATGAGAACAATAAGATGCAGTACACACTGTAGGAAAGAGAAATAAATAGAAATAATGCAAGGATAGAGAAATAATTAAAAATACTAATTTTTATTACTCCAAGTGTATGCAAAATACATCATTATAGAATGGAGAGGCAAGATTCTCCATTACAGGGCTCAAACATGGGGGCTCAAGCTCCAAAACTACCTCGAGAGAGAAGAAAAAGGAAGGGTAGCACCAAAAATATACAACCTTTTTACAAAAATTCCCCCTTTATAATATATAAAATAATGAGGTGAGAGAAGAGAGGAGGATCTCAAATTCATGCTTCAACCACTCACAAAATTCATCATGGCACTTGCAAAAGTGATGGGGTGACTTACAAAACCCATGCTCCATTGTACCCTGGCTTGTGTAAGAAGTAATGGCCTCCATACATTCATTTACTCCATTTTATGTGCTTTCATTAGGTGGGGCTCTAAATCATCTTTCCAACGACTATAATTTTGTGAAAAATTGATAAGTTTGAAGGAAGTTATGAGGTTTTGAGTGTGATTTAGTTTTTAGGTCTTCTTCACCAACTTGAATCCTACCCTTAGCTCCTCCTACAAACTTTATTTTAACATGCCACCTAACTCTCTCCTTATCCCTTGCAATGTGAGTGCATAACCCGCTTAACATTTGTACCGAGATCAGTCAACATTTACATGCCTCGTGTGCATTCCGCCTCGACCCCCGACTTGGTCCTCACCCCAATCACCTCGCATATTTGTCAAGCCCGGGACCCGCGTGACTTCCGCATCACCCACCGAGGTACACATGCTCCTTAAAAACTTGACATGTAATTCCAACTCACTACTCGACATGCTTCCTTATACCCTATGTTGACTCACCACCCCGAATAACTCGGCTGGTGCATGCGGGTTGCGGAACCCGCATGCACCCAACACCTACTTTCCCTTATTTGCTTCATGCACATGGAACCCAAGTCCCGACACCCGCACCCACCTTTCTCGGCCAACTCATGAGACTTCTTAAGCCACTCGGCTTTACGAGGTTGCTCCAACTCTATGATATGAACAACATCCCCCCTTTGTGCCATAAACTCGGCTCAAAGCAAGCTATCCCTTGTACTATGTCTCTCGCCATGTTAAACTTTGGGTTGTTACTTTCCTATGTCAAGATCTTATCACCGAAATTTGCATCCAAATGACTCACCAACCCTTTTACATAGTTTTCCCAAGACATTTCCAACCCCTGTAACCTTTATGCATGCGAACAATCTACCCGAGTTATTTTTAGCTCGCCCAAGTTGTTTGGGATATGGAGATATTGTTTTACCCCCGTGACTTTTTTTTGTATTTTTTAGATTTTATCTTGGACTTTTTGGGACCGAGAGGGCCATGCGGGTGTGTTAGTGTAGGTTATTATTTATCCTTTTATTTATTTATCAAGATAATTCTTACACTTGTGTTAGCCCTACACTTGTTGGGTTAGATTTCTTAGGTGTACTAGTTGTGTGGAGTTAGCTTACTAGTTGTGTTGAGTTAGCTTCTTAGTTATGTGAAGTTAGCTTACTAGTCTTTTGGAGTTAACTTAACTACCAGTATCAGTTAGTGGGAGTTATTCACCACTGATTTAGGTAGTAGTTGCACTTCCCTCCTCATATATGTATATCTTTCTTATTGAATAATTCAAGTCATTATATTGTAATGTATTGAGCATTATGGATTATGATGGATTTCCATATATGGTATTTTAGCTCTTCTGCTTTGCAAATATAATGTGGTGTGCTATTATCATCTAAGATCGTGGCTTGGAACAATATTCTTATCATTCCTTTCATGGTATCAGAGCCATAGATGATGTAGACATCCATCTGTAAGTTTTTATTTGCAAGCAAGGGTTTATTATTTTCATGTATTTGGAATTTGTTAGAAATTTTTTGTAGCATGCATTTTTATGCAAAACGGAGTGCGCCATTGGATTTGGAAGGTGTCAAAACCCTAGAATCGATTGTAAACTCAACCATGTTTTGAGACAATCAAATCTAGACATTTTAAAGGTTTTTTTGGCACATTTCTCCAAAAAATCCGTACAATTATGTACAGACATATTTTTTGGCTCAAAAATTATATCAGATTTCTGGGTTTCTCTCTATTTTTGATACTGGTAAAAAAAAAAGGATATTTGCATTCAAAGTTTTGTTCACAATTGTACTTTTTGGGTGCATTCTTTTATCCATGGATATAGCGTGTACCTTCGGATGCATTCTTTTACCCTCGGGTATTTTGGTTTTGGATGCGTCTTTTATCCACTAGACGTAGATCTGCACTCTCGGGTGCATTCTTTTATCCATTGGATATAAGCGTGTACCTTCGGATGCATTCTTTTACCCTCTGGATATTTCGGTTTTGGATGCAGTCTTTTATCCACTGGACATAGATCTGTACCCTCTGGGTGCATTCTTTTATCCATTGGATATAAGCGTGTACCTTCGGATGCATTCTTTTATCCACTAGATGCAGATTAGTACCCTCTGGGTGCATTCTTTTATCCATTGGATATTGGCGTGTACCCTCTGGATGCAATGATTTACCCTCTGGACATTTTAGGTTTTGGGCGCAGGCTTTTATCCTTTGGTCGCAAGCATGTATCGTGTGGATGCACTCTTTTACCCTTTGGACATTTGGGTGTCACGTGTACCTTTTAAAAAGATCAGCATTAAAATATTATTTTAATAGCAAAACCTTGTAGAGCTCATAACTTTTGATCCGTAGCTCGGATTAAGGTGATCTTTTTTTTTAAATTGTGTATTTTTTCGAGATCTACGCATTGGTGACATTTTATACATATATTTCAAATGTAAAAGGTACTATTACTCATTATAATATTTACATGCACTCAATTATAAAGTGTCAAATTTGGGAGGGTGTTGTGATCACTTGTGGATGCATTTTTGGTTGAGCCCGACATCCTAAAATTTTGGGTATTGCATTCTTGTATCTATGGGTGTATACATTTATATCTCTCTTGTTTGTTGAGATATTTTGGATCTATATTTTCGACACTTTTTTTGGCATGTTGACAGTCTCTCTTATGGGGAGCTATTCTGGTGGAGCTCATTGTTAGTTTGTCGTTGTTCGAATAGTTGATTTTGACAAATCATACAGATATGTGGTGTCACTCTACCCATTCTGCAGTATGGAAGGGTGTGGTGTTAATACTGCTTCTTCGGGTTTCGTTCCCTTCCTTGTTACCTTGGATTTTTCTTGGATCGTGGCACTCCTATTTATTTGGATCTCATGTCCTTTCCTTATTACCTTAGTTTTTCTTGGATCGTGGCACACCTATTTGTAGTAGTTGATCAAATTATGTTTGGTGTTTGTTTTTCACTTTTCGACATCACTCCATTAATAGTCTCCTTGCATAAAGCTATTCTCGGTGAAGCCAGTTGTTATCAAAAATTCACCCCCTCAAGGTAATTTTGATAACATGCATCGATTACTCAAGTCCTGGGGAAAATAGATTGATTCAAGGCAAAAATCATGTTTCTGGGGTTCCCTCGGATTTTTTCTAACTCCCCTGTCCAAGAAGAAAAGAGCAAGTTCTAAAAAGGGGTGAAAAAAGTTGCAAAAAACAAGCTCGGGGCAGAAAAAATCATGAAAAATGGCTAAGTCCTAGTCCTCGCAGTAGTCGGGACAGTTGGGACGTCAAGGCGCGAACCGGCCGAAAATCCGCCAGCGTCGCACTAGCCGATTGGGACGTCGGGACACGCGGGACGCGAAAAGGCGAACCGGCCGAAAATGGAAAAAATCACCAAGTTTTGTTATCACGCGGTTTGGGACATCTGGGACAAAGGTACGCGAAAGACGCGGATCGGCCGGTTTGGCGCAAGTCACAATTTCAAAGCGGTTCAAGAAATTTGTCCTAGCAACTCGGGGAGCAGTTGGGACAAAAGTGCGCGGGGACGCGAACTGTTAGTTCGGCCTGAAACAGAGGACTTTCGTACTGGGACATCCGGGCCAAAGGGACGCGTGGGACACGGAAAGCCGAAAGAGTCGAGAGCAAAGAAGAAAAGTCAATGTTTGACCCGTGAAACTTCAAAACAACCATAACTTTTGACTCCGAGCTCCGATTTTCACAAAATTGGACTTTTTGGAACGAGCACGACGCCCTCTGCACCACAAAAAATGGATTTATTATTTTTAATGAGGGTAGATATATTTAAATAAGAGAAACATATTCGGCTCCAGTCAGTTAATGCTCATTCCCGTCAAATGACAGAAAACGTCTGCCAGACCCAAAATAATTGTCCGCACTCAGAAGGCCATAACTTTTGCATTTCTCAACGAAATCGCACAAAATTGGTACCGTTGGAATCATGGCTCCAAGCCCGATGCACAACAATCAAGAAATTCCAGATTTGATAAGAGATTGATTGAGATTTTTAGGAAAATGTGGCCGGGTTCATAACAGTATTTTATTTGGTAGCTGGGAGTGCAATTAAGAGGCATGGTCATCATTCTTTCTCTGCTGCAGCACATGGGATAGTATGGGGAGCCTTTTGCAAGTAATATATAATCATTTTACTCCATTTAATGCCTCTTACAGGTGGTTGAAGGATAGATTTTGGGATTTCCATTTCCCCTTCTCTTCCCCTTCTCATTTTTCTATAAATTGGAGTGTTGGGCTCATTGTAAAAAGTAGTGTTCTTTGTAGCAAAGCTCTATCAAAATTGCTTTGTGAAGCCAATGTGCTGCAGGCCCTTGTAGTGGACTCCTTGCATGGTGATCCAGGCCCTTATCTTGTAATAGATTGAACTATGCATATCATGAAGCAATAAAATATCAGTTTGTGGATGTATCTTCCCCTGTTGTGTTTTCTTACATTCTTCTTGCCCCTTTAATCCTTTCTACAAGAATATTGTGTCTATTATTATGTTCTTGCAGGGATTCATTATCATTGTGTATGCTTGGAATATTGTTGTGAATGCATTTTGCTAGATTATGGAGAACTGTCATCACCTCTTCTAGTGTGCACTTTGCCTCTGTATTTCACACACATTTGGAGACTACTCTCACACCCTCCTTTTCTCGGTATTTCACCACTTTAGTGTAGGCTTTCACTTCATGCATTCTCTCTCCCTGGTCCCTGGAAGTTTAGATTAGAATAGTTAGTTTCCCTGCATTAGAGTAGATTGTGGCGGGTAGTTTAGGAGCAAGAACCAGCTTTCTCTGGAGGTCTATCTCAAGTAGCAAGTCCCACAACTTGGAGATAGTACCCATGTTATCCAATCACACCATGAGTTCAAGTATATGCACTTGTATAAACATAAGGGTGCTATGATTCGGTGATAACACCAGTGTGTCACTGTTTTTGAGTTATATGATCAAGCAGTGGATTCATACCATAGTGTGCACCACACTTCTTCAAAGATTATGCAAGTTTTGGAGTCAAGATTCTGAGGATATCTTGTAGTAGGATTTTGGTCTTTACTTTGTTATTACTAGTTTTGGGTACCTTGTGGTGTCTATTTTTCCTAGTTATTGTACGTGGGTACCTCATCAAGCCTTGTTGCCAAGACCCACCTTCTTTTCCACCCACCTAAGCTATGCTTACGGGAGGGTGTTAGTGTAGGTTATTATTTATCCTTTTATTTATTTATCAGGATAATTCTTACACTTGTGTTAGCCCTAAACTTGTTGGGTTAGCTTGCTTAGGTGTACTAGTTGTGTGGAGTTAGCTTACTAGTTGTGTTGAGTTAGCTTCTCAGTTATGTGAAGTTAGCTTACTAGTCTTTGGATTTAACTTAACTACCAATATCAGTTAGTAGGAGTTCTTCACCACTGATTTAGGTAGTAGTTGCACTTCCCTCCTCATATATGTACATCTTTCTTATTGAATAATTCAAGTCATTATATTGTAATGTATTGAGCATTATGGATTATGATGGATTTCCATATATGGTATTTTAGCTCTTTTACTTTGCAAATCTAATGTGGTGTGCTATTATCATCTAAGATCGCGGCTTGGAACAATATTCTTATCGTTCCTTTCAAGGTGTAGAGGCTTCCTAATACTGAATTTTCATCTTTTTCCATTTTTTAATCAATTTCTTGACTCTTTTTACGACTAAGACCAAGGGTGGGGGCTTCAAACTACTCCAATTTTTCAATTTTCTCACTTTTTCTAGATGTTCTTGAGCCGAGGAGATAGATGAAGATGAGTGAAATGTCCCCAAGAAAAATTTTACCTTTTTCCTCATTTTTTCTCCAAAATTAACTAAGCAAGAAAACAGGAAGAGGAAAAAAAACTCCAAATGATTCCTAACTTCCCAAAAGCAATTGTAATGCTTCTAAAATGTGAAATTTTACCTGTAAACCTTAGATTCCTTCATGAAGGCCCTGTCCAATGCCTAGGTCATATATTTCCTTGTTGTCCATTTTTCCTGGGGGAAAATGGATAACAATTTGGTGACTCATAGGGAAATCTTCCAGCTAGATGAGTGATCAGTGACCTTGAAGCATCCATTGGGCATGGAGTCGGTTTGATACTCTTGAAAACTGATCATAAACTCGAAATCCTATCCCTAAGCCATTTAAACACCGCTTCTTGAACTTGGAACTATCTTTCGCTCATGTTTTCTAACCTTTTATAAGAAAATATTCAAAATTAAATCGAGGGGAAAATTGTTTTGAACCTAGAATTTTCCTTTCTCTGCAAATGTTTACATGCGATGAAGAATGAAGACCTCGAATCTATCTCAAATCTATTTTTTTCCCAAGTGTGAAGCACAATGAATGATGATATCTTTGCAAGTGTGAAACATGAAGAATTTTGGAAACACAAGCTAATTTGGGGAAGACTTGGAACTACTTGTTAAAACTGATTTTTCCCCGTAAACATGCCTTGATGAACTAAATTTTGCAAGAGCAAAAACCATGCAAAACTATATATAAAATAATAATATCATACATGCCCCAAGTGGAACATGCAGAGTGTGCCCAAGCACTTGTTCTTCTAAAAGAAAACCTACCTACTCTACTCTAACCCAAGAAATGGAAAGTTCAAACAAATCCCGACACTAGCAAGGAGAAGTGGCTACCCTTTCTCATAATATGAGACCATATAACTTATTTAACGATGAACATGGTCTTGTATGGGAGTGAAAAACTGAAATGGAGCCAATCTTCCACCCAAATCATCAAGGTATCAACTGGAAACAAAATGAATACCTCTTTTAGTTGCTCTTCATTTGGTTTTGAGAGGCATTACAACTAATCCTTGACACTCGAACCTCATCCTCTTGCTCAGAAGTGAACATGATTGGTGGAAACTCTAAACCTCACTCTAATGAAGCCAGATACTTAATTGGGTAAGGATTACTCCACTGAATTTTCCCATTTATCTTAGTTACAACTTCAGTAAAGAAGTCTTCTTACGGACATTCTTGGAAAAGGTGGCTGTTTGTGAGCTAATTTTGACCTTTTTGTTCATCTAAAAACAGTTGATCCTTTGCTTTGATAACTGATTTGGAAGGGTTTCATCCTTGTTTCCTTTCTCCTATTTGACAACATGCAGCTCTTTAGTTTTTATTGGAGCATCTAATGGATCCATTGGTGAGTTACTGCATAAGCAATTGAGGTTTTTGCTCATTTGGGAGTTTCTCTTCCTCTCCTTGAAGGCCAAGTTGATCTTGATCCCATATTTCCTCGTTCAACATGAAATTTGAGAGATAAAATTCCTCCATTTGTTTCTCTTGAGGACTATTTTGGGATGTGAGATCTTCTTGGATAACCTCTTCTATCATGGACTCATCAACCAAATCATTTTCAATAAAAGATGAAGGAAGAGGAAAATCTAAATTTTCATTACCACAAGAAAGCAAGAAGATCTCTATGATATCATCTTCCTATAGGGCCTCTAAAACTAATTTGTTCTCCTCCATGTGCTCCTCTTTAGCTGAACTTGGAGCTGATTCTTCTTCCTTTGCTTTGATTCTCAGAATCGTGACGAATCAACAACTTGCAAATATAGTACCAATGTGAACACCGCACTCAGAGAAAGTGGATTGTTGATCATAATTTTCTTGTTCTCACTCTGCTTTGCTGCTACAAAATCATTTTCATCCACATGTTCTCAAACCTCAAATTTGATTGAAGGTATAGTCATTAGTAGCATTTGAGTAATGTTGAACTTGGCAGCCCAATTTCTCAAATTTTGTGTTGATTCTTACCTTGAATGGTTTTATGACTTTCATCTTCACATGATGGATTTTGGAAAGTAAGAGGAGGGATGGGTTGATTTTCAATGGATTTATACATTATTTTTGGTGAAGTGGAAGGCCCACTTTTTGCTTCATTTGTGGAGGGGATGAATTTTTAGAAGGGAAAAGGGTAGAAAATCCAAGGTGAGATGGAAAGATAGAAGATGGAGAAATGGATTCCACAATGGGGTAGCATTTAGAAATTTAGGAAAATGAGGTTTAGGTTGAGATGACATAGGGTGAGGCATAGGAATATGGTTGTGAGATGGTGATGTAAGAGTTTCCCATTGACATGAATGAAATAGCATACTCATAAGACTCCCTCTTCTTAATCCATCCTCCAATTTTGAGCAATGTTTTGATTATCCAATGGAGCTTTTGTTGAGGATTAAACTCACTTGGTATAGGGCTATTCCAGGGGTATCAAACTCTGAAACCAATCCAGTTGCCTTTTTCATCTCTTTAATCCTTATTTACACCATGTTAAGCTCCAAATTTTTAACCTCTCTCTTCAAGTAATCATCTACTGGTGTAAGATAGCCTCCATCCTTTACATACCCCTATCTTTAGAATGTTGCATGGTTTGATGGATGACCAAATTGACTTGAATATTTCTCATGGAAGCATACATACTACTTATTTTCATCATAAAACAAATATGGAGGGGTTTTGAAATAACTTAGAGGTGGATTTAACGGGTATTAGTGTTGCAAGTGTGAATTCCATAATGGGAATGAAGTCATGATTACACAACTTCATGAGTGGGAAGAGAATGGAAGGTATGGGAAAAATGGATGAAGTGGAAGTTCTACAACTCAAAAATGGGTTGTTTGGATCAGTGGAGTCATCAGTTGTACTTGGGTAATACCTTTAAAGGCTAAATTTCATAAAAAGCACAATAAAATTGATGGAATGAAGTGGTAAGGTGCTTCAAACCTGTCCCACCATGTGTGTCACAACTATTATCAAAAAAATTAGCACCCTAGGATATGGCAATGAAAAATCCCTACTTCTTGCTAACATTAAGCCATCTCTCAAGTAGTGGGACTTGAGAACGTGATATGGACCTCCAGAGAAGGTGATTCCTCTTCCTAAACTAAGCACTACACTAATCCTAATGTAATAAAAAAATATATCTACTCCTAATATATGTTTTCTAAGGGACCGGGGAGAAAGAGAAAGGGTGAAAGAGAGAAATCTTATACTAAGGGGTGATAGCACCAAGAGAAGGGGGTGTTGAACAATCCACAATACCTAAGAATAGAGAAAGGTGAGAATCAAGATGATGGAGAAGCATCACATACATATATTACACACAATACACCATTTTCATTTAAGCACATCCACATCTAAGCATGCAACGAGAATAATAAGATGCACAGTACACCTGCAGGCATGAAGAAAGGCAAGAGAAAGCAATAGAAACAATGAAAGGATAGAGAAATAATCATAAACACTAATTTTTATTACTCCAAGAGTATGCACAATACATCATTATAGAAGGGAGAGGAAATATTCACCATTACAAATCTCAAAAATGGAGGCTTGAAGCTCCACAAACTACCTCACAAGAGAAGAAGAAGGGAGGGCAGCACCAAAAATGTCCAACCTTTTTACAAAAATGCCCCCTTCACAATATATATAAGAATGAGGTGAGAGGAGAGAGGAGGACCTCGAAATAATTCTTCAACCACCCACAAAATTTATCATGGCACCTACAAAATTTATGGGGTGACTTTGAAAACCCATACTCCATTTTACCTTGGATTTTGCAAGAAGGAATGGCCTCTATACCTTCATTTACTCCATTTTTGGTACCTGGGTATGCCCTCAATATACTAAATATTCATCCCCATTTTTATCCCACCTAACCTACTAAAACCCATTTTTTTATGCTTTCATTATGTGGGGATCTAAATCCTCTTTCCAACAACTATAATTTTGTGAAAAATTGACAAGTTTGAAGGAAGTTATGAGGTTTTGAGTGTGGTTTAGTTTTTAGGTCTTCTTCACCAACTTTCCACCTACCCTGAGCTCCTCTTACCACCTAACTTTTAATATGCCACCTAACTTTCCACTTAGCCCTTACAATGTGGGTGCAAAACCCACTCAAAATTTGTACCAAGCTCAGTTTACATGCACATGCCTCATGTATTGCCCCTCCGACCCCTGACTCATCCCTCACCCTCGATCACCTCACATTTTTATTAGGCACGGGATCTCGCATAACATCCACATCACCCACCGAGGTGCACACATTCCTTGCAAACTTGGCATGCAATCCTAACTCACTACTCCAACACACTTCCTCCCGGTCCTACATTGACTCACTTCCCTAAATAAATCATCGATGCATGCGGGTTATGGAACCCACATGCACCCAACACCCCACGTTCCCCACCTTGTTTCATGCACACAGAACTCGTGGCACGACACCAACACCCACATCACCAAAAAAATCATCAGACTTCCTAAGCCACTCAATAATATACCGAGCCTTAAGGCTGCTCCAACTCTATGATGTGAACAACATGCCCGTGGTGCCATCGGTTTGGCTCTTCTAGCTACTTAGCGAGCCATCCCTTATACCATGTCACTCGCCACATCAAGCTAAAGTTCGGTCCACTACTTTCCTATTCCAAGCTCATCTCGTTGAGCCACATCCAAGCAACTCCCCTTTCGTATAGCTCACCTAAGCCGGTTCCAACCCCCGTAACCTTCATGCAAGTGAAGCAACTCACCCGAGCTATTTTTAGCTTGACCAAATTGTTTGGACTTTAAAGCTATTTTTACCCCCTTTGACATTTTTCTAGATTTTTTAGATTTTCTCTAGGATTTTTTGGGACCGAGAGGGCCATGGAAATGTCGCAGGCTTCCTAAGACTTAATTTCCATCTTTTTCCATTTTTTAATCGATTACTTGGCCATTTACTAATACCAAGGGTGGAGGCTTCAAACTACTCCGATTTATCAATTTTCTCACTTTTTCCAGATTTTCTTGAGCCAAGGAGATAGATGAAGACAAGTGAAATGTCCCCAAGACCAATTTGACCATTTTCCTCATTTTTCTCCAAAATTGACTAAGTATGAAAACCCAACAAAGGAAAAAATTCTCCAAATGATTCCCAACTTCCCAAAATCACTTACAATGCTTCCAAAACATGAAATTTTACCTGTAAACCTTAGATTCCTTAGTGAAGGCCCAATCTAGTGCCTAGGTTAGATCTTTCCTTGTTGTCTATTTTTCTTAGGGGAGAAAATGGATATCAAATATTTCTTCCTAATCTCATAAACCTGCACATAAAATGTGATAGTACAACCTTGATCACACATCTGACTAACACTGAGAATATTATGCTTTAGACCTTCAACATATAGTACATCTTCTATTTTTGTTTTTCCATTATCAAGGCTAAGGGTTCCTTTTCTATCTATTCACATCATGGCATTATCTCCAAATTTTACTATGCATGTACTTATTTCCTTCAAGGTAGGAAAATTTTTTTGTCCCAGATCACGTTCCTTGAGCGTCCATTATCAATATGTCATTGATTTTCTTCATCTTGTGCATGAAATGCAGTTTGCACAAGCATAGATTTTTCTTTCTTCTGATTATTTTCTCTTGCTTCTTTTTCCAATTTTTGTATATTTTTCATTTTGTTTAGTAGGGGTGTCCATCTTCTCATTCTTCTGGGAGATTCTATAAAACCATTTTGACAAAATCGTGTTATATGACCATAGTTATTGCATTTGTGACATACCATATCATTCTCATTGTAATCTAATAGAGGAGAAAACAAATTATAATTTATATTTGAAGACCCATAAGAACTTTCATTCTTGTTCCAACTGAAATTCCTTGTACAAGTTCTACAATCTACTACTTTATGACCAAAATGATTACATGAAAAGTAATAACCAAAGAAGTAGTTTTGAAACCTGGTCATGTAATGTCGTCTTAGAGGAAATGAGCTTCTATGTTTTTCTAAATCGTCTTTTATAAAATTAATTATATTCTTAGGAGAATGATTTTCATTCTTTTGACTACCTTCATCTCTACTATGACCTTTTAGAGCATTTGCATAGCTCTTTGGCTTGTCTGCATTTTTCTCCTTTGGTGGCTCTTTGAGATCTTCTTTTGTAGTCTTATGGTTTTCTACATATCCAAGACTAATTTTGATAAATGGTGACCTCTGGCTATTGATAATGTCATCTAATACTTCAAATATCTTCTCAAACTTGAGGTATCTATTCAACTTAGTAGTTGTTTTCTCAAGTTCCTTTCTTAGGAGACAATTTCATATTCTAGTCTTTCACTATTTTCTTCTTTTGTTTTCAACTAGATTCTCACCTCTTCCTCTATTTTCTTTTCTTTTTCAATTTAAATTTTCAGGTTAATAACCATTTTTCTGATTCTTCTATATTTTTTAATATTTGTGTTTCCAAAGCACACTTTTCTTCTTCATATTTCTAAATCTGTAATCTTAGTTTGATTCTTTTTCTTGAGCGCTTTTAACTCGCCCAATGCACATGTATAAGTTCTTATTCAATTTCTACCTCTCCTTTATCTTCAATTTATTCTTCTTATTTCAATTTGTCTTTACTTTTAGAGGCATCATTTTTATTTCTATATCCATGAATAGAAGTTCTTCTTTTTCACTATCTCGATATATCTTCATCGCTTTCCTCGTTAAGTGATATCTCGTTTGGAGTAGAGGCTTTTATTTTGCTTTCCAAAACTTTTCTTATATTCATTTTTTTAAGCTCCTCTTTTTTGAGGTTTTATTTTCCTCTT
This sequence comes from Taxus wallichiana var. yunnanensis, assembly GCA_018340775.1. NCBI lineage: Eukaryota > Viridiplantae > Streptophyta > Pinopsida > Cupressales > Taxaceae > Taxus > Taxus wallichiana. Next base: position 697,221,481 of record CM031244.1, on the reverse strand, counting down.
ATTCCCATCATGATTTTATTCATCATTATTATCATCCTTATGTGGTCATTTGGAAACAAAATGTCATATTTTACCACAATTGAAACACTTTAAAGGTAGCTTACCTTTGTATTTTCTGGATCCCTTTTAAGCTTTCTAATAAACATGACCTCTTTCTCATATTGTTCATCACTTGATTCAAAATATTTATTTGAATCTTTGAAATCTACTTCCCTTTTTGATGGCTTATCTAATTATGTCCTCATCTCATAGGATGTGATAATTTCATGGAACTTATCCATATTCAAATGATCTATGTATTTTATTTCTTCAATATCATAAACTTTTGTATCATATCTTAAAGGTAAATTATCTTAGTACCTTTTGAACTCACGTGGATTCTTGAATTTTTCATGATCCCTCGATGATGTCAACAATCTCATCCACATGTAGAAGATATATTAAAACATTTTCTTCATCTTTTATTCTCATGCTTTTGAACTCTCCTATAAGTTTGGAGATTTTCCTTATTTACTTTGTTGTCACCCTCATAGATGGTCTTAATTTTATCCCATATATATTTTTACGGAAGTGCAATGAATTGCTTTGAAAAATTCTACTTCTGATAAGACACTCAAAATTGTGTTCATGGATTTTTCATTGTTCTCACTTGCCTTCTTTCCATCTTGATCTGTTGGTGGAGTTTGTGGCATTATATATCTAGTTACAACAGCTTTCCATATATAAAAACCAAGAGCCATTAGATATGTGTGCATCCTTATACTCCAAAAATCATAGTTAGTTCCATCAAATAATGGATCTCTATTTGAAGAGAAACCTTCTTGACTAGCCATGTGTGTTTCTAAGAACCGACTTCTAATGGTTAGACTATTATGAAGTAACCTACTATGATATGAATTGGTAAACACGCTCATATACTAAGAGGTGGGGGTGAATCAGTGTAAGATAAAATTTTAGTTATTAAAATTTACATCCAAAATTAAAATATGCAAAACCATTCAAAATAACATAACACAGAGAAACAACAAATTTACATGGAAAACCCTCTCTCAGTCAAAAACCACAAAATAAGATTGCTTAGATCCACCATCAAAATCCATCCCAAATTAAATGCTTTACAATTTTTGTAGGCACCAACCTACTGGAGACACCAATCCCCAAATCCAAGCACCAACTCAACCAAATTTTTGTGAGCTCCAACTCACTGGAGACACCAATCCCCAAATTTTGTGAGGCACCAACCTCAACAATATGATCTTCCACCTTCTATAGTTGTTTCTTTAACCGGATGAAGGAAATTATTCTTCTTCTTTGTTTCTATTCCACAAGTCTCGTTATATATGTTTCTTTGTAAATTTTTCATCTATCTATTCTGAATAATATTTTCTTATTTATTCTTCTTCAACATCACTCTTTCAATATAGATGTCATCCTTCTTTTCTATAGACCAAATTTGAAAATAGATTACTTCATTTTTTATATCTACCACTTCCCTGTTCTGTTATCTTTTCAACTTCAACAATCTTTAGATCTTCTTATGTGACTCTTCATTTTCCTGGATGTGAAACAACTTGAAAGGACTAGAATTTGAATATAAAATTCCAAAGTAAAATAACCACCAACACTCCTTAATGATTATAATTTTTCATTGCTTAATGACCTTTTTCCCATGGTTAGATAAAAGTTTTCAATTAAATACCTTTGGATTTCCCTCACCACTTCACGCATATTGTGTATTGTATGCATACTTTTATGCACTAGCTACATACTTTTTGTTTTCACAACATTCACTCGAAGTTCATTGTTTCTTCTCTCTGATGTATCCTCTCACACATATTGCTTTTCCTTTTACATTTCCTCCTCATTTTTCTTCACAACATCTCGTTGTCTCTCCTCACCTGCACATTTCATCACACCATACTCTATATAAAAATTGAGAAATTTATCTTCATGGTCAACCTCATTCTCTACTTCTCCATATTCTCCATGTAGGCACACTCCCTTCACAACTTCACTCTTCACATATTCCTTTCTCTCCACTCAAATTCCATACCATATAATGATTTTATATCTCCTTTTATACATGTGCAATCTCTTAACTTTGGCATCCAAACAAGATGAAGGTTGGAAAAAATGATCATGAAATTTATTCAGCAATCTCAAAAATGCATTACAACAAATAACCAAAACTATTGGTCCCATACTAAGACCAACCATAGACTTCGGAAAAACTCGAAGTATTCTAGTTAGACTCGAAATGATAGAATGCAGACTTCGGATAGACTCTTAATTAATTTGGTCAAACATTTGAAGCATTCTAATAAAACTCGAATTAATAGAGAAGGCTTTGGACAAAATCCAAAGCAATTAGTTCGGACTCTGAATTTCTTCGGTCAAACTCAAGCTTCCTTTGACATCCATGACAAATATTCCAACACACTTTACACAGCTTTTTTAAATGTTTTAAAAACTTTAATTTATGTTTTCAGCTCGCCTTTCCACTTAAATGTGGAAGTTATGATTTATTTAATTCAATCAATGTTAGAGTGAAATGGTGTACATGAGTGCAATCTGAATCACCCACCCTATTTATAGGGTGACCTCTCACAAAATTAGATGTCAAAAATGTATTATTTTTTAGATTACTTTGTAAAACTTGTTATGTGCACATATTTGATTAGACCTAAGGAGGAAGTGGAGGTGCTGCGTAAAATTTTTATGTAAAATTATTATAAACAAAAAGAGATTTTGTAGTGTTTTCCACCTTCATGTTTTCCCACATAGAACATGTGTTGCATTCTTATTTTTTTACTTTTTACTCAGTTATGTTTTGAAGTAAATTCAATTTTAATTTATGTACATCTCCAAATCTATAATCCTTGGCTTTTAATTTTATGGATATTTAATTATTTAATTACTTATTTGTCTTGTTATTTTCTAACATTCAGAGTTGGTTAAGGTTTAGTGTGTGAGGGAATTATTATTTTTGGAGGGGAAAATTTATCAGTGCACAAATTTTTCAATTCTCTTCCAAAGCAATATAATCTTGCTAGGTAATTATAATATCTTCAATCAATTGTTTTAAATATATAATATGGTGAAAATTGAAAATTATTTTATTTTTGACTATATATATATGAAATTTGAAGCAAATTTAAATACAATATGAGATAATATAAACTAAAATGTTTTCATTCACATAGAATTCATATTCAAGACAATATAATTTTTCTTCTCTCAGGCGAGTCACCTTAATACCTCGATAAAGAAAACTTATTTTATCCCAATTGATCTTTGACTTTTTATGGTCTATTAATTGTTTTATAGGAAATATGAAAATAGTAAACAAAACAACAATTAAACCACGATAAATGTTGTAAGAAGCCTCCAGTATACCCTTGATGCCTAAAAATAGACAAGCATCAAATTATTTGCAATACAATTAAATCTAAATCAAATCTTCTTATTTATTTCTCCATACATCATATTAAACACCCGATAAAATACTAAAACATCTCCACCAATGGCTAGCATTTGATCTAAATAATGTAAAAATTCCATGCGTATAAACTAAAAGAGTAGTTTTGATGTCGAGATAAATACAAACATGCATGCATTCACTTTTCAAGAGATCTTACACAACTACTCCAACTAATCTCTACATTTGAGGATCTTCACAAGCCCAAAATGGCTTAAAAACTACTAATTTGGATCAAATCACCTTAAATGGCTCAATGTTCACTATACCTTGCATTAGACTCTGCATTACATTTTTCTAATCAACCATAAAGTATCTCTCTCTTCATTCAATGTCACTTTGTACTTACCTTATTCATCCTTCTCTTCAAGCTTCTCAACTAGCTCTCTTTCCTCCAAACATGCAATTTTTCCTTCTCATCTTCACCAAGGCTTCCTTTATCATTCACCTTATTCACACCTTCAAAAAATATTATTTTAATCATAAAATTTGACTCAAAGTAATCAAAAACATCAACCTTCCCTTCTTTTCCAAAACTACTTTCTTGGTACCCTTAAGGCAATGCATCTGGTACATTCATGGTGGGAGAAATATATAGCTACCTAGAATAAGTTATAAACTTCATTATAATCCTTCCATCATACCTATGGTGTGTAAAAAAATTTAGAACTCGATTATTTTGTTTGATCTCCCTATCTCACCTTTTCTCTTATCTTACTCACAAGCTCTTCTAAGCCCTGGGACAATCTTAAATCCTTCATAATTTTTCTTGAAGGTGGATTAAAAACACAACCTAAGAAATTTTTAGTAACCATTTAATCCTTTAATAATCATGAAAAATTTTAGGAACGAACTTTAAGGTTAAATGTTACTTCCTTTGTAAATGTTCCTTCACAACTAGCTCTCTCGTTCTACATGTAAAGCCTCTTATGGACTGTCATAAATATCTCGCAAAATACACCAATAAAAACAAAAAATTATTTTTAATACCTTTTAAGACCATTTCATAATCATTCCTACCAATTTTTAGGAATTAATTCATTCATTTGAGCCCTCAAACCTCAAGCCCTAGCTAAGCCCTGAGAGAGGTTTCCTATAAACCGGTAGACTTTATTTTGCTATAACTTCCTCAAAAAATTGATTCAAGACTCAAAAATTTTATCACATGTCTATTTTAAGGTCCTTCACATGTTTATTTTACCAAAAATGTTGATATTCATGTGAAACCTCTTTACACTCAGTTTTACCTATTGTCCCGTAGGTGCACATTACATTCCAACAATGCATGTTGTCACTAAATCAAAACAATACTTCTATTCACCTGATTTCTTATTAATGGCTCTTATGAATTATAAACTATAACCATCTTATTTTTAATACCTTTACAAGTATTCTCAATAACATGCATCTAATGCACATCCCGAGCTTACTTCATAGCCCAAAATAAAGTAAAAATTGTCTAAAATCCACAAATCTTGAGTACATGCAATAAATCATCATAGAAAACATTTCATTAACATTCACACCTCCTCATTGGATTGGAAAATTCCTACATTCAATAATATCAATACTAATGTTACACAAAAATCATATACCATACAAAATGCAATCCTTCTATAAAAAATAGAGTTTTATTACATATTTCTTACAAAATTTCAGTCTTATCTTCCTCTACTCTCATTTCTCAGGCCTCTCTTTCTCAAGGAAACCTCACATATTCCTCTTTGGAGAAAAACTACTTCCTTCAACACGATTTATCTCTCTTAAATGCACTCCTTATTTCATAATTGTCAAATTTGGTGAGTCACACTTGACTCTTCACATGTCTTTTAATACATTATGGCATTTTATATCTTTTTTCAAACTTTTATTGACTCTTATTCATGTTAGGACATATTTCATCATATTTATACACCTATATACTTGCTTAAACCTTAAATCATCCCATTTTTAACCTTGGGAAGCCATGTTGGCTCATTACATGCATTAAAATTTGAATTTACATTTAGGAGGGAAAACAAAATTTTGAAATTTCAAGCTCTTGACCACTTAGACTCACTTCCTCCTGACTCTAAAACATTCAAGTTGACCTCATAGCTATATAGGTTGGAATTTGGATGACCTCTTGATGATGTTCCTACATCAAGTTTATAGGGAAAAGTAACATCCAGACACCCATACAGCCTACAAAAGGAAAGAATTATCAAGTTATTTGCAATAAAGTTTAATCTAAACTATGAGCACCTCAAAACTGCAGATAAATAATTAAAAAATCCTGGATAAAACATAAATAAGAGGCAATATAAATAAAAATTCCCCTACCAATTGTTTTTGGCCCTAAGTGGCTTGTGCGGCCTGTAAAATAAATATGAAACAAGTATATTTACCCCTGAAACACCTCTTCTCTTTCTTTCTTTAAGTGGCCTGCATTAGATAACCATCTCATATTTTCTCTAAAATATTTAATTTTCCCTCTTTCTCGTGCACCCTTCCTACAAACAATAAACAAAAAAATCTTTAGTTAACAATAAGATAAAAGTGAAAACCCAAAAATTAAAAATAGGGATATTATATCTTGTTTTATGTTTTTTAATTTTATCTTATATATATATATATATATATATATATATATATATATATATATATAATAAAAACAAGAGAATTTTTTTAATACACTAGAGTGTTTATATTAGTTTAATTTTTATATAAAAATTAAACTAGAATTTAAAACTAAAATATTGTTATCTAAAACCCGAGAGCTAAATAGCTCTTATGGCTAAGTAAAGGGACCTGTAAAGTCTTAGTGAACACTAGAGATGAGGAGTTTGACTACGGACTCTTGCGAGTGCATTTATTTTTTAGTAAATCATTTAATTTTTTTATCTTTATTTTAAATTAAAAATTTAGCAAAAAAATTAAATCACGAAATTATTTAATTTTTTGGAAGTTTTTAGAAAACGGAAAGAAAGTACATTTAGATTTCTTATTTATCTAAGTGTATTTTAAAAATCGGAGATTAATTTTGAACTTTAGTAAGTTTAATTTTTGCTTTTAAAAATTATTAAATTTTGTAGTTGAGCAAAAAAATAGTTAAATTTGTTTTTCAAACTATGATTGTTTACGTTTATCATTGAAAAATGGCCGGAATGGCCAGCTTTTTCAATGGATCAATCACAATTATTAAATGGAATGAACTATAGTATCAGAGAGTTAGGTTAACATGCATTTTTATGGAAAGGAAATTGTGGGATCTTGTCACCGGTTTGGAGAAATGACCCATCGAAAGACAATCAAACCCTAAAAACCTAAGCACCTTCTCCCAAAGATCCCAAGAATCCATGTCGATTCTATTGCAAAGCATAAAATATGAGTTTTTACTGCATCTAGGACACATGGACTCCCCATTGATGATTAGGAACAACTAGAAATAATTCATGATAGAAGTCACCTCTCAAAGATAATTACACTCATCATGGAACTATAACGACTATCGTGAAGGGGAATGAAATAAATAGTTAATTATTTAACGAAAAATTAAAAACATTAAAGCACAGTTAGATGGATGTAATTGTCAATTGTTTCAAGATAAATTGCTATATTTTATCATTCAAATAAACATCCATGAAAAATTTTGAAACTACATCTCAATCTTAAACTCTAAATACCAAAACAAGATTGATCTACCTGATCTAGATACTCTTTCATCTCTCATAATTTAGGAAGAACGTGTTATGGAAATTTTTGATTCAAAAGAGAATGCCTCTCAGGCATTGTTCTCTCATAATCATAAATCCTTTCAAAATAAAAAGAAAAATAATCAAAATCAAAATTGTGTATTGACTACGTTGAAACCTTTTCTCCTATAGCCAAAATGAGCAATGTTATTATTCTTCTAGCGTTAGATTATCAATATGGTTGGTAGATTCACCAAATGGATGTTAAAAATTCTTTTCTAAATGGTGACTGAAAGAAGAAATCTACATGTATCAACCTAAAGGTTTTGAAGAACCTAGTAAGGAATTATATGTGTGTAAACTAAAAAAATCCTTGTATGGTCTTAAACAAGCTCCTAGAGCTTGGTATGCTAAAATAAATAGCTTATTTCAGGATCTTGGTTTCAAAAATTATTTTTTTATAATGATTTATTTATAAAGTATGAAAATAATCATATTATCATTATTGTATTATATGTTGATGATTTTTTTATTACTAGTAGTGATAAGAATTTAATTCTTAGAATCAAAGAAATATTAAGACAATATTTTGAAATGATTGACTTAGGTATGCTAAATCATTTTTTAGGCATGGTTATCTTTCAGGATCATAAATCTATTGTTGCATCTCAATCACAGTATGCTACTAATTTACTTAAAATATTTAACATGATTAATTGTAAACTTGTTTCCATTCCCATTGAAGTTGGTGTTAAATTAGATCCAAAACCTACATGTGATAAATTTAATCCTACTCTGTATAGATAGCTAGTTGGTAGTTTAATTTATTTGACTATTACTAGGCTAGATATTTCATATGCAGTAGGAGTTGTTTCTAGATTCATGCAGGATCCTTATGAGGATCATTGGAAAATGGAAAAAAGAATTCTAAAATATGTTAAAGGAATAGTTAATTATGGTTTGTATTATTCTTCTTGTAATGATGCAAATTATTTGGTTATTGTGATGTTAACCATGTTGGTAATATCATAGATAGAAAATATACTTCTAGATAGGTTTTCAAGTTTGGTGTAGGTGTCATAACTTGAAGTAAAGAAGAAGAAACAAACAATTTCTATCTCTTCTACTAAAGTAGATAATATAATTGTTATGGAAGTAGCAAAGGAAGCCATATAGCTGAAAATATTGTTGGATAAACTCCATATTGGTGTCAAAGGAAGCACTACTTATCTATGTGACAGCCAAAGTTGCATTGCTCTTACAAATAATCTAGTTCAACATCAAAGAACGAAGCATATAGAGATACATATGCACTTCATTTGAGAGAAATTCCTAAATGACAATATTGATCTCAAGTTTTGTTCGATTGAAGATCAAGTTGCAGATATTTTCATGAAGCCACTGAGTGTTGTGAAGTTTTGCAAGTTTCATGTCTTATTAGGCCTTTCGAGTTTCTATTAAGGGGTATTGTGCATCACAATGCCACCTCTTAGTGATCTTTTTATACTTCCTATACTTCCTCCATTTTGTAAAATATCACTATATGTGAGTCTTAAGTAAATGATCACAACACATGAGTTTACTTGTAATTCCTAGCAAAGCATTAGTTATGGGAGTTCCTTGTTTTATAAAAGGCTCCATAATCTTATGTAAGTCTTCATATGTAAAGCACTTGTCCTTAAAAATTTTGTGGAAATATCTATATGATTTCCCTTGTTTACATGTTATCCTAAATCATCATTGATGATTTATGGATTGTAAATCCTTTTGTAGAAAAAGGTAATTTGGCATTTTTCCCACTTTACATTAAGGGGAGTTTTGGGGTGATAATATTAAGTGGGGACAACATTTAGGTGGGCCACCACTTTACAAACTTTGTTTAAATATTTTATTATAAAACTTTAATTTATGTTGTCGAGTCCTCTTTCTACTTAAATGTAGAATTTATTATTTATTTAATTAAATCAATGTTAGAGTGAAACGGTGCACCCGAGTGCAACCAAATCACCCACCCTATTTATAGGGTGACCTATCATGATATTGTATGTCAAAAAATATTTTTAATATTTTTATATTACTTTGTAAATCTTATTGTGTGCAAAGATTTGGTGGAACCCGAGGAGGAAGTGGAGGTCTTTGGGTAAAATGTGTATTTAAAATTTTTATAAAGGAAAAGTGCTTTTTTGTGGGGTGTTTTTACCTTCTATTTTTTCCTACATAAAACTTGTGTTGTGTTCTTGTTTTTTAATTTTTACTCATTTACCTTTTGAATTAAATTCAATTTTAATTTTTGTACATCACTAAATCTATAATCTTTGGCTTTTAATTTTATGGAAATTTGATTATTTAATTAATTATTTATCTCATTATTTTCTAACGTGAATTATATGATATATGATGCATTTTCAAGAATCATACTCACCCATATTTATATACATGATTATGAAGGGTCACACTTGTTCATCCTAATTAGGACACACCCTTTCATCCTAATAAGGTCATCCTAGTTCTTATTTATTTAGAACTAATAATGAAAGGTTAAGATTATGTACTCCACTACATAACCTTAGTAATCATATGAATATATAATGCTAAGGATATAACACTTACCTTGTTATATAAATTCATGGGAATATATAGGAGCATATAAAGAGACTAATAAATTGGATTCAATCCCAATAGGATATTATAGCGAAGGGTACACTCTCCCTCTCATTGGGGATTATGATTCCAACCTACACCTCTTAAAAAATATTTTCCAGCCATATATAGGACAGTTGGATCATGGATGGGGTTATATGGCATATGTATAATAATAAGGTTATAGAGAACTCTAACGTGGTATATTTTACCCTAGGACTCAATAGTCTTTAGGACAAGATTATATAACATATATTAGTACAAAGTGACTTAGAATAAGAGGGGATTAATAAGGGTAGGACAATATTAGAGTAACATGTGTTGTATGTGGAACTTTTGACCTATTTTTATAGGATTTTCATTGAAGACTCATGGGTTATACAATACAAATGGAACTTGTTCATAGAAGATAGTTTAGGATATGAGGACTAAGTATTTGTAAAAACCAAGATGAGCTTCAATTTTACAATCATTAAAGAAATAAGTAGTATATGGGGCATTTTTACATTGGTGTGTTTTACCCAAGAATATCTAACTCCTTTATTTCACCATTAACCAAGGACCAATACATGATGGTGACTAATAGCTAGGGAAAATTATAGGATGACTAGATGGATTCAAGAGTTAAGCACGTAGTTGGATATTTTTAGAGTTTTTGTGTTTTGAGTTTGGGATATTTTACTAATGCAATGGACTTGTATATTTTATCGATGGGATCCTATGATGTTGTTATAGGAATGGATTGGCTTCAAATTGATTAATCCAAAGTGTAATTCCACAAGGTGGTTGATTTTCATGATGATCTTGGTTTAGAGGTGGTAATTACTAAGATTTTCGTTATTGTTTCTCTTTAAATGTTTTCATTATTATTTCTCTTTATGTCATCACCATTACCATCCATTCCAAGTATGATCCATCCACTTTACCTTTGGATGATTACTTTTTTCGAGAGTTTACAAATGTTTTCCTAAGAATTTTAATGAATTACCTTATATTGGTGAAATAATTTGTTGTGTGGAAAATTATGTGTTCCTACCAACGCTAACTGGGTTACGCCCCTCCTTCTTGTGTATGGGAAGGCTCCCATTATTAAATTTAAACTATCATAATTCTATATAACTATTTTGGCATGGCCAAATAGGTTGGGGATCACACAAGAACACTTCATTGAACCTATGGAAAAGTGCTTGTACGGGGTACAAGGGAGGAATTTTTAGTGATGAGGAGTGAAGGAGAGAAATTAGAAAAGGGAAGGTTATTGTTGTGAGTAGGAAATTACAGAGTTCACACCCAATAATTGAAATATTTCAACATTTAATTAGATGAAAGAAACAATGAAGAAGCTGGTGAGACTAAAAAATCAGAGACACATAGTTCTTTAGGTTCACCTATCAAGGACACCAAGTTCCTTATTTATCATCATACTTACAAAGTTGCAAGAGAGAGAGAGAGAGTAGATGAAAACATGAGTAAAGGAAATGGAAGAATGTAACTTTTATTTCTTTTGTTGGTGATACAAAGTTCAACATCCAAACCACAATCCACAATTGCTACAGAGTAGAAATTCTCAAAATCTAGGATCCTTTGGAATGGAGAAGCCATCTCAATTCATAATCTTGTTAACTGCATTGAGAATTTCCTATCCCCCTTGTGAATTTTCATTTTCCATTAGAGGATAAAAATTAATTTCCTCTCTTATAATTTTTAGACAATACTTTTACAATTTTCAAATATTGTCACTTAAGTAAATAGGAAAAAATACCATGATTGTCTACAATGAAGAATTATAAGAAAGGGATAGAAGAGGAGAAGGGAAAGTGATTGGATAATATGCTGAAGAAGTACCATGTGATGTATAAATTTATTAATTTAGGCATGATGATATAATTTTCCTCCTCCTTCCATATGCATGGATACCTTGGGCTACCGAATGAGAGTTTAGAAACAATGTTGTAAGACCTCCTGATGTGAACTTGAGACGAACACTGACATTACTCATGATGATGCATTCTTGATCTTAAAATGAGAGTGGGGATCATTGTCTTGCTTGATGCATAGAAATATAAAAAATTTCATGCATTCAATAAGTTATTAACAATCGAAACAACAACCTCTACCAAGCTTTGCAAATGAGGATCTTTCAAATAGCCTAAAATGACTCAAATATGCATAAACTAACAAATATTCCCCTAAGTAGCTTGATCAAACACTATACCCTATTTCGATATCCTCATTTAATTTCCATTCATCTCCCAAGATGATCATAATTCATGAAATTTTACTTTTCACTTTCCTTGTTCAACTTTATCTATTGGCTCTTGAGCCTTCTTCACTAGTTATTCACTCAAACAAGCAACTTTTTGGTATTATTATCACTCAATGACCTCTTTCAACATTGTACTCTACTCCATAATTAAATCCAATGTTAATTAAATCATCAACTTGAATTAAAAATAATCAAAGCATCAAATTTCACGTATTTTTCCAAAATTGTAATTCTTGTGCTCTCAAGAACAAGCGTCTGTAGCAAATTTATGTCATGTATATATTTTTCTTCATAAGCCCAATTTCTCTAAAAATTTGGTAGATTTTATAATTATCTAAAAGGAACATATTTTCCAAATTTCATCCATTTTTATTAGGTAATTTAAAATTTGTGACTATTTTCCGGAAGACATTACATCAAACAATTTGCATGCATTCTCAGTCCAAATAGAAAATACTTCACAACTCCAAAAATACTCATAATTAATGTAATATATTAAACAATAATTTTTATAATTCCCTTTTCACCAACATCCAAAAATTTAGACATTTCTAAATTACATGCATAATTTATCGTTGATGTGCCAAAACAAATAATTAAAACTTACATACACAGTCATTGTATTAGTTTTCAAGCCAAGAAGCAAGTAGTTCAACTCATCCTTTCACCAATACTCATACAAGGATTAAAAAATAACTCTCCAAATGTAAATAATTAAATCATATAAGCTCTTGAATCATATAATTTAGGGACATTCATGATAAGGTAAGATATCAAACAAAAAAAGAGTTTATTATGTATATACTATAACTTTCTTACAAAATTGTGTTTTTATCTTCCATTTCTCCTTCCTCTAATCTCCTTATTCCTTGAGTAATTATCTATCCACTCCTCCTCTTCCTCTTTAATTAAAATCCATCACCTTAAAATTAACTTCTTGAAAACATAACTAACTCTAAAACCCATACTTGACTCTTCATATGCCCATTATCACACTATGGGGAATTTTACATCAATTTTAATATTTCATGACTTTAACTCAGTCCTAGGACTCATGCCTATACCTATTACATTTTCACACACTTTAAACCATCTCTCCTTCACCTTGGCAAGCCATATTGGCAAATTTCCATGATTTTTAGGAATTGAAGTACATTTTGGAGGGAAAAACAAATTTGAAATTGTAAAATTTAATACTCCACCTAAATCTCTCCTCATGACTTGAACACACTCTAAAAACTAAACTTGACCTCATCACCATGAATATTTTCTTTTTTTTATGTCTTTGAATATTCCCGTATCATACTCCCAAGGTGTAGAAAATGACCATGTCCTTGTTTACATAGCTGAGTCTTCATCATCTTTGCTTACTTTTAGTCTTATTTCTTCATTCGATTGTCCTTTCTTGCTTTATGTCCATTCCTGGGTCCCAAATCTTGCTCTTTTTCCTTCCATTTGCCTTCACTTGGATTATTTTCTTCTTGAATTCCATCATCACTTTCATCATCTTCATGCCTTCATCCTTTTACCTGCATACACAAACATTACAATCACAAAACCGTGTTCTTCCTCATGTCTTATCACCTCCTCCACCTCTACATAACTCATGTCCATCACATACTCATCACTTATCTTACCAAAATCTATGTTTTATTTCCCATTTGCTTTCTTGATCTCACTTACCACCATGCTAAGCTACTCTAATATTATACATTCTTCTTCTTTTCTCTCATTTAGATCAACATGTGCCCAAGAAACCATCACTCTCTTAGTTATACCTGCACTTTTCTCTTTTCCATCCATCTCATCTAGAAATTCTTGTAATAGTTTATCACATTCACTCATGAAAACTTCATCATATTCTTGTTAATCAACATACTCAGCACTCTTAAATGCACAAATAGAGTCTTCTTGTACAATTTCAAGGAATTCACTCAAGTAAGTATCAATATGAACCAACAAATCATTAAATTTTCTTACCTTGCCTTCACTTTTCTTGTATCTCTTCCTTGACCTCTAAAATTTGTTTGTCTTCTATGAGTTCATCCTCTTTCTTCATCATTTCATCTTATTTTTCCTGTACCTTGCTTATATTCTTTCTTTTCCAAATCATACTTGGTTCATTGCACATTGCTTGTGTCTTCAAAAGACCCAGTTTCTCTCCCTTACTTTATCCTTATTCTCTTGTCTTCTCAATCATTTACTTTGGTTTGTCATCTTCTTTCTCTCTTGCTGGTTTTTACAAACACTTAGGAATCACATATCCATGTCCTTTATCTGGTTTTGAGATATCTACATGGATATTTTCTTCATTCATCCTTTTACAACCTATTTCTCTTTCTTTTCCTCTTGTCTCATATTCTCTTCTTCACTTCTAATAATTTTTCTCAACTACAATATCTGATTTACTTTTACAAGTAGCTCTAAGGGCCACTCAGCTTTCTTCTTCATCAAAAACTCAATCCCATCTTTTATCTCACTCTCATCTCTTAGCAACTCTCCAACTTCTCTATATCCTCTTCAACTCTATAAAATCTTTCTCCATTCATTCCTCTTACTTTGTTGCTTCTTCTCTCTTCTTGGCTTCTTCTTTCTTGTTTCTTCTTTCTCACTATCTCTTCTTGTCTTTTCCTATGGCTAAACAACTTCAACATATCTCTTACTAACTCTTCTTTATCCATATCTCTCTTTTCTTCTTTTCAAGAAGGTTCACTTCACCTTGATTCTTCCACACCTCACCTAGGATTTTTGACATGGTCTTTTGGTGTCTTCACACATTTCTTTCACTCTCACACTTCACTTCTTCTCATCCACTTTCACTTCAACCTATCACTTTCCACTACACACACTTACAATTCACTATTAGCCACAACAAAATCATTCAATATTCATCACTAATAAGCCTACACTATGATACAAAATGATACAAAGCAATATAAAAAATTTCATGCATTCAATAAGTTAGGAATAATCAAAACAACTTGTACAAAGCTCTACAAATGATGATATTTAAAATAGCCTAAAATGGCTCAAATATGCATAAACTGACAAATAATCCCATAAGTGGATTGATTAATTACTATACAATGTTTCTATATCCTCATTTAATGTCCATTCATCTTCAAAAATGGTCATACTTCATGATATTTTCACTTACCTTGTTCAACTTTCTCTATTGGCTCTTCACCTTTCTTCACTAGCTCTTCACTCAAACAAACAAATTTTTATTCTTTTTAGAACTTAATGACTTCTTTAAACATTTTAACTTGTTCCAAAATTCAATCCAATGTTAATTAAATCATAAAATTGACTTAAAAATATTCAAACCATCAAATTTCACCTATTTTACAAAAATTGTCATTCTTGTGCTCTCAAGAACAAATAATCTGCAACAAATTTTTTTCATGTATATTTTTATGCACAAATCCAATTTATCTACAAATTTGAGAGATTTTATAAGTCTCTACAAGTAACATATGTTCCAAATTTCATCAATTTTCATTATGTAGTTTAAAATTTATGACTATTTTCCCAAGGAAGACATTACATCAAACAATTTACATGCATTCTCAGTCCAGATAGAAAATACTTCACAACTCCAAAAATACTCAGAATTAATGTAAGATATTAAAAACCATCTAGAGAATGACATTTTTCACCTAAATCCCAAATTTTTATTCATTTGGAAATTATATACAAAATTTATCATTGTTATATCAAAACAGTCATTAAAACTTACATACGCAGTCATTGTATCAATTTTCAATCCAAGAAACAAGTAGTTCAACTCATCCTTTCACCAATCCTCCTACAAGGATTAAAAAATGAATCTATAAATTCAAATAGGGAAATCATATAAGCTCTTGAATCACATAATTTAGAGACATTTATGACAAGGTAAGATATCAAACAAAAAAAGGAGTTCATTATGTATATACTATAACTTTCTTACAAAATTATGTTTTTCTCTTCCATTTCTCCTTCCTATAATCTCCTTAATCCTTGAGGAATGATATCTCCACTCCTTATCTTCCTCTCTAATTTGAATCCATCACCTTAAAAGTAACTTCTTCTTGAAAATATAACTAACTCCAAAACCCATACTTGATTCTTCATATGCCCATTATCACATTATGGGGCATTTTACATCATTTTTGACATTTCATGACTTTAACTCACTCCTAGGACTCATGCCTATACCTATTATGTTTTCACACACTTTAAAACATATCTCTTTTACCTTGATAATCCATATTGACCCATTTACATGTTGTTTAGGATTTCAAGTACATTTTGGAGGAAAGACAAATTTGATATTGTAAACTTTAATACTCCACCTAAATATTTCCTCATGACTTGAACACACTCAACTTGACCTCATCACCATGAATAATTCCTTTTTAATGTATTTGAAGATTCACATGCATCATTTCTCCTTATGCTTTCACCATTTTCATTCACGATGCTCAAACCTCTTGATACTTGCATTCATGTCTCACACACCTTTGCACCGCAATGACATTGCAAACTCTACCTTTACTAACCTATGAAATAAGAGCTTCTAAAGGAAGAAGGATGAGATATTTTTATCTCACTTTTCTTGGCTAGCTTAATCAACTCACCAAGCTCATTTGGCTCACCCTAACCAGTTCAGTCACCTAGCTCACCTGTCAAGATGATGATGGTTTCCCTTAATGATCTTGGATTTTAATGGAGCCTCAAGTAAAGATCACTTATCTGACATTCTTAGCTCAAGAGTACCTCTGATGTTAGCATACCACAATATTTGTGTGCCCCTTATAGGAAAGGATGATCTCTTGACTAGCTCACTTGACTCACCCAACTCACCTAGCTCTTGCATCTCACCGAGCTCACCTAGCTCACCCATCTCATTTCAACCACTCATTGAGCATGCCTCAACTAGCTCACCGGCTCACCTCAATGATATGGTGATGAATTCATATGATGAACATTATTACCTCTTTTGATGAATCAATGGATTACTTAACACCCTTTTATGTCCTTTCCATTTTCTCGGTGTCTCTAGATTTTATGTTTCTTGTACCTTGATATACTGTTTTGATTCTGAACACAATTGAGATCAAAATGATTCCTTGGGATCCCTGTGAATAGTGAGTTTCCTATTTTGAGCTATGAAACAAACTTAAAACCCTATGAGGATTCCAAAAGTGGAAATATTATTGAAAGGCTGAGCCGGATGCAACTTCTCGTATCCAAAACAGAGACTTTCTATTTTTGGTAGGTAGGACTAAGACCAACTATTTTGGGACATATCACATATTTTTCTCTAATTTTACCTTATGAACCATTTGGCACATTCCATTATCCTTTTTGATGATTCCTTTATATTTTTAACAAGTTTCTATTTTTATAAAGTACTTTTTCACTTTTTTTTTTT
The DNA here is from genome assembly GCA_018340775.1 of Taxus wallichiana var. yunnanensis. Lineage (NCBI taxonomy): Eukaryota > Viridiplantae > Streptophyta > Pinopsida > Cupressales > Taxaceae > Taxus > Taxus wallichiana. Next base: position 697,204,004 of record CM031244.1, on the reverse strand, counting down.
TTGGCAAAATTACCAATTTTGCCACCGCCTTCCATTTTACACCATTTCGATTGTTACGAGTGATCATAAATTGTAACTTAAGGTACTTACTATTTTTATCATGTTAAGAATCACATATGTTGTTTTTAGAAACTGGAAAAAATGACCTTGGTTTGCATCGAAACATATTTTTTAGATTTAGCTCCTCGTTATGATCTTATGCTCCAAATTTCACTATGTTCTATCCACCTAGGAATGCTTGGAAATAGAAAAAAATGGAGGTAGGGATTACATATATGAATTATTCATGGTATACATTAATGGACTCAGTGAGATTTAGTTATCACATATATTCTTTAGAGAAGAAAATTCAACTCAAACCCTTCGTATGATCGGTTTCGTGGTTCACTAAGTGAGAAAACATTTGTTTTTACAAACGTGGATACTTTATACTGATTTGACCAGCATGATGGCTGATTTTTTAGGTCTTTTGATTCTTTATGGATTTAAAAATGGATTATTGATTTAACCGGGTGACAAAACCCTTATCAATTAGTCATTTTTAGGATTTGATTGTCATAAGGCGTCAAAGTTACACACGACATGGTGGAAGAAGTCGGGGAAAAGTTAGGGATTGGAATGGAGCGTATTTTTATGTCCCCATTTTCCCCTTAGGATAGGGATAAGAGCTTTAGTAAAATTTTCCTCTTTTCGTGCCTTTCACTTGTCACTGCAGGATTGGGTGAGAGGGAGAGGTGAAAACAAGACATTAAGCACTTAGGGATGAGATTGGGTCATATGGAAGACATGACTGGAGGATAGAAATGGGCACATTTTATTTTCCCATTTTCCCCTAGGTATAGGGATAATGTGGACATAAAAATTCACCCTCGTGTGGTGATGAAAAGGGCACAACGTGATTTGATGAGGAGGGAGCTAGGAAAGGCTTGTTTAAGCACTTTGGAAGCTGATTTTCGATCACATTAAAAACCATGGAAGGGGAATGAGAGGGGAACATTTAATTATCCCTATATACCCTAGGGATAGGGATAGGAGGGACAAAAAAATTTCCCTCACCTAGTTGTGACATTAGCACATTCTTATTGCTCGATGGGAGGGGCTAGAATGAGGTGAAAAGGGCCTATGGAGTGTTAACAATGTCATATGAGGAACGGAGGTAAAAATGGGGTGGGTTGAATTTTATTGACCCCTCTGTCCCCTTGGGATAGGGACAAAGGGACACAAAAATGTTCCTCAACCTGGAGGTGACAAGTGTCCTCTTGTAAAATTGATTAGCCGCTGAAAACATACTGCGAGAGAGAGAAACCTGTGACGATGTTGTCGAGAGATTTAGGAAGAATTTTTATGAATACTTTTTTTTACTCCCAAGAGCCTTAAAAAATAAATTGGGATGGTTCTAAAGTTATAAATCTTCTTGCAACACCATGAAATTTCTCCTTTTATCATGGGACAACAGGATGTGTCTACTAAAACCGAGCTACCATAAGAGAGTATTGAGTCTTGTGAAATACATTAAGGTTCCATAATGTATATTTCTCTTCAATATTTCCAATGAAATATTTTTTTACTTATAACTTTACAGATCTCCTGGAATCATCCATAGAAGATCGGTACCTATTTTGATTGCCCGCTCTTTACACCTTAGAAACTCGATATTGCTCAATTTATCCCTAAACCTCCAAAACATTCCTAAATAATTTCAAAAAAAATCTTGGATATTCAATAACAAATCTAGATTATTTTTATCCTTTTTCATCCCGAAGGATGAACACCAATCCTGAGAAGGTCAAATTTAGCCTTTCTAGGCCTACCGAGAAACTAGTCGTTGGAAGCATCTCACTAAATGAAATTGCTGACATAGTCACATTATTTCAAACACCCATACTTTATTTTTCATTATCTTGGAATTTACTACAAGATTAATATGGACATGACACAACACATGAACTAATCAAGAGAGGGTTTTGGGAGGAATCGAGAGCAAATTTTTTGAATTTGGGTAAGTTCTCATGCTTGAAAGTTTCAAATTTTATGTTTTTAATTTACATGGAAACACCTTATAAGGAAGATATTTACTTACACAAAAAAATTTGTTAGCGGTAGATCTTATTTCTTGGGTACCTTATCATATGAACACTCTAGATCTTAATGAGATCAACATACAATTATAGGACCTCCTTCATAAGGGGAAGATTACATAGAGTGTATTTGTATGGGGTGTACATGTTATCTTCTTTGCTAAGAAGAAAGATGGGTCATTGGGTATGTGCATTAATTATCATGAAAATAATCAATTTTAAAACCAAAATTAATTTCCCTCTACTATGGATTGAGGGGATCTAGAGATTTATATATGATTGATCTAAAATATAGGAATCATCCATTGTATATTTTAAATAACATTTATAAAACCACATTTCAGATGTGATACAAAAACTATTAGTTCATTGTTATACATATTTTTAATGAATGCACTTTTCATGTTTATGAATTTAATCAATGGTATTTCATGGAATTTTTATACCATTTGTACAAATATTTTAAATCTGAGTATCTCTTTTAGATCAATCACACTAAAAATTCATAAAAACGATGTTCAAAACTCATAGGAATTCAAGAGTTAACAAAAATATTTAGAGCATTTTTAATGTGTTAAGATACAATTTATTTTAAAGGACTTTGAATTCAATATGTTTATAAATACACAAGAATTGTAGCTAATTAAGGACTAAAAATGCACTAAGAAATCATAAAAACTATGTTGAGATGGTATAGGAATTATATAGATATCAAGCAATCTTTAAAGTACATATCATTGTCTAGAAATAGCATTCACTTTGGAATAATTTTTGTAGATAACTTAATTATTTATGATGCTAGAATTGTTTTCAATTATGAAATTTACTATTGTTTAGTATGTTTTTTTCTTATGGTCAAGATAATTAGATAGTGCTTAAATCCCTCGCTAACCCACAACATAGGAGATTTTTAATTATGCATCGAGGTGAGGAAAGTTTGTTTTTCATAATACATGCATCATATTGCTATGATCAAACGGAAGGAATTAAACTTTTAGAATATGAAAATACAATTGTAAAATTATATTCAAGCCCATTTTTGTCTATTAGGACTACACATGGCATTTTAAATGTGTTGATAGAATTTATAGAGTTTTGGACATCTATTCTTTGATCGATGTTATAATTCTAAGTGAGGTTTTTTTCACCTTTAGGAATACATTTCCACATTATATTCCTAACCTCTCACAACAAATCTTGCAATATTCAATATTTTTCTTTAATCCTACATGAATGTGCTACTTCTAAATTGTTAAATATTGGTATTATTATAATTATAATTTATTATACTTATTGAAAATAATAAGACTATATAACGGGCTAAATAGTATCTCACCATTCTTCTTTTCTTCTCTAAAAGATGTTTTTCTCCCTACAAACCAAAATAAATAAATCTTGTAAAACCTAGATTTGTTTCTACGATATACCAAATTTATATATTTATAACTAAAAAGTATTTAAAAATTCCATGTAAAAAATCATTTGTAATGAAATTAATGTTCCAAGTCTAAGAAAATTTTCCATCTATGTTTCAGAAGAAACAAAGATTAATCCTAGGGTTATTACCATTGATATGTTATAATTGGCGAGGTTATGTATCATTATATATTTTAAAAAATATTAAAAAGTATTTAACATCATACTAATAGATGTTTGGTGATTGACTACTAGATCTTCGTCATATTAATCTGAATATGTATGTTGGACTTATACCCAAGTAACAAACAAGAGTAGATATCTTTTCTTTTCAAGTGATAAAAAAACAATAATTTTTGGGATTTTGTAATTTGATATTTTTAATCATAATGATAAACTTACCAAACATTGTCATTTTATGTTATTTCATCATGTTTTTTCCATGTAAATCCAAGATCAATAGTAAATTTATGTGTGCTACTTAATTTAAAAGATGGAATACCCTTTAAAATATTGGACTATAATCTTTAATATAAAAATTCTTCAAAAATACGAGGAGACACTGAAAAAAACCCTTGTTCTAGTGCATGTTACTTTATACAACTCTCGCCACACTTTCAATCAATTAGTTGATCTAGGTAGGATTTTTATCTCTATGCACATTTATTGTGTTGATTTATTCCTCTCCTTTTCCCTTTGGGTGACATAACGTATTTATTAATTTCCATCTCTTTGGCCCTTGCATCATTTGAGGTAGGTATCGTCAGTAGAGCTCTAGACAAAAATGACATTGAGGTACTTGTTCTAACCCAAAAACACATTTTCCTAATGTTATTCTTGATTTAATAGAATTTGATAAGGCATGTCACTTGCTTGAATATTTTACCCTTGTTGGTTTTTTTTTGGTCAAAAATGCCGGAAAGCCTACTCGGACAATGGGTACACACTCACTAGTGGCCCCATGGTGTCAAGCTTGAGGGGGTTCAAAACCTAACAAATTATTTCTTTCTATTTAATTTTAATAATTTTGAACACTATAAAAACATTATCAACCATGGCCCGTGGTTTATCTGCAACACCCTTGTTGTGTTCTCCCACTAGACATGACAATTCAAAGATTCGAGCAATCCAAACTTAAAATCACATTCTAGGTGGATTTTCCTGGCCTTCTTCTCCCCTTTGATAATTTTTCAGTAGCTCATCAAAACCTTTAGGCATTTCATATGCCTTGAGTAACCCAAATTCTATAAATCATGTCCTCAAAAATTTATCTCGCATTAAAATTGATTTAGCCAAAGACCTTAAGGAAACTATTAATATCTAGATTGGAATTACTTGGTTCTCCTAGAATTTTTTTACATTAACCTTCTAAATACATTCTTTTAGTGCCAAAAATCAGAGCATATGATTTACGAATGCCCTTTAAAGGCCACCTCTCATTAGTTTGCATAAGGAAATAACTAGACGAAACCAAACCTACGGGTTAGAATCTGATGGATGGACCATGGTCATTTATATAAACATCCTACCCATGGCACCCCTCAACCCCCACTAGCCTCTTATGATCCTATGGGTACATCTAGAGCTAAATCATCTCCCACCACTACCATACGTGTTACCAAAGCCTCTTGATGCAATCATGTTCACCACTCGAGAATCTTCCATTATGCCTTCTACATCCAAAGTAATCAAGTTTCAAAACCCCATTTGGGGTGAATAATTCATCTTATAACATTTTCTTTCTTGAATGCAATTCTATTCTCCATCACTCTTACAATCCTTCTCCCTTGTAAGATGGAGATTTTTTCCAAGCAAAATGATGGTTGTTCCACTTCTTGACTACATACCTCTCTCCCAATATAAATTTATCAATAACAAAAGTTTCCTTCCCTCAAATATCTTGATGATGAGGGATCCATGTGTCTTTATATTTCTAAAAATTGTGTTACTCTTAAAATGTGTGAGGTCTCACTAAACTAACCCATAAATATTTAATTGTGGATAGTTGTTTACATTTTCGCAACATGCAAGTTTACAACATGCAAGAAATTAAATTCTTTGGTTTTCTTCTTCAATATAATACGTGTATTATTTGACCAAGTTCCATCTACTAAATTTATAATCGTGAACCGGGTCATGGAGGTTTCATCATACTAATTATGTCATATTTTTTTCATAAAATAATCTCTGGGTTATGATCCCACCCATCAAGTGATATGGACCCTCATTGATTTTGAAAAGTATATAAATTGTTTAGAAAACTTGTATGTGTCCAATAATGTGGTCAAGCGATCTCTCTTTTGGTGTAAGCTAATATACTCCCTCCACGATGCACACCTTTGGTTTGTTTTAAGATATGTCAACATGGTTAAATCCAATGAAGATAAGGAGGATCATCTTCCTATGTGTTGGTGTGCCAAATAATGAATAGCTTCATTATACATGTGGCACACGGTCGAATATATGACTTGAATCACCATCACAAACATGAGTCCAATTCTACCTAGTTCATCCGGTCTAATTTATGAAATGGGGAAGATAAGGTGGTTAAAATATTAGATTGTGCATTATATAGTCATTAAAACCTATTTTATCTTTCTTCCACTCATAAAAATTGGTTTCGGTGGTTAAGTATAACTTATTCTCATATCACTAACCCCTTTGGTTCAACATCACTTGCAATGCTCCCTACCTCAAAAGCAAAAAGGCCCAATTCTATCCGAACATTACCCATATTCAGAGAGAGAACACATTAGGACATATCATAAGGATTTAGAACTTGGATCCCAAACCCATAAGGGATACAATTTGGATTGAACGGAGGACTCATCATATCCAAATAACCACCATCTTTTTCAGAATTTATGGAAAGCAAGCCACCACCTATATGAAAATATCCCATGAAGCATCATATCATGAATTCCAAATAATTTCATATGATCTTAATAGCTCTCCCTTTAACATCTCCTTCTAAAAATAAGTAGCCCATTGGTGACACAAAATGAAAGTGGAGGAAGCTTACAAAGCTCATGGATCCCAAATCATAGTAAGATTACATTTGATCAAAATTAGAGACAATGCATATAAATATTTTTTTCTCTTCTCTAATCTAGACACAATGTTGATAGAATTAAAGCTATCCAAATAACCAATGTCAGACTTACCAAATTATCTGACATCCTGCAAGATTTTTTCATCACTACCATGATGTGTTTTCCTCGTATCCTTCATCTCTTAAAAAGAGGATGCTATAATAAAATGACTTCATGTGGTCCCCTACAATATTTTCTAAGCCCAAATAGTTGCATGTGACATACCTCTTTTTCTCAATGACCTCAAATAATTTGGTTTGAAAATGCATTGAGAAAAATTTCTTGGAATTTATGGATTTCCCTATGAAATTTATCAAATCGTGGGAATTTTTGGCCTTGGTCTACACAAATTCTACCTTGAAGCCATGTCCTTTGATTCATTAGGTGATCTCATCAATCACGTTAATATCAAATTTACTCCTAAGTTTGGAGACCGAGAATAAATTGCTAACGGGAGGTTCATTACTCTCCTCGATGTCTCCGGTTTAATTTAATTGTAATTAGTTAAATCTAAGTATATGTAGAGTCACTTATTGAAATAAATGCTGAAATTGATGTAGATTGAATTTAATATTAGTGAACATTCACTATTCAATAAGGTTTGATACAAAAATTTCTACCTTACTCTGTATTTGAGGATCATCAACAAGCCTAGAATGGCCTAAACTTGAAATTATGAGTTATTTCACACTATAGGTTCTTACCAAACTCATTTCTTTGTTTCAGCATCTCATTAAATTCCAAATATACCTATGCCATAGATTTATACCCAAGACATCATCCATTTACATTGTTTCTCCAAACGTACCCTTTTCTCCTATTCTTAGGTCTTGCCTCAACTAGTAACTTTTTGTATTTTTATTTGTCAATGCTTCCTAAGCCTTATCCCTTGTTTCATCACTCAAAAAATGTTAGACTCAACATAAACTTTCCTAAAAAATATTCAAAGCCTCAAAATTTATATATTTTCACCAACTTGCAATTTTGTGTTCTCAAGACCATGTGCTCTACATGGTTCATGGCTAGAAACTTTAAGAACTACCCAATAATAACTAAAACCACATTAAAATACCCTTTAGGGAATTCATGGTGAGGTGTGAAGTTCAAATCCCAACTCCTTTTCATGTTCTTTATATCTCATTTCTTCTTCCTAGGCTCGTAATGTTTCTATTAGCCACAGGACAACTTTGTTGTCTATCATATATTTTCATTTAGGTGTATTCAAAACTTGACCAAGACATTTCCCAATACCCATTAAGATTTTATTCATTCCTAATAAGTTTCAAGGTGTAACTATACTTATAAATCCTAGTTCTTTTGTTAAATGACCTATAAAATTAGGTCTTACCCCGTCATGCAAAGTATCCTTAATGAAGACTGTCAAGGATTTCTCTTGATTTAACCTATGAAAATTCAAAATTCCTCTTTTAACAACTAAAGGACACACCCAACATGGTTTCTTCCAATTTTTAGAGAAAACTTAAACGTTTGAAGGATTCTAATCCACTTTTTCTTTGAAACCTTAACTACCTAACCTTAACAACCCGAGAAGGGTAAATAACTTGTAACTTTCTTTGAATTTTACTTAATAATCCCAAATTTTATCTCCAAGTCTGTTTTAACCCTTCCTATAATCTTGAGCTAACAGTTTTGATCAACCACAAATTTCTCTTCATTAATCACGAGATTGGTTTTAGCATGCTTGCCCAAAAACAGGGGTATGAAACCCTTACTCTCCAATTATGGAAAAAAAGGATTCTTTTTTTGTATTGGTCTCAATAATGTCTTGGATACATCACCTCTAAACCTTCCTACATGTTTCATTTGTTATCATAATTTTCACGCAAACAAGTCAATTTTTGATCTAACACCCATGTAGAGTCATAAAACAAATTTCAACTAGTTCATCACTTTGCAATAGAATATCACAATGGAAGTTACCTTTAATCCATTATTTTATCCTTCATTCACTCTTATCACATGATCAATACTAAAAGGAAACTCAAAACTCATTACACATGTCATTACATATCATTCAAGCACATTCCCAAGAACATTCTATACAAAAACAAGGTATTCAAATATTAATCTTCATTTATCATCATGAAAAGACTTCTATGGATTCATCATACATTCATACCAATACTTAAGTCATGAAAATCAATCTCGCTAATAATCAAGATAAAATTTCATATCAAAATAGATCTCTTATTGTATAATACTTTATTGTTTTACAAAATTTCATGATTGTCATCCTCCATCACCCCAAACCTCGAGGATTTTTCCTTCTCACATCTTCCTTACCTTCCTCATAATGTTTCATACACTCACACCACTTTCTAACTTATTCTCACTTCGAATTATGTCATTCTCCCCCATGATTCAAACCCTAACTAACTCCTTTTCAACTCTTCATGACTCATCATATGCCTTTATGTCACCATGAGGTATTTTTACAACTTTCAAACATTTCAGTGGCTTATATTCATACCAAGAACTAAGAAATCAAGTCTAGACACCATCTCATTCATTACAATCATCTTGTATCTTCATGACAGCCTTTACAATTTCAAATTCCCTTTTTGGAGGGAAATACACAAAGAGGAAGAATTCAATTTTCCAAACCTTATTACTTTCTTGAAATGAATCACATGGTCCTATTAAGACCTCTAAATATTTCCAACAACTCAACTTAACCCCATGAAATAGAAATTTTTAATTTGAAGGTCTTCTCGTTAATGCTCCTACATTAGAAATGTAGTAATGACACAAGCAATTTGAGATGTAAATATGAAACCCTAAGAAAGAGATAGAGAAATGATGACTTAGCAGATATTTGTGAAATCTAGAACTAATCGATCGGGGAGAAGTGATAAACAGGATGTAAAAGTGTCATTATTGATCTCTGTAAATTATGGATCTCACAAACAAGGCTGGACAAGGGCGCTATAGAAGGACAAGGGCACTTAGGCACTAATGACTAGATCGGGGGCCCATGACCATACATAAGCTATGGATCTATTTTTATTGTGTCACTAAGGTACCACAATTATTCTTTGTTGATCACATGTTGTTCGTACTTATGATCTCCAAAGGTACTGTAACCTAAAAATATATATTCACTTGCACAAACCCACAATCCACAACAAACCTAAAAAGGAAAATTCATAATGGGGAGTCGGACTAACCCTAGTGATCACCCCGAGAGTGAACTTACAACCGAGTGTTGAACTACATCTCAAACTCCATGTAGTTTTTGTGAGTGTGTGTAGAAATTGTGCCCTAGGATGCCCTTGTGCAAGTTACACTTGATAGTAGGTTGTAGCTAGAATGTAGCAATGTAGTAGAATGTGTGGATGGAATAGAATTAACTTCCCCTTCCTATGAATTTTATGTAGAGTATGTATACATTGTCCCTTGAATGGATTTTAGATAGATTTCTTAGAATGCTTTAGGTGCTTATTGAATGCAAGCTTTGGTGATGATAGTAATACTTAGTGCTTGGTATTTTATTTTGAACACATACCTATGTATTTATATGACTCCCTTGTTTGAATTTTGTAATTGAAAACTAGAATGCCATCCCATAAGTAAAAAATATGCCCAAAAGATAAAAGAGACTCAAAAGGATTGAATGAGGTAAGAAAGGGTCAGGCTCTCATCGCGCCTAAGAATTGTTGTCCTACCTAGCGCCGGTGTCTAAATCCATGAAAGATAAACAAGTAAAAAATTTATTAGGTTGTAGGGTGTTAAGATTCTGAATAGAAAACAAAAGACAAAGAAAAGAGGCCAAATATAGTTAACCACTAGTTTTCTTTCTTAGGAATCATGTAAATGCTAACATACTTTTAGGACCTAGAAATGTACCCAAGTGCATGATTTTGTGTCTACATTTTCCCCCACTTTATGTTGTCGGGTGATTACTAGATGAAAAAAGAAGACAGAATATGTGTACCTTGTGATCTCGTAGAGCGTGTAGTGAATAGTGGGTGAGTGAAAAAGTGAAGCATGGAATGATGCAAAGTGAATCCTTGAGACTATGAAAGGAAAGTGACCCTAGGGGTGAAGCGTGTGCATGTACCATGTTGTTATAGTTTATTGTTTCCACTTCTTGTAATACGGACCTATAAAAAAAAGAAAGAATGTAGTCAAAGCCATGTAAATGATAAATAAGAGAAAAATTTGCATAAATATGTAAAAGTATGTAAAATTGTGTAAAGGAAAGTGTGCACTTGATGTAAAAGAGTGTAAAAGGATAGAAAAGTGTCCCGAAATTCTATGTAGAGAAAGTTTTTTGGGATATCTCATGCCAAGAGTGAGTTTTGGGTGATCTCACTCCAAGTGTGAGTTTTTTGTCTGATCCCACACTAAAGAGAAAGTGTTGGGAAGAGATTTCTAGTTTTACTCTCCATCCATAACTTTCCTGATAAGCACCACTGCAAATGGTGCATCCTTGATTTATTCCTACTTGCCCTAAATTAGTTCTGATTGTATTGATTGTTCCTATTGAAATGGATTATAGGATATTACATGTATTTTGTAACTAGAGGACTGTGCCTATAACTAGAGAATTACTCTAAAGGATTTTGGGAACTGTGTTGAGATGATAAGCTAATCATGTGTTCCCCCAAGACATTAGCACCCATGGGATCATATAGGCATCGAGGCACTACTATCTACATCTGGGTGATTTTTTTTGTGTTGTGTTGAGTACCCAAGTCATATTTAGGTCATTATGTGATTGTATCATTGTTATTTTTCTATACTATGAATATCTATATTATAGCTTTGAGTTGTTGTAGGGGTGATTTTTCACCTAATGTATGCCCCCCTCATTTGCGGTGCATGTGATGACTGTAGGAGTGTGTGGACCAAAATAGAATACCTAATGCTTATATGAATTGTATCCCAATAGGGGTAGGGGATGTGCATGGTAGAAACCAAGGCACATGCAAACAAAGTGGCTAGTATTATGTGTTATTACAAAAATTGACAAGCATGCAATATAAAACAATGTAATCAAGAAAGTGGGAAAACAAATTGAATTTGTGATAATTAGGTTTCAAACATGGGACATTTCTCACAATGTCACAAGAAAATTAGGGTTGAAGCAACAAAAATATACAATGTGCAAACAAGGCATAGGGCATAGCCTATAAATAATAGCATACAATAGCAAACAATGGCAAGCAAAGTGTATCATATAACCATGGTGGCATATAATCCTGCGAAGAAAATTTTACGCATGAAGCACCCATTAGCATGTTAGAAAGATAAATAGTATGTCAAGGCATGTATGTATCAATGGAAAGTAAAAGTAGTAAATGATGAAACAATAGCACCTGTAATGTATGAGAGTAGTAAAGGTAGATGCCCCATGAGCCTCGATTGAATTGGAAAAGGATATAATTCCAAGCATTATTATAGTGTGTAAAAATTGTAATAGATCTGCATTCACTCTAAAAGACCAAGTGAATGTGCATGTGTATATATAGAAATATAATGATATATTGAGTATCTAACTAGCATAATAAGAAAAGTGCATCATGTAAGTAGTATAAGCAAGAAAGAGTAAGTGAAACCAAGATATGCAAATGCAATGTATGAGTGTGATGGAATGGTATGCAATGTGTGAATGTGATAGGAGCAATGTGCCCCCAACGGATGTGTATGAGATGAGGTTCATTTATAAAATAACCCTCAATAATCAAGAATGAACCATCAAACAAGAGTCTGTTATCGGGAAATGGTTTTAGAATGTGTGCTAGAAAGATAGATCATGAAGCATAGAGCATGAAAAATGAATGTGTTGGGGTTCATTTCAAATTTAGAACCTCAACGAGTCAAATATGAACTGTGTAACTAGAGTGCTTTGTAGGGTAATGATGATACAAGGTTTATATCAAGATGTGTAAAGTACTTGAAAAAGAGTACATGTGAAGCATGGATCGTGATAGTAGATATTATAGAAAACTAATGATGCTAAGAGGGGGAAGAAAGTGTGATGCCTCCAAGTGTGAGAATAATAGAAGCCTATCCAATGATATTGGAGGGAAAGTTCCCTCCACCTGATATCCAAGGAGATAAAGGCATGTGATGATGCTCTAATATCAATGAAGTATGAGAGGAATGACGTACATGTGAAGGAGACCTATGTGGAGAAGATGGTGGTGAATACCTTTGTGAAGGCACTGCCCAAGTAGGAGACTTAGGCCGATGAGGTAGGCTAGTGGATCTGATGAGGAGGACAATGTCATGAAGAAGTATGTCATTGATGAATAGGAGAAATAGGAGCATAGTGTGACTTAGATTTGAGAGTCCACGAAGCGAAGAGGTTATAGTTGGTAGAAGGATATCGTTAAGACTAGGTTTAGGCAATGGTGTACATGGTGGAATGCATTTAATAGTGATAAATTTATTTTTATGAATGAACTTGAGACATAATTGATTCATGGAGGGAATATTCGAGAAACACATACCAAGCGAGGAAGACCTAAGATAATGACACAACCTTTTATTTAAGATGCCACGAGTGAATGGCACAAGCATGGTAAGAGGCCCAACTGTAACAGGTAGCATGATGTAGCCAAAATAATTAGGGACTAGATATGTGATATCATAGATTGGACATTTGATAGCCATAAGAAGTGTAATCAAGCACACACTAATAGAAGTCACTAGATAAATCGTGGTGTTATTCACAATATATGAACCAATAAAAGTATTGATTTGTAATGAATCATAAGAGATTGATGAATGATACTTGTTATCCGAGAAGGAAATGACATGTGGTGATGCATCAATAGAAGCAATGAGGAATTCAAGGGGCCTAGATGAAGGAAGCGGCATGAACTTGATATGTATGATTGGCGAGAAGAATTGGGAGCTTGTGTGTCATGCTTAGGAAAAGGGTCATTGAATATTTTTAATTGTTTTATCATTGACCGGAGTAGAAGTGGATGGCTCAAGGAGCTCGAGTGAAATATTTTTCAATAAGATATTGGATGAGATTCCTGAGTTTTAAATAGCAATCATTAGAATTCCTAATGCATTGATGATATTCACATTTAGCATTTTCATCATAATTGTGGCCACGGGGGCAAGATGGATTGAGATTTAGTGGTGGTGGAAGAGTGATTAGATTTATTTCAATGAGTTAAGCCAATATAAATCGAGGTGCATAGGATAATTTTGTGAAAGTATGCTTTGGAGGTTTTCATTGAAGCTTTTCAGGAAGGATATACGGCATTAACAATTGTCTTTTCTTCAGTGGGCTTAGGAGATGGATTGAAAGTTGATTTAGCTTGAAACCTATTATAAGATGATGAAGGAGTATCTTGATACTTTATTTTTCCCATAGAAATAAGTTTGACTTCACGCATTTTAAGCATATGGCATAATTGATCAAATGAAGGAGAGGTCTCAAAGATAACACTCTCCTGAAGTGGTGGTAAGAGGCTTTGAACAAAAATATCTTGCAATTCTGAATCAACAAGCACATTGGTCATCTTAGCTAGATTTTTCTTGTATTGCAAAACATAGATAGCTAGGTTCTGATTAGATCTTTGTTTTTTTAAAAAGTTGTGCATAAGAGATCTTAGTGTTGATATTGATTGAAAAGTGAGCAAGAAAAGCATCGGCTAGATGCGTAAAAGAAGTTATTGAATGAACAGGTAGATCATAAAACCAATACATGGCATAATATTGAAGACTTTGAGGAAATATCTTAGCTAGCAATGTATGATCATCCGCATAATCGATACATGCCACATGAAAAGATTTGAGATGCTCTTGAGGGTCACCATGGCCATTGAAGGTGGGAAGCTTAGGGGTGACGAAGTTTAGAGGAAGTGGATAAGCAAAAATGGTGGGTGCAAAAGGAGTGTGAAGAAGTAAGGAGGAATCAAGAGATGGAGAGGAGCATGAAGTAGCCTATTGTAGTTGATGGATTCAAACTTGTAGGTCCTGATATAGAGAAGCTAGGTCATGGGTTCCAGAAGAGGAATCGGGTTGTGTATTAGAAGCATTGAGATGAAGGAGAGGAGAGCAGTAGAAATAGGAATAGAAGTAATAATGTGAAGGGGTTGGGTGGAGACCATGGAAGCTGAAGAAGAACCTACAAGAGGTACAAAAGAAGAATCTTGAAAAAGTTTGGCAGCAAGTAAATCATTGAGAACATGCAAAATATGCAAAGGATTTGCACACAAATCTTGATGGAAATTAGTGAGTTTTTCTAATTGTTCTTGAACAACATTCTTGTCGTCTCGTCATAGGATTATTCTCTATCGAGGTTTTGATTTTTCTAAAGGAACATTATATGAGTTAGCAAAGGGGTTATCAGATTCATCCATTGACTAAGAGGATTTACGAATAGAGGGATGAAGCTCAAGGTACTCAAATGAAATAAAGCGACCACTACGAGTGACAGACATAAAAGGAAAATCCTTGAAATAAGGTTGGATTCGAGTGATGGGTTCATCAAACTATTTAATTAAATTGTAATTAATTAAATATAATTATTTCAGAGTCACTTATTGAAATAAATGTTGAAATGCAAGTAATGACACAAGAAAACTAAGATGTAAATATGAAACCCTAAGCAAGAGATAGATAAAAGATGACTTAGTTAATATTCATGTAATCGGAATTGATCCGATCGGGTAAAAGTGATGAACATGATGTAAACAGTGTTGTTATTGATCTTTGTATTTTACGGAGCTCACAAAAACGGTTGGACAAGGGTGCCTATAGTAGGACAGGAGTGTCTAGGTGTTGATGACTAGATCTAGGTGCCTGTGACCATGTAGAATCTCGGATCTGGTTTCTTTTGTGTCCCTAGGGTATTGCAATTACTCTCTATTGATCACATGTTGTTTTCACTATGATCATTAAAGGTACCTATAACCTACAAAAGAGATATTTACTGCACAATCCCACAAACCACATCAAACCTAAAAAGTAAAATGTAGAATGGAGAGTCAGACTAACCCTGGTGATCACCCTGGGAGTGAACTTGCAACTGATCACTACACTACATCTCAGAATCCATGTATTTCTTATGAGTGTGTGTAGAAATTGTGCCCTAGGATGCCCTTGTGTAATTTACACTTGATAGCGGGTTGTAGCTAGAATGTAGCAATGTAGTAGAATGTGTGGATGGAATAGAATAAACTTCCCCTTCCTATGTAGTGTATGTAAAGTATACAGCCCTTGTCCCAGAATGGATGTTAGATAGATGCCTTAGAGTGTTTTAGGTGCCTTTTGAATGCAAGCTTAGGTGATGATAGTAATGTTTAGTGCTTGGTCCTTTATTTTGAACACATAACTATGTATTTATATGACTCCCTTGTTTGAATTTCATAATTTACAATTGGAAGGCCGACCCATAAGTTAAAAAGATGGCCAAAATATAAAACATACCTAATAGGAGTGAGTGCGGTAATAAAGGGTTAGTGGCTCCCATAGTAGACAGGAGCACATGGAAGGTGTTTCCCTGGCTAGGCGTTGTTGTTTGAAGCTATGAAATATAAAAAAGTAAAATTTTGACTGTGATGTAGGGTGTGTAAGATTGAATAGAAAAAAAAAGACAAAGAAAAAGGCCAAAGATAGTTGTCAACCACTAGTTTTCTTTCTGAGGAATCATGTACATGCCACCATGCTTTTAGGACCTAGAAATGTACCCATGTTTGTGATTTTTGTCTACGAGTCTCCTACAAGATCATAGCCAAAGCCCTTACAAAAAGGCTTAAGTACCTCCTTCCTCTCATTGTCCGCATGATGAGCATAATGGATTCATCAAACACAAGTGTAGTCTTGATAATGTTATTGATGTTTGGGAATTCCTAGAATGGGCTAAGGTCTTTGATCAAAATGATCTCTTTGTGAAAAAATATTTGAGAAATATTATGACTAGATAGAATGGACTTTCATTATTTTCATGCTCTAAACACTTATTTTTGGACTTCACTATGTACATTATGTCAAAATTTTAATTCAAGATGTTGGTGAATTTATCACCATTGATTAATCTCAATCCTACAAATTAGGACTCTTCAGATCCAAAAGACAAGGATGCCCTCTCTTTCCATCTTTGTGTGTTTTAGTAGTGGAATGGTTTAGCTACTTACTATCCAAATTATTCCACCCAAGGTCTAGTTACAAGAATATAGCTTCCCAGTCGATTAATAGCTCATTAATGTCCACTTTGTAGATGAATCCTTCCTTACCCTACTTTAAGAAGAGGCATCGATCACCAATTCCTTGGAATGTGTGAATAATTTTACCTTGCTTTTGGATCTTCCATCCAATAGAAAACTACCAAATGCTATATACAATCTCTTTCTCCCAAACATCCTTGGATATAATACTTTCAATGGAATTAGATACAACCTAGTGTTTAATTCAAATTTATTGGCATGCCATTTTCTTCAGAGATTTTCCTTTTAAGTTATGGTCTTGTGTTTTCTAAAGAGTCGAAAAAATATTTCTTACTAGATAAATATACCCCTCTCTCTTGCAATAAAATCTCATATTTGATCCAAATTTTTGGAAGCCACTCATGTCTACTACTCTTCTTATTGGGATACTTCCAAATTTTCTTATGCCAAATAGAAAATCTTCTCAAATTCTTCTTATGGGATAACTTTGAAGGGTATAGAGGGTTCCATAGATTCGTTTGGGAAATTTATTGTAGAACCAAACAATAAGGAGGTTTGGGGCTATTAGATGTCAAACTCCAAGGAATCTATATAGGGCGGGGCAGGAGTGGGGGTTTTTCCATTAGCCTCAAATAGATAATTTGAATCGTTGAAGGTTCTAAGTCCTAGAAAATCCTTCTCAAACATTATATCATTCAAGGACCCATCTGGATCAATAAGCTTGGAAAGGTCTAAGATTTCAAATCCTTCTCGTTTCTTCTATTCTTCTGAATATATGTGGCACTTTTGTAGATAAAATCTTATGAAAATCTTGAGAATTTTTCAAACCCAGCCTCATATGGGTGGGGGAAATCTTCAAACTGAGTATTTTACTTAATTATTTATCTCTTTGGTGGTATTTTATTCTTAATTTTCATAATTTACCCTTTTCCATAGTTCCCTAGGTTAAAATCCTTAGGCTCTTTAAGAGTGGAATTAGAGTAATAGGCAACATATTCTACAAGATTTCCTGGGATTATATACCATGGGATTTTCTTAAAGTTAAATATCAACTCAAAGAAGAGGATATGGATTCTATTTTATAAATTATAAATTCTATACTTGATACTTTCCTACAAAAATTGGGATCATCTTTGGTGTTCCTTGGTGGAGAGATTGGCCTTAGCGATCGGTGACTCCTTTTCTGTTGCTACAAACCCCACATCGATTACCATCTTCTTACCCTGAAATATGTTACAGGTAATTCTCTAAATCATCATTATAATATCAAATCTAAAAATGGAAATCAGACGAGAAGGTTTGAAAACATTTGGAAATCTCAGATCAAGCCTTAAAAACACATTTTTATGGTTCCATCTATATTAGGGGCTCCCTAAAGGAGACAGAATCAAAAAATTGGCAATTGTAAACCCTAATTTCCCCACTTTCCAAGTAACCATAATCTATTAAATACCTCTCTTAATTTTTCCCACATGCCCAATCCACTTGAAAGCATATATAAATCCTTTTTCCAACCCTTCACCCTCTATTTATTCACCTAGAAAATGATTTTCTAGGCGATTCAACCATGCTCTCTACACAATTCAATGTTTTTGGAAAAAATTTAGAGATGATATTCTATTTCATATTTGGAAAGACAAAAATTCTTACTTTCACAACACTACTATGGATAGATATTTCCTTGTGACTAACAAATTTTTTGTGATCTCCAATGTAATACTTCAAATATAGTTGCAAGTGGAGAAATTCCACCTAGAGTTATAACATCTTCAATCCTTTCTTTCACATTGGGGTAATGCCCCATGTACTATTATCTAGGTTCCTCTATATTCTTCATGTCACCGCTCTCCCTCATAGGGTCGTGGTCGGGGTTTTCCTAGGTTTTACTCTAGAATTTGGTGGACCCCATCTCGTTAGCATTGTTTCTCCCCTTTTGTGTCTTGGTATCCTTCCCTCTCCCATAGTAGTGTTTTTTTACTAGATCGGAAGTGTTAGTTGTAATGGTGGAAGTGAGTGGGGCTACCCTTCTAAGGGAAATTTCCATGGTTGGAATTTTCCATCTCTCCTTGCCACCAACATAAAGAAGTAGAAGATTAGTAGTAGCAAAATGATGGGTGGGATCCCATCCCTTATAATTCCCACCCCTTAGCCACCGGTGGATGGGAGGACAAGCTAGATAGTCTATCACCTCCACCTCTAACCTCCATGTTTCGTGTTATAGCATAGTGTTTTGTGGGCCTCTATGTTTTTTGGGCCATGTTAATACTTCATCTTTTTATGACTGTTCTTTAAGTTCTTAAAATTGGTGATGCAAATAGAAATTATCACATCTATAACACCTACTAATTATTATTTTTAGTACCATACCTTGTTCGAGATCAAGTAAACCATGAAATATTGACTTCAAAGGCATTGGTGGAAGCCTTGTAGGTTAAAAACAAGAGAGAAATTAAACTCATTTCAATATAATGTCCTTGTTTATTAAAATGGTAGGTGCAAAATTCAATCCACATAACCATTTTCATAATTTTCATAATAAGATCTAATTGTTAAGGAAAAAGAACGATCAATTAATTACTACTCAATAAATCCAATTTTTATATATGTTATTATATTATATTTGTATTTTGATATGCATGTACTTAAACACGTCAAATTGGAGAAAAATGAAGAAAAATTACCATCTACATTTATTTCACTCTCTCTCTTCTACTTGTTTAATTTTTAGGAACATTTATGGGTTCACCAAAACTCTTAGGTCTTTCGAAGTATCCATAGTACTCCTAGATCCACCTTTTGGTCAATCAATGTAATGAAGCATACATCCCCTTCATCTTATCTCTTTTGTGTTTTAAATGTTATAAGTAAAATTTTCACTAATATGTTAGTATTTGAATCTATGTTTTCTATAAATATAAAAGCATTTTAGTTCATTTGGAACTAAGAGGTACACTAACAATTTATAGAAAATATATTGAGTAGTCACAAAAATTAGAGAGACTTAATGTATGTTAATATATTGAGTAGTCTAAAACTATAAGGAAGATGTATGTTAATGAAGGACAAAATGGGGTGGGGTAGACTTAATGTGCCACGTTTTTCTGAAAATAATAATACCTAAATTTTTTGATAACGTAAGAAGATGAATTGTAGCATTTTGAATATAGTCTTTAAATATACAATTTTTATAATTTCCAAATAAAAATATATGTAAAATATCTTTATTTTAGCTTACAATGACATAACATGTTTCTTAAAAATATTTAAAAACTACGTGTGTAAGGAGACGCATTTTTGGAGAAAATGAATGAATTTTTATACAAAATCACACAAGGATAGAGAAAATGTTGGAGATTGTTGAAAATAATTTTTTATTTGATTTTTAAATTAATTTTTCAAGTTAATAAATTTGGAAAAATGAAACAACAAGAGTATGTACACAAGTATTTGATCTTAACTTCATTAGTTCTATTTTTTTAAGAATAGGCAATGATGTTTATATTGTTGAAATGTATTTTTATTGAAATTTTATTTACCATCAAAATATTATAAATTTATTTTTAATGATATATGTACGTACCATAATGAGGTTTGTTATATAGAACTTAAGTACTAATTACAAATTAAAAATTAAAAATTAAAGTTAAAATGTATAATGTAAAACTTGTGTTCTCCTATCTACAAACTCATAATTTTTTTTTAGATAAATAAATCTAATGAATTGATTTTTTTCATGAAGAAGGCTATATCAAAGCATGGTTTCAACACTAGGAACTATGGGGAATGTTAATGTTATGATATACTTTATCTCATAATGATTCTCAATTTCTAATGCATGTACATGCATGGTGGCACACGTGGTAATGACTAAAGTTATGTTGGTAAATCTACTACCACCTATAGATCCTTTACAGGAGCTTAAAGGGGAGGTTGAGAAACTAATCCATTAGGAAATACATGTAGGGATGGGAACTCATATATATTATACCTCACAACATTTTTTTTTCCTTGGGGTTCTTAAGGATATATTTCCATAAGGACTGCATCCCTCTAAAGGATAGTCACCATGAGTTTCACTAGAGGTTCAAGGCCAATCCCATGGCACACAAAATTCCAGAAGTATGAGATGAGAGAGATATTTTATGGGACCATGTATAGGTTTTCACTTTGATCTACAAAGAGAGTATGGAATCATTCAATAGAGAAGACTCTAAAGTCTCCTTTAGAGATATTTTCACATCAATCACTACATTTTCCCCCACCATGCATGGGGACAATTTTAAAGCCAACAAGAGCCTCAAAGGGAGTGTGAGAGGCATCTCCCTTATGAGATAGATGTAGCAAGAAATATAAAGGAATTATTTTTTCTAAGCTTACCTTCTTATTTAGGTTTTACTCATGGGTTCTAAAATGAGGCATAGTTAATTAATTTGAGTCAATTATTTATTCTCTAGTCATTTTTCATCAACCTCAAGACCCATGTTTCCATTCATTCACTTCAAGTAGTTTTCGGTTATAACTTGGAGATATGAGGAGAAAAATATCCTAGTTACCTCGAATATTGTCATATGGAAAATGTGCATGTATTAAATGGTTCAAGTCTCAATACCTCTCAATAAATTTCATTTAGTAGCATATTTATGATTTTTATGACTTACCCTTGAGGGTGGTTCATTAGCATATTATGAGAACCAATTTTTGGATTTTTTCTAGTATGTTGACTACCTAAAAGATGAATAAAATTCAAGTAAATATGATCATTATTGGATTGGATCCTAATTTGGCTAGAGTAGTTAGGTTATTATCTCCCTCACTTTGGATAAGATTGTGGATAAGTCTTACCTTCATTATGAAAATAATGGGAAGATACAAAAGCATAAAAAGACTATAATTGAGGCCCAAAATAATTCCATGGTAAGGGTGCATAGCCTTTACCTCATATAGGATTGTGACTCCCTCATGTACCTTAAAAATAATTTATGTATCTACCAAAAATAAGAGAATGGGATTATGGATGGGGTTCAAAACCCTACGGACATGAAAAAGTTCATAGAGACATGTGATTGGATACAATTCTTACTAGGATTCAATAATATTATGGATATGTGACCACAACATCTATCAATTCAATGACTCGTATGAAGAGAGGGTATCAACATGGCGCAGAATAGGCCTAGAGGAAAATGTGTTATATATGGAAGTATGGACCCTTTTGGACCAATTTTCTTGGAATTTCCTTATTGATTCATAGGTGCTACAATACAAAGGGAACTTATTTCAAAGTAAAAATCTATGGATATGAACACAACACACAAATATAAGTGGCATTTTATAAGCACCAAAATTGGCATCAACTTATTTGTTTTATTTTATCAAATAATCTTTAGATCTTTTATTTCATCATTGACCATGGACCAATGTAGGATAGTGGCTAATAGGTAATAAGAACACTGGGATTTCATGATGGCTTAAAGGGCTAAGAAATTAGTTAGATATTTTTATTTTTTTGTTTTGAGTTTTGGATAGTTTACCACTATAGTGGACCTTCATATTTCATTATTGGGATCCTATGATGTTTTTCTTGGAATGTACTCGCTCAAAACCCATGGATCAAAGGTAGTCTACTGTAAGGTGGCTGATTTTTGTGATAATATTGTTTATAGGTGGTAATAATGAGGATTTGAAGACTTATTTATTGTTATATGATCTCAATTATGTAACTTAGAAGGATCATAGTGAAGGGTGTTCATCTTATTCCATTGTCATTAATGACCATTTTTATGATGGGCCTTCTAATTTACCTTTGAATAAGTACTCTTTTCTCTAATAATTTACAAATGTTTTCCCTGACATGTTTCATGGATTGCCTTTTAAGGGAGAGATTAACTTTTACAAATATTTTGTATTAAGATCATATCTAATTTTATGGCCACCTTATTGGATAACTACTCTAGAGCTCGAGATCAAGATACACTTATAGGATCTCTTTGATAAAGCACACATTAATATATTGATTTTATATCTATATGGTGTACATGTAGTCTTTTTCATTAAGAAGGATAAAGGGTCCTTTAATATATGAAATCATCAACATGTTTTGAATTAATTAATAGTCATTAATCATTAGCCTCTACCATAGATTGATTATTTGTTTTCTCGAGATAAGGGGATACAAATAATTTTCCAAGGTTATTCTAAAATTTGGGTATCATCAGTTGTAGATTGTCAGAGAGGACAACATTATTAACACCATGTTATATATGTGATATAAGAATTGTGACTTAATTTTGGTACCATTCTGCGTGACAAATGCACCTCTCATTTTCATGAGTCTAACGAATGGTTTCATAAGTCCTTTTTAGACCATATGTATTGATAATTTTGGATGATATTATTCTTTATTCTTTCACATTGGAGGAGCATGTGGGCCTCTTATGGAAGGCTTTGTAAGGTTTATGGGAAAATAGTATATGTGAAAAGTTGAGTATATGTGAGCTCATTCAAACAAGCATGTAGTTCTTGTAGTATGCCATCTCTCACTACGTAATTTTAATTGACCACTCAAAGACAAAATTGATATTGGAGTGGCCAAAAATAAGTATTATTATTAAATTTAGGATTTATATTGGTCTAGTAAGGTGATATCACATTTTACTATAATTTTTCACTCACATCAATAAACCTCGTTACTTCTCCTTGGAGGAAAGGGAAGACGTTTAAGTAGATATAAATGTGTGAGCATGCCTTTATGACACTTAACAATATTTTATTTTATATTTATCATATCCTTATAGTTTTGGAACTTGAAAAGGATTTTATGGTGTGCATTAATGCTTATTTGGAGGTTTTACTATTTTTTCTTATGCAATAGGTTTGTGTAATTATTTTTGAAACATATAAGCTCAAGGATTATAAGCTTAATTATCCCAAACATGACGTCTGATGAGGCTACATTGGTACATACTTCTCTTTATTGATGGAATTCCTTGTTGGGACACCATTTTTGTACTTGGGATTGATTGGATTACCCTTTAGTATATCTTTACCCAGCCTCACCCCAATTCCTAGTGTTGTTGGATGGATCTGTTAAGTGAGTATGATATGGATATTCGGTGAAAATAGTAAGAAGAATGTAATTTTTTACACCTTGATTGAATGATGAAAATTGTTAGTGACCATAACTATCATGATATACTTGAGGAGCAATATCCTTTCAAAATTTTATAGTGACATATTTTATTAGGACTTGGTTCATCAAGTTGAGTCATGATAGGCCTTTAAGGGAAAGATTTTAGGGTATGCACTTGAACCCAAATGGTTCCTTCGATACAAGGGTGCATCTATGCACCCAAGAGAGGATGTTTGTGTAGTGTGATATTTTCTAAGGCTCGTTAATCCTCATATTGAATGCTCCTAGGGGTTGGTAATTTGTATTTAAAGATATAATAGTACTATCAGTATCCAATATTAATTTATGATATTGAAGAGTTTGTGGCATGTTTACTTGAGTTCCAAAGAGTGAAGTAAGGGAATCAACACCCAAAATTCCTCGTGTATCATCATGACATTCTAAGGTAGAAGTGGAACACTATCCTTATGGAGTTTGTAATTATATTTTCCACTTCATCTTACCACCATGATGTGATTGTGTTGAAATATGAAAATTTTATCAAGGTGGCATATTTCTCGCCTAAAAACATGACATAAAACACTAATACATAGTGGCGAGAGTTATTATAAGTGTATGCATACAAATGAAAATAGATATAATAATCTAAGATCCAACACCAAGTAAACCCTGCTCTATTTTCAATCATAAAAACATCAAGATAAAACTAAGAAGGAAAATTAAAAAAATTGCATAGGCATAAACATTGTAAATGCGAATCTCCCTTCGTTGTGTGGATTTGCTTTGGAATGTGCATATCTTTGTGAGCTGAATGTAATCCATGAATAGTTTTAGGTCAAGGAGGGAGCTTGGTGAAGGAAGATATCTCCTCAAAATGGCCCAAAATCCATGTTTTATTCTCCTCTTACTACTTCAATAAGGCAAGGGTTTTCTCACTTTTACATGATTTTGAGTAATATAATGCTCTTATGAGAAAATGAATGTATATGTCGTGGTGTGTTTTGGGAAGGGATTACTATGTTTCTTTTATATATTTCCTCTTTGGGATAAGTGCAACTCTTAGTGAATGTGGGATAATGGATATGTAGAATTAGAAGTGGATAAGCATGATTAGAGGTAATTAATTAGGATTAATGACCCATGGGAGTTAGAGGAGGCTTAATTAATCACTTGGGATTAATTAATAGGCCAAGATTATCTTGTATAAGATATTTAGAGGAAATGTAGAGGGAAATTAGAGAGTTTAGAGGGTTTGAGAGTGGGATTTAATTAATAAAGGGCTATTAATTAAATAAATATGAGAAAGGGGTAATTAATTAATAAAAAGATAATTTCAACTAATGAAGCGATGTTAAGTGGAATCGACGGGAAGTGTGTTAACTAATTGGCGGTGACGAGGAAATAATAGTTAATTAGAAGAAGGTCACTAATTAGATGGTGATGACTAGAAAGAAAGTAATTAGTGCAATTTTAGTATTAAAAGTGTGCAGCAAAAAGTAGGTGTCTATATTTTCCCCTTTTTGATGTGGTTTCATGTAAGCAAAACCATTTCAAAGATAGTAGAAATTTTTATTTTTCATTGGAAGAAGACAAATTAATATGATGAATGACTCCCCCTTGAGCATCAATGGGGTAATAGAAGAAGGAAATCAATGCTCAATAAGAAGAGAAAATGATCATGTCGGAAGAAGAGAATATCGCAGCATAGCCATTCCAAAGTTAAAACCACAATGAAAAGGGCTATATATAGGGGGGAGGGGTAAAAACTAGTGATCACTCCATGGGAGCAAGGTTATGCCGAGGTGTTTCTTATTCGAACATGTCTTTGTTGGAAGGGTGTGGGGTTGGTGAGTGTTTAATTTGATGTAAAGCTTTGGAATCTAGGCTAGATTATCAATAGGTATCTAATTAAAAGAAACTATAGTGCAACATTCTTAAAAAGGCGGTGATGAAGGGCATGTTATTGTTTAGTCTGGTTTGATTGCATTGAAGAGAGGGGGTGAGGTTTTGTAAAGAAAGCGGTTGGAATTTGAATACACTACCCAAATGAATGGTACTTTCTACAAAGGAGTCTGACCTAATGATAATGAAAATCATCTCATTTAAAAATAGTATAGATCTTGTAAATGGAGTCCATTTCTAATTATGTCATTAACTTCTATAAATATCATGTTCGTTGTTTATTATGTGTAAATTTCACTCTCATTACTTTGAAACCTCGTAGTCTTGTTCCAGTCCATTAAACATGCGGGTTGGAATATTTTCTCCCACAGAAACACTCCAAGGGAAAATGAAATTAAAAATCTAAACATGATGTACAGTTGTAAATAAAAAATTTTGTGTACCAAGTTTGTACCCACTTTGTAATCCTTTCCTCCCGTGTTACCATTAGTGGTTTGATAAATGAAAGATCATAAGGAACCCATGTGAGTTGGTGCCACATGCATTCATCGTTTGCGCTGAATTAAATGGGATCTGAGGCATTCTTGCAAAAGAGCATTAGCTTATTGTTGGAAAATTTCTTTACAACACGTTGTAATTAGGAGTTATTTGCATCTGAAATTGTTGCAAACTGATTTTATGATGGCCATGGATGACCCTAACAACCATTTTCTTTCTTTTTGAATTGTTGTTTTTTATTTGGTGGGTGGTTATTTTTTTAGGAGATTACATTTTTTTATACAGTAAGGTTAAAGCTTAATTCTAGGGCAGCAATATAAAAGTGAGAAACTAATTTGTAATTTGTAATAAATGACAACAACAATTTGTAATATGCGATAAGGTAGGTTTTTTGGTGTGTTTTTAAGAACTACTTTTGAAGTTAGGTATCCAACTATCTTTGTATTTTTTCCATTGTTAGTGGTACTAATGGTAATTAAGAGCATTATTGATGGTATGCGTAATGACTGTTTTGAGTACGTAGGTATATCATTGGAATATATAGAGGTTTATATTGGCACGTTATAA
Source organism: Taxus wallichiana var. yunnanensis (assembly GCA_018340775.1). Lineage (NCBI taxonomy): Eukaryota > Viridiplantae > Streptophyta > Pinopsida > Cupressales > Taxaceae > Taxus > Taxus wallichiana. The sequence continues at coordinate 697,177,165 of CM031244.1, read as the reverse complement.
AGCAATTCTATAGAAAATAATTGTTTGTGTGATGTAGTTGATAAGCATTAGTAAGTTCTTTCATTTTTAAGCTAGTGCAAGTAATTGAAACAAATGTAGTTATTTACTATAGCTATAAGTTGTATCGATCTACATGAAATAAAGGAATTGACCTTATAATACGATGGCCTTAAATACAATGGATACAAAAAATTTAGCATCCAGTTTGCAAGGGTTGTATGGTGGATAGTCCATGCAATGACACAAAAATCCTGGTCTTTTAAGTATAGTGCAGTCATCCCAGTCACCATACAAATCCTGAATTTAACATGCACCTAAATCCCCTCCCCCTATCGACTCTTAAGCATGAAGATGACACTAAGTTGTCACACCTACTTAATTTTTTGGACTCGTTCTCCTTTTTTTTTACATATTCTTAAAAATGCTAAAAATATCAAGACGATTCTCCACCAATTTCACCGCTTTCATGGCCCCTCTTCTCATTACCTTGAGTAATTTTTGACAAAAAACAAAGTATACTCGATTATGATTTCATTAAAGGAAAAAGAGAAATTTTGAGATCAACAAATATGGAACCCACTGAATCCTATAAATTTCATGCTTCAGTTTTAATCTTTCCTATGACTTGTGCAAAAACCCTCATCGCACATAGATTCAAGTGCAATCCAAAAATAAGAGGAGGTCGATGTCGATGTTTTTGTAGAGAAGTGGCCTAGAACAACACAAAGTTCAACATATGATCTTGTGCACTAAAAAAACCCCTGAAAAAGTAGAGACCATGGTAAATCACATATCTGAATTGTTGGAGCGAGCTAAAGTTACACCTTTATCCTTTCAAGTTGCTTTTCAATGAGTTCAATGAGGGGATCACATGGTGTCTAAATAACTAGATCCACATTATCGGTAATGCTCTTCATGATCAATTCAAGTGCCTCGTTTACATGTGATTTTTAGGGTTTATCACCAATGAAGCACGATGAAAACACAAAACAAGTACTGATCATTTGGTCGGCAAGCCCTTGATTCTTCATTTAGCTTACTTCTTACGAAATTTATTTAATCTTACTAGCGTTGATTCGTCAACACCACCAAAAGCATTATCATTTAGAAGAAATGATGTGTAATCAACATTTTTTTTAATTTTACATTTGTCATGATGTTTTTGTCTCTTGTGTGTGTGTGTGTGTGTGTGTGTGTGTGTGTGTGTGTGTGTGTGTGTGTGTGTGTGTGTGTGTGTGTGTGTGTCAAAACACAAACTCTTTAAACTCTTCGAATGAGGGGAGACTTCTGCCCCCTTCATTGTCAGGAAAACTAATCTAGATTGTCTACTATTTGTGTTACAACGTGGTTTCACATAAAGAATTATGATTTTTAACGTAAAATTCATGGGAAGAGAAAAGACATTAAATCTTTGTAAGATATAATAACTACTTTTTTATCCATTCAATATGTAAGCAAGAACATTATATAAAATTTGATATCATTGAGGGCATTGTTTGCGTGGCTAAATAATTATAAATAATCTCTATTTTACCACTAAGAATTACCTTTAGATTCTTATGGAATTATTATTATTTTGTAAAATTCTAATTCTACGATTTTGTTTGAAGCTTTTAAAATAAAAATCAAATTTCTAATTTTAATATATTATAATATTCTAAAATTGAATTAAATTTATTGATTTATATTTTGTATAATATAGAATCTCATTTTGAAGTACACGTTTTCCTTTCTAAAACTAAACACATTTTTCATTACAAATGTATTTATGCTTTCTTAATACCATATGAGACATAATAATATTTTTATATGGAACATAATAAAATAGACATTTAGATCAAAGACAACAATAATAAAATTTTTTTAAAAAAAATAGTACATTCTTTTTCTATATATTTATAAATCAAATTAGATATATATTTACAATCATACCATGTAAATGAAATGGCAGCATTTTGTGAGGAGGCCCAAATAAAATTGAAAAAGACCTTAACTATGAAGTGAAGGCACATCATCCTAAATAAAAAAGAAAACTATTTGAAAATAGAAGATGTAAATAGGGGTACGTTATTTACAACAATGTGCACACACCATATATATTCATAAGGTAGTACTATGAAGTAACTCTCACACACACATATATCTATGATGGAGCTAAGAGCCACATGTGAAGACTGTCCTTAGGAATGCAACAACTGTTTTGAGTGGATTCGAGGACCAATTTCTAGCATACTCCCCATAAAATAGCTTTGCTTTTCACTTTATAATAATTCTTGATGAGTGATTCATAGATTTGAGTTTTCATGTCATGGGAAGGATTGGCCAAACCTGCAAAGAAAGGCTTATACATGCCATCCCACATGTTGGCGACATACTCATCACTTATCTTGAGACTTCCCCGAACAATGATGTCACAGTTTCTGAGTAGTTCCATGTCATCCGCAGTGTCGATGAGGCAGTCCATGAGCTCCACGTAGTGCATCATCACCCTCTCTCGACTTGGCTCTATGAATTCTAATGCCAGCAAATTTCTCAACACCGCTTCAGTGAAGGTATCAATTATACTGATCTGGGAAGATACAACGTGTTCGAGTACTTGTCAAACCTGATTTTCTCTGATTTTTTGGTAAATGCTTTCAACGTAATGCCCAATTTGACCAACTCCCTGGCATTGAGCCATAAATTGTGTCGAGCAGTTGCGGCTGGGTGAGCACAGAAAACACCACACACACCGCCAACCATGTCTCCCATTCCACTGAATATCTACTGACAGCACGTCGGTGACACGCCTCCTCCTTCCTTTCTCTGAAACTTGAGGAACGATGCGACATATTTGTGCATGCAACCAAGCAGATGTTGCTCGTCTGCCACTTTCTAGATGCGGAAATCCTTGTATGTTGAAAAGGAACACATACTCGATATCACATTTTATGCTTCCAATTACAGAGGGATGATCAGAATCATTGGGATCATGATCATCGAGCGTGCAATCAAAACTCTCTTTCAAAAACTGGTAACGAAAAAAAGGATCTATCATCATCATCCACCCGAACTTTCGACAACCATTGTCATTGTGCTCGACCTTGCAGTCGTAAAAATGCTCCAACTCCCCCATCGTTTCGGAGTCGATTGTTTTTGTGAAGACGGAGTAGATGAGCTCTGGATTGTTTTGGGAAGTCGAGGTCGATAGAAAAACAGAGGCCACAAACGGCTTTACAAAAAAAATCAGTGAAACCCATCTAATAAAACCCTAACTAGGATATGTACCGCAACACCAGAGCATGCCACACATGCAACCATAGACAGGGAACAAAAGCAACATGTGGTGAGCAGGTGGAATACAGCCATGCCAAGTACCTATAGCAAAGTGAAGATTTGGATCACTACATAACGCACACCACCAAAATGGAAGCGCAGAGACTTACAACCTGCATGACATGGAGGCAAACGCAATGGCACATGGATGACACGCAACAGGTGAAGCTCGATGACGACGGTAAGGATCTTTAACTGCAGGATACCACGACAGGCAGGACAAATAAGTGGTGGGGAGACAATAGTGACAAGCACCTGGAGCATGTGACCGTCGTCGTCAAGGGTCTTCCTCAAGGTAGAAACACGCCTTCGGCGTAACAAGTTATTTTCACCCTCTCAATTAGCAGAAAATTTCTCTAAATGATCGTGACAAGAATAGATGGCTACTCTAGTGTTCACACATCGAGAAGAGTGAGTGTAGGAAAACCGCCACACATTGTGACATGGGTATTGAGTAGGTGGTGTTATTTAAATTCATTTTTTTGGGAAAATTTGATTTTGAGTGCATTAAATTCCCTAAAATGGAAGCACGTAAGGCCGTTAATATTGACATTTGTCAATTTCAATGGTTTAGCTCTAATTTGTAGCAGTTGTGTAGAATTTTTGGTGGCTTTGTCTAATAATGTGTAGATTCACTATGGGTTGTGGAAAATTCATTGAAAAATGATGGATTTTATATATGTCATTTTGGTTTTTATATTTCATAATTTTTTTCCTAGAATAATGATTATAACCGATGGCGTAACTATTTTTTTTTTTGAGATGGTGGATTCGAGTAGATGAGTAATAAATTCACCATTTTGATAGTTTCACCACAACTAATAATAGATTTACCAGTTCGGAAAATGATTAAGTTTGAAATGATGAATTTCCAAAAGTTTTCAAAAGTGGCTAAGTATGAACTCGCATTTGCGATGATTACATGTGAGGATGAAGGTGATCAGTTTTGAGAACATCGATTGATATACTTACTGATGAATGTAGATGCTATTCCCACATGATTGGTCTATTTTGGAGGATTTTTCCTATACTACATAGTGTTGATGCCAACGATACAGGAAAATAGACCATTATTGATAGCCCTTGTTGAGATATGAAACTATGAGACTAATATCTTCTATCTCCCGACATGGGAGATGATAGTTACCATAGATGATGTCCTTATGATATTGTGGATTATGATCATGGGGATCGATATACTTTGATACGATAGATATATCAAGTGAGATGATGCGAGTGACTAGTCGGTCTGATATTCCCTAGAAGAGGAGGAAAAACATCATTTTGACAAAGATTTAAGACAGAGACATGGTCGTTGATCTACCCCTTCTATTGATGGATCTTCTTAGTAGCATCTTCTTTGCTTGACAAGAGTGGATGCTACTTTTTTATTGGTTTTTTGGAGATATAGTAGACATAGTGGAGAATCACCATAGATTTTCCTAGGGATATCACATCCTAATCTATTTGTATTGGGATTTACACTTGGTAGTGTTAAGCCTCAATGTGCTCTTTCCTTTTATCTTTCTCTAGGCCTCAATGTGCCTTTACTAATAGAAAGTTTGTTTCACCTTACTTCTTTCTTGATACTTCACCTAAGATCCTTCATTTTCCTACCCTGGTTCTTTTGTACCTCCAAGTCTTTTCACCTTGTAATTTTCTTCTTGAACTTATACTTACTCTTATTCTCACTCTCTCAAAGCTCAATGGGATATAGGGATTCTTATGCCATGACTTCTCTTTATCTTCTTAAATCTATAACTTTCATGTTTTTGATCGTCCTTATTCTTCTTTCCACAATATTCCTCTACCATTGTTTTCTTCTTTTCATTCTTAAAATTGCACTTTACTTCTTACTCTTCTTTCACCAAATATATGTATACTTCGATTTTTTATTCAACTTTCACATTACCTTTTGGTTATCAACTTATTCTAACTCTATTCCTCAATAAAATATGCACACTTGATCACTTTCTCATTGCTACCTAAACTCTTCATTCATAAGGAGCTTACTCGTTGTGATACCAATCAGATGTAAAAACTACTCTTCCTTCATTCACCTTCAAATGCTCAATGGGACAATAAGATTCTAAACAGGGTTCTAAGAGTACATAGACACTATATCAGCTAGAGTATTATTTCTATAATGAGTCTTATAACTTCAAAACATCACACTAACCTTTCTTGAATTCCTTTTTTATTCTTCCTTATATTCAAAACCTTAATTTTCTTCTCTAAAGATACATGTAACCATTGACTTCCATATTATGCTTCCATAACTTCAAGGTGTTACACCATTCAATCATCAAGGTTTATAAGAAAGACTATGCTTAACAAGATTTATTGAATTTTTTTTTTTCCTCCGATTAGGACTTGTTTTTTCTTCTTCAACTATTCACTAAACAATCCAATGGAATTATTGTTATTTTTTTCCTCAATTCATTAACCAATGGATAGGCACAGAGAAATTATTGAAGGTTCGATTTTGATCTTAGATTATCACAAGATAACATATACGAATGTAAAGACTTTTGATCTTTTCCACTCTCACCATTATTTATATACTCATCAAAAAGAGATGGAACTTAGGGAATAAATCCTCTTCACTTAAGTATTTTTTATAAATTATAAACACTAGGGTGTTTAGAACATTTCCACACTACATACATTGTCTCACCATGTGGTTTCTTAGATGAGGTCTAAGACTCGTAGAACAAGGGTATTTCTATTTTCTTAGATTGGGAAATAAAAAATTTATGTCCTCTACCTTCAAATAGGGTCCCAACCATTTTTTTCATGCAAAATTACTAGCCTAAAATTCAAAACTTTCAAGCATGATAACTAAGCCTATAGCGCCAAATTTTACTTGTTGATTCCACTAAACCATCCTCCTAAATAACTTGTCTCCAATAGGATCATCATCTTGGCCTTAAAGATAGTCATAAACATTTTTTTGTTCAAAGAAGTTTGATGAGGTTCATCATTTGATTCAATGAAAGATTAGTCTTGTTAGAAGCCTAGAAAGGCCAATTTTAACCATTTTGGAGCTTGTATAGATCCTCCTGGGAGAGTTCGAGAGAAAGATCTTAAGAATCCAAAGTTTGTGTTTGGGGATTCTTGAAACTCATTGGAAGAAATTTATGAATATTTAGGAAAGTTTTGATCATTCAAGGACAATCTTGCTCAACAACAAGTTTTTAGGTGCAAGGAAAATGTATTCAAAAATTGAAACCTAACTTCTCTAGATGATTCTCGAATTTCCATAAGGAGTTATAAGGAAATAAAGTAGGCATTGGAAATATATGAGTATTATCTACAATATGGTGACATCCATTTTGATCTCGATAGTTTGAGTTTCATAAAGAACTCCAGAACAGTGCGAGTTGCCTCTCCCTTTTCTCGAACAAAATGGGCCTAAATGTTTAGTTTCAGGTATAATCAAGTCTTGAAACTAGTTTCATTGATATTATAATTTATTTTAGAGTCAAATTCATATAATATTTGACCCCAAAACATCATCTTGAGCCTCCGGGGTGAAAAATGTAAGTTTTTAGCCATTTGTGGACACCTAGTGTAAAACTTGGTTTTCCTTTTATAGCATAGGTACACTTTTCACCTCCTTATGTCCCAATTTTCCCCTTGGGGAAAATATGAATATAATGGACACAAAATTTCACCCCCATCCTCCTCACATAGGTGCACTTTGGAGCATTGAGTTTAGTAGTGTCCCGTGTATCCCATTTACACTCAGGTCCAAGGGTGCCATAAGGGACACAAAAGTGTGCACTCACTATTGGAAGCACAACCACTGCGAGGGGATGAATAATTGGGAATTAAAACATTTAATCACTTAAACTTTAACTATTCATCATCTTAACCATTCACCATTAATCATGCATTCAAGAATCATAAAAAACATGAGAAAAGAAGAACACATCAACACATAAACACAAGATATAAGTGGGAAACCCTAAAAATAATAAAATCCACTAAAAAAACTTTATTATAGCCATGTTTCAAATTTATATGTGCATCAACTAAACAAGGAGCACCAACCCCTAGATTTAGTGAGGTACTAACCCCACAAGGAGCATCAACCCCTAGTTTAGTAGAGCACTAACCCTACAAGAAGGCACCAACCCCATAGATGACTCAACACCAAAAAAATCCATCTGAAATTTTTTCTATCTTTTAATTTTTCTCACACAAGTGATGATGACTCAATGAATCTCACTTCTCCTTCTATCTCTCTCAAAACACCTCTCTAGCCTTCCTTGCACACATACTTCTTCTTCAAGCTGATTTGAATCAATGACCTAGCACATGATATATTTTTATAACATCACATCACCTTCATTTCCCTATCTTCATGGTCACAAATACCTCTAACATCTTCAAGAATTACCCTCTAGGTCGCAATTTTCCTCTACTTGCACAACTAGCTCAAATGAGCTTTCTAATTTGCTTTTCTACCGTCTCATGAACTTAACGCACATAGGTCAAAAATCATAGAGTAAAAAACAATCCCCACAACATAATAACATCATAAAAATATCACTCATAGGACCATATAGGTCTCCAACATCACCTAGAGCCTTCTAGACCACCATTAGGACTCAAGAAGCCCTAAAACACCAAAACAACCAACTCGCCACAAAGGGAATGTTATAGAGAAAAACCACCTTCACCAAAACATGGAACATACTCATAAATGCTATATAATTATTCAAAATCCTCCAGAAACCATGAAACAACTCATAATCATCATCTCACATCATGAAGCCTCTCAAGAGCATGCACAACCAAGCACCCTCAAAACTAGTCCTCAGAAAACAAGCCATAACTTCATCAAATGACCTCAAAAACAAAAGTGTGATATACCAATGGAAATATCATGACCTAAATTTCATCACCAAACTCAATTCATTCCATAAATCTAATTTTATCACCTCTAAAACATCTTTACACTCAAACCTGCTTCAAATTACCAAAACTACCCAAAAACTAATAATGCAAGATAGGGAACACTTGACCTCCTAAGAGCTCAACCATGATCTAAAACCATCATAAAAATGAATAAAAACTCCCATGATTCCATAAACTCTAAATTATTCATTAGGTAAAATGGAAACTTTTGCGCAAAACTAGAAATCTTCATAAACTTTCCTTTTGGGTGGGGCCCACATACAACCAAAACCTCTAAATCACACCCAGAGAAATATGGATGAGTCATCTTCAACCTCCAATCAATACATTTGCAAAAGCAATAAATTTTATGCCACTACAGCAAATATCTCTCCAGTCACTATGTTGGTGCCCATAAGTGTCATGCTTTATTTTGGCACCATATCATTGGATTTGCTCCTGTTTTCAAAATTGGCTCCATGTTTAATATTATTGTTTCCAAGTTTTCATGCAAACCCTTCTTCTCGTTAGAAAATCATGTGCCTATATATGTGTATGCTTGCTTGAAGTCTTGAAGTTTTCAAAAATTTGAATTAAATGGCATGAGGTAGGTACCTTTACGTGATATTGGGACAATTGATCGATTTGTGGGATATACATATTTTTTACAAGATGCAATGTTTTCCCCAACACCCAAGGAAAGGAAATATTTTTGGGGACATGAAGAAATCATAAGGATGCACTTTATATCCCTTTGGTATTTGTGTGAAATATGGGTTAAGTTCCTGACCTCACAATGTAAAAGAAAGTGTAAAGTGAACGCATGGGAGAAAGGATGGTGATGTCAAAATGCTTCATGCGCCAGAGGTTGTATAAAGTTCTAGTTTTACTTAAAAGCTCGAGAAGTGTGTTTGACCAAGCTGTCATGTGGCAGTTTCTCGGGCCCGGAATTAAGTTTGCATCTTACTTTGCCTTAAAAAATTTAGTGTTAATTGAAGCTTTCATCATGGTCTCAAGTGCCCGGTCTTGCAGTTGGTTAATGTTTGGTGTCTTTTCATGGTTGATCCGGTGTATAATAAAAGCGTAGGAAGGTGTTCAAACTTCTCAATTTGGAAGGTCCGAGATTGATTAAGAATTTAGTAGTAGGTTTTTCTTACAAAATGACTTAGAGTTGTTTAAAGTGTGCATGTAGAGACAAGAATTATGTGAAAAAAAAATTTGCAAGTTCATTTTATAGTGTATTATATGAAAATTTGAAGTGAACCATGTATCTTAAAAGCACTAAGATAGAAGTGTTAGTGCAAAATTACAGCACCCTCTGATTTGTTTTCATGTGTGTGTGAAGGAAATCGGTGTAATTTGCTAATATTGGACCATCTCTCAAGTTGTGGGACTTTCTACTTGAGATGGACCTCCATACAAGGTCAGTTCTTCTACCTATCTTAATGCTAAAAACTAATCCTAATGCAAAAATAAAAAATAAACTAACATGCCAAGGGACCAGGGTTAGAAGGAGATGTAGAAAAAGGAAATCCTAAGCTAAAAGGGGCGGTGATAGCACCAGAAAAGGGAGTGGTAGTTGAGATCTCTCCACGAGGGGAAGGAAATGGGGAACATGGGAGAGAGGGCAGACACATGTGCCACAGATCAAGAACCACAAACTCCACTTACCCACGCATTTACAACACACAAAAATGGAACCTACAAGCAAAATATGCACACAACATGCCAAAATGAATGGAAAGGCAAGACTGCAAGTAAAACAAGTTAGGGCAGACAAAATGTGCCACAAAACAGATTCTACTACTTAAAATATGCACAATTTCATTATATTTATGGTAGAAGGTGTGAAATTACATTGCAGAGACCAGATTCAAGGTTTGGAACTCATGGGAAGTCGACCACCATTTTGGTATGGTGTCACTACAACAAAGAAAATATCAAGAACCCCTTCAAATGGGAAAATTTTACATATATATAGAAAATGAGCTCTCACCTACAAGCACTAACTACGACGGTGTAGTTAAGCTACCCGACATGTAGTTAAGCTAAGTAAACTACCACCATTAATGCTCATCCCACATTTTATGCTCTTGTTGATGACTCGATTGCATCTTCTCTTCATTTGGTCGGTGAGCTTCCATTTTCCATTGGTCGATTGCATTCACGTTGTGTTCATGTTATTTGTCGGTAGCATTTTTTATGCTACGGGTAGGGTAGCATACCTTTATTGTCGATCGGTTTCATTCTTTTTTTGGTTGACTACATCCGTATTGTGTTCCTACTATCAGTCGGTAGCATTTTTATGCTAGGTTAACTACATTTTTGTCGTTGGCCAAAGAACATTTTGTTGTTGGCCGAGCATTTTTTATACTACCAACCGGTAGTATATGTTTTCTGTCGACCGAGTTTTAGTTGTGTTGTTCTCCGCTATCGTGGTGTTGCGTGAAAAGACCTCCTTTCCATTTTTCTCCAATTTTTCCTAGCTTTTTGGATTTCTCTTAATCTAGGGAGTTAGAAAAAATGAAGTAGAACACCCCAAAAGCCAATTTTTTTCAATTTTTCCCATCTTTTCTCAAAATTGGCTAAGTTTGGGTCCTGAAGCCTCTAGAAGAAGGGAAATGCATCCAAATTGTTCTAAGTGCCCCAAAACATGAAAATTACCTTGTTTTCTTCAAATTCTCCATGAGGTCCCGTCAACTACCCAAGTCCAATTTTTTCAAGTTGTCCATTTTTTCCGGGGGTAAAAATGGATAACAATTTAGCGACTCACGAGAACATATTCCTGCTAGATGAGTTGATCAATGGCCTTGAAGCATCCATTGGGTATGGATTCAACCACAGTAATCTAAAATCTAACCTAAGACTTTGAATTTCTTCCCATGAGCCACCTGAAGTGTTGCTTAAACCTGAAGTTGATCCATTGCTCGAATTTCCATCCTTTTATAAGAAATTCTTTGAGTTTTGATCGAGTGGAAAAAAATTGAATCTAAATTATTTATCTCCTTACTCTACAACTGATCTAATGGGATGGAGGATGAACTGTTAGACTGTCCCAAAATCTCGATTTATTTGACAAGCTTTGAAAAAAATTGAACTGAATCATGGAAAAGGATGAAGTATTGCAGAGGTTTGGAACACATGTTGATCATGGAGTGTACTTGGAATTATTAAAACCTTTCTTTCCCAACATGAACACTGCCTCCAATGAAATGTGCAACTAAAAAAATGAAGCAAAAACTATGTACAAAGATGGAAAATCATACATGTTCTAAGTGGAAACATGTAGAGTGTGCACAAGTACTTATTGTGTTTAAAACAAACCTGCCTACCCTACCCTAACTAACGACAAGAGAATCTAAATAAATCTTACAATATGAAGGGATAAATAGCTTACCTTCTTTACAAAATGTGGCCATGTAATTAATTTGACAATAGACATGGTATTTAATAAGAGTGGAAAAAAATTTCCACCCTTCCCAAAGTATCAACAACAAATAAAATGAATACCTCCTTTATTTTTTCTGCATTTGGTTAGAGGTGTTGTAGTTGACCTTTGGTGCATTGAATATCATCCTCATGCTCTGAAGTGAGCATGACCGGTTGCAACTCTCTTTTTGGCTCCAAACTAGCCAAATACCGAATGGGAAAGGTTTCTTTAGAACCAATGGGATGTCCCTTGTGATTTTCCCATATCTTTGAAGCTCAATCCCATAAGTGGGATCATTTTGCGAACTATCCGAAGGAGGTTGCTTGCAAGATGATTTAAATTTTTCTCTACCTCTATAAAAATGCTACCTCCTTCAAAATGGCCTCCTCCAATATGATTGATTTAGCAATGGTGTCATCATATGTGTTTTCCTCCTCAAGCATGAAGTTTGAAAGATCAAACTTATCCACATAATCAAAGTTCCCGTAAGGGTGAAGTGGAAGAAGTGCTTGAAATAAGCTAGGGATGTGCAACTCAGGATGAGATGGTGTATGTTAGGGAAGAGAAATGGGAAGGTTTTGAGATGGTAGTGTAGTATTTTCCCATTGACATTTTTCTTAACACTAGACTCATGAGCCTCTATCAATTATGCCCACTTTGAAATTTGGGGTAGCATCTCAACCATGAAATCCAGCTTCTGCTTAGGGTTTAACCAGTTTTGCATAGGGCTGACCCATGGACAAGGGACCCTAAAACCAATTTTGAATGCCTTCAATTGACATGTAGCCCTGGTCTACACCATACTTTCCTCCATTCTTTGAATCTTTCTCTATAAATCAGCATCTACCATGGAATCACCGCCATCACCTACATAACCCTATTCTTCATAAACATCATGGTTAGAAAAATAACCATATGGATCAGTGGGGGTTGGGTTATATGCATATTCAACATGATGGGGCTCATAGAATTGATTTGGAGGAGGGTTTTGAAACTGTGGGGATGGAGGGAACTAGTGTTGCTATTGTAAATAAGAATCCCAAGAAGGAAATGAATTCATGATTGCATAACTTCATAAGGGAGGAAAATGGGAAGATGGAAGACAAAGAAAATGAATGGAAGGAAAGGGAAAGGTCTACTAATGAGATAATGGGTTTTTGGAACAGTGGAGTCGCCAGATGTACTTGAAAATGCCTCTAAAGGCTGAAATATTCACCAAGAGCACATCAAACTTGATGAAGTGAAGTGGTAAGGTGCTTTGAACTGTCCTACCAAGCGTGCCAAAATCTGTTAGTGTAAAATTACAACACACTCTAATTTTTTTGTCATGTGTGTGTGATGCAATTGGTGTAATTTGCTAAAATTGTACTATCTCTCAAGTTGTGGGACTTGCTACTTGAGATGGACCTCCAGAGAAGGTTGGTTCCTCTACCTATCCTAATGTTAAAAACTACTCCTAATGGAGAAAACAAAATCCTAAATTAACATGCCAAGGGACCAAGGTTGGAAAGAGATACAAAAATGGAAATCCTAAGCTAAAAGGGGTGGTAATAGCACCGAAAAGGGAGTGGCATTTGAGCTCTCTCCGCGAGCGGAAGGAAATGGGTAACATGGGAGAGAGGGAAGACATATATGCTATAGATCAAGAACCACGAACTCTACTTTCCCACGAATTTACAACACAACAAAAATGGAACCTATAAGAAAAATATGTACACAACATGCCAAAATGAATGGAAAGGTAAGATTTCAAGTAAAATAAGTTAGGGCAGAAAAGGTGCCAAAAAAGATTCTACGGCTTAAAATATGCACAATTTCATTATATTCATGGTAGAAGGTGCAAAATTACATTATAGAGACCAGATTTGAGGTTTGGAACTCATGGGAAGTTAGCCACCATTTTGGCATGGTGCTACTACAACAAATAAAAGCTCAATAACCCCTTCAAATGGGTGAATTGTACATATATATAGAAAATGAGCTCTCACCTACTAGGCATTAACTACCTAACAAGTAGTTGAGATACCGAATTACCACTATTAATGCTCATCATGTATTTGCCGCTCATGTTGATGATCGGTTGCATCTTCTCTTCATTTAGCTGGTAGCTTCCATTTTTCATTGGCGATTTCATTCACATTGTGTTCTTGTTGTCATCTGATAGCATTTTTTATGCTACCAGTTGGTAAGATACCTTTGTTGTCATTCAGTTGCATTCTTGTTGTCATCCAGCTACAGCCATACTGTGTTCCTGTTATCGGTTGGATGTAGCCGTGTTGTTCTCCTACTGTCGGGTGCTGCAAAAGACCTCCTTTTCCATGTTTCTCCAATTTTTCCTAACTTTTGGTATTTCTCTTGATCTAGGGAGTTACAAAAATGAAGTAGAGCACTCCAAAAGCCAATTTTTTTTAATTTTTCCAATCTTTGCTCAAATTTGGCTAAGTGTGGGTCCTAAAGCCTCTACAAGAAGGGAAATGCATCAAAATTATTCTAAGTGCCCCAAAACATGAAAATTACCTTATTTTCTTCAAATTCTCCATTGAGGTCCCGTCAACTACCCAAGTCCAATTTTTTCAAGTTGTCCATTTTTGCCAAGGGGTAAAAATGGATAAGAAGAGAAAAATACTTCATATAATGGAAAAGGAAATAAACAAACTAAAGCAATATATCTTGTAAACAAAATGAGGTTCTATTACTGAGGCCTCGCCGATCAGATTGTATCTATACATAAAAAAGAGATACAAAATAAATTACATTATAAAAATAGATTAATCTTCAATATCCATTACTTCTCCGAGAAGGTTAGCACATGCGTCGGAAATCGATCCTGCGGCGCATTAAATTCTCGAGGGCTGGTACTAAACACAAATTGAATGTTGTCAATTAGGCCTCACAACATACCTTTCTCCATTAATTTTATGACCCATTGAAAATCAGTGTGAGCTCCCTCTTTTCCCTAATGAGTTCACCCACTCATGGAGGGGGAGTCCCCCTTTTAGATATGCTTTGGTCCCCTAGTTTGTGGAAGCTCGAGTTGGAGGATTTGCCCAACTCGTTAGTTGAATCATCAAGGGTTCCCTTCTGTTTCTTTGAGGGAATATCCTTAGTTATCACCATAGCCTCGAATTTCAATCATAGAAGCTTCCACTACTAAAATCCTCTCTTTTGTTTCATCTACATGTGGATCTAGGGTTGGCTTCTCTTTCTCGATATGAACGATGGGCCTAAAATGGGAATTTTGTTTCTAATAAGGAATGGGATAAATAATCCCTATATATGTATATGGTCATCATGGATTTAGTAGCAATGATGGGACCTGTAGTTCTTCAGTGATCTATACTTAGGTGGTATTTGGGAAGGATGAGGTGAAACTCTAGGGTCTATTAAATCAAAAAAAAGCACATAGTTTTGTAATTCGGTTCAAAAAGGAAAGAATCTGGGGCATTATGAGGAGAGCCATCCAGAGGATTGGCTGCATATCATTGCGGACCCTAAATATATACCTAATGAAGGCTTCATTTGACCCTCCAAATTGGAAAAATTCACCTAGATTTTTAGTTCTAAACCTAATGGGCTCACTCCTAATATTGGTAAGGCCATGGAGGACGGGTGATGTATAGAGATCAAATATGGGAAGTTCAATAAAACTCGGACAGTAACTTGAGGCCCATTGGAAATAATAAGTCATGCTTAAATAGGAATATTAATCTGGGATGACGTGTCTAAACCATCGTGTCACCATAAATTTTCATATCCTACCCAGATCAGTAGGCATGAGTGGGATTAAATCAAAGGAAATCATTCATGAAAAGCATTTCGCTAGAAGGTAATTAAATGTTCGCACTTTTAAAATAAAGGTCTCATCAATTTAACACCTTTATTTTCCACGTCACATTTAGTCTCAAGTGGAAAATAAAATCGAATGATGTGGAAAAGATTTCACTTGGTCACTCTAACAATATGGTGACAGGAAAGTGTTGAAAAAAATTGAAGGTTATAATAAAAGAATATTCTCTCTTATTCCTTGGAAGCTCCGAAGGATGGCTTGAGCATGAATAAGTTAGGATTCTAATGGAATATTTGCTAAAACCCTTGGATGGATAAGGATATATACAAAGGTTTGGGGTTTTAGGAAGAGGATAGGGTTCTTTTCTTTGGAGGAGGGAGAACTCTTGGGGTGCTCTGCAGGTTCATGTGTATTCTTTGGCCATGTGAATTCATACCTTTTTATAAGCATTGTTAGGCTTTCCATTTGTTTGAAATTTATGCTAAGGTGATTGCATATGTACAGTCATTAGCAAGATTTGAGAGCATGTTTATATGTTTCCCTTGTTTTTCTCAATCAATGGATTTGCTCAAATAATTTACTATAATTATCTTGTCATGCTTTCTTGTGGAATGATTTAGAAGTGAGGTAATGTGTGTTTTCCTTAAAGAATCTCATGTGGGTTATGGCTAGGCCTTGTATGCTAACACTCTGTTGATGGTTGATGGTTGATGGGGTACTATGGGGC
Source organism: Taxus wallichiana var. yunnanensis (assembly GCA_018340775.1). Lineage (NCBI taxonomy): Eukaryota > Viridiplantae > Streptophyta > Pinopsida > Cupressales > Taxaceae > Taxus > Taxus wallichiana. Next base: position 697,161,001 of record CM031244.1, on the reverse strand, counting down.
ATCATCCTTGGAGCCTATAAAATTCCTTGCTAATTAATCACGATGGGTGAAATTTTTATCTATCATGGGGGTCCCTTGTTTTGTTTTTTTAGAAAATCCAGCTTAATTCACACATGGTGCTTCATTCTTGGGTGCCCTAAGCTATATCATCAAGGATTTTGGTTGTTTGTCTTTTTAGAGGTTCCTTGTGACAAAATTTCCCAGTAAATCCTTATTTATTTTGCTACCATGTCATGAAATGATAGAGATTTCATGGTACTGATGACTGACATACCTTTTGATCCTCCTTGCATATTTTGATATCTAAGTTTTTCCTCCTTATAAACCCATCTCCACATCATAATTTTTCAACAATTGTTATAAGTACCTTATATGTTCTATAGATCTCACTTTCCTTATATATATTATATAAGATTTGTCATTGAAACACACATTCAATGTGCATACCTCAAGTGTGTTTGCCTTATTATTCATTATCAAAGGATCCTCGGCATCGACATATAATGATAAATACAAAATCTTTGGAAGTTAATGTTGAGGTCACATTAGATATGTCTTTAGCAGCCTGTGTCGGAGGCCCTAGGTGCTTACAGTGCTTCGTGGCCACTCTTTTGAGTAAGCATTGAATTAAGTGGTTGTATCTAGCCTCCGATTGACCTACACGATAAATCTCTAAGGTCTCGAACTTATCACAGACTCCCATCTCTATCTACCCCTTCGGCCTGCACCTCTCGGGTCCTCTCACCCTAGCCTAGGCAGAGGTAGAAGTAGAAGGGTAGTCAACCACACCCTTAGTTAAGGTGTCTCTTGGTCACTCCCAAGGAGAGAATGGCCATGTGAGAAGAGGAAGACCCCATCCCCAACTACAAAATGAAAACCCATGTGGATCTCTAGCCTTCCCTCACTCCCTCCATCCACATTCCGGACCTCACCCCTTGCCTTCTCCTCCCCTCTCTCCCTGGGGTGTTAGACCGGGATCTGATACAATGTACCTAATTGGCACCATTTCTAGGGAAGAATTAGTATTCACCATGGTTTTTAGTTTGGTTTTTGTTTTCCATTTCAGCAATCTTGAGGTTGGTGTGTTGGGATAGATTTCTTTTGGTGTTTAAAAGATGGTTTACCTTTATAGGGTCATGGCTCTAGTGGTAACTCCATTTTCATGCGGTTAGGATGGACCAGTGTTCTTCATAGATAAGTTTTAATTGGTGTTTTTCACCTAGGTTCACACTAATCTCATATCATTTATGTTTTTCAAAATCTAGGGCATGAAACCTCGTTGATATGGGTTTGTTTTCAGTGAATCTAACCTCAAAAATTTGTGATGATGGTATGACATTTCCTTCTCCTAAGATCCATTTTAGATCAAATGCTTTTAGGCCTGTGGATTTTTTAAAAATGTGTGGATACCCAAATAAAATACATAACGAGAATTAGGATCGTATTGCCTACTTTCCAAGGATATGGCAAGTATTTATGTTGAGTAGCATCTTGGTTTGTTTAAATAAGTAATGTAAAAATATGAGGTAAGATACGAATATATTTTCATGAAGTTATTTGTGCATACATTGAAAGAGGATGCTAGAGAGTGGTTCAATTCATTGCCCTAGGTTTCATTGCATTCTTGGGATGAAATGATAATGATGTTTAGAGATCAATTCAGTGATGATCTTGGTTTTCTTTTCCCTGAGTGTGAAAGCAGTAAAGAAATCTCGGTTAATGAAAAAAGGACCCTAGTTTTCAGGGATGGAAAAATTGGAATCACAAGAGGAAACCATTTATTACGAACAATTTGACTAAGAATAGTGTTAAGATAATTATTAAAGTTGATAGAAAAAGAAGTAAAGTTTCATAATCTTATGGAAATAAGCATGGTGAGGAATTAGTGAACTCGGAGCGGGTTACCATGGATCATGGTTTCATGGATGACATTGTATTAAAAATTAATTATGATAGTCATGTTGGTCTATGGTGTGATAAATTTTTATACTTCATGCTCCTTGTAGTCAATATGGCTTGGTTGATGTTGAAAAATATAAGTTATACATTGAAGGAGACCACGTGTTAAAGGATTAAATAGTTTTGGAAATGGGGTATCCTCAACTAATCTTTTATACCCGAATATTAGATGAATTTTGGGCAACCCTTACAAAAGTATGTTGCTCTCCCTTGGGAGGAAATGGTCCATCTAGGTTAGACTAGGATCACAATTTTCTCAGTCATGATTTTGTTTGGATAAGAAATAAAATGATTTCAAGTATGAAGGAAGTGTTCCCTCATCGGAAGATATGTGTTTTTTTGCTTGATGCATTGGTTGAAAAGAAAAGAGATCTAGATTGTGGAGTAAATCATCAAGAAAACCTATGTTGAGGCATCTATGGACATATTGAGATTGTTTTATTGACTTGGGAGTGTATGAATCGGCTCTCTGATTTGATTCAGAATTTGATGAGATAGCCCCTATTATTAGATATATCTATCTGGACTCCATTGTGGATGGTAGTTGTGTCGAAAACCTTGCATCAAATTACAAAATTTAAGGATGTAGCAGTATGTATTCCTCCTCTATAGGGGTATGCATTGATTTTCCTATGAATTCATGCCTTAATGATTATACTCCCTTATTTTCTAATCATTTGATTAACCATCATTCTTTACCTGATTGTTTAGAGTTACAACAAAAAATTTCATGCTTTGGTAGTGGTATCCAATTTCACATGGTATTTTTCCCTTTCGAATAAGGAGGAATGAACTTGGAGGTAAATAATCTCTCTTCACCTATTAAGTAGGTGTCATATGAAATCAATACCTTCTCCTCGGAAAGGGATGTGGCAGATCTAAGTGATAAGGAATACGTTGATTTTATTCTTAGTGATTTCTTTGAAATAAAAAGGGTTTAATTGAATGGATACTTTTCTAAACATGAAGAACAAGAACATATCAAACATTGTGAGGTACACCTTGATTTCCTGAAGTCATCATATTATGAGGTGTGGGAGAAAGAAATAAATTTTGATCAACACATCATACTTGTTGTGTATAACTTACTTTTGACCTAGTTGGTGGTATTTTCATTTTGGCCTTAGATGAGTTATGTGTTAATAGAAGCAATAGGTTGTTGGTTTTGCTTTGGAAAGGACATTAGATGTCATTTCCATCAAAGTTCGGCTCAATCATTGTGCTTCTTGATCAGAGATTTACTTATAGTGTGGGATCCAGGTGGTTTTTAGTAGAACTTTTAGGTCCTCTGGGCCTCGATAATTCAGTTGTACAGTGTATAGTTCTTTTTCCTCATTTTCACGTTCTTGTGTTAGTTTTTTTGTTGTTTTTGGTTATTGGTATTTCTCTCTTTGTTTGTATTGTATTATAGTTGTGATTATTTGTTGCACTCCATTTCCCAATAGATAGGCGGCTAGCCTTCTTCCCCAAGAGTTTTTCTGGTGTTCTTTGGACACCCACTGGGGGATTCCATCCCCAAGATGGAGTCGGTGTTAGTGCCCATAATTGTCAAGCTTTTTTTGACACCATATCATTGGATTTTCTCTTGTTTTCAAAATCAATTCCATGCTTAACATCAATGTTTCCAAGTTTTCGTGTAAACCCTTCTACTCATCTGTAAATCATGTTCCTATATGTTTGTATGTTTTCTTGAAGTGTTGAATTTTTTAGAAATTTGAAGTAAATGGCGGCTGGCACCTTTGCATGTTATCATGACAATTGGTCAAATTTTGGGATATAAGTATTTTATGTAAGATGTAATGTTTTCCCTAGAACCCAAGGAAATGAAATATCTTTGGGGTTGTGAAGAAATCGTAAGGATGCACTTTGTATCCCTTTGGCATTTGTGTGAAATATAGGTTAAGTTCCTGACCTCGCGATGTAAAAGAAAGTGTAAAGTGAATGCTCGGGAGAAAGGATGGTAATGTCAAAATGTTTCATGTGCCCAAGGATGTGTAAAGTTATAGTTTGTCTCTAAAGCCCAAAGAAGTGTGTTTGACCAACCCAAAGCATGTGGCAGCTCCTCGGGGCCAAAAATTAAGTTTGAATCTTTTTTTGCCTTAAATTTTTAGTGTTAATTAAAGCTTTCATCACGGGCTGGGTGCCTAATCTTGCAGTTGGTTAATGTTTGGTGTCTTTTCGTGGTTGATTTGGTGTGTAATAAAAGTGTAGGGAGGTGCTTAAGCTTCTCACTGAATGGCCCAAGATTAATTAAGCACTTAGTAGTGGGTTTCTCTTACAGAACAACTTAGAGTTGTTAAAATTGTGCATGCATGCGTGTGGATGAACTATGTGAAAAAATTAATTATACAAGTTCATTTTATGGTATAGTATATGAAAATTTGAAGTGAATTGTGTATCTTAGAAGCGTTAACACATAAGATAAAAACACTTCATACAATGGAAAAGGAAATAAACAGACTGAAGCAATATATCGTGTAAACAAAAAGGGTTCTATTACAGGGGCCCTTGCCCTCAATGATATATATGCACAAAAAGGAGATACAAAAGATTACATTACAAAAAGATATTAATCTTCAATATCCACTACTTATCACGGGAATGTTAGCACACGTGTCGAAGTTTATCCTGCAATGCATTAAATCCTTGTGGGCTACGACACTAAACACAAACCGAGTGTCACCAGTCATGCCCGTAACTTACATTAATCCATTAATTCTACACCCATTGAGAATGCTGGGTAAGCTCTCTCTTTTCCCTAATTAGTATTATTATTGGTAAAGACATGGTTTGGTTAGGAGTCTAAAAAAAAATACAAAATAAAATCCATCCCAAGATAGACAACTACATCTAACTTTTCACCAAAGGAAAAAAAAATAACAAGATTTGGTCATCAAAATGCGGGCAAACGGACTACTGATCTTATAAGTTTTTTTTGAAAAAAAATTAAGTCATATAATTTTAAGTGTTTAATATAGCTAAACTTGTCCGTTTTTAAAAAAATTAGTATTTTAGAAACTAGATTCCGAATGCTACGATTCATATTTATATAAATTTTTCTAATTTAGAGTGCATGTATAGCTAATAATCCCTACAAGTTGAGATTTCGTTGTTTTTTGCAATATGACGTCCACGGATGACCCTATATTTGTCCATCAACTTGGTGCACTTACCCTTTGATAAACTACTATTATTAAGTTTGTGTTGTCATTCATGCCATCCTTGAGGTGCCATAAAGCAAGGGGGGTATATGAAGTTGATTCACAAGTTAGGAAGTATAAAGGAAGTAGGGACAAAGCTAGTTTGTGTTACTTTGGATCCTAAAAGGTAAGAAGAATGTTTGTGAAAAAAATTAAAGGATGAAGATATGATGAAAAGTACTAAGTCACGAGTTTTAAGGTAAGATATGTGTTTTAAGGCATGCATGTTTTCTACTTTCATGAGGTGTGGTGTTACATGAAGAAGACATTGTTAACAACCTAATGAGAGAATCAGTCTAAAGAATGATGAGTGAGTATGTGCTTGTAAATGGAATGTAGAAAACATGGATCCATAGGAGTTCCATGTTAGGTTGTTGATAGTATTGATCAAGGAAGGAGTTTGTATGACATCTTGAATGAATACAATAAAGTTGAGTTACAATCTGTATTCTTGATATTTGACATACTTGTAAGACATTTAATGGATATGAGAGAAAGGTATGCATTTCTTGATGAAGGTAAATGATAAGGTTGATGTCTTAAGATTTGAGTTATTTTCATTATGTCAAAAGAAGTGTTCTCTTGCATTGGTTGGGAAGATTTGTTGCATCGAAGCAAGTTGTCAAGTGTGTAAGGTGTTGATTGCTAACAATGGAGTTTTAGGAGGTAGAGAAGTTTGGTACACAATAAGGTATGTTTTGATTTTCTCCTTATCAGTTAAGTATAGTCATTGAAAAAAAAACTATCTCTGGGATCTTGGGTCCCCATGCAAAGCACACACTCTCCAATGAGCATCGGAAAGTTCGTATTTAGCTCAAAATATCACCTTTAGGAACTTGGTTTTAGTAAAAATGAAATATCTCATAAAATCTTCATCACATGAACCTAAAATTTAGACCACACCATCATATCAACCTTCCACACACTCTCCAATGATAACATTTTCCCAAATATGCTCAAAAATGATAACTCCGCCACTTGAGGGCATTTTTGTCAAGGGTTAGGTCTAGGAATAGACCTAAAATCAATTTCTAACACTGAAGCATCACACTAATACACTTATGAGTTCCCAACACATCATACTCATGTTTCACATGCTCACACAGCTTCTACATACCTTATTTCATCATGGCATACCTCATTCTTCTCTCTAGGCCTCAAGAACAAGCACTTTGTGCATGCTTGTTTCACCAAATCTGACCTCTTAATCACTTTGGCACCTTTGAAAAACTTCAATTACCTTCATCACACTCCATGACATCACAAAAAAATCACCAATTCACTTTAGCACCTCTACAAGCCATCAAACTGACTCAAGAACCCATGCACCATTACCAAGACCAAGCAATCTCAACAAGAAACCAACTTGACTTAACACTACGAATCAACATTCATGTTTCTTACCTCTTTCAAGATCAATGAAAACACTAAAAACATCATACCTTGACATCAATGAAAAATCCTGTAACATCACTCTTTAACATCAATGACAACGCAACTTGACACTACCAATCAACCTTCATGTTTCTTACCTCTTTTGACATCAAGGACACTCAATGACAACACTTTGAAAACATCATAATTTTACATCAATGACAAATCTTGTAACATCCATCTTTGGCATCAATGAAAGTACAACTTGACACTACCAATCAACCTTCATGTTTCTTACCTCTTTTGACATCAAGGACACTCAATGACAACACTGAAAACATCATAATTTTACATCAATGACAACTCTTGTAACATCCATCTTTGGTATCAATGACAACACAACTTGACACTACCAATCAATCTTCATGTTTCTTAACTCTTTTGACATCAAGGAAACTCAATGACAACACTGAAAAACATCATAATTTTACATCAATGACAACTCCTGTAACATCAATCTTTGACATCAATTACAACACAATGCCAACAATCTCCCTCTTTGTCATTGATGAAAAAACTATTGATGGCAAAACACATAAAGCTCAAACTCCCCCTGAGGAACACGTGACATCAACACATTCTCCCCCTTTTGACATTAATGTTAAATAAAACATACCTAAAACATCATTGTCCTCTTCATTTGACAACACAATATTCTTGTCTTCTGGTTAGAAACATCAACCAAATCAATTAATGTTCATTCTTCATCTCAATGTTGATTTTTATTCTTTGAGCAAATATGCTCCCCCTAAGCAAATGCGCATCTTTAAAATAACTGACTTACCTTCTTCTTGAACTAATACCACAACATTATCCCCATATGTCATGCATATATTCATGACCAGAACTCCAAAATGTATTACCTTTCAATACATTCTTGATGACAAACTTGCTTTAAGATCCTTAAATTTTCACCTTGTTTTCATGAAGCGAGAGAAAATTTGGTGATCTGGATCAAACATCACATAACACCTAATTATACAAATCCCCATAAATCTTGGGCATATTCAAGACTAACTTGACATTACAAACTTCCTACAAACCCAAATTTTATCCCAAGACACAATTGTCATACACTTTCCTTCTTGAACAAATCCTCCTTCACTTGTTTAGGAAGAACTCAAACCTTATGAAAACAAAACAATATATACCAATCTTGACATACATTTTACCATCGTCTTATATTTAATCATACAATCATACTCCATTAGTCTCTTCTTTATGCTTCATTTTAATAGATGCGGGAGTACCTCTGCCATACTAACTCTTAAATATCTTCAACTTGACAAACTAGCTAACTTCATGATCTCATAATATTGACTGACATACTCTTCATCATGATTACTTGGCAAAGACAACTCAAAATGCTTCATGAACTTACATAGGAACTGCTAGGTCTTAGAAACCATATTTTTGTAGCACTGGCTATAAACATGATTCACATACTTCCTTGCTTAACATTGATCCCCCTGAAATAACAAGCTTGAGATTCTTCACTTAAACACAATCAACAAGGGTTGAGTGTTCATCATTTACTATACTAACAATTGACATACCATGATCACCAATAAGCAAGCTTATATCATCATTCCAATAGATTCTTCTTGTAACTCGGACTCATATCCATTATCCTTACCTTACTCGACATTGATGTTACTTCAAGTACTTCAACACATATATTCAAGTATGAGAGTAAATGTAAGCATACCTTGTATCTTCACAAAAACACCCTGATGTTTCCTTTTTCAATGACTATACTTAAGCGATAAGGAGAAAATCAAAACATACCTTATTGTGTACCAAACTTCTCTACCTCCTAGAAACTCCATTGTTAGCAATCAACACCTTACACACTTGACAACTTGCTTCTTGATGCAACAAATCTTCCCAACCAATGCAAGAGAACACTTCTTTTGACATAATGAAAATAACTCAAATCTTAAGACATCAACCTTATCATTTACCTTCATCAAGAAATGCATACCTTTCTCTCATATCCATTAAATGTCTTACAAGTATGTCAAATATCAAGAATACGATATTGTAACTCAACTTTATTGTATTCATTCAAGATGTCATACAAACCCTTGTCTTGATCAATAATGTCAACAACCTGACATAGAACTCCTATGGATCCATGTTTTTCTACATTCCATTTATAAGCACATACTCACTCATCATTCTTTGGTGATTCTCTCATTAGGTTATAACAATGTCTTCTTCATGTAACACCACACCTCATGAAAGTAGAAAACATGCATGCCTTAAAACACATATCTTACCTTAAAACTCGTGACTTAGTACTTTTCATCATATCTTCATCCTTTAATTTTTTCACAAACATTCTTCTTACCTTTTAGGATCCAAAGTAACACAAACTAGCTTTGTCCCTACTTCCTTTATACTTCCTAACTTGTGAATCAACTTCATATACCCCCTTGCTTTATGGCACCTCAAGGATGGCATGAATGACAACACAAACTTAATAATAGTAGTTTATCAAAGGGTAAGTGCACCAAGTTGATGGACAAATATAGGGTCATCCGTGGACGTCATATTGCAAAAAACAGTGAAATCTCAACTTGTAGGGATTATTAGCTATACATGCACTCTAAATTAGAAAAAGTTATATAACTATGAATCGTAGCATTCGGAATCTAGTTTCTAAAATACTAATTTTTGTAAAAAACGGACAAGTTTAGCTATATTAAACACTTAAAATTATATGACTTACTCTTTTTTCGAAAAAACTTATAAGATTGTAGTCCAGTTTGCCGCATTTTGGATGACCAAATCTTGTTATTTTTTTCCTTTGGTGAAAAGTTAGATGTAGTTGTCTATCTTGGGATGGATTTTATTTTGTATTTTTTTAGACTCCTAACCAAACCATGTCCTCAAAATTGATTTTCACATGAAAATAATAAAACCCATATTAAGCCGAACAATTTATTGTTGCAAGAACTCATGCTAAAAACCAGAATCAAAGTAGTTTTCACACATCTCATTCATTAATGAAACTAGACACAAATAATTAAGACAAACCCCTTGAAAAATCAAAAACCAGAGAAGAAAGTTGAAAAACCCCTTTCCTAAAAGTTTTTCTTCAGTTGAACTCAAACCCTAGCTTGAAATCGATTTCTCCAAAGTGCCAAAATTTCAGCTTTGCCACAAAAACTTCCATCACATTGTATGCCCCATAATAAAAAGAGGGTTCTCCCAAAAAAATCTATTCACCCACATGCAAAAAAATTCCAAATTTTCTCCATGAGTGGAGCTAACTTGAGTGAATGAATGCAAACAAAACCACTTCACTTCATTTTCCCCCTTTCTCTCCACGCATCCCAACAAACCCTATTAATTTTTTTGTGTCCAACTGCCAAGTGGACGGTTTGGAAAATCCTTAAGCCAACGTGGGAGGGGGATCTCAATTTAACCATGAATAAACAACCAAATAATTACATTCCTCCCATATACGTGAATGTCCACTTAAGTGGATTTTGTAATAATTAAAAATTTTATCATTGACACATTATGGCATTCCTTATTTTTAAAATTGACTCCAAAACAAAAATAATACCCTTTGAATTTTCATGCCATCATGGTGTTCAATCACCATGTTATTATTTTTGAAGTCCAAAATATTCAATTCAAACATTACTTATCAATTCAATGGGTGTGGCAATATGCCCCCACCTTATAATAATAATATTTTAAATAAAGCCACAACATTAGTGTTACAAAGCAATTCAACCAGGCTTATAAGCCTTAAGGATTTTTGCCATAATATGCCATCTCAAAAACAATTTCGTAGTCATAATATAATTACCACCATGACACAATTTCCTTCCATGCCTCTAAAACATATGAAATGTGCAAGTCGACCTAGGAGTGACATCGCCCTTAGCCCATATGGGTGCCAACGCACCATAACATTGTGCGGTGACCATATCTATTACGGATGGTGTCTTCCTAATCGACTTGATTCTAGCCAAAAAAATCAGAACTAGAAAAACAAAGTATCGTAATTAAATAAAACTACATTTAATACTAATAAAAGGTGGTATTTAATTACTCGAATGAACATACATTTTCCCATTATTTATATTTATCTGAATAATTAAATGTTGAATAAAAAGGATTAATTGGTGGAATTTTACAGAGTCCTCTTGACCTCCAATCATCACATTTTCAAAATCAATCAATTATGGGCCACTACAACAAAGATCTCTCCAATCGCTACACAGTTAGGGTTTTAAGAGGGTTTAAAACCAATTTACCTTCTTAACGATTGTTCATAAAAACCTGACAATCAAATGACCTCATTCCACTTAGAAAATATTCATGATATGCCTATTTAACTATACCCAAGATCTTGGGTCCCCATGCAAATCACACACTCTCCAATGGGAAAAATAAAGTTTAAATTTAACTCAAAATCTCACCCTTGGGAAATCAGTTTTAGTAAAAATGCAATATCTCAAAAATCTTTGTCACCTAAACCTAAAATTTATACCACACCATCATATCAACTGCCACACACTCTACAATGATAACCTTTTCCCAAATATGCTCATAAATGTTGACTACACCACTCCATGACATGTTTTCTCAAGGGTTAGGTCTAGGAACAGACCTAAAATCACCTGCTAACAACACATGAACCAACACACTAAGAAACTTACGAGTGTCCTGACACATCATACTCATGTTTCCCATACACAAATGTTACATGCCTTACTTTATCATTTCATACCTCATTCTTCTCTCTAGGCCTCAAGAATAAGCACCTTGAGCATGTTTGTTTCACTAAATTTGATCTCTCCATCACTTTGCCACCTTTGAACACCTGCAATGACCTTCATCACACTCCATGACATCACAAAAACATCACCAATTCACTTCATCACCTCTACAAGCCATCAAATTGACTCAAGAACCCATGCACCATCACTAGGACCAAGCAATCTCAACAAGAAACTCAACTTGACTTGACACTACCAATCAACCTTCATGTTTCTTACTGTTATCCAAAATTCACCCCTCAAGGTAATTTTGATAACATGGATCAAATTCTTTAGTCCCAAGCAATTATATTGAGTTCGGGCAAAAGTCATGTCATGTCAGGGTCCCCTGATTTTTTCTAACCCCTGTCCAAGAAGAAGAGAGCAAGTTAAGGGAAATGTGAAAAAATTGCAAAAACAAGCTCGGGCAGAAAAAATCATGAAAAATGGCTAAGTCCTAGTCCTTGCAATAGTCGAGACATGAGGGACAAAAATGCGCGAACCGGCCGAACCAGGCGAAGTGAGTCAAGGCAGCCAGCTTGATCTGGGGGGCCGCGCGAGGACAAAAATACGCTTGAACCGCCGATTCGGCCAAACAGGAACTTCAGCATTTGGGACAAATGGGACAAAGGGACGCGGGACGCGGATAGCCGAAGGAGCCGAAAGCCAATCAGATCACGCCACGTGTCACCGGCAGAAAAGGGACATGGAAGCCCATTTCGGGCGGTTCGGAAGGATTTTTCCCACGCAGCATTTGGGACAAATGGGACAAAGGGACGCGTGGGACGCGAAAAGCCGAAGCGGCCGAAGGAGAAGAAGAAAAGTCAACATTCGGTCCGGAAACTTCAAACGGCCATAACTTTTGACTCCGAGCTCCGATTTTCACAAAATTGGACTTTCTGGAACGAGCACGACGTCCTCTACGCCACAAAAACTAGATTTCTTAATTTTAATGAGGGTAGATATATTTAAATAAAAGAAACATATTCGGCTCCAGTCAGTCAATGCTCATTCCCGTCAAATGACAGAAAACGCCTGCCAGACCCAAAATAGCTGCCCGCACTCAGAAGGCCATAACTTTTGCATTTCTCAACGAAATCACACAAAATTGGTACCGTTGGAATCGTGGTTCCGAGCCCGATGCACAGCAATCAATAAATTCTAGATTTGATTAGAAATTGATTGAGTTTTTTAAGAAAACGTGGCCGGATTCAGAACAGTGTTTTATTTGGTAGCTGAGAGTGCAATTAAGAGGCATGGTCATCATTCTTCCTCTGCTGCAGCACATGGGTCAGTATGGGGAGCCTTTTACAAGTAATATATAATCATTTCACTCAATTTAATGCCTCTTACAGGTGGTTGAAGGACAGATTTCGGGATTTCCATTTTCCCTTCTCTTTTCCTTCTCATTTTTCTATAAATTGGAGTGTTGGGCTCATTGTAAAGGAGAGAGTTTTTGGGTAGCAAAGCTCTACCAAAATTGCTTTGTGAAGCCAGTGTGTTGCAAGCCCTTGTAGTGGACTCCTTGCATGGTGATCCAGGCCCTTATCTTGTAATAGATTGAACTATGCATATCATGAAGCAATAAAATACCGGTTTGTGGATGTATCTTCCCTGCTTGTGTCTTCTTGCATTCTTCTTGCCCCTTTGATCTTTCTATAAGAATATTGTGTCTATTTATTATGTTCTTGCAGGATTCATTATCATTTTGTATGCTTGGAATATTGTTGTGAATGCATTTTGTTAGATTATGGTGAAGCTGTCATCACCTCTTCTAGTGTGCACTTTGCCTCTGTATTTCACACATTTGGAGATTACTCTCACACCCTCCTTTTTGGTGTATCACCGCTTTAGTGTAGGCTTACATTTTATGCATTCTCTCTCTCGGTCCCTTGGAATTTTAGGTTAGACTAGCTAGTTTCTCTTGCATTAGAGTAGATTGTGGCGGGTAGTTTAGGAGCAAGAACCAGCTTTCTGGAGGTATATCTCAAGTAGCAAGTCCCACAACTTGGAGATAGTACCCATGTTATCCAATCACACTTTGGATGCTTAGAGTGATCAAACTAGAAACCACGACCAACGTCTAGGGTCTTGTGATTCGGTGATAACAGTTCTGGCATGCCCGGTGGGACCTTAGAGGTCTTTACTTTCATTACAACAAGATTGATGTGCACTTGTTGTAAGTTCCAGCTTTGAAGGAGCTTTAAAATCACACATCTGGCGACTCCAAAAGAGGCATAATCTGCTGGTTTCTATAGTCCAAGCCTGGCAAATTTATGAGAAGAATACAGACCAGGTCAAGAACTAGGGAGGAAGGATTGTTTGTTTATCTGCATCTATCTCCAGGCAGAGAAAGAAGGGGAAGAAGAGCTCAAAGATCTGCGTCTCCACCTAATAGAACTTTGTCTACACCTCCACCTGGTAGACCTTTTCTCGCATCAACAAGGGTTCTCAGGCCAATTAGAATGGCGCAACCACTAAATCCCTTTGTCAATTTCACTGGCAGCAGCCCACTTGCCCTCAATGCATAAAATCTAGTTCTAATTGTAGCGTTGAAGAACATTCCATTTTCACTCGGAGAAAATCATACCACTCCTGGTGATCATGTCAAAGACATTGCTAACGTCTATGCAATCCATGAGATAAATGAAATGGATGTGGCTGTCAAATTGCTGGCATCATCGTTCAAAGGGAAGGCATTGCAATGGTTCAGGAGCCTTGAAGCTGGTTCTATCACAAATTGGAATCAGTTGTGCATAGTTCTCCATGAGCAGTTTGGAGAGAAGGGAGACAACTTGTCTCTTCTGGAACAATTGACAACTATCAAGAGAGCCCCCAACAAGCAAACTAACCGACTTCAACTTCAGATTTCAAAGGTCTTGGGATAGGATTCCAGTGGCAGTCAGGCCAACAGCAGAAGGTGCTTTTCTATATTACCTTAAAGCTTTGAATTCCGATATTTCTATGTTAATTCAATCTATGGGAGGCACAACCTTACCTGCTGCTTATAGCATTGCCATTAGGGCTGAAAACTATCTTATTCAAGCTGGTAAACTGGCTCCTAGGCCTCCAATGCCATTATATCCAAGTTTAGAGAGCCCAAGTACTAGTCAAGCGCCTGTCTTAGCTCCTATTCCCACTCCTAGAAATCAAAGTTCAAATGAGACTTCTACCTCATCCTCTAGTGCTTCAAACGAACTCCAGGAGGTCATGAAACAATTACAAAATTTAGGAAATGAGCTGGTTACTATCAAAAGACAGCAAGCTCAAAGTGCTAGACCGTATCAGCCTCAAGCTCAGCCTAACAGGCAACCATATCAACCTCAAAGACCACCCAATCCAGCTGCAAATCAGAATCAAGCAAGGCCTCCCGCTAATAGACCATTTCAGCCCTATAACCCCAATGTTGCATCTGCATCCAGAGCTTTGGTGCCAGTCCAAAATAACATGGCCCAAGAATATGATTGGTGTTTCCCATGCAGTCAGCCACATAACCAATCAATGTGCTTTAACGGTGCATTAAATCAGGCTCTAATGGTGCAAACCATTGGTGGGTCGCAAGAGTCCAGCCACGAAGAAGACCAACAACAAGGGGCACCTCAGCAAGGAACATCTCCGAACGAAACTACTCTTGTCAATTGGCAGGCTGAAGATTTCTGTGGTATGAATCAAATACCCTCTCAAAGTGTTGCAGCCAACACAAGGTCAAAGAGGAGAAATTTGGGAGAGGAACAACCATTGGCGTCGAGTAATCCACAACCTTCTACCACTCCACAAGCATTTGTGCAAACAAAGCGTAGATCCAAACATGCAAGGAGGATCCAAACCAGCTCTAGCCAACTCAAATGCCATTGCTTTGCTGCCCATGTGCAAGGAATGAATGTGCGAGGCCAAGGGACAGCAAAGGGATACTTCATCTCCATTCAAGATTATCATTGATCGGATGAAGAAGACAAATGTAAACATATCAATGTGGGAATCACTATCTATCCCGTGGCAAAGAGATTTGCTACAAGCTGCCATGAAGGATCTGGTCAACTTCAAATCAACAGTCCAAATGCAAGAGAAGGTACTCACAAATGCTTGCTTGACCAAGGAAATCATGGAGGTCAAGAAGGTAAAATGTTGAAGCCCCCTCCATTTTATGTTTCATTGATCATAGGAGATAACTGGTGCATAATTGCATGATCGATTCGGGAGCAAAGTTGAAGAATGCCCAAGAAAATATCTCGATCAGCTAGGACTCCAATATGAAGTCATCTCCAAGGGTGTAGTGCGATTAGACGGGACAGCGGTGACAACGGTTGGAGTAATCAAAGGTTTGAGCCTCACACCGCACGCATGTCCTAACATAACAAAATGTCACAAGATGTGTCGATTATAGACCTACCACTACTCTTTGCATTATGCTTGTCAAGAGACTTCACTGCTAAAATTGGAGGCTATCTTTCGGTGGATTGGTCACACATGTTGTTCAGAACAAGGTATGGAACCAAAGCCACAATCAGGTCTGAACCTATTGCAAACTTCCATATTGAGCCTTACACTCCAAGCCAAATCAATACCAATTGTTCAGCGTTTGATCAAGAAGATTATCCAAGCACTGATGAAGCTGACACCAAGGTTGGAAGCATCCCAGATTTGACTCTCGATGAATGGGCAAGCAAGGTGCATGCTTTTGATCCTTATCAAGAAATAGAAGAATCTGAGCTGGGAGTCTATTGTTTACATGAAGAGAATCAACCTCTTCCTAGCATCACCAAGCCAGATCATAAAGACAAGAATGAAGTATGGCAATTGTTCTTTGATGGGTCAAGGAGTAGACAAGGTGCAGGAGGAGGAGCTATGCTCATTTCACCGCAAGGTATAAGGTATTACTCAACCTTCCATTTCCAGTTTGCATGTTCAAACAACACAGCTGAGTATGAAGCCTTAATTCATGGATTGCACTGGGCAAGGAAGAAAGGCATCAGGAATTTACAAGTATTTGGTGATAGTGAGCTGATTGTAAACCAAGTCAAAGGAAAAAATGCTGCCAAAAATGATCTGTTGAAGAACTACAAAAATCGGGTATGGGATCTTATTGAAGATTTTGAAGCTTTTAGCATCATTTCCATCCCAAGAAAAAAGAATGAAGCATTGACGGTGATGATCGGGCAAAGCAATCGGGGCTGCGTTTGATGTTGTAGAAAGTATCAAAAGTGAGAAAACTCAGCCTCATATCAAAGTGGTTGTGAGGCCAGCTGTTCCAGATAACAACACAAGTTGGCAAGTCTTCAAGAATGATCAGCAGATTGTTAATTTCCTACAAGAAGAAGCTGAGTTCTCCGCTAGAAATCAAGACAAGCTGGAGCAGCAGTATGGTGACCAAGTGGTGCAGCTGAGGACTAACAAATTGCCAAAAGGCCTCATAACCTTGGAGTCAATCTTCAACCCAAATGATCAATTCCGGAAGGAGAAGACAAACATTCAAGTAAAGGGTGAAGATTCAGAGCCTATCTTAGTAGAAGAAGGCAAGACATTGCAAATTGGCAAAGTAAGTACCTCACAAGAGAAATCTGATTTTGTTCAGCTTTGTCAAGAATTCCCAGATGTCTTTGCTTGGACTTACAAAGATTTAAGAGGTTTCAACCCAAAGTTGGCACAACATACTATTGAGTTGGATCCGGAATCCAAGCCTGTTAGGCAAAAGCAAAGGCCAGTAAATCCTCATATTGAACCTCTCATGAGAAAAGAGTTAAGCAAGCTCATTGAGGCTAGTATCATCTTCCCCATCAAACACTCAAGTTGGGTTGCAAACTTGGTGCCGGTAAGAAAGAGAAACGGAGAAATAAGATTGTGTGTGGACTTTCGCGATCTAAATAGAGCATCACTCAAAGATCATTATCCGCTTCCATCAATGGAACAAATATTGCAGGTTGTAGCTGGTTCAGAAAGGTTTTCATTGCTAGATGGATATTCAGGCTATAATCAGATAATGGTGAAAGAAGAAGATCAATTCAAAATGGCCTTCACTACAAAATGGGGCACATATGCTTATAAGAAGATGCCTTTTGGGATCATCAAATGCCGGAACAACATTTCAATGAGCTATGGATATGGCATTCAAAGGCTTAATCAACAATATAGTGGTATACCTAGACGATATCACTGTCTTCTCAAAGAATGCAGCAGACCATCTCTTTCACCTCAGACAAGTATTTCAGAGGTGTAGAAGGTTCGGAGTGTCATTGAATCCAAAGAAGTGTATATTCTTGGCACACGAAGGTAAACTGTTGGGCCACATCGTCTCTAGGGAAGGGCTAACAATTGATCCTGAAAGGGTTGAAGCCATCCGAACGCTTCCACTGCCACACCACAAGAAATCTCTCCAAAGCTTCTTAGGAAGGATAAACTTTATCCGCAGATTTGTGCCTAATTTTGCCACTCTTGTGAAGCCTCTAACAATGATGTTGAAGAAGAGTCTGGCATTCAAATGGACAGCAGAAGGCAAAGAGAGTTTTGAAAACATCAAGCATGCAATATCACAAGCTCCAACTCTTATCAACCCAGACTTCTCAAAGGACTTCATGTTGTATGCATTTGGAGGATCAGATACAATCTCAGCTATCTTGACACAACTGAATAGAGAAGGTTCATAACAGCCCATAGCATTCTTCAGTCAAACCTTGGAAGATTACGAAATAAAGTATTCTTTCATCGAAAAGCATGTCCTTGCCGTCATCAGAAGTTTGAAGAAGTTCAGACATTTGGTCTCAAACAATAAGATTCAACTGCTGGTGTCTCATGCTGGCGTCAAGGACTTCCTCCTAAACAAGGATTTAAATGAGAAGAGAGTAGGTTGGATCACTCGGGTGATGGAATATGATATTGAAATCAAAGTGACCAAGCTAGTTCGTGGCAAAGGCTTGTGTGAGCAGCTCGCTTCCAAACAACCAGACGAGTCAAAAAGTGAAGAGGATGTTGTCTTGCTACTACAGAATGATCAAGACCAACCAGCTGATGATGCACCCGTCCCATGTTGGACTCAAGACTTGGTGCATTACCTCCAAACAGGCTTGTGCCCTCTAGAAGTGAGCAAAGCAAAGAGGAGATACTTCAGATTACAAGCCATTCCATATGTGCTTGTTGATGGAGTTTTGTTTAAAAAGGACATCAATGGAGTTCTATTAAGATGCATTGGAACAGGTCAAGTTGAGAAGATCCTACACGAGTTCCATGATGGGGAAGCAGGAGGCCACTTTGCTCCGCGAGTGACAGCTCTCAAAATCATGAAAGCTGGTTACTATTGGCCTACTGTGTTCAACGATTGCTATTCATGGGTCAAGAAATGCAGGAAATGTGCATTCTTCACGGGGAAAGAAAGGTTAGCAGCACTGCCCCTTCGTCCAATTTTAGTAAATCAGCCATTCATGCAATGGGGATTGGACTTCATTGGGGTTATCAATCCCAATTCAAGTCAGGGCCACAAGTGGATACTTACAGCAACGGATTATTTCACCAAGTGGACCGAAGCAGTGGCACTCAAGGAGGCAAATGAATCTAATATCTTAGATTTCTATGAAGGAATAGTCACGAGGTTTGGTGCCCCTACCACTATCATATTAGACAATGCATTGGCATTCCTTGGCACAAAGATCACTGAATGGGCTGTCAAGAATTGTGTGTATCTCAGCACTTCATCGAATTATTACCCTCAAGGTAATGGCCAAGCCGAGTCTACAAACAAGAATCTACTAAGGATCATCAGAAGGACTCTAGATGAAAACCAAAGGACTTGGCATGCAAAGCTCAAATCAGCCCTATGGGCTGATAGGATCACGCCCAAGAGATCTACAGGAAGCTCTCCATACAAGCTTGTTTACGGGAAAGAAGCGGTTCTACCTATATCACTTGAGTTGCCAGCACTGGAACTCATGAAACAGTTGGAGCTGGCTGAGTTTGAACCTATGGAAATCGGTATGCAGTGATAGAATTATAAGAGACAAGAGAGCACGCAATGCAGACCATAGAAAAGGATAAAGCATTGGTCAAAAAGAGTTTTGACAAGAAAGCTAAGGCCAGGATATTACAAACTGGAGATTTGGTACTGAAGTGGGATGCTAATCGTGCAAAACCAGGAAAGCACTCCAATTTTGATGCCATCTGGAGTGGCCCATACATGATCATTGAATGCAAAGGTAGCAATGCTTTCGATTGGCTAAGTTGGATGGTGAAGAATTGTAGATTCGGTCAATGGGATCTATCTCAAACGTTGCTACTAAAAGGATAGATTTTCACCCTTGTAAATATTAATTTAGAATTTCCATTCCTCTAAGTGCTTATGCACATTATACTGTTGTTAGAGTAGTTTTTATTTCCTTAAGTGCTTGTGCACATGTCCTATTACTTATAGTATGTGCATGTTTGAAGTTCATCAAGCTCTGGAAAAGAATTTGCAGCCACGGGAAAACCAGCTCAACAAATGTTCAAACGGCTCAAGGACACGGGTTTTCAAATTTGAGATCACCGAGAGGCTATCAAATGATTCCATGCCCAATGGATTGCTACAAACAATTTGGTCGTTCTTCATCTGGCGGCGAGATGACCCCATTGAAGTCGCCAAAATTGTTATCCAAAATTCACCCCTCAAGGTAATTTTGATAACATGCATCAAATTCTTTAGTCCCAAGCAATTATATTGAGTTGGGCAAAATTCATGTTTTAGGGTCCCTCGATTTTTTCTAACCCCCTGTCCCAAGAAGAGAGCAAGTTCTGAGGAAATGTGAAAAAATTGCAAAAACAAGCTCGGGCCAGAAAAAATCATGAAAAATGGCTAAGTCCTAGTCCTTGCAATAGTCGGGACATGAGGGACAAAAGTACGCGAATCGGCCGAACCGGGCAAAATGAGTCAAGGCGGCCAAAAGCAATCGGGACGCGCGGGACAAAAGAAATCGCGAACCGGCCTAACAAGGTGAAATGAGTCAAGGTAGTCCGAAAACAACTGGGACGCGTGAGACAAAAACGCGAACCGGCCGGTTCGGCCGAAACAGGGAACTTCAGCACTGGGACAAATGGGACAAAGGGACGCGCGACGCGGATAGCCGAAGGAGCCGAAAGCCAATCAGATCACGCCACGTGTCACCGGCAGAAAAGGGACATGGAAGCCCATTTCGGGCGGTTCGGAAGGATTTGTCCCACGCAGCATTTGGGACAAATGGGACAAAGGGACGCGTGGGACGCGAAAAGCCGAAGCGGCCGAAGGAGAAGAAGAAAAGTCAACATTCGGTCCGGAAACTTCAAACGGCCATAACTTTTGACTCCGAGCTCCGATTTTCACAAAATTGGACTTTCTGGAACGAGCACGACGTCCTCTACGCCACAAAAACTAGATTTCTTAATTTTAATGAGGGTAGATATATTTAAATAAAAGAAACATATTCGGCTCCAGTCAGTCAATGCTCATTCCCGTCAAATGACAGAAAACGCCTGCCAGACCCAAAATAGCTGCCCGCACTCAGAAGGCCATAACTTTTGCATTTCTCAACGAAATCACACAAAATTGGTACCGTTGGAATTGTCATTCCGAGCCCGATGTACAGAAATCAATAAATTCTAGATTTGATCGGAAATTGATTGAGTTTTTTAAGAAAAAGTGGCCGGATTTAGAACAAGTGTTTTATTTGGCAAACTGGAGTGCAATTAAGAGGCATGGTCATCATTCTTCCTCTCGCTTGCAGCACATGGGTCAAGTATGGGAGCCTTTTGCAAGTAATATATAATCATTTCACTCAATTTAATGCCTCTTACAGTGGTTGAAGGACAGATTTCGGGATTTCCATTTTTCCCTTCTCTTTTCCTTCTCATTTTTCTATAAATTGGAGTGTTGGGCTCATTGTAAAGGAGAGAGTTTTGGGTAGCAAAGCTCGCCAAAATTACTTTGTGAAGCTTGATGTGTTGTAGGCCCTTGTAGTGGACTCCTTGCATGGTGATCAGGCCCTTATCTTGTAATAGATTGAAGCTGTGCATATCATGAAGCAATAAAATACCGGTTTGTGGATGTATCTTCCCCTTTGTGTGTCTTTGCATTCTTCTTGCCCCTTTGATCTTTCTATAAGAATATTGTGTCTATTTATTATGTTCTTGCAGGATTCATTATCATTTTGTATGCTTGGAATATTGTTGTGAATGCATTTTTTTAGATTATGGTGAACTGTCATCACCTCTTCTAGTGTGCACTTTGCCTCGTATTTCACACATTTGGAGATTACTCTCACACCCTCCTTTTCGGTGTATCATTGCTTTAGTATAGGCTTAAATTTTATGCATTCTCTCTCTCTGGTCCTTGGAATTTTAGGTTAGACTAGCTAGTTTCTCCCTGCATTAGAGTAGATTGTGGCAGGTAGTTTAGGAGCAAGAACCAGCTTTCTCTGGAGGTATATCTCAAGTAGCAAGTCCCACAACTGGAGATAGTACCCATGGTATCCAATCACACTGGATGCTTAGAGTGATCAAACTAGAAACCTGATCAACGTCCGTGGGTGCTTTGTGATTCGGTGATAACACTTACCTCTTTTGAAATCAATGACACTCATTGACAATACTAATAAAATCATAATTTGACATCAATGACAACTCCTACAACATCAATGACAACACAACTTGACACTACCAATTAACCTTCATGTTTCTTACCTCTTTTGACATCAATGACACTCAATGAAAACACCGACAACATCATACTTTGACATCAATGACAACTCCTGCAACATCGTGATTTGACATCAATAAGAACACAATACAAACACTCACTCCTCACCATGGGCACACTTTTTTATATTGATTTTCCCCATTTTCCCCTCTTCCCTAGGGGACAAGAGGGACAAGAAAAAGCTCCCATGATCGGTTAAAACTCTCAAACCTCCATGCGACCTCTTATGGATCTTCAAGTGTGTTTGCAGTCCCCTCATCTCATCCATCTTTCCTCCCATGCTGCCACTTGTCACAATCTTGCTCCAAGGTGCACTTTGGATCCCTCATTGTCACCATTGTCCCATTTTTACAAGATCTTAACCACACACAAACTTAGCTTTAATCCAGAATCAAATAATGGTTAGCAAGGAAACTTAAAAGTGCATTAAAACATTATTTTAGCTAATTTATTTTACATGTGTTGCTATTTATCCATTTTTGTTGTTGTAACACCCTCAAAAACCTCATTTTTTACCAAAGTTGCTGCCAAAATTGTCACAGACACCCCCGCCACCGAAAATAAGGATTTTCTCATGAGTCATCACCTGAACATCGAATTGCCATGAAATTTTTCCAATAGTTTTCTCTCCAATGCCTTTGGGATGATTGTAAAATAGAATTCATTGATGGACTATATTTTTCACAACAGCAAATTGATATTTCAAACCTTAAAACCCACTTTTTATTTCCAAGAGATTCAACAGATGAAAAATGGTGAAATTTGGAGCAGGAGATCTCGGTGCAAAATAGAACACTTTGACGATGGTTTCATTGCAATCTGACACCAGTAAGTCTAGTTTCTAAAAATATCAGGTGTTTTGAACAATAAGTTTCTAAAAATAGTAAGTTTCCCAAAGTGATGAATTCTCAACATTCGAGATATCCTGGAAAAATAAGAAATATAAAAAAGAGTTATGTGGGAAACTTTTTAAAAATAACAAGTTTAGAAAAAGTGGGTATCTAAAAATAGAAGCTTTCTAAAGTAGAAAATTATCATCAATGGTAATAACCTAAGTGAATTAGGAACATTAGAGGTCAATAATTTGTAAAGATTATAAAAATAGACTTTCTTGTTAGATTTAGTAGGGGATTTAAGTGGAGAAACCCGAAGGAAAAAACTCCATTGGTAAAGCACTATCTTTATTAAGAATTCACACAAGTTTAACCCAACACTTCCACTTCCACTTCACAAAGTCATTCACAATGTCTCTGAGAGCTATTTCTCTTGATCAAATTATACGATGATCATCAACTGTATCTTATAATAAGATCCAGGTCTTTAAGTCAATCTATATAACATGTATGCGTTGTAAATAGCAAATCCCGAGAGGATCACCCAAATCAATGTGGGTGGGTGAATCGGTCGAGTCCGCTTCACTCTTAAATGTGAAATACCTTCACAATAAATTTTGATGAACAAACTTTTAATTTAATGTTGGGGTGTACTTGTAGTGGTGGATCCACTTGACATTATCACCCCAACACTCCCCCTTAATGTTAAGTGGGAAGACAAAAACCAAACATGCCAAATTAACCTTTTTATACAAAAGGATTTACAGACCTTGAATCAACAACAATGATTCAAGCTAGCATGCAAACAAGGGAAATCATAGATCTTCCCATACAAAAATTCTTAAGACTAGTGTTTTACATATGAAGACTTACATCAGACTATGGAGCCTTTTATAAACTAAGGCATACCCATAACTAAAGCTTCATTGGGATTTACAAGTAACTTCACATAATGTGACACATTTACTTATTACAAACTGGAGGAAGTATTGGAAGTTTTCAACATGTCGTTAAGAGGTGGCATTGTCATGCACACTCCCCCTCAAGGGAAACTCTGATAGGCCCAACAAGGCATGAAATTTGTAAAACTTTACATAACACAATGATTTTGTGAAGATATATACAACTTGATCTTTAATTGAACAGAACTTGAGATCAATATCACCATTCAGGACTTTCTCTCTAATGAAGTGCATATGAACTTCAATATGCTTGGTCCTTTGATGTTGAACTGGATTCTTTGTAAGAGAAATGTAGCTCTAATTATCACATAGAAGAGTAGTACTCCCTTTGATGCCCATGTGCAGCTCATCCAACAGTATTTTCAGCCACATAGCTTCTTTGGCAGCTTCCATAACACTTTTATACTCTGCCTCAATAGAAGATATAGACATTGTTGGTTTCTTCTTGCTACTCCAAGTGATGGCACCTGCACCCAACTTGAAAATATATCCAGTAAGTAGACTTCCTATCTACAACATCACCAACATGATCAAGAATCATAATATCCAAATAATTGTGCATCATTACAAGAAGAATAAAAAGACCATAATTGATTGTTCCTTTAATATATTTCAAAATCCTTGTTGCCATTTTCCAATGATATTCATAAGGTTCTTGCATAAATCTTGAAACTACTCCTTACATAAGAAATATCAGGTCTAGTAATAGTCAAATAAATTAGACTACCAACTAGTTGCCTATACAAAGTAGGATCAAATTTAGCACAAGCTGGTTTAGGGTCTAACTTAACACCAACTTCAATAGGAATGGCAACAGGCTTACAATCAATCATGTTAAATCTTCTAAGAAAATTCATAACATATTGAGATTGAGATGCAACAATAGACTTATGATCTTGAAATATAATCATGCCAAGAAAATGATTTAATAAACCTAAATCAGTCATTTCAAAACGTTGTTTTAACCTTTCTTTGATTCTAACAATTAAATTTCTATCACTGCTAGTAATCAAAAGATCATCAACATACAAGACAATAATGATAATATGATTGTTTTCAACTTTAACAAATAAATCATTATCAGAACAACAATTAGAAAAACCAAGATCTTGAAAGAAACTATTAATTTTAGCATACCAAGCTCTAGGAGCTTTCTTAAGACCATACAAAGACTTTTTAAGCTTACATACATAAATTTCCTTTCAGGTACTTCAAATCCTTTAGGATGACTCATATAGATTTCTTCTTTTAAGTCACCATTTAAAAATCATTTTTAACATCCATTTGGTGAATCTCCCAACCATATTGGGAAGCCAATGCAAGAAGAATTCTAACAAGTGCTCATCTTAGCAATAGGAGAAAAAGTCTCAACATAGTCAATTCCTAGTTTTTGAGTGAAACCATGAGCTACCAGCCTTGCCTTGAACTTTTCAATCTCTCCTAGAGAGTTATATTTGATTTTGAACAACCACCTAGATCCTACAATGCTTCTCTTAGAAGGAGGAGGGACTAGTTCCCAAGTGTCATTTTTATTAAAGCATTGTATTCATCCTTCATAGCCTAAAGCCATCTATCATCTTGAGATGCTTCTTCAAAGGATTGTGGTTCTACCTCATAGAGGGTCATCAAGGCATGATAAGTATGTTGACTTCTAGTTAGTTTTCTAAGATTATCAGGCTGAGAGTTTTGAACAAGATTTTTAGCCCATTTAGGAATCTTAGGTTGCAAGACATTTTGGGATGACTCCCCCTCAATCTCCATCATATCTAGATCAGGATAATCAGCCTCTTGAACTTTTGTTTCCATAATGTCAGTAGGAGGATTATCAGGATCTATTTCCAGAGTAGTAGAGGAGGGTTCATGAGAAACATCAGAGAAGGTTTTCTCTAAGACTTGAACATTTTTGTTTTCAACAATGTCATGCTTGAATGGATCATAAACTCTCAATCCTTTAGTTCTACAACCATAGCCAAAAAAAATACAAGAGAAAGAGGTTGGATCAAGCTTCTTCCTTTTTTATTTTGGAATGAAGATAGAAGCAGGACTACCAAATATTCTTAAGTGAGAAATATCTAGTTTTTCTTTGTCCATACCTCATGAGGAGTAGTTTGTGAAAGATTTAGTAGGTACTCTATTAAGAATATAGACAACAATGTTCATAGCTTCAGCCCATAAGAACTTAGGCACATTAGATGCATGAATCATAGTCCTAGCCATTTCTAAGACAATCTTATTCTTTCTTTCTACAATGCCATTTTGCTTTGAGGGGAATAGGGAGTAGTCAATTCTCTTTGAATCCCACATGACACACAAAACTCATCAATTTTTTTTGACATATTCACCTCCATTATCAGTCCTAATTCTCTTAATTTTCATATTAGAAGCATTTTCAACTAGAGCTTTAAATTCCTGAAATTTAGATAAGACATCAGACTTTTTCTTAATAAAATAAGACCAAGTCATTCTAGAGTAATCATCAATAAATAAAAACAACATACAAAGCACCATTGAGAGAAGGAACCTCAAGTGGACCTCTCACATCACTATGAATCAATTTCTAATAATTGAGAAGAATTTGGATCATGATGTTTGTGAAATGGTTGAGCATGTTGCTTACCACGTAGGAAACTTTCACAAGTTTCATGTTCTGACTTTATCTTGAAGACCAACAACAAGATTTAGTCTAGACATATCATACAAGATTTTGAAATTTACATGACCAAGTATTTCATGCCAAAGTTGAATATCATTCCTAGAAGAGGAAGAAAAGCAAGACTGGACACAAAACCATCAAAGATATACAAGCCATTTTTCTAAATGCCAAAAGCAATAACATTTTAAACTTATCTTTTACATACCACTTATCTTGCAGCAAAATAACTTTATAGTTTTCTTTGGTTAGCTGAGAGAAAGAAAAGATTATTTTTCAATTGAGGAACATACAAGACATTCCTAATTACACCATTTGATAGCTTAACATTGCCACAACCTTCAGATCTAATGATAGAGTTATCTCCTAGATAGATATTCTCTTCACATTTAACTACATCTGAGAGGATACCAGGAGTACAAGTCATGTGCCTAGAGGCACCACTATCAAGAATCCATTCATTTTCATTTGAAGCTGAAAGGGCAGTATACAAAGCAATAGACTTCTCAAGCCACATTTGCTTGATTTTGCTTTTGATTTTTCTTATGATTATTAGGCTTGTTGTTCTTAGCATTCTTAGCTGATTTGTTAATCTTTACTCTACAATCAGACTCTTTATGCCCAAATTTTCCACACTTATTACAAGTTCCATTAAATTTGACTTTAAATTTTTTGATTTTTCTTTAGCAGAATTAGTCTTAGGATTTGATTTAAATCTAGATATGATATTAGATTTCTGATTTGGATTGACATTAATCCTATTATGAGAAGACTTATGATTCTGAGAGAACAATGCTTGAGAAGTAAGTCTCTTTTGAATCAAATTTCTCCATGACTCTCTCTTCTTGAATCAACAAAGAAGACAAAGTGTCCAGATTAGGAAGATCATTCTCATTTTGATACTTAGAATTAAGAATTGAGATGTAATGTCTAAATTTTTCATGAATATTAATCTGAATAATTAAAATAATAATCTTATCTTGAAATAATTCACAATTTACAACCATCTAATTGAGCTTTAATGTTCTTAATTTTAGCTAAATAATTGACAATTTTCTCATCCCCCTTCATGGGAGTTGTGAACAACTCTAAAACTAGTTTAATTATCTTAGAACAACCTACTACCTTCATGCATGGTTTCTAATTGCTTCCATGCATCTGCAGTGAGTCCATATGCCTATATGCATCAAGAATTCATCTCTAATGCTTTGTAATAGGATGGACAGAGCTTCTGAGATCTCTGAGAGAAGAGCTAAGGTTTTAGGGGTATCTTGTCTCCTATGGGACATTTTTCTATACTAGTCACAAGATCCCATAGAGCTTTCTAGCCATAAAACAGGATTTTAAATGCACTTTCCAAATGCTATAATTTGTTCCATTCAAAAAGCTTGAGACTTATCCATCGAAAAATTAGCAAAACTAGCCATTTTAATGCTCAGACAATGGAAATGGAGACAAATACAACTAAAAACAAATCAAGGAGGCCAAAACAGAGAAAAAAACTAGCTACATATCTTTTTAATAGTTATATGAAATGCAAAAAACTTCAAATTTAATCAAAAAAATAGCTTGATTTGATCGAATTTAAATTTAAGATCAATTTGATAGAGCTTAGTTGGGGTTAAGTTTAGTTCAATTAAGAAAGCTGAGCTCGAAGCTGAATTGAGAGATAGAGTAGCTTGATGAGTTATTTAGCAACTCAAAGGGTGAGCTCAAAAAAAATGAGCTATATGAGCTCAAAATGAAACTACTTAAAAATAAAAACAAGTTAAAAAAAACCAAGGTGGGGGGTGACACGTGCACATAGATCAACAATACCAAGAGAGGCATGTGTCGGCTTTAAAATAGATCCTGGGTGGATGCAAAATCTTTTAAAAATTAAATTCAATGCCTTTTTGGGTCTGTGACAATAAACAAAATAAACACACGTCAAAAAAATATGACAAGACTGACAAAAAAAAAAAAATACACGTGTCACTTTTTAATTAGCTCACATTTCACAATGTAACTAATAAGACAAAAACAATTAATTAAAAAGAACCATATACATGTGTCTTAAATTAATTGGATCACTTTTTTTCACACTCGACACAATGTGAAATCAAAGTCTTAGTCAAAACAGAGCCACTTGTCAAAATTTAATGGCTAAAAAAAAGACACTTGGTGGATTTTCTGCCAAACTTTAAAAATTTCTTTGAGTGGACTTAAAGTCCTAAATAAACCAAACTTAAAATAAAGTTTGGGTCTAAAAAAGGTACAAGACAGGTGTCACAATTTAAGTGGCTAAGCCAAAGCAAAGACTGACACCTGACACTTGCGAAGGCTGACATAATTAAAAATTAAAATACATGTCAAAAAATAATTGATTCGCACTTCGCAAATCTGACAAAGACTAAGTCAAAAAAAAAAATATACGTGGAGCCTTTTAAATGGCTCACACTTTGCAAATGATAGAGAACTTGAAAATGAAAAAAAAAGAGATGTACGTGTCAAATGCTATTGGTTCACACTTCACAAGTGCAACCAAAATGACTAAAGAAAACTGAGGACACATGGAGCCTTTTAAATGGCTCACTTTTTGCAAGAATGAAAAATGTGAAAAGGTGGAAAATTTTAATTGGATAACAACTACCACAAAAAAAAATGACTAACAAATGTGAAATGTGGAGCAATTTATTGCTTTCGGATTTCAAATTTCACAAAATATGAAAATGCAAAATAAAAGATACTTGGAAATTTTTTTATTGGCAATTTCTCCTTCGTGAAAAAATGTGAAAAATTTAAAAGATGAAAAGTGAAATATTAAGCGAAAACTTGGAAGCAATTTATTGGCTCAAATTTTTGCAAATGACAGAATAAGATAAACAAGTATGACAATGCATGAAAAATGTAAAGCCCTTATTGGCTCACATTTTGATTGAAAATTCAGATAAAAAAAACTAAAATGAAAAAAAAGCAAGATGGAGCCTTATGGATTGGCTCAAGCTTAAAGGCAATTTCGATAAAAATAAGAAAAAAAAAAAAAAAAAAAAAAAAAAGATTGGCTGTGCAGTGAAGCCAAATGTAAAAAATGAATGGATCATGCTTTAAAAAAGATAGAAGATGGCTTAGATTGGAAAATGATGTCAAAAGAAAAAGGATGTCAGATTGAAGCCACTTGGCACTCTAAGAGTGGGTACGGCTTTAAAAACGAAAAAAACAACAATGAAGCTATTTGGAGCAATTTTATTGGTCCAAACTTCACAAAACGAAAAGAACAAAGAAAGATATAAAATGTGAAGCCAAATGGCACAAAATGATTTTCCCAAGCTTTGTAAAGAAAAACTAGTGAAAAATAAAGATTTTTACCACTAGAATGGACTTAAAAACCCCAAACAAACTAGATCTAAATAAATCTTTTGGATCCAAAGTCAAAAAATGACTCTAATGGCTATAAATGGTGTGAAAACTTAAAATAAGCTCATCAGATGATGGATTTAAACCGTAAATGACTTGAAACTAGATGCAGAAGCAAAGATCTAAGCATACAAAAGCTTCAAACATGATCTAAACAACCATTTAGCCCATATTTCACCAATATTTCAAAAATATTTGGGTGGGAATTGGAATTTTAAACTTGGTTTGCTTGAAGATGACTACTGAAACTTTTAAGGTTTTGTAGATCCATAGATAAACTTCAAGCTTCTTCACTCTAGCAAATTAAAAATTCTAGATCGATCCTGCACATGCATAATCACCAAGCTCTGATACCATGTTAGATTTAGTAAGGGAAATGTAATCCACATATCATGATCCACCATTAATGCCAAAGATTATAGATTATGATATGCAGTTCGATTTAGACACAAAATAGCTTGAAATAGATAGTGAATAACATAGCATAATGAGAAGAGAAAGAAAAATAAAAAAAAAGACAAGAGATAGATGACACTAGATTTAAGTGGAGAAACCCAAAGGAAAAACTCCACTAGTAAAGCACTATCTTTATTAAGAATTCACACAAGTTTAACCAACACTTCCACTTCAGTTAGTTCTTTCACAATTTTATAAGAGATCTATTTTCTTGATCATATCATATAATGATCATCAATTGTATCTTATAATAATAAGATCTAGTCTTTAAGTCATCCCGAAAGGGATCACCCAAATCAATGTACAACATGTATACGCTTCACTTAAATCGAAAGACCTTCACAATAAATAACAAAATTTTAATTTAATCCATATTGAGAGGGATCACCCAAATCAATGTGGGTGGGTGAATCGGTCGAGCTCCCTTATCTTCACTCTTAAATGTGAAAGACCTTCATGATAAAAGGAGGTACTCAAATCCATCATATGTGAAGGATAAAGAAATCATCTTTTCCCATGGGAGGCATATGAGAAATAAGGTACATAAGCATCCCAAAATATGATTTCATTCAAGAAGTACTATGGAGTTAAGAAAGGTAAATGGGTAACCTTCATGTGAATCACCATATATGCAAGAATGAGAAACCATCTTGATTTCACTTGATGTCATTCACATAATAGTGTTCTTAAACACTCATTCAACACTTGGTAATGTGATTGCACCTCAAAGGAAGGAAACATTGCAACCAAACCTCGTTCAAGTGTAAACGATGGTCATTGAATAAGAATCTTTGAAAAGGAAGAGAATGAAAAGAGGGATTACAAAGGTTCTCTATTCTAGAAAGCTTCATAAAAAGTTCAGATTCATCGAAGACCCTACATATCCCCTTGGGTCATGTGATATTGATCCATCGTGACCTCTCATCCTTCATTGGCATTAAATAATGTCTTTCTCGGTGGCATAACCTTCCCATAATGAGAAAAATGTGATCCCTCATCAAGCTCATGAAGATGTCCTTGTGGCTAACATCACATCTACTCTGGAAGATACATTCCCATGGATCCAAGAGTTGCTCATGAGTGAACCAAAAATGACACAAAAAGCTACAATGCATGATTTTGGGGCCATCACAAAGATCTTGAAGACCAAATGAGGTAAGAAGGAACAAGTAGCTTCACACTTTTTCAGTGGATTCTCTAGTAATTATTATGTAGAGGTTACATGGCCGAAAGTTGCAAAACTTGTAGAGGAAATGACCTAGGATGACTATGAGTTGACCCACATCTCTTTGGACCAAGTACACATAAAGGTGATGATCATTTATTCAAGGAATACATTTCCTTCATGCTCACTCAAAAATAATAAACAAACAAATAATTGAGCAATTAGAGGAGCATGTGAGAACTCTCATTGCCTACATTCAATCTTTCTTAGAGCTCAATACAGTGCCTCCTCCTCCTATGGAATATATTTCTCCGATCAGTAGTTTCGACCCCGAGATGATCAAGAAGGTGCAAGAGCATATAATATAAGGGAAGGCTAGTGACAAATGGATTGAGAAGATTCTTGAAAAAGGAAAGGCATTGCTCTCAGAGGTTTTCTCTTTGTTCAAGTATGTTCTAGCCACCATTTTGGAAGTGAAGAAAATAAGGGAAGAGATTGAAAAGAAAAGATCCATTGGGATGAGGTGTTCCCACTTGTGTTTGAGATGATTTTCCTTAACTCCCACACTCTTGTGAGTAGGAATGTGTTCATATATGTTGCTGAGAACTTTTCCCCATTTTGGATCCACACTATGAATGCTAAATATGACATGATAAAAGATGTCATCTTTGAACTTGACTCTAGTGAACAAAATGCCTTCGAGATTTTGGATGATGTCAGTAATTGTGTTCAAAAACTTAGATCCCTTCCACTTACCGAGAATTCATCATCATAGGAACTCATCGTTCTTTCCAAGAACTAGTTAAAAAGGAGGCAAGTGATCCTCTCTCCTTTAACGAGGATACTGGAGTCCCTTGCTAGCATCAGAGGCTCTATTTCTAACATTACAAGAGATCACAAGGAATGGTTTAATCAGTGTGAGGCTATTAATGATGTTTCCAAGACATGGATCAAAGTGTTGAACCACATCCATATTCCAGAAGAAGAAAAGATAGAACCTATGGCGGTCAAGATCAAAAAATAATTCAAAGGACAGGAGCTCATGCTAGAACTCTTCCTCAAGGATCATGAATGGTTATTTTTCCTCAATAATGACTTCATCTTCATCAAATTAGTGAATCTTTCTCTCTCTTTATCTCTACATATTCTAATTTTTCATTAAGAATGTACTTTTTTTTATTTCATCCTATTCACTTAAGTGACCCTCAATTTAACATTGTAAGAGTCTTTTTCATCAATAAGAAAATGAATCACCTACAAGGAATATCAAATGTCATAAGTGATGGGGATAGGTGAAAATTCATGTGGGGTAGATGAAGAGACATTTTTGTATGCTATAAATTGGAATGGATTCTCCATTCCAAGGGGTTGGCAATTGTTTATTAATTGTATGTTGTTGAGATTTACCACTACTACATCAAGCAATAAAAGCTACAATTCTTATATTCCTTTGCTTATGTTCCTCTACTCTCTCTCTCTACTTTCTAACTTTTTATACATGATAATCTTGTAAAACTAAGAAAGGTGTATGCACCTTTGATAAATGAATCAATGGAATTATGTGTCTATGATTTGTTAGTATTATCATTATTAGCATTGTTGTGTTCTTCTAATTGAATGTGGACCTACTCTGGTTATTGTATGTGAACTTTGTAAGCCTACTCACAACAGTAACCCTCTCTCTCCTTATTTCCCCAACTCCCCTTTACCTCTCTTCACTACAAATTCCTCCCTTGTACCTTGTACAAACACTTTGCCACAAGTTTAGTGGAGTATTCATAATGTGATCCCCTGTACCTAACGGCCACCCACAACTTTTAGGTAGTTTACATTCAATAATGGGATCCTCCTCATATATAATGAGGGGCTTAGCGTGACTATTTGTGGAAACCAATAATTTGCAACACGACAAATTATTTCACCAAAAATTTTAGAGACTCTACTAGGGAATATTTACCCTTGCACACCCTTAAAGATCTATAGAAAATACAAAAATATCCATATTCCAAAAATTAAAAATCATATTTCAAAGTGAAAATCAAATTTTGAAGGTGACTCTATCAAGGAACAAATTTGTGTCATGTTTGTTCCCCACATCACAATGATGAAGTTCTGAGATTGATGTTTAGCACTAATAAGTGACAGCAACAATGAAGAAGATGATGACCACCAAGATATGAAAAAAAATTAGCATCCATCATTTTGGACCAACTCCTATAAAAGGATGGATTTTGGCACAACGAAGAGGTCATCCTTTGGAAAATTTTGGGAAATCCCATCAAGGTATTTGGGGATATCCCCAAAAATTTCATGGGTATTATGACCATAGGATCCTAAGCTAGGGTTATGTCCACTATAGAGGGAGTTTTACTTTCCATTCATACTTGGGTCCTAAGCTATGTCCATTATAGAGGGAGTTGTACATGGTGTTTAAACTTGTCAATCTATTTCCTAAGATATATGAGATCCGATTTGTCTAATTTGGATATTTTATCCATTATGAAGGAGCATTCTATTTTGATTTTGTCATGTCATCCACAAGTTGCTCCATTATTTGGAGCAAGACATTACCATTGTACAAGAGGCCCCAAATTATGTATTAATTTTTTAACACCAAAATGATCATGATAAAGAGAAAATTGGTTTGGGATTTGTGGGAAAACCATTTTTTCAATCTTTTTCTGACATGAGTAATTACCCAAAGGGATTGATAATGAAATGAATATTTTTTTTTACTATTTTTTCCTTCAGAATCTGCATGTGTAATTGTATTTGTAAGTGTCTTTTAGGAAGTTTGAATATTGGTGGGATTATCATAATTAGTGTTAAAAGAAAGTTTATTATAAGGTGTGTTTGGTGTATGGGCTCACTAGTATATTGATCCCATTCTTGAATAATGTTGAGCTAATGTTTTAGAGTACTAACTATAGAGGATTACCCAATAACACATTATCCCATCTCTAAGGTATGATGCAAGTAACTTCCTAGAGCTAATTTCTCACCAATGCATCACAAATGACAGATGATTGATGGCTTCCTATGTTTAATATTTTAAAAAAACTATGGGGGTATTTTGATATACTCAAAGGTACATAAAAGATCAATTTTATATACAATTATGTCTAGTGCCTTATTTATCGAGCATAACTCCTCACTCCATATAATTAAGTAAAATTGATAATTGGTTTTAAAATTATTAGAACACCATTTATAACCTACAAAATAAAAAAAAAAAAACTACTTGTAGGGGAAAATGATTATTTGTGGCCAAAAATTATAACATCGCTACTTTTTATTCCACTTTCTCATCACCAAGTTCCATGATGAGAAAGGTGAAAACATATGATGGATGATCACGATACCACTAAAAATCGATGTTTTTATAGAAACATAGACCTATAAAGATCTATAATACCACTTGTTATGATCCTTCTTGTCAAATATTAATGAAAATTGAAATAATAGAATAAAAATAACTATAATGTTAAATGAAGTCATAAAATAGCTTAAAACTCGCTTGTATTCAAATAAATAGGCCTCTTCGGGGGTAATTTCCTTTAGAGTAAAACTCATTTTTAATACCAATAAGATTGTCTATTTTGTCCTTATAATATCAATATATATGTATTACAAACCTAACCATAATGATCAAGGTTTAGACTTATAAAACATAGGAACCCAAGATTTATTACAAACCCTAAACCTAATGATCAAAGGTTGTCCCCATGAAAAAAATAGGTGCTCAATGCAAAAGATAACTATGAGTATTATAATGAAAAAAATGGTTAGGATGTTTAGGTCTTAACAAATTAATTATAAGATGTAGTCTACTCAATGGATGAAATTATTAACCTCGCTAGGGAATATCACAAACCTTATGGTTTTTAGTACATGTCTTGTGGACCTTGTCCTCAATGGACTTGTTCAAGCTAAGGAGAGACGCAACCAAATAATACAAAAATTGTAGATCAAGCTTTCTACAAAGGAAGAAAAATAATACACCTCATAATTTAGTGTACAAATTTCTAACTACTCAATTTACCAAATTTTAGTGCTCCCCATAGTCAATCAAGATATACAATGCATAAATAATGATAGATGAGAACTTTGTAAGCCCCTTTCATTCCCTACATTATGATTCAACATTATTTTTTCAATAGTTTTGTGAAACACACAAAAGTAATTGGTTCCAAGATATTAAATCAAATGGGTTGTGAAATCTAAGGCCTAAGAAAAATGATCTAAGGTATCACCAATCCCATCTAAATGAAGATGAGACTGCATAATATGGTTCTTTCTTACATCATTCTTATTGCAAGAATATAAGTTTTCCTACACTTCTTCCCACTATCAAGTGTGAGCATTAATTCAAAATCACACTCTACAATCACAGTATTTCCACTTGCATGTTGTGTTTCTTTTCCAAAAATCTCTTTAAGCAAGATAAATAAGTCATGTGAGCACCTCAAAAAACACTCCATGCACCAATCACCATTTTAATGGGTACAAGCTTCACACCTACATTTTACATAGAATCAATTGCAAACACACATGCAAAATTCCCAAAAACTTGTGCAACAACATCACCAAGGATAATGTATGCTTGTACAATATCCTAAGTAACAACAATGTGAACCCATATCTCAAATGTGCAAGCCACGAAGAAATTCATGGGAGATAAACACAACACATACTCTAACCATGTGCAACCATTGCCATCAAAATGATCATATGATTGATCCATTTTGGGATCTTCATCATTGTGGTTTTTTGGAAGATGAAATCATTCCCACACATTTGTTCGTTATCATGAATTCTCATACATTGAAACTACTTTATGGGTGGATAGACCTTAATGGTTGGGGAAACTCATTTCCTCACTCAATCATATCTACAATCACAAATCATTCCACACTAGTAATGCATTGGATAATAACACATCATGTTATATGTCTACACATGTACTTGGTATCTACATAATGCTCATTGTTTCCATGAGGAATTAACTTAAGACTTCTAAAAATTTATACCATTAGTATGCTAGATTAATAACATGACTTTCACTCATATCTAATATTTTTCATAGTTATTCACAAAGTGAGAGCACACAAATTTTATCAACTTCACTCTTATAACATAAAGTCTTAATATCCGACAACAAACTCATCCTACACACAAATATCATTGGTAAAGTACTACCTAATTTAGTTCACCCTAAACTCAACAATATTGGTATCATGCACAACTTTAGGTTTAGTTCCAAAAGCTAATCAAATACATGGCGTGGACCATTTCTCTCCAAGAAATGGAAAATGATCTATGTGCAACTCACTTGCTCATATCTTACATGACTTTGTAGCTTGGATGACATTTTTAGAAATCTTGGGCGTGTTTTCAAATAATAGAACCTATCAATACCAATAATTATCATAGTAAATGTGTAGATCACGAGCCAAGATTTTTGAAAATATATTAAAGTCTACCACCATAATATACCTAAAAAAGTAATGTGCACTTCAAGTTGGCTTGTGCGATTTGAATAGGCCACCTTGAAATGAAAACATCACTTTCAACTTTAATTGTTAAATGCTTCACTTTATTATCACAACTTGAGGTAGCACACAATAATAAGGAATTCCTAGGAGTCAATTAACTTAATTGGTTCATCCCGAGTTGAGGAAAATCACCAAGCACACAAACTTTCTCAACTTCACTTTTATAATACAAAGTCTTTATATCTGGGATCAAAATCATGATACACACAAATATCATTGTTATTAAGTACTACCTGATTTGGTTCACCCTAAACTCAACAACATTGGTATCAATCATAGCTTCGGAGTTCGGTTCCAAGAGATAATCAAAGAAATTATGTGGGTCATTTCCTCCAAGAAAGGGAAAATGATCTATGTGTAACTCCTTTGCTCATATATTTCATGAATTCATAGCTTAGATGACATTTTCAAAAATCTTTGGAGTGTTTTCAAAGCGTAGAATGCATCGCTACTAAACATTATCTTGGTAAACTTATAAATCGTGAACCAATATTTTGGGAAATATTTTATAGTTTGATATTATATCATACCTAGAAAAGTAATGTGCACTTCAAGTTAGCTTGTGCGATTTGAATGGGATAGTTTGGAATGACAACATCATTGTTAACTTTCCTTGTTCAACACTTCACTCGAGTTAGCACACCTTGAGGTAACAAACGACACTAAGGACTTCCTAAGATTTTCTCAACTTGTTTGGTTCATCCTAAGTTGAGGTGAATCACCAAGGACACACTGCACCTTACACACAATATACACACTCGTGTACTTTTTTTGCATGTTGTTCACCATCGTGACATCACTTGGCATTCGACATCTTTCACCCATGCATACATATAATTTTAGAAACCTTACATACTTATGTAGTGCCTCATATTATATGACACCATAATCTGATTCTATGTAGGATGATCAACACTTTGCAATATCTCTAAATATCATTTATAATATTGCACACTTTTATAATGCCAAGATGCATCCCACATACTTATATCTTATTTCAAGATTACAAAATATCGCATGCATCTCGCAACATTCACAAATTTTGCAATATCATGCACTTATTTTGTAACACTTGTAGTATCTACAGTTTAATGAAAGCATATCATAACACTTATGGCTCCTCTAGTCTTACAAAAATCAACTCACAATATTTGTAGCTTTTGTAATGCCACACATTTCCTTGAATTATTCATTGATTCTTGAATGTAACACATTACAAACTCGCAAATCTCCAAAATTATTGTGGTCTTGCTTCATAGCATATTGTGTGTTTAAAACTTCTACAAAGAGCCTTTACGATTCATATCCGGTTGTCAACATCTTATTTCTATGACACACAAGGTCACACTCTACACACTTACACCATGTTAGCATACCTTTCAAAGTAACACACACTTGAATTTCAAATACACACACTGTAAGAAGTGTAACAACCACTCACACAAAATACAAACTACTCTTGGAATTAACCTCTTCTCAGTAACCATTATCTATTGTAAACAACTTCTTGTAATGTTATATATTGTAACACATCTGATATCTAAAGACATCAAAATGGAATAAAAATGTTCCCAATATATTCCCGACCACTTGCATGCTTGTAAAATCTCGTACATGTCAACCATCCCTCCCATATTTTATCATTAGTTTCATATCTAACATCTAAATGGTTATCTCTGGTCTAGGAAAAATAGTCAAGATGTGTCATCCCCCTTCCTTGTTACATTAGCTTTATCTCCTCATATTGTTTTTCATTCACAATTTATGGAAATTATCAAGGATGAATTCCACTTTTGATCTCAAAATCATGATTGCCTAGCCTCATTACACATTATATGCATAAGTACTTTACCCTGTTATTTTATTTATATAAGTGGTACTATTTTTCCAACTTCATATGTTTGAAAGTGTGGTCATTGTTTTCACATCTTGTATTAGATTCCATTGTATGTTCTATGATTTCCAACTATATTTGAGCATATTTTCCTAGTTTATATAGTTGTATCATTGTCTTCTTCACAACCTTCTCGGACTTGGTGTAAGCCAATCAACGTGATGAGCAACTGAACAAGATTCTATTGGTTTTACAATCCCATAATTACACTCCTACATCTTTTTATAATAAATATAAAGTGTTCCACCCTGTTATATTAATTTTTCTCTACAAATTTTCCAACTAAGCTTATCATGGAAATCAAGTCTAAGGTACTTGTATCCATTCACAACTTCCAATGGGATTCCTTCAAATATGAAGTTAATTATTTCTTCATTTTTTATAATGATAAAATCATGCTTTAGGTTTTCTATAATGAAACGAATTCCTTAGATAGATCTGAATATCAATAATAGTATAACAACAAAGAATTAAAATATAGAGAAAATATTAGAATATGTAAGTAAAATGATTTATCCACTTCGAGGGGGCAACCTCCAAACCATAATATAAGACTCGATTTCTCTATAGGATGTTCATATACTAGTTACTAACTCTTATATACACCTTATTATTCTATGAAAATCACCAAGACTGACCTAATAAGCATATGAAGCAAAAAAAAATTGATTTAACATGATAAGAGATTATGTTAGCCATAATTTTCCCATCCATATCTCGATTTATGACTGGGATTAAGGGCGAAGCATGCCCCTCCCATTTAAAGCAACATTATCCACAAGGTTGGTAATCTTTGGATGTTTCTATATGAATGCTTCATCTTCGCATGTTGCATCCTCAATGTCCAAATTATTCCACTTGATTAGATACTCAGTGATGACCCTTATCTTCAAATCTTAGTACATGTGTTTAGTATTCCTTCAAGCTCTAAAGTGATGTGTCCCTTCTCATTGATCTTGGGTAACACTATTTGGGAAGACACATTCTACCCAATGACCTTATTCAAGTAAGAAAGATGAAAAACTAGATGTATTCTAGTTGACTAAGGAAACTCCATTTTATATGCCACACTACCATTTTTGCAAAACTTGATAAGGGTCGTAGTATTAAGGTGAAATATTTTTATAGTTCTTATGATATTTCAAATATAGTTGCTTATATGATTCCAATAACAAAAACAAAGTCTCCAAAGTCAAAGCTTCACTCACTATGATGTTGATCAGTTATTGCTCTATGTGGTTTGTCTCGTTGATAAATTATCTTCAAGGCTAGAGATCACCTCTTGTCGGTGTTGGATGTGTTCTTCACCTATCGTCACTTTAGGTTGGACCCTCAAGTTAGAGGCGATGGATGGTGGATGGTAACCATAAAATTACAAGAACATAGATATTTTGGATGAGGTATAAAATGAATTGTTATACCACCATTCTATAAGTGGTAGCCATTAAACTGTATCTTCTATTTATTTGAAGAAAATCATCGAAGATGCCCATCCAAACATTTTTTTACTACCTCAATGTGTCCATAAGATCGGGGGATGATATGATGAAATGCAAAGCTATTTGAGTACCCAAATGTGAGAATAATCAATCAAAAAATGCTAGTAAATATAGGGTCATGATCACTTACTATAATCTTAGGTGTCTTGTGTAGCTTTTTAATTGTATCCATACAATTATCATCTCTTATGGATACAATTAAAAAGCTACATGGTACACTTAAGATTATAGTAAGTGATCATGACCCTATATTTACTAGTATTTTTTATTGATTATTCTCATATTTGGGTACTCAAATAGCTCGTATTTCATAATATCATCCCCAATCTTATGGACACATTGAGGTAGTAAACAAATGTTTGGAGGGGCATCTTCTATTCTTTTCTTAAAATAAATAGAAGATACATGTTCAATGGCTACCACTTATAGAATGGTGGTATAACAATTCATTTTATACCTCATCCAAAATGTCTATGTTCTTGTAATTTTATGGTTACCATCCACCATCCATCGCCTATAACTTGAGGGTCCAACCTAAAGTGATAGTAGCTGAAGAACACATTCAAACTCACTTTGTGAAGGGATGTGAAAAGGCACAAAAATTAGCATATTTAGTGAATTTATCCACAACCACCATAAATACACTTTTCCCCTAAGATTTTATTAATCTTATGATGAAATCCATGGAAACCTTTTCCCACTAATCACTAGGAATAGAAAGATATTATAAAAGGTGTGGTGTCTTAATAGTTTCTCCCTTGTTAAACCGACACACCAAAAAAATCTACCACAAATTTTTACACATCCCCTTTCAAACTGTCTCAATAGGAATCTTGCTTAATTATGTGATAAGTTTTTAAAAACCTAGAATGGCCACTCACTTGAGAAGCATGGAGCTCTAAGAGAACTTCATTTTTAAGCATAGAGCTCTTATATAAGTACAAATGATCCTTGTAACACAATGCATCCCCCTTCCATATGATTTTTCTAAAATGTTGAGATCCTGTTAGAGATTTTGAATGAGAGTGTGGGTTTCTATGTCATTTTTCCATTTTGATCTTGCCTGATCTACCCAATCTACCTATAATATGGACATGGCATATAACAATGCTTTTATGGACTCGTCTCTCCTATATAGTGGATCGAAAAACATGTTTTCCTTTCTTGTAAATGATCTCAAAGTCATATCCCAACATCTTTATGAATCATTTGTGTTGTTCTTCATATGATAGTCATTGGTCCAAGAAGTATTTCAAACTATCATGATTTGTCTTTACCTTAAAGAGACAACCATGAGGTATGGTCTCCATTGTTTGACTGCATGAAGGATAGCCATCATTTCCTTCTTATAAGTTAGTTTTTATAGGTTCTTACCTTTGAGTCGACAAATCTTAAATGTAATTGTGTAGCCCTCTTACACAGTATTGTATCTAAGCCACACCTTGAAGCATCACATCTGAAAATTAAGGTTTTGAAGAATATGGGGTAAAGCAAGAATTAGAGTGGTACACATGGCCTTATTTATTGTATCAATGCATGGGTTGCTTCCTCATTCTAATGAAAGGATTATTTGTTCAATAAATATGTTATTGGTACTACAATTCTACCATAATTCTTCACAAATCTATGATAGTAACCTATAAGCCCTAACAAACCCATGAGGTTTTTAGGGTTTTAGAATCTTAGTCCACCATGGCTTGGATATTGTGAGGATCCACTTTTATGCCTTCATGAGAAATTATATGAGCAAGTGTTCTACCTCCATGACTCTAAAAGCATTCTTGGAGGGCTTGGCATAAAGGTTTTGTTTTTCAATAGTGTTTATAACCTTATTGACATGATGTAAGTGTTCCTCCCATGTCTTGTTGTAGATTAATATATCATCAAAGAACAATGGGACAAATCTTCACAGAAATGGATGAAATATTGAATTCATTGAACTTTGGAATGAAGAGAGTGTATTTGTAAGGCCAAGAGGCCTTACTAGAAAATAATAATGGCCTTTATGCATCCTAAAAAATTATGAATACCTTTGTCACAAATTTTGATTTGATGATATCCTAATCGAAGATATAATAACCAACACCATGTAAATGATATAAGAAACCCTCAATGACAGGAATAGGAAACTTATCTTTTATTCTTTATCTGCGAGATCCTTGTATTCCAAACACATGGACCAACCTTCATCCTTATTTCATACCATCACCACTGGAGAGGAGTAAGCACTCTAAATATGGAAAATAATACTAGCTTCTAACATCTCTTCTACCATTTTTTCAATCTCATTGTTTTCTAGATAAGGGTACCGAAAAAGTTGGTTGACTTCCTAGTACTATTTCAATATCATGATCATGATCTCTTTTGGGTAACCCTTTTAACATATCCCAAAAAACAACTAAGTGCTCATTAATAATTGCTTGTAAATATGATGGTATAAGACCTTTTGATGGTTGAGCTTCTAGAGAAAATAGTTGTGCCACAAACCTATCTACACCCTTCTTACGAAGATTTTGTATTTGAATGGAAATTAGCAACTAGGGAGCTTTCACGTAACAACAGGAAAAAATTTCACAAAAATGCCTAAAATAATTAATTCATTATACTCTAGAATTTAAATGGTGTATTTGTAAGGCCAAAAGGCATTACTAGAAATTCATAATGGCCTTCGTGCATCCTAAATTTTGTTTTATGAATATCTTCATCGTGAATTATGATTTGATGATATCTTGATCAAAGATATAATTTTGTAAAATAACCAACTCTATGTAAATCATTTAAGAAATCCTCAATGATATGAGTAAGAAACTTATCTTTTATTATTTATTTATTGAGCTCCTTGGAGTCCTGGACACATGGACCAACCTTCATCCTTATTTCATACCATCACCGCTAGAGAGGAGTAAGCACTCGAATATGATGAATAATATTTGTTTCAATATCTCATGTACTATCTTTTCAATCCCACTCTTCAGTAGATAAGGGTACCGAAAAGGTTGAATATTGGGTGGTTGGATTCTTGATACTACTTGAATAACATGATCATGATTTATTTTGGGAGGTAACCCTTTCAAGATATCCCAAAAAATAATTGAGTGTTCATTAATAATTACTTGTAAATATGATAATATAATACTTTTTTATGGTTGATCTTCTAGTGAAAATAGTTGTGCCACAAACCTATCTGCACCCTTCTTAAGTAACTTATGCATTTGACAAGAACTTACCAATTGTGGAGGTTTCACATAACAATAGGACAAAATTTCATAGGAATAGCTGAAATATTGAATTCATTAAACTTTAAAATGTAGAGGGTGCATTTATAAGGCCAAAAGGAATTACTAGAAATTCATAATGGACTTCATGTGTCCTAAGTTTTGTTTTATGAATATCTTTATCACGAATTATGATTTTATGATATC
This sequence comes from Taxus wallichiana var. yunnanensis, assembly GCA_018340775.1. Lineage (NCBI taxonomy): Eukaryota > Viridiplantae > Streptophyta > Pinopsida > Cupressales > Taxaceae > Taxus > Taxus wallichiana. The sequence goes on along the minus strand of CM031244.1, from coordinate 697,117,105 downwards.
CCGATCGCAAATATAATTTAGTAAAATAACCAACACCATGTAAATCATCTAGAAATCCTCAATGATAGGAATAGGAAACTTATTTTTATCCTTTATTTGTTGAGCTCCTTGTAATTTAGACACATGGACCAGCCTCCATCCTTCTTTGATACCATCACCACTAGAGAGGAATTGATTTCACCCTTTTTTATTTAAGAATTTTTATATAATATGAATAAAAAGGATGAATAATGTTATAGGTGATTATTCTAATTTAATTAACCTCTAACATTAACTTCACAAATTATAATAACACTTTTCAAAGTGATGAGTGACCTAAAAATGTCAAAACATAAGAGAGGGATTGCACTTACTTGATTTTGTATGGATCTAGAAGAGTCTAGGTGATCTAAGTGGAGGAACAAGAAGATTTGGAACTGAAAATACTTCATCTCTAAAGCGTGATATGGAACTAAGCTGGCACGGCAAAACTATACAACTCAATCAATAGAGTTTGTATGGTCCTGACCCTTCTATATGGTCTCTGACCTGCTTGAAATCTAGGTCTATAACTTCACGAATGCTTCTCCTACCGGGAATGTGTTTCATTGTTTGTTGGTCTTCTTCACTTGCCTTAAGAATGGCTCTATAAACTCGCTAAAACCCTTGTAAAACAAGGAGTTACTACAAAACAAAGTTAGTTGGGTTGTAGGAATCCTTGTGCATTTTCAATGTCATCACTACTTTGAAGAGGGTGGAGACACAAAATCACACACTTAGGTACATTTCTAGGTCCTAAACACATACTAGCATTCATGTGATTCCTAAGCAAGAAAACTAGTAATTGATAATTGTCTTTGGCATCTTTTCTATGTTTCTTGTTTTCCATTTGGTCTTACACACCTACAACCCATTCGGTACTTTACTTATTTATCTTTTATGGCTTTGGACACTAGCGCTTAGCAGAAGACAAGAACGCCTGTGTGCTCTTGTCCCCTCCGGGGCGCCCCGACCCTTTTCTATCTTACTCGCTCCTTTTGGGTCTCTTTTATCTTTTGGGCATATTTTTCACTTATGGGTGGCATTCCAGTTGTCAATTACAAAATTCAAACAAGGGAATCATATAAATACATATTCATGTGTTTAAAATAAGGGACCAAGCTCTAAGCATTATTACTATCACCTAAGATTCCATTCAAAAAGCACCTAAAGTACTTCAATGCATTCATCTATTATTCATTCAAGGGATAAGGGACTACATTTTCTACATACACTACATTAGAAGGGGAATTTTATTCTATTCCATCCACACATTTGCATTATCTAGAAAATCTAGCTCGTTATCTAGTGCATCTTGCACAAGGGCATCCTAGGGCACAATTCTTACACACACTCACAAGAACTACATGGAGTCTGAGATGTAGTGTAGTGCTTGATTATAAGTTCACTCTGTCGGGTGAATGTTGGGGTCAGTTTGACTCCCCATATTGCATCTTTATTTTTGGATTTGATGTGGTTTTGTGGGTTTTGTAGGTGAATATCTCTTTTGTAGGTTACAGGTACCTTCGGTGATCAAGGAGCAACATACAGATGATCAACAGGGAACTATTTACAACACTTGTGTGACACATTAATAATTAGGTTCTGACCATTTTCACAATCACGGGAACCTAGTAGTAGTCTCTCGGCATCCAAGCACTCTTGCCCCAATCCAAGCGCCCATGTGTGACATCATCTGTGAGCTCCAGAATTTATCGGAGCATGTACAACATTTTTCACCTTTATTCAGTAATTTTCCCGGTTCATAACACTTCAAGATCAAGTGCAAATCAACTAAGTCATCTTTCCTATCTCTTTCTTAGGGTTTTATAATTACGTATTTGCTTGCATCATATTATACTTAGCAGATTGTATATCATTGTTTACATTTAGTTACTTTATAATTAGGGTTTAATAAAAATTAACATTTTTGTTAAATCATTTAGTGAAATCCTACTCTCATTCGAACACTCTTGGATCCTCATTTCTTCCTAGCATCAATATATTAGGATTCCCACTATAGATGTCTCCATCTAGGCCTTTTTGTAGGATCATCCTGATTATGAGACTAAAATCAAATCTTTCCTGGCTAATGCTCACATTCCTTCCAATACTCCTCCAGATTATGTATATCGGTAGTTCGTTGCACCATTTTCTACACAAATTATTTTCCCATCTAATGCAGTCACCCCTCTTTCTGTTCTTGACAATGATCCTCCCCTCTATATCTAGGCTTGTATCTATAACATAAACATTAAGGGAGCATTAGTTGATAATGGATCCAAGCTCAATCTTTGTAATTTCATATGTATTCAACAGCTTGGCCTTTTCTTAGCCGATGTCATCCCCTCATCCATTTCTCTCCTTGGATATGATTCTTATACATGTTTTTGCATGGGCAATATCATTGTACCTATCACAATTGGTCCCAAAACCACTCTTATTATATTCTATGTTATCGATCCTGATTCGGTTCAATTGCTTACTCGATAAGCCATGACTTTGCCCTATGCATGTTGCACTTTCTATAATTCATCGTTGTGTTAAATTCCTACATGATAGTGTGAACATACTATTGTTGTTGCGACCCATTCAAATATTTCCACCTAGAAGGCTAGACCCACTCACTACACTACCTACTCCAATTCTATACCACAATGTCAATCATCCTCATTCTCCTCCTACTTCTACCACCCTTACACCTACCTCTACTACTCCACATCTCATTGATGATTACCGACTCACAAAACATCCTACCTCTACCACCGACATGCTTCCTCTCTAATGAACTATTTATGCATTGGACATCATACCACATGCCTCATATCACTCTTCCTTGACACTCCATCCTTTCACATGCACTCTTTTCATGCATATCTCTTATTGGCCTCACATTCCATTCGATCCCACTTGCTCTGAAATTATTTACATGCATGATGGCTTAGCATGGCTAGGATTCACACTTGATGATCTTTACCCACCGTCTCATTCTCCCCACCTTTATCATGGATGTGTATTTATTACTACTACTTATGGCCTCCACGTTTTCCATTTATCAATATCCCTTACACGTACTCCTTGCTCCTCTCCACTCACACTTGGGAAATCTTGGCTTGACTACATTGGTGGTACTTTGGATCATAATTATATTGATATCACATTTCTCATGGATTTTTGTCACATTTCTATTTGTAATGACTCATTTCATGGCTATACTCAAAATATCACCCGTTGGTATGCACATGATTTTCTATAACCACCTTTCACTGATGAAGAATATGCTATGGGCATGTACAATTTACGTCACAATGGCTCTTTATATGATCAACCCCACACTATTTCTTATCAATTTTCCAACCCAAATCCAATAGGCTATAATCCCGACACTGGTGATCTCTTAGATGAATTCATCTAATCTTTTTACAATCAAAATGAGGGGCATCACACTTACTCCCCCCTCCTAATATCATCAATTTTCTATCATTTCTACTACTACACTCCATGTTTCATACTTTCTATTTATAAGCACTCTTACACAACTTTATACACACATTTGTATCATTATTACCCTATGATGCACTCTAGTTCCGTGGTTCATACTTGAAAATTGAGAGTCTAAATCTAAAATTAACCTCACCACATTCAATTTGCACACTTTATGATTCATGATCTATCTTTCTAGCACACATTCTCAAACCATTTCCTATGACACACTCTAGTTCCATAGTTCATACTCGACTATTGAGGGTCTAAATCTGAAATGAACCTCACCACATTCACTTTTCATGCTCTATGCTTCATGATCTATCTTTCTAACACACATTCTCAAACCATTACCCTATGATGCACTCTAGTTACACATTTCATATGCGACTACCGAGGGTCAAATGAACCTCACCCCATTAAATTTTCATGCTCTATGCTTCATGATCTATCTTTCTAGCACACACTTTCAAACCATTTTCGATGACACACTTTTGTTCTATGGTTCATTCTTGATTGTTGAGGGGTATTTTATAAATGAACCTCATCTCATACAAATCCACTAGGGATATGTTGCTCCTATCACATTCACAAATTGCATACCATTCCATTACACTCACTGCATTTGAATTCTTAGTTGCATTTATTTTTGCTAGTTTTTTCTACTTACATGTTGCACACTACTTACTATGTTAGTCGAGATACTTTGTATGTCATTATCTTTCTATATAAACATGCATGTTCACTTGGTCTCTAGTTGTGAATGTAGATCTTATAGGTTCTTCCATGTTGTAATGATTCTTGGCACTGTACCTTTTACTAGTCCTGTCGATGCTCTTAGGGGCATCTACATTTCCTACTCTCACACATTACAGGTGCTTTATTGTTTCATTATTTACTACTTCTACTTACTAGCACATTACTTTCCATTGATATATACATGCATTGACGTACTTTTTATCTTTCTAACATGATAATGGGTGCTTCATGTGTAACATTGGATTACATGACTATTTGTCACCATGGTTGCCTGATACATTTTGCTTGCCATTTTTGCTCTTGTATGCCATTATTTGCGGGCTATGCCCTATGTCTTATTTGATCACTTTGCTTGTATGCTTTTGGCCGCTTTATCTCTCATTGTCTTGTGACTTTGTGAGCGATTTCCCATGTTTGAAATCCACTTTTCATGGTCTACTTTATTTGCACACTTGCTTGTTACATTTTCTTCTATTACATGTTTGATATTTTTCTACTAACACGTGTTACTAGCCACTTTGTTTGCACGTGCCTTGGTTTCTTTCATGCACATTCCCTACTCCTTGAAGGAATTAGTTTCATATCATCATCTGGTCCTCTCTTTTAGGCCACACACTCCTACCAATTTCACATGCACCCCAAACGAGGGGGCATGCATTAGGTGAATAAATCACGAATTACCATACTGACATTTCATAGCTACAATTTAAATATGCACACTACAGAATCAACACAGATTACGGTTATAGTACTAGCTCAAAATCAAACTCGGGTCAGAAACACAACACAAACACCAGTGCCCAGGCTCATAATGGATCACTTGGGTGCCTGTGTCCTCCCTTGGGTGCCAATGTCTTGGGACACACACAATCAACTTATCATATTAGCACAATCTACAGAAGCCTTCAGATCAATTTTTCAAAGTATAAGGCACGGTCCTCCAGCAATAGAATGCATTCTATCTCCATTTCAATCGAAGAAAATTCATGGAAGGAGAGTAACACTAGACCTCTCTCCCCAACACTTTCTCTTTGGCATGAGATCGCTCAAAAACTCACATTTGGTGTGAGATCACCCAAAAACTCACTCTTGGCATGAGATCGCCAAAAAAATCACTCTTCGTAGCATTTTCAAGACATATTTCTATCTTTTACACTCTTTCACATCAGTGCACACTTTCCTTTTACTACTTTTTACACACTTTTACATACTTTACTCAAATTTTCATATACACTACTTTGACTACTCTTTCACTCTTCTTTTGCAAGTTCATCCTTAATACACAAAAATAAGTTGTCCTACATCGGTTATACAAGCACAAAAATAGGTACAAACAATGCATATGCTTCACCCCTAGGGTCACTTTCCTTTCCTAGTTTCCATGCTTCATTTTGTAATCACTTCACGTTTCACTTGTCTCTTTGGCACATTATCGCCATCACACTCTACAGGAACAAAAAGTACGCATATTCTAACTAGTTTATGTTATCAAGTATTCATTCAACAACATAAAATGGGGGGAAATGTAGACACAAAATCATGCACTTGGCTACATTTATAGCTATTAAAAACATACTAGAATTCATGTGATTACTAAGCAAGAAAACTAGTAATTAATGAATGTCTTTGGCCTCTTTTCTATGTTTCTTTTTTTCCATTTGGTCTTACACACCCTACAAATTGCCCAGCTTAATAATTTACTTATTTATATTTTATGGCTTATGATACCAACACCTAGCCAAGATAGTAGTGCCGAGGCACTCTTGTCTGTTTGGGTGCCCTTGACCCTTTTCTATCTTATTCGCTCCTTTTGGGCCTCTTTTATATTTTGGGCATCTTTTTCACATATGGGTTGACCTTCCAGTTGTCAATTATGAAATTCAAACAAGGGAATCATATAAATATGTAGTCATGTGTTCAAAATAAGGGACCAATCTCTAAGCATTATTACTATCACCTAAGACTGTATTCAAAAGGCACCTAAAACACTTCAAGGAATCCATCTAGCATCCATTCAAGGGACAAGGGACTACATTTTCTACATACATTGCATAAGAAGGGGAATTCTATTCTATTTCATCCACACATTTACATTATCTAGAAAATCTAGCCCATTATCTAGTGCATCTTGTACAAGGGCCTCTGAGGCACGATTCTTATAGACTCACAAGAACGACATGGAGTTTGAGATGTAGTGCAACACTCGGTCATAAGTTCATTATGTCGGGTGATTGTCGGCATCATTCTAACTCCCCATATTGCATCTTTATTTTTTGTATTTGATGTGGTTTTTTGGGTTTTACAGGTGAACATCTATTTTGTAGTTTGCAAGTACCTTCAACGATCAAGGAATGACATACAAGCAATCAACGGAATGGATCAATTTTGCGACACGGTAAAAATTAGGTTCCAACCAATTTTTTAGTCACATACACCTAGCAGCAGTCTCGGTGCCTAGATGCCCTTGCCCAGTCCATGTGTCCATGTTCGGCATCATTCATGAGCTCCATAATTTATCCTAAGCATTTATGACAAGTATTCACCTCTTTTTAATAGTTTTCTTGGTTCAGAACACTTTAGGATCAAGCGCAAATCAGCTAAGTCATCTTTCCTATATCTCTTTCTTAGGGTTTTATACTTGTTTATTTGCTTGTGTCATATTGTACTTAGCAGTTTTATATCATTGTTTACATTCAATTACTCTAGAATTATGGTTTAATAAAAAAATTGTTAAATTAGAGGGCTAAAACCATGCGTTATTCTCATAACATGTGATATCTACCATAGTGCAATCATAATTTGACAACCTTTTTTTGACAATGTCTTGCTTGAGTTTCACACTTTCTCAACTTCTTGGGAAGGGTCATTTTGTTTTCTTGTAAGATAAAAATGGAGACTTTTAAACCTAGAAGGAGACTTGGACAGAGTAGAGGGTGATGTCCTAATGAATGTTTCTGAGTTATTTTTCTTTTTAAGGACCTTTCGGTGCCTTTAGTTTTAGCTATTGCATAAGGAGTTCATAAAGTACTAGGTCCCTTAAATGAGGTATGGTTTACTTTCTTATATATGCTTCTGAAGGGTGTTATGACATAAAACGATGAACCAATGGGTGTATTTATTTGCATGAATATGATGGACTTGAAATAATTAGTCCACAACATTTCGGTCCAAAAGCGTATGGTAGTACGTTCGGTATGTGGTTTTCACAACCCGACCAAGAATGGTGGTTTTGACTAGGAGAGAGAAAAACACACTTTGACTTTATGTGTCTAAGCATGGATTTTTCTAGATGTATTTTATGCAATTAAATTTCAGAAATTGTCGACAAAGATGTATGCAAATATAAGCAAGTACATGATGTGCTATCAGGAGTGCTAAACAAGAGTGAGGAAAGTGCATTTGTTGATACAAGTGTGTAATGTCAAAATTAGCAAAGTGGAACAAGGGATATATTTCCAAATTTGAGTCTCTACAAGAGTAAGCACTTAAAATATTGTGAATAATACCTACTCCTAACATCTCATGTACCATATCTTCAATCACACTCTTTATAGATAAGGATACTTATAAGGTTGAATATTGGGTGGTTGGCTTCCTGGTACTAGTTAAATAACATGATCATGATCTCTTTTGGGAGGTAACCATTTTAACATATCACAAAAATAATTACTTTTTCATTAATAATGTTTGTAAATATGATAGCATAAGAAATTTTTACGGTTGATCCTCTAGTGAAAATAGTTGTGCCACAAACCCATCTACATCCTTCTTAAGCAACTGACGAATTTTATGAGAACTTGCCAACTATGGAGTTTTTTCCTTCGTCGTGTGTAGCTCAAAATTTCTCCCTTCATAATGGAACCACATGAAAAAATCTTGGAAGTCCATCTCAATAATTCCCAAGGTAGTAAGCCATTAAACTCTTAACACAATGTTTGCACCCACCATTGAAATGGCATACATGTGCCCCTCTAGAGGGTAATCTCCCATAGATAGCTTAATATTATGGAAAATTCATGAATAAATAACTTACCATAGATAATTGGATAAATGAAGCAATTTTAGTGTAATGCCAACTTATGATTGATGAAGTTGTGAGTACTTCTAAAGTCAATTAATATTGTTTCCTTTGTTTCTTCATAAACCCAACAATCTTGAGGGTTTTGGGGTGTTAATTCCTAAAATGGAATGGTAAGAGATGGCTGAGATTCTTCAACCTCAATCTTAGGAACCTCTTCCTCTTCACCAATTGCTTCCTCCTAATCTTCTTCCTCATTGGGACCCTCAATGTAGAATAATTTCTTCTCGTGAAATTTGTGTCCCTTGCTCCACTTGCTATCACAATTTTTAACATAGACCTTTTTCTTGATTCTCTTCCATTCATTAAGGATTCAATAGTTTCATTTAGTGAAATAATTATGCTAAAATCATGTATTATTTTTAGTACTGATACCCCTATATTTTACTAGATCTCTTTTCTCTAATCGATGTTTAGTTATCACAAATTTTGATATTGAACCTGAATTAAGAAGGTGAACATCAAGTTAGATGGAGACCCCCTGTTTTTATTTTTCTTGCACATCCATCCATTCCAAATAATTTTTTCTAGTTCCATATACAAGATGTCATTACCACCTTCTATCCACTTAAGACAATGCAAATAAAAAAATCTTTATTTGTTTGATCTAGGGATTTGGATCATTCCCATTGAACTTGTGCATTTCCACTTTAGGAAGCATGTTACGACACTTTGGCTGGAAGATTCATTAAGATGTGTAAAGGATCCACCTTGATTGATATGATTTGAATCTAAGTGTGAATTACTCGAGGAAACCATGTGACTTGAATGATAATTCCTTCAACTCTTCATGACTAAGATAATGGACTTCAACTCCTTCCTTGATGATTTCAAAATATGCCTTCATTTCATCGTTCACTAATTTAAATTCTCCCTTCAATGATTAAATATTGTGGTTGAGATCACACTTGAATTCCTAGATATTATGGGTGATGTCACCCTTCAGTGTTTGAAAATCTTGGTTGAGGGCATCCTCATTCACTATATTTTTAACCTTTTCCTGAAGTTGGGTGACTACCTACAATATACACCAAGAGATGAAGATTTGTAATCCATATCTTCCTTATTTGGGGTGATTCTTGGAGTGACTTTCCCCTTCTCTTTACCTCTAGTTTGCCTCCTATTATAGACATGAAATTATGCACTTAGTATTATTACATCGCGCTTTTAAGTATGTCATTAAACGCATAATTCTAAGAAAACTAGACATTAACACTTGTTTTACTTTTACATTGCGTTATCCTTTTACACTTTGATCATTTTTCTTTTTTGGAATTACATCTTTACTTTTGAACATTGGAAAACATATGACCTAACTCAGTATATCTCATTCTATCCTCCGAGCATGAGCACCCAGGCAATATTGTCCCCTTTGGGAACTTTTTTCCTCTTCCCTCTTTTTCTGTGTTTGAAATGCCACATTGAGCTTTATCTTTTCTAAAACCTTTGTTAATTGATTTAATATAAATTGAATTAAATCTAATTATAGAGTATCTATTGTAAATAATGATATACAATGGTAATATATAGTAAAGACGTTAGCAAACAAGTATGTATAATATGAAACCCTAAGCAAGAGGGGGAGATAAAATGACTTAATTGGTTTTTCGAAAGCGGTTTGCAAGTGATATGGGCAGGTGGATAGCTGGAACCGAATGGAAGAAGCATCATTAAGGATCATTGGAGGTTCTAAGACCCAGAAATTTGTAGGATAGGAGCACCCACTGGGAGGACAAGAGTACCCAGCGCTAGTGGCTGGATCTGCAGGTCTAGTCTCCACATAGATGCCTGTGTTCTTATTTCTTTTGTGCATGAGGAGCTTCATTGCTAATACATGTATTTTGTTATGGTTTCACCGCTAGATCACCAAAGGTACTTGTAACCTCTGAGAATAAATTTTGAGCTACACATACCCACAAACCAAATCAAATCATAAAAATAAAGATGCGGTGTGGGGATTCTGGGTGACCCAGCGGTCACCCAGAGAGTGAACTTAATACCGAGCATTGCACTAAATTTAAGACTCCATGTAGTTATGTGTGAAAGTGTGTGTAATGATTCCCTGGGATGCCTTTATGCAAGTTGCATAGTGATATTAGGCTAGATCTAAAATTTAGCAAATGTATAGAATGTGTGAGATAGAATAGAATAGACTTCCCCTCCTATGTTGTGTATGCAGAAGAATGCATCCCTTGTCCCTTGAGTGAATGTGCTATATGGATGCTTTGTGATGCTCTTGTGCCTTTGAATGTAAGCTTAGGTGATAATATATAATATTAGTGTTTGGCCCCTTATTTGAGAGTTATAACTATGTATATATGTGATTCCCTTGTTTGAATTTCATAATTGACAACTGAAAGGCCGACCCAAAAGTATAAAAGATGCCCAAGAAGTAAAAGAGACCCAAAAGAGTGAGAAAGGGGAGAAAGGGTCAGGAGCACCTAGGAGGGACAAGAGCACCTGGGTGCTAGTGTCCTAACTGGGTGCTAGTGTCCGAGGCCATAAAAGATAAATCAGTCAAATACTAACAAGGTTGTAGGGTGTGTAAGGTCAATAAAAGCATAAGAGACAAAGCAAAATACCCAAAAGACATTGTCAATTACTAGTTTTTTTGCTTAGGAATCATGTATTAGTATGCTCTAGGACCTATAAATGTACCCAAGTGCATAGATTTTATGTCTACATTTTTCCCCACTTTATGTTATTGAGTGAATACTTGATAACATAAAGTAGATAGAAGATACGTACCTTATGATCTTGTAGAGAAGAGTGTAGTCGATAGCATGCCGAGTGGACAAGTGAAGTGTGAAGTGATCACAATGTGAAGTGTGGAGCCTAAGAAATGGAAGTAGACCCTATAGACACAAAATCACACAATTGGGTACATTTTGAGGTCCTAAAATACATACTTGCATTTGTATGGTTCCTAAGCGATAAAACTAGTAATTAACAGCTATCTTTGGTCTCTTTTCCTTGTTTCTTATCTTCTTTCTGGTCTTTCACACCCTACAACCCAGTCAATACTTTACTTGCTTATCTTTTATGACTTCATACACCACCTTCTAGCCGGGACGCGAGTGCTTAAGCACCCTCATCCCCTCTAGGTGCCCCTGACCCTTTTCTATATTACTAGCTTCTTTTGGGTCTCTTTTATCTTTTGGGCCTCTTTTATCTTTTGGGCATCTTATTTTCTTATGGGTTAGCCTTCTAGTTTTCAATTACAAAATTCAACCAAGGTAATCATATAAATACAAATCTATGTGACCAAAATAAAGGACCAATCTCTAAGCATCTATTATCATCACCTAAGCTTACATCCAAAGGCATCTAAGAGCATCAAAAGCATCCATCTAGCATTCATTCAAAGGACAAGGGACTGCATTTTTTGCATATATTGCATTTGAAGTGGAAGTTCATTATTCCATCCACACATCTATTTACATTGGTACATCTATCTATCATCCACTATCTAGTGCATCTTGCACAAGGGAATCCTAGGGCACCATTTTCACACACACACACAAGAACTACATGGAGTCTAAGATGTAGTGCAGCACTCAATCATAAGTTCACTCATTCGGGTGATTGTTGAGGTCAATATGACTCCCCATATTATATATTTTCTTTTTTGGATTTGATGTAGTTTGAGGCTTTTACAGGTCATCATCTCTTTGTAGGTTACAGGAAAACTATATGATCATAGTACGCCATACCTGCAACTAATAAAGAATCGGTGACCATCTTACGACACTAGAAAAAGTAGGTTTTGATATCCTAAGTAGTTACAAGTGCCCAGCAGAGGTCTCGGCTCCCTCATCCAAGTCCAGTGCCCTAGTCCAAGCTTATCCCACAGTTCTAGAATTTACCGAGCTCATTTGCGACAGTCTATCCTTCCGTTCATCATTTTTTCCTATCTACATAGTCCCAGATCAAGCTCAAATCATCTAAGTCATTATTTCCCTCTCTTGCACTTAGAATTTCATACTTCTTTATCTTATTATTTGTGTCAAATATGTACTTTAGCATTTATTTATCATACGTGACTCTGCAATATCTAGGGTTTATATAAATTCAATATTTGTTAAATCATTTAGTAAACCCATCTTTTGAAAACTCTTGGATCTTTCTTTCTTCTTTTTTTGCTTCAATATCATAAGCTTCTTCCATCATGGATATTTCTATTTATGCCTTTTTGTAAGCTAATCCTGAATGTAAGGCTAAAATCAACTCTCTTCTAGATAATACTTACATTCCTTCTAATACTCCTCCAGATCATGTATATCATTTATTTGTCGATGCATTTTCTCAATACCTTACTTTCCCATCTAATGTAGTTTCCACTCTTTCTATTTACAACAATGATCCTCCTCTTTATATTTAGGCTTGCATCTATAACATAGGCATTAGGTGAGTACTAGTTGATAATGGATCTGAGCAATATTTGTAATCTCACATTTCTTCAACAACTTGGCCTTTCCTCAACTCATGTCAGCCCCACATCCATTTCTCTCCATAGCTATTATTATTTTTGCATGCCCCTACATGGGAACTATCACCTTACCTCTCACAGTTGGGCCTAAAACCATTCCTACAGTATTATTTTTTATCGACACCAAACTCCAATACAATTACTTACTTGGTAGGCCATGGCTTCACACTATGCAAGTGGTACCTTCTATAATTCATCGGTGTGTTAAATTCCTACATGATGGCTATGCATATACTATTCTTGTTGATCGTGACCCATTTAAATATTACAACTTTGACCCACTCACTACTCTTCCTACTCCATTTCTCTATCACAATGTCGGTCATCCCCATAATCCTCCTACATACCTCAATGATGAATATCAACTCACGGAACCTCCTACCCCTACCACCGACATGATTCATCTCTAGGGATCCATTTGTGCATTGGACACCATGCCATCTGCTTCATCTCTCCAATAACACTCTATTTCGGGACCCCCTCCTTTCACATGCACTATTTTCATACATAAATCTTATTGGCCTCACATTCCATTCGATCCTACTTGTTCTAATATTGTTTACACACATGATGGCTTAGCTTGGATAGGATTCACACTTGTTGATCTCCTCCCTCCACCTCATTCTCCTCACCTCTATCATGGATATGTTCGCATTATTGTTGCTTATGGCCTCCACGTCTTCCATTTATCAGTATTTGTTGCATGCACTTCTTACACTTCTCCACTTACACTTGGGTAGTCTTGGCTTGACTACATTGGTGGCACTTTGGATCCTAATCATATTGATATCACATTTCCCATGCCTTTTGGTCATGTTTCTATTTGCAATTATTCATTTCTTGTCTATACATAAAATCTTACTCACTGATATACACATGGTTTTCCACTACCACCTTTCACTGATGAAGAATATATAATGGGCATGTATAATTTACGCCGTAATGGCTCTTTATATGATCAACCGCATACTATTGCTTACTAGGTCTCTGACACTTCTCCATTTGGCTTCAACCATGACAATGATGATCTCTTAGACAATGTTACTTGATTCTTCCATAAATCATACACTTGAGGGCCATTACACTCATTCCCCCTAGCATTCTCGGGTGTCTCTCATTTCTACTATCACGCTTTGTGTTCCATACTTCCTACATCTAAGCATAAATATCACACAACTTGTGTCATTATTTCCTGTGACGCACTCTCATGCTAAGGTTCACACTTGATATTTGAGGGCATACTACATCCATGAACCTCACACACTACACATTTCATGCTCTACGCACTTCACGATGCATCTTTCTAGCATTTTCTTCCCATGCATCATATTATTTTATTATACAATCTATGTTTTGCGCTTCATTGATCTATCTTTCTAGCACACATTTATCAAACCATTACCCTATGACGCACTCTAGCTCCATGTTTTATACTCAACTGTTAAGGATCTAAATCTGAAATGAACCTCACCACATTCACTCTTCATGATCTATCTTTCTAGAACACATTTTTCAAACCATTTCTCAATGATGCACTCTTGTTTTATGGTTCATTCTTGATTTTTGAGGGTTCTTTTATAAATCAACCTCATCTCATACTTATACAAATCCGCTAGGGGGAAAGTTGTTCCTATCACATTCACATTACATACCATCCCATCTCATTCGTACACATTATATTACATATCTTGGTTGCACTTATTCTTGCTTGTTTATACTTGTACACTTTGTTTCCCATGATAGACGGATACTTAGTATGTCATTATATTTTCTATATACACATGTGCGTTCACTTGGTATTTAGTTGTGAATGCAAACTTCCTACATATCTTTACATGCAGCAATGATGCTTGGCACTATACCTCTTACCAGTCCCATCGAGGCTCCTGGGGGCATCTACATTTACTTTCTCTTACACATCGCAGATGTTATTATTTCATTATTTACTAATTTTTACTAGCTCACTACTTTCCATTGATCTATACACACTTTGACATATTTTTATCTTTCTAACATGCTAACGGGTGCTTTATGTAAAGAATTTTCTTTACGAGGACTATATGCCACCATGGTTGTCTATTACACTTTAATTGACATTACTTTCTATTATATGTTATTGTTTGTGGGCTATGCCCTTTGTCTTGTATGCACACTGTATGTATGATTTTGGCCACTTCGGCCCTAATTATCTTGTGACATTGTGAGCGATGTCCCATGTCTAAAACCCAATTTTCACAGTCTATCTTGTCTTCTTGCTTGATTGTGCATTGTCTTCTATTTGCATACTTGCTTTGATTATGCTCACACATGTTACTAGCCACTTTTTTTGCATGTGCCTTGGTTTCTACCATGCACATTCCCTCCTCCATGTAGGGACACGGTTCGGTTCAGCATCAGAGCCTCTCTCTTGGGTTGCATTCTCATAGCAACATCGCATACACACTAAAAAGGGGGGGCATACATTGGGTGAATTAGTCACCTCATACAACATCCAAGAGCTTTATTACAAATATACACATTATAGAATCAAAGACAATCTAAAGTTACAGAAATGGCCCATAATCGATTTAGGTTCTCGGTTTAACATAGACTCCATCACCTAGATACAAACACTAGCTCCCGGGCGCTTCTTACCTCTCATAGGTGCCTATATCCTAGGGGTGGATATAACTACTTTCTTATATCAGCACATTTCATGGCGAGTTCATAGAGCAATTTCATAGGATCGGTGTTGGCCTCATGATACAAAATGCATGCAATCTCCTATAATATCCTTCAATTGGGAAAATCATTACACTTGAAATAATATACAGAATAATACGAAACAAGAATGGAACATACCATCTACAGTGGTGCATATTCGGGAAGTAGTCATGGAAGGAGAGTAACACTAGACCTCTCTCCCAACACTCTTATGTCGTAGCGTGAGATCACCCAAAAAAACTCCCACTTGGTGTGAGATCATCCAAAAAACTTGTTCTTGGTGTGAGATCACCCAAAAAAACTTGCACTTAGCGTGAGATCACCCAAAATACTCGCTCTTCTATAGCAAGTCAAGACATTTTCTATCTTTTTTGTTCTTCATGGATCAAGTGCACACTTTCCTTTTTACACATTTTCACATACTAATGAAAAAAATTATCATATACACATATTTGACTACTTCTCTCTTCTTTTGCAGGTTCATCCCTAATACACAATAATAAGTAGCCTCACATCAGAAAACACAAGCACAACAATAGGCACAACATGGTATAACACATACGGTTCACCCCTAGGGTCACTTCCTCTTTCTTAGTTTCCATGCTTCATCTTTATCACTTCACACTTTTACTTGTCCACTCAACTCACATTTCGCTATCACACTCTACATGGTTATTAGGTACGCATCTCTTATCTACTTTATATTATCGATTATTCACTCAACAACATAGAGTGGGGGAAAATGTAGACACAAAATAATGCACTTGGGTACATTTAAGGTTCGAAAACACACATTTGCATTCATATGATTCCTAAGCGAGAAAACTAGTAATTGACAACTATCTTTGTCCTTTTTGCTTTGTTTCTTATCTTCTTTTTGGTATTTCACACCCTACATCCCAATTGATACTTTACTTGCTTATATTTTATGACTTGGATGCCGAGTACCCAACCAGGATGTCGCACCCAATCACCTTCAACCCCTCGGGGTGCCCCTGACCCTTTTCTATCTTACTTGCTTCTTTTGGGTCTCTTTTATCTTTTGGGCATCTTATTTTCTTATGGGTCGGCCTTCCAATTGTCAATTACAAAATTCAACCAAGGGAATCATATAAATACAAAGCTATGTGACCAAAATAAAGGACCAAGCTCTAAGCATCTATTATCATCACCTAAGCTTACATCCAAAGGCATCTAAGAGCATCAAAAGCATCCATCTAGCATCCATTCAAGGGACAAGAGACTGTATTTTCTACATACACTACATAGGAAGGGGAAGTTCATTATTCCATTCACACATATATTTACATTGGTACATCTAATTATCATTTGTTATCTAATGGATCTTGTATAAGGTCATCCTAGGAAACCATTTTCACACACGTACAAAAGCGCATGGAGTTTGAGATGTATTTTAGTGCTCAGTCGTAATTTCACTCATTCAAGTGACCATCAAGGTCAGTTTAACTCCCCATATTTCATCTTTAATTTTTTTTATTTGATGTAGTTTTAGGGTTTCTGGTCATCATCTCTTTACATATTACAATCAAATTCTACAATCATAGTGCAACATAAAAGAGACCAACAATGACTATCAATGACCATCTTGCAACACTAGAAAAACCAAGTTCTGAGCTCCTACACAATCATAGGTGCCAGGAGATGTTCCCGGTGCCTAGACACCCTTTCCCGATCCGGTACCCTACCCCAGCTTATCTAATAGTTCCAAAATTTTGAGCTCATTTGTGACAATCGCCCTTCCCATTCATACTTTCTCCCACTCTACATAGTCTCATATCAAGCATGAATCAGCTAAGTCATTCTTTCCCTCTCTTGCACTTAAGGTTTCATACTTCTTTAGCTTATTTTTGTGTCAAATTTGTACTTTAGCATTTATTTATCATACGTGACTCTGTAATATCTAGGGTTTTACAAATTTAATATTTGTTAAATTAGACTCTAGTGGTGAAGTGTGTGCGTAGTATTGTGTTGTGTTTACTTGATGTGAGATGCTTCTTGTTGCGTATTAAGGATATACCTGTAAAAGAAGAGTGAAAGAGTAGTCAAAGTTATGTATATGAGAAATCAAAGTAACATGTGTATAAGTAAGTAAAAGTGTGAAAGTATGTAAAAGGAAAGTGTGCACTTGATGTATAAGAGTGTAAAAGATAGAAAATTATCCTTATTTTCTTGGAGTTGTTGGATTTGGATGCCGATGGTGAGGTTTTGGGTGATCTCACGCCAATAGAAGAGTGTTGGGGAGAGAGGTCTAGCTTTTCTCTCCTTCCATGATGCTTCCGATAAGCACCACTACACATGGTATATCCCTTATTAGCTCTAATTGTTCTAATTATAAGTGAAATGTACTGATAGATTGAATTTTGTAAATTAAGGCAAGTGCTTGCTCTTTGGAGAAGCGTGTGTTGTAAACTGCTGGAAATTGTGTTGAACTGAAAATTTGACTATTTTTTCCCAAGACACAAGCACCCTTTGTAATTTTCTATGTATGAGTGGTAGTTTCTGCTATGTGTTTTAGGCCGAAGTCGATTCTCGAACCAATCGAAACTATGTTCTTGTGTTGTTTTTGTATTGTTTTTGTTGTACTTATAGCTCGAGCTATTGTAGGGATGATTTATTCACCCAATAGATGCCCCCCTTGTTTGGGGTACATGTAACAATTATAGGATAATGTGGTCCAAAGGAGATGACCCAATACCGATGATATGAATTGGATACCTACATGGGGTAGAGGATTTAAATGGTAGAAACCAAGGCACATGCAAACAAGGTAGGTTAGTAATAAGTGTTAGTAGAAAATATAGCATGCAATAGAATTCAATGTAATAAGCAACTAGGAAGATAAGATGGACCGCGAAAAGTGGGTTTCAGACATGGGACATTGCTCACAATGTCACAAGACAATCAAGACCAAAGCAACCAAAAGCATATAATGATCATACATGACATAGGGCATAACCCATAAATAATAGTAAGAAAAAAGTGATAGATAACCATGGTTGTATAGATCCTACAAGGAAAATGTTACACATGAAGAACCCATTAGCATGTTAGAGATATAATTAGTATTGCAAAGTGTGTAAGATCAATGAAAATTAATAAGTAACAAGTAGTAAGTACTTGAAATGATAGAACTGTTATGTGTAGAGTATGCGAGTAGCAAAAAGTAGATGCCCCTAGGAGCCTTGGTGGGATTGGTAAAGATTTGTGTCGAGCATCATGCATCGTGTATGAATTTGTGATAGGTCTTAAATTCACCTCAAGATACCAAGTGAACGTGCATGTGTGTATATAGAAAGATAATGATATACTAAGAATCCATCATGCATGGAAAATGAAGTGTAACATGTAAATAGAATAAGCTAACATGAGTAAATGCATCCAGGATATAAAAATCTTGTATGAGTGTGATGGTATGATATGCAAGGTGTGAAGATGACATGAGTAGCATTTTCCCCCAGCAGATGTGTATGAGATAAGGTTCATTCGAAATCCTCCCTCAACATCAAGAATGAACCATAGAACAAGAGTGTGTCATTGGGAAATGAGTGTGTTGTGTGAGAATAAATGCTAGAAAATATGTATCATGAAGCACGTAGCATGAAGTGTGTATGATGTGAGGTTCATTCAAGTATTTGACCATCAAAAGTTGAGTATGAACCGTGGAACTAGAGTGTTTCATTGGGTAATGATGTTACAATGTGTGTACCAAAGATGTAGGAGTGCTTAGGAAGATGAAACGTGAAGTGTGGAGCGTGAAGTGTAGTAGTAGATATTAGTGTTGGGGTTAATCACACCAATTGTAGATATATATCATATCTAAGCATACAAGAAATAAATATGGAAATAAACCAAAAGAAACATTCCACAAGATATAACGTGGTTCAGCCAGTGTGGGCTATGACCACCAAGAAACAACCAATATATTATTAAAAGCTTCATAGAGGATATACAATGAAGATTTGTAATCTTCCACACCTCTCCGGATGTACAATAATTTCTTCCTCAAAAGCTTCTCTTTTTCTCTCTCCAAAAATTCCTTCTTACAATTCTTCTAATTCTAGCTTCTAACCCTAGATTTCTAGCTTATATAAGCATATACAAACTTAGGGCACTTTATCTATGCAATTACAACCATTAGATCACCTTTTATTTAAAGGTTAGATCTAATTCTCGTGACTTAAATAAAAGCAATCACGCACAGGTGACCGATGTCAGTTCCTCCTTTCTGAATCGATACAAGTCCTCAGGTGACCGACGTCGGTTACTATGTATTCTAGCAAGTTAATAAAGCATACTCTTTGTGAAGTAATTGAGCTCCATAACTCAAAAATCTCCTACTTTGATATAAATTTCTGCATTGCACCATATAGCTCCATTCTTGGATCCTTTCCTTGGCATGTTTCTTCCTCTTCAAGTCTCAAACTCGAAAACCAACAGAAGTGGAGTGTAGCTCTAACTTCTCTTTTACCAACAACTTCATTAGCATATTTGTAGGGTTCTCTTTCATATGAATTTTCTCCAGTTTCAGCTTCCCATCCTCCAACACCTACCATATGAAGTGATATCTCAACTGAATGTGTTTTGTTCTTGAATGAAACGCTGAGTTATTTTCCAAATGAATTGCACTTTGACTATCATTGTACAATTTGCAATCCTCTTGCTCCTTTCCCAACTCTTCCATGAACTTTCTCATCCATATCATCTCTTTGTTATCCTCTATAGCTACAACATATTTGGCCTCTGTAGTAGACAAGGCCACAACCTTCTGCAATCTAGAAATCCACTAATTGTCATCCCACCTACTGTGAATACATATCCAATAGTGCTTCTCCTACTATCCAAATCACCAGCCATATCTGAATCAACATAGCCGCATAAAGAAGTATTTGACCCTCTATAGCATAACTACATGTTAGATGTCCCTCTCAAATACCTGAGAATCCATTAGACTTCTTTCCAATGTTCTTTACTTGGATTGGCCATAAATCTGCTCACAACTCCCACTACCTATGCAATGTTTGGTCTAGTACAAACCATAGCATACATAAGACTTCCAATTGTTGAAGCATATGGAACTCATGCCATGTACTCAACCTCCTCATGTGATGTAGGAAACTGATCTTTGCTCAATTTAAAGTGTCCAACCATAGGTGTACTTACAGGTTTTGAATTCTACATATTAAACCTTTCCAACACCTTATTGATATAATGTTCCTAAGACAAATACAATTTCATGTTCTTCTTGTCTCTAAGAATTTACATGCCAAGGATTTTCTTTGTAACTCCCAAATCCTTCATTGCAAATGTATGAGCTAACTTTTCTTTAAGCTCACCAATGTCTTGCATACTAGATCCTGTAATAAGCATATCATCCACATACAGTAACAAAATAATAAAGCTTCCATTTTCAAGCTTCTTGAAATAAACACAATGGTCAAATTCACATCTCATATAATCATGCTCATTCATGAAACTATAAAACCTCATATACCATTACCTTGGGGCTTGTTTAAGCCCATACAAACTCTTTTTCAACCTGCACACAAGTTTCTCCTTACCCTTGACTTCATAACCAAGTGGTTGTTGCATATATATATATCTCTCTTCCTCTAAATCATCATGAAGGAAAGCCATCTTGACATCAAGTTTCTCTAAATGCAAATCATCTACTACAAGTAAACTCAATCCAGTATGAATAGAAGTCATTTTTATGATAGGAGAAAATATCTCACCAAAGTCAATAAAAGTTTTATGTGCAAATTCTTTTACCACAAGCCTTGCCTTGTATCTTTTATGTCCACCCTCTTCTTCCTTAATCCTGTAAACCCATTTGTTCTGCAATGTTCTTTTACCTACTGGAAACTTAACCAAATCCTATGTCTACTTTTATTCTAAGGATTACATCTCCATTTACATGCCATGTTCCCACTACTTGTGGGTTTCATCTTGCATTCCTTTTTCAAAAGTTTACGGTTCACCACTATCAGTCATCAATAAATAAGATAAGGAAGGTGTAAATCTTTCTAGAGGTTTACTTACCCTTTGTCACCTTCTCACTGAGATATATGGTGTTAAAGGCTCAATCTGTACGTCTTGTACATTAGTATCCACCTCTGATAGTGACCGATGTCGGTCACCTCTTGCCGATGTCGGTTCATATAATCAACATTGGTCGTGATCTTCTATAGCCGACGTTGATCCTAGCGGCGATCGACATCGGTTCTATTCAACTAATCTTGGTTAAAGATGACCGACATTGGTACTGTAGATGTCTTTTCTAAATCGAGAATGCATTTTCATACACAAAATCTTCTACCAGTTCATCTTTGGGTACCAAAACTTAATCCTTGTACATTCTCTTTTCATTCCATTCAATTTCATGAATCCTAACAATCTTAGAATCTTCTAAATCCTAAAAATAGAATCTAAAATCACTAGAGCCATAACCAATAAAAGTACATCTCTTGGATTTAGCATCCAACTTCTTTCTATTTTCTTTATCAACATGCACAAAATATTATGAACCAAATACTCTAAGAAAATAAATATCTACCTCTTTTCTAGTCCAAACTTCTTCTGGTATTCCACCATCCAGTGCACTTGAAGGCCCGCGGTTAATTAAATAAACCATCGTGTCTATTGCTTCTACCAAAAACTGCAAGGGTAATCCAATATGTATCCTCATTCTTCTTGCATGTTCCATGATTGTCATGTTCATTCTTTTAGCAACAACATTCTCCTATGGTGCTCTAGGAACCATTCTTTCTATGCGTATTCCATTCATTGAATAATAATCATTGAAAGCTTTATTGCGGTACTCACCACCATTGTCAGATCTCAGGCATTTTAAATTTGAATTTTATTCATTTTCCATAAGGGTTTTCCATATTTTAAAACTCTCAAAAACATCATATTTACATTTAATACAATAAACCCATACCTTTCTTGTGGCATCATCAATGAAAGTCACATAATATTTGGATCCTCCATGAGAAGCTACCTAGGTTGGTCCCCAAACATCTGAGTGCACAAGATCCAATTTTTTCTCCTTTTTTTTTTACCCAACTTTGAAAAATATCACTCTCTTTTACTTTCCAAATATACAATGCTCACATAAATCAAGATCTAGATCTTTCAAATCTGATAACTTACCCTTAGCCTTTAAAATTTGCATTCCTTTTTTACTCATATGGCCTATTGATTATGCCACGTGTTTGCATCTCGAGTCTAAATTAGACAGCCAGAAAAGGAATCCCTTGTAATGTACGTACCCAAAATTATAGGGTATTGTACCACCGAATGATGTTACACATGCCCCAATGATGATACAGGTCACCTCGCAAGGTGTTCGGGATCTAGAGAAGCTCACGAAGTATATGTTAGCATCCCAAATGCTTTATCTAAGTTCCTTGTGATTTGTTTTATCCCTCACCCCCTTTTTAAAAGATTTTTGACCTTCAGTGATGAAAGCTGCTGCCCCGCCGTGGTGGCGGTCCTTCACATGTTTTCCAACATGCTCCTTTGATCGCGACTTGTGTAATTTTTCAACATTTACCAGCTTTTCTCAACTTGCCTTAGCTCGTATTAATGTTTTATGTTCCCTGGAATTGTGTTTCTTCATTGTTTAATGGTAAAAGAGTTCTAATAGGAATAACCTTTGGGTGAATGTGAAATCTATAAATAGCCATTATTTTCAAGCAAATGGCCCCTCAAATTCTCATTTCCATTGTTTATTCTTTCAATTTCTTGCTTAGAACTCTTTTTTTTTTTTCATGTTTTGCATCCATGCTAGTTTTCCTTTCTTTGTTAGAAGCCATTCGATCTTCTTGCTTCAACCTTGTTCACTGTTGTTCATATAAATTAGTTTAGAGCAGAGTAGTGTCAGTTGTAGATTGAATTCATTAGAGTTGCAGGTTGTGTTCTTCACAGAAGGTAGATTCTAGAATCTCTCGGTACACTTGCGTTTTATTCGCATAATAAATCCCGCTAGGAATTGCATACGCCAAGCTCGTCACTTGTACTATCCCTCTCCTACTTGCATTATATTCGATCACATCCAAAGCTGCCATTGTTCAAATACCTTCTTGTTGATGCTCGCATATACCGCTTCTTCTACGGATTCACGTGAACATGAAGGAACGAGAAGATCATTTTGAGGGGACAAAGTCATACACTACTGGATTCGCCACTATTCTACAAATTCCATGTTTTATCTATCAAAGTTCTAGTTAAAACATATCAAATAGAGTAGTGAAATATTTCATTTAGTTAAATTTCATTTTTGATAATTGCTGGGAAGCTATGGGGATTGATAGTTTCTCAAAACTATGATTCATTCCTCACTTCTGAGGTAGGATCGAGAATCTTTCAATTAAGTTAATCAGCTATTTAGTTATTTAGGATAAACTCACAATTTGCACATTAAGGCAAAGTAGCTACACCAGCTACCTTACTTGTTTTAAATTTTGTTATTAGACTAGTTGTCATTTTCTGAATATATTAGATTAGTTGCTCTTTCAATTATATTCAAAATTCTATCAAAAATACAAAAATAGAGGAATATATATATGTTGTAGATATATCTTGCATAATTAGTTTATTTCATTTCAGTTAGGTTTATATTGATCTTGTATGACAATCACGGGACCTAGGGAGCCAGGGAATACATTTTTGAGCCAATCGTGCCTCAACCCAATCTTGTTGTAGCATTAACTAACATAGACCAAAATATCATAATTCAGGTCTTCCAAACAACAACAGACCTACAAGAAATCAGCACATAACTAAGAGGATTAAACATAGAAGACGACAAAGCACACACGTTCTGGTCAAATCAGCCAAATTATAGACTGCCTTGATAGATATCTATATGACTATAGAAGGACCTGAAAGAGAGCAAACATTCGGTTGTGATCCACTAGTCCCATAGCCAGACACAGGAGACCTCCTCGTTGATATAGACACTAGCTTACATATCCAAGTTGCGTAACACCTGTTAGGTACTCGAGAAAATCGTGTAACTTCTAGTTCTAAACGTAGAGGCTGAAAAGGCATATGATTACTAGATACTCGGAATTAGGGGTTGACTCTTCATATGACCATAGGAGGTCCACAACAACCACAAACTTACAGTTGTGATCCACAGGTCCCACAACCCAATGGGCCTACAAACCAATAAAATATTGACACTAGCTTGCGAACGCTGGTGTTTAGGTCTTCTCCACTTCCACCAGACATCATCACACAACTATCATTATTAAACATAGCAACTAACCAAGCTAAAGATTTATGGACTAGACCAGAGAATCATCCATAAAACACCAAAAGATCCACTACACATTTATCCATTCCATTTTTATGACCTTGTCAGGAGATATATACGAAGCACCCATAGGTCATCTTCCACGTATCCCACAACTCATAGATCAGATCATGGCAGAGCTCAATATTGATTGGAGCCTTTGAATATTTATCCTCGAACGATCTATCACACCGATTCGGAGTTAGGAGGGCCTTCTTTGCCTTAGATTCGCAGATCCCGTTATTGTGTGTTGAAGACATAAGATTACCTAACTAGTTTATCTGGAACCCACGTGTATTCCATCCCCACTGGCTGTCTCGGCACGACCTCGGGAGGTCGGGTGCGAGGAAGAGTTACTTGTAGATTCCCATGCTCGCATGTCACTTTTCCATCATACAAAATTGGTGAACCTGACGTGAAGGGAACAATTGCTTCACTTTCACACTCTTCTTTTAGTTTTATCCACCTTTGCTCTTTCCCATTATTCGGGTATTCATATACCCCCAAATATGTCAGATACGATGCATATGGCAAACCTCTCCTAGGTCTTGAAGCATACTATGATCAACTAAATAGACAACCATCACCCTCACTCTTAGCATGGGGTGATAACTATTCAACTAACCGATTTTCAACACAAACTCCACCTCAAAGGACTAGATATAGTTCTTCTTTCCAAATAGAGGAGTTAGATCAGCTCACTCAAACGCAACAACCAGAGCCTTCAGGCTCAAACAACATGACGCTCACTAGAGAATCTGGTTCATCTCCTCAGGTGTTGCTTAGACCACAAATTAGTAGATAGTCATATCCATATCTGTTTTTAGATGACGAATACTTAGCACGTTATTCTAGGAGTGAACAACACTCTCAAAATATGTACCCACCTATAAGAGGTTTGCAAACACAACCCGAGGTCTCATTCCAAGAAAACACCCCCATTCCTCCACCTATAGGAAATGCCCTCGGTGAAACTTGGTAGGGCACCGATCAATTCATAGCAGGGTACCATATGCCTATACAACCTCAAGATATACAACAAATGCCACTAAGGCAAAATACCGTGTCTTCACCAAATGAGGTCATCTCAGCCTTAGTTGAGAAGGTTAGAGGGTTGGAACTTGCTCAAGCAAATCAAAATCCATAGTTCATACAAGCAGGAACTTCCAATCCTCCACATCATCCTAGCCAAGTAGACCTCCTCACAGGAATAGGCACGTTGGGTATGCCTCCTCAGTACTTACAACAAACACCAACTAGAACCACGTTTTCTAACGCCGCTCCAGTTGAGAATATAATACCTCCGGTTTAGTACAAAACAACCCATTCCTGAGCAATGCTCCTCCATACTTAAACATGTATTCCAAATCACCATAGGGAGATATGTTCTCTTCTCCCGACATGTTTTCTCAAACACAGGGATTTCCTTATGCCCCTGCAAATACATATGCTATGCCATATCAACAACCCATTCCACCTCCACCCCCTCAGCAAGCACCATCAATGGTCGAAACCTATGCGATAGGGACTTATTCAGAATATTTGAAAGAACCTTTAGACTTCACTATACGAAGTGTCATGCTTCCAAGACCTCTCCCGATCTACCCAAGTACAAAGGAGAGGGAGACCCGAATGCACATATTAAGGCCTATGCCACAACCATTCGAGAACTGCTCCCTTGGGATGGAGTTGTTGCTAAAATATTCCCCAAAAATTTAGAGGGTATCACCCTTGATTGGTATTACAGAATACCTAAAGCCTCAATACATTCATTTAAACAACTCGTTTTAGAGTTCATCAAGGCGTTCGACATGAAAAAATTGTTGAGAACAGGAATCAGGGAATTCTTGCATATTAAACAAGAACACAATGAATCTATTGCTCATTTCATCCAAAGATGGCGTACAGTCCTCTATTCTTCAGCAAGCACTCCAAACATGGATCAGATGGAACTATGTGATTTATTCCTTCATTCTCTCAGCAGAGAGATAAAGGAAGAAGTCTAGAAGTTCCCACTAAGAACTTATGATGAAGTGCTCAAGAGCACTCTCCGAATAGATCAAGTTACAATAGATAGCATTGCAAGACATATGGAAAAAATGGGAGGTTAATCATCCCCAACAAAAACACTACGACTTATCCTACTACCACAAACGCCAATCAAGGACCTAAAATCCTTAACAAAAACTGCGGAGTGACAACAGATGGAGTGACTGACCAAACTAAAAAAGCAAACATTGTAAA
Organism: Taxus wallichiana var. yunnanensis; assembly: GCA_018340775.1. Taxonomy (NCBI): domain Eukaryota; kingdom Viridiplantae; phylum Streptophyta; class Pinopsida; order Cupressales; family Taxaceae; genus Taxus; species Taxus wallichiana. Next base: position 697,090,009 of record CM031244.1, on the reverse strand, counting down.
TATTCCACCACCAGTTAACAATCAACGAAGCAACAATTTTACCCCAACAATCAACGCGGTGGATTTTAATCGTCCCCAACAACAATAACAACAACAACAATGGCAGATCCAGACACAGGGTCCAAGTCAAAACTCAACTGGATATCAAAACCAAAACCAAAGGCAATAAATGTAAAACTTTAATCCTAATAGTGAACAATTTAATTAGAGTTTTGGACCACACCATGCCAAACCAACAACCTAGGAGTTATAATCCCAACTTTTATTTTGGTTTCCACAAAATTCGAGGCCATGACACTAGGACTTGCCGCGATTACAATAATTTCATGCAACGTTTTCCAGAAGAACAAATACAACTCTTCATAGATATGTTCTTAATAGATTCTATGACACCTATGCCAAATACTTTCATAGGGGCAGTTTCCCCTCAAAATGCACCTCTTAAGATCTTCAATGATCCACTTCCAAATCACAATAACAATAATAAATTAAATCCAAATGGGATGAACAAAGGTGTAATGACAGGAAATAACAATCATGAATCCTCAACTTCACTAAATCCACCTATTGCACCGTAATTAGGAAATCAGCCACGAACCAAGATAGTTGGTCTAGTGGAGTTAGATATTGAGCTGCACGTAGAAGCCATAACAAGAGCGCGAGAATATTCTTCTCAACCAAATCCAATCTATCCACTAGAGCCAGATAACATTCAACAAACGTTGGTAAAACCCATAGGTGCTTATGATTTAATTAATGACTTAACAAAGACCTTCTCTCACATCTCCTTTTTAGACTTAATGAAAAATTCTCCTACCCATAGGGCTGCTCTTTTAGAAGCACTAGGTCTAGGTCATTTAATTAACATCACTCCACCTCCCGAAACACAAGTAAACCATATAGACTTCAATATCCACCCTCCAGGGTAGCAGATAGGGATACCGAGTTTATATTCGACATAAACAAAATGCCAATAGATGTTGAAATTACACGTAGAGGTGATCCGGCCTTGCATTTACAGGTGTGGGTTTACAATAATTATGTTAAACGTGTAATGGTTGATGATGGGGCAGCAGTTAACATTGTCCCCTTCTCTTTCCTTCAAAAGCTAGGATATGGAGAAACAAACTGTTCCACAACAAGAAATATGCTAAGAGGTTATGACAACCTTAAAGCTACTTCAATTAGGACTATAATACTACCAGTCACCTTAGGACCCAAGACAATCCTCATCAAGTTTTATATCATAGATCGGGAAACCAACTATAATATGATCCTCGGTCGACCATGGATACATCGCATGAAAGCAATCCCTTCTACATTATTCCAGGAAATAATATTCTTACACCTAGGAAAGATATTTGTAGCAAAAGGTGACCCAAAACCATTCGACATACACCTAGCAGACCTGAAGAAAAGACCAGGTGTTCACTCTGAGTTTGAACTCCCAACAAACCAACTTAACAAACCAATTGACTCAAAACCGGAAGAAAAATTAATACCTACAATAGAACTAGAAATTACGAACCTAGTCAAGGGCATCCCAGCCCTCAAGGATGAAGCTAACGTTGTAGAAACAGTTTCATTAGGAACTACTACAAAAATTGTCGAATTACTAGAACAAGATCTACCAATTTTCCTACCATTTGATTCCGCAGGTATGGGATGTACCCTAGGAGTTGGTTCTCTTCCAGCAGAGGAACTTTGCATGGTAGAAGTAACCAAAATAGAAGAAACAGACGCAAAGAATGTCCCAGCATCCATTTTTCCTAGTAAATATTGGACTCTCCACTTCAATGGAGCTAGATGTCGTTATGGAGCCAGGGCAAGTGTGATCTTTACTTCTCCTGAGGGAAAGATCCTACCTTTTGCTTTTAAGTTAAACTTTGAATGTACAAACAATGGCGTTGAGTACGAAGCCCTCCTCCTTGGCCTCATCATAGCCAAAAGGATCGATGTTAATGACATCAGAGTGTTAGGAGACTCGTAATTAGTTACAAACCAAGTCTCTGAAGTATATGAGACTAGATTTGAGCACTTACAGCTCTATAAAATAGCAGTATTAGATCTAAGCAAAGGATTCGACTTCATATCCATTGAGGTAATCCCACGAGAACAGAACCTTCTCATAGATTCAATAGCAACCTCAGCTTCGCATTTTACCCCAAGCAATGAGTTGGAAGATATAAGTTTCAAGGTATCACTTCGTACTAAACCATTGGTGACGAAAATGTCAACGAACCCTCTTCTAACACCTACATCTGAGAATGAATCTTCTATCTTACATCATGTTGACAGTGATAAAATCACTCTCGAATATCTAAATGCTTATGCAGAGCTACACCTTGCTCACCCTATAGTTGATCTTTCCCTAATACCACACTCCTCTTCCTACTTTGGAAATCCCACGGTAGAGTCTCCTCCACAGAAGGATCTCGATATCTACGAGATAGAAAACAAAGAAAGCTTGGAACTACCTCCAACCCCACCTGAATTTGAAGAAGGTAACGCTTCTTTGATAGAAGAAACCATTGACATAAACATTGGAACGAAGGAAGAACCAATAATTTTGAAGTTGGGATCCTCACTAACTCTGGAAGAAATAGAAATACACACCCAAATCCTCAAAAAACATCAAAAGGCTTTTGCATTTAATTATAAATAAATGACAGTATCGCACCACAAGTTGTAGTACATAATCTCGTCACTAAACCAGATGCAAAGCCAATTAAACAGAAGTCAAGACCAATGAATCCAAAAGTGGCTCTCATGGTAAAAGAGGAAGTAGTAAAACTTCTCCAAGTAGGATTCATCAAGCCCGTTGACTATTCACAATGGGTATCTAATATCGTTCCCGTCCTCAAAAAGAATGGGAAGATACGCATTTGTATAGACTTTCGGGATATTAACAAAGCTTGTCCCAAGGATGATTTCCCATTACCATCCATTGACATTATCATTGATGCAATAGTTGGATTTGAACTATTGTCCCTCATGGATGGGTTCTCAAGGTACAATCAGATTAAAATATCTGAACAAGATCAAGCCAAAACCACATTTATAACTCCCTGGGGAACTTATTGTTATGTTGTCATGCCATTTGGTCTTAAGAACGTCGGTGCTACGTATCAGCGGAAATGACTTATATATTCCATGATCTTATCCATAAAATTGTGGAATCATATGTGGATGACTTGTTGGCCAAGGCCAAGAAATGTTGTGATCATCCGAGAAGTGCTCGTATCATCCTCTCATGACTAATTGAGTATGGTGTCACATTAAACCCAGAGAAGTGCGTGTTCGGTGTAACAGGAGGCAAACTTCTAGGATACATTATATCTTCACGAGGGATTGATGTTGATCTAGCCAAAATACGGGTTGTTCTTGAAATGATCCCACCTTTGGATGAGTCTGGAATCAGGTCATTTCTTGGGAAACTCGGTGCAATCCGAAGGTTCATCCCATATTTAAGCTTTGTCATTCATCCAATCAACAATCTACTCAAGAAATATTATAGCATCGATTGGACTGAAGATTGCAACGAGGCCTTCAAAGCAGTTAAGTGCTTCTTGTTGTCACCACCCATGCTAATGCCTCCCAAGCCAGACCGCCCTTTGATCCTATACTCACGAGCCACTCATGTCTCAGTTGGCCTACATGCTAGCTCAAGAAGACGATGATAAACAAGAACGTGTGATCTATTTCATTAGCCAAACGTTGCTTGATTATGAAACACATTACACACAGGCAGAGAGAGAATGCCTTGCCATAATTTTTGCAACAAAACATTTGAGACATTACATGTTAAACTAGGAAACAAGGGTCATTGTAAAGACAAACCATTTATAAACATTTCTCACACAAGGATCTTTATCTAAAAAGGTTGGCCGTTTCATAACCCTAATGGGAGAATTTGAGTTAACATTCGTAAACCAAAAATCCGTTAAAGGACAAATCATTGCAGATTGGTTAGCTGACAATCCACTAGATGGAGGTGAGCTGGTAGATCTAGACTTTCCCAATGAATGTGTATACTTTGTCGAAACCAGACCCCCCATTTCTACATGTCCCTGGTATACTGATATCATCAATTTTATCATGGACCATACATACCCGGAAAGTGCCACATCATAACAAAGAAGGCGGTTACGCATTATTACCGCTAAATATGTTGTTTTAGACCAAGTGCTCTATCACAGAGCCTTCGATGACATGCTTCTAAGATGCGTCAACATAGAAGAATCCAAGAGGATTCTTCATGAATCCCATAGTGGGATATGTGGGGGCCACTTCGGTGGTCACGCCACCGCTCGCAAAATACATCGGATGGGCTATTTTTGGCCCACTCTCGAACATGACGCAATGGAATTTGTACGTAAGTGCCACAAATGTCAAGAATTCTCTCACAAGATTCACATGCCAAAGACAATCCCTGCAACCAATAGTGACTCCGTGGCCCTTCTCCACGTGGGGTCTAGACTTAATAGGGAAATTCTCTCCCTCATCAACCGATGGCCATAATTTTATAATCACAGCCACGGAATATTTTACCAAATGGGTGGAGGCCATGCCTCTCACCACTGTACCAAGTTCGGTGATTGTCAAATTCATTTTGAACCAAATTATCTGCAGGTATGGTGTCCCACAAGTCATTATCTCAGATAATGGCACATCCTTTAAGAACGACGAGGTTCGTGAGTTATGTAGCAAGTTCAAGATAAACCATCACACGGCCTCTCTTTACTACCCTCAAGCCAATGGGTAGGCTGAAGCAACAAACAAAACGTTGAAAGTTATTCTCCTCAAAATAGTAAAGGAAAACAAACAAAATTGGAATTTAAAATTATATCCGGCCTTGTGGGCCCACCGAACCTCAATAAGAACACCAACAGGAGTAACTCCTTTATCGCTGGTATTCAAGTAAGTAAACAGCTTCTCCCACTTGAGGTTGAAATACCCAGTCTCCGCATCTCATTACAAGGGATTCGGACAAAGAATCTTACAGGAGGCACGCCTCTCTCAACTAGAAAGCCTTCACGAGGCCAACTTAAATGCCGAACAATGGCATAGAGCCTATGTTGACCGGATGTGCCGGAAATATAACAAAAAGTCTATGAGTGAGAAATATATGAAGGAGATCTAGTTCTAAGACTAGACAAATGATCGATAAGAAAACCGATGAAGGAAGAAAGTTTTAGCCCAAATGGTTGGGCCCATACCGAGTCATGAAGGACTACGAAAATGGTGTGTATCTCTTGTGCACACTAGAAGGTGAGGAATTTGGTGAAACTGTCAATTCCTTACACCTTAAGTGGTTTTACGCATAAAATGTCAAAGTCATTGCTAGTACATTATAGCTACCTACATTGCATTAGTCTTTTAGCTACTTCATTCTGTCCATTTCGTAAAAATGATAGTTCAGGAGCTTACTCTTAAAAAATTGTTACAAATTTCTGAAGATATTGGCAAAAATATTCATATCACATCTCTTCAAACATCATCAAATATTTTCAAATCTTCTCATCAATTTCAACAGACAAACATTGACGGAAACCATACCAAGACCTGCATACTTGGCTTTGCTCTTTCTTTCTACTAGGTAAAGTTTTCCTTGCCTACGGTCTATTTCTGGAAGCTTCTTGGTGTCACATCTATCCCTCTTAAAATCTCTTGGAACGAAAGGATATCCCAAATTCATAGATCAGAAATGTCAAAATCAAATGAAATTAAATGAAATCAAAAGCACCAAGCAAACAAAATATTTTATTTTACACACTTCTTTGCCCCATCAACCTTTGGTGATAAGCCCACATCTCTTACCGGTGATGTGAGGTTGGGAAAGGAAAGAAGTGCCCTTACTCGCCTGTATCTTGCCTTTGGTGACAAACCCATGCTTCTTACTAGTGGCGTGAGGCAGGGTGTGGGGGGTCCAGTCACACAAACTAACAAATCTTGGTATGCTAAAAACACAAGTCAAATTATGTTAAGAGAAAGCAAATATCCAAACATCCAAATTCCAAAGAGATCAAATCCTCAAAACTAGATTTTGTCAACCAGGTTGCCATTTATGAATCTAAGTCTAGATAAACTGAAAATTAAGTGGCCTTCTAAGCTTGGTAGTAGTTCTGAGTAGGGTGGGTGTGTAGGTCCAAATTTGGTTCTTGTTCTTGGTTTGTCTGTCTCTCATCATTCCATTCAATCAAACTCATACAACTTGTACCCTTCCTAATTCTTGGTGTTGAGCCCTCGCGTCTTACTAGTTGCGTGGATTTGGGATTGGGGAAAGTTCATCTCTTTATCACTATGCATTCATCACGTTTTTCCAATATAAGAAGGAATTACAAACATTGCCCAAAGAGTTCAAAAGTTCAGTACTACCATATGTTAGTATCATCTCATATCAGCACTGCAAAAACATATAGAGTAAAACATTCTATTTACTATCATTTGTTGTCCATTGCATACATTCTGGAAACATGAAAAGAAAATATTCTACAAACAGCTAAAACACATTTAGAAAATGAGTCACAAAATTCAAGATACCAAGATTCTAGATCCAAACACACACACACACACACACACACACACAAATCGGGATGGGGAGAAGGATGTGAGAAGGGGTTTCTGAGTAGGGAATTAGGCCGACGAGGTGTATTAATGGACCGATGAGGAGAAGGGAGTAGAGAACACTGTGTGAAGAGGTTTCCCAAGTAGGGGACTTAGGCCGACAAGGAGGATTAATAGAATGATGAGGATGACAAGGTCGTAATGTAGGTCATGTGCAAATAGGAGAGTTAGAAGTAGCTTTAGATTTGAGAAGCGTAAGAGATCTATATGCCATGACATGTGCATAGATATCAATAAGAGTGGGCCAAGGTAATGGTGTGCATGGTGGAATACCTTTGATGATGAAAAATTATTTGTTATGGATGAACTTGAGACATAAGTGATGTATGGAAGGGATGGATTGGGCAGTGCAGAGCCAAGGGAGACCTAAAAGCATTTCATAACCTTTGATTAAACATATAACTGTGAATGGTACAAGCATGGTGAGGGGCCCACTGTAATGGGAAGCTTCACATGACCATAAGAATTAGGAACTAGAAATGTGATAATAGACGTTAGACATTTGATATCTAAGAGGAGTGTCATGGAGCATACATTGGTAACATTCAATGGATAGACCATAATATTGTTGACGATATAAGAACCAATAGATTCATTGATATGCAATGAATCACAAGTAAATGTAGCCTGATAATCATGATCTGAGAAAGTAATGACTGACAGGGTACATTAGTAATAACATCGAGAAATTCAAGAGGCCCTAATGAAGGAGGAGGCACAATATGGTATGTATGGTTAGCAGAAGAATCGGTAGCTTGCTTGTCATGCTTTGGTAAAGGGTCATTGAAGATTTTTAATTTTGATTATCATTGACCGGCTTAGAAGTAAATGGCTCAGGGAGCTCAATTGCATTGTTATCGATAAGATATTGAATAGGTGTTTAAGCTTAAAGAAGTGATCAGTGTGATGCCTAATGCATTGATGTTATTTACTGCATGCATTTTCATCATAATTGTAGCCATGGGGGTGAGAAGGATTGAGATTGAGTAGTGGAGGAAGAGTGATAAGATTGCTTTCAATAAGCTATGGTAATAGGAGCTGAGGTGCGTAAGGTAGTTTAGTAAAAGTATGCCTCGTGGGTTGCAATTGAATTTTGTCATGTGTAGAAACAACATTAACAAGTGGCCTTAGCTTCAGTGGGCTTAGGAGATGGTTTGAAAGTAGATTTAGCTTGAAACCTGTTAGAGGATGAGAATGAATCAATATCATAGTATTTCAATTTACCCATAGATAAAAGTTTTCCTTCCTACCGATAACACCCTAAACTTTTAGTGCAAATTAACTAGTTTAAAGCAAGACTAACACCACATAGTCTAAAGCTAATTATATAAGCTAAGGAATGAAACATCAATGATCAAATCTTAATAGCATAATAATGGAGATCAAATGAAACTAACATCTAACATCTAAGCATGCCTACTAGTATGTTTGATTAACTAACATAGACCTAAATAGATCTAGAGCAATCAAATTGGGAATGGTTGCTACTCCACAAATGGTGAGAAGATCTCTCTAGCACAAGACTACAATGTCATGCTAGATACCCTTCTACTAACCATAATGAAGGATTTAGGCAAAGATGAGCATGTGAATCCTTAAAGGAGTTTAGGCTCTTTAACATATATCTTATATGAGGCTACTAATAAAAGCATGGTGTAAAGTATTAAGGTAAGAGGTGAACTCTTTTTATAGTTTTCCTTTTGGGAGAAACTTGTATTTTTGTGCATGTGGGACTAAAATCCCCAAATTAGATTAGAATTGTTAATCATGATTAAGCTTTGTTAATCACAATTAGCAAATTAACAAGTGACTAAGATGCGCGAGCCTTACCAACCGCTAGTGGTCAACTAGAGGCTAGGATAAGCTTTTAAAGCTTCTTTGAGACATGTGGAGGAAAGTGGAATGATTTTGAGTGGTCATAAGAGGGGTTTGAGCAAATACTAGGGCATATTGACTAAAAAAGGGGGAAAATAGGCTTAATTAGCCTATAATCTCTAATTGTCTGTTTTAAAGAGGATTTTGACTTACGATTCGCCGTAAAGTGGCATCCTGAATGCAAAGGGGTTACACAATCAACAAAGTGTTTTTAATTGGCTAAAGTGGTAAGAAATGTTAGTTAATTAGTGGAAATCACTAATTATAATGGAATTGGTGAGAATGAGAGTGATTTGCTTGCATTTTGGAAATAAGATTGCAAAAGCGCAATTTAGGTGTCTACATTTGCCTTTGTTTGAGGTGAAGTTAGTGACTTCACTTCAAATATAGTAAACAAGCATAAACAGGTAAATTTTTGAAGAAAAAATAGAAGGATGAAGGATGCCCTCAAGTGTCGATGGGGTGATAGAAAAATTCAATCGACGATCGAAAATATGATTGAAATGGATAGAAGAAATATGATAGAATGGGCGCGAAACCCTTGGTTATTTTAGAAGAAAAATGATAGGGATAAACATGGTTGTTTATTTCCCAGGTGATTTGGAAGAAAAATTAGTAATGGTAACAAATGATAATGGAGAAGAAATGATTAATGGAGAATATAGGACAAGCCCAATCTTTGCATCTAGCCTTTCAATAAGCAACCTAGTTATATCATTTTTCCCCATGTGTACATCATCGCCTTTATTGAAATAAAAAAGTGTAAGATAACATGAAAAGCTAAATGACTAACATTTTTCATTGCTAAAAATATGTAACTCCATGCAACATACATAATGTCATACATTTGTTGCGACGTTTTGGAAATAAGATTGCAAAAGTGGAATTTAGGTGTCTACATTTGCCCCTATTTGAGGTGAAGTTAGTGACTTCACTTCAAATATAGTAGACAAGCATAAATAGGTAAATTTTTGAATAAAAATAGCATGATGAAGGATGCCCCCTCGAGTGTCGATGGGGTGATAGAAAAAGTCAATCGATGATCAAAAATATGTTTGAAATGGATAGAAGAAATATGATAGAATGGGCACGAAACCCTTGGTTATTTTAGAAGAAAAACGATAGGGATAAACATGGTTGTTTACTTCCCCAGGTGATTTGGAATAAAAATTAGTAATGATAACAAATGATAATGGAGAAGAAATGATTAATGGAGACTATAGGACAAGCCCAATCTTTGCATCCAAACTTTTAAATAAGCAACTGGTTATATCATTTTTTCCTTATGTCTACATCATCAACCTTTATTGAAATAAAAAAGTGTAAGATAACATGAAAAGCTAAATGACTAACATTTGTTCATTCTTAAAAATATGCAACTCCATGCAACATACATAATGTCATACATTTGTTGTGTGCATTTTGGAAATAAGATTACAAAAGCAGAATTTAGGTGTCTACATTTGCCCCTGTTTGAGGTGAAGTTAGTGACTTCACTTCAAATATAGTAGACAAGCATAAACAGTAAATTTTTGAAGAAAAAATAGCAGGATGAAGGATTCCCCCTCAAGTGTCGATGGGGTGATAGAAAAATTCAATCAACGATCGAAAATATGATTGAAATGGATAGAATAAATAGGATAAAATGGGTGTGAAACCCTTGGTTATTTTAAAAGAAAATGATGGGGATAAACATGGTTGTTTATTGCCCTAGGTGATTTGGAAGAAAAATTAGTAATGATAATAAATGATAATGGAGAAGAAATGATTAATGGAGAATATAGGACAAGCCCAATCTTTGCATCTAGCCTTTCAATAAGCAACCTGGTTATATCATTTTTCCCCTAGGTCTACATCATCGGCCTTTATTGAAATAAAAAAGTGTAAGATAACATGAAAATCTAAATTACTAACATTTGTTCATTGCTAAAAATATGCAACTCCATGCAACATACATTATGTCATGCAATACGAGAAAGTAAAATGATGCTAACTCAATGCAACTTACATAATGCAATGCAATACTATAAATTAAACCAACTAACCTAATAGAGAAACCAAGTATAATCACACATACTCAAACAAACAACGTTCAAGACAGTTGCACCAATTGTTTTTTATCAATTTACAATTCCTAAATGTTCGTGTTATAACGACAAGGGTTAAAAATAGTGCCCTAAGCAAGGATACATGTGAGGGGAATAACAGAGGACACAAGTATTCCCATGGAAAAGCTTTCATGCACTATGACATAGTCTTTGGAAACTCACTATTGCATGGGAGTACCGACATAAGTATGCCTAGCTTTTATTAATGGAGGTAGATCACAATGATCCGCAAGTCGTTTGAGACAAGAACGAACAAGAACCTAAGAAAGATGTTTTTGTAGGACAAATTTCAATGTTCAAGGACAATGCATTTGACATAGGCTTCAGCTACGTGCATGTTGTTTACAAATTTTTAAAAATGAATTTTTGCAATTTTTGGATTTTTAATGATTTTACTAGTTTTTGGGTTTTTGATGATTTTACCAATTTGTTTGGGTTTTTTTTTAACATATTTGAATGTTTTTTATTTTTTCGACTAACATATTTGAATGTTTTTTGGGAGTTTTGAAACATATTTAAATTTTTTTGATATTTTCTAGGATTTTCTGAAGCTATGTATAGGAAATGAAGAAATGTGGATGCCCCCAATGATGATGGGATGTACAAGGGAAGAATTCCATGCATATGCGGAAGAAAATGAAGATGAAAAAATTCCCCAACATTAGATGGGAATATTCAAAGGAAAAATCTTCATGCAGAAGTTGGATCAGGGCCAATATAGATAGGTTCAACATGATGATGAACGTAACCCAATGATGTGCTAGGAAGGAGCAAGGATGCCCCTAGCATAAGTTGGCCAAGAATCACATGATAGAACGAAGTGGAAGATTATTTTTGTGAAGGGGAAAAAGGTGTCCGTAAACATGGCAAAAAGGAAATCTTATACACATGGATGTTCTGAACAAAGCAGGAGAATAGTGAATGTCAATGAATGTGGATTAGAAGCCTCGTGATGAAGAAGTGATTAGCCAAAGACACGAATCGTGAGACCAGATACTGAGACTAGATTAAGAGTCCGAATAAGGTCCAAAAAAATACACTTTGTAACATACTAATCATGTTTTCTCATTGAGATTTAGTGTGTGCACGTGGAAATTTATTACCTCTTGGAGGGAATATTTGATAGACAACAAGTGAAGACACCCTAGCCAATGTGTAGGAATGATTTATTTTTCAAAGTTGATTTTTTTAATGGATTTATGGAAGGAGATCCATACATTGCTCCACTACCAACCAAACGTTTATAGCCCTAATGGAGATGCATTTTATTCTAACCGTAAAATTACTTTACTACTAGTCAGGTTTCCATAGCCCTGGTAGAGATTATTAGAAATACCCCAAGAGAGAGTTATATATCAATTTGCTTTTGCTTTTAGCTTTGGATTTTTTATTTGATTGATTTTTTTACTTTCGAAAACTTATTTCAGCTCTCTTGTTTGACAAGGGGTTAAGAACCACTAATGGTTTGATGGAAGGAGGCGGAAGTGCTTGTGATGATGACATTGGCTAGTGTTAAAAAATATGTCCAAAATTTCTTTGCAACAAGTTTTTTAGATGTTGATTGTGATAAGATCTCTATGAGGTCAGTCATTCTTTTATTTGCCAAGGTGATAAAATACCAAGGCCAAACGGATACCATAGAGATAAATGTCACAAAATGTGTGTGAATAGGCTAACCAAAATATCACCAAAGGGATGAAAATGGTAGGAAGACTTGCAAAAGAAGAGCAAGAAAGGGAAGAAAGAACATCCATATGTATGCAATACCTGATTGCAATGTGTGTTCGTTTACCTTTGATTTTTTTGAAATGTTTTCTCATTTTTTGTTTTTTACATTTTTTGAAAAGGTGAGACCAACAAGGTCACTTAGCATGATAAGATCCAACAACAATGTTAGTAATTTCCTTGATAAGGAATATTAGGCGTGTTTTCTTATCAAGAATCATATCATCCCCGATCTCAATGATCGTGGTAAGCTCATACTCAATAGATGAATGTGTTTTATCATGAAATGTGGATTTCATATACGGGATATTGAGGTCCCTATCCAAAGGTTTATGCACTTTGCACCATACTTGATGGGTGTGTTGATGTGCATTTTTGAATCGTGGTTGATTATGAACTTTAAGATCATTTAAATTATGTGAGCTTTGGATGTCTTAGAATTTTTAATCATAGTTGGATGAAGGAACCATTTGGGTTTCTTGTAAGTTGATATGTGACTTATCTGATCCTGAGAAGTGGGAGAAGAAAGTGGATGAATAGAATTGGTGGGAGAAATGACGGTGGGTTTGCCACATTCACTAATAGAAGAACAATATGATGAAAGTAAAGGATATGGTCCAAGAATGAAGAGGATGGGCAAGCAAGAGGTGTCCAATAGATCAAGATAAAGGACTACTAATATGTGGCCCTAAGATAGAAGATGAAGGACTACCTGGTGGTGTCCCATATATCGAAGATGATGGGATACTAGGATGCGGCCCAAGAATAAAAGATGAGGGACTTCTAGGACATGCCCCAAAGATAGATGAAGAGGGGATACGTGGAGGTGAGCCACATATAGAAGAAAATGGGCTTCTGGGAGATGAGCCACATGTAAATGATGAAGGGCTACTTGGAAATGCCCTACATATAGAAGCAAATGATTGGTTATTGTTAGTGCAAATCTACAACACCCCCTAAATGACCTTTAGATCTACAATCCAGAATTGGGTCATTTAGTGTGATTACACAACATTGAGTTTTCTCCAAGGTGTGGGACCTTGCAAGGTGAGAAAACTCTCCAGAGAAAGTTGGTTCTTACTCCTCTGTTTAGGTGTATGCATGAATTTGCAGAGGTTCAATACTAATTCCTACTCTAAATTCCAAGGAGACAGAGTTGAAGATGCAAAAAGGGGAAACAAAACTAAGCTAAAACAGGTGATACACCAAAGGAGTGATGAACTTTTGTTTTGCAAATAAACACAGATCATAAGAATGTAACACAAAACATGCACAGATTGCCAAGATATAATGAAGGATCATAAGACAATAATAACACATGAAAGGATTGAAAAAATCATTCAGAGCATGCATTATCATTCCTAGTTTTCAATACCATTATAATGGCAAGGAGGAAAATTATGTGTTCATGAGCACACTGTATGAGAGGTCTGAAACTCCATGAATCCACTTGCTAAGGAGAAAAGGGGAGCTTGTAAGAGAAAAACGTCCAACAAAACAAAGGATCGAATCCTTTCCATTTATAGTTGAAGCAAGGAGAGAGAAAATAGAGGAGGAAGCAAATCAGATCTTCTAATTCAACAATCCGCCATTAATTCCTTTCAAATCGGCCTACAAACCCATCGAATCGACTCCTCTGCTTCTGTTTTTGCATGTTGGAGAAAAAATGATGAATTTGGTGAAACACAGCTCTCAAAGCAATTTGATCTTGGATTAATGGCGTGAGAAGACATTTTAGGGTTTTCCCTCATCAAATCAAGTTGATTCTTCATCCTTGGCATGTGGGAGAAGGCAACCATGGTGGATTGAGCAAAAATAACTCATTTGAAGCAATCTGGTTCGCATTAAAGGCATGAAAGACGTTTCTGGCTTTTTCTTCCTCAAAACCTATAAAAATGATGTTTTTATGCCTCCAATGCATAGAGGAGATCAAGATCTTTCCAATGAGTCTGATTTTGCCCAAATCTAATCTTTGGATCGAAAGATATGCCCATCTGAAGATTTAGGGAAAAATCAGGGTAGAAATTTGGGCATAAATTTCAAGGCACAATTAGGTCAAAAATGGCGGCAAATCAGATTTGAAAACAGTCGATGGGCCCAAATTTTACTTTTTCACTTTTGCAAAAATTTCCCAAAACACTCCGCATCTCCGCACTTCCACTGGTTACGTGGCACCTTCTGGATGATCTGCGGGCCGAAGACCTACCTTTTTCCCTCTTTTTTTGAATTGGGAAAATTTCCCAAAACTCTCGCACCCCGCTCCTCGATGACACGTGGCACTTCCCAATTCACTGATGGGATCGCGGGCTCAAACTTCACCTTTTTCCCTTTGATTTCAAATTGGGAAAATTTCCCAAAAACATCCGCGCCCCACTCTCTCGATGACATGTGTCAGCTTCTGGTTTAGCGCGGAGGTGCGGCCCAAATTTTTCCCTTCTCCTTCACGGGCTCGCGGCCGATTTGGACTTTTGAGTTTTTAGCCAAAGAGGCTAAGTGTCAACAATTTCTCCGTGCCTCCGCCAACTTGCTTCCTTCCTGCAGCCCGTGGGTGGGTGGCTTGTGACTTTGCGCATTTTAGCCAAAAGGGCTAAGTGTCAAGTTTTCTTCCGCCAACTCGCCAACTCGCCTTCATCCTTGGGCAAAATTTGCATCCCACCTCCGCCGAGCCATAACTTTCAAAATATTTGGAGTTAGGAGGACTTCTTTACCTTTCTGGAAAGGGGAAGAAAAATCCTATCTAATGAAGCCATCTCTAGGAACTTTTGAGTGCTTTAAAATTGAAAAAATCTATCTTGCAGAAAAAGGAGGGAAGAATGAAGGCAAGTTAACCAAAACAAGCATGGGCTTATTTTGGATAATAGTTATCAGGTGGTGACCAAAGGTGAGAAGAAAATGGGCTACCAGAAGGTGAGCCACAAATAGATGATGAAGGGTTACTTGGAGGTGCCCAACATATAGAAGCAGATGATGGGCTACTAGGTGGTGACCCAAGGTGAGATTGTGATTGAGGAATCATGCTATGTAAAGAAGGATGTGAAGAAAAGATAAGATCTTCCTCAATGGTCTTAGGATCTTCCTTAGTATTCTGAAAAAAGGAATCAATTTCTTCTTCCTAATACGCAAGCGTATCGAAGTCAAGATTAAATCGTTTATCGTAATCCTCTAGGGGAATGCCATCATGTAACCCCAGGAATTCCGTGATCGTCTCTTCATCTCGAGATGAATCGATCGATAGGGGTATTTGTTCTTTGACCATAGGAGGTTGAATAGAAGAAATGGGTCTTGGTGTGGAAAATTGAGAAGATGATGACTCAAGAGACGAAGTAGATTTGGATCGAGATTTCTTACGAGTAGAAGAATATGTAGATTTGGAATTGATTGGCATAGGTTTTCCTAGAAGATGGCATATTTCCATGAAACAACGAGGATCACGTAGAAAATTAGCATATGATTGTGACATAGGAGTTTTCTAAGGTGTTTGCGATGTATGCGTCGACTTAGATGATTGCGACATGGGAGTCGACTTTGATGATTATGACATGGGAGTCGACTTAGAAGATGATTGCGACATGAGAGTCGCCTAAGAAATATTTTGATTCGTCCGGATCTTCAACGGAATAAGAGGTTATAGAAGCAATGAATAAGGGAGTCCTGCAAAGCAAGGGAGGACCATGGCTCAAGAACCAAATTATATGTTTGATCGATGGATCTTGGAGCCATATGGATCTTCAAAGGAGGAAGATGCCATTCAGGTGAATGATAAGGGGAGTCCTCCGAAGAAAGGGAGGACCGTAACTCAAGAACCAAATTAGATGTTTGATTAGCAAGACTTGGTGCCGCAAGGATCTTCAAAGGAGGCAGATGTAATTTAGGTGACCGATAAGGGAGTCTTATGAAGAAAGGAAGGACTACGACTTAAGAGTTGAATGCATTGAATAGCTTTGATGAAAAATTTTAGAAGACTAAAGTGAATCGAATAATAGTTTGGATTAGAGTCGAAGAAGAGTGGGAGGAAGCTGTTAGTGCAAAATCATAGCACCCCCGAATGGCCAAAGATGTGAAGTGGTTAAAATGGGGCATTCAGTGTGATTTCATAACATTGGATCATCTCTCAAGATGTGGGACTTGCAAACCTAAGATGATCCTCCAAAGAAAGTTGGTTCTTGTTCCTAAACTACCTGCCACAAACTACTCTAATGCAGGAAAAAATTAAACTATCCTAATCTAACCATTCCAAGGAACCAAAGAGAAAGAGAGGGTGAAAGAAAAGCTTACACTAAAGCGGTGATACACCAGAGAAGGAAACGGGTGAGATGCTTTGTTGAGGGAGGATGAAATAGGGGAGAAAGGAAGATGGGAAGGTCAGACAGAAGTGACACAAACCGTAACCTAATCCATGATCAAAACTCCATGAAACACAATGCCTTACACCTGCAAATGTGAAATACATGCACAAAAAATAGATTTGAAAGGGAGAGGCATGGAGAGACAACAAAACAATGCAAAGGGTTGAAGAAACACCACAAAAACACATTTTATTACTCTATATGGGTGCACAGACCATTACGTTTCTTCTTAGAGGCACAAAAATTCTTGCCAAGCGTAGGAGAAGGTTTTCAACTCAAAATGGAGTCAGAAACAAATTTGACAGAGTTTCCCTATGCCTAGAATAATCTCCCCTTTTCAAATGAGAAGTGTTACAATATATAGAAAGAATAAGAGAGAGAAGAGGGAAAATTTGAATCTTGTTTCAACTACCACGGGATATGCATTGAATCCTACCTTGAAGACTCAACCACTATCAATCAATGCCTTTCTCAAATCCACCCCAAATCTATCAATTATGGCTCCCTCTGTCTGTCTGGCGTATTGAAGAAGAATGGCGGATCGAATCGAATCGATCCGTAATTAGAGAAATCGGGCTCTGATTAATGGCCTAGAATATGTTTTCCCATTTTTCACCCACCAACACCTACAAAAATGATATTTTATGTTTCCAAGGCATAGAGGGCATCGAGACATTTCCAAAAAATCTTCTCCCACCCAAATCTGAGTTCTTAGTCAAAAGATATGGTCATTTGAATTTTTGGGTCATGGGTGCGTAATATTTAAATGTGTATATTTGTACTGGGTCCACGTGGCACTCGTTTGAGATTTGACTCCTTCCTTCACTCTTAGAATAGCACCCATGTGACACGTGGTGGCATCCGTAGGTTTCCCTATTTCCTTTATATTCTTCCTAAGTCTTTTCCGTTGTAGGCGAAGGCACTGTATCTCGACCCAAGACACATGGAGGCTTTGCGCATGTTTATAAATTGCCCCTAGAATTTTCCTTTGGAGTAGCGTGGATATGACATGTGGAGACCTCCACGGGCCTTTGGAATTTTCAATGGTCACCCTCACCTTTTCGGGCTCTAGGACACATGGAAGGCCCGCGCTCATTTGACAACCTACTTAGGGTCCCACTTTTGAATGTGCGTTGTTTGGACACCTAGCACCTTCCACCTGCATTCATTACTTAGCCATTTTGGGCCCATTCTCCTTTTGACCTTTGTTGACCATTGGCTACGTGGAGGGCTGGTGTAAGTTTAAGCCTCTACCTTGGGCTCCCATTTTAGAATTATGTTGAGCTGACACTTGGCACCTTCCGCCTAGTCAAAGACTTTTCAACAGCTAGTGCAACTTTTGGAGCTCTGGATGCGTGGAGGCTTGGCGCTTGTTTGAGCTTGCCCCTTTGGTTTTAATCTTTAGAGGTGTGTCATTTGGACACTTGGCAGCTTCATTGTCTCCTCCATACTTAGTTGATTTCGGGGTCCATCCTGAACTATTTCAGAGCCCGAAGACTTTGAATCTTCACCATTTCTTTTCCTTTTTGCTCCTGGCTCTTTTGACACTGCTCCTCCTTCCCCAACCTTGTTGTTCCATTTCTAAGCCTTCCTGTAATCTATTTAATAGATTTAAGGCACGTATTTTCTTGTGCAGCTATTTTTGAATTTCTCCTGCACAAGGTCGTTTGATCTTTCGCAAGCCCCACCACTTCCATTGTAGAGTCTCCCGTAACCTATTTACGTGGATTTGAACATGATTTCTCCGGTTCTTTCTATGCGCAGGTTATGGTTGATGCAATATTTTTCAAGGAGGAAAAATATGGATAACAGGAACTCGAATAATAATTTAGATTAGAAGTATCCAAACCATACCACCGACTATGAGATGAAGGTGGGGAACAGGGTACCCGAGTGGGTTCTATAACATGAAGAACCAAATGAGGCTTAGCCAGGATGGGCATCCTTTAATGGGAATGTTGAAACTTTGATTCCTTAGTGGTGTACGTATAAGAACCTAGCGATAACTAGTCATTATTGGCATTTTTTGAGATATAAATGTCTAAACCGAGATAGTGTGATTGAACTCCTTCAATTAGAAGGAAGTCCTATGTTGATTTGGGTAGACACTAGAAACTAGCTAGGCATTTTGTAAACATGGGTCCTAGGATAAACCAAGTGGCGTAACGATGTCAAATCATTACAAAGAATACCAAACAATAAATGGTCACAAACTGGAGGATCAATATGAAACTAAGGACACCCAAGAACAAAGAATGACCTACCCTAACAAGGTAATGTATGACACAGGATGTCTAAGACAATACAATGACTTCTAATACTAAAAACTCGGTCACAACAAAATTTTACTCCCTATGTTTATCCGAGATAGGTTTGAAACCAAATAGTGACAACACAATATCACCAGTTAGGTCAAGTTTGAAATAAACAAGACCTAAATGCTAAGAAATTGTTAAAGTGAACTTCTAACAAGGTATACTCAAAACCAATTTCTAAACACTAACAAAATTTAATTCTTATAAAATGGATGATACAAATGTGAGCAGTGTAACAATGTTATTTGGACATGTAATCAAACTTTGTGAGAAAGAAAGATTTTAGTATCAAAATGGAATTATAAAGATGCTAACAAAGTAACCTCAACACTCACAAAACTCAAGACAAAGCTAGGGTGTAAAAACTATGTCTAAGTATAACAAGAAATTGTTATGCGTGTGAGCAACGTAACCCTACAATATAGAGATTTAGGCCTAATTTCACAATGGAAACAAGACATAAATATCTCAATTGTATGGTTACAATGTGGGCAGCGTAACAATTCAAAAGAAGACAAAGATGAAATCACCTAGCTATGATGATAATAAGTCTCAAATATGGGTTCTTTGAGACAAGGGGGCTACTTAGATCATGAGTACTTACCATGCACACTTTCAAAACTTGCACTCCGAATTACAACCTAGTTGTGCAAGTAGAATACAAAAGTGGTGGACACATGATATCGAGCGATATTTGTATATGTTGCTTCCTTTTGTCCAAAAATGGGTAACAAGAAAACAAGGGTGTAGACCAGTGGTGTTGATATAAACTTGGTGTTATTTTCACAGAGTTTCACCTTGTCTTATGACAAGTGAAAACTAGGAAAAAATGACACTAAGTAGATTTCGTGATGAAATATCACATGATTTCAACTTTAAGATATTATTTTCCTTGTTTGAGAAACAAGAGTTTGAATCTAACAAATTTGTCACTTTTTGAGAGCTCTCAAGTATAACATCTAAGACAAAAACAATGGCTCCAAGCCGCAAGCTTCCTAGATAGTTCTCTATATGTGTCACAAGTTTAATTCTACAAGATCAATTTACCAAGGTTTCCTAAGGAGTATCTCGGATTTACTTTACCCCTTCTAATACAATGAGCAACTAGTTTGTTCGGTTGTATTATCACTACTGATCACAATGAAGAAGTAATTAGGATTAAATATTATTATCCTAATATTAATTATGCATAGTTTAAATTATTTAATTTTATTAATTAAATAATAATTGTTATTTGGTTATATGGTTAATCAACCATATTTGTCTTTTATTTCATACTGTTATATTATTGTAAACAATATATTTGTATCTATTCATTTTCGCCTTCGGATGTTATTGGAAGCTTGTTTATTCTGGCATTTGGTTGCACCTGTGCAACTTATTCTCCCGGATGTATTTGGCTGTGCAATATCTATAAATATTGCAGCCCATTCTCTGTAATTTTTTGGTTGATTGAGATTAATAAAATTATACAGGCTTCCGTCCCTGTTTCTCAATCTACATTTGGTACCAGAGCGAGTTGAAGCTCCTGGCAAGGTTGGAGAAGGTTGCAGAAGAAAGAGAATTCGTGGAGAAGAAAATGCACTGGAAGGAGAGCAGTCTGCTGCCTCCTATAGTTTCCCGAATCCCTGCAAACTCACAACCTCTGTCAGCGATTCAGTGTTTGGAACGCAAATTTTTTTTTTGCACAGTGCACTCAAAGACTGTGCAAAATTTACATGGTATTGGAAATAATACTAAATTTTTTTCCAATAAGGGTTTTGTCTCTACATTTGGTCTTTACTGTATTTGGAAGTCGCTTTGCTTGTTTTGGAGGTCTGTGTGTATATGCACCTGCAGTGAACAAACAGCCTCCTCAGACTGGATTTGGAACTCTGATCAAATCTGGTAGTGTTAAAAGCTTGGTCCATGCGGCCTGCTCCACTCTCCAAGCGACCTGCGCACCAATACAAAAGCAAAGCAAAGAAAGCATCATTGTACGCCACATCATCTGCCAATCTTGGTCTGATATTTATGTGAAAAGAAGTTCGTTAGACTCAAAGTCATCAACAAGCAAAAACAAAGGTGAATCAAGCCGCCTGCATGAAGGAGAAAACAGCTGGTGCGTTTTTTTAACAGCAAGAAAACAAAAAAAAAAAGCAGTGGAAATCCACTCTCCACGCATCTGCCTCCTCACGCCTCGGCCTGCACACCCAACACGGTGTCAACAGAAAAAACAACAACAAAAAACGCGGCCAAAGAAGAGTAAAAAGCGGCCTGCATAAAGAAAAAAACGTTTTTTGGAGCAAAAACAGTGCCCTTCTCCACTCGCCCGCGCCATTTTCTGTCTCCAGCGACCTGCACAAAGAAATGCAGGCTTAGTTGGTGATCAACAACAAAAAAACGTGGCCAAGGAAGGAAAAACAGCGGCCAAACACAAATCTGCGACCTGTACAAGCAAAAACAAACAAAACAAAAGCTAGAAGCGGCTGGAAAAGAAGGAGGCGGCTTCACAAAAGCAAACAATAACAAATAACAAGCTCCAGATCCGGATTTGGAGCAAAGGAACCCTAAAACGCCCTTCACCAAGATGCACCATGTGGCATCTTCTCAACCAAGTCGCATTTTTTTAAAGAGGTAAGTCGATTTTACTTGTCAATAAATACAAGTTTCTTCCTTTCATAGCTCAAGCGCCCCAAGTGGCCAAGTTGGTTAGTGCATGCGCCTTGGGAGTGAGAGGTCTGGGGGTCAAATCCCACCAAAAACACTCAAAAACTCACCTTTTGCATCTGGCGTAATTTTTGGCGTGAATCTGCTAAATTTAGCAGAGACTTTTTGAATTTAGTTACAACTAACTAAATTTAGCGGAGAAATCCCTAATTTAGGGTAAAAAAATTCCCATCTGGTCTATTTTTTCATTCCAGACATTTTTTGCAAAAGGAGACCCATCTAAAAATTGCATTTTCAGCTATTATTTTGCAATTTTTAGCATTTTGGGTCATATTGGGCTCAGGAGGCCACCAGGACCCCGAAACTGAAATTTTTTGCCTGTCATTCAAATTGTACAGTTTTTTTGAATGTAAATTGTATACTGCTGCATATTGTACTAATTTGTAGGTTGCCATAGTCAACTGCAAAACTTTGTAACTGCTCAGAAACTGGCAGAATTGTAATAAAAAACAGTAAAATTGGTTCTGTAACACTCACGAGATCCTAGATCTCATTCGCAGCGTTCGGTATATACAGTGCCTCTGGGAAGCACTTACGGGTAAAGCCGTCACGACTACTACTGCACTTAACGCCTAATATAGCTGCAACAACATCATAAATGGGCATCGTCCTATAAATCGACGGGAGTAATAAGGTCAAGGCACACACTATGAACCATCCCATCCGTGCAGCGTGAATGATTGCAAGACATAAATCCGGACTGAGAAATTATCCGAGTATATAGCGAAGTTACGCGCGCGTATGAGGATATTTCTTTGAGCCGGTGTCAATAATCGCACAGACCCCATCAGTACTGTCTTGGTACCACGTATTGAATTCTTTCACATACGTTAACGCCTCTTTCACGTACCACCGGAATATAGAAAGGCGAGCTTCTTCCACGTACCGACAGGTATATTGGAAGGGCGCGTATATAGAAAGGTTCGGTATATCGGACTAACGGTATATAGATTGGGAGACCTAATACCTAGAGTGATAAGAGCCAAACCCTGTCAGTGATCTCTGCAAAATGGGCACCAATGCCCCCAAATTTTTCTTCCGGATTCACAATTGCTCAGAGGAAGCAACTATGTTGCTTGGAAGACAAAAATAAAGACACAGCTTGAGTTTGAAGAAATCTGGCCTGTTGTGACTGGTACTCTAACCAGATCACCAACTGATGCAACACAACAACGACAATTTGATAGAGCAGATCAGAAAGCAAAACTCATCATCTTGTTTGGAGTGTCCGACGATGTGCAAGCCCACATTCGAGATGCCACATCAGCAAAAGAAGCATGGGATAAGCTGAGCACAATATATGAGGCCAAGAACAAGAATGTCATACTCAATTTGCAGAGTCAGTTACATACATTGAAGTTCAAGCAGAATGAGAAAATTGAAGCCTTCCTAAGAAGAGTTGCAGAGTTGAGGGCTTCACTTCTAGCCCTAGGAGAAGAGGTCAAAGATGAATCTCTCGTTCCCATTGTTCTGAGAGCTCTCCCTTCTTCTTACTGCATTTTTGTCACAACTCTAAACTTGTCAGACACGACAATTAGCTTTGACAAGCTAGTAAACCTACTGCAACAAGAGGAAGCAATGCACAACAAGGATGATGAAGAGGAGCAGGCACTGTCTTCACATCAAAAATGGAAAGGAAAAGGTAAAGGAAAACCTAAATCCTATCAGAAGTCCCCACATCAGAATCAGTATCATGGGGACAATCAACAGAAGAAGCGATGTCCAATTTGCAAAAGAGGACATGACTTGCAAGAATGTTGGTTTAACACTTATAAGAAAGGTTCATCAAGCAATTCTGGACCACAACAACAACAAACTTACAAGGGACATTCAAACAACTATCACGGGTAGAAAAGGGGAGGCTGGAAAAGAAGACCCCACCAAAGAAGGTAATATTCTTTGAGCAACAAGAAACGATCGGACAATGAAGACTTCTTGTTCACGCTTTCGATCAAGTGAACCATCCACGTCATCTAGTGACGTCCAGTATGTTGATTCGGAAGCCACTCGACACATGACCTAGCCCGCAGACCTGGTTTATTTCAATGAGGGACACGCCATCGAAAAATCATGTTTCGTTGGGAGATGATTCTTCATATACAGTTCAGGGGATTGGAAACATTTCTCTACCCCTTGGTTCACACAAATGCAGACTATCAGATGTTCTATATGTCCCTAGGTTGACAAAGAATCTTCTTTCGGTCAGTCAACTCCTAGATCACAACCTGAAAATTGACTTTGATAGTCAATCCGGCAAGAAAATGTGTTTGATTCGAGATAAATCCAGAGGCTCGAAAATAATTGCAAAAGCCTCAAATGTGGGACGAATGTTTCAACTTGATTTCATTCACAAAAATGATCAAGCACTTGTGGCTAAAAACTCCACCTCAGCCCAGTTGTGGCATCGGAGATTTGGTCATGTAAGTTTCAAATATCTCGAAACACTTCACCGGTGTAATATGGTACATGGGCTACCATCTCTTCAGAAGGATACAGACAAGTGTCCTCACTGCTTAGCAGGAAAACAACACAGAGTTTCATTCCAAAAGAGTACTTTTCGAGCTCATGGTAAACTTGACCTGGTTCATACCGATCTATGCGGTCGATGCAGCCAAGTCATTCAGGGTTCCAGTACTTCATGCTCTGTGTTGACGACTATTCACGAAAAATGTGGATTTTTTGTCTTCGCAAGAAAAGTGAAGCCTTTGAAACATTCAAAAAGTTCAAAGTTGCAGTTGAAAAAGAAACTGGTCGTCACATCAGAACTCTCCGCTCAGATCGAGGGGGGGAATTCACCAGTGATGAGTTCAGAGACTACCTACAAACTCATGGGATTCGTCGACAAATGCCTCCTCCACACACACAGCAAAATGGTGTTGTCGAGAGAAGAAATCGTACTATCATGGAAATGGTGCGATGCATGATCGATGATTCTCGGACTTGCAAAGACATTTTGGGGCATAACAAAAACAACAAAACGGCGAGTGTATTTGTTAAACAGAGTGCCCTGTTGCTCTTGATGGAATTACACCACAAGAAGCATGGTCAAAAAGGAAACCATCCATTGCACACCTCAGAGTATTCGGGTGCAAAGCCAGCATGCACATACCCAAACAGAACAGAAAGAAATTAGATATGAAGTCTCAAAATCTCATCTTCATTGGATACAGTGAAGAGACTCTTGGGTACAGACTGATGGATCCTAAGACCAAAAAAGTCTACACAAGCAGAGATGTTGAATTTTTCGAGAAGAAGGAAGCAGAGACTCCTCCTCCGGACTCGCAAGATGTAGATTTTTCACCTACTGTAAAAATTGAAGCTAATGTTCCCTCAGAAGATGAAAGTGATGATGGGGATGATGGTGTTGATCAGATAGAACCACAACCCATGGGAACAGGTCAACGTATGCCTAAATGGTGTACAAGTACATTATGAGATGTAAGATTGGATGCTCCATAGGATACATCCACCCTGGACCACGGACTCGCAGAAAGCAAGAGAAGAAGTTAATTTTCTTTGATGAGTAGAGTTATTGAATCGACGAGCCCTCTATACCGGGGAAGCCCTACGATCAAAAGCTTGGAAAAATGCCATGGATTACGAATATCAATCGGTGATGAAGAATAACACTTGACATGACTTGTTGATCTTCCACCATGGAAGAAACCCATTGGATGCGAGATGGATATTCAAAACTAAGTACAAAGCATATGGGACGGTGGACAAGTGCAAAGCAAGACTTGTAGAAGAAAGGGGTATGCACGAGAAAGAAGGCATTGACTATGAGGAGACATTTACTCCCACTGCTAAGATCAAAATGATCGGGATGATCTTTGCTCTATTTACTTGACTGATTTTGATGGAAAGTTCACCAAATGGACGTAAAAAGTGCCTTCCGAATGGAGATTTACAAGAAGAAGTCTACATGACTCAACTTTGAGGGATATGTTGTACCTGGTCAAGAAGAAAAGGTATGCAGACTCAGGAAATCTCTGTATGGCCTCAAACAGGCACCCCGGGCATGGTACATCAAGATTGATGAGCATCTCGTACAACATGGATTCGTCAGAAATCCATACGATCCCAATCTCTACCTCAAAAAG
The DNA here is from genome assembly GCA_018340775.1 of Taxus wallichiana var. yunnanensis. Taxonomy (NCBI): domain Eukaryota; kingdom Viridiplantae; phylum Streptophyta; class Pinopsida; order Cupressales; family Taxaceae; genus Taxus; species Taxus wallichiana. The sequence continues at coordinate 697,064,201 of CM031244.1, read as the reverse complement.
TAAGGGGGGGAGATGGTGATTGTTGTAGTTTATGTCGATGATCTAGTCATCACTGGCAGTTCAGTGAAGATGATTGATGAAACGAAGAAAGATCTTAAGCGATCATTTGACATGACAGATCTCGGGCTTATGCACTACTATCTTGGACTAGAAGTATGGTAGAAAGAGAATCATATCTTTGTTTCTCAGATGAAATATACCAAGACAACGCTCGAGAAGTTTAGGATGATGGATTGCACACCAATTGCTACACCTATGGAGAACAGATTACAGTTATCTCGTTTAGATCCATCTCCTGAGGTAAGTGCCACTCTCTATCGGCAGCTAATTGGGAGTCTCATTTACCTGACCTACACTAGACCAGATATCAACTTTGCAGTGAGCTATCTATCCAGGTTCATGCAGGAACCCAAAGTTTGTCATTGGAAAGCAAAGAAAGTGCATTTTGAGATATCTCAAAGGATTAGTGGATCTTGGTCTAGAATACAAGAAGAATGAAAACTTCTTCTTGACTGGATATTCGGATTCAGATCATGCAAGTAACATTGATGATAGAAAATCCACTTCTGGATTTGTATTCTTTATGGGATCTGGACCAATATCATGGGGAAGTAAGAAACAACACTTTGTTTCTCACTCTTCCACAGAAGCCGAGTATCGTTCTGCAGGAGAAGTTGTCTGTGAAGCGATTTGGCTACGTCGCATACTGGAAGGACTTGGAATACCACAGGACAAACCGACCACCATGTATGTTGACAATGAAGGTGTTCTCAAACTTGTTCGCAATCCAATTTTTCACGAGAGAACAAAGCACATTGAAGTTCAGGTTCATTTCATACGTGAACATGTGTTGAAGCACAACATCCAGCTTCAATTTTGTCCAACGGCTGAACAACGAGCAGATATTTTCACAAAGTCACTAGCACGTGACAAGTTCGAGTTGTTCAGAGCATTTCTCTCCTCATCTCTTCAGACAATGCACAATTAAGGGGGGGAATGTTAGGATTAAATATTATTATCCTAATATTAATTATGCATAGTTTAAATTATTTAATTTTATTAATTAAATAATAATTGTTATTTGGTTATATGGTTAATCAACCATATTTGTCTTTTATTTCATACTGTTATATTGTTGTAAACAATATATTTGTATCTATTCATTTCCTGCTTCCCAGGATGTTATTGGAAGCTTGTTTATTCTGGCATTTGGTTGCACCTGTGCAACTTATTCTCCGGATGTATTTGGCTGTGCAATATCTATAAATATTGCAGCCCATTCTCTGTAATTTTTGGTTGATTGAGATTAATAAAATTATACAAAAGCTTCGTCCCTATTTCTCAATCTCTGATAACTTTGACTCCGATCTCACCTAGGCGTACTATTCAATTCGGTAGTGTGGAGCACTTTCCTATTTCGTTCATAAGGTTCCCTCTTGCATGAACTACTTTAGGGTTCCTAGGACCACCCTCATTTTTGTAGCTTAAGGATTATGCCAAAGGGGTTATGTCTTGGTTACTGCAGACAAGCTGTAGCTCTTAACCGAAACCTCGCAATATGGTGTTTTTAATTTTTTTGTTGGTGTATTTTTATCTTTTGGATTAAGCAATTTGTTTTAGACCACCAATGGCAGCCTACAACATGCGTGAATGTTATATTTTGGTTTGAAGAGAGCGCTTATTTATTTAACAAGCGTTTTAGGTCCACACTAATGGTTAGTAGTTCAAAAGACTCACAATATTATAGAAAGAGGATTAAGTTTTCTTTTGGTTCTCAAGGTCATACTAGGTGCAAGAAAAAAGAATACACAACAAGTAACCCAACTAGATGAAAAGCTTGTAAATCAACTAACTACCATAAAATTTTGCAAAACAAAGTTTATTCCCAATTAATCCAAGTGCTTCTTAATGAAGGAATAAAATTGTTTTTGTTTCCCAAGTTCACACTAGGTGTAAGGGAAGAGCATACACAAATTTTAGCCTTGATTATTTATCAAGTGAAAAAGCTCTTAAACTAAAAGTACATGTCAAAAAAATGCAAGTTTGTTCCCTTAAACACAAAATGGATGATGATTGTTCCTAATTACTCCTAATAAGCAAAAAGTGGTTCAGGGGTGTTTTGGTTCTCAAGATCACACTAGGTGCAAGAGAAGACCATACACAACCCTATTCCAAACTCATTCAAAGCATGAAAACATAATAATTCATCAAACCCTAACCCAATTTAACCAAAAATCCCTTATTAAACCCTAAGGTAATTTTGTTGGGAATATTGCTCTAAAATCAATAAATTGACAAAAAACAAGAACTAAAAACCATTAAAAATGACAAGTAATCCTAAAAACCAAAAATTGAAATTTTGAAGTTTTAAGAAATTTTACCTAAGTGCATAGGCACATGCTTTGATGCACAGGCACACCCTTTGATGCATGGGCACACTCCTTGAGGCACATGACGCAAGCTTTGGTGCATAGGCACACCTCTGGAAATTTTATACAATCAGTTATGCACAGTGCATCTAGAGAGGCACAGGCGCACTCCTTGATGCATAGGCACAAGCCACACTCAGAGACCAAAACATAGTGTTATGCAGTGCACTCCTTGATGCACAAGCAAACTCCTTGATGCACAGTCACACTCTTTGAGGCACATGCGCAAGCTTTGGTACATAGGTGCACCTCACAATTTTATATGGTCAATTATGCACAGGCGCATCCAGAAAGGCATAGACACACTCCTTGATGCACATGTGCACTCTTTGATGCACAGGTGCACTCCTTGATGCACAAGTGCACCCTTTCCTGTAGATGCTCAAAATCTAAGTTTTGAAAAGGATTTCTTGAAAAAGATCAAAACTTTGGCACTTTGGGGGAATTTTGACAGGGCTTCACCTCCTTATATCCTGCAAATAACATGAAAACATAAAGTTTCTACTACTAATCTAGTTGAAACAACTACCTAGCTTGAAAATTGATTTACAAAACTTTGAAAATTACTCTAAAACTTTGAAATTAATCTAAAAAGCTTGAGAAACTAATCTAAAAAGCTTGAAAGTACTCTAGAAATCTTGAAATTAAACTAGAAAACTTGAAATTAATCTAGGAAACTTGAAGCTAAGCTATAAAACTTGAAATGAAAAACTTTTAAACTAAGTTAAAAAGATTTTAAAATTGAATACAATGGGGTATTGTCCCATCGGGCATGCCAAATGATAACACCCCAAACTTTTAGTGCAAATTAACTAGTTTAAAGCAAGACTAACACCACATAGTCTAAAGCTAATTGCATAAGCTAAGGAATGAAACATCAATGATAAAAGCTTAATAGCATAACAATGGAGATCAAATGAAACTAACATCTAACATCTAAGCATGCCTACTAGTATGTTTGATTAACTAACATAGACCTAAATAGATCTAGGAGCAATCAAATTGGGAATGGTTCTTTACTCCACAAATGGTGAGAAGATATCTCTAAAGACAAGACTACAATGTCATGCTAGATACCCTTCTACTAACCACAATGAAGGCTTTAGGCAAAGATGAGCATGTGAATCCTTAAAGGAGTTTAGGCTCTTTAACATATATCTTATATGAGGCTACTAATAAAAGCATGGTGTAAAGTATTAAGGTAAGAGGTGAACTCTTTTTATAGTTTTCCTTTTGGGGAAAACTTGTATTTTGGTGCATGTGGGACTAAAAGCCCCAAATTAGATTAGAATTTCTAATCATGATTAAGCTTTATTAATCACAATTAGTGAATTAACAAGTGATTAAGATGTGGGAGCCTTAATCAACCGCTTAGGGTCAACTAGGAGGCTAGGATAAGCTTTTGAAGCTTGTTAAGACATTGTGGAGGAAAGTGGGGTGATTTTGAGTGGTCATAAGAGGGGTTTGAGCCAATACTAGGGCATATTGACCAAAACAAGGGCAAAATAGGCTTAATTAGCCTATAATCGCTAATTATCCATTTTGAAGAGGATTTTGACTTACGATTCACCGTAAAGTGGCATCCTGAATGTGAAAGGGGTTATGCAATCAAAAAAGCATTGTTAATTGGCTAAAGTGGTAAGAAACATTAGTTAATTAGTGGAAATCACTAATTATAATGGAATTGGTAAGAATGAGAGTGATTTGCGTGTGTTTTGGTAATAAGATTGCAAAAGTGGAATTTAAGTGTCTACACATGCATTTTGAGTGTATGACATAATTGATCAAAGGAGGGAGAGGTCTCAAAGATGACACTCTCTTGAAGTGGAGGTAAGAGACTTTGAATAAAGAGATCTTGTAATTCAAATTTAGTCAAGACATTAGTACTTTAGATACTTGTTTGATTTGAGCTAATTGTGCATAGGATATTTTAGTACCGATATTGATAGAAAAATGTGCAAGGAAAGCATCGGCTAAGTATGTAAAAGAGGTTACCAAGTGAACAAGTAGATCATAGAACCAATGCATAGCATAATCTTGTAAACTTCTAGGAAATAATTTAGCCAATAATGTAAAGTCATCCACATAATCAAGACATGCCACATGAAAAGATCGAAGATGTTCCTGAGGGTTGTCATGGCCATTGAAGGTAGGAAGCTTAGGTGCAATGAAGTTAGGAGGTAGTGGATAAGAGGATATGACATGTGCGAAAAGGGGTATGAAGGAGAAGGGAGGAATCAAGAGACGGGGAGGAATGTGAAGTAGTTGGATGTAGTTGTTGGATTTAAAGTTATAGCTCTGGTATAAAGAATCTAGGTCATGGGTTCCTAAAGAGGAACCAAGTTGTGTGTGGGAAGTAGTGGGAGGAAGGAGAGGAACGGTAGTGGTAGTTATATAAATAGGAATAGTGGAAGGTGGTGTGGAGGTCATGGCGACCGAGGAAGAACCCACAAGAGGGTGAGAGGTAGCATCTTGAGCATGTTTGGTAGCGAGTAGAGAATTTAGGACATGTGGAATATGCATAGGGTGGTCGCGTAAAGCAAAGAAAAATTAGTGAGCTTGTCTAACTATTCTTGATCAACGTTAGTATCCTCATCATATGATTGTTCACTATCAGAAGTTTCAATGTTTTCAAGAGGAATGTTGTTTGAGTTAAGAAAAGGATTAGAAGATTCAACCATTGATTTAGAGAACTTATGGACAGATGGAGGAAGCTCAATGTACTCAAAGGAACCAAAATGACCACTACGAGTGACGGGCATAAAAAGAAAACCTTGAAGGAAGGTAGGGTTCGAGCGAGCGGGTTCACTAAATGATTTAATATAAATTGAATTAAATCTAATTGCAGAGTAACTATTGTAAAGAATGATATACAATGGTAATATACAATAAAGACGCAAGCAAAAAAGCATGTATAATATGAAACCCTAAGCAAGAGGAGGAGATAAAGTGACTTGGCTGATTTCAAGTATTTTTAAGTGATATGGGTAGGTGGATAGTTGGAACATAATGGAAGAAGCGTCATCAAGACTCAATGGATGTTAGATAAGACCCAGGAACTATGCGGGACAAAAGCGCCCTGGTGTTAGTGACTGAATATGGGCGTTAGTTTCCACCCAAATGCTCAAGTTCTTATCTCTTATGTGCATGAGGAGCTTCACTATTAATCCTTGTTTGTCACTATAGTTTCACTCCTAGATAGGTGAAGGCACTGTAACTTTTGTAGAATAAATGTCTAGCTACACATACCCACAAACCACATCAAATCCTAAAAATAAATATGTAATATGTGGAGTCAAACTAACCCCGATGGTCACCCGAAGAGTGAACTTAGTACCAAGCGTTGCACTACATTTCAGACTCCATGTAGTTCTATGTGAAAGTGTGTGTAATGATGCCCTAAGATGCCCTTGTGTAAGTTTCACAATGATATCAAGCTAGATCTAAAATGTAGCAAATGTATAGAATGTGTGAGATGGAATAGAATAGACTTCCCCTCCTATGTTGTGTATGCGGGAAAATGCAGTCATTGCCCCTTCGGTGAATGTGCTAGATGGATGCCTTGTGATGCTCTTGTGCCTTTGAATGCAAGCTTAGGTGATAATAGATAATGTTAGTGTTTGGCCCCTTATTTGAGAGCTATAACTATGTATATATATGATTCCCTTGTTTGAATTTCGTAATTAACAATTGAAAGGCCAACCCAAAAGTATAAAAGATTCCCAAGAAGTAAAAGAGAACCAAGAGTGAGAAAAGGGGAGAAAGGGTAAAGAGCACCCAAGAGGGACGGAGCATATGGGCGCTAGTGTCCTTCTTGGGTGCCATAAAATATAAATCAATTAAATAGCGACAGGACTGTAGGGTGTGTAAGGTCAATAAAAGTATAACGAACAAAGCAAAATACCCAAAATAAATTGTCAATTACTAGTTTTTTTGTTTAGGAATCATGTATATATTAGTATGTTCTATGACCTAGAAATGTACCCAAGTGTATAGATTTTGTGTCTACGTTAATGAAAAAATTCAAATAAATGAATCGAGACACACACACACACACACACACATACATGACTTAATATTTTAAGGAGCGATCATACAACTACACAAAGGGGCTATTAATTTCTATCTATCTAGTTGACAAAGAGCAACATTCAAGGATTTCATTTGAGTTGCATTATTCACTACATAGGAAGGGTTATTTTTGAATTCCATCTTACACATTCATCTTGGGGGGAAGTAGTTATATCCCTCTATCTTTGTGTCACTAACACAAGGCCAACCTAGCTTCAAGGGACACTATCATATCACACACACTAGAACTACATTGAGTCTAAAACATAGTGCAGTGTTTGTTGACAATCACATCAATGGGGTGACCACCAAGCATGGTCCAACTCAAGCATATGCATTATCTATTCCATCTAATGTGTTGTTGAGTCTTACATATAGAGCTATGGTATGTTTTGTAGGTTCAAGTGCGACATTGAAACCTTACGGTGAAACCGAAGTGACAAAGAGTGAAAGGAAGAAGACACCATCAAACCCTAAAAATATCGGATCTAGAGGTTTTTCTATTGGGAGATAATGTCAAGTGGGATCACCACTACAGTACACCCCAACATTAAATTAAAATTTTGTTCATCAAACTTTATTGTGAAGGTCTTTCACATTTAAGAGTGAAGTGGCTTGACCGATTCACCCACCCACATTGATTTGGGTGATCCCTCTCAAGATTGGCTATCAGCAACGTTTACATTTGTACAGTCCAGTATTAAAGACCTGAGAGCAGAATGTAAGACAAGCTAGCAAACTGTAAGACTACATAGATCATCATTGTATTGAATTATCAAGTGATATAGCTCTACAGAACACTATGAAAGACAAAGGAGCAAAGTGGAAGTGTTGGGTTAAAACTTGTGTGAATTCTTAATAAAGATAGTGCTTTACCAGTGGAGTTTTTCCTTCGGGTTTCTCCACTTAAATATGGTGTTATCTGTCTCTGCTCTTGTTCATTATTTGCTTTCAACTCTAGCTCGTTAAGCTTTGTTATTCTCTATCTATTTCAAGCTATGTCTTTGTCTAAATTGACTGCATACCATAATCTATAATCTTCGACTTTAATGGTGGATCTATAATATGTGGATTATTTATCCCTGCTAAATCTAACATGGTATCAGAGCCTAGTGATTGTGCATGTGCAGGATCGATCTAGAAGTGTTTAACTTGAAGAGGTGAAGAAGCTTGAAGTTTGTCTATAGATCTATGAAACCTTAAAAGTTTCATAGTCATTTTCAAGCAAACCAGGTTTAAACTTCCAGTTCCCGCCTAAATATTGTTTGAAATATTGGTTAAATATGGGCTAAATGGTTATTTAGATCATGTTTGAAGCTTTTGTATGCTTAGATATTTGCTTCTACATCTAGTTTCAATTGTTTATGGTTTAAATCCGTCGTTTGTGAGCTTATTTTAAGTTCTCTCGTCGTTTATAGCCATTAGGATCGTTTTTGACTTTGGATCCAAAAGATTTATTTAGATCCTATTTGTTCGAGGTTTTTAAGTTCATTCTAGCGTAGAAATCTTTATTTTTTGCTAGTTTTTCCTTTGCAAATCTTGGACCAATCATTTGGTGTCATCTGTCTTCGCATTTTCTGTCTTTTATTAACTTTTTTACTAGATTTGCTTTTGCGAAGCCCGATCGAATCATTTCACGCCACCTGGCTTCACATTTTTAGTCTTTTTATTGTTCTTTTCAGTTTTGTGAAGTTTGGACCAATAATATTGCTCCATGTAGCTTCATTGTTGTTCTTTTCATGCTTTCAAATCGTACCCACTCTTAGAGTGCCAAGTGGCTTCAATCTAACATCCTTCTATCTTTACGAAGCTTGGGCCAATCATTTTGTACCATCTAGCTTCACCCTGTCAATCTTATTTGACTTTTTACATTTCTATGAAGTTCCTTTGACTATAAAGCTTGAGCCAGTCATTTTCCTCTAGCTAGCTTTGCATTGTCAATTTTTGTGAAGCCCGAACCAATCAAAAGGATTCATCTTGCTTTGTTGTGTTAGTAATATTATTTATCTAATTATCATCTATAAAACGTGATCCAATAAGGGCTTTACGCGTGTCTTCACATTATCAGACTTGGATTAGCTATCCTTTGTCATTTACAAAATATGGACCAATAGAATTGTTCCATATTTTGCATTATCTTTCCCTTGTTATCTATTTCGACATTTGCAAAATACAGCCAATAAGATTGCTTCATATTTTACCTTGTTAGTTTCTTTGGTTGTTTTTCCTATACAAAAGTACAGCCAATAATATTTCTCCAAGTGGCTCCATATTTCACTTTTTCAGTCTTCTTTTTAACTTGCCTCTGACATATGTGAAGGAAAAACAATAACATTGCTCCAATTATGTTTTATTTCGCACTTATCAAATTTGTGAAATCCAATTAAAATTTGTGGCAGTTGTTATCGAACTAAAATTTGCCACCTTTTCACATTTATCGTTGTTTTCGGTCTTAAAAAGTGAGCCATTTACAAGGCTCCACATGTCCTTAGTTTGTTTTGTCATTTTGGTGACCGCAAAGTGTGAAACAATAGTGTTTGGACACATACATCTCTTTTTCACATTTTTCAGTCTCTGTCATTTGTGAAGTGTGAGCCATTTAAAAGGCTCCACGTATCTTCTTTTTTACTTGTATTTGTCAGATTTGCAAAGCGTGAATCAATTGCTTTTAGACACGTATTTTTAATTGTGTCAGCCTTCACAAGTGTCAGGGTTTCAGTCTTTGCTTTGGTTTTCCACTTAAATTGTGACACTTGTCTTGTACCTTTTTGGACCCGAACTTTATTTCAAGTTTGGTTTATTTCGGGGACTTTAAGCCCGCTCAAAGCTATCTATTTAAAGTTTGGCAGAAATCCGCCAAGTGTCTTTTCTTTAGCCATTAAACTTTCAACAAGTGGCCTCATTTGACTAAGACTTTGATTTTGCATTGTGTCAGAGTGCGAAAATAGATCCAATTAATTTAAGACACGTGTATACGGTTCTATTTTTAATTAATTATCTTCTATCTTATTAGTTGCATTACAAAATGTGAGCTAATTAAAAAGCGACACATATTTTTCTTTTTTCACTTGTTGTCGTGGACTTGAAAAGGCATTAACTTTAATCTTTAAAGATTTCACATCTACCTAAGGATCTATTTTAAAGCCGACACGTACCCTTTCTTGGTATTGTGCCATGGGTCGCCCCCACCCGCCCCCACTTTGGCTATTTTTAACTTGTTTTTATTTGTTAAGTAGCTCGTTTTGAGCTCATATAGCTCACTTTTGTGCTCACCCCTTCAATTTGTTAAATAACTCATCAAGTTATTCTAACCCAACTCACCCAAGCTTGATTAGCTCTCCCGTAAACTCGACCCGACTAAGCTCTGTCAAATTGATCTTAAATTCAATCAAATCAAGCTAATTTTTGATTAATTTAGAGTTTTTGCATTTGTATAAAAAATTAAAAGATCTGTAGCTAGTTTTTTGTCTCTGTTTGGCTTCCTTGATTTGTTTTTTAGCTGTATTTGTCTCCATTGTTGTTTGAGCATTAAAATGGCTAGTTCAAACGATTTGTTACGTAAACTAAGGTTAATTATGCATTGTATTACCTTAGGTAATTAATAATTCATTAATGTAATTAGTTATTGATTAATTGTTGAATGGTTATGATTTTATAACCATAATATTTGGATTATTATAATCCCGTAGGTTTATTTGTTTCATTAGTTGGAACAATCATTTGTTTGTATTATTGTCGGATGTATATTTTGTTGCATAGTTGCAACCACATATTTGTTTGTACATGACTATGCAATATCTATAAATATTGCAGTCATTCATTCTGTAATTGATTTTTACATATTAATAAACGTGTGAGGATTTCATCCCTCTTCTGCATTTTCATTTGGTACCAGAGCAGGTTAATCTAGCCTATGGAGAAAATAGGAAGTTTCAGAGAGTGTTGAGGAAATTATGAGAGGGCAATAGTGTTGAGTGAGCCAAGAGAGGAGCCACCTCATTCCCTCCATCCCAATCCATGCATTCATGTCTCCCAAAAAGATAGGAAAGCCTCCAGTTGTCATCTCCAGTGTTTGAAAGCAAATTATTTTTTTTTTGGTGCCCCTCGCACCAAGCAAAATTTGCTTTGGAGCTATTCGATTCAAAATCATATTCGAAATTAAAAAAATTGTAGACATCTCTCAGTGAGAGGAGAAATCAACCTTCGCACCATGCTCTTTGGTCTCCCTACCTAGCTCTAAGTGAGCTAAAGTATCGAGAGTTGTTTTTGTGTGCACTTGATCAAGACCATTCAACTCATTGAAGAGTTACAAACGAGTGAGAAGGTCGAGAAGGTCGAAAGGCCGAGTTGTCCATTCATAGGTGTCTCTTCACTAAGCTCTGCAACATTGAGCTCCCTTATTGATTCATAATCGAGTTGTTATCTCTGCTTGTTGGACATGTTCATGCCAAGCACCCTTGCCTCCCCATCACCAAGATTGTGTTGCTTCATCGATGACTAAGCCCCCTCCGACGAGTCACCTGTTCCCTGCGAGACTTTATACTGCCAAACGATAGAAGTATTTGATTTGTTTCTCCATCCAAATCAGAGGAGAGTTGACACTATCAAAGCAAAGTAGATCGTGAACATCCGATCTATATTGGCATTCAAACAAACATTACATGTGTTAAAGCCAAGACATTGGAGAGAGCACCACATTGTGCAAATGAGTCATCCTTGCAAATGGCGAGCTAGGCGCTTTTTTGATGACTCGCCATGACCTTGCAATCAAACATAATAGTGGCATCAATCAAGAAATAAATATAAATCGGTGAAAATCTATATTGCACAAATCAAACAATATAATTCACAAACGGTGATTGCAAATCCATAAGCGGTGAATTAAGAAATACACACGGCGATATCCATTATAAAATAAAGTAATCAAATACGCTTCGGTGGAAACCCTATACCTCCCACCTCTCATGTGTGGACATGTGCCACCACGAACACATCTTCTTATAAAAGGTTAGCCACATTTTTTCTAATTTAAATATAAATTTGTTCAATTCATATAACAAAGTGCATAGCGTCTGAGTTGGATAGTGAAAAGGGTTTAGGGGGAAGAGATGCGAGGTTCGACCCCCCCCCCACATTCATTTGTTTTTCAATATTGAACTTAGCGGATAAATTAGCGAAACCACCATACTTAGAGGAAAAACTTCCTCCAAACCATTTAGTCACGGATAAAGCCCACCCAAACTTTTAATGAGAAAACCCTAAAAAGGGTAAAAAAATTCTCCCACATCACTTATTTTTTATTCTGAGCATTTTTTGCCAAAGGGGGGTGATTAAAAACTGCATTTTGAGCTATTTTTTGTGGTTTTTCACTCGAGAATCGTATTGAGCTTCGAGGCCACCAGGGCCCAAAAAAAAAAAAATTACCTTTCATTCAATTTTTTAGAATTTTGAATGTAATTGTATATTTTAGTGTATTGTACTAATTTACAGGTTACCATATTCAACCACAAACCATTGTAACTGCTTAAAAACTGGCAGAGTTTTGTAATCAAAAACAATAAAAATTTAGTTTTGTAACACTCACAAGATCTTCGATCTCTTTTGCAACATTTCGGTATCTACGTGCTCTGCGGGAAGCGCTTACGGGTAAAGTCATTGCGACTACTAGTGCACTTAATGCCTAATATGCTGCAACAACATCATCATGGGCATCGACCCTTTAAATTGATGGGGATTAATAAGGACACAAGTGCACACACTTTGAAATCTCCCTTCCATCTCGTGAATGATTACGACGTAAATCCAGACATCGAGAAATTATCCAAGTATATAGCAAAGTTACACACGCGTATGAGGATATTTCTTTGAGCCAATGTTAATAATCGCATGCAAGACCCCTTTTAGTATTATCTTGGTACCACGTATCAGATTCTTTCACATACATTAACGCCTCTTTCACATATTGCCAAGTATATAGAAAGGGTGAGCTTCTTCCACATATCGATGGGTATATAGAAGGGTGCGTATATAGAAAGGTTTGGTATATTAGACTAACGGTATATAGATTGGGAGACCATATACCTGGAGTGATAAGAGCCTTACCCTTTGTTAGTTGATTCTATAAAATGGGCACCAATGCCCCCAAATTCTTTCTTCCAGATTCACAACTTCTAAGAGGAAATAACTATGTAGCATGGAAGACAAAAATCAAAACACATCTTGAGTTTGAAGAGATTTGGAATGTTGTGGATGGTTCTATAACTAGATCAACAACTGATACAACCAACAACGATAGTTTGATAGATCCAATCAGAAGGCCAAGCTGATAATCTTGTTTGCAGTGTCCGATAACATGCAACCCCACATTCATGATGCCAAATCAGCCAAAGAAGCGTGGGATAAGTTTGAGCATAGTGTACGAGGCCAAAAACAAGAATGTAATACTAAATTTGCAAAGTTAGTTACACACACTAAAGTTCAAACAAAATGAGAAAATAGAAGCTTTTTTAAGAAGAGTTGTAGAATTGAGGGCTTCACTTCTAGCCATGGGAGAGGAGGTCATTGATGAAGCTCTCGTTCCCATTGTTTTGAGATCACTCCCTCCTTCATATCACATTTTTGATGACACTAAACTTGTTGGATCAGATAGTTAGTTTTGAAAAGTTAGTGAATCTACTACAACAAGAGGAATCTATGTACAACAAAGATGATGAAGAGGAACAAGCACTTTCTTCTCATCAGAAATGGAAAGGAAAAGGAAAAAATCTCATTCCTCTCAAAATTCCCTAAACATGTCATCAGCATGGGGACAAACAAAAAATAAGAATAAGAATAAATGTCCTATCTACAAAAGAGGACATGATATAAAATATTGTTGGTTCAATACCTATAAGAAAGGTTCATCAAGTCATTTTGGACCTCAAAATCAACAATCTCACAAGGGACATTCAAACTACAATCAAGGGTAAGAAGAAGGGGAACTGGAGAAGAAAACCCCATCAAGCAAGGAAATATAGTTGAGCAAGAAGAACATTCGGATAATGAAGACTTCTTGTACATTTCTCATTCAAGTGAACCTTCCACGTCATCTAGTGATGTTTGGTATGTTGATTCGAGAGCCACTCGACACATGACTAAGCACAAAGACTGGTTTACCACAATGAGGGACACGCCTTCAAAAAATCATGTTTTGTTAGGTGATGATTCTTCATACACGTATACAGGGATTGGGAACATTTCTCTACCTCTTGGTTCACGTAATTGTAGATTATCAGATGTATTATATGTCCCTAGGTTAACAAAAATATACTATCAGTTAGTCAACTCCTAGATCACAATTTGAAAATTGACTTTGATACTCATTCTAGCAAGAAAATGTGTTTAATTCGAGACAAATCACGAGGCTTGAAAATAGTTGTAAAATCCTCTAATGTGGGATGTATGTTCCATCTTGATTTTTTCCACAGAGATGATCAAGAACTTGTGGCTAAGAATTCTACTCTCGCACATAGTTGTGGCATGGAGACTTGGTCACATCAGTTTCAAGTATCTCAAAACACTTCATCCAGTATAACATGGTAAAAGGATTGCCATCTCTCTAGAAGGATATAGATAAGTGTCCTCACTGCCTAGTAGGAAAACAACACAGAGCTTCATTCAGAAGAGTACTTATCAAGCTCATGGTAAGCTTGATCTGGTTCATACCGATCTTTGCGGTCCAATGCAACCGAGTCATTCTGGATTTCAATACTTCATGCTTTGTGTTGATGACTACTCAAGAAAAATGTGGATATATTGTCTTCATAAGAAAAGTGAAGCTTTTGAAACCTTTAAAGAAGTTCAAAGTGGTTGTAGAGAACGAGACTAGTCATCACATCATATCTCTCCACTTAGATCGAGGGGGAATTCACCAATAATGAGTTCAAAGCCTACCTACAAGCTCGTAAGATTCGTTGACAAATGCCACCTCCACACACACCGCAAAAAAATGGTGTTGTTGAGAGAATAAATCATACTATCATGGAAATGGTGTGTTATATGATCAATGATTATGGATTAACGAGCACATTTTGGGAAAAAAGCAAAAATACATTGTTTATTTTTTGAACAAAGTGCCCATAATTTCTCTTGATGGAGTAACACCATATGAAGCATGGTCAAAGTGGAAACCATCGTTGCACACCTCAGAGTATTTGGGTGTAAAGAAAGCATGCACATACCCAAACAAGAATAGAAAGAAGTTGGATATGAAGTCACAAAAATCATCTTCATTGGTTACAGTGAAGAGACTCTTGGGTATAGATTGATGGATCCAAAGACTAGGAAAGTCTACACCAACAAAGATGTTGAGTTTTTTTAGAAGAAGGAAGCAGAGACTCCTCTTCAGACTCATCTAATGTAGATTTTTCACCTATTGTAAAAATAGAATTTGATGTTCCCACAGATGATGACAATGATGATGGGGATGATGGTGATGATCAGATAGAACCACAACCCATGGGAGTAGTTCAATGTATGCCCAAGTGGTATACTAGCATGATACGAGATGTAAAATTGGATGCTCCACCAGGATACATCCACCACTGGACCAAGGACTCATAGTAAAACATGAGAAGAAGTAAACTTTTCTTTGATGAGTAGAGTTATTGAATCTAATGAGCCCTCTATAGTCCAGGAAGCCCTACAATCAAAAGCTTGGAAAGATGCCATGGACATTGAGTATCAATCAGTGATGAAAAACAACACTTGGCAGCTTGTCAATCTTCCACCAGGAAGAAACCCATTGGTTGTAGATGGATATTCAAAACAAAGTACAAAGCAGATGGGACCATAGACAAGTATAAAGCAAGACTAGTAGCAAAGGGGTACACACAAAAAGAAGGCATTGATTATGAGGAGACATTTTCTCCCACATCTAAGATCAAAATGATCAGGATGATCTTTTCTCTAGCTGCACAATTTGGTTGGAAAGTCCATCAAATGGACGTGAAAAGTTCCTTTCTGAATGGAGATCTACAAAAAGAAGTCTACATGACTCAACCTGAGGGATATGTTGTACCTGGTCAAGAAATAAAGGTATACATACTCAAGAAATCTTTGTATGGCCTTAAACAGGCACCCGGGCTTGGTACATCAAAATAGATGAGCATCTCATACAACATGGATTAGAAATCCATACGATCCCATAATCTCTACCTCAAAAAGCAAGGGGGAGATTGTGATTGTTTTTGTTTATGTGAATGATCTAGTCATCATTGGCAGTTTAGTGAAGATGATCGATGCAACAAAGAAAGATCTTAATTGATCGTTCGACATGACAGATCTCGGGTTGATGCACTATTGTCTTGGATTGGAAGTATGGTAGAAAGAGAATCACATATTTGTTTCTCAATTTAATTATACCAAGAAAATGCTTGAGAAATTTAGGATGATGGATTGCACACCTATTTCTATACCTATGGAGAACAAATTGTAGTTATCTCGTTCAGATCCATCTCCTGTGGTAAATGTAACTCTCTATCGGCAGTTGATTGGGAGTCTCATTTACCTCACCTACACTAGATTAGATATCAGCTTTGCAGTGAGCTATCTTTCTAGGTTCATGCAGGAACCCGGAGTTTGTCATTGGAAGGCAAGCAAGGTAAATCTTGAGATATCTCAAGGAACTATAGATCTTGGTCTTGAATACAAGAAGAATGACAAATTCTTCTTGACTAGATATTCAGATTCAGATCATGCAGGAAACATTGATGACAAAAATCCACTTCAGGATTTGTATTCTTTTTGGGATCTAGACCAATATCATGGGGAAGCAAGAAACAACACTTTGTTTCTCTCTCTTCTACAAAAGTCGAGTATCATTTTGTAGGTGAAGTTGTCTACGAAGTGATATGGCTACATCGCATACTTGAAGGACTTGGAATACCACGGGAAAACCGACCACCTTGTATATTGACAATGAAGGTGTTCTCAAACTTGTTCGCAATCCAATTTTTCATGAAATAACAAAGCACATTGAGGTACATGTTCATTTCATATGCGAGCATGTCTTGAAACACAATATACAACTTCAATTTTTCCCAACAGCTGAAAAATGTTAAAATATCTTCACAAAGTCACTTGCACATGACAAGTTCGAGTTGTTTAGAGAGTTCCTCTCCTCATCACTTGAGGCAATGTAAAATTAAGGGGGGGAATGTTAGGTAAACTAAGGTTAATTATGCATTGTATTACCTTAGGTAATTAATAATTCATTAATGTAATTAGTTATTGATTAATTGTTGAATGGTTATGATTTTATAACCATAATATTTGGATTATTATAATCTCGTAGGTTTATTTGTTTCATTAATTGAAACAGTCATTTGTTTGTATTATTGTAGCCCCTAATTATGTTGATTCATGATGAATTTATGTAGTTATGTTGATTCATGATGAATTTTGGTAGTTGCATGATAATCAGAAATCATGAACCCCTATAAAGAGTAATTAAGAAATCTTGAACCATGTCTAACCATGAACAAGTTTTGTGCCACAAAGAAAGAAAGGATTATCATAGAGGCAGAATAGAAGTTGATATCATATTTTGTAATGCATCAAGTGCATACCTAGAGGTTACAAAAATTATGTGCATGTTCTTGAGAAACTTTTTGTAAATCTGCCTCTCTGCCCCCTTTTGAGTATCCTAAAACTAAAATTGTTCTACAAGTTTGTTTTTCAGTTGCCTTTTGATATAATGGATGTAGACATTGAGGGGAGATCTTTCAATCCTTAACTCTGACTAGGATTCATGTGTCAGGTGTTTTCATGAGCATGGTTTCTCTAACTATTTTTTTGTTGATAATGATTCTTTTGTCAAAACAGTCATGATCTCTTAGTAGTAACAAGAATATAATTCTTAGAATCAAGAGAATGCTTTTGACTATTAAATCATGTTTTTGGCATAAAAATCTAATCATATATGACATGTCTAGACTTCAAAAGGGTGCTTACATGGTCATTTTTTTTTTTTTTTAATGGATCATGTTTTCAGTGAATGCTTGATTATTCTTGAATAATCTGATTATTTGTTTAGATGTGTTATCTATCAAGTCTTATCTCATTATGTAAAGACTTAGAATATGAAGATATACATATGTTGTTAAATCATTTTATGTGATTAGTAAAATATTATTATATGCATATCAAATGACACTTGGGGATGCCTTTGTGTTTGTATTGGAGACATCCAATACTGATTGCATCTAATATATATTTTACAAAGTGTAATATGTTGGAAGTCTTTCAACATATTTGGTAATTGTTAAGCATAGTGATATGTTAGTTGTTATACAACTAGTGTTTAACCTTTATACTTGGTTAAAAGTGAAAATTTGTATGATTTCTATTATGTTTATTATGATATTTGTTGATGTTGTGTTGGATATGTAATTGGATTTGTGTTCAAGTTTTGATGCAGGCACCATCACTTGGAGCAGAAAAAGAGCCATGTGGCTAAAGAGGTTGTTAGTAGTGATACACATAGGAGCTAAAGGAAGTATTCCTCCTCTATGTGAAGGCTAGATTGCTCTTGATAAAGAATCCAGTTCAACATCAGAGATTATGTTGTAGATACCTTCCCAAGCCATTGTGTGTTGGGAACTACTGCAAGTTTTGTGCCTTGTTGGGCCTATCAAAGTTTCCCTTGAGGGGGAGTGTGTATGAAAATTCCACCTCTTGATGGCCTATTATAAAATACTGGGTCAACTTTTAAGAGTGGATCATGACCACCCGCTTTGTATGTAACAAAGTGATCCTTTAGGGATTGGTTACACATGGTTGTAACATTGTATGTGAACTGTAAGTCTCATGAGAAAATGCATAAGGCAGTTCATTGTAAACTTCCAATACTTCCTCCATCTTGTAATAAGTAAATGTGTCACTCTATGTGAAGTTACTTGTAAATCCCAATGAAGATTTAGTTATGGGTATGCCTTAGTTTATAAAAGGCTCCATAGTCTAATGTAAGTCTTCATATGTAAAGCACTAGTCTTAAGAATTTCTGTATGGGAAGATCTTCATATTTCCCTTATTTACATACTAGCCTGAATCATTGTTACTGATTCAAGGATCTGTAAATCCTTTTGTAGAAAAAGGTAAATTTGGCATGTCTAATTTTTCTTCCCACTTAACATTAAGGGGGAGTGTTGGGGTGATAATGTCAAGTGGGATCAACCACTACAGTACGCCCCAACATTAAATTAAATTTTGTTCATCAAAATTTATTATGAAGGTCTTTCACATTTAAGAGTGAAGCGGCTGACCGATTCACCCACCCACATTGATTTGGGTGATACCTCTCAAGATTGGCTATCGATTAACGCTTACATTTATACATTTCGATATTAAAGACTAACAACAAAATGTAATACAAGCTAGCAAACCGTGCATTGCGCATAGATAATCATTGTATTGAATGATCAAGTGATATAGCTCTACAGAACACTATAAAAGACAAAGGAGCGAAGTGGAAGTGTTAGATTAAAACTTGTGTGCATTCTTAATAAAGGCAATGTTTTACCAGTGAAATTTTTCCTTCGGGTTTCTCCACTTAAATCTGGTGTTATATGTCTCTTCTCTTGTTCATTATTTGCTTTCAGCTCTAGCTCATTAAGTTCTGTTATTCTCTATCTATTTCAAGCTATGTCTTTATCTAAATTGGATTGTATACCATAGCCTATAATATTCGGCTTTAATGGTGGATCATGTAATCTGTGGATTATTTATCTCTGCTAAATCTAATAGTTTCTAGGACACTAGTTCCTTATCCTCCTCTAGGTGGTTCGGTCCAAAAGTCTTGTAGGTCTCGATTTTTGGACAAAACATACTTAGCCCAGATACATCCCTGTTTCACCTATTCTCTAACCCAGAATTAGTCCCAAACCCAAATACAAGCTAAGCCACTCTTATCTCTCTATTGCTTATACTTGTTTTTTACTACATGGTAGATCTTGTTTATTACTATCATATTTGTTTGATCTCGGTCTTGTGATAAATATTTAAATATGTTAAATCACCTATCATGATGTAGGGTTTGGGTCTCGGTGGTATATGGATCAAGGTAGGAATTTTGGTTTTAGGGTTTTGTATGGTTCACGAATGAATAGAGAAAAACACTAAGAATGAACCCTTGATGATTTTTTGTAATCTTTCCTAAAATATAAGAAACTTAAAAAATTCCAAAAACTCTATCCTTTGGAGAAAATTTATGAAAAACCTTAAAATGGATATAACTTGTGCAAAACAGTCAAATGATCTTGAAATTTTGAGAAAACCTTACTTGAATGATTTTTCCTCTTTAGTTGGAAAATTGCTAATATTTTTGCCACATTTTGGGATAAATGGCCAAATATTCAAAATTAGGGTTTTGACCTAATTTTGGCCCAAATCAAATCTTTGATACCACTTGTAATGAAATTACTTAGATAGAAATGAATATCAACAACAATAGAACACCAAAATATAAATAACATATCATAATATGCAAGTAGAGTTACTTAGCCACTTTGAGGGGGCAACCTCCAAACCATAAATTAAGACTCAAGTGTTTAATGTGATCTACATCTACCCGAGTCTCCAACTCCTATATATACCCTATTACGCTATACAAGCAGCAAGGATGGCCTACTAAGCATAAAAAGCATAAATGAATGTGATATGACATGATAATAGATTATGTTAACCACATGTCGACCATCCATATCATGATATATGATCTATGATTAAGGGTGTAACATTTTCTAGAATTCACTTACATTCCATCCTCTTAATAGAAAATTTTTGCACCTCTCAAGTGTTCTCTCAAACTATGTGTTGTTTTTGTAATTAGGGTAAGGTCATTTGCATATAAGAGTATCTTTACTTCATAGTTAACTAGTGTTATGAATTATTTATCACTCCATTATATATGTTAGTGAGTGATTAATAAAGTGTGTAAGAGAATAATGTATGAGATTATGTGAGAGAGAATTTTTAATGTATATATAGAATGTGAGTAAGAGAATAAAGGTGGTTGTTCATAATAACACACCTAAAATAAGTCTCAACTAAAATAAGACAAGGTTTAATCGGGGTACTCCTTGATTATATGAACTACTTTACCTTTATGTATGTAAGTCATCATTCAAAGAATTAATAACAAATTTTATGGTATGTATATCGAATCCAAATAAATTATTTGGTATTAGAGAAACAAGGCGAGCATGTGAGATAAAGAACAACAAGAGTTGTAGAACACGTTAATTTTTTTTTTCGGCATAATTATTAAGAAGGGGTAATATTCTCATGTATATCTCTTGAGTATGTGTGAGATTAAATTATGGAAAATATAATGTATATCGTCGAGATGTAGGCATTGTGATACAACTAAAGGATGTGTTCCATGCATTCTTGTGTGATAGTCGTGTCTCGAGTAGTGTGAAATGTTGAGGACCAGAAATAAGGAGGCACTGTGATTATTTAATTGATATGAAATAATGCAAATTACATCCATGTTATAGATGAAATGAAGGGTTGCAATACTTATAGGTAAATTGTACAACAACATAGTAATAAACATAGTTACAAAGTAGCTTCCAAAATACATCTGGGAACCATAGTAAAATGTAATACAAACAAATATCATTGTTGCGGCTATGCAACAAAATACATACGTGAATAAAAATAAAACAAATACATGATTTTAACCATATAACAATATAATAATATTAACATTAATATTTACCTAAGTAAAAATAACTTACCTACGGTAAACACAATGCATAAATTATCCTAGTAAAATAGGTATTACCTAACATTCCCCCATTAATTTTGCATTGCCTCAAGGGATAAGGAGAGGAACTCTTTACACAAATCAAGATGTTCTAACATGTGTATGCCCTTTTCTACCAATCTTGCTTTGTACTTATCTATGGTCCCATTTGTTTTGTACTTTGTTTTAAATATCTATTTCTGCAACCAATGGGTTTCTTCCATGGTGGAAGATCAACAAGTTTGGGAGTTCTATTTTTCATCACTAACTAATACTCAACATCCATGACATCTTTCCAAGCTTTCAATTGTAGGGCTTCTGGACGGTAGTGTTAGGAAATAAGAGATAAAATATGTGGAATAATCCCTTACAGAATCACAACAGTAGAAACTAATATGCAGAAAATATTACAGATCTCAAATAAAAGTGCAGAATAAATAACACAACACAGAGAGATAAGATTTAACGTGGTTCACCCAATTTGGGCTACGTCCACCAAGAATCACTTGCTCATATTTTATTACAAGCCTCCACTCTCTCAATACAATACCCAGATCCGTTTGGAGCTATGCTCAACAAACTCTGTAATTCACACCCGAATTCAAAACACATCTGCAATACATTTGCTTGTCTATCTATCATATGCATAAGACCATATAAATAGACAATTGCTTAAGCATTTTTACAAAACCATGGGTATCAAACAATGGGCAAAAATAAAACCGTCCCATAAACCTATGGGTAGCCGAAGAGGCGGTTTTACAAAACAATGGGTACCGAAAAACCATGGGCCCAAAAATGCCCATAACGGTTACCCATTACCCATGGGTTAATAAACCACCCATGAAAATTTGCTTCGGGGCTTCACCCCAAACCCCCCGACCCGCTCACCGGCGAGTGGGACCACCGTAAAAATACCCAAGTGTAACACATAGAAGGTGTACCACACTCTAACATGAAAATAGGCTTCAAAAACATAACAAGTAGATGTCTCAATGATTCAACAACTCTACTAATCAAAGTAAGTTTTACCTCTTCTCGTGGTTTAAAACAAGTATGTGATCCAATGGTGGTTATATTTGGTGGAGCATATAATTTTGCATCTTGAATCATATTTGTATACCATATGGGCATATGATGTATTGTTCTGTGGGTTATGGTCTTATCTCGATCATCACCATCATCCCCATCATCATTGTCATCATTAGTGGGAACATCATCTTCTATTTTCACAAAAGGTGAAATATCTACATCAAGTGAGTCTCGAGGATTCTTAGCTTCCTTCTTCTCAAAAAACTCAACATCTTTGTTTGTGTAGACTTTTTTGGTCTTTGAATCCATCAATATGTACCCAAGAGCCTCTTCACTGTAGCCAATGAAGATGAGTTTTTGTGATTTCATATCCAACTTATTTATGTTTTACTTGGGTATGTACATAATGGATTTACACCTGAATACTCTGAGGCGTGCAATGGATGGCTTCCGATTTGACCATGCTTCATGTGGAGTTACTCCATCAAGAGAAATTTTGGCCATTCTATTTACCAAATAAATTGTTGTCTTCACTACTTCTACCTGAATTTCCCCACTAGTCTAAAATCATCGATCTTATAACGTACCATCTCCATGATAGTATGGTTCTTTCTCTCAACAATATCATTTTTCTAGGGTGTATGAGGAGGAGGCATCCGTCGGCGAATCTGTGAGCTTTTAGGTAGGATTTGAACTCATTACTGGTGAATTCCCCCCATCCGGGTAGAGATTTGATTGTTATGAAATAAAGGGATAAAATATGCAGAATAATCCCTCACATAATCGTAACAATAGAAACTAATATGCAGAAAATATTACAGATCTCAAATAAAAGTGCAGAATAATAATAACACAACAAAAAGAGATGATATTTAACGTGGTTCACCCAATTTGGGATATGTCCACCAAGAATCACTTGCTCAGATTTTATTACAAGCCACCACTCTCTCAATACAATACCCAGATCTGTTTGGAGCTATGCTCAACAAACTCTACAGAATTCACACTTGAATTCAAAACACATATGCAATGTTACATCATTCCTACCATATGCACAAAACCACATAAGTAGAAAACTGTTTAAGTAGTTTTTCAAAACCGTGGGTATCAAAACCATGGGCCAAAACCGTCTCATAAACCTACGGTTCAAAAATCCTGCCCATATGAGAAAAAACACATTCCCGGTATATCAGGCACATTTTGTTTCAAGGACAAAAAACAATCAGGGGTTTCCGCCCTTGAACACTGGTGAGAAAACTATGGAAAGTGTACAATACTCTTAGTGTATAGTCTTCAACACTTTCACACATGAAAATAGGATCCACAACCTAACAATCTCCCACTTGGAGACTAATTTTCCTCTAAGCAAACTTCTCAACCCTTCACTACTTTCCATGAAGACCAAAAAAAGTTTAACACAGCCTTCGCTTTTTCCCTTATGACCACCTTGGTCATCATGTGTCTCAAGATTCTAACTGGTATGAATCTTCTCCACTTCAACTTCTCTTCCTCCAAATTTGTCCGATGAAATGGAACCTTAACTATATATGCTTCATCCTAGAGTGGAAATCGAGTTCTTGTCTATGTGTATAACACTCTGACTATCACTATGCAACTTTCCTTCCTCCTGCTTATGCCCCAACTCCTCAAGAAATTGTTGTAACCAAATCATTTCTTTGCTTGCCTTTGTGGCAGCAACATACTCAGCCTCTGTGGTTGACAAAGCCACCATCTTCTATAGTCATGAAATCCAACTTATTGTTGTCCCACCTACAGTGTAAACATAACATGTCGTGTTCCTCCTATTGTCTACATCTCTAGCCATATCTAAATCTACATAACCACACAAAGTGGTGTCTGATCCATTGTAGCACAAAATTGTCCCCATGGTCCCTCTCAAATACCGAAGGATCCACTTTACTACATGTTAGTGATCTCTACCTAGATCACTCATAAATATACTCACCACTCCCACTGCATGGGCAATATCAGGCTTAGTGTACACCATGGCATACATCAAACTACCAATCGTTGATGAGTAAGGTACCTTAGACATCTAGTTTCTCTCCTGCTCTATCTTGGGACACTACTCCTTTGATAACTTGAAATGGCCTAAAAGGAGTCCCAACCGGTTTATCATCCTGCATATTAAACCTCTCCAAGACCACCTTAAGGTACTCTTCCGAGATAAAGACATCTTTCGTTCCTTCCTATCCCAAGATATCCTCATACCAAGGATTTTTTGCACCTGCCCCAAAATCCTTCATAAAGAAAGGATTCACTTAGCCGCTTCTTGATTACTTTTATTTCCCGCATGTTTTTACCTCGCAACCAACATGTCATCCACATACGACACATGATAATATAATTTTCATCCTCAAATTTATTTGTATACATGCAATGGTCCAAGTGACATCCAATATAATCGTGCTCCATCATGAAGCTATCAAATTTCTTATATCATTGACGTGGAGCATGTTTCAAGCCATACAAGCTCTTCGTCGGTTTGCATACTATCTCCTCTTTACCTTTAACCTCATAGCCCTTTGGTTGTTGCATATATGGATACTCCCTCTAAATCACCATGGAGAAATGCAATCTTTACATCAGGCTGCTCTAAGTGCAAGTTTTCTGCTGCAACTATTTTAAGAACAGTTCTAATAGAAGTCATTTTTATTACAGGAGAAAAATTCTCATCAAAATCTATACCTTTTTCTTGTGTATATCCTTGACCACCAACTGGGCCTTATATCTTTTTCTTGCCTCCTCTTTGAATCTGAATACCCACTTGTTCTCAGTAACTCTCTTTTTCCTTCGAGTAGCTTCACCGAATCCCATGTTTGGTTCTCCATGAGAGCCTTATGCTTCTCATTCATGGCTTGCTCCCACTTCTTCCCGGCATCTACCTACATTGCTTCATCAAATCTCTATCGCTCTCGATTGTTGGTGAGTAATAAATAATAAAGAGAAGGAGAAAATGTTGAGTTCTCTTCTTACCCTAGAAGACCTCCTCAATATAGGAATTCGGGGTTCTGTTGAGGAGGTTCTTAAATTGATTCATGTGTCACTTTCCCATCATAAAGATCCTTTACCGCTGCGTATTATTTCTTGGATTCTTCAATGTTTTCTTGTAATTGTTGCTTATACATGATTTTCTCATTAAAGACCACATCCCTAGATCGAATGATTTTCTTGTCCTTAATACTCCAACATTTATATCCAAAGTCATCACCATCATAACTAATGAAAGTACATTTTTTCGGTTTAGCCTCTAGCTTGGTCATATCATCCTTGTCTATATGGACAAACACCTCATATCCAAAGACTCTAAGAAATGAATAATCAACTTTCTTACCATACCAAGCCTTCTCATGTATGCCTCCATCCAAGGCACTTAATGGTCCTTTGTTTATCAAGTACACAATTATGCTCACCGCTTCGCGCCCAAAAAGAAAGAGGAGTCCTATATATAAGCTTGTGCTTCTAGCATGTCCATTATTGTTCTGTTCATCCTTTCGACACCCCATTCTACTATGGAGTTCTGGAATCATCTTTTACCCGTGGATTCCATTCTTATAACAATAATCATCAAATTCATTGCTACAATACTACCCTCCATTATATGACCTAAGACATTTTAGCTTAAGACCTATTTCATTCTCTACCAAGGATTTCCATTTAACAAAAGTGTCAAATACATCAAATTTGTTTCTAATACAATAAACCCAAACTTTCCTTATTGCATCATTAATAAAAGTAACATAATAACTTGAACCCCAAGAGATGATACCTAAGTCAGCCCCAACACATCAAAATGCACCAGCTTTAACTTACCCTCTTTCTTTGTAGGTCCAACCTTGGGAAACCTTACTCACTTTTGTTTCCCATGTATGCATTCCTCACAGAACTCTAAACCCGTTAATGGGCAAATCCTTCTTTATGATCTCCATGCCCTTATGGCTCATATGACCAAGCCTATAGTGCCACAATGTTGTATCTACTTTTGAAGCCACAAGATTACAAACATTAGTGCTATAAGTGGTTAAATATAAGGTTCCAACCTTCTTACCTCTTGCCACCACAAGAACACCCTTAGTAACCTTCCAAGAGTTTGTTGTAAATATCACAGTACAACCATCACTTCCCAACTGGCCCGCCAATATCAAATTTCATTTTAAAGTAGGCACATGTTTGACATCCTTTAATAGCCATGTATTCCCATTCTGCATCTTAACCCGAATAGATCATTTTCCAAATATATTGCAAGGCTCATCATCACCAAGAAAAACATGCCCAAAATCCCCTTAAATGTAATCAACAAAATAATGCCTATGTAGAGTAGCATGGAAAGAAGCCCCCGAATCTAAAACCCAAGATTCAACAATATTGTGCAAAGAAAGAATCAAAACATCCTGACATACATTACCCGTTGCCACATTTGCCTCCTTTTTTCTTCCTATTGTTTATTCTTGTCCCAAAGCTCCCAAAATTCCTTCTTTGCATGCCCAAACTTTCCACAATGCCAGCATACTATCTTGCTTTTGGATTTTGACCTTGTCCGATCTTTCGATTTTCCATGACTTCCTCTATTCTTTTGTCTCCCTCTAGTTTCCATTGTCAAAGCATTCCTTGAAGTAGAAGATTCCCAGAGCTTTTTCTTCACATTTCCTCACTTAGAATCATCCTTACAACACCCTCAAACTTTAACTTTGAGTTAGCTGGGAACCGAGTTGATTATCGTCATTACCAGTGCTATTCCAACTCTCGGGTAAAGAGCACGTAATTAATAGAGCCCTAACTTCTTCATCAAATTCTATTATAACTGAAGCTATCATATTTACAAACATATTAAAATCATTTAAATGATATGTTACTGAACCATTCTCAGACATCTTCATATTAAACAAATTTTTCATTAAAAATATCTTGTTAGAGGTAGAGGGTTTTTCATACAACTTCCCTAATGCATCCATCAGTTATTTTGTATTCTTTTCCTTTGAAACATTAAATAATACCGAAGATGCAAGACATAGCCGATTGTCCCAAGTGCCTTCCTATCTAGCAAATCCCATTTTGCATCCATCATGCTTGAGGTTTTTCACCTTCTTAAACAATGGAATATAAAGATCCTTCTGATAAAGGTAATCTTCCATCTGCATCTTCCAAAGACTCGAAATTTTGCTCGTTGACTTTATCAACCCTTGATCTTCCATCATCTTCCATAGCTCCCACTCAAGCTAAAACTTTCCCTGTGATTCAACACTTCAACAAACCAAACCAGACTCTGATACCAATTGTTAGGAAATAATGGATAAAATATGCGGAATAATCCCTCATAGAATCGCAACAATAGAAAATAATATGCAGAATAGATTACTGAGATCTCAAATAAAAGTGCGAGAATAATAATAACACAACACAAAGAGACAATATTTAATGTGGTTCACCCAATTTGGGCTACGTCCACTAAGGATCACTTGCTCGATTTTATTACAAGCCACCGCTTTGCTCTCTCAATACAATACCAGATCTATTTGAAGCTATGCTCAACAAACTCAAATAATTCACACCCGAATTCAAAACATGTCTACAATGTTACATCATTCCTACCATATGCACAAAACCACAAAATCATGGGTATTAAAAACATGGGCCAAAACCATCCTATAAACCTATGGGTTAAAAATCCCGCCCATATGAGAAAAAAGCACATTTACCTGGAGGTATATCGAGCACGTTTTGTTTTGAGGCCAAAAAAATCGGGGGGGCCCCTAAACCCCGACAAGACAACTGTGGAAAGTGTACAGTACTCTTAGTGTACAGTCTTCAACACTTTCACACATGAAAACAGGATCCACAACCTAACACCGATATGATAACCAATTTATTTCTCAACAACCACTTTGAAATTTTGAAGTTCTTAAAAGCTTCACTTTTCTTATGAAGAAAAAAATCCACATTTTTCTAGAATAATCATCAACACATAGCATGAAATACTGAAATCTAGAATGACTAGATTGTATCATACCACAAATATCAATATGAACCAAATTAAGCTTACTTGGAGCTTGATAAGTACTTTTCTAGAATGAATCTTTATGTTGTTTACCAGATAGGTAGTTAGGACACTTGTTTATGTCCTTCTTGAGAGATGTAAAGCCTCTCACCATATCATACCAACGAAGTGTATCGAGATATTTGAAATTGATGTGACCAAGTCTTCAATGCCACAACTATGCAGAGGAAGAATTCTTAGCCACAAGTGCTTGATCATCCCTATGAAAAAAATCAAGCTGGAACATACATCACATATTGGAGGCTTTTGCAACAAATTTCAAGCCTATATATTTGTCTTGAATCAAACACATTTTCTTATCAAAGTGACTATAAAAAAAAATCGTCATATTATGATCTAGAAGTTGATTAACTAAAGGTAGATTCTTTGTTAAGCCAATGACATATAATACATTTGTTAATCTATAATTTCGTGAACCAAGAGGTAGAGAAATATTCCCAATACCTTGTACTTGTGTAAGAAGAATCACCACCTAATGAAACATGGTTTTCAAAGGTGTGTCCCTCATGGTGATAAACTAGTCTATGTGCCTAGTCATGTGTCAAATGGCTCCTGAATCAATGTACCAAACAACATTAGATGACATGGATGGTTCACTGAAATGGGCAACATACATGAATTCCTCATTATCTGAATGATCTTCTTGCTTGGCTACATTTCCTTCATCGATGGGATTTCTTTCACCAGTTCACCTTCTTCTTCCCTTACTTATAATGTAACTCGTCCCTAGTGAGACTATTGATTTTGAGGTCCAGAATTGCTCGATGAGCCTTTCTTATATGTATTGAACAAGTTATCTTTCAACTCATGTCCTCATTTGCATATAGGACATTTCTTATTTTTGTCCCCTTGTTGATGTTGTTTTAGGGACATTTGGGAATATTGTGTTTTACCCTTCCCTTTGTGATAAGAAGATAGTGCATCCTCTTATTATTCATCTTTGTTGTACATTGTTTCTTCTTGTTCTAATAGATTCACTAGCTTGTCAAAAGTAACTGTTTGATTTGAAAATTTTAGTGTCGTCACAAAAATGTGGTAAGAGGGAAGTGCTCTCAGAACAATGGGCATGAGAGTTGTATCAGTAACCTCCTCTCCCAAGGCTAGAAGTGAAACCCTCAATTTTGTAACTCTCTACAAGAAAGCTTCCACTTTCTTGTTCGACTTCAATTTGAGTGTATGCAACTGACTCTACAAATTCAATATCGTGTTCTTGTTTCTGGCCTTATACATGGTGCTTAACTTATCCCATGCTTCTTTGGTTGTTTTGGCATCTCGAATGTGGGGTTCCAAATTCTTGGACAATGGGAACTAGATTATGAATTTGGCCTTCTAATTGGCCTTGTCAAATCGTCTTTAATGGGCTACATCATTTGGTGATCTAGTTGTGGAACCATTCACAATAAGTCAAATATCTTCAAACTTGAGTTGAGTTTGGATTTTGGTCTTCCACACAACGTAACTATTGCCACATAGTAGGCTACGAGTCATGAAAGAAAAATTTTGGAGCATTTTTTTCCATAGTGGGTGGTTAGATTGTTCCAACTATATGTCTTGTTAGCACAAAACAATGCAAAAATACACTGAAAATATAGTATATACAACCAACTATGCGAAAAAAATTGAATGCCAAACAAATTTTTTTGTTTTGCAAAGCCCCGGTGGCCTCCGAAGCTCAAAATGGCTCTTAGACTGAAAAATAACAAAAAAACGACTTAATTTGACCCTTTGGGTACCCCTCATTTGGGAAAAGTTGCTCAAAATGACTTTTTAAGCAATCTAGGAGATTTTTTTGCCCAAAATAGTGTTTTTCTACTATTTTTAGCATGGGTTGTAGCTGTAGTTAACCGGTTTGGTGACTGTTTTCTTTGCTAATGTGTGGGGGCTCTGCTAAACTTGCCACCAAAAACCAAATAGAAGAGGTTGGTTGGGGTGGGGGTCGAACACCTAACCTCACTTCCCCAAAAACCTTTCATTTGACCACAAGGGTGCCAATAACGCTTATAATATATATTGAAGAGACTTCTATTTAAAGAAGACTACAAATGAATAACCTTTTAAAAGAAGTATGTGGAAGTTTGTAGGTGATCCACGTGGCACTATGGGAATAGATGGTTTAGGGTTTGCCGCCAAAAGCATGGAAATCTAGATTTGAGTGCTTATTCCACCGATTCATAGTCGTCGTTGTTATTTTATTCGTTGTGTTTTTATGCCTCTGCTAGTTTAGATTTTTCTTCGTTGTGGCCCCTGATGTGTGTATCCATAGGGTGTGGGCAAGGATCCCATTATTTTTTCGGCTGCTTTGGATTTGCAGGGTTATAGAAATGGTGGAGCTTGGAGCAGCGTCGTTGGCTCGGATTGTTGGTATGAGTGAGTATTATGGGTTGTCATTAATGTAAAATCTCATTAATGACAAAGAGGATGGAGGAGTGTTAGAGGATGCTCAGTGTGATTTTGACATGGTCATTTAGGTTGTTTCATGATTGCATGATTGGACAAGGTGAGAATGGCTTGATCGTAGGCCTAATAAGTTTACATAGCTAGTATAGGTGATAGTGCATGATGGTTTGAGTTTCTTGGTGACTTGAGGAGCATGGTAAAGGCATGGAGATAATGATAAGAGAGTTTTTACACACTCACGTGAGTTTCAAAGTGCATGTACATGTCGAATACTTAGTTATATGTGCTCATTTAAATATAGTATAGGTGTTTGGAGGCCAAATGAAGCATGTGTATGTAGAACCATGTGATTGCATAAAGACATGTAGGTCATTGATACATGATGTCTCAAGGTTTTCGGTATGTTTTGGAGAGGTTTCATGATGAGGTACGAGGTGCTTCTACTCGATTTGGCTTAAACCATGTAGAACCTAAGGCATAGTCATGCAAATGAGATGGGTCGTGAAGATGGAGAGATATTTACCTAACCTAGCACGATTGAAGATGATGCACAAGGATTTCCTGAAGGTGTGAGCAAAATTTTAGGTCAAAGTGAAGAATATGTTTTGTAAGTTATGAAGTTTTAGACCAAAACTAGGTTTTCTAGAGTGTGTTTTTGTGTTAAATGTTGACATTCGATACTCATTTGAATGAATTGTGTGCTTTGCATGGGTACCCAAATGGTTTTGGGGATGTTTTTACATTGAGCTAAGAGTGTTTTAAGAAAATAATTATGTTATTTTATTTTCTGGTTTTTATGAACAATTGTTAAGAAGGAAAAGTGGTTTAAAACCCTAGCTCAAAAGTGACTTAGAGAAAATTGCTTGTACAATTCCATTTTTATTGGTTTTACAATAGTTATGATTATAGGTTGTAGAAGAATCCTCCATATTTCTATAAAGGTATATTAGATCTTATGATAGTATGTGGGCCCCACTCAAAAGGCAAGTTTGTGAAGATTTTCAATTTGTGACAAAGTTGTCCATTAAAGGTATTAACTAAATCACCATTTATTGAATCTTGGGTTTTACTATATTTCCATGATAGTTTTAGGTCATGGTTGAATTCCTAGATGGAAAAGTGTGCCCTATCTTTGAAGACTAGTTTTGGGCTTGAAAAGGTGGTTTTGAGTAGTTGCAGAGATTGACCTAGTTGAAGGCCTTCCACTTAGATTTGGAAGGAAATGTAAGATGTTATGGAAATTATATTCAAATACATTTCCAATTATATATGGTTTATCTCTTGATGAGGTGTTTTGATATGTGAACTAATTCAGTTTGTGAAAACCTAGTTTGACTAATTCAGGACAAGATGGTTTGGCTAGAAGATTGATGTATAATACCCATAATTTTGATTATCTGATTATTGATATCTATTTGAGAGTGAAGAGGGATGAATTTTTTCTATTTAATGCCTTTAGAGGTCTTGAAAATCACTTTAAGGGTGCAAACTAATTGAGTTTCCAAAACTACTTTCTGGGTAGTTCAGTTTGGTGAAGAGTAAAATAGGTGTGAGTTTGAATTGATGGATGTTTCATGAGGTCTATAAAGCATGGAGTGTTCTACAAGTCATTGGATTTCCAATGAGTGGTTACATTTCATATTTGAGGTATTCTTGTGTGATCTTGAGCTCCAAAGGTGAAGATTGGTTCTTGGAAGTAGTTGTTTTGAGTAGGAAATAGTCCTACTTGATAGAGTTATGAAGAAATTGATTGGTGTAAGGTAATGTATGAGCATGGATGATGTTTTTATGTTGTATTTGACATGTTTTAGTAATTTTGAGGCTTTACTAATCATGGTGATGTGTTTAGAGGTCTTTGATGAGCCAGGTGATGGGGTTTTGAGCCTATTTTGGCTTGTTTAGTTGTCTTGGTGCATGGCTGACCTACATGGGTCCATTTTATGAATTTTATGAGTATGTTGTTATGTTTTTATTGGTTTTATATTTTATATCTTTGGAATGACTGACCTATGTTATTTTTTTGAGTTGAGAAGCATATAAAGTGCTTGTTTTGGTTCAAATTTGAACTAGTAAAAAAGAGGGAAAAGTGTGAGCTAGTTGAGAGAGTGCAGGTGGTTCAAAGGCATCAAATCAGAGCTGAGAGTGTGTGAAAAAGTTTATGGAGTGTTATATATCTTGTGTGCAAGGGTTTGTGATCAAATCAAGTCATGAAAGTCCAAGATTGAGTGAGTTAGAGGAAGGTGTGTTTGAAGAGGGTTTGAAGGAATTTGGAGCTGAATATTTTGATCACTATCAGTTGTGTGTGTTGGAAGCATTTTTTCAATTGTATTCTTATTCAAATCTTGTGTGATGATTCATATTCCTGCAAATCTCTTGTTGTGAGTAATATTAATAAGGGTTTAAGGGTTGGTGCTTCTTATGAGGTTGGTGCCTCACTAAATAAATCTCTTTTGATGTGTAATATTCACTTGAGTACTTTGTTGTGAGTAATATCAACAAAGGTTTTCAGTGGGTTTTCTTCCCCTTGAGGGTTTCCCACTTATATCTTGTGTTCTTGTGTAATCCCTCATGATTATGTTCTTCTCATTAATGTATGGTTGAATGTTAATGGTGTATGAAAGTTAATTTAAATTTTTTAAAGGTTTTGAAGGACTAATTCACCCCCACCTTAGTCCATTGTGCTTCCAACAATTGGTATCGAAAAGAGTCCTTTTGGAGAAGTTTAATCACTTAAAAGGAGATCCTTTGAAGCACAAAAATGGTGAGTCAAGTAGAGTGGCTCTTCTTTCCACTAAAGCACCATTGTTTGATGAACTATGATTTTTGGAGTATAAGGATGAGGAATCATATCATGTCTCTAGGGTTTGATATTTGGAAATCAGTGGTGGATGGTTATACTGCTCCTGCTACTCCCCAACAAATAATGAGACAAGAAGTTGTGTAGTGACAATTCAAGGGTATGAATGCAATTATGTGTGGTCTAATTAAACCTGAACTTGTGAAGGTGATGCATTGAAAATTAGTAAAGGTAATGTGGGAGAAACTTCAAGTATTTTATGAAGGATATTCAAGGTAAGAATATCTAAGCTTCAAACCTTCAAAAATTAGTTTGAAGGGCTAAAAATGAGTGATGATGAGTCTATTGGTGCATACTTGCTTAGAGTTGACAAGGTTATCAACACCATGAAAGGATTAGGTGAAGAAGTGAAAGGAATAGGTTGTGGTACAAAAATTATTGAGGTCTCTTACTCCTAAATTTGATTCCAAAGTATTTGTCATTGAAGAAGATAAGGATTTGACTTCTTTTGACTATGGATGAGTTGCATGGAACTTTAACTACTTATGAGATGAGGGTTGTTGATTCTAAAGCAACCAAGAAGGATATTGCTTTCAAATTTGAGATGAAGACCAAGGGAAATAAAGTTAAGGATGACGTGATGATACTATTGAGATTGATGATGAACTTTTGCAATGATTATTAGGAGATTGAATGTTGGTTGGAAAGTACAAAGGTAAGCTATCATTTAAATGTTTCAATTTGGTTTAAAGTAAGCCATTTTTTTTGCTTATAAGTGTCCTCATAGGCATGAAAAATAAGATGATGGAGATCATGAAGATGATCATGAAAGAAAGATCACAAGTATGGTAAAGGTAAAAATGTTTCAAAAGTTTGACTACAAGAAGAAGGGCAAGAAGAGTTTTTACACAAAAGAAGAGACTTTCATCTAAGCAAATTAGTTGTGATGGTGTTTCAGATTCTGAATCTGAATTAGAGCATGAAGATGTTGGAGATGAGGTATTATTCATGACCAAGGATGCTAGATCTATGAGTGATGGTCCTATACTTTTTGGTGGCTCCATACAATATGAAGATGAAGAAGAAGGTGATGACTATGAGACTGAATTGATGTGTTCAACTGAGTTGAAGCATGATGAAAAGAAAAATAAGAATATGAAAGCATTAGTCAAAGAATATGAAGACAAGATTCATGACCTTGAAGAGAAGCATTGGTCATAAACAAACAAGCTAAATGAGACAGTCAGGATGCTAGAAGAGAAGGTAAAGTTCCTAATCACAAGTTTGCAATACAAAGAGAGTAAGTGCACCAAACTTGAAGAAGATATAGAGTTTATAAGAGAAAAATTATATGAGGTTGTCAATAAGGCCAAAACCTTTCAAAAATTTGAGAAAAATACCAAGGATCTTGATAATCTTCTTAGGAAAAGGTCAAAATTTGTAGGAGATAAACAGGTTTGGGGTTTAAAGATGAATTCAAAGGAAAAGAGATGAGGTAAGAAAATAGTGTTCCAAGCAAGGATGATGAAGGACCAAGCACCAAGGAAGGAAAGAAAGAAAACTCCACCAAAGACAATGTGAAGATAAATCTCATTAGGCAACCAAATGCATCAAGGTATGAAAGATCATTTTAATGGCTATTGTTTCACATGTAATGGATTTGGACATAGGGCAAAGGAGTGTAGGAGGTTTTTCAAGGATGATAACCCATGGAGGGATAGATAACAAGAGTGAGAAAGCAAATAATGTGATGTGCTACAATTTTCATGAGAGAGGTCATACTTGCTAGATATTGTCTACATGAACCTTCAAGTCAGAATTGGGTAATGAAGAAGCAAGTTAGAGAGGTAGGAATTCAATTGTATGCTTCAATTACAATAATTTTGGTCATATTTATAGAGAGTGTTATGATTCTACAAGGAAACTCTCGAGGTTTTCAAGGTCCTAATATGCATGCTAGAAGGAAAATCAGGTCTTGGGAACCAAAGTGAACAATGTTCCACCAAGGGCTAGTATGAATGTAAATCAAGGAAGTACCCAAAGGTGCAAATCTGAAACAAGATGGAAAAGGTGAGTTTCAAGTATCTAAGAGTGCTTGGGACATCTTCAAGTCACTCTTCTAGATGATCATGAAGTGTTATGTCTTTACTAGGCATTCTTAGAGGCATATTCATCTATATGAAGCATTGTGTGAAAGGGGGACATGTTTTGTTTGAAGGATGAATGGTGTCAAAGTGTCAAGTGTTCAAGGTGTGTTTTCCAGTTGTGTGGGTGCATCTAGAAGGTGATTAAGGATCAAATTAAGGTAAGTGTGTATGTCTTTCAAGTCTATCATTGAAAAGTATATATATATCGTTAGTATTTTGTTTAGTAATACTGTGAGAGTGATGGACATCGATGTTTGTAGTGTATGTAGTCAAAGTAATCTAGATGTTCTAAAGATCTATTTGGTGATCATGAATTGAGTCCTTGATAATCAAAGTCTTGAAAGTTATATGTCGACATGTATGAAAATAAAGTTTCAAAGTATGTTTTGTGTCAAGTGTGTTATGTCATGTTGTAGCAAGTATCAAAATATTGATTGAATGGTTATGTTTCGGCATATTTGTACAAAGTCTTAGGGAATCATCAAAATAAAATGTTTTATGGTATAAGTTTCAGTCTAAGAATCATGATTCAAACATGTGTTAGTGGTTTTATCGGTTGTGACAAGTCACCATGGTCTCTAGGGTCTAAAGTAATGTATCAAATCCTTATACTATTGAAAGGAAGTTTGAAAACGAGTTTGAATAAAGAAGAAAGTCTTTCTACATTTATAAGGTTTTATAGTCTAAGATAATGTTGATAAAATTTATCCTAGACCTTACATAGGCCTATTTGAATCCTTTAGATCACGATAAGTTGAAAGTCATTGAAGAGCAAAGGTGTATCGGGCATGATGACAATTTCAAGATGAATGAAGACTAAAATTTTGGAAATGAGGCTTGAAGGGATCTGTAGATGAATAATAACTCTATAGTATAGATGTGTATCAAGGATCGGGAATGTGGTCATTATGTTATTGAAGGTGTTTAATAGGCTTTGGAGTTGGTTTAGACATTAATAGTGAGCAAAGGAACAAGTTTACGGATGAACAAGTCATTCATTAATATGATGACTTGATTAGAGGCCATTAGAAAAAGGGGTTTAGTGTTCCCGGGTATGTGAGTCATTGAATCATTCCATGGTGAGTTGTCAAGCTTTGAGACATGCTTAAGATGTCCCTAATAGAATTCATAGGTGTATGGAGATTTTTAGGCATTGGTAGGTCTATTGCAAAGGCCCATTGATGTGTTCTTCGGTGGAAATGTGGGGCTCTACACTCATGGACACAAATTGAGGAATGGCACTATAACTATGAGAGTGTGATGTCAAGTGATGCATTTCATATTTGTGGAGGTCTTCAACATGTTCTTGAAGAAATTTCAGATGTGAAAAATGAACAAGGAGGTCAGTTTTATGAAAGGTAAATTCATTCATGAAGACAAGAAGGTAATGGCTTAATTAGCTATTAGAGATATTGCATAAAGAGAGACAAAGGTAAGTATGGACATGAGCCAATTACTACAAGTGGTCCTTTGGATCTTGGTTCAAGTTTGAAATGCTTCAAGAGTGATTATGCATTATAAAGATTGTATAAATAAAGGTGAAGCATATGTAAAAGACTATGTAAGATTAAATGAGACTCTTAGGTAAAATGCATGGTTGATTCTATGTATGGTTGATTGATTAAGGTCTATAATGATGTTTTGAGCAAGATTATGAAAGAAAGTGTGACTTGAAATATTATAAGTTCATTTTCCTATTGGAGATGGTCTACATAGTTAGAGCATGAGTTGGAAGGAGTGATCCAAATCACAAGGAATGCTTCTTAAGACCATTCAAAGGTTGATGATTCTTAAGGTGAAGATTCCGAGTACATGATGTTCATCGTGGTACATGTTAAGATTGAGAAGGTGTGCTCTAAAACTTAAGGAATGGCTTTGAGTATATTTGCAAGTGTAAAAGTTAAATGGTGATATCTTGCATTTTGAGTAGATAATGAATAATGCATATTTTCATGAATAATTGAAGGGAACTGTGAAGAAAGAAAAACTTAAATGTGAACTAAAGTATTCATGGACATTTGAGTTTGGAAGATGTCTCTGATAGGTTAGTGACAAGATAACATGATTTTACTATAAAAGATGTATTTTAGGCATAGAGTGAAGAGTTAAGACCTAATGAGGGTTTGTTGAACCAATATAGGTCATGTGAACCTAAGGTATGTCTTCTTACAAAATGGAGTTTTCTAGTTAATGATTTGAGGACAAGAATGTGACTATGATTGAAGAATTGGGCTATTTTAGTGTGATGACTTATGTTGAGAAGAAGCCTAAATACTCATTATCCATTGAAGATGAATCTCTGAAAATACATGGCCATGGTGGCTGAACTAATGCATCATAGTAGGTGTAAGATCACTATAATAGAGTTAAATGTCTGTGAAGAGCAAAAAGGTAATGCTATGATAGGTCAAAGATGAGATTCTTAAGGTAGGAGGATTGGTTATGTCCTTAAATCAAGAGCTTAGGTGAAAACCTAGTAAGACAATATGGTAGTGATGTATGCAAAAACATCTAGTCAAGTGTTAAAAATGAAAGGATAAGAGTCATGACTTTAATGTTACAGAGCAACAAGTTTGTAAGGACCTATTGAAGCAAGGAGCCATTGGTTATGACTCTTAAATAAGTGTGTTAAGGTATCAAGAAGGCCTAATAAGGCAAGGTAGAAGGTTAGAAAGGTAGAATTAGTCATGATGGTAGGTATATTGTAAAAAATAAAACAATATAACCAAGTCAGTCCAAAATAGCTTATAAGAAGAATGTAAAATACATTGAAGTGTCGATTCAGGAATGAGACAATGAAATTGATAATTTTATATGGCTTGTATATAAGGTAAGAGATCAAATTTTGTGATTTCAGTAAGAGATGGATAGAATAGTCCTAGAGGGATCTATAAGGAGTTAACTAGTGATGTATTTGAACTTTCATGGATGCAAAAAGTTGGTCTAGAATACACTTGAAGGACTATTTTAGGGATTTAACACTAAAGGTTACTTGTAACTAGGGATATGGAAGAGTCAAGTCATTTTTGAGATGTTCTCTAAAATTGAGATGGATAGAAGAATGTAAGAATGATGTTTTTATGTTGATTCTTGATTTTTAGCATGTATTGTTGGCATGAATGTATACTCTACGCCTAGGTATTACAATGCTTCCATGATGAGAAAGAGGTCAAAAACAAAGTCAAGAAGGAAATGACAAGTTTGTATGCTATATGAAGAATTTTGGTTGATGTTTCAACCAAAAGGTGATCCTAAGAAGTTGAAGGAAGATGAATACTAATGTGCTTAGGTGTACTTTGTCATTAATGTAAAAAAGGGGAGAATAATTAGGTGGTTTTCCATCAATGACAAAAGGGGAGATTATTGGCATGTGTGAGTTTGTGTGTTGTCATTGATGTAAAATCTCATTAATGAAAAAGAGGATGATGGAGGAGTGCTAGAGGATGTTTCATGATGTTGACATGGTCATTTAGGTTGTTTCATGATGGCATGAGTGGACAAGGTGAGAATGGTTTGGCTTAGTAGGCCTAATTAGGTGACCTAACTAGTCTAGGTGATAGTGCATGATGGTTTGAGTTGATGGTGACTTGAGGAGCATGGTAAAGGCATGGAGAGCATGATAGGAGAGTTTTTAGACACTCACATGAGTTTTAGAGTGTAGGTATAGGTGGAAGACTTAGTTATAAGTGCTCATCTAGACCTAGTCTAGGTGCTTGGAGGCCAAATGAAGCATGAGGATGAGTTGTAGAGCCATGTGAGCTCATAGAGGAATGTATGTGAGTGAGACATGATGTCTCAAGGTTTTCATGACCTTTTGGAGAGGTTTCATGATGAGGTATGATGTTCTTCTACTTTGTTTTGGCTTAAACCATGTAAAACCCTAAGGCCTAGTCATGAAAATGAGATGGGTCATGAAGATGGAGATATTTGAGACTAACCTGATAATTGGAGATGATTTTTAGGGAGTGTCAGGTGGTGTGAGGAAAACTTCAGGTCAAAATGATGATAAATTTTGCAAGATATGAAGTTTTAGCCAAAATCAAGTTTTGAGAAGAATGTTTTCCATCTAAATGTGACCTTCTCGATGATCATTGTGAACTATGTGATTTGCATGGAACCAAAGGTTTTGGGGATGTTTTTCCATTGAGATAAGAGTGTTTTGAAAAAATAATGAGCTCATTTTATGGTTTGGTTTTTATGAACAATCGTTAATAAGGAAAAGTAATTTAAAACCCTAATTAAACCCTAGCTCATAAGTGACTTGGATAAAATTTCTTGTACTGGGAAGCCATAATGCTTTTTATTGATTTTGAAAAATTAATGATTAGAGGTTTTAGATGTCTCCTCCATATTTTCAAAAAGGTATATTAGAGCTTGTGATAGTTTGTGGACCCCACTCAAAAAGGAAAGTTTGTGAAGATTTTTGAGTTTGTGGAAAGTTTTCCATTAAAGGTATTGGATAAACCACCATTCATGAAAGATTGGGAGTTATAATAAATGTCCACAAAATTTTAGGTCATGGTTTAATTCCTAAAGGGAAAAGTGTGCCCTATCTTTGAAGACTAGTTTTGGGAATGAAAAGGTAGTTTTATGCGAGTTGCAGAGATTGACCTAGTTAAAGGCCTTCCACTTAGAGTTGGAAGGAAATGTAAGATGTTATAGAAATTAGATTAAAGAAATTTCCAATGATATATGTTTTGTCTCTTGATGAGGTGTTTTGATAGGTGAACCAACTTAGTTTGTGAAGACCTAGTTTGATTGATTCATGACATGACTACTTTAGTTAGAAGATGGTACAAAGAAGACCCATAATTTGGATTAGTTGATGCTTGATATCTATTTGAGAGTGAAGAGGGATGAATTTTATGTCTAGTAAAATTACTTTAGAGGTATTTAAAGTGAAAGAAAGGGTGCAAACCAGTTGAGTTTCCAAAACTATTTTTGGGTAGTTTAGTTTGGTGAAGAGGAAAAGAGGTGTGGTTTGCATTGTTGGATGTTTCATGAGGTCTAGCAAGCATGGATGTGTTATAAAGGTCAGTTTCTTTTCAATGAGTGGTTACATGGCATAGTTGAGGAATTTTGAGTGATCTTTAGCTCCAAAGGTGAAGATTGGTTCCTAGAAGACACTATTTTGAGTAGGAAATAGTCCTACAAGTTGGTGTTATGAAGAAATTGATTAGTGCAAGGTAATGTGCATGTATGGATGATGTTGTTATGTTTTATTTTACATGTGTGAGGACTTTTGAGGCTTGAGTAAGTATTTTTATGTGTATGGATATCTTTGATGAGCCAGGTGATGGGGTTTTGAGTCTATTTTGGCTTGTTTAGTTGTCTTGGTGCATGGTGACCTACATGGGTCCATTTTATGAATTTGTATTAGTGTGGTGCTATGTTTTGATGTTGTATTGGTCAAGCTCTTTGGTATAGACCAACTCATATTATGTTTTTGAGTTGAGAAGCGTATAAAGTGCTTGCTTTGGTTCAAATTTTAACTAGTAAAAAACATATAAGCTGTGTCCCACTTTTTCGATTTTGTACCTTTAGAAAAATATGTCCAACAACCAAAACATGACCGAAAACATATTAAATGACCAAAAATATATTTTAAGAGCTTATAAATACCAAGGTGTAGGGAATCCATAATTTACGATTTTTAAAGTTTTTATAGTATTTTTAAATATTTATTTACTAGTCAAATTTTAAAATATTTTTGGCCACAAGTGGGACACACTTATATGCATTGACTACACTGCTAGTTGAGAGAGTGCATGTGGTCAAGACCACCAAATAAAAGTTAAACAATATATGTAGTGAATTGTCTAGCGTGTGCTAGATCCGGGAAGTGTGATACTTCCTAGATGGTGTTAATCCCACCGTTTAAAACAATTTAATGTTGGTAATAAAGTAAATCCTATTTAGTTAAAATGATTTAGGTATCTCATTTAAAACACAATAAGAAAGATCTAATCTAACAAAGCTAGGTTAAAATAAGAGATCGAAGGTCAAGTAATCGGGTTCTGGGTCTCTGCAAGTCTGACAGAGGTCTTAGGCAAGTCACAGGTGATTAAGGGTGATGCAATGGGAATAGGTAGGTAGGTCACTATTCTGGGTTGTATTAGTAAATACAGAGACCGATGTCGATTAAGGGTGACCGACACCGGTTTGGGAGAACTAGTGCTGCCAGTTACTGTGGAATACTGGGAATGTCACAGAATGAGCTTTAGATCTCCCTTATGATTGCACAAAGGACTAGGCTGGTTGAAATGAGGTATTAAGTTGTTTGGATGGGATTTGGTGAGGTTTTAATAGGGATATGGAGGGGTGAGTATTAAAGGAGGTCAATGGGTGGCTAGGAGAACAAAGGATGAAAATACAATGATGAAATGAGTGAACCAAGAGGAGTAAAATGTTCTACTTACTTGGAATCTAGTTCTGGATGTCTGTGAGTGAGGAATGAAGGTGTTGATAAGAGGTTGAATGCTGCAGAGGATCACCAAACATTGGGGAGCTCT
The DNA here is from genome assembly GCA_018340775.1 of Taxus wallichiana var. yunnanensis. Classification (NCBI taxonomy): domain Eukaryota; kingdom Viridiplantae; phylum Streptophyta; class Pinopsida; order Cupressales; family Taxaceae; genus Taxus; species Taxus wallichiana. Next base: position 697,021,952 of record CM031244.1, on the reverse strand, counting down.
TGCATGGGCTGCATGTGCTCTCCTTCTTGCCTGATTGGATAAAATATGTGCTTGGGTGGTGGATGGTGTTGGGTGAATGTTGGATGTCTGTGCAAGAGAAAATGCTTGATCTCCTTCCTTGCATGTGTGTTCTCATTGAAACTTGTTCTCAAAAGATGTGATATCTCTCTAGAATCTGCCAACTTTTTCCAACCTCAAAATAAGGTTGTTTTGGGGATTAAAAGGTGACCGACGATGGTTCTAGCTTAACCAATGGTGGTTAAGGGTAACTGGCGGTGTCGATTAGGTGGGATTTCTAGGTTTACTAAACTAGGCAGATCCCCTTGATTTTTTGGGATCTCGTGTCGTTAACTCATGGATTAGATGGAAGCTTCTTTTAAGCATGTGGGAATGTGGTTAGAGGGAATGTAGGCATTGATTTTTAGGGTTTGGGTAAGTCTTAGTTAGTTATGGCAACTTACTAAGAATAGGTCTTAGGGTGAGGTGGCTTAGATGAGGTGTCTAGGTGAGGTGGATATGTGGGCATTATCCCAATTAGATATTTAAATAATAAATATGGTGAGGATAATGAATTAATTTAATTTAAATAATTAAATTAATATTATAGTGGGGTGAAGGGGGCCATGGCTAGGTGAATGTGATGAAAGTGTTTATTTATCGAGGGACCAAAGGGGAGTGTGACCTAATTTTGGTGTCTACATTTTGCCCTTTTTTGCGTAGCTTGTATTGGTAAGTGACACTGACAAAAATAAGATGTGGTTGCCCCATGTGTGGATGGAGGTGATCCCCCTCAAACCAGGAACTGATGAGGTAGAAGGAAGAATCGGTGAGTGGTTTGATAAAAGGTAAATGTGATGAAAAGGAAGGTGGGTAACAGGGGAAAAAGGAGCAAGGTCTACTGGGTAATCTAGGTAATGGGTCAGGGTCAAAGGTAGTAACAATCAAATGCACGCACACGTATAAACTACAACATGCTACCAAGTTGAAGAGTAGGAAAACTCTACATTGTCTAAGGTCGATAGGTTTATCCAAACAAGGTCAAGTGATTTCGTATCCAAGGTATAGGATATGGTCAGAAACACACACGCAGTCAAAGTGTGTAGAATGTTTAGGTGTGTTCCAGTACACCAAAGGTAGGGTTAGGATAAATGGTCATGGCAAGAGGCAAGGTAAGGTCATTAGGTCAATCAACACAGGTAATAAAGTGTCACAAGGTATAGCGAACACATGAGGTCAAAGGTCACTAGCGATGTTCCAGTCCAAGAATCTAGGTCACGACATGAGTAGGGCCTGAGGTATGGGTAAAATAATGAGTCCCCAAAGGAGGACGAGATTAGGTAGTAAATGATGAGGTCAGGAGGGTGAGGTAAATGGTTTGGGTAAAAGGTGGGGTAAATGATTAGGGTAAAGGTTAGGTGTGGAAAAAAGAGTGATGGGTAGGGTAATAAGGTAAAATTTAGGGCAATGTGTAAGAGAGGGTGACCGATGCCGGTCAAGGGTAACCGATGCCGGTAGAGTGTAATCGATCACATGGTAAGGTGGGCATGAGACCGATGTCATGAAGTAAAACCAAGCATCGTTAGGTTAGGTCGGGTTTATTATAAAAACAAAAAATCCATGTTTTTTTGTTATTCATTTGTCTTCTTGTGAATTGGGAAAATGACACGAGAGAGAGAGAAAAAGGTGAAAAGTGTCCAGATGGAATGGAGAGTTGAGTTGGTGAGCCAATGGTGGGTGATTGGTTGGTGAGAGGTGGGTCCATGGGATCAGTGTGTGTGATTTGATTGGTTGGAGTCGGGGTAGTGATTTGGTGATGGCAGAGGCCGGAGAGGGATCGGGTGGGCCACCGGTGCAGCAAGGCTGATGTGCCACCATGATGATGGCAACATGATGAGGTAAGCATCCAACTCTTTTGTATTTTGTTAGATAGATTAGGTGATTTGTCAAATTGGGTTTTTGTTTTTTTATTTTGGGTGGGGGAAAATAAAATTTGGAAATGGGAGGGTAAATTGGGTAAAAAATAGAGGGGGAGAGAGATAAGTGGGAGAATAGGGGAGTGGATGAGGTGTAGGGGAGTTGTAGGTAAGATTGGGTGGGTAGAAGTGTCAAAAGAGGTAAGTTTTTGAGAAGGGAGGGTTTGGGGTCGCGGGTTTTCACGCGTGACAATGACCGGGACCGGTCGGTTTAGCCGAAGGCGACATGGTAGGGTTAAACCGGTATTGGTCACGAAACAGGTGACCGATGCCGGTTTAGGGGTGACCGGGGTCAGTTAGAGAGAACTGCAACATCGTTGGGTTTTGGAGAGCAAGGGGCCAAAAGTGCCACAAGTTGGGTGGTTGAGATGGGTAGGGGTAAAATAGGGTGGGAAAATGATAGTGGGTGAGTATGGGTGTGATAAATGTAGATTAATTGTTTTTTGTATTGGATGTAGGGGAGAGATTAGCTATGCATGTGGGATAGGGTTCCACCCCTACTCATGATAGTTCATGGTGCAAATGACCCCGAGGAGTTGTGGCATGTGGAGGAGGTGGGCCTGAGTGGGGTCCGATGCTACCGACATGTAGTCTGGCAAGCCGAGTTTGATGGTCACTCTCATCGATAGATGGGATTCCATGACCAACACATTCCACCTACCGATGGGTGAGATTACAGTCACCCTGGAGGATGTGTTTAGGATTTTGTGGCTACCCATATTGGGTACACAAGTCTATTCGATCTCCTCCGAGGCCCTGAGGAGTTGATGCTGATGGTGTTTGGAGAGGGGATGGCCGAGATGACATTCCATAGTGCCAACTTGAGCTATGGAGAGATGTACCTAGCCCATCCGTGAGGAGATGAGGCTAGTAGTTCTATTGATGGAGGCAGTGTGCTTGCTTTTACACTACCAGATGCAGAGGGTGGGTGGTTTCCCGATCATTGATGGGGGTATTACATGACATGATGATAGATCAGACCCACTTTTCCTGGGTGCCAACATTCCTGGTGCAGCTATATACAGGAGTTATGGGCATGGATGGGCATTCACGCAGTTCAACCTGTGTTGTACCTTTTACTTCACTACTGGGCATATGAGCACATTTCTATGTGTGCATCCAAGTGGGTATGCCCGGGCCGATGCCTTTCCACCAAGCTTTGTATGAGTGGGGTATAGGTGATGGGTGCCTACTATTGGAGAGTGGAGATTAGACAGGCCCACACATGATGTGGCCTATTTTCAAGTGTTTATTGGAGGGGTTTCTCGGAGTGGACATCATATGGAGGCCATATGTGGGCTTCCCATCATATAGGCATATGCGTGATGAGCTAGCTAAGCTCCAGCTATTGAGATGGATACAAGGTCGTGTCATGGGAGCATGAGATGATCCCGGTTGACAGAGTTAGGTGGTAGTTTGGGCTACTACAGGACATACCTCCGCCCTTCCCATAGTATAAGAGAGATGACATGGAGAGGCCCTTACCTCTACCATAGCCGACAATGCCCACAGGGTAGGAGGAGCAGCAAAGTGGACCGAATTGATTGATGATGATGGGTGGGGTCACATATAGATATAGATAGTGGTGGGTGGCTCATTTATGAGCAATACCACCACCCAAGGGGGCAACCGGATCTAGCCACCATCACGGTGCAGAGGGATGCCCTACAGGGGCAGGTGGTGACTCTGATTACCCAATTGGGTATGGGTGCACACAACTTGCCAGCCTCGAGGTGGAGGTAGGCAGAGTTACATGCACAGTGGCTAGTCTTTTCAGCCCAGATGGCCCAGGGTGGGGATGGAGATGGAGATGGAGATGATGGTCGGGTGGCTGCCCTATAGGCACAGTGATAGGGGTCAGCAGGCTAGTTGGCCACAACACAGCATAGATTGGGGCTTTACAGGCCCAGATACATACAGACACAAGGGTAGGGGCCAATGGCACCACCACATGGGCATCGAGACAGGTCCCAGTTCACAGGCAGGGGTGGGACAGGTCCCGCAGATAGGTACAGGGGCCGAGGCCTATGGGGCCACCACAGACCGTGCCCATATCTAGGTTACAGGATGCCCTAGGTGAGGGCCAGATACTACTAGGATAGCTGATGGTGGCCGGGATAGATTTCTATCCTATGGAGAGTACAGTGGCACAACAAGCCTCGAGTGAGAGGATGAGATCCCACACTCACAAGTGTAGAGAGCACAGGGGCCATCGAGCTCCGAGACAGATCAGGGAGAGGCCACCAGCTCATGGAGACCAGCTCCAGGTGATGCCCAGCAGGGACCCAACCACCACCTATGATGGGTGGGGAGATGTTAGCAGGTCACAGACAGGGGCCGAGGAGGCGGAGGGGACAGGCGATACCGATATGGAGGATGTCCACCGAGAGGGTGCCTGATATATGGCTCCCGATTTTTGACATAGTTTTTGAGTTTTTGATATATACCGGCCTGCATTTGCCGAGAGATTGTTATATTTTTGATCACATACTACCCACGTGTGCCAAAGAGAGTGAGGATGTATGAGATTTTTTGTATATTTTGAGCATATACCGCCTACGTGCAAAGAGATTTTGTATTGTTTTATTATTTTATTATATATGAGACCGGCCTGCATGCCGATGACATTTTGTATTGAGTATCGCCACGTGCCATGATGATTTTTTGAGATAGACATGATGGGATATTCATGCATATTGTATTGAGACACACATATTTATTTATATGATGAGATACATGAGATGCTTGATTTGTTGGTGTTTTGATGAGACTTTTAATTTTTTGTTGTGATATGGATGGAAACTAGGTGAGTTAGGCATGATGGAGTTAGGCATGGATTCAAGTTTAGGGATCGAAAGTAGTTAGGCATGGATCGAGTTAGTCGTTGGTTTAGGCATGGATCGAGTCATGGTGGTTTAGGCATGGATGGTTAGAGTTTAGGCATGGCATTCGAGTCAGGCATAGGCATAGGCATGGATGAGTTAAGTCAGGTTTAGGCATGGATTGAGTCAAGTCATAGGCATGGTTGTGTTTAAATTAGTTGAAGTTGTGATTCATTAATTTATGCAATGAATGATGATATGGGTCATGTTTAAGATGTTTTATAATATATGCATGATGATGGTAGAGAAATGGAAGTCATAATAAATGTATGTTGTGATGATGATAAAAATGTTAAGCAACTTGTTGTTTGTTTGGTTTAATTTCCAATTTTTGATATAAAAAGGAAACTAAGTAGGGGTAAAATGTGATTTAAGAAGATGAAAGATGAATTGGTTAGGGTAGAGAGTGGTCGAGCTAACCTCCAAGGGCCCCATGCCCTCAGAGTGCTGCCTACATAGTCCCGGTGAAAAGGGACCTCAAGCCGATGTAGTTCTCCCATAAGCTAGGGAAGAATATGAGGAGGTATGAAAATGAGTTGGTAGGTTTTAGGCATGTTTTGGGTTTAGGTCTATTAGGTGTGGGTGGGTTATAGGAAAAATGGTATAGGTGATGTCGATTGTGGTAAAAGAAGAAGATTACCCCAAAGGTAAGTGTCGAGGACCAAGTCCTGTATAAGGTAATCAAAAATGTAAATAAAGACGGGTAAAAGATAAGAGAGGGGGCAATAAAGCCACCGATTGGTTAGGATCATACCGAGTAGATCATACCTTGGAGGAGGTGATGAATGTGAGTCCCTAAAGACATTGCATGATTGATTGTTCTAAGGGTGAAAATTAGTCACATGATCACCAAATGTCATGGTTCCAAGAGGTCCCTTGAGGCGAGTAGGAAATGGGAGTGAATGGTGAGAGGGGTGAAAGGTGGGTAATTTTATATGATATGAGGTAGCATGCTCTTTGGGCAAGAGATCCGAGGTCACAATGGGCAAGTCCATGACTAAAAGTCTTCTATTTTGACTTATATTTGAGATAGACTGATCGATGGGAAGTCTATATGGGATGAGGAAATTAACTCCTTGAGGTCTTTGTGAAGTTGATCGATGCAAGAAGAAGATTTCTCTCTCTTTTTTTTTGAAAGAGCTTTACATAGTTGTCCTTCGAGGGAGCAGTCTATTTATAGTAGTGATTTTGAGAGAGGAAGATGTCCTTTTGAGGGAGTCATATTTTTATTAGAAGTTTGACTCAAGGAGTTGGGTCCCATGTGAGGGCTTTGAAGTCATGGACAAGACCAAGGTGAGGAATAGGATTCTTGTTCAAAAAGTAGGGTGAAATGACCATGGGATCTCATCTAAAGGTAGATGAAAAGTATCCATGAGAATCATGCTATGTGCAACACCATGGTACACATATTCAAGAGAAGATAACAAGTGATGGGTACACACATGATTCTTGTTTAATCATTGGTGAGGTGTAAGAAGTGGAGAGCGCTCAAGGGATGAGCATGGAAAGAGGAAAAAAGTGATGTAGGACTAAAAGTCAACAATAGAATGGTCGAAGATGCAAGGCATTAAGGGGCTCAGGTTTGGGTTTACCATCGAGTGAAGATAAATGATAAGCACCTGATCCATAAGTATGAGTCACGATGTATGGTCCAAGCCAATTAGGAGAAAATTTTCCCGTTTACTTTTTTTTTATGCTTTGGTTACATGTTGATTTTCTTTCAGGACAAGGTCACCGACTTGGAAGGTTCATTCATGGACACATTTTTCATAGGCACGTTTGATACATTTTTGGTAAACTTGAAGGTGGTCAAGAGCGTTAAGATGATGTTCATCTAATAACTCAAGTTGTGCTAAATGGTCTTGACAAAAGTCATCATCATTGAGCATGTCATGGAGAGAAATGTGAGTGAGGGAATCTAGACTTCGAGAGGTAGAACAACCCTCCTTGTACCGTAGACCAGAGAAAATGGTGTGGCAGCAAAGTGGAAGTGTGGATACTAGTGTGGTATGCCCATAGGGAAAAAGGAATGTGTGTATGCCAATCCTTCCCAGTATCATTAACCACTTTCATGAGAATTTTGTTTAAGGTTTTGTTAGTGGATTGGCTTGGCCATTGGTCTGTGGGTAATAAGGTGATGAGAAACTTAGCTGAATGTCGAAGGTGTCGCAAATTTTTTGCAATGTTTTGTTTTTGAATTGTTTTCCATTATGTCAGTGATGAGGTGATGAGGAACACCAAAGTGAAAAAATGATGTGATGATTGATGAACTCACATATTTTCTCAGCTTTCGTGGAGATGAGTGGTATGGCTTCAACCCATTTTGTGTAGTATTGGTAGTGGTAATGATCCATTGATGTCATTGGGAAGAATGGGGTTGATCTCTCCGACAAGATCCAAACCCCATTGAGAGAAGGGCCAAAGGTCACGGGCAACCTGTAAGGCATGACTGGGTGTATGATGAAGGTTGGCATGTTGTTGGAATTTTACACAACGTTTGACATAGTCACAACAATCATGGTTAAGGGTCAGCCAATAATAGCCTAGGTGAAGAATACGCTTAGCAACAACAAGGCCACTGAAGTGACCTCCACATATGCCATCATGAACTTCCTTAATGGTATAAGGAATTTCAGAACTCGTGAGGCATCGTAAGAGAATACCATCAAAGCCATGCTTATAGAGAGAGGCCCCCCATGATGATGTAATGAGAGACCTTTTTAAGGAAGGCACGTTGTCCATTATGGGTGAGATCAGGAGGTAAGATGGAGAGAGAAAGATAGTCGAAGTATTGTTTATACCAAAGGTCACTCGGTCAGGGGGGTAATGGTTCGATGGAGTAAACATCATGAGGTAAATAAGAGGGTGATTGGAGACATTGTATGGTGACAAAGATTTTAGAATCAATGGGTGAAGCAAGGGTATTTGAGAAGCCAAGCAAGCCATGGTATCTACAAATTTGTTGGTTGAACGAGGGATGGTTTGAAGGTCATAATGTCAAAGGTGGTCAAAAGTATGTCTACATGATGTTTATACTTTTGAAGTATCTCATTACGACATTGGTATATACCATTGACTTGGTTTATGACCAATTGAGAATCACCAAAGATGTTGATTGATTTGACATCTAGGGCATAGGCAGCTTGGAGACCTAATACGAGTGCTTCAGTATTCGGCAATATTGTTTGTACAATCAAAATCTGAGTTTGAAAGACAAAGGCATGGGTTCACCATCAAGAGGAATGAGGATAACACCAGCCCCACCCCCACGCTGACACTTGGAACCATCAAAGAAGAGTGTCATTTGATAAGTGGGTTCATCCAAGGAAAGGGTAGCAATGACTCATCTGGAAAGTCAAAATTAGAGGGTTGATCCCCAGAAATAGGTGCATCGGCCAATTGGTGGTGATGGCTTGGCCCTTGATGGAATTTTGATGAATGAATTTGAGGTCGAGGTCAGCTAAAAGCATAAGCCATCGTGTGTGGCACGCTGATTTTGATAAGGTTTGGCATACATGAAGTGTAAGGGGTCGGTGTTGGTCACAACATAGGTTTTGTGGTTGAGTAGGTAATGGTGGAGTTTTGTGGCAACAAAAACTAAGGCTAAGAAAAGTTTTTCAGGATGGGTGTATCGGGTTTCATAGTCCAAAAGAGTATGGCTTATGTAATAAACCACCTGCTCCCTGTGTTGTTCATCGCGATGAGTGAGCATGGCTCCCAAGGAATGATCAGTAGATGAGATGTATAGGTAGAAAGGTTGATCATCTTTAGGTGGAATGAGTATGGGTGGTTGGAGAAGGTATTGTTTTAAGGCCTCAAAAAGCTTTGTGGTAGTCATCATCCCATTTAAAGGAGACATCCTTCTTGAGAAGATGATGAAATGGTTGACACCGATCAGATAATTGTGAAATGAAATGGTGAATAGACTACAACTTACCTTGCAGGCTATGGAGTTGTCTAAGGTTAGTGGGTGGAGGCATTTCAAGAATGGCCTTGAATTTAGTAGGGTCAACTTCTATACCACGTAAGGAAATGATAAATCCCAAGAGCTTTCCTGAGAGAACCGCGAAGACACACTTCTTGGGTGAAGGTGAATGTAATATTTAATGAGGTGGTCAAAAATGGTTTTGAGGATGGCAAGGTTCTTGAGTGGCATTTAGATTTGGCCAGGAGATCATCCACGTAATCTTCCAATATATGATGCATGATGTCATGGAAGATATAAGTCATAGCCCGCATATGTGGCACCAACATTTTTAAGGCCAAAAGGCATGACTCAATAGTAGAAGGTCCCCAAGGGGTGATGAATGAGGTTTTGTGTTGATCCTCTGGGGCAAGCAAGATTTGGTTATAACCCGAGAAGCCATCCATGAGTGATAAAGATCTCGTGACCAGTGGTAAGGTCAACCAGCTGGTCAATACCGGTAGAGGGAAGTCATCTTTTGGGCAGGTAAGGTTGAGGTCATGGAAGTCCATGCAAATGTGGAGTCCCCTATCACCTTAGTGACAGGGACAATGTTAGAAATCCAACGAGGATAATCAATGGGTAATATGAAGGAAACAAAAAGAAGGCACTGAAGTTCTTCTTTGATGAGAAGGGCAATGCGAGGGTGCATTTTCCTCAGCTTTTTGTTTGATGGGTTTGGCATCGGGAATGGTTATGATATTGTGGACCACTATGGTGGGGTCAATACAAGCATGTCTGCATAAGACCAAGTGAAAGCGTGGTTATGATCTTTGAGAAAAGAAGTGATGGCTTCCTATTCAACAACATCTAAAGATTGACCGATCTTTAGGATGTGTGGGTCATCCTGAGTATGAATGTTGATCTCGATAGTTGATTCATTCAACATGGTTTGTGTCTCTCGAAGGGTAACGACCGATGAATATATGAGTCTTCTGCACCAAGGTAGGTGAGTATAGATTCATCATCCTGACATTGAATGATGTTAATGAAGGTGTATCATCATCGATCATTTCAGGATACAGGAAGGGAAGAGAGGAAGGGGCCTCACCCTCACGTTGATAAGTCAAAGGCCCCAAGGAAATGGTGTTTATGAAAAAAAAATTTTTTTAGGAGGGATAGATTCAGATCCATCGACTCCATCGGTGAAGGTGGTGATGAAGGTGAGAGTGGGTGAAGAAGGTGGAGAAGGGCTGATGTTCTCGATGGGTTCAATGTGGGCTTTTTTAGTAGGTGGTTCAAGAAAGCCGATACCACTATGGTCATTATGTTTTGTGGGTGGTACATGGAATGACAAAGATGGTGGCCTTGCTCATAAAATCCAAAACCAAAACCCTTCCACACACATCGGTGTAGAAGGTGTGGGAAAAATGGTGATTGGTGAGAGACTAGAAGTCAAAGTGGAAAATGGGTGGGTTTGTGATGGTGGTTGGGTGTGTAAGTGGTAGTATCAAGTCCCCCATAGGTGAGACTGGTATGAGATGAGGAGGACCATAAAGGAGGCATTCTCCTATGTGGTGATCATAGTAACGAGGGTGTTGGTGAAGACTTCCATACTCTTGTGGAGTAAGGAATGTGTTGACACTATATAAGTGATACTCTCCAGAGTGAGGCATTGAAAAATGCCTTCCAAGGGATTGGTGGTTGGTATGTGGGTAGCTGGAATAGATGATGTGTCAGTGGTCGATGCGGAGGTAGAGCTAATGGATTGGGAGGCTGATGGGTCAGCCCATGGAGGTTGTGGCAGTGGTAGGAATGGAGGAGGTATGTGTGGTCGAGGTAGCTGGATGCACTGGTAAAGGAGGTGTAGGTGAAGTGGTAGTGGTCATAGAGGCTTTAATGGGTATGAGCACATCATTGGGTTGGTAGAGCATGTTGCATGTTTTAAAAGGTGATGGATCAGCTAGAATAGTATAGGTGTGTCCTTCATGCTCAAACTTTACACAATGATGCAAAGTGGAAGGAACACAACCCATGACATGAATCCAGGGTCTGCCAAGCAACAAAGTTATATTGAAATTCCCCTCCAAGATGTAAAATAACTCGAATATAGTGGGGGCCCGTGAATGTGGAGGATGATGGTGCCTAGTGTAGAGGTGATAGCATCATTGAATGAATGCAACATGACAGGATGTTTATGCATGTAATTGTTAGGTATGTGCATTTGAGTGAATGCATGGGATGAAATGATATTAATGCTAGCACCCCCATCAATCATTACACGTCATACACATATATCATCGATGTGGAAAGAGATGAAGAGGGCTGGGTCTGGGTCATCCATTTGGTGTGGTGTGATCTCTTCCTCTGAGAAGCTAAGGGAGGCTATTTGGTGAGTAGGGTGAGGTGTGGATAAAGGTGGAAATTTGGTGAGAGAGGCTACATGATGGGGTGTGATAATGGAGGCTATGGGTGTAGGGTCATTGGGTAAAACCTCAATAGATTGAAGAACCTCCATGAGAGCTTGATGATGGGATTTCGAGGTTTGGATGAGGTCATATAGGACATTTTGAGGGGAGATTGGTGTAATTGTTTGAGCATGGTGTGATGTGTGACCCCATTAGAAATAGGGTATGGGGCCATGGATAGTGATTTTAGGTGTGGGTGTAGATGGTATGTTGGGTATAGGATTGGTTGGTGGTCAGTTGCCTTTTCCTTTCCTTTGTCTTTTCCTTTCGAGCATGGGTAACAATGTGGATCATGTTGATTTGAGGGGAGTTGGAAAATGGAGAAGGTGTAGGATGAGTGGTATAATGACATGATGGGAAAAAACCTACCGGGGGAGAAAATCCTTGTGAAGTGAGCTGGGTGCAATGACATTTAGGTAATGGTGTGGCAAGTTCTCTGATGTGAACCATGTTAATTTCAAATCTTGGGGTGGCTCTAAGAGCTGTGGGGTGGAGGTCATGGTTGTTGAGTAGAAATGAGGGAAGGACTATGGGAATGGGTGTTGGTGAAGCAGGGTCCTCATCAAGAAGGTCATCATCATCAAAGTTGGCTTTCTGGAGGACACAACTGGATAAGGATGGTTTTCAAAGCCTTGCAGTTCTCCACATCATGCCCTGGCACACGATGGTAGGCACAAATTTTAGTGTCATCAAACCCTTTTGGCTTGGGTTTGAGGGGGTCATAAGGTCTGAGTGGTGGTAATGTGATGACAGAAGTCTCAAGGAGGTTGGTTAAGATTTTGGCATAGGACCCCGCTAGTGGATCGCAATGGGAAGTGAAAGTGGGTTTGGGTGTAGGTGCATCTGATTGTTGAGGAATGGTCCTTGCAGGAGGGGGAGTGGGTCGAGCCATGGTTTTGGGTGCTGGAGTGGTCTTGGGTGTTGGTCGTGTTTGTTTGGGTAGGGGTATGGTAGATGAATGGGCAAGAGGGTGTATGGTTGTTTTGACTACCTTATTGGAGGGTAGCAGATTTTTGTTTTTGGGTTACACCTTCTTGGGTAAAGGTGATATGGGTGTATGAGATCTAGAGGGAAAAGTGGATGGGGGAAGAGGGTGAGTTACCCATGGGGATAATGGAGGTGTTGTGAAGGTAGATGATGTGGGTCATGCAGGGGGTGTGAGGGACAGAGACTGAAGTGTAGTGGGTAGTGAAGAAGTTGTTGAGGGTATTGGAGGTATGGGTGGTAAAGATGCTGCAGGTGTGGGTGTAAGTCATGTCGGGTGCCTGGGTATGTTAGAGGTTTGTGAGGAAGGAATGGGCTGTTGTGTTTTTGGTTTATTGATGGGTGGAGGTTTCTTGACCGTGTTGGGAGGTTGAGGTCCTAAAAATGGATGGAAAGGGTGAAGGTGATGTGATGCAGGTATGATTGGCACAGCTGGGGTATGAGTTCTATGGGTTTGGTTCTTTTGTTTGGGGTGCCGAGTAGGTTTGGTGTTGACTTTGGAGGATGTAGCTAAATCTAGTTTGATAGGTGGATGAGTAAGGCTGGTGGTTGGGGTGACCCCTAAGGTAGTGATAGGTTTAGTCGAGGAAGATGATGTAGGTGTGGGTTTGGATTTAGATGTATGTTGGGTTATGGGTAAGGGTGTATGTTGAGCTATGATGGGTGTCATGGAAGAAGTTGTGATAGAGGTGGTGTGTTTGGTTTGATTGGTCGAAATATTTTTGGGTAGATAGTGGAAGTATCAGCAAGTGACATCTACATTTGCGTGTTAAGACGAGAGAAGAAGTAAGACACCCCCCACAATAAGGCTCTATCCACATAATCTAAGTGATCGGCCAAGCATGAGAATGACACGTCTGTAGGTGAGGTTGATGAGGACCTAATGGAAATTCCCGTAAAATGTGTCTTAGAGATGGGGAATTTGTTAGCTTCAGCTTTTGTGGGTAAGAGAGCCGAAAGTAGGTCTCTGTAGGATCTTGGGTAGCTGATGGAGAATGCTCACCTAGAGGCAAAGGTATCTCTACTGGATCCATGATAGGTGGAGGAGAAAATGGGTGTTCCTCTATAGGTGGAGGAGATGATGGGTGTGGAGGAGATGATGGGTGCTCCTCTATGGGTGGAGGAGATGATGGGTGCTCCTCCATGGACTGAAGAAGTACTATGGGTGACGGTTCCCTAGGTGGAGAAGCCAAAGGTGAAATGGTCTCGATATTAGTGGAAGGCTCCTCCACATGGGTGAGGAAGGAGGTGAAAGGTGTTCCTCTATGGGTGGAGGAATAGGTGAGGTAGGTTCCAATGCAGAAGGAGGATTTGAGCTAGAATTTCCTCTATGGAAGGAATATGAGGTAATTGGGAAGCAATGGGTGCATCGTCACTAAAAATAGCATGGACCTCATGGGTATGGCTATCATGAGTTGAGGTCTCACCGGTTTGATCAGATGAAGGGGCATGATTGGGAAAGGGTTTCTTGAAGATATGTAGGTTTTGATTGGCAGTGTGCATTAGGATTATCCATGGTTAACTCACCTTTCTCAAGCATTTCTTGGACAATGTTTTTGAAAGTGATGCAATTGCCATCACTATGACCCTTTACTCGATGATAGTTATAGAAGTCATGTTCTTTATACCATGTGGGCATGGGGGAGAGAAGGTCAAAACCTAGTGTGTGGTTTTATAGGTGGAAGGGTGATGGCCCCAACTTTGATGAGATTTTCTAAGACAGAAGAGTAAGGCTCCCCAATTGGGGTGTATTTCATTGTTGTTCATCTGAATTGAAAAGTCTGAATGGGTGAGAGATTAGATGAGGGGCTAGCCTGATTTGATGGATGAGCTGGGCCGGCTTTGAGTACCACTGCATTAGTGGTGCCCTTAGCTTTTGAATAATTTTTCTATGGTTTGGAAGAAGAAGAGGTATCATTCGACTTGAATGCCAAATCTTATTGCGTAATTGGATTTTCTTCTCTTCGATGGCCCAAATCTCTAACTTTCATGCCATGGTGAATGCTTCATCAAATGTTCGGAAAGTTTGGACCTGCAGGGTCGGTGAGATATGTCTAGCACAAGCCCGCGTGAAGAGCTCGATGAGTTCTATTTGTGGTAGTTGGAATGTGAGTTGATTGATCAGGCTACGCCAATGAGTGACAAAATTTGTGATAGATTCATCATCATACTGACGCGTGGAGTATAGGTCAGTCATGGTAACCTTCTTAACAATATTGATGGAGAAGTGATCCAAGAAGGCTTGGGCTACCTGATTAAATGAAAATATAGAGTGTCTAGGTAACCCACTATACCAATCTAACATAGGTCCAGTTAGAGACATGGGAAAGGTCCTCAAGAGCAAAGCATCATCATGGGTGATTAGGTAACACCCATGTTTGAAAGACCACAAATGTTGTTATGGGTCTTCCTTGCTATTGAAATGGTTGAATTTAGGCATTTCCCAATGCATGGGGTATGGATGGATAGGAATGGATGGGTGGATAGGCTCATTACAAATCTCATCGTAGGTGAGAGTGTTGGGAGCTAGAAACCGATGCCTCCAATGTCTGCATCTTGTCCATCATTAATTTGATTAGGTCATTGGTAGGTTATGATGGTTGGGTGCCTCCTGTAGTAAAGAGGGTTGATGTTGGGCATATGACGAGGGTGGCATTCCAAGTATATGGTGGTGCCATGTAGGTGGATTGAGAAGAAGGTAATGAAATAGGGGGTATGTACCTAAATGAATAATAGATGAAACAGGGGGCTGCTGATAGTACATATATGGAGGTGGAAGGGTCATGGTGACCCTAGTGGAAATGGGGGCCAATGATTGTGGAATAGAAAGGACCATGTTTTGAAAAGGGGTAGGGGTCACCGACACGGGAGGTGGTGTGTAGCTATGGGTATATGTGAGACAATAGGGGTGGATGAGGTTATGTTTTGGGTGGTTGGCAAAGGTATGGTGGATGTGGCGGGTGCAATGATGGATGTAGAACATGGCAATCATAATGGGTATAGGACCTAGCTATGAAATGACTGGGGTAAGGTAGATGTAGGTAAACATGGAGGTTAGATGGGGCTGAGCAGAAGTAGGAGTGAGTGTCGGGGGATAGATATGGGCATGTCGTATATCAATTGACCCGAGGCATCTCGAGTGGATGAGTGGGAAAGATAAAACTGCAAGGTGGTAGGGTTTTGGTCAAGGAGTCGTGTGAACTCCTCATCTCTGGTAGTGATAGTGATAGGTTGGATAGGATCCATGGTGGGTGATAAAATGGAAGGTGGTGAAGGGCTAGGTGGGAGTGGTTGACAACCTGGCATGGAATATAAGGGTGTTAGCTTGTTGATGCGTCAGCACCATGTGAATAAGTACTAACGTGGTAAGACTACTTTCTGTAAATGACATAAAAAAAAAACAGACAAGTAGGATAAATAGGTGTGGTAGGTGAATTGGGGCTAAAATGGTAGCTGGAAAATGACACAGGCTAACCGATGCCGTTAGGTAAACCGAACGGCCCAGTCATGTAACCGAGGTCGGTCACTGTGGAAAGTGGACAGTGGGTCAAAAACAAGGTATAAGGCCAAATTTGATAGGTATGTCAAATACTGATGAGATTTACAAGGTCAATGAGAATGAAAATAGTGACAGGGACTCTGAATAGTCAAAGAAGGTGAATAGATGTCCTTTTGGGTAGGTTAACCAAAAGGACTGGGAACCGATGCCGGTTGGGTATAACCGATGATGGTCAAAGGGTAACCGACGACGATCGGGTGGACCGACACCCATTCACTATGTGAAATTGAAATAATGATGAAGAAAATATGGTTGTGAAGTTAAAATTTGATGTGGAATCAAACCAGAATTTGAGAATGATGAGAATATGGTCCAGGCACACTTAGATGAAGTTGGAATACACCAACTATGATGAGGAGCATGCAAGGAGAAACAAGAAAATGAAGAACGTGACCTCTCACCTCAAAATGCAAGCCAAGCAGAAACACTAAGAAAAATGTGATCCTAAGAGTGCCTTTTCTATTATGTTTGTTTAGCTTATGCTATTTAAGGACTGACTCATGAACTGTAGAATAGATTTTTTTGGTGAGGATGGCTTCCTATGAAGAAGGAGATCTAAAAGGTGAGGTTTCAGGTATGTTATGGTGGGGTGGGCTTCACTCTAAAGTATGACTCGACAGAGCAATGAGCTGGGGAGTACCTACCAATCCTCATATCAGTGTGATCATTGACAAGTGCATTCCTAAGAAAGATGTTGTTTAAGAATATGTATTTTGAATTTTTTTGTTTGTAATTTGGTAAGAAAGAGAGAGAGAGAGAGAGATGTTTTTCTATGATTCATTTAGTCAACCATCAGCTGGGCATGACTTCCAACATATAGGTTGCCCTCAATTAATGTGAGCTAATGTAGAAAATTAGAATGAAATGCAATGATTTTAAGCCCAAATCGAAATATGGAATTTGATGACACAAATAGATGAAGAGGGAGAGGGATGCTCTTTCACTAAAATGTAGAAAACAAGAAGAAATGGTTCTTTTTAAGTACACCAAAAGAAAGGTTTCTTTTAGAGAAAATAGAAAGAAAAAGAAGGTTACCAAGGAAGAAAATTAATGTATGCTTTTTAAGGGAAAAAAACACAAATTTTCCTAGGAATGAATAAAATGCAAGGAACCCCGAATGGGTCCCACCGGGCATGCCAAAATGTTTCACCTGATTCTTAGACGTTTCTTTGAAAATGACGAAACAGATAGGGTAATGGGCGTAGGAGGAATACCTATTGAAATGTTGGTTGATAGGTTGTTGCATGCATGTATGACTTCTTGAATCCACAACTGATCGTGAGAGCTTCCTTTTGGCTAGGAGGAACTACCTGAAATGGAACACAAGACCACCAAATAAAAGTTAAACAATATATGCGTGAACTACCTAAAGTGTGTGCTAGATCCGGAAGTGTGATACTTCCTAGACGGTTGTCAATCCACTGTTTAAAACAATTTAATGCTGGTAATAAAGTAAATCCTATTATAGTTAAAATGATTTAGGTATCTCATTTAAAACACAATAAGAAAGATCTAATCTAACAAGCTAGGTTAAAATAAGATCCGAAGGTCAAGTAACTGGTTCTGGGTCTCTGCAAGTCTGACAGAGGTCTTAGGCAAGGTCACAGGTGATTAAGGGTGATGGGAATAGGTAGGTAGGTCATTATTCTGGGTTGTATTAGTAAATATAAAGAGACCGATGCCAATTAAGGGTGACCGACGCCGGTTTGGGAGAACTTGTGCCAATTATGTGGGATACTGGGAATGTCAGAATGAGCTTTAGATCTCCCTTATGATTGCACAAAGGACTAGGCTGGTTGGAATGAGGTATTAAGTTGTTTGGATGGGATTTGGTGAGGTTTTAATAGGGATATGGAGGGGTGAGTATTAATGGAGGTCAATGGGTGGCTAGGAGAACAAAGGATGAAAATACAATGATGAAATGAGTGAACCAGAGGAGTAAAATGTTCTACTTACTTGGAATCTAGTTCTGGATGTCTGTGAGTGAGGAATGAAGGTGTTGATAAGAGGTTGAATGTTGTAGAGGATCACCAAAATGTTGGGGAGCTCTTGCATGGGCTGCATGTGCTCTCCTTCTTCCTGATTGGATCAAAATTTGTATGGGGTGAGTGCTGGATGGTTGTTGGGTGAATGTTGGATGTCTGTGCAAGAGAAAATGCTTGATCTCCTTCCTTGCATGCGTGTTCTCACTGAAACTTGTTCTCAAAAGATGTGATATCTCTCAAGAATCTACCAACTTTTTCCAACCTTGAAAATAAGGTTGTTTTGGGGATTAAAAGGTGTACAAAGTACCAATTAATTAACCCCACCATTTTTTTCCATCTTTGTTTTGTTATGTTTTACTTTCTCCTCATTCCCTTCCCGTATTTCTCGATACTTATCACCCCATTTTCTTATTAACTTCCTCGAGATTCTAGCCCCAATTCTAATATTTGCCCACCCCACCCTATATTTAGGGGTGCCCAGTGCAAAGTGGGGTCCCCCACTCTGGGCACCCTCCCCATCTATGATACTTAGCCTCTTTCACTCTCTTTTAGGTCACTTTTTGGTTTGTCATCTTTATCTTTATCTTTTCCTAGTCGACTTTTTTGGAGATTAATTGTGAAATTAAACTTGAGAGCCCTATAAATATAAAGCTTATAAGACCATAATAAGGGTCCTAGGTCATTGCATCCTATCACTACTATCACTCCATCTAGGGTTGCATCCATTGCACCATCTTGCATCCACATAACACCATACATTCAAGCTAGGAAAGTTTGCATCACACACATTCTTAGAGGAGGAGGGATTCTATTCATTCTATTCTACTATCTACATCTTCTATAGCTATCATAGCTCGTTATTTCACAAAGTGCAATTGACACAAGAGCACCTAGGGCACGACATACACACACTCACCAAAACTACATCAAGGTCCATAATGTAGTGCAAGCGCTCAATGATAAGTCCACTAGTTTTGGCGGTTGAGGTCAGTCTAACCCCTTCTTCTTCTTCTTCATGTGTAGGGCATCATCCAGTTCATCCGGTGAATCCAAGTGTGATGATAGAGAGTATTTAGAGACACTTAGTGACCATGCCAAATTAGGGTTTTGAGCATTTATACTATTTTGAGCACCCATAATGCAGACAGACTAGGGGCACCCGGGGCACCCCAAATACACTCCCAGTGCTGTGTCACTTCAAATAGTCCAAATCTTACCCCTCTCGTAGGGCCCCCGAGTGTTTTTTCACACTATCAAGTTCTAGAGTTCAGATCTCTGACAACCTACGTGATAGTCACCATAATTAGCCTAAGTCATTTCCTTACTCCCCTCTTACATTTTAGGGTTTTATTTCCATTAGATCAAATCATGCAATTACTTTACATCACTTTAGCATATTAGTTTTTGTTGTTATTTATTATTATTTAGCCTCTTTATTTACAAGTGTTTTAGTCCTCCTATTTAGATTAACATTAATACCCTAATACCCCATTTAGGTCCCTTTAGGTTTTATTTTTGTTAATCATTTTGGTGAACCTTGATCATTTCTTTCCACCACCTTCTAGGGTTTTTTCCTCACCCCTTTTCTCCTACCATGTCCTCCCCTTATCAGGTCATGGCCCAATCTTCGTACCCCACCTATACACCTACCAAGGTCACCAATATAACTACTACCGTAACCGACTTCATGTGTGTCTACACTCAACATCCACCTCGCTTTCTCACCCTCCCTCCAGACTCATCCATCAATGTCATCACTCACTACTCATCACACTCGTATCACTCCACCATTATGGTCCACCTATTTCCATACCACCCCTAGTCACATCCGCCACTCCACCAACCACTCCTAAAGGCTATGACATTATCGACCAACTTAAAAATACACCCGCTAAGATATCCCTTTATGATTTATTACGTAATGCACCAGATTTGCAAGACTACCTTGAGGCTACTCTTCGTGCCATTCATGTTGAACGTGATCACTCTACCAAAGCTTTTTCCCATCTCATTCAATCTCTTTGTAGTTTACCCCATTCGATCTCCTTTACAGACGAGGACATATCACCTGCCACCCATAATAACCCTTGTGCACCCTTTCTCATTACCATTACCATCATTAGTACTACCTATATTAAGTGTGTCCTCATTGACAATGGGTCTACCATTAATCTTTGTGCCCATTCCCTCTTACAACAATTAGGCATCAATGATAGTCTCATCTCTCGTAACTCCACTCTCATCCGTGGTTATGATTCCTCCACTCATACATGCTTAGGCACAATCTCCCTTCATATTCAAGTCGGACCTAAAATTGTTCTTATTGAATTCTACATCCTCGATGCTTCTTTTCAATTCAATCTCCTCTTAGGTAGGCCTTGGATCCATGCCATGCAAGTCATGTACCCTCCATTGTACATCAATGTGTCAAATTCCTTTATGATGGTTATGAACATATTGTTACCACTTGACCCGAACCCAAATATTGTCACATTGACCTTGTCACCTCTATGCCTGTCCCACCACCTCAACCTATTCTGTATGCTAACCTAGATCAATATGATGTCGACCAATCTAGTGTACCCACCTCTACTATTCCTACCATTCCTTCTCCTGCTATATCTACTCACACTTTGGCTATTATTTCACCCACTATCTTTGTCCCTGCTAGCACTCCATCCCCACCACCCCCTACTTCTTCACCACCTTTCAAATGTCCTCGATAGTGCTACCCAAACAAATGACACACACACCGACGTTTCCACCATGTCTGATGATGAGGTTGATGTTGTCAAACTCACGATGAAACATTACAAACACTTGATTTTACTCCTCTCGGTGTGGACAATTCTTATTTTGAAGAAACATTTGTCACCGATGGCCCGAGAGAGTACCACTTCAAAAATCCTCCATCCACTAATGTCATGGTCCTATATAAGGGCTCTATTAATAGTGTTGATGCAGTTTCATCTACCTCTCCCCCAGAAGTAGTCTCATGCACCACCCTTCACCTGTACTTTATATATAAATAGGACATTTTGGGAACACATTCCTCTTGATCTCACTAGTTTTGATACTATCTGTACATGTGATTGCTTACCCAGGTTTGGCATGATGCTTAATGACATATTGCCACCTCCCATTCACCCCATCTTTATTACGATTATTTCCATATTACAACGGCTTATGGGTTACGGGTTTTTCACCTAATAGTTTTTGTTACACGCACTCCCATGGGTTTCCATTTATGCTTGGATGATCTTGGCTTGATTATATTGGTGGTACACTTGACCCACTTCATTCCTCACTCTCCTTCCCCATGCCTTTTGGTACTATCTCCATTGCTAATGATTCTTCTCCTACATACATACCTAACATTTCACGTTGGTGTGCTCATGGATTCCCACCAATTGCTTTTACGGATGAAGAATATGCAATGAATGCCTATCTCCTTCATCATAATGCATCTTTATATGATCCACCTCATTCTATCGCTTACCAAGTTTCCAATGCCACTCCTGTCGGTTTCGATCAAGACAATGATGATTTTCTTGATGGCATTTCATAGTCCCCTTTTTTTCACATTGTCACTTGGGGGCATAGACATTATACACCCATTCCCCTCATCTCTCATTCTACCATGCTTGTGTATCTCACTCCTTTGATCCCTCACATATCAACATTTCCATCATCTCATCACACCCTCGATACCCGATGACACACCCTAGTGCTTCGGTTCACACTAGACTATTGAGGGATCACTATTACACTGAACCCCACACACTGCACTACCGGACCCATACGTATACATCCTACATCATCCTATACATACCTCATCTACTAGTCATTTATACCTCATCTATCTCATACACGCTACACTAGTCATCATCATATATGAGTCTATTTTCCATGTCATCATCCATTCACATCCACCATTATACCTATACATTTTCTATATCATATACATCATACATCATTATTCTATCCTACATCCTACACTATATTTTTATACTTGGGTCTAGTTTTATATATCATCATCATTCTATTCCCTCTCTACACACATTTATTACATTCCACATTCCATACCCTACATACACATTTACATTACATACTACCTACACTACATCATTCACTATATTTCCTTATACTTGGGTCTAGTTTCATTCATCTCATCACCCTATCATATGCACTCTAGTTTCTCTACATTCCATACTCTATACAGGGTTTACAATCAAATGGACCTTACCTACACACTACATGTCATAACACATTTCATCGACACATTTGACCTACACTCTAGGCTATCATTGTCACCCATATCATCATCATACATGTAGTGGTATACACCTTAGGTTAAATCACCACTCCACTTCACCCATACATTACTCTAGTTCCTCATCATACTCACCTCAGGGTTTACCAATCAAATGGACCTTACCTACTACATGACACATCACACACATTATCATTAGGACTAGTGACCAATGCTCTAGGCTATATCATCACCCATACTCATCATCATATCATGTAGTGGTATACACCTTAGGTTAAATCACCACTCCTTTCATCCATTCTACATTATCCTCTTACATCCGATCATCACCTATTCTATCATCCTCTTCTAAGTCATTCTACTACATCATCACTTCTCCTACTCATCCATTAGTGGTATACGCTTTAGGCTAAATCACCACCCTCACCTTATTCATCACATAGTGGTCTACGCTTAGTGCTAAAATCACCACCTTCTATTATCCACCACCTACTTATCTACATGCTTCATACACCCTCATCACCCATCTAGTAGTGACATATGCATTATAGGCTAGATTGTCACCTTCTTCTTCTTTCATCTTATAGTGATATACGCTTAGGGATAAATCATCACTCCTCTATCCAACCAAGTCATGGTATATGCTTAGGCTATAGGGTCCACACACATTTTTCTATATGATTCTCATTCTCATCCATTCATCTATAGTGATATATGCTTAGGGCTAAATCATCACTCCTCTATTCAACCAAGTCATGGTATACGCTTAGGCTATAGGGTCCACATGCACATCTTTCCATACATCATTCCCATCCATTCATCTTATAGTGATATATGCTTAGGGATAAATCATCACTCCTCCGATCAACAAAGTCATGATATATGCTTGGCTATAGGGTTCACGCACATCTTCTCCCCCCATGTCATTTCATCACCACTACACATACACACTCATCGCAACAGCGCACTAGACACAACCAACACTACTCGACCATTTCCCGATGATGCACTCTCTCATTTATGGTTCATTCTTGACTACTGAGGGGAAAAAAAATGAACCTCACTGCATACACTTCCATACACTCGGGGGCATGTTGCTCCTATCATTCCATCTTGCATTCCATTCCATCCATCCACAACATATTGCATTGTCTTGGTAGCATTTACTTTTGCTTACTAGTGTTTTGCATGTTCACTTTACTACACATGTTAGCTTGCTTTCCTATATGTCATTATCATACACACATGCATGTTCATGCCTTTATTTAGTGTGATCATAGATACAAGACATTTACATGTGGCATGGATGCTCACCTTCTACCCTTACTATATTGGTCGTTGGGGCATCCACATTCATCTCATATAGGTGTTATTGTTTCATTTTGTACTTAACATCTTATACTACTTGCTTATACATGCTTTGACATATTGGTTTTCACTCTAACATGCTAATGGGTGTTCCATGTGTAACACTTGTTTTGTAGGACTACATGTTCCCATGACTACTTGTATTTCTACTTGTCTTTTTGTTTTGTTATTGTATGTGGGCTTTTCCCTTTGCTTGTGTGCACACTTTACTTGTTTTTGTGGCCATGATGGCCTTTGTGTCTTGTGACATCGTGAGTGATGTCCCATGTTTGAAACCCACTTTGTGCGGTCTCTTGTTTTCTTGTGTGTTTACACTACTTTTCTTAGTAGTTTTTTACATTATTTGTGTCTTTTACACTTATTTGCATGCATGTGTTTAGACTAACACTTGTATTGGCTAGCCATCCCCTTTTGTGTGTGCCTTGGTATCTACCAAGTGCTTTTTCCCTTCCCCCCTGTAGGGTTGAGTTGGTTAAGGTCGAGTGTGGTTGGTCCTCTTTGGGGCCGCATTCTCCTTCTAGGTCATCGCATGTGCCCCCAAAGAGGGGGCATCATTGAGGGTTTCTACTAACACAACGTATCTACACCGGTTCACACACACAAGTGAGTGAGTTCAGACTAGTCTATGAACTCCATACACAATGGCCTTAACAGGACATGGTGTCCTTTGACAATTTCTGCATGGAGTGGTCACAGGCTCAGGGGTTACAGTGGGTGGCCTCTCTACACTTCTCCATCTAGTGGCATAGGATCACCCAAAAAACTAGTGCAGTATAGAGATCTCTTCAAAAAATTCAGTAGAAGTGGTTAGAGTTGGAGGACACCGAGCATTTCCTCCCTACACTTCTTCAGCCAGGGTGGTGTGAGATCACCCAAAAACTCGTGACATCACAGATATCCTTCTACACCCTTTTTCTCGACATGGATCAGGTGCACATGTTCCATTTTTCCATTTACACTTTCTATTCTAGCATACTTTACATTTGTGTATTTTACACAATTTTTTACATACATACATATTTGACTACTTGATCATTTTCTCCTTACAGGTCCACCGTATGAGAAACAAGCAGTCAAATTGGGGGCAACAACAACAACAAACAAAAAAACAATGACAATGACAACAACACACCACGATGGTACTTGCCATACTAACCATGCAAGTACACCACACACATGCAACAACTACACATGTGTTCCACCCTAGGTTCACTCTCATCACTTTTTACACATTTTTCATCTTTAGAATCCACACTCCTCCACATTTTTCTTTTTGTCATTCCATGCTTCTAGTCCATCGACATGTTTTCTTCTACACTCTGCATGGACATCAGGTATGCTTTTTTCTATCTACTTTATGTTACCGAGTTGTTCACTCACCAACATAAAGTGGGGGAAAATGTAGACACAAATATTACACATTAGACAATATTTAGCCCGGTCTTATACTACTATTTAGAAGGTTCTCAAGTGTACAAAGTACCAATTAATCCCACCTTTTTCCATCTTTGTTTTATGTTTTACTTTGTCTTTCCCGCGTATTTCCCGATACTTATCACCCCATTTTCTAACTTCCCCAAGATTCTAGCCCTAATTTGGGTGCCCCACCCTATCTTGGGCACCCCGGTCCCACTCTGGGTGCCCCGATCTATGCTTAGCCTCTTTCACTCCTTTTTGGGTCACTTCTAGCCATTGGTCATCTTTATCTTTTCCTCAGTCGACATTGTTGGGATTAATTGTGAAATTAAACTTGAGAGCCCTATAAATATAAAGCTTATAAGACCATAATAAGGGTCCTAGGTCATTGCATCCTATCACTACTATCACTCCATCTAGGGTGCATCCATTGCACCATCTTGCATCCACATAACACCATACATTCAAGCTAGGAAAGTCTACATCACACACATTCTTAGAGGAGGGGATTCTATTCATTCTATTCTACTATCTACATCTTCTATAGCTACCATAGCTCATTATTTCACAAAGTGCAACTGGCATGAGAGCACCTAGGGCACGACATACACACACTCACTAGAACTACATCAAGGTCCATAATGTAGTGCAACACTCAATGATAAGTCCACTAGTTTGGCAAGTTGAGGTCATCGACCCTTCTTCTTCTTCTTCTTCATGTGTAGGGTGTCATCCAGTTCATCCGGTGAATCTAGTGTGATAGATAAACAGAGTATTCAGAGACACTTAGTGACCATGCCAAATTAGGGTTTTGAGCATTTATACTGTTTTGAGCACCCAAATTGCAGACCAGGGGACCTTGGGGTGCCCTAGTACACTCCCAGTGCACCTGTGTCACTTTAGATAGTCCAAATTTACCCTCTGTAGGGCCCCTGAGTGTTCATCTGCACTACCGAGTTCTAGTTCCAGATCTATGACAACTTGTGATAGTCACCATCAATCAGCTAAGTCATTTCCTTTTCCCTCTTACATTCTAGGGTTTTATTTCCATTAGATCAAATCATGCAATTACAAAATTTACCTAGTGCGAGAGGCACCGATGAAAAAAATTGCTTTTGAACACACAGTCTTTGGAAATGGAGGTTACGAGGATTGAGGGCGGGTCTTGGAAGTTCTTCTAGAGGCAAAGCACATGCTCTCTAAAAAGTAGATGTCTTCTCCAAAACCTTTTACTACTGTTGTAATCCTCCTACAACCTTATCTCCTTGCATAGGCTCTTAGAGTCCTAGCTCTAATACCAAATGTTGAGGACCAGAAACATGGAGATAGCTTGTGATTATTTTATTGATATGAAATAATGTAGATTACAAATGAAATTAAGTGTTGCAATACTTATAAGTATTGTCAACAACAAACTAACAAACATGGTTACAATAACTTCCAAAATACATCTAGGAAACATAGTAAAATGTAATACAAACAAATATCATTTTGCTAACTATGCAACAAAATACATATGTGAATACAAATAAGACAAACATATGCTTTTAACCAAATTAAAATATAAAACTAATATTTACCTAAGTAAAAATAACTTACCTATAAAGAAATACAATGCATAAGTATCTAGTAAAATATGTGTTACCTAACATGAAATTAACTTCATAAATCCTTTTACTACTAATCAAAGTTTCATTGACCATTGAAAATCATTGTTATATGAATTTGTCATACAAAGCAACAATTGACATGTTAGAAGAATCTTCTAGTTTTCTAAATACTCACATCGCCTACCTTTGCGAATATCGATTGGTGATGTTGTTATATGTAGATATGCACATCTATTTGAAGGACCGTGGATGTGAAACTTAGTTGAAGGCACTGTGATATGGTGAGCACCATCAAAATGAAATACATAAAATATCGTTTATTTTTGTTCTTTTAATTTTGTGTAATAGTGTGGGAAGAAGGCACGATAATGCAACAAAGACATTCTTTTAATGCCTAAATATAATCAAACATAGAAACAATGTAAAATATTAAGGCATATCCATTATGACACTATTCATCTTTCCATTTGATCCTTCACATGTCTCATTCATATGCTCCATTAACGTGTAATATAGATACAATCCCTCCATGCATTCAAATTTGTATGGGACTTGGTTTTTTTTTACATTCCATCATAGTTGTGTAATTAGAATCTCCACGTGTGTAGTTTTTGGTAATTTGTGCACATTTATTTTTGTCAGTTCAAGTGTTAGGTATGTGTTAATAAGACAATTTTTGTGTTAAGTATTAAAATCATATATTGATTAGTGTTGATTGTTGTGGCTTTTGGATTAAAGTTTTAGAGCCAATTTAGTGTTAGAGGTCAATATTTAACAAGGTGTTTTAGTTAGGCCTATCGTCTAGCTAGCTTCATAAATAAAGTACAAGTACATCAATTGTCAAGTTAGAGGGCAATATTTAATAAGGTGTTATAGTTAGGCCTATTGTCTCAGTTAGACTCATAAATAAAGTATGTACGTCAATTGTCAAATGTTGATTTTTTTGTAATACACACAATATTGGGTGAATGTGATGTCTCGGACAATATGTATTTATATCCTTTGGGGGAAGATATTTGTTCACAAGAACGACATGCAACTAAGCTTCAAAGTCCATCTTGTTGACTAAACATCATTCAATTGGAGGTAGGAGGTCAATCAACAACCTCTTGCTAACCATTAGTGACATAGCCACACAAATGAAGTAGTGGCCAACCAATTAAAGCCAAAATGACTAAAGTCGAGATTGGTCTCTAAGTGGTAGTGATGATCGTCTCTTTGTGATTAGGTGACGATGATCCATAATGGTGGTTCTCAGATATGATAACGAGGACCAAACCCTCAACTCTTATTTCTTTATTACCATGTTTAGTGTGATAACTACAAATAAATGAATATGAGAACAAATGGCTAATATGTATTTTTGTGGTGTAATTTTGCAATGATTGCCCCATGAGAAGCTCAAAACTCATTGTAAGTGAAAGTGGGAACAATTGTCCTCTTATATGTCGGTGTGACCGCTAGAAGTATATGGTTTACGGTGAAAATCCCAACATTCACTAGAATTGAAAGCGCAAACGATTGTGCTTGTGTATGTAGGTGATCACATGTAGTAAATATCTCGAGCAAGAGAGTGCAAACCTAAAAACATGTATGGACACATATTTTTGTTTTAAGTTCTTATAGTGTGGTTACTCCCATGTTACACAGGGGAGAATGTTAGGAATTATTATCAATGCTCCATTTCATATCTTAGTGAGTGGTTAATAAAGTGTGTAAAAACAATGTACAAAATTGTGTGAGAGAGAATATAACATATAAATAGAGTGTGAATGAGAGAATAAACATATTTGTTCATACCAACATAACTAGAATAAGCTTGAGCTAAAATAATGCAAGGTTTGATAAGGGGTACTCTTTGATTATATGAACAACTTTACCTTTTTATATGTAAAATAACGGTCCCATCTTGGGAGACTCTTTGCTCCTCTTTATTTAGGAAATGTGGTTCAATGTAAATTGCTTAAACCCAAAAAGGCTCCTAATTTTTTTTGAGCAACTACATTTTAGGGAGATAAATTCTAACCCCTTAAAGCAAATGGGGACACCAAAAAGTCATTGCTTACAAATTTTAGGCATTTTTTTGCCACTTGCACCTATGTTTGAGCTTCCCTCCCAAATTTTCCTCCCCTACTTCTACTAATTTTAAAGTCTCCTATTTTTGTCTTTACAAAAAAACCAAAAAATCTTAGGACCTTATTAATGCTGAAATATTCTTCTATCCAAGCCATGCTCAAAATACTTAGAGCATGGTCCCATGGACGGGTTCCGGCTCCTACTTCTCTGTTACGAGATGGTCCAATGATGATTTTTTCAACCAGCTACAAGGAAAAACAAAATCTTGACCTAGAAATTAGGAGCTCCGCATTTGTTGCCCATTAAACTTTAGAGGTGGCTGTAGAGGGGGTTGAGAGTTTCCTCCTATAGTTTAAATTTGTTTTGCTTCCATGTGGCACCAAATGTGCATTCTCGCTACTATTTTTTGGTCATTTTGGAGGGAAAAATAATCTACATATATCTGCAGATTTTCACTTTTCTTTTTGCAACGCTTTTGAGCTTGATTTCTTTCCCAACAGTTGGTAGATCCTTAGTGCAATGGGTCCTATTACTTCTTAGCGAAAATGTTGAGGAAAATAATCAAAACCATGGAACCCTAAAACAGTTAAAAAGCTCCTAAATTCTCTCGGTAGCAATTGCTAAGATATTTATGGAGCCCCACTCCATGGGACCATACACTTTAACTTGTCCCCGTGAAGGGGACTCTCGCATTAGTCATTATTTGAAGGATTCATAACGAAGTTTATGGTGCGTAAATCAGATCCAAATAAATCAGCTAGGCGAATGCTCCGTCCAACCCTGTTTATCCACTTTTAACCCCGAGCCGACCTAGACGGTAAGTCCAAAACTCTGTTTTTTCGTTCCTCCACTTTTAAGAAGAGGAATGAAAAATATACCTAGCGGAAATTCGCAAAGAAAGAAAAAGAAAGCGGCGAAGGCAATTCTAAGACTCCGCTATTTCATATCGCACGCCACTCTCACAGCATTACACTGTAACGATTCCAGGTATTTTCCTTCCTTCCTTTTCTTTAGGAAACGAAATCGCCTGAAACGGACGATGAAATGGTCCGATTGATCGTATAAACGACTTTTGCAGGAATGTTTCGATGTGAAATAGGGTTTAGGGTTTTAGTGTTTAAGGTTTCATTCCGCTATAATAACTTGAAACGTCGATGGCTTGGAGAAAATAAAATAATGTACTACAGAAAATTATTGAGAGTTGTTTTCAATTTTAAATTGCACCGAGTTATAAGCTTCTGTTCGTTTATTAAGTTGTCTATCTTATTTATTTTCTATATAACTGTTTTGCAGTGCCATTTTCACTTCGTTTTGAAAAGTTAGCTCGCAAACTCATTGTTCATTGCGGTGTCATCTCCACTTCGTTTTGAAAAGTAAGCTTGCAAACTCGTTGTTTGTTTTTATTTTTATTCCAAGGTAACCTTGGGCTTAGATGCCCACCTGAACTTTACATGACCTCGTCCACCGTGTTGTTGATGACGAGCCAAGTTCTAATATCCTTTATTAATCTGTTGGATCTGTCAAAGTGTTTCATTTGAATATTCATTTTAATTTATTTTAAGCTTTTGCTGGGCAATACATCGGTTAAGTTTCCATTGTTGTTATTAGCATCTATGAAGTCTCATCTTTGAAATTGCCAGTCAATGTTGGATGTGTCATTTTAGTAACTTTCAACTCTTCATGGTCTATTCTTGGGGTTTGAATTTGGGACTGGGGTGAGAAAGCCCATTTGCTTTTGCTGCTCAAGCTCATCCTATCTCACAAAGTTTGTAAGCATATGATGTAAATGTAGCAACTGAAAATGTGGATGTTTAAATCTTTAAATTTATATCTCATCATGCCCTTGGGTTTGTTTGTGTATTGAGAAGGACCAGACAAAATGGCTCCAGAAAATGCTCCGTCTTCAAACAAGAAAAAGAGAAAGAGTTCGGACGGTTCAGCAAAACACTTGTTTACTCTTGGGCAGGAAATGGATGCACATTTTGATAAACCCGCAAGCAACGCCATGGTAAAGCTCACAAGCAACAAGAAAATGAAGAGGTATTTCCATTTCTTTGCTTTTTATCACAGGATTGATATGATAGGATCCTCCTTCTATTTGTTTATCATAGTGTCACATGTAATTGTTTATTTATATTAAATATGATATGTCTTCATTACTTATAAATATAAATACGTCATACATGGCATCGCGACGAGTGTTTGTTAGTGGAACATATTTCTGTGGCCATATTCACAAGCAGCAGCTTATGGATTGTACAATCCACAAATGTACATGGTTGGTATAACGTGATTTCAATTGCTTGTATATTTAAGTCTTTGTTCATGGTCAAATAGTGGCACTTTGCTTAGTTCACATTGAATTTTCACTTTTGCATGGGGTACTTTATTGGGGTAGGCAAGGGCTCAATTATTTAGGTGTTAATTGCTGCAGTCCCCTCTTATTCTTCCTCCAGTGCAAGAGTTTTTGGTTCACGGGATTTTTGCCTTCAAAATTATTCTTGCGTCTGATTCACATAGCTTCCAAAATATTGGCATTTTGTTAAGATTTAATAATGTACTCGATTTTAACATCTAAGATATATCCTCATTGCTGCAATTGTTCTTTGATTCATTACGCGCAACAAAGAAATACATATTTGGCACTGACCTAGTTCTTACAAAGCTTTAGTCTGACAGATACATTGTTCCTTGTGCAATTTGGGCATCGAGAAAAGCCATAAGTGATATTGGCATTTATCCCCTTTTGGACCTATAGTTACAAAATATTAAATATTCAAAACACTACGGTCTGGAATAAGGCAGGATGTAATCTCTGTGTTCCATTGTTGGTAACTGTGAAAAACAAATGAATGATTATTTAGTTTTCATTGGAATTGCATGAATTGCATGAATTGCACATATGCTAGTTGTAACCCCAATTGCTTTGATAGAAGTACTTGCTTTATTGACTGCTAGAGTTACTTTGAGTGTTCCTCAATACATATGGTTGGTGCCTTGTAATTAGAAGCCTTTGTATTTCCTGCAAATTTACAGCACTTTTGGGTGCTATTTATATAAGGTCAATGCAATACAGAAATTGATCAGAATCTAGTTCGTTTATCCAGGAATTGGACATTTAGGGGACACGTGTAAATATTGTATCCTTATGTTGCAACTTCACACAAAATATCATGTTGTCAAACCAATTTCTTCTTCGTAATGCGTTTTGTATTGTTTGGAATGTGTGACAGGTGGAATCAGTGAGACATAATATGTATCTATATTGGATTTAATACTGTCTGGTTACAAACTCTAATGTTATTAACTGTGGAATTCATGATCATTCTAAAACTGATGTTTACAGCATGTGACATCTACTATCAGTATCAAAGTAATACATTGTGGATTAAAAGAATTTCATTCCATCTTTGTGTTTTCAAAACAGTTTGTGACTCAAAGTATCAGCAATAAAGTATTGCGACAGGCTATAAGCAGCAAAAGGAAGTTGATAATGAGAGGTATCTATTTCATCTTTGTTCAAAAGCGATTTCCATCAAGAAATTTCTTATAAGTTTTTCAGCACTAACCCACCCCCTGCATGCAGGGATGAAGAAGCTGGGTTGGCTTCTACAAGAAAGGTCTTTTCTTTGGCTATAGAGGAGGTGAAATCAGACAGTGATGTTGATGATTTTGATGGGTTTTCTGAATCTCAGAGCCACTATGAAGAGTACGAAGTTAGTGTATTTAACCACCTATCTCTAGTTTCATCACCTAAAACTGGCCAAATCTTTTTGATCTTGACAGCTCATATTTTCAATTGATTATGTAAAACTGAACATGTTTATTCAAATAAGAGTTGAACTAGTTCAACTATAGTGCTAGGATTGAAACATGGTAATTCATAATTGGCTATAAGAATCTGTTGATTCCGGCCTTAATGTTCAATAAAATGTACTCCATTATTTTCCAATTATTTCCCGATTCCTGACTGAGTGGTATTCGGCAGGATGTTCCTGAGGAGGATGAGAAGGTACTGGCTGCATTCATGTCAGAAAATGCTGGCCCTCAGCGTACCTTAGCTGATCTTATCATGGAGAAAATCCGAGAAAAAGATGCTGCAGTTTCATCAGGTTTGAAGAATATAATGACAAATATTTTACCTAAGATGTTCAAGCTAAGTGTCTTGGTCCATACTTCAGATGACTTTGGAGAGAGTCTGCTACATTTTATGAAGATTATGATTCTTGCTGCCTTTGATAATATTTCTAATGCCTAATACGTTGCAGATTTTTTGTTCAACTGAATAAACAGACATGTCTGTATTATTAATTTATGGTAAACAGTTATTTTTGTGGTTATAAATTTGTTTTATCATGTTATGCAATATAAATTCTATTTTCATAATTTTTCCTCTCAAGTACTGAGTTCGAGAACAAAATGGTGGCAGGTCCATCATGTTTACTGTAATGCACACATGCGTAGTTTTGGGATTACTTTTATATGATTTCACTTCATGTAGTTCTTGTGTGGAAGTGTCAAATATGTGTTAGGGCATCATTAAAGTAGCGTTTTTGGTTATTAGGGGCAATTCAACCCAGGGTCACTGAAGTACATGAAAAAGCTTCTCAAATCACCAAAAGTCACCTCTCAGAACATTAGATAAGGTTTTAGACTTAGTGCCCGGGCAATGTTAAATTTTGTTACTAGGTTTCCATGTTTTGAATCATTTTTGAATAAGTAATTGCATTGCATTTTATCTTAGATTATTCTTAACATTTAACCATGTCATAGAAACATTGGATATGAGCTACATTATCTTGTTTTAGTTTTTATGAAATAGTAGTGTGGTCAATGGTGCATATGGTGATTATCAATGAGTTGCACCAACAAGTATATCTCCATCCTTCTCATGAGGTAGACACTTGTTGAAATAGCGGTCTTCACCAGTTAGAGGGCACACATAGGTTCCTGTTATCAGAAGTATTTCTCAGATTGTTTCCTTTATTTTGTGCCATGTAAGTTGGTGCATCAACTCGTTGAGTTCACTAGGTTGCATATGGACGGATGACCATGTTACTGCAACATCAATGTTTATCATACATTCTTGCTTTTGCATGGTGTTCTGTATATACTGCTTTGACTAGTTTATTAAAAGTCTGTTTAATACGAATATAATCGACCACTCTTGTTTATATTGTCGTAATTAATGAAACATTGAAATATTACCTTCTGCGATCCCGAAAATTACTGGCCAAAATGAGTATCCTATTGAAATAAAAACGGTTCAATAGAGGGAGTCTGTTAGAAATGTGAATATCTGTGTTGCACTAGATAGAAGATGGTATAAGAGGAGTGCTTCTGAATAAAATCGTACTTTTCAGATCAATGTTTTGGATCATACTCAGTGATCCTTAAACAGGATAAGAGTAAAATGAGTAGCAATTGCAGACTTAGGTCTCTATATAAAACTATGACCGTTTAGAGTAACGATGTCTGGAAATAAATAAAGTCAATAAAAATTAAACGAATTAAGGGATTTTTGATCAATTAGAAGCAATCATGTTGCATGAAGCTTTTGACCTTGCAAAGAAGCTCAATAACATTTTAGGATAAATGAGTCATGATTATATGAGATGCAGCACATGTTGCTTAGTTGTTCACAAGCCTTGAAAATTCTCATAACCTTTACTAGCCATAGTCTGAATTGGCATTTCTTATCAGTGTGACTAATTTTATTTCAATGCACCATCATAATGATTTTCAGCACTAGTCATTAGCACCTTGTGTGCCCAATGGGACCAATTAAAACTCTTGTTGATTTTTTATTTTGTTTGTCTGCCCAGACATGTGGCATTAGTTTTACATTTTGTTAGTGTCACATCCCCAAACTATGCATCTATTATTTTGAGACATTCTGGGAATTGGGTGGCAGTGGCCACATTTGACACAACATATATTGTAACTGTTTAGATTTGCTTATTACATTTTGGCATGTTTGAAATCAATTTATAAATATGGATTAATTAGTAGATGATCAGTTATGATGAATACAGATATTGTTACTGTTATTTTATATTATGAATGTTGCTATGAATATGTGATACTCATTTAAGATAGGTTTGAATGAAACTAACTGAATGTAACAATTGCATGGATGTCATGGTAGATGGTTAAGTTAGCTAGATACACATGATGATGAATAAATTGCAAAGTGTTAATTCAATTGGGTGAGGGTTTATTAAACTTAAAGATTGCGAACAATTGGTTCAAACCTGATTTAGACAAAAGCAATTAATATAAAGTTTGGTAGGGTAGTGAATTTAGGTGTTGGATAATAATGAACCTCATAGTTTCATATGTCAATTATTTTGCTTCTTGTTTGTGCTAATTGTTTTCATGGGACTAGGAAATCAAGAGCCAATGATTTCTGTACCTGGTTTGGAGGGTGAACAAAAAAAAAAGTTTTGGCGTGTTTTTCTGATCGCCCGTCAGGTGTTTGCTACAGTTAGAAAACCAATTATTCAACTTGTAAACAAAAATGGAGCTAGTGCGGGAAATTAGTTTTAAATTGGCTGTAGGTGAGGACATGTTTTTTCAAAAGCATCTCTTGTCCACAGGTCTGATGACTGTGGCCAATAATGGCTTGGATTTGGCTTGAGTCATCATCCATGCTTTCTTAGGAAAGCTCTCTTTGTATGCCTTTCAACCTATTTATCCAACAATTCAATATCTATGTTTCCTCCAGGTTTTTGAATATGTAAAAGATAGAAGTTCAGGTTTCAGATTTCTACTTTTGGCAGTTCAAATTATCTATGTTTAGATGTTTCCAAGTTTTAAAGTTCACTGCAGTTTCAATAATGTTATTCGTAGTTCTCAATTCGGACTTATAAGTTTTTAGATTCTATATTTAATGTCAGTTCAGATCTCAGTTTTCATGTGTTACAGCTGTTTATGTCAGAATTTTCCTTTAGAAACTTTTCTATTTTATAGTTCAAACCTTGATTTTCCTCTTGTCAACCTAGGGTTTTACAGTTCTTATTGTTGTTTTTCGTTTGGCACATAAAAGTCGTATTGGAGCCTCTTTAATTTCTTGTGGGACAATACCAACAGGGGATCCCTCCTGCAGTCATCACATGGGTGATAATTTGAGGTCTGAAATTGCCTTATCAGTAGAGGAAGCAATTAAGAATTTAAAACCCCATTGGAATAAATGAAAAAAATCATGACCGAGATAGCCAAGCTATTCATTCATTGATTGTGGTCATGGAAAGGGGGAAAGAGTGAAGAACGACGTAGAAGAGGAGGGGTAGGGAGATCATGAAATCAGAGAGGAGAGGCTAACTTGCATGATGGAATCAAAACCGTTTTGTTGGAAGGAATTTTAATGATAGAATTCACTGCAAGCTTGAGAACCTAAAAAAAATCACATAAATTAAAAGCTGCTCGAGAAAATTCCTGTTCTGAAATTTTATGGGGGTCATTGAAGCGATTAAATCCAGGGCTTGGATAGGGATCCCATCCTTTTTCTTTTGGCTGAACCCCATAGAAGACTTCAAAAAATCCAATTTTCCACCTTACACAGCCTGGCTTTGATTGGTGGCAGAGGTTGAGCATAAACTAGAGGAAGATGATATAGGGAATCAATTGGAAATAACCATGTGAAAATAGTGTGTGATAACTTTTCATCACAATCTTGAGCCCATACACAAGAAGATTGCTTGTTTCTCAAGAATACGTAGCAACAATAAAACGGTGGTGTACTACTCTAGGGAATTCCACTAAGCTGTGTTACCTGAGGAGAATATCTCTCCACGAAGGTCAGCTAGTATATATATTGATGGATGGAAATATTTCATTAGAGGTTATGTCAAGGCTTTGGCATTTGCAGCTTGTCACTTTTGAGGAAGCCATTCAACAAGCAAACGCCTATTCAGAGGTGGTTAGGAGTATATTTACAACAGAAACTACCCCCAAAACCAGTTTGACAAGAAAGGTGGAATCAGAAGTTAATGTGAAAGTTAAATCGCATCTTGGTTCAGTTGCTAGGTAATGCAAGGATAGAATAGTAGGCCCTTTTGTCATTGCTGATTAGCACTCAAAGGGGTTTTATTTTAAGTTTTAACTGTAAAGAGGACTGGTCAAAGGGACACCAGTGTAAATCTATTGGAAGGATCAATATGATTGAAGTTGTGAATGTAGAAAAGAAGATGGCTGAAACTGGTTATGAAAAACAACAAAAATGGAAGAAAACAGCTCACATGGTGGACCTGTTATAGCTTTAAATGCTGCCATTTGCCTTAGTGCCATGATGGGAATCACTCAATATCAAACTCTAACACTAAAATACAAAATGAACAAAAGAATTGTGGTGACTTGATAATGGAATAATCAAAAATGTTTTCTCCTAAAATTGAAAAAGAACCTTTTATCTTACTCACAGTTAACTAAATAGAACTGCAAAGTTGCTTTATTGCAAAATAAATGGTATGTGAAAAATGAATTTAGTGATGTTATTGCTTCTAGTATTCAGAAAAATGGCTTATACATCTTTGATGGATTTATTTATGAAGTATGTTTTTCATCTTCATCTAAAAATGATCTTCAACTTTGGCATGAAAGACTAGGACATGTAAATTTTAGGAGAATGTATGAAATGTCTTGTCTAAACCTAGTTGTAGGCCTTCCTAAGATGAAATCTGATCATGAAACCTGTGAAAGTTGCTTACGTGGTAAGCAATGAACCATTTCACAAACATCACGATCTGAATTCATCTCACCTGTTGGAATTAATTCATAGTGATGTTAGAGGTCCACTTGAAGTACCCTCTCTCGGTGGAGCCTTGTATGCTGTAAGTTTTATTAATGATTTCTTTAGGATGACTTGTTCTTATTGTACTAAGGAAAAATATGATATTGTTTCTAGATTTCAAAAATTTAAAGCCTTAGTTGAGAATGCCTCTAACATTATTATTGTTTGTTATGTTGATGATTTTCTAAATCACTAGCAATGAGAAAAATTTAGATTTTTCAAAATTAAAACTGAAGTTAACACAACGTTGTGAAATGACTGATCTAAGTCTCTTAAATCATTTTTAGGAATGATTATATTTTTGGGATCATAACTCTATTGATGCATCTTTGTCTCAATATTCTTATAATTTTCTTAAAAAAATCAATATGATTTGTTTTATACTTCTAGTATTAAACATTCAAATTTATATGGCTATTGTGATTTTAATCATGTTTGTGATGCAATAGATAAAAAGGCTATGTTAGCTTCAGATATGCCATCACAGTATGTGTGAGAAAAACTTAATAGATGTTTATCATATGATAGTTGGGGACGCCTTTCTGATCAAATATTGGAGACGTCCAATAGTGATTCTCATCTATTTATATAAAGACCCTTGGGCAATAGATAAGACCTTTGGGCATTATGTAAGTCCTACAGAAATTTATCTTTATTTTACAAGTTTATAAAGACCAAAGAATATGAAGTCATTAATGGCGATATTTATCTCTAGTTATATCTTATTGAAGATCAAGTTAAAGACATTTTCATGAAGCCACTGTGTGTTGTGAAGTTTTGCAAGTTTCGTGCCTTGTTAGGCCTTTTAGAGTTGCCCTTGAGGGGGAGTGTGCATGACAATGCCACCTTTTAACGGCTTTTTTCTAAACTTCCTATACTTCCTCCATTTTGTAAAGATCACTATATGTGAGTCTTAAGTAAATGATCACAACACGTGAGTTTACTTGTAATTCCCAACGAAACATTAGTTATGGGAGATCCTTGTTTTATAAAAGGCTCCATAATCTTATGTAAATCTTCATATGTTTTATGTGGGAACATTTGTATGATTTCCTTTGTTTACATGTTAGCCTAAATTGTCTTTGATTTATGGATCTAGATCGTCAGAAACGCCCTAGGGCACTCCGTATCAGCTCGAAAGCGTGCAGTGTGAGTGCACGGAGTGGAGTGCGTCAGACGCCAGTGCACGCTCGGAAAGCGTACCGCAGGGGGACAGAGCGGCCCGGCACGGAACCGTGCCGGGCCGCACTGTCCCGCGGGTACGTTTCCGAGCGTACCCGCGTTTTTTTCACGCGTTTTTTGACGCGATTTTCATAAAAACTCAAAAAAAAGCATTTTTTTTTAATTTTTTGACTTTCTAAACCTAACCTAACCCTAACCCATTTGTCACAGACTCAGAATGGGCATGTAATCCATATGAAAGACCAGTTCTTAACAAATCTGCGATAACTTGGAAGACCTTTAATTAAAATATGTTTTTTTGTTAAATTTAAACCAAAATGTATTAAGTAATTGTTCATTACAGGAGGTAACTTTGTTTGGAGTTTTTGGGCAGGAGAAATGGCCTGTACAGAAGCTTGTTCTTATTTGGGTTTAAAGAGCATAGAAAAAAAAGGAAATGTTTTATTTGGATAATCAAAAATTTGTGCAAGAGATGTTGAAATTTTTTCCATATAATGCAGGCTTCAAGTTAACTCACAAGGTGGTGATTCGGCTCCTAAAGTGGTTGTTCTAAACAGAGACTGTAATAGAAAGAAGCTAATAAATTTCAAACCATGTTTCCTATACATTAACATAACCATAAAAGACCTTTTGCTGCATGCAATGTATGAGAATTAAATTTCAATAAGTATGCAAATGCTTCTTTAAATTTATAATTTATATGCATATTTATACATTTATATACATGTATATATAAAAAAAAAAAAATATATATATATATATATATAAAACGTACCCAAAAGCGTACCGTACCCAAGATTTTTAAAAATTTGCCGTATCGGCGTACCGTACCCGTACCCGTACCGTACCCGTATCCGTATCCAGACTGTCTAGTTATGGATTGTAAATCCTTTTGTAGAAAAAGGTAATTTGGCATGTTTCCCCACTTAACATTAAGGGTGAGTGTTGGGATATTAATATTAAGTGGGGTCACCATTAGGTGGGCCACCACTTTATTAAATCCTATAATGTTTTAAATAAACTTTATTCAAGCCTATTTAAACATATTAGAAATAAAGTAAGCTAAGACTTGCAACCAATTATTCTTTTTGGAGGATAATTGCGACATAGAATATGTTTGGATAAGCATCACTAATTGTTTTTGGCCTGTTGGGGATTTATTCAATTGCATTACAAATAACAATGATCATGACAAAAATCTTTTAAAAATGACACATAGGGATCAGAAACACTTTAGCAAAAATGTGTGCGTTTCTCTATTTTCTAATATATTTGCTTCAATTTTCTTGTTTTCCCTAAATTTTTGTTAAGGTCCTGTGAAATGCATTTTCAGCATGAAAGAATCTCCAAGCGTGCAATGTGGAACGCACTTCAGTTACTTGAATCAAGTAGCTCCTGAGGTATCCTTAGTTCTGCAGTGTCTACGTTTTCAAAGCACTAAACGAGAGACTTGTTTACCCACGTTCTTTAGAAGCTACCTGTACAAAACAATTACTTTCTTCCAATGGTAAGGGGTAGCCAGAAAGTTTCATTTCCAAGTTCCAATATGGAAATTTTTCAGTCATCCAAATCTTCACCAATGATTGTTGTTAAGTTTGATTAGCAATTATTGTTGTTAAGTTTAATTAGCAATGATGGTTGTTAAGTTTGATTAGCAATGATTGTTTGTGTTTATCACTGGAAAAGTAGCCAATATGTTATCTTTAGTTATCAAGGCAGGCGTTTTTAAGCATGCTATCTTGGTGATAAACAATTTACAATACTTTAGATAATTTACTTCTGGAAAAAGTAGGGAATTGGGCCTGCGCTGCAAATTGAAATCAGTCATTGAACTGCATAAACACTAGAAAATTATCTACCATATAAAAATAACTTTAACTGACATAGGAGGTATAAGATTCACGGGACTAGAGAAAATGATTGAAATCGGGAAGGTTGAACAAAGCTTGTATGATCAGGATTCTATCATCAGGTGCCATTCAAAAAGTTTCACATTTGAAGAGAAATTAAAATACAGCAGAGGTACAGGTAGACGGCCAAGTCTATTTTTAGAATCCAAAGAAGAGGTTAATGCATCAGGAAATATTGGTCAGTGCTGAAGATCATTGTATTCAGGCATCCAGTATCAATTAGTTATTTAATTATGTAATATGTATATGTAGTTCAAAAGTGTATTAATTTTTGAATCATACAAGAAATGTGGTTATGGTATGACTATGGTTGGAAATAATTTTCGAATTTGTGCCTGAATGAATATTGTCGCCTTATGCTCAATCTTTGCCTTATTACTTGCTGTAATAAACATCGATTAGTATGTTACTCATTTATTGATTTTTAAAAATTGTAATTGTGCAGAAGAACAGCCCATTCCCCCTCTGGATAATAGAATCATTGATGTCTATAAAGGGTACTCTTATTTTTTTCATGACCAAAGCATGGCATGTTTGTGTTCTTTGGGCAGTATCCCTTTAGACATTAAATTTTCTATATTTCTGTTGTTTCCTTTCTTCAAATTTTATTTGATATACATAATGATATTTAGAATTTGTATTATCCGTCAGAGTGGGTAAACTGCTGAGTCGCTACACTACTGGTAAGATTCCAAAGGCTTTCAAGGTTGTACCATCGCTCGCCCTTTGGGAAGAGGTATTATATATCACAGAGCCAGAGAAATGGTCAGCAAATGCAGTGTACCAAGCAACTCGAATTTTTGTCTCAAACCTAAATGCCAAAATGGCGCAGCGCTTCTGTAACCTTGTCTTACTTCCACGTGTTAGGGAAGACATTAAGAAAAGTAAGCGACTTCATTTTGCATTGTACCAAGCCTTGAAAAAATCAATGTACAAGCCGCCAGCCTTCTTCAAAGGCATTCTCATGCCTCTTTGTCAGGTATGACCGAAATACTTTGTGAGAGTTTGATTTCTCTTCTATTCAAAGTCATAATAACATTTTGTAGATACTATGTAAATTACTTTGGCATATAATAATCCATTATAGCATAAAGTTTAAAAAATCCCCATGGTGTCAAGCATATAAGATCGAAGACTTGTAAATAAGTGCTTATAGAGTTCTATTTATTCCAACTAAGAGCTGTCTTTTCCACATTCTTATTTCATGGCCCACAGTGGAATGAGTTGTACTGTTTTTCAGGGCCTGTTAATTTGTCATGTCGAGTTGGTTCATAATAGTCATAAGTAATGTTACTCATGACTATTATGAACCAACTTGACATGACAAATTAAATTAGTAATGTATGAATATCAAAGTAATGTATGAATATCAATAAGTAACATGATAGGATATTCGCTGTAAGCAAAGTCCTGTTTAATGTTAAATGCCATTTCTGTTGTCTTTTTGATTATTTCTTTTCTGACAGACACTTAAGTCTCTACAAACCACAGCTGAATTGCTCCACATTGTTTTTTCCTTTTTTTTTTGGGTATAATACTAGTACTAAACAATCGATGCTATGGATATGACCCTCCTTTTCTAATGATTACTGCTACTTCATATGGTGCTGAAGGCAGCACAACTCGGAGATTTACGAGTTTTGGGACAGTAACCGCTCTTTGCTTCCTGTCATTTTCTTTCTCATGCTTAAAATTTCAAATATAGTCAAGAACAAAGAGAGAAACAACTTAAGAAGAATATTATTGGTTCCACCGGCAACTCCAATAAGGAAGCCGAAGGGCACTCTCACAATTAAAGTTAAAGGCACAGGAGTGCCATGTCAAGTTACAAACACTCCAATTTTGTAATTTTTTGGGTTTATTGAGGAAGTCGAATATCATTAAAAACTACTCTAGAGTTCTATAGTTTTTAAATTGTTTTATTGTTTTGCTGTACTTATATTTATCAGAGCAAACTATGTTGTGGCTTGTTATCAATTAGTATTGTTGTCGGCTTGTATGCATGGTATGTGACCTCAAGTTTTGTTCATGCTTCCTTTTTGATTGGCTTGCGGCTTTTGGTGAATTACAATTGTTGTTGGTCCATAGCCATGGTTTGTGACCATAATCTTTTGGTGAGCTGCCTATTCTATTGTCCTGTGGCCAGATGATCCCAAAATTTAACAAGTTTAAAACAACTTTAGAACAACTAAACTTCCTTCAATTTTATTCAAAAGCAATGGTTTACTTTAAAAAAAAAAAACTCAGTGACTTGGTTTGATGGCAATAAATAATATAAAAACAAATTCCAAGGAGAAAAACTTATTGTGGATGCAACTCCCAAGGGTAAGAAGCTTTGGAAAAGGCTGCATATGGTGGACCTCTTCTTTGATTCTTCCATTGTCAGAGCTGCAGGCTCCTGTATCTTCAAATAAATTTGGAAGGCTTGGGAACATGTTGAGTTCTTGGTGGTGATGGTGCCGGTCTTCTCATTGTTTGACACTAGATGTCAAACATTGAGGTACTCACATTGGAATTTGGCTCATAATGTTGCACCTGCCTTAACTAGAGGTTGCTCTTCTTTTGTGCGGTTCTCTAATTTTGAAGATATCTACAGAATGGCCTTGGATTGAGTTGAAAAATTTGTTTAAACCATAGTTACCTGAGACGGGGACGGGGTTTCGGGACAACAAAAAATTTCTAAATTTTGGGGACGGCGGGGGCAGCTGATTAAAAAACATATAAATATTTAGAATATAAAGATATAGTGACTAAATGATATAAATAAGCTGAAATAAAACCATTTGAGATTTAAATAAGGTGAAACTTGAACTCATAAACATCAAATACATTCCTTAATACTATAATATCAATATGCTAATGTCATAAATTGAATATTCATAATACATATTTGAGACGAGCTCAAATTTCAAATATATTATAAAATAGTCGGGTTATGGTTAACGGGTAAACATTTATAAAGAGAAAATAATAACAAATTAATTTAAAAAATAATTCAAAAAAAAAAAAAAACACTAGAAGTCCTGGATCGTCCACCCCTGCCATCCCGCAGCCGTCCCCGGGACGTTTCTCCTCCTCTCCAAACGTCTCGGGGACATTTTCTCTGTTCCTTGACCTGTGGGAAACGTGGGGGAAATGTTTCCCCCATGTCGAGTGTCCCCAAAGCGTTCGGGACGTCTTGGGCGTCGAGAATTTTTGGGGGGCTCGTCCCCGCATAACTATGGTTTAAGCTTTCGATTTTCATTTGAGAGCTTGTACTATACTTATAAAGGCTCTAGGATCCCTTGCTCTGGTCTGATTATGGATTCATAAGGTGATTTTGGGAGGATATCAAATGGCTAAAAGGGCCTACCCCGCTTAAAATTTCTTCTAAACAAATATACCGAGTGACGTGGGTATGGCGATTTTTTTTGCCTTGGGTACGCCCACACAAAAATTAAAAATAGCCTAATAAATCAGAAATTAGAGACATTTGTCATTAACCATATAGTATGCATATAAAAAACAAAATAACCACAAAAATGAAAATATTATCTCGAATGCCAAATGTCATAATAATCAAATATCTCAAATGTCATGTGCTGATCATAATTAATTACATCAAAATTAATATTCATAGTCATTTTGCTCTTCATCGAGAGCATCAATATCAACATCATGTGGTGCACTAGAACCGCAAGGCACTCCTGCTAGCTCCACCACTCTCGCCAACTATGCCATGCCTCCCAGGAGAGTCAATGTCAAACAATGAGTGGTGTGAAGGGAAGAATTCAGGTCAACATCTTTGGGATTTATATCCAAATGCTTTGACAACCTATCATTGTAATCAGGTTTCTTGTGGGAGATAAAGTGCAAGTTCAAGTGTATGTAGACCAAGTCCTTGGCCTTTTTTGCTCTAAGTTTGTTGTGCTTTTGTGAGTGGATGAAGTTGTATGTGCTCAACAAATAGTTTACACAACCCCACCAATCATTATCTAGGACCATATTTTTCAATCTTTCGGCCCATTCTTTGCTTGACTCTTTTCATACAACCCACATGTTGCTTATGACCATGCATTGTAGTGCCTCTTTCACCTTCACAAGTTGTCTCAAGACGATTGTGTGAGAGGCGAACCTTGTCTCAACATGTTTATAAAAAAATAAAACAAAAGAAAATTAAAAACTTATGAAAATAAAAAATCTACAAGTAGATACTAGGTATTAAACAAATTTAAAACATAAAAATGAATTACAATTTACTAAATAAAATAAAAATAAGAAATTTACAAGTACCTTCAACAACTTCAAAGAAGAGAAGTTTCTAAACATGGCTTGGAAGAGGTGATCGTTTGCGATGAACATCTGAAGCTCCTCTCCCTCGGCA
This sequence comes from Taxus wallichiana var. yunnanensis, assembly GCA_018340775.1. Taxonomy (NCBI): domain Eukaryota; kingdom Viridiplantae; phylum Streptophyta; class Pinopsida; order Cupressales; family Taxaceae; genus Taxus; species Taxus wallichiana. The sequence goes on along the minus strand of CM031244.1, from coordinate 696,977,208 downwards.
TAAACTTGGCCTATCTAGGATTTTTTTCGCCAATTTTTGAAGCATAAGACCGAGTGATTGGACAATGCAAGGTGTCCAAAAAATGTGTGAATACCTCGTCTCCACCAACATCCTCACAACCTTGTAATTTTTGTGTATCCGTAATGACTTGGATAATGTTTTGAGGCCCCACCGCCTCAATGGATTCAATGAGGATGTTGGCAATGAACTCCCCATCCTTCACACATCCCTTGTAATCAACGACCTTCAAAAACATTGCCCCTTTAGGGCACACTGCAACCACATTGATAAGAGGCCTATTGCTTGCATCTTTCCATCCATCAAAAACAATGGAGACCCCGTTTCTGCCCATGAATCCCTAATCGGCTGCAATGAATTGTCAACATATTGTTTTTGCTTGGCCAATAGGGTGGTGCGAACTTTTTCATACCTTGGCCCTTGGTAACCTTTTGGGGCCTCATTCACTGCTCTTATCATTTCCTTCCAATATGGTGACCTAACCACATTGAAGGACAATCCGTTGGCGTACAAGCATCGAGCAATATGCTCATCGCAAGATTTCTCACCTCATTTTGAAAAGACCTCTTCAATGGTCCTTTTGTTCTACTTCTCTTGCTTGGAGTATCTTCATCCCGTGAGGGGGAGATGACAAAAATGGATGTCTTGAGCCCCACTACGGTGGAACCGCTAGCAGTGGGACCATTGGTAGCTTCCTTGATCCCGTTCTTTTCTTTAACAAAGGGTGACCAATTTTCATGGCATAGGTTGTGTTTGCTTCCTCTTGCTCCTTGATAAATTCAAGAATTTGTGTTTTTGACATTGGAGCAAGACGTGTTCCCCTTATAAGTTATATCCTCTAAGACCCGTATTAGGTATGTGACATAGGTGGGCCTTAACCCGACTATATGAAATATGGTGCGTAACATTGCAGTAGTTGCATCTCCATGTAGCCCCCACCACCTAGAACCAAACTTAGAATTGTCACATCTCTTCAAGTGGTGATTGTTCATCATGTTCCAAGTGAAATTGCTCTTGACCCTGCAACTTAGGAGTTCAAGATTCAAAAACTAATCTTGACAGCAAATGGGCTCCTCAATCATCGTAGGAATACAATGGCAATGAAGTTTGATGAAGCTTCAACCTTGGATGAGCAATGGAAAGTAAGTGTGCAAAGAGAAAAAGAGAGGATAGTTTTTGCATTTGTGTTTTGTGGTCTTTTATTTTTGTTTTTGTGTTTGAGTTACTTTTAGGGTTAGAATTAGTTTTTTATTATGTATTTTTAATATGTTTTTATGTTGTTTTTTGATTGAAAATGTTAAAAAAATTTAAAAACATGTTTTTTGTTGTGGGTACCCCTTTGGTACGTCTTGGGCGTAGGGGTATGCCCGAGTACATTTGTAGACGTATCCATGCATATTTGTATGCTCAGGACATACCCAAGGGTATTGTACCTGTACCATGTCCCAGATACTTACCTGGTTAAGGTACGTGGCTGGGTGGAAGAACTGACTTCCTAGGGTTTTATGGGACTTAATACTAGGAGATGGTTTGGTACGTTTTTATGATTTGGTTCTCTTGTATTGAACCTAAAAAGTCTTGTTTTAGGTGGTGGTTATATGATAAGCTTGCTGTTGGTCTTGTTCTTGCTGACGCTGGCGTGGGTAACAAATTTTGTTTTCTCTGTAGTGAACGGAAACTATAAGCATCTCTTTTTGTGTCTTTATGTACTACATTTCCTCTTCGGGCTAGTTGAAAGGTTGTATCTCAAGAGGTTATTATGGATGTTGGTCAATGCTACTCTAGAAAGAATTGAGCGTTGACAAACAAAAGAGAATGTTAATTTGTTGCTACAAAATATGGTGGGGTACAATTTTGACCGTGCCATCTCTTCTTTCTTTTCTCTAAAATATGCTTCTATACCTGCTACTGATCTGGGTGGTGTGCTGCTTCATTGGGTTGAGAAGCTGATTAATGACCATGTCCAGAGGACTATTCAACATGTGCCGAGAAAGTTTGAGCACTTTGATGCTAAGGGACTTGGTCTATTTGTCGAGATACCTATGCACAAGGATGTCCAGGAAAATGCTTAGGAGGCAACCATTTTTGGTTACATGATTTAAATTCTGTTCTTTTATGTTGCTGTTGTTTGGCCCATGTGATTAAGTGCTTTTGTTGTCAGGCTCTGCTCTCATAGTTGCTTTCTCTTGGCTGCTCATGCGGGATTGACTATTATCTAACTTTCTTTATTGTTGCTGTTCGTTTGGATGCATATCTTTAGTAATCTATTATTGCAATAAAAAAACACATATAAAACAACTTGTTGACAAAACTACAAAAATCAGTGTTACGTGGGGATGTGTCCCAGATGGATACCACTACCGAAGAGGTTGCATCCACAACACCAGGAGCCAGTTGTGTCCCCCTCCATTTAGTACAGATCAGGGCCCTCTACCCTCTATATAGATTTCATCAGCCCCTGCCTACCCCCACTCCTATAGATATATATCTTATCTATATGTTGAGTGCCTTATATAGATAGGGGGCTGCCCGCCCCCAGATTTTGGTGATGTCCTAGATGTGTCCGGTAAGAGAAGATGATGTCCCCAATTTTCTTTTCTTATTAAAATTTTACTAACAAAAACATTTTTTCAAAAACATTGTACCTGAATCGTGAAAGTAACCTTAAAAACTTTAAATAAAGTTGAAACCCCTAAATTTCATTCAAAAAAATTATTTTTCAGTGATTTTACACCAAACACAAAATAATTAAGAAATATGTGCATTTCAGATTATTGCATATAAGCAGTCCTAATTAGGTCCGAAACACACTATTTGGATGCATAAGGGTAGTCTAAAAATAGTAGTAAGTATAAAGCGGGGTAAAATGGAATAATCTGACTTGTTTTTGCAATCTAGTTGAGTGCAGAGGATCACAAAATCTGAAATTGGGCTTGGAGACAATCATCAAGTCCTAAAATTCTGGTATTTTGAAAGTATGTCTAAGACAAAATTGTGAGGATCCGGATAATATTGTTGACGATAGTGCGTATGGTTTATATTGTGCATGATAGCCTCCAAGGGGCTACAATATTGTCTTGCGAAGCTTTGAATTATTTGAGTTTTTGGTACGAGTTTACCTTTGTAGTAGCTTCTAGAACATGTAGTTGTGCCTGTGAGCTGTGATGTGGTGGCACAAATTGGCATCTTCTTTGTCCAAACCCTATTAATGCGTGCTCGACAACAAAGCACCTTAAAGAGGGGTTAGTCTTTGGGCTGAACAAGCCTCAACACACCTCCATGATGACCGAGCGTTGCCTATGTACCACTACTCCGAAGAGGGCTTAGCTTGCATGTAGGTTTCCCACAATCCTATATGGATGCAATTAAGAATTTGACAATGCGATGTATACTGTTCCTTCACTTGGCACAAGACAATTGACAACATGCAACTTTTTACATATATACTTCAAGATGAGTGTGAAGCCATTATAATGATCTCCAAGGGATTGCCTATCACTTGATGTGTTTAGGTTGTGTTTGAGAACCTTTAGCACATCTACTTAATGTGTGAGTTCTTTTGTCAATTTCTTGACCTATGTTGACCTAAACATCACCCTAGGCCAACCTATCAAGCTACCCAAATTTAAAAACTAGTTGTTAAGGAGGACAAAGGACGTTATCATGAAAGTTGGATGGTATCGTGAATGACATTGTCAAAGAGACAACATTGTGTATGCAATTGTCTACAAGACTACAATATCATCCTAGAGACCGAAAACACTAGAGAGAGGTCTATATAGGTGTTTTTGTGGTTCCTGTATAGACTGTAAGTGATTATTATAATAGAGTTTGGGCAAATAAGGCTGGCTGTGCTTGAGATTGATCAGAAGGTGGAAATGTATGAAAAATGAGTCAATTAAATGTTTTTGGTCCAATTGTATAAAAAGGTGTAATTACTGACATTGCCAAGTGTTTTGTACCAAATTTAGGCTGCAGGTTAAAATATTTATATATTAATTTTTGTATATTATTTTAGTAGCTGTCCTCTAAATCTTGGAAACCATGTCCCCTCAACTCTGAGACTCGAGTAACTATGACAAAAAGGAGTTCTTTTAAGGAAAAATATATGTTAAAACCTTATATTTTAAGGTTAAAGTTTTTTCATTAAAAAATATAAAAAATCAAAAACAAGCTTCCCACATTTACTCCTTTGCGTCATTGCCACACTACACCTTTTTCATTCTAGTCACCATTTTTCTCTTACTCCATTTTCAATATTTTGCAAATCTCTGTTAACCATAGCTACCATGTTCTTACAAACATGGTGAAAATTCAGTTTGAACTGTACTTTTGGTCGGACCAAATAAGCTTTGGTAGAATATTACTTTTTTTAATTGAAAAATTAAAACTTTTAAATTAAAAGAACTTCAACCTAAAACAAAACAAAACAAGAAACACTAATACCTAAATGCGTAAAGGAAAAACTGTGTAGATAATATATTTATTTATTTTTATGTGTAATTGGTTTTTTTAGAAATATATATATATATATATATATATTTGTAAATTTTTGAAACCAAATTGAACCTTTGCCAAATTCCCAACTTTCAAACATTTTACCCTTTCGAACTACCCAAAATTTTCATATGTGGTAATTATGTTGTTAACCCTCCATTTGTGCCTTGCACCCTTAATATGGTTTTCTATTGAAATATCTTCCTGTTCACTCCTCTCTTTCCATTAATTCTCTTCATTATCCTCCACATGCATCATTTCTCCCCTTTTTTTTTCCCATGTAATCCATTTTATCCTTTAATTGTTCCCCATCATTTTCTTTCCTTTTCCTTTTTATCTTTTTCTATATATGGCTTATAATTTATTAAGTCATTATTAGTTATGTATTAACTAATGGATGGTTGTAACCACTTCAACCATTTTGTAACTATCTCTTGCATAATAAAATGATGGACACAATTTACAATGTGTACATTTTAGTTTCTCTTCAATCTTTCTCTGTTCACATCTTCTAACATTGGTATCGAGCCTTGGGTACTCAAAGGGGTTTGTAAATTGAGGAGAAAGAAAAGGGAAGAGGTCTAGGGCATCCACGTTTGCATTTTAGTTGCGATTTCTAAAGCACCAGTTGCCATTAAAGTAGGGCACATCTTGACTACAATAATACATGCATTTTTGAAGGGTAGACTCACAAATTTCATGCTCAAAAAATGTTTTTCAGTCACAAGGAGGGCACAATAGGAAGGTCAAATGCCAAAAACATAAGCAATGTTTATAGTCTAAAATATCTTAAAACACGAGGGATATTCTTTTCTTGTAGTCGATGCTAAGGAAAAGTCAAAATACAGTTGAACTCTTTCACCAAATTGTGACGGCAAAGACACGAAAAATACAAGAGGGAATAGAAGCGTAAAATAGCTTTGTTTCACTAAAAATGTGACACAGGAAGTTACATCTATTTCTTGAAGAAGATATAGTTGCAAGTCCTTTTATTAGGGCACAAAGTGGAACATGCCAGTCGCCATTATTGACTTCTAAAATAGACTCGAGAGGAACAAGAATAAGTAGTTTTGAGCCACCGCTTTAGGGCATTGATTTTGATAGTTACCATTATGGTCAAAGATGATTTTCAAGGGTAGAAAACAGCCAACGGGCAAGAAATAAAACATAGCCAGACATCCTACTTGGTACATTGTTTTCTTTCCTGTAAAAATTCAGTTTTTAAAAACTCTTTGCATTAATTTTTGAGTCAAAATCAGATTATATAATTCTATTTTTCCTGTTGCATTTATTTATGTGCCTGAAGTCAAAAATTCAAAATATAGATTGTAATTTTCCTTTTGTTGCATTAATTTGTAGATCGGAAAGTCATTGGTGTGAAAAATGGTAAACATTCAAAACGTTGTTCAGCTGGAGGCACAAAAGTTGACGGGTCAAAACCATAATGTGTAGGGTCATAAAATTCTAAGTATTGTCAAATATCGAAATTGTAATAAAATAATAATTGGCATGCAAGGATGGTTTGTTATATCCATTGTTGAAGATCCACTAGATGTTGAAAGTGGTGAAGAATTCATTGATGGAGAATATGTATTTTAAAGAAGCCCAACACTTTGAAGACAAGAAGGGATCTAGTGTAGATGAAGCTCAACATGGATGGTTGCCCAGTTAGTTCGGGAGTTTGTGGATCTTGGGAATTATAGTCTTATGAGGGTCAAGAGACAACTTGATGGTGCTGTTGTGGATGTTGCTCAACAAAGATGGTTGTCCTATAATTCAGGAGGTTTGTAATTCAGGAATTTGGGGAGGTGGAATCCGTGAACTCGAGAATTTGACTCAAGAACTACACCTTTATGAGGGTTGCTCAATATAGATGGTTGTCCTATAATTCAGGAGGTTTGTAATTCAGGAATTTGGTGAGGTGGAATCCGGGAACTCGAGAATTTGACTCAAGAACTACACCTTTACGAGGGTTATGAGAAAACTTTTGAAGAATGTGTGGGTCCGTTTAGTTATGTTGTTTCAATTTTTGATCAATGCGTTTGTTTTTTTCTTTTTGTAGTGTAAGCCTTAAGAGGGATATTAGAATATAATGCTTATAATTTATTATCAAGTTATTAGTAATTATGTATTAACTAATGGACGGTTGTAACCATTTCAATCATTTTGTAACCATCTCTTACATAATAAGATGACACATACACAACTTACAATGTGTGCATTCCGGTTTCTTTTTATTCTTCTTCTATTCACATCTTCTAACATACCTCACCTCTCTGTTTTCTGCCTGGTTGCCCAATCTCCATTTCTCCATCCAAAGTTTAAGCTCGTCCTTTGTTCACATCATTTTGCCTCCCTCATCCATTCTTCTGCCCTTTGTTTCATGCTCTGCTTCAAGATATTTTCACCTTGTGTGCCATTTTCCTGCACCCTTCCATCTTTCTTGTCTTCAATTTTCCGTCCTTCAGCACTATCCAAATTTCGTCTCGCATCCTTGGTCCATTACATTTTCCTTTTTCACATGCCCACTTTCCTAAATCCTTGTTCTCATGGGACTGTAAATAAATGCCTGCCCACAGAAGATTGTGACTCCTTGTATAAAGGAACAGACTTATAGCAAATTGATAAATTATAAGTTTTTAAAACTGACGTTTTCAACTTAAGTTTTATAAAACAAATTTGTATCGATGTAAATATTCAAAACAAAATCATTGACATTTATCAAAAGCAACATATGCAGATGTTCAAATAAAAATTGAAAATCTAGAAAAATAAAGGGTCTTATACCTGAAATTCTTTGTTTCATTTTAAAAAACTTTGAAACTAAGAATAGTAAGATTTGACAAATTAAGGGTTCCTAAACCTTAATATTGGGAAAATACTATAAAGCTTAAAAAAGGTAAACACAATTGAAGGTAAACGAAACTGAATTTCCCTTAACAAACAAAACAAATAAAAAGATTAAAATCATACAATAAAAATCTAAAAGAGGTCGGGTTTCCCATACAATCAATGGAAAATATCAAAAGCAGGTGTTTTATAGCAAAGTTTTAGTTATCAAAGATGTGATGTGATCCTAAACATATTTTGTGATGTACTGTAATGAACTCATTGACATAAGGCTCATTTTGTAATAATGTTTTTCTTTATCATTTCATAATCATTGCATATTAGGCTCAATGTACCTAGTTGTATTTTAGTTGCTTGTAGTGCAAGCACCCCTGTTAGAATGTTCTAGTTAATTCTAGTTGGTAGATACCACTCTTTTGTAATACCACCATGATTTTAGGTTTAAGGCAGGATTCTACTGGCCCTAGGGACATGAGAACAACATAAATTTTCCAAATTTTGGGGACGACTTTTAAAATAATATATGAAAGTAGTATTTTAATCTTTAAAATGCAACCAAATTAGAATAAACTAAACAAACTAAAATAAGTTGAAATTGAAAACAATAAACTACTAAATAAAATCTTTGATCCAAGTTTGAAAACCAGAAGCACTCGTGCTTTTCTCCTCTCCCTTCCTCCTCTTTCTTCTCTCTTTCTCTTCTCTTTGCAATATTGTGGAATGGTGATTGAAAATGTGGTTTAGGGCTTAATTAATGATTTCCAAGGTGCTTTTAGGGTTATGGTTTATCTTTTTTGGGGGAGTTCTATTATAAGTGAAGGCATTTGGGACGTTGTGATGCCCCTCGACCTTCTCGGGGATGTCATGGCATCCTGTTGCCTTAGAAATACAATTGTCGTCCTCATTTTTCAGGACTTCCCGGGGACATCAATTTGTTTTTTTCTTTTTTAAGACATGAGGGGCATCCTATCCTTGTCCCCATATCCGTAGGTCATCCGATACGCCACTTAGACCCCTGGGGATGTGCTCTCGTGGAAAATTGGTTTAAGGTTTGTCCATATATATGAAATTTATTCCCCAGTTTTGTAAATAAATTAAATCTATCTGAAAATGCACTCAAATTGGGCACCGTAACTTCAGATGAGCGTATTTTTTTAGGTCATGTTTCCGATAGAGGTGCTGTTTTCTTTACTAGAAAGTAAACTCACCAAAGATTTAAAGGACTTGTATTTCATAAAATTTCATGAAGTATTTGGAGAGAAAAAAATCTGCAATTTGATGTTTATTTTCAGCCTGGAAACCCTTGAAGTTCTAAAAATCAGAAAATTACATAAATGCAAGCATATTATTGTGTTGTATTTTTGAATTTGAACAAAATTTAGATCGAATTTCCTAAAATTTTTAGCTTCAGATTTTCATTATAGAGGAAGATACATTAAATTTGTCAAGCTCTAAAAAATCATGTAGCAGAAAAAAAACACATCTTTAAACAAGGTGAGGTAAGGAGTACTCAAAGAAATTATAGATGCACTTGGTAATGAAATCGATAGATGCAATAGTAATTTCTATGTGAAAGAAGAAAATAAGTATATGCATTAATAGATCTAGAAGATGCTTGCATTGAGTATGGAAATCTCTTTTGGTTAAAGAGCACAACCTATTTGATCTTTTCTTTCATGGATCCTTATGATGAAGAAATTTATTTTGCACCTATATTTGATGATTCTTCCCTATACATCGAGTTTGCTAATAAAGATGATGCACATTTCGTTCTAACGGGTCATATGTTCTCCACAATGAATCTTTTAATGAAATGAATGCATTGGTGGAAAAAATTAATAAGAAAGAGATCGATGAGTAGTCTCAAACAGAAAAAGGGGCTCCTCATTTAAATTTATTTCTTTTTCAATATTTTGTTTCAGAAGATAATGTTAGTTTCTTTGTTCCTTTCTCACTTGGATCCACTCCAAAAGTTATTGAGAAAAGTTCTTTTGGTTACCACAATTCACACAACACATCTATGCATTTAATGTTTTTAATCACAAGTTGAAGATGGTTTAGAGTGTAATGGTTAAGCCATACATAGATCCATCGACACCCTTGCACATCTAGATCATAGTGCATTGAATGAGTTCATCCAATTCATCAAAATAGACCATTGTCAAAGCTTCTACTCATTCATGTGGGTGCATATTATCATGTCAAGCGAAGGGCAAAGAAGCGAATGAAGAAGAATATGCATAAGATAGCTTCTATTTTTTCCTCAAGCTTTGGGGACAAAGCTTCTTAAAGGAGTAGGGCATGTTGTGTTTCTAAACACAACATATTTTGTAGTATAATGTAATGAGCTATTTTGGTAAAGCTCTGTATTTTGTGTTATAATGTAATGAGCTACTTTGATAAAGCCTATATTTTGTAATAAAGTCCTACTTTATTATTTTAGTCACTTGTACACATAATACAAGGTTAAGTGTATTGGTTGTAGTCTAGTATCTCGAAGAGCAAGCAAACTTGTTTTGGTTAGTGGGAGTAGGTGGATACCACTCTCGTTATAATACCTTGGGTGGAATACTACCGTGATTTTAGGCTTAGGGTATTTTTGTATATGGGATTTATCCCCCTTTTTGTAAATCAATTCATTTTCGTATCAATACCAATATCCATTTGGAGAACACTATTTCTTGATTTGTGAGTGCACTCCTTTACTCTTGGTTGCGCAAGTTCCCTAGTTATATTCTATGTAGTTGTGCCTTTGTGTTTGTAGTTATGCTACACGCCAAACTTCGCTAGGATGTTTATGAAAATATCAATTTAATTCCATGTTGTCTAATATGGTGTTATTTTGCAAGTGAAGCATACAATTGGGAGGTTAGCCTTGATTGCGAACTTATAAAATATTTAACCTCAAAACAACAAGGGTTCGGAAATTGAGTTGTTAAAGATCAATTGAAAGAGCAAGATTGAGAAATTGATCGTTTGCAAAACCATAATCAATCCATTTCATATTAAGTCAAATGTCTCAAGTCTAAAAAGAAAGAATTTGTACAAACAAAAGTTAACTTTGCTCGATAAGGATTCTTCTTCCGATACTAGTAACAATTTGATAGATAAAGACATCCAAATAAAGATAAATTCTTTTGTTGTAAAAGAAATTTAGACTAAAGAAAAACCTAATAACATACTCTGTTGAATCGACTAACTATTGTAAAGGTTAAGGATGTAAGTCTAAGTTGCGCATTAACTAATTTCAACCATAAAATCGAAATTCGCCAAATCTTAAACTAGTGAAATAAAGTCTAGAAATTTGTGATTTCATTTGTAGGATTGAATGGCTAATAAAATCAAGCAAATATCATTTTATTCTGACAACAAAAACTATCTTTTTGTTTCATTTGATTTGTAGTTAACATTGGATTTGTGAAACCGTGAACACAATCCATGAATCCGTGGAGTAACTGTGAGGAAAGTGAAACAATGAAAAACTGTGCAAAAAAAGGCCATGAAGCCAAAAGTAACTCTGAACTATGAAGCAAGTGTTTAAAGTTGAATTATCGTGGACGGTGGAACATGTAAGGTAACTCTGAAGTTCGTAATTTTTATGTATCATTATATATAATGATAGCTTCAGATTTTTTCATTACTTGATAAGTTATTAAATTGTAAATTTAGAACTTATTTAGAGTCTAAATTTGTTCTTAAATAATTTGTCTTATTTTTTAATAATTTTATCAAACCCTAAGTTTTTTAGGATATTAAATTTTAGATTTTCCATATAGCTATAAACTTATGAGTTATAGTTAATAATATTTATGTACTAGTTTCATAATTCATTAATTTGATTTTTCTTATACGAACATAATCACAAATTGTATGGCTTTTTTTGTAACAAATTTATTATGAATTTTTATCCACAAATTCGAACACAAATTGGAATGTAGTAACTTAGTCAACAAGACTCAAAGAAACTTGCTGTTGAGCTAAATCGATTTCCCGATCATCGCGTGAATGTTCAACTCAAATGTGAAGACTAATAATGTTAATCACGATTACATGATATGTGTAAACCCCTAATCCAAGTTTTAAGAAAATTTCATGGATTTTATATTAACATTACTCAAATCATTGCAATTCGAGTGTTAATTTGTGATGCTACTCAATAGCTATAAAGGTTGATCCAAAATGGATTGATCCAAATTCTTTGCGTTGCTATTGTCAAAAGTTAATAGAATCATATTGTTTGTTGTATTCTGTTTGTGCGTCAAAGTCAAACCTTTATGAACACAGGAAGCTATGGTGTGATCCTAATTAATCATAATTAACTATCAAGTCACTACAAAGAAAGAAAGAAAGAAATTATATTAATGCCCATCAATGACCAAAAGTAGGCCAATGGGAGTTGAGAATATACCCAAAAAATAGAAAGTGCTAGCGTAAAAGGATCCTAGGATCAATATTTAACTAAAAGAAGTAGAACCTCCAAAGATTGTCAGTTGATGAAAGCTGAAAAACTGGATGGTAATCCTGCCAGGCATCTCTGACTATGCATGGAGTAGAAGAATCAGCCGTCATCATCTATCATCTAAGTCACGACATTCAAATTCCTGTTCAAATTTGTGGATGATAAAATTAAGTAAAAAAATTTGTTGCTAATAAAGTCAGCCATAAAATTTGTGATTAAATTCAACTAAAAGACATACTTGTATATTTAAAAACAAAAAAATGAGCTCACATTTCTAAAAATCTTAACAATTCATATGAGTAAACATGTCTAAAAATAATAGCATAAACTTAAAATATTAAAATTAAATTTATACTATAAAAACTAAAAAATATATTATATTCTACAATTTAAAATAGTATATTATCAAACATTTTTTTAAAAACTTATATATGTAAAGAAAAAGCTATTAGCATAGTAAAATCAAATTAATTTATTATTTAATTATAACATGCTATATTATATTAAAGTTTAATGTTTTTACAAAGTTATAAAAACGCTTTTAAAATTATAAAATCCAAAAAAATCTATTAAAAAATTAATTAAAAAGATAATAAAAACCCTACCTTATAGCCTTGCTTATCGAGATTGCATGCAAGCTCAGCTATGTTCAATGCAGCTTTGCAGGGTCCAACCTCCTAGGGATATTTGATGCCTCCAACCTCCAACTTCCAGCCTTCAGCCTTGAGCCTCTAGCCAGTCAAACACATTGTCTCGTCCAGCTCCACACCCGTGCAAGAATGAAGGAAACAGTGATACGACACACAATGAAGAGAACATGCTAATAATCTTACACGCTTAAAGAATTGCAGGATTAGGGCATGTCAGCTAATCCTTTGCAGTGAAGGAAAGAGTGTCGAGTTTTACCCAAAACCCTAAACGAATTCGAACCAATAAAAATGAATTTAATTAAATTTTCGCTTATTGAATTTGTATGATTTAATTCACGAATATAAACACATTTCATTTATGGAATTGAAATTGGATGATTTTCAATTTATTCAATAAGATCCACTGAATACAGCGTCTAAGTCTATCATTGTGAAAGGGCCAATGTAAGATGTGATAATGCTCATCTAGGATTGTCTAGGGCTGATGGGGCTGGGTTGGGTAATCCTAGTAGGGACTAAAGCACTCCCCCTAGAATTTCCTGAGGCAATGAAGAAAATCGTAATGTGTGCTTGTCTTGGCAACGCAAGAAGCAGCCGTGAAGAAGATCCACGATATCTATGAATAGATCCATGACATTGGGCAAGGGTGGATCCCTGTCACCAATAACTAGTGTGTTGGGGCACCTTAGTAGAAGTGGTGAATCGAAATGAGTGTTGCCTCACTGACCTACCTACCTCAATGTGTGAGAAAACAATATCAAAAGGGCACTCAACATTGTCAACCTCTATGGTGGGCTAAAAGAAAGAGGTAATCAGCCTGGGGGATCAAGGGGCTCTTTGCAGAAATAGGGCCAGACACTATTTGTCTGGGTACTGAAAGAAAGTGGATAGAGAGTTTCCCGAGTCTCTAAAAGGCAATAACATCTCTTCGGGATCTCACAATAAATAGGATATTTAAAAATGAAGTGTTCCCAAGACTGCACCTCCTGGAGGGAGAAAAGATGACAGACCTGTTTCTTATGTGAAATATGATGATCTATCTCAAATTGTAACTAGTGAGAGCACATCCTTAACTGGTCAAGGGGAAATTTCAAGCCTCAAGCCCAATGACGTTGGAGATACTCGGTGCCACGAAAGACAACCTTCCACCACCTGCAAGAAATGCATAGTGCCTGTGAGAACTGCTTAGCGTAAAAGACAAGCTTGGGTCTGAGTGGCTGAGGAGAAGAGGTCCAAGTGACCTAGATGTACTGCTTGTAGATATCCTCTCTTAACAACTCTAATGATGACCTCCTTTAAACGAAGAAGTCGCCGACGAGCATCCAAATAGTACTTGAAAGGAGGTAACCTATCAATAGAGATGCCAATAGACTGGAGGAAAAAAATTGTCTTAGAATACCAGTAACTACAATGTCTTTTGGGGCCCAATAATGCAATCCTCTCCGAAAAACGTTGGTTTCCGTTTAGGTATGGGTACATCCCACAGTCTGAAGCTGAATCACCGATGGTTCTGTGTTTGCGAATGTAGAAGGTAAGCTTGAAGATAGTCTCAAGGCATAGAGGCTGGGCGGAAAAGTCAGCTTTGACGATGCACTGAGGTACAGCCCATTTGCAATGGATCATACGCTGAATCATGAGAGTCTGGACCCTCTCAATATGAGCCCAATTAGCGAATCCCAGACTAGGTCCCCATGCTTGGGACCCATACAAAACTGTAGGTTTGATGACTATATTGAAAAGGCGCAACTTCGAAGGGGATGAGACAGCCAATCACCTTGAAGGACACACCCTATTGTATGTGTCCTTTGACTCATATAAATCCTATCAACCCTGTCCTATCTATTCACCTATCTGATATATTAGTTTATTATTTTATTTAATATTTAAATATTATAGAGTTACCGCGTATCTAGTTGGTATGTAGCATGATCTACCATTGCAACCATATTATATGTGCAGTTTGGCATTCTGTGCACAGTGCGCACAAGGACAGGCATTTATAATATACTTGCATATATCTACATAAAAAATGTGAATGTTTACATCCGTGTCTATATTTCTTATTTGCAATAGACATGCATATGCATGTGGTTATTTATATGCATATATGTGATTCATGTAATGTCTTGTATTTTCTGTAAATGTATTTTTATTATACACACACTCCTTATAGTCTTATAGATGTACTTTATGTATATGCGTAAATATAAACTACAAACTATATACTAATACCAACAAATACAAACATATACCCAGACATTTATAAGAATACATGTGTTGCAGTTTTATTTTACCTGGTTTTAAGCGCTTGTAGGTCTGTGGATTAAGTGCAGATCAGATCATTAGCATTAGCATTTACGATTCCAATTACATGAATGCAATTCTTTCATAGAATTTCAATTCCTTCATAGAATTTCAATTCCTTAATGTGATTGACTGTTTAAATATTCTGTCATTTGTAATATGTTTTTACTTTCCATAGTTTTTGCATGGTCCCAAGTTAGTATGCACGACTCATGTACCGACCAAAGGGCACGTTTATTGCACATGTGCCACTATTAGCTTATGTGGTTCTTGATACAAATTTACACCCAGACATTTATAAGAATACATACATGTTGCAATTTTATTTTGCCTGGTTCAATGCACGTGTTGGTCAATGGATTCGATGTGGGTCAGAACATAAGCATTATCATTTATGGTTCCAAATGCATGTTTTTTTACATGAATGCAATTCTGTCATTGAAGTTCAATTCCTTGATGTGATTGACTGTTTAATTATTGTATAGTAGCCAAAGCCTTGGGGACGGGGTTTCCAGGACAGCAATTTTTTTCAAGATTTTGGGGACGGCAGGGGAATGGCTATTAAACTAATATATTAAAAACAATATTTAACTTTTTCAATGAAATTTAGGGGTTTAAACTGTATTTAATGTTTTGCAGGGCACTTTCAAGATTATAATTCAATGTTTTTTCTAAACATGACAGTTTCTTTAAACCAAAAGCATCAGAATTTTTTTAATTTAAAAAATTGGGATGTCCCTCCCCCTCCCCCAAGTGCACATGTCTACGAAATTTTTGGGACGTCTGGGACATCACCAAAATCTAGGGAACATGTCACTGCATAACACTGAATATTACATCATTTGTATTATGCTTGCAGCTTTTACTTTCTGTAGTTTTTACATGGTCCTGAGCTAGTATATGTGACTCATGTACCACTCAGAGCACGTTTATTACACGCTTGTATGCTGTTTTGATTCTGAGCACCTGTTCTAATAATAATGGGAGTTTTTCTCCCTATGTTGAATTGACAAGAAGAATATGCAGGGCTGTAATCATTTTTATTCTTTTGTGAATAAGATTTTTAAAATATGAAATAGAAGTCTTTATTTTTCATAGTTTAGGCATGTTTTTCAGGCAATTTTTTTATTATCTGTTTCTTTTATTTATTAGTAAATTGCATCTTAGGTGGGATATTTCTTTCTAATTTACAGTCACGCACTTGCAATCTGCGGGAAGCATTCATCATTGGAAGTGTCATTCAGAAGGTCTCAATTCCTTCACTTCATTCTAGGTAAATTCCAAAACTGCGATTCAAATTTTTGTGTTAGGTGATTGTCCTGCACAATGTAATATTATGTCTATGTTGACTATTATCTGAGCGATTTTTTTGATATTGCTATTTGAGTTCAGCTTATTTAAGTAATATGTTCTCTCTCTCTCTCTATGCAAAAATTCATAACCGAGATCTTGGCTATATAAAATTTATATTGCAGCGCTGGATTAATGAAAATAGCAGAAATGGAGTACTGTGGCACAAACAGGTAAACATTTTCAGCAGTGAGTAAACTGGGAATAGTTTTTGTGTATTAAACAATGGCTTCATGTGTTTTTTAAGTTGTTACTGCTGGTTTGACACTATTAACAGATACTGCACCTATGCAACACATATTTCTTAATGTTCACAAAACGTTAACTGAGGGGCAGTTATTTGGACAAATATTTGTCTTTGAGGAATCAAGGATCACCTTGATTGGGTGTCTTGACATACATAATACATGTTTCTCTGTTTCTTCTTAGCTCTCTATCTGGTTCATTTCTGGAAAATGTTATTTTAACAGCTGAAGTGATTCCTAACATGGAACACAGACAAGTGGATGATGGAATCCTATACTTGGGAAAAGTGAGAGAGAACTATCGATTGATGAGCTAGTACAATTTGTCAGCACTCTTGCTATTTGCTCATCTCCTGGAACAATGTAGCACCATTTGTAATTTTGTAATATCATCTTCAGGTTGTACATGTATATGCACTTCTAAGGAACTGATGGCCAAGTTATGAGATAATATCATAACATTTATTAAACCGAACGTATGCCTTGATGCTATGAAGTACAACCTTTGTTTTGTAAGTCTGGGTTTTAAAGAATTCCTAAGTGCTCCAAAGGAAAGTATTCTTTAAACATGTTTGGAAAAACTGTTTTTCCCTACCTATGCCTTTTGAGATGTTATAGAAGACATTTCCCGGTGAACTTCAAAACAAGATGATTCATCTGATACCTGAGGCAACCCCATGTAGAATAATTAATTTCTACTGAGATTCTAAACTTATCAATAACAGCATGCAGAAATTAGTAATTGCACACCATACTTTGGTAAACTAGAGTATCCGAACAATTGAAACCCTACATCTATTGAATTAGGGCATTTGTAAAATCTTGTCCACCTCGACTCTGTGCAAGGCTATCTCTAACTCATGGTTCTTGGGCTTACTGGCCCACCGTGTTTGAAATTTTGTAGCTGCAAGAGTTTCCCATGTAAGTGTTTCAAGATCAGCGTGTGCTTCTGGTGATTGTTCCAAAACTTTCTATTTTTAATTACCTTTAGCTACCATTTTGGTACTGGGACCCCCTCGAGGGATGTCCAAATCATTCTTGGAGCTGCTGTAGAAGGAGGTTTGGGTGTTATGCGGCCTTCCCAAGCCGTGCCAAATGTAATATCCCTGAAAAAATACTTGTAGCAAATCTGGATATTTCTGTTAAATCCTAGGGCAGTGGTGTCCCCAGATTTCACCCTGAAATCTGGGACTACCCATTTTAAAAAAATTCGTTCTTTTTAAAATAGCGGGTCTTTTTGTGTTTTTATTGCCAAAAGATGTATGTATTACGTTAAGATATTCCTAGTGAATCATATGAGCCAATTTCGACAGATACGAGATGCCGAAACTCATTTTATCCCTCCGCCAAGTTTTGTTTTGCGGAAATTTTTATTTAATTATTTATTAAATAAATAATGCCCCGTTTGAAGTAAATTGTGCTCCGGTTGAATCCTGTTGAAGTTTTGCATGCCAGTATTCACACATCTCAATAGGGTTTTCACTAGGAATGAATTCTGAGCTTTGTCTGTGACTTCTGGCAACGTTTTTCGTTTTTATTTATTTCTTTCGCGTTTTTCTCCGGTTTTCCCGTGGTCTTTTTGTTTAATTCCCCTAGGTCCGTTCTTTGTTTTGTATAGTCTATTTAATTGCCTGGAACATCTGGAGATCATTTACGACCACTACACCAGAAGGAATCAACCTCAGAAAGCATATTGCTAATCAAAAAAGATGAAGTCATGCACATAAAGCCTCTCTTAGACAAGTCACACTTTTTGGATTATATGGATTTAAGGCTGCAATGGGATTTTTGGTAGTGTCGGGCGGTGGGAATTTCTTATACGCTTGCAGGTACTTTTCCCATGAAGTCAAAGTCATTTAAGCTGCGATGGAATTTTTAGAGGTAGCAGGCGGTAGAAGTAAAAATTCCCATTATAAAATAAAGAAAAATCACTTAAAGCACCGATGAGAATTTTCTGCCTGCCTGGTAGGCTAACTTTTCCCACCAAAGAGATTTATTCACCCATGCAAGTCACACTTTTTGGGAGATGTTTTAATTTGATAATGGGAATTTTGGCAATGGCAAGCAGATGGGAATTTCTCACTTGCCTTGTAGGGTAAAAATCCCCATTATGGAAGTCAAACAACTTAAGTGAAAGAAGGGATTTTGGGAGCTGCAGTGTAGGGTAGAAAATCCCATCAAAGTTGACTTCTTATTTTTAACATTCACCCTTGCCAAAAAGTGCGACCCATTTAGGCATTAAACAATGCTTTTAATTACGTCAAAGGCATTCCCCTATGGTAAAGGACCTCTGGACGTTTTCTACAACGATGTTAAATTTGATGGTTTGACGGCCGTCTGGATGTTTTTACATTTTCCTACTATTTTTAACGGTTTTTTGATCCCTGCATACTCTTCCTCGGACCGAAAATTCTCGGTTAAATACCCGCTCACCAGTTCACCGTAGTCTATCCGAACAGAGTGCCTTCACGACATACATTAAAGCCGATCCAAAGGCCGCCGCCATACATCTTTCCCTTACCGCTCAGATTTTGCATAAAAGATGCTTTAGGTTTCTGAGAAAAATCGACAAGTCTAGAAGAAAATCAGCGAGGGAGATGTCAGATCTAACGGTTGCTCCTGCTGACAATAATTTTCAAGATCGGTAAGTGAGAATCGGCTTTCAGAATAAGTCGGCGTTTGAGCATATGGTTGCGGAGCGGGAGAGAAGAATCAAATTGAAACGCCACTTCTCAGATATTTACTCGGAAATCAACTTGCCACCATACAATTAGCACACTGGAGCACAAAATCCACCACCAAGGCTTCCTCCACATGATTCAATCGCAGATACAAATATGAGGGGTAAACAGAGGGGTTAAATGGAAATGAAATGCCAAACTCAATATGCAGACATATCCTCACAGAGCACACACCGTCTATACACAGGACAACCTGATTTTTCACCAAATTTTAAGACAATCATGAAGCCTGAGACTTGCAGCTACCCATGACCCAAGATACATAATTTCGTATACAAATAGGATTAAAAACTTGAAGTTTTTAACAGCCATATTTGATTTTGTGCAATTATTCGGAAGATATAATCAGAAAATTGCAAGCCAACATTCAAGAGCAAGTGGATAACACAGATAGGCCGAGTCCAAAACTCTATACTCTACAAACTGGTAGAATCCAAAGACTAATGCAACTTTACAGTCATAAATTATAACTATATTCTGCATGAGAAAGCTTCCAAGGATGTTGACGAAGATATTTACTGAGATTGGCATTATGGTAATCACAAAAGAGGGGAAACTCATAGTGTGTTTCCTTATTTGCTCTTGCATTTTATGACCCAAAAAAAACCAAATACTAATGCAAAAGATGTTACCTCTGTTTTCAGACCAATGGTGGAAGACCTTCTTAAAATATATGTAGCTGTTAGTAAATGATAGTTATGAGTATGAGTTAGTTGACAGTGATAGTTATGAGATACTTTGATGGTTACAAATTAGTTGCAGTTCCATTGATGAAGAGTACTACAAATGTAATGCAGCTGAGAGCATAACTAATAAAGTTCTCAAGTTCTCCATTCTCCGATCTCATTGTGTCTCTTTCTGTTAATGTTAATCAGAAAATGATACCACATCCATATATGTGACGAGCCTTCAAAAGCTATCAAGCATTATTGGGGAGTTGTAGACTTGTATGCTACAACAAAATCAAAGTTACCTAACATTTAGTATGTGACTACAGAACTTGTCAAAAAAAAGTGACTGAGCTTAATATTCTCATCCAAGTCTTTGAGATAGTTCTGAAAGTTTAAGTGACAATTTTGGTTTCTGGGATTTGCCTTTAGGTTCTTAAAATCACCAACGGAAAATTTGAATGTCCACCTAAAGATTATAAACCTGTTGGTAGAAGCCAAAGACCTCCTTAGTTTCTTTACAGTTTCTTTAATGATGCAAATACCTAGGACAAATAATCTCCTCGGTTTCAGATCACAAAATTAATTCATCTTTCAATTAATCAAATAATTATGCAATGAGATTCACTACTGAAACTTTACAATCATAACTATGTGTGAGAAATCTTTGAAGGATGTTGATGGAGATCTTAACCAAGATTGATATTATGGTAATCATAGAAGCAAGGAAACTCATAGTATGTTGCCTTATTTGATCATGCGTTTTATGGCCCGAAAGAAACCAATGACTAATGCAAATTAAGTAACCTCTGTTTTCAAAACAATGAAGGAAGAACTTATTAAAATATGTGTAGCTGTCAGTAAATTACAGTTATGAGTCTAAGTTAGTTGACAGTTAATGACAGTTATGAGTTACTTTGATGGTTATATTATTATTTTTATTATAATATAAGTGCCTTAGCTGCCACCAATGTTGGCGGTAGAATATGATTTCTCTTGTTTATTGTTTATTTGTTGTTATCAAATTTGATAGGTACAATGGCCCATGTTGGGATCCCTCCAACTCGTTACATATTCCGATACTCCTTATTTCAAGAGGGAATCGAAGACAATTGCCAATTAAAATGGCACGGGATTAACTATCCACAAGTCCCAGGGACTTACTTTGCATAGAGCAATTGTCGACATTGGAACCACTGAAAGACAGGGTTTGACATTCATAACATTCTTCAGAGTTCCCTCGCTTGCAAATCTGCGCATTTCATCTCCTTTTTCATTCAAAAGGTACTCAAAAATGGCGCACGTAACAACACTTGGAGCAAGAAGAAAGGAGGAGTCAAGACTACTATCACTCAACCCATTGTAAATACTACCCTCTACTTTGATAGCACCTCCACTACTACTTTACTCAACACTTCTTGTATCCAAAGCGGAGTGTCGTTCAAGGGGTATCAAATGTATTCATGTTTAGTAAAAATAAAATTGCCCACAAAAGGCTACCATTCATGATATAAATGTACGAAGGTCTTCATGTATACATGTTTAGTTCAGAGGTCGTGATATAAGATTTGCAACTTTATATGTATGAATCTGTAACAAATTTAAATGTACACATACAACCTTTCAATGTAATGTTACATCTATATTCCTACACTACCACTATCAATCACACGCCTTAACGGGTGTACCAAAAAGGTTTTGTCAACAAAAGACCAACCAAACAACCGATGCAACACTAACACAATTACCCCAATATAATTGCAAACCACATCAACTACAAAATCAACTAACTATCCAAAACGGTATCAAATGTATTCATGTTTAGTGCGTAAAAAAGGGCCACAAAAGGCAACCACTCATGATATAAAATCTACACACGTACCATATTTGCAAATGTATATGTACGAATTTGTAACAAGTTTGAAATGTAGAGATAATACCTTTAAATGTATTGCACCATCTATATTCCTACACTTACAAAATCAATCACATCCCTTATCAACACATGCACATGCACGGAAGTCTTCATGTATTCATGTTAAGTTTAAATAAAATAGTCTGCAAAATGGTACCACTCAAGATAAAATATTTGCAATTGTATATGTACGAATTTGTAACAAGTTTGAAATGTAGAGATGATACCTTTAAATGAAGTGGTTCATCAATATTTCTACACTTACAAAATCTAACTTTTCAACATACATGTTCAATTTTTCCTTTTTACTATTGTTCGCTTCTTTATGTAAACCAACAACGCATTTTTAATGTCTTCTTCATTATATCTACATACAAATACCTATAGTTTTAAAATGTCGATAAAGAACCATGCAATTTATAGTTGTTTCGATCCAAAGCTTTGTACATTGTATCACCTTTTTGCATATTGAACTATTTTAAGGGTTAGACTTCATGTTTACGCTTTTTAAATGAAGTGGTTCATCTATATTTCTACACAACCAAAAACAATCACACCCCTTATCAACATCAACTACAAAAGTAATAGCTATCCCTCTAAATAAAACACCATATACCGTTCGGCATTCACATTGCATTGTACACATGCGATTGCTAGTAATATTTATTAATAGCTTCTCTACCTAATTTTAGGCGCCGGGAATGGGATGAAAGTCAATGCAAGAGGGTGAGCTGAAAATAGATCATGTATGCATGCTAAAAATAAATAAAATAAATTTATTTAGAGGCAGGTGGCAGCTGGCAACATGCATAATTTTGCGCCCAATTTGGGTGAATAAACATGATTGTTTATTAATTAAATTGCCAGGAATAGGAAGGACAATTATTAAAAATAGAATGCTGAGGGTTATATAAGCATGGGCTGCCATAATGAAGAAGCAATTAATTCTTTTTGCTAAGGATTGCAGCCCAGACAGTTTTGGCGCCAAAGAAAGGAGGATTTGTGCATCAGAAGGTGTTTTTCATTGCTAGGAAGCTTCAAGGTTTGGTGCCTAGGGTTGGAATAGCTTGATTTATGCTATGATAATTATTTGCATGTTACTATAAGTGCCCAGGTGAATTTAAAAATATTTATGCTTGCTTTGCATGCAAGCAAAGCCTCAAATTTTAGGGCAAAGTAGGCTTCATATGCAGATTTTTGGTGTGATGAAATAAAGTATTCATGCTCTAGACTTTATCTTTGTCTGCAATAATTGCAGGTATTCATTACTGAGGTTTTAATACAGGTGAAAGGGAGTTCAAATTAATGTCAGGTACATTGAATATATCTTTCGAATCTGAAGAAATTGCTAGATCTGCACAAATTGATCTAGTTGCAAGGAATTCCAACAGATTAAAAGAAAAAGAACACAGAAAAAGATTGTTCTAGCCATGATGAAGCGTGATGAAAGAGAAGGATCGACAAAATCATGCATAACTTCTAGATTTGTTGATATCAATGACACAGACATAGGCCCTGAACCCATCTCCGAAATAATTAATGATCCAGGGTCGGAAAGACATCTCTCATGTGGGCAATAAAAAGCAGTGGAATTATTCAAGCATCAACATTCCCAGTCACAACTTAGTTGTCTGAATTTGTTATGGAGTGTGCAAGGTCATATCATCCTCTTTCCAAAACAATCCGGATGCTTCGGGAAAGACAATAATCAGGCTGGACGCACAGTTTATTAATTATTGTTTGAAGATTCCGACATGAACGGTGGTGATTGCAATTAGCATGTTGGATGCAGCAACAAATGGGAGAAACACAAAGCAGATTGTGTGGGCATAATGAACAACAAATATATGAAGAAGCCCAAGTCTCCATCAAAGTTCCCAAGGACTCTTCCGCGATCCAATTTGGTGCAGGAGGTGGATGATATTACTAAATTGCTTTGCAAGTTAAGTGGAGAAGCCAATACTCACAACTTCCGCTCATGGATGTATGCTTTCGTGAGGACCATTGAGATCAACAGAGCTAATTCAATAATCAATTGGGTAGAGATCATTAGTGACAACATCGGTGAGCAACTCGAGTGTGAGGCGGACGTACAACTTCAAAATGACTTCATACCTAGTATATGCAGCAACCTCGCAGGGTATATTTTCCAAGCTGGATAGACGGGGCGTACTGGTGAAAGATCTTATTTTTGAGTGCTTCCCACAGTTGACAGTTCTGAATGCCACAAAGATTACAAAGCGGTCAACGATGGGTTCTTCTATGAATTCATCTGCAAATTAAATAGTGATTTGAAGACCAACAAGGTAAGCAAAGAAGCTTGGGAAGCTGTATCCCAAAGCATGGTTGTATTTTCATCCAGTTTGTAGACTTCACCTATCTCAGGGTAACTGACTTTTCGGGAGAACTAGTAAAGTTGTCGAGGTATCCAAACGACAAGTGGGTCATCATGGAGTTGTGCAGATAGCTCGTGGAGATGCATGACTTACAATCAAAGTGGCACAAGTCTACGGGTTTCTTTCTAGTCACAGTGGGTTATTACAGTTGCCAGAGCATCCACAAAGCTAGAGGAGTCGAAGCTGAAATGTTTTTTGAGTATGAGCTTGAGTTCTTCCCAACACGGCTGAACTTTGACCCATATGGGGTAGCGAGGAAGACAATCTCCCAAGAATACTCACATGTGCCTTTGTTGGAAGACTTCTGGATGAAGTGCAGAAATGAGTATGAAGTCAGAAAGAAAGACTTCAACAAGTTATCGGCGCAACAAGTGTTTGATTATGGTTTGGCACGGATACCTACAGATCTCGTAGATGATGGCCATGTGATACTTGACTCGTATCATCAGATGGGAGGGGATAGAGCTGCTCTTTAGGAAAACATTGGTGGCTGCCAGACGATTGAAGAAAGATCTTCTGCAGTTTTGGTTAACACTTGAACTGGTTGTTGACAAAGGGGTATTGCTTGGATGAAGCTTTGATGAATCAGATCACATGCAACTTTACCATGCAGGAGACTCTAACAAAAGGAAGCACGAAGGTGAAAGCAACAGAAGGCCGAGAAGCTTAAGGTTCACAAGAAGTCTCACACGCTAGGAGAAGGCCAAATCTACAACTATCGTGCTAGTTCCAACTTCTCCAACATCAACTCATAGCACTTCGGCAGCCCCGGAACATCAGAGAGATCTTGTTGTTCCTCCGTTGAATCCAGCGTCATTTGGATATTCCTCCTCAACCACTCAAGTCTTCACCTCTCCATGCGGAGAAATTGAAAGCACAGATAGCAGAGTTTGAAAAAGCATTGTCTTTGGACAATTCAGAGGCTGGCAGTCACAACACGGTGGCAAATTCGGATAGAGTAGAATCAGAGCATGAGATGGTGGTGCACTCGGTGACTTCTCATTCCCGAGAAACAACTTTTCATCCGGTTGGCTTTGAGACAATCCCGGAAGCCAGAGAGGAGATCAACCTGGAGGAACACGACTTTCAGCTGCTCTTGAGTTTGGGCGGAAGAGATAGAAGGCCTAAAGTTGCCAAAATGACTTCTAGGTTGATTATTGAGGAATCAAGACAAAAGTTCGCTGAGTTATCAGTGCCAGCAGAAGGAAAGCACAAGGGAGAGCTCACAACGGTTGATATAACAGTGACCAAAGTGCCAATAGGTCAAGCTACCATCGAAGGATTAAAGCAGGATACACAGACACTAATGAACGCTTTATTCCTTAAGCTTGACAAAGAGAAGGCTGAAAGAGCTAAGCTTCAAAAGCAGGTGTCCCAACTATGTGAGATCATTGCTAAGGTCACCAAACCTTCCTCTCAGCCCATTCTAGCACATGAGCAGGTAAGTAATCATCTGATGCAGGAGGTAGAAGATGCAGGGGACTAGGTCAAAGCTATTGCCTAGTGGAAAGAACAAATCATTCACCAAGCTTCAGAGCAATTCAAAAGAATACCAACTGCATTGGAGAATATGCACAGGGCAGTATCTCAGCTAAAGGAACTGATGACACAGATAGAAGATGAGAACATAGTTGTTGAAAGTCATTTGGATACTTTAGCTAAGATAGACTCATTACCAGAGGATGTGCTGATTGCAGAGCAGATTGTGCATGGTGGATTGGTGGAAAAGGGGAAGCAGTTAGAAATTTCAGTTTACTTCGCGGAGAGATCCTCAAGCTCATCTTTGAAAAGGATGCGATTCTTTGGAAAGTAAGATGAGAGAAGTGTCGAAGAGCATCCTAGATGAATTACCTGCTTCCGTGAGGAATTTATTCTGGTTGTGCGGAAAGAAGTTGATGAAGCCACCATGCCTTTCACGATAGATTCAATTGGAAGACTCATAAAGCTTCAAGCAGATGTTGAGGGATATGGGCCTGGTTTAGAGAAGGTAAAGGCTAACACTGTTGCTTTGTCTGGAGGGTTGTTGCAGTTTAGAACAAAGAGAGATGCTATTGTTAAAACAGATGGGAAGATGTTGAATTACATGTTTGACAAGTATATTCAATATCAGAACAAAAAGAAAGTATAGATGTTACAGCTGACAGATCTTCATTCTTCTCTTCTTTCTCTTATTTTCTATGTTCTTGGATGAAAATGTAAGATTAAAGTTATTGGTTTAAAAACCATTACTTTAAGTTATTTGGAAAGATTCTTTAAGATAGGTGACAGATGTGCACAATTTTGGCTTAAACTTTTGATGCATGTCACTAAGAGAGGAATTCTAGGAAGATGATTGCCAAATGTTCCCTTTATTACTTCTTCATGTTCTAGTTCAGTTGTAGTTTTCCATTTGTAATTTCCCCTCTACACACTATAAGTAGAGGAAGAACCTACGGGTTAAAGGATCGGAATTTGTAATCAACATTCTTGTGTTCCAGACTTTGAGTTGAAACCCCTAATAGCTTTCTGCAAGCAGAGGAATAGAGAAGAGATTTCCGGAGAACTTTGTGTCAACGGTGCATTCGTCTTTTATTTCTTTTTAGATCTATGCATAAACTTTGTGTTGTCTTAGATCTAGATCTGAAACTTTCCCTTGCTTCAAATTCTGCGTTTTAAGATCTATTTGTTTCGTCCATGTGCATGTAATCAACTCTATCAACTATTGGTTAGGTTGCACATTTCCTTTCCTTTCTTCTTGCATTTAATTATTTCCCTTTCCTGCACATATTGCTTACAATTGCTTACTTGTTGCAAAACTGTCTAGCTATGGTTCATGAGCTACATAGTTAAAGTAATACCAACAAATAGATACTAGGAAATACAACTGGTAAAATCTTACACGGGAGCCTCACCGGTAAATGAGGGAGATTTATCTTTTGATCGCCTAGGTTTTTGGTGTGTAGAAAATCAAGCCAACATGCAATAATATTGATAAAATTAACTTTTATAACAACGACAATATGATTTTTCTAAATAAAAACAACAAACCATAATGCATAAAAACCAGTCTTTTATTTAGTTATTTCCATCCAGCTACAACAAAAAATACTAGTCTCAATACTTTTGTCTAGAGTTGAACCGGAGAACAACACTTGCACCCTGAATGACCACTGCAACCCCTGAATGGAATTGCACAATTGAGAAGTGAGGGATTCCGTCCTCAAATCCATTTCCAAGATGATTGTACAATGAACCCCAAATTTGCCTTTATAACTTCCAAACACTCTCCAAAGTGGCCGCCCCCTTTTAGACTTACATGCATGATCTTTGAACAATTAAAAATAATAAATTCCTCCTCCATGTTGGTGCCCCATCCTAAGAATAGGATTAAACACATTTAAAAATACTTTATCCACCTCCTATCCTAAAATTAGGATTTTGGTATTCATGCAACCCTCTCTAACTTTGGCACTCCCTTTATTTATTTATTTATTAATTCTAACTTTGGCGCCCATAATAGAAGTCAACCTTCTATTATTATTTTATTCTATTAATGCTTTTTGGATTAAAAATATAATTTAAGTGTCCTTTTTCAATTAAAATATAAAAATATCCTTGGACCACTTAAATTAATTTATTTTCCTCTTTTAATTTCCCTTTAGCCTACGAAAAATAATATGAATAGGCTTAAGGTATTTAGAATTAATTAATTTTGAAAAGGGGACATTACACTTAACCATTCAATTGTCATGTCTAGGGCATTCTTTTATTGCATAGAAGATGGGGTTAGGGGGTTGATGCAAGAGGGTTTTTTGGGGCCATAATTGCTGCGGTAAAACCATAATTATTTATCAAAATACCTCCCAAAACCCTTGTTCCACGGATTTTTGGATAATGGTTTAGGCCCTTGAATTTGCTCGAATCATGCGGTTGAACCACTTTTTGAAGCTTTAGTTGTCATTGTATGCTGATTTGTCAAACGGTCTTACTGCCTTGGGAGCAAAAATTTTAATCTTTCAATATATCATATTTTCTTTTGAAAACTTACTATCGTGCCCTTGGGAGCAAAAATTTTAATATTTCAATATATCATATTTTCTTTTGAAAACTTACTATCGCCTTGAAAAGTTATTGTGAAAGTGACGGTTGTATGTTTGATTTAAGGGTTTTAATCAGACCATATGTCGTCCAACCGACATTACTATCATCGTAAGATGCGGGTAGGCATAACCGTTGTATCTTGTTGATGGCTTGCTCTCAATAGTCGTATGGGGGGTGTCGGAGGGTTGACGTTTAGGAGGAGAGCATTATGAGGAAGAGGGGCATTCGACATGAGCAGTGACCCTTCGAGCAACAATTTAACCCTAACTTTAGATAAATTGTGATAGGGTTATTTATCGAAGGGCTAAAGGGTTAGGAACAAGTTGTATGTTCAAATTAATTAATATAAATTAATGCACAAATTATAATATAGCTCCAAAGCAATTTACAAGAAATAACAATAGATACGATTGCTCAAAACACAAAAAAGGAGCATACTTAGCTGAAAACAAAGACCAAAATGTGATCTAGTAGTGCAAGGTGATTGCGTAAATTAGAAATGACCTAGAGGTGTTTTTTTTCGGAACTAGAGTGCAAATCTGAGCTGGTATGGAAACATACGACCTATGCGAAGCGTGGTACTGTTTGTTCCTTTGTTGTACGGTTTCAAATGGGGATGTACTAGTGCACAATAACTTTCGTGTAGTTGTGACACTCTGTGACGACCTTCACACTAAAACCTAGGTGTCATACATATGCGAATCCCTTTCTATGATGCAAAACAACTTCAAACCCTAACTATGGGGGAGAGAACCCTACTAAAAGGTTAGTGTGTGGGTTGAAGTGCCCCTACGTCAGCACTACTCCAAAGAGGCCTCAAACCACACATAATTATGCACCTAGCATGTGATATCTATATGGATGAAACTACTTTGGCAACTTGATCACTTGACAATGAGAAACAATGGCTTGGCGCACTTAAGCTTGGATTAGCTTTGAAGGTCTCTATGATGGGAAGCTTGAATTTTGACCCTAGTTAGGACTGCTTCTGATTTGTGAGGGCTGCGCTTAGATTGTGAGTTTTCTTTGAAAGGGTTTAGGAGAGCTTGGAGTGCTTTAGGAATGTATTTTGCGATGAATGCTCTTGAAAGTGCTAGGTGACATAAATAGGTGGGAGACAAGTCCATATCGGCCCGAACCAGAATGTGGTATGGTTTGGTCCCACCAAATGATTCGGGACAACCAATTCATGGGACTTTGCAAGATTTTGTGTGAGATGCCTAGGGATGGTATATCCTTGTGATTTTTTGCAAGTAGTTTTGTAAGTTTAATCGAGCAATGTGAATAGATTTACAAGTCATGGAAGAGAGATAAGGATAAGTCACCTAGGCTTGGAATGTGTGCACAAGTCATGCTTTAGGTGCAAAGCCAAAGTTGTCATTGCCAAATTTAGGTGTCTTCAAGTAGAAGATGAAGAGCAAGGCATACAATAAAAACAAGGTGTTTGAGGTTAGGTGTTCAGCCTTAAGCCGTACGGCTATTATAGGGCATTCATGCGGTTTGGGTGGAAGAGGGTGTTTGATGTGTGGAGCCTAAGTTAGGTCGCGTCAAAGTGGAACTTAGTGAGACCTACATTCTTAGCCATATTTTGTTCTTATTTTTACAACATTTTCATGAACTTTGTTCATAACTTTGATTGTCCCATTTTCTTTGCTTGTACATAGGATTTCGATATCAATATCCATGACATTGATGCTCTTTGTTCTAGATTGGTACACTGTTAAGTACAAACTGCTCACCGTATCTTTAACCACCTTTCCATTCATGTTTTCCAACCTCACTGCCCCATTCTCCAAGATTTCTATAATTGTGTGAACAACCTGAGCCACATTACTTTAAAGCTTAAACTCTTCCGGTTCGATTTCATGCAATCTGTTATATATTAGGACTAAAGATCCTATTTTGACGTTCATCTGCAGATGTTTATCATGCCAATATTTGTTTTCATGATCTCAGTTGTCCATTGTGCCATCAAACATCACTCATCTAATCCATTTGATTGCATGAGTTGTTCCTTGTTGTCGAGTTTGTTTCTACTGCCACCCTTAAACTTTGAATGTTGTACTTCATTGGAATTGCTGCCTTCCTGCCCATACATTAGTTGGAAGGGCGTGTGGTTTGTGGTTACCTTGTAGGACGTTCTATATGCCCACAATACTGCTGATAATTATTTTTCCTAGTCTGCCCTGTTTGCTCCACATGACTTTTTGGATTACAAAGATTAATGCCTTTTTCATTGCATCCACTTAGCCACTTCCCCTTGGGTTATATGGGCTGGAAAGAGAGTGAAAGATTCAGAACTCAGAAGTCATTAAGTGAGTTGCATGGTTGACAAATTGCCCATCATGATCACTTATGATTTGTACAAGAATTTCAAACCTCGTCACTATCTGTTCATAAATAAATTTTGTTGTACTCAGAGCACCATTGTTTGTCAATGCTCTAGTTTCTACTAATTTCATAAGTATTTGGTAGCCACTACAATGTATTTACATCGCCGTGCCTTGCTTAGTTTCAAGGTTCCCACAAAATCCAGGCCCCAGTGATTGTTTAAACCGTTCCTTGGTTTGGGACAGACATAGTGGCATAAAGTACCTTTTAAAGGTTTCCTAGTTATTTGATAATTATCACATTTAAGAATCCATTCCTTGGGATTGTGATGTAGTGTTGGCCACCATATTCCTATGTGGAGCACTTTTCTTGCAGTGGTGTCTGGTCCCTTATGGCCTCTAGCTGGTTCTTCATGCACTTCTAAGATTTCATCTCTAATTTCCTCTTTCAATATGCACTATCACTTGATGTGGTCCAGGCCCATCTCGTTCAACAAGCCATTTATCCATTGAATGTTTGAGCCTTCACTGCTAGTTTCCTTCACTCAAGAAGTTGCATATCCTTTAGAATTAATGCTGAAGATAAACATCCCCACATATTCTCTTACCATGCAAATACAATTACAATTTGTTATAGATGAACATCCTCGAAATCTTTGTTGACACCCTCTGTTGGTTCTCTTGTCTTTATTTGAAAGAGTTGGTTTGCAATTACATGCTTCTTGCCAGGTTTGACAATGATGTGGAATGTGAGCTCTTGTGACAACATCAACCATCTAGTCCATTGTGGATAATGGCCTTATTGTTGAAGTACAATATTGCCTTATTGTCCACATAAAATGTAAAAGGATTCGCCTACTGGTAATGCCAAAATTTTGGCATTGGTACACCATACCGAGTGCTCTGCGTTGCATGGTGCTATAGTTCTTTTCAGCATTAGACAAAAGTCTTTTTGCAAAGAACACTATGAAATTTGGTTCAAAGATTAACGTAAAAACTCGCTTAAATTTATTCAATGTATCATGCTTACATATATAGGCACAATGGACTCCTATTATTGTGGAGTCAAACTTCATCACAATCCCTACGATACTCACTCATTATATATAGGAGAATTGTTACATAACAACTAATCCATACATATATCAAATAATATGGCACAATAAACACTATATGAAATATCCAACAATCTCCCCTTAGTGTGGACATAGGTAAGGGAAATGCCAGTAGAGAATTGAAGCGAGCATTTTCTTGACACACTTTGATGAACGGGAACACTTCGACCATAGATTAAGACCCATCAACCAATCCAAAAGAATACATCAACCGTATCATCTGATCGCTAGGAATACATCGACCATAGGTCGGGACCCATCAACCATTCCGTGGGAACACATCAACCAAACCAACTTTGATCAAGAATCCATTTTGCCGCAGTGAAAGTGGTATGGACTTCCACTTTATTTTCACTAACATACCACACAAAAACAGAAATATAAACTTGTGCCACTATTGCAATCTGTGTAATCCTTTTGTTAGTGGCAAATTTGAGGTCACTATTTGGCCTCCTTTCTTTGTTGCCTCCGAACTCCAATTATAGCACATATTCTTCATCACCAGGATGGGAAGAGTCTTCATCACTTGAATGGGGAGTGTTCACTTCCCAATCACTCTCCTCAGTGAGCAATGCCTTTTGATTAAATTTTCCGTCTATGAGATCCTATGCTTTTTACGAAGAAAATGTCCTAGCCTCTTACTATATTGATAGAGACACCTCTTACTCGAGGATTTGAAAGTTGACTTATATCTATTTGACTTGAAAGATGATGTGGGTTTATTTTTTTGCCATCGTTACATTTTCCTCTTTCTTTGAAACAAATCTTTTGGTTCTATTTTCTTCGTCAAGTAGGGAAAAGATCAGGATTTCTAGACTGAGTTTTTTTACTCAGGGTGATAACTATATTTGAATTTTACATTCTGTTCCTTGTACCTCATGTCATTGATGCCTCCAAATTGCTGGGTAGGTTTTTTTAATCTATCTTTGCATCACTTACTCAGTATTGGATGAACTCTGGAGGGTATGTTGGATAAGAAGATGATGGTTTTGCATGCCCAGAAACTGCAAATTTTAGTTTCTTTTTATCTTGCTGCACCACCCTCAGCTTAGAGTGTATGTTGTCTTATGCTCCTCTCTTCTTGAACCTTCACATAATTTGTTCTCCATGATCTTGACAAAGTTATACATGGGTTGGAACCTTTGTAGTCTTCCATCTGTCTCAATGGAAGAGACTGTTGAGGGTGTTTGTTTCATCCTCGAGGCACAATTGTAATGTCAATAGTCCTTCCTCATTTGGTTCCACAATGCTTTTGTTCATATGTCACTAGTGTTTTCCTGTACTAGAATCAGATGAGTCAAATGAGGCTTCCTCTTCATTGACTGCTTGATTCTTCATATCTATGATGTAATTGTGGGCTTTGTGCTTGATTGAAATTAGTTTCCTTTCTCAATTATGGTTAGCTTTGGCTGCAGTTAACCATCCTTGATCCAATAATGCATCATAGGCTTTTTTCTTCAAAGAGACGATTACAAAGTTTAGTATGAAGGATTTGGTAGCGATACCTTTTGAGCTGTTTGGACTCACACCACCCTTATCCCATTTTAATCAACTCTCACTTATTGGAAAGTTGGTGGCCAAATAGTGTGTTTCGAGGCCTTTCCAAGTTTCTTCGGGGAGTACGTTCACATCGGAACCACCATCGACAATAGCATTAGTTGGGTTCGTGCCTAGAATCTCCATATGGACAATTTCTAGCTGCTGGGCTAAGTTCATTGTTAGAAGCATAGGATCAATTACATGATTTGTTGACCCTAGGGACTTAATGGTAGGCTCATCATTTTTCCCTTCATCGGTCGTCATCTTCCCCAATGCTCTCTCTTCAAACATAAGGTGTGCCATATGCTCCATTGTGTGATTAATGTCTTGCACGATAGTGTTGTAACATTTCAAGCTTTGGAATGTTGAGTGGTAGGTTTGCTACTTTGATGGGTATGGTGGTATGTAGAACTTGCCTTTGCAATTTCTTTGTCGGACCAGGCTGATTGGTTAGCATACTTGTATGGCGCGGGGATGCCGTTGTTCTTCAATCATTGCTCTTTTCAACCTCTACTCTTGCATTGGCTAGTTGTTCTTTTTATGTACATGGGTTGGGGTAATGTATCTTCTTTACTTGGCCCCTAGTAATTGCCATCACCTCTTTACCCTTTACATCAATCATGTTTATATTTGCTTGCTTTAGGCAATTGGTGTCCTTGTGATCTTTGGGTTCACACCATCTAAAGAGAAATCCTTTGTTGACTTGAATGGTGGGACAATCTCTTGCGAAATGGATGCAACTACCACCTTCCCCATATTATTTTGGCTTCTTGTATTTTTCCATTGGTTTCTATATCCGTTAGGGTATGCATCAGTAGAACTCCCACATTGCTTTGAAACTTTGTTGGGGTGATAGGTGGTGTTGACAATTCTCCTTGGCTAAGGAGGACTTGGGCATCCTTGTTTTTGAAGTCAGACGGGAATTTTTGATGTCATGGCCATTATCTTTATAGATTTCACAAAATAGTCTTCTAGAGTAGTTGGCCTTGGTATCCCTTTTTGTTTTTGCACCCAAAGTGCACCAAAGGTCCTTACCTTCTTCCTTGTCTTTTTCAGTTCTCTCATCATTCGAAACATGTCCTTTTGAAGATCTCATACATCTCCTAGTTCATTGTCATTGGAATCAAAATCTTAGTCTTCACTCCGTTTTCTTATATCTCTACGCACCTATACTCAAGGTTTGAGTTCGAGTTCATGTTCGACAAGGATAAAGTTTAGTTCGAGTTAAGTCAACAATTAAATTTCGAGAAAATAAAATGTCTTTAAATTTGAACAAAAGATTTTTTTAATCATTTTTCGTGTTCCAAAAAATGTATAAATATGTGAGAGGGTCAAAGTGAAGAGAGCTTTGTATCCGTTGTTTTCAATCGATATATGTATATACACACACATTTATAAAATAATGTAAAAGTATGTCGAAAAATTCTCATGTAAAAATAATGAATAAAGTTTGGTGAAGTTCAAACCTTTTTGATAAAATTCGGCATACCTTGTGATAGAGCTACGCACTATATTTGTGATTGACATTTTTTTGTATTATGTTTATTTGTATCTTTGCACGCTATAATTGAAATTAAATAACAAAATCAGTCTCTTCCCTCTTTTTTACGAAGGTTACATTGCAATTTAGTTTCCAAGTTTTTACCTAGTTTTTCCTCTTCCAAACCTAGGTAATTGAATTACATTTACACTTTTAGTAGGTCGTGTCAATGCCATGTAAATGGAATGCTACCATGGAATGTACCATGAGATTCTCCTTTAGCCTCGGGAATTGATTTTGGTGTCTTTCCTTCATGTCCTCTTTCTCCTCAATTTGTCTTCTTGGTTGCCGTCTTACTTTGATTTAAAGACTACTAATTTCAATTGTTCTTTTACTTGGCTATATTTCTTTGAAGGTGATCTACGATGTTTCCCTTATATTTGGAAAGAGCCAAAGCTCAACTGTGCAAAACACAATTTAATCAATCATTCAACATTTATTCATTGAAACAGATTACACATATAGATAGTTGTATCTCCTATATTTAGGAGATTGTCTAACTACTACATCTCTCACAAATCTCTCCTAGTCTCCTATTTACGTGAGTTGGTTCAACTTAATTCACTTTGTTGTTGGCTAGATTTTCTACATAGCTGAAAACCTAGGCAGTCATGAGATAAATCTCCCTCATTTACCGGTGAGGCTCCGTGTAAGATTTTGTCAGTTATATATCCTAATATCTATTTGTGGGTATTACTTTAACCATGTAGCTCATGAACCATAGCTATACGGTTCTGCAGCAAGTAAGCAATTGTAAAAGAAAGGAAAAATCTGCAGAAGAGGAAAATAATAGGAAACGGAAGAAAGTAGAGAGGATGTGCAACCCAAGCAATAGTTTACAGAGTTGATTGCATGCACATAGATTAAAACAAATAGAAAGAAACTTTCTCATCTAGATCAATAATAACACAAAGTTTATGAACAAATCTAGAAAGTAAGTAAGAAGCAAAATGCACCATTGACACAAAGTTCTCCGGAAATCTCTTCTATATTGCTCGCTTGCAGAAATCAGGGGTTTAAGCTCAAAGTCTGGAACACAAGAATGCTGATTACAAATTCCGATCCTTTAACCCGTAGGTTCTTCCTCTACTTATAGCACATAGAGGGGAAATTACAAATGGGAGACTATAACTGAACTAGATCATAAACAAGAAGTAAAGAGAACATCTGGCAATCATCTTCCTTTAATTCCTCTCTTAGTGACATGCATCAGGAGTTCAAGCCAAAATTGTGCACATCTGTCACTTAACTCAAAGAGTCATTCCAAATAACTTAAAGTAATGGTTTTCAAACCAATAACTTTTAAGTTTACAATTACATCTGGGAACATAAGAAATAAGAGAAGAAAGAAAAAAAGAAGGAAGATATGTCAGCTGTAACTCCTACACTTTCTTTTTGTTTTGATACTGAATATACTTTTCGAACATATAGTTCAGCAATTTCCCATCCGCTTTAGCCACAACTTCTTTCTTTGTCTTGAATTGCAGCAATCCTTCGTTCAAAACTTCGATGCTCGCTTCCACCTCCTTCAAACTAGGCCCGAACTTCTTAATGTCTGATTGCAAGCGTTACAACTACGATTGAATTCATCGTGAAAGGCCTAACAACTTCATCAATCCTCTCTTGAATCATCAGAAGAGATCCTTCCAGGGAATCAGACACTTTGTTGGGAATGGTCCTTTTGTATGAAGAAACGTTCCCAACCACTTCCTCATTGGTGAAAGCAATTACATTGCTTGACAGTGACGATGCCATACCCTCGAGCACCCGCATTCTTTTTAGCATAATTCTGAAGATCTCCAAGCGGAAAGAGACTGTGAATTCAAGTTGCTTCCCCTTTTCAACCGATCCATCAAGACACAATTTGTTCTGCGATCAAAACCTCCTTTGGCAACTTGTTTATCTTGACCAAAATGCCTAGGTTACTTTCAGCCATTGTATTCATATCTACCGTGCTTGTCACTAGTTGCTTCAGTTGAACTAATGCATCCCTTATAATCTTTAGACGAGCCGGCACCTCCCCGAGTGTCATGTCATACAAAGCTTGGCGAATGATTAGGCTCTTCCATTCGTCGATAGCTTTAACTTAGTTACCTGCATTTTCCACTTCTTGCATCAGATGATCACTCACCTGCTCATGTGCTGAAATTGGCTGAGAGGAAGGTTTGACAACCTTAGCAATGATCTCGCACAACTGGGAAACCTACTTTTGAAGTTCAACTTTTTCTGCCTTCTCTTTGTCAAGCTTAAGGAATAAAGCATTTATTAGTGTCTGCGTGTCTTGCTTTAATCCTTCGGTGGTAGTTTGACCTATTGGCACCTTGGTTACTGATATATCTGCTGCCATAAGCTTGCCTTTCTGCTTTCCCTCTACTAGAACTGATACCTCAGCGAACTTTTGCCTCGATTCTTCAATAATCAACCTAGAAGTCACCTTAGCAACTTTAGGTTTTCTATCTTTTCCGCCCAAACTCAGGAGCAACTGCAAGTCATGTTCCTCTAGGTTGATCTCCTCTCTAGCTTCTGGGATTGACTACGAAGCCAACCACTTTGAGAAATTGCTTTTTAGAGAATGAGAAGTCATTGAATGCACCACCATCTCGTGCTCTGGTTCCTCTCCATCCGAATTTGCTACAGTGTCGTGACTGCCATCTTCTGAATTGTCCAAAGACAATGCCCTTTCAAACTCTACCATCTGCAACTTTAGCTTTTCTTCATGAAGAGGTGAAGATTGGAGTGGCTGAGGAGAAAACACAAACATTGCTAGATTCAACGAAGGAACGACAAGATCTCCCTAAGGTTCAAAGGTAGGTGAAATGTTGTGAGTTGACACTGGAGAAGTTAGAACTAGCACCATAGCCGTAGAAGTGTCCTTTTCCTGTGTCTGAAACTTCTTGTGCACTTTAAGCTTTTCAGGCCTTCTACTGCTTTCACCTTCGTGCTTTCTTTTTATGGAGTCTCTTGCGGTAAGGTTGCCTGTGATTTGACTCATCAAAACTTCATCAAGGCAATACCCCTTTGTCAGAAACCAGTTCGAGGTATTGACCAGAACCGTGACAGATCTTTCCTCGATCGTGTGGCAGCCACCAATGTTTTCCTGAAGAGCAGCTCTATCCCCTCCCATCTGATGATAAGTGTCAAGTAACACAGGCCCATCATCTGTGAGATCTACAGGTATTCGAGCTAATCCATAATCAAACACTTGTTGCGCCGATAACCTGTTGAAGTCTTTCTTTCTGACTTCGTACTCGTTTCTGCACTTCATCCAGAAGTCTTCTAATGAAGGCACATGCGAGTACTCCTGGGAGATTGTTTTCTTTGCTACCCCATATGGATCGAAGTTCAGTCTTTGGGAAGAACTCATGCTCATACTCAGAAAACATTTAAGCTTCGATTCCTCTAGCCTTGTGGATGCTCGCTGTAATAGCCTATTGTGATCGGAAAGGAACCTGTAGACTTGTGCCGCTTTGATTGTAGGTCATGCATCTCCACGAGTTGCTGCACAACTCCATGATGACCCACTTGTCGCTTGGATATCTTGGCAACTTGACTGGTTCTCCGAAAAGCCGGTTACCCTGAGGTATGTGAAGTTTGCAAACTGGATGAAGATATAGCCATGCTGGGATACAACTTCCCAAGCTTCTTTGCTCACCCTGTTGGTCTTCAGATCACATTCAATTTGTAAATGAATCTGTAGAAGAATCCATTGTTGACCACCTTGTAATCTTTATGGCATTCAGGAATTGTCAACTGCGGGTAGCACTCAAAAATGGGATCCTTCGAGAGTATGCCCCGTCTATCCAACTTGGAAAATATACCCTACGAAGCTGCTGCGTATACCAGGTATGAAGTCATCTTGAAGTTGTATGTCCGCCTCACACTTCGGAGTTGCTCACCGATGTTATCACTAATGATCTCCGCCCAATTGATTAGTGAATCAGCTTTGTTGATCTCAATGGTTCTAATGAAGGCATACATCCATGAGCGGAAGTTGTGAGTGTTGGCTTCTCCATTTATCCTACATAGCAATTTAGTAATATCATCCACTTCCTACACCAAATTGGATCGTGGAAGAGTCCTCGGGAACTTTGATGGAGACTGTGATTCTTCATGTATCTGCTATTCATTATGCCCATACGATCCGCTTTGTGCTTCTTCCATCGGCCCGTTGTCCAACATGCTAATTGTAGTCACCACCGATCGCGTTGGAATCTTCAGACAATAATTGATAAATTGTGCATCCAGCCTGATTATCGTCTTTCCCGCAGCGTTCCGAATTGTTCTGGATAGAAGATGGTATGACCGTGCACACTCCATAACAAATTGGACAATTGAGCATGTGATTGGGAGTGCCGAAACTTGAATAATTCCACTGCTTTTTATTGCCCACATAAGAGATGTCTTTCCAGCCCTGGATCTGTCAATCAATTCAGAGAGAGGTTCGGGGCCTAAATCCGTGTCATTGATATCAACAAATCTAGAAGTAATGCATGATTCTCGCTGATCCTTCTCTTTCATTTTTTATCTGAGAAACCTTTGTCTGAACTCTTTTTCTTTTAATCTTGCCAGAATTCTTTGCAATTGGTGCAGATCTAGTAATTTCTTTAGATTCGGAGGATATATTCAATGTACCTGACATTGATTTGAACTTCCTTTCATTTATATAAGCACCTGTAATGAACACCTGCAATTAATTCAGACAAAGATGGAATGCAGAGCATGAACACTTGATTATTATCACAAAAATCTGCATATAAAGCCCGCTGCCCTAAAATTTGAGGCTTTGCTTGCATGCAAAGCAAGCATAAATATTTTTAACTTCACCTAGGCACTTATACCAACATGCGATAATTAACAAGGCTTAAATCAAGCTCCTTCAACCCTAGGTGCCAAACTTTGAAGCTTTTCGGCAATGAAAAACACTTTTTGATGCAAAAATCCTCCTTCCTTGGGCGCCAAAACTGTCAGGCTGCAATCCTTTGCAAAAATAATTAATTACATTTTCACTATGGCAGCCCATGCTTATATAACCCTCAACATTCTATTTCTAATAATTGCCACACTATTCCTAGCAATTAATTAATAAAGAAGAGGGTTTAAATCATAGTTGAAAAAATCGTAAATCGGGATTAATCGGCAGGGCAAATTTTGAATCGGAAATCGGCAAAAATCGGCAACTTTATCGCTACTTTTAAAAACATTTAAATTCATAAAATATACTTAAATTAAATGTAAAAACAATGTTAAATGATGCAAGAAGTGACAATGTAAAAAAAATGTTAAATGAAAAATCGCTGTACAAAATGGAGACGCGGACAGGGAAAAATCTCTGTAAAAACTGTATACGCGCCGCGCGGACAGGGAAAAATCGCTGCAAATAGGTATAAACCCGCGCCCAAACAAGTATAAAGTTTAAACCGCGCCCGAACAGGAAGAAGGAGGACGAACTGGTAAAAACGACCACGGATCGGTGAAAAACGCGCACGAACAGGTAAGAAATGCACACGATTTGATTAAAAATACGCGCCGTATTTTAGTGCTCTCACGCGCCGACGGAAAGAGAAAAAAAAACAAATCGATTTACTTTATTTTCGTCTTGCACCCTAGCCGCGTTTTTTTCCACCGATTTTCTCCGATTTTAGACGCGATTTTCAACGATTTTCGAGGGTTTTTTAAAGCGATTTATCGGCGATTTATACCATTTCGAAAATCGCGATTTTTTGCAAGTTTTATCGTGTGGCAGGCTGGACGCGATTTATCGGCGATTTTTGGCGATTTTTGAATCTATGGTTTAGATGTATTCATAGTTTGTTTGCATGCTGCTGGCTGCCATTAAATAAATTTAACTTATTTATTTTTAGTATGCTACCTTCAGTTCTCTTTGACTAGCCTTCATGCATTGACTTTCTATTCACGCATGGTGCCAAAATTAGGCGAGAAAAGCTATTAATAAATGTCATTAATATCATTGTTTAATCACCAAATGGGTCGCACTTTTTGACATGGGTGAATTCTAAATTTAAGAAGTCAACTTCTGATGGGAATTTTCACCCTGCAACGCAACTCTAATAATCCCTTCTTCCACTTAAGTTGTTTGACTTTTATAATGAGAATTTTTACCTTGCAAGGCAGGTAATAAATTCCCACCTTCTCTTGCTTCTACTTTTCCCATTACACTTAAGTGACTTTCGAAAAAGAGCGAGTTGCATTAAAATTAGCCCCCTTTGAAAAAATGCGACTTGTTTGGGTGAATAAAACCTTCGATAGAAAAAGTTAGCTGCTAAGCGTGAGAAAATTCCCAACGATGCTTTAAGTGATTTTTCTTTATTTTATAATGGGAATTTTCACCTTGCAGGCGTAAGAAATTCTGTCTGCGCCTCTAATTTTCCCATCACAACTTAAGTGACTTTGACTTGACTTCATGGGAAAAAGTACCTGCAAGGCAAGTAATAAATTCCCACACACTGCAGCCTACCAAAAATCCATTGCGCCTTCAGGTCACTAATTCCGAGAAAATGTGACTTGCCTGGGGAGAGGCTTTTTGTCCATGACTTCATCATTTTTGGTTAGCAAAGTTTGCATTTTGAGGCTGATTCCTTACAGTGCTATGTTGGTAGATGATCTCCATATGCTTGGACAATCAAATGCAGACTATATTGGCGAAAGAATTGACATAGGGGAATTTCACGAGAGAAATTGAGGAGAAAAGCGGAGAAAACGCAAAAGAAATAAATAAAAGCGAAAACGCGTTGCCAAAAGTTTGCATAAAGGTGCCCTAAATTCATTCTTGGTGAAAACCCTAATGAGATGAGTGAATCCTGGCATGCAAAACTTAAACAGTGTTCAACTGGAGCACAATTTACTTCAAACGGGGCACTATTTATTTAATAAATAATTAAATAAAAATTTCCCGCAGACAAAACTTGGCAGGAGGGATAAAACGAGTTTGGGCATCTGGGTATTTGTCAAAATTGGCTCATATGATACACCGGGAATATCCTAACATAAGACAAACATATTTTGGCAATAAAAACACATAAAGACCCGTTATTTTAAAAAGAACAATTTTTTTTTCAAATGGGTAGTCCCAAATTTCAGGGTGAAATCTGGGACACCACTTACATACTAGACAAATATATGTCCGTATCTAATGTTCCCTATGATCACTCTTAAAATACTCATGTAAAGGCCCTAATATTTCTCATAGATATTTAATTTATGTTGAGTTATTATCACATGTCAACATACACACTCTCACATATTATTTTCTAACACATACTAATACAAACTATATTAGTTATATCAAATGTGGAGCACTAAATCCCTAACATTCCCCCTAGTGCAAACATAGGAGAAAACGTTACTCTGGATTTGCAGCATTTGTTTGGTCACTTTCTTCCGTTGCCTCCGTCTTCCAAATTGTACGTGTTGTTAACTACGTGGGTAGTTTAGCATTGTGTTACTTCTCCCCCACACAATACCAAACCATTTGGATGATGGGTTCCACCATTATTGCATCTAAGTACAATTTTCAATTTTTTTGGCGCTTATACAAATTTTGAAAAATATTTATACTCTTTTAAAAAAATCCTATATAGGAAAATATATTTTCCCCTTTAATTCTTCACCACCTTGAAAATATTTATCACTCTCTTATGATAGTTTTCTACCCCCAAAAAGTTCCCACTTCATTGTTGAATAGGGTTTGAACCCCGACCTTACTCATTGCAAATTTTTGCAAATCTATTTTATCAATTGTGTTATGCGCAATTTTAAGGTTATATATGTCAAAATTACTATATTAATCAGAGTTTGGTGAGGCATTGGAATAAAAAAGTAATAAACACACAGTTTTACTTTGTAAATTCGTGTACAATACAGATATGGTGGGAACGTGCTGAAAACTAGTGGTGTTGGGTGCAATATTGAGTTTAGACTGGTTCTCCAGGGTTGCCTTGTTACTCGCCGAGTTCCACAAAGTTGAGGATCTCGGAACGAGACAATGCAATCAATGTAAAGTGCTTAATGTTGGGTTGAGACAAAACTATGTTATGTCAGTGACAAGTCAACAATGCATATCCCCAGCTTTTCAAATGTGACCGCGGTGTAATGTTGTAGCAAATGATGCAAAACCCAATGTCGAGGCTAGGAAGCAAGGCGACGATTTTCAAACACAATGCGTGTTGAGGCCAATGCACGAAAGATGCAACATGCAATGTAGCCATAATGCCAACGAAACGCAATTTGATGCAGCCAATGCTGAGTCTAATGCAATGAATGGAAGCCCGTCCAATGCAAGCCATTGTCATGTGGATGAAATCCAATGAAAATTCCATTGAGATCAATGTCATATAGGAATCGAAGCTTGATCTAAATACTTCTCCAATACAAAGTAATGAAGTCAGT
This sequence comes from Taxus wallichiana var. yunnanensis, assembly GCA_018340775.1. Classification (NCBI taxonomy): domain Eukaryota; kingdom Viridiplantae; phylum Streptophyta; class Pinopsida; order Cupressales; family Taxaceae; genus Taxus; species Taxus wallichiana. The sequence goes on along the minus strand of CM031244.1, from coordinate 696,934,105 downwards.
TGATGTCGAATGGAATGGCTACAATATGAATGCCAAACACAAATGCAAAATCAGCCAATTGTAATTCGAATACCAAATCTGATCCCTAATGCCACTGCAACTAGGTGTACGACTTGGTATGACTTGTACTCAACAACACAAACAAAACAAGGTGTATGGCCATAGACAAAATTGCCTGCAACACCAAATGTGGCTTGTGCAAAACCTGCCTGAAAATAAAAATCCATGTAATAGAAAATGACAAACTTGTACAACCCATTTTTATATATTATTTTTAATAGAATGAATATTGAACATGATGGAATGAAGAATTGTGGATAGAATGAACATGATGGAAAGAGGTGGGTGATGCAAGTGAATGATGAATGCCAGTGGGTTCACATGAGGTCCATGCTATCTGCTAGTACCCTTGACAAAATCCAAGAAGGGTGAACAGACAAACAAAGGGGTTACACGAGGTCCGTGGTATCCTACTAACCTTTGTTTGCTCCGTTTTGACAAAACAAAAATAGGTGGACAAATGACAAGGTAATGGGGTTGCACATGGTTTGTGCTGCATACCCATTGCCTTAGTCTACTCGACAAAAACAAAAATGAGTGAGGTGAAGGTCGAGAAGCCCCACATGAAGCCTGCTTTGATACCAAATGTGAGGTTTCCCCCATATTTGAAACGATTTAAAGCTCAATTGTGCAGAGCACAATTTAATCAATCATTGAAATTTATTCATTTAAGCACAATACACACATATAGGATTTGTATCACCTATATTTAGGGAGATTGTCTAACTACTACATCTCCCACAAATCTCGCCTACTCTCCTATTTATGTGAGTTGGTTAAACCTCCTTTTACTGACTTATATGCTAGACAAATATATGTGCGTATCTAATATTCCCTATAATCACTCACTCCTAAAACATCTCATTTAAAGCCTAATATCTCTCATAGATATCTAATTTACATTGAGTTATCACAACTCAACATATACACTCTCACATACTATTTTCCAACCCACTAATACAAACTATAGTACTTATTACCTATGTTGCCAAGAAACGTCCCCCGCTCCCCGTATGCATCATGAAACGTTTCCGTGTACAGAACAGGTACGAAATGTCCCCGACATTTCTAGGACATTTCCGCAGCTTATGTATTATAAGGAAAAGTTTATTCCAGTTTTTTGTTGTGTTACTGCACTTAATCTTTTCAAATATAGCCTATATTTCTACTCAGAGATGTTTCCAAACTCAGGGATAAGTTACAGTGTGCTCAGTTGTAAAGTCTTATAACATTAAAACTATACTAACAAGGAGGCACATTAAACAAGCCTAAAGATAGCTTGGGCTAGAATAGTAATCCAAAGAAAGTAGGAAGAATCTAACAGAAATCAAGAAATCCTGGCTAGAATGTAGGTTTTGACTCAAGTATATTATTGTTGCTTAGAATAGAATTTTCCATTGGAATCCTCAATCAAATGAATACAATGAAGTAGGTGACAACTATAATTTTTGAAACATGGATGCATGATAGATGATTACGAGGAAAATCTAGATGATATATTCCAGAATCTAGATTATAATCATGTATATATGACATGTTGAATGATGAATCTCTAGAACTTCAATGAATAGAAAACATTTTGAGTGCTTTATCTCTTATGGTCCATGGACTAAAATTTTGAAAATGAGTATTATGCGCATATCTATATACCTCAGCATCTAATGAGAACAAGTCTGATGAAAGATTAAGAATCGTTGGCTCACATCTTACCCTCCTCGGATCCCTAGTCCGTGTGCATGGTGTTCAAAATCCAGAAGTTGTTATAGAAGATCATCACAATGACGAGGAACAAGAGGGTAATCGAGGATCACCACGTAGGGTTGGAGATAACACAAGAGGCACAACGGATAAAGGTAGCACATATGGCAGCAGAACATGCTCATTTAGCCGACAACAAAGTTTGTTTGGAAATAGTCAATAGGTGCAACAACAGGGAAAAATGTTGTCGCTCTACTTGGTGAAAGTAATCCCATTGGAGGAATATTAGGACAGACAGTTGCTGCGAAGATCAATTCCACTATGGCCGCACAAACTAGCTCTTCTTTGGGACCATCGTTGGTTCCAACAACAAGAGGTTCGGGAGACTCTGCTCCTCCCGAGCGGAGGCAACCCTAGTGGAGGTTCATGGTCAGGGTTTGGTCCACCCCACGTAATCTGAGACAAGGGAGTTATATATATATATATATATAAACTTTTAAATTTTTTATAATATATTGTATGGACATTTCTTACTCGAGTTTTTTTGAAAATCGGCGTTTCTGCGTTTTGGACCTATACTCTTACTTGTTCCCTGGCAACATAGCTTATTACAAATGCGGAGCACTAAATCCTTGACATGCTCTACTTGTGGAAGTAGTGGCCTCAAATCAGTAGGTTCTCATAATCTAGGTTCAACTCAAATTGGCATATCACCTTTTGTGTTGTTGGGTTCAATACTATATGACTATATTTTTCTGGAACTTTGACATTTTATAAAATTTTCTTTTCTTTTTGGTGAGAGATATGTATTGCTAGACTATCTTCATTTTGTATTGTCCTCATCTATGATATAAATGCACAATATAAGCAACTTATGCAGTTCTCATGTACGATTGATATCTTGAGTAGTATGCATATGCTTATAGTTGGGGCCATATTTTTAGTTAATGCATTTGCTACATAAAACTTAAAGACACATGGTACAAATGCTTAATATAAACAACACATTTAGTATTTATTTTCATGAGAATTATCCTTGCATAGATATAACATATTTTGTGACTGTTTATTAATCATATTTTGGTTGGTATTGGCAGTTACTTCATAAAACTTCTTTTGGACAAAAATATGCCTTACCATATCGAGTGCTCGATGCTCTTGCTAACCATTTCAATAGATTTTTGGATGAAACACGTGTCATGCCAGTGATATGGCACCAATCTCTTCTGACATTTGTCCAAAGGTATTTTTTCTTGTCTTTTGGAGTGTATTTTCCAAAATTTTTTTTTAGAAATTTTCATTTTTATATCCATTTGCGTTGTTAGAACACAACACCATTTTAATAATAGTTGACCATTTTTATAGCAAGGTGAAATCTATTTTGTTTATTGTTTGCAATCAATTTGATTTCAGTATTTGTAAAACTTCCAGGCTGCTTTGGGATACAACTGAATTTCAACGCATCATATCATCTGGAGATTGGAAAAATTGAGAGGTTTAAATGGGCAGGCTTAGAAGATATTTCACACATGTTTGCCCTGAATCAATAGAGTCACTTGTAGGAATGTTTGCCTCTGGTGGAATTTGCTTACAATAATGGTCATCTGAGTTCACTATACATGGCTCCTTATGAGGCCTTATATGGTTGACCTCATAGAATGACTCTGAGCTGGGATAAAGTGGGGACAAATACTGGGCCTAATACGATAAAAGAAACAGAAGGAAGGCCATATTGAGCTATTCCAACAAAATTTGAAGGAAGCAATAATACTGATATTAGAGTTAATGGATTCCCGTAAATTTGAAAGAAGTTATAAAGTAGGGAGGTTTTTCCAGAGAATTAGGCTGGTGAAGAGTTTTGTTAGGCTTGGTAGAGGGTCCATGTTTTCCTCTCCTTTAGTAGACCCCTCTGAGATTTCTTGAGAAAATTAGTTTCTTTGTACATTGTCTTGTCTCATTGCCTAGTTTGTCTCTAATGTGTCGTATGATGTGTAATTTTCTCAAGAAATTGCCTTGTTGGAAATGCAATGTAGATTTTTTTCCATCCTTGTTTTAACTACTTGAATTTTTCCAATGGCAGTGGTTTTAGAGTGAGTTATAGTTGTAGAATAGCATTACAACGATACACTACTTGTAGAACCATAAACAACTAGAAAGGAATGGAAACAAACCATACAACACAAAAGATTTTAATTTGGAAACCCCAATGCAGGGAAAAGCAGCTGGAAGTGGCAACTGCACGTCTTGCTCTCCTTTCCATTGAGTAATGGGGAAATAAAAGGACCTTATACATCTTGCGCTCCGATGTCCCTGATCTTCCTAGTGCTGCTGTGGAAAAATACAAAGAGCATAGAGTAGAACCAATTTATGAACAACTTGCTACTCATTGGTACCCACTAATACATTCACAAGTTCTCTGCTACACTTCATCCATCGATGCCATTTCCTTTGTCCAAAACCCTTCTTATGTATTTTTGGATATGTCCCTTTGAAGACCAAAGGTTCTTAACACACACAATATGAGAATTTCAATCGCTCCCTACTGATACTCAGATTCTTCAGCTGCTGTGGCTGAAATCGCCGCTTTATCCGCTGGTTTCGTAACACTTAAAAACCATAACGTTTGTGTAAAAACTTAAAATCAGGGCCCATTTTCTTTCTGAAAGTGTATAATTTTAATAGGACTCTGTATATGCAATCATAATTGACTTTTGATGAAGTATACCACATGTTTCAGCTTGTTGAATTAGACATTGTATTTGTCAGTAGTAACAATGCACAACACTGCCAATCATCAACTTTCCTTTGTGTTGATGATCCTGACTTATCATTGGAGTCTAATGGAGTTCTTAATGATTTCCATGGATTGTTATGGGTCGTAGCTCCCCTTTTTGGGTGGCTTTTGGTCCCACAAAAGCCTACTTGTTCGAGAGATATATCAAGATCTTTCCATCTACCTCTTTCAAACTTTTGTGTAGTTGTTGGTGTTTGGCCTTGATTCCAACCTACCAATTTTCCTTGGCATTTGGTTCAATTCCTTTGCATTTTCCCTCCAAACTTCCTCACACCTTCTTTGTTCATCTTCCTCAGATCTTCCTTGTTCATCCCAAGGTGGTGTTTCGCATATAGTTGTTCATCCCAAGGAAATGTTCTAGATTGCCGAATTAGTATTGTCATGGTTATCGACGTCTAAAATTAATTGTGCATTTTAGTAGCCGCTGCTGTTGCGTGATTAATGATTGTATTGTTGGCGTTAAATACTTTGTAATGGCTCTTGTTAGTGTGTTTGATTGTTCACTGTTGTGTTTAACCCACAACCATTGGGCTTTCTTGCCATATAAATAGAATGACGTATGTCGAGGTAAGGTCGCTTGTATTAGGTCCTCCCTATACTGAAAAATCTTTACTGAGCATCAGCTATTGATAATAGAAATCCTTTCTTACTGTCATACACTTCTATGCTGTAATATGGTATGCATTTACTATTTTGTAGTTGATATTCTTTGGTAGTGTATTTTCATAGTAAACATTTGAGTGCCATTGCCTTTTAAAATGCCCGGTCAAGTTAAAGTGAAGGTAAGTTGATAATACTTATTGTCCATGAGGTACCACATTATCTTATAAGATCTTTGTGCTGAACGTAACTGTGAAACACAATGACCAAAGAAATTACAATGGTACAAAGAGAATTGTCATAAAAAGAAGAGGTATAATGCTGTACGAAAAATTTAATGCCATTTCACTCTGAACAAAGGCGAGAGATGAAAACAACATGATCAAGGAGGTGTTAATAAAGCATTTTCTCACAAGACAAGATATAGGATTTTGCAACTGTATGTAGACAGTCTCCTCTATTATAAAGATGAGGTTCCCTTTAATAAAGCAGAGGAAAGATACTACATGGTGGAGGGTTTTTAGATTATAACAAGAAAATGAAATAGATGAAAAAGAAGATGTACCTTAAAAGTTAACTCAGAGCTTAACATGAACATCACAAACTTATAAATATTTATCAAACCATAACTATTTGCTAACCACAAGACCAAACAACTTAATAAACATGTAATGAAGAAGGAAATCACATAGATACTTAGATAATGAGAATGAGAATCTAATAAAAATGATTGAGACATAAAATTCAGCTTTCATTCATAACTCCTTTCAAAACACAGTTTATAACATGCATACTACAACAACTAAAAAGTAAAGTGGGTCAAACAGCCCATAATCATTCGAGCTTTCACAATATACACTTCTAAAATATGAGAAGTATCAAAGTAGCTATATAACTACAAATGACGACCAAAATCTTGAAAGTCTTTTTGAAAAATAAACATTGAATAAAACATACGCTATGTGGGTACCACAGAATCAAGACAAATCCAGATAACTTGCCATCTCATGTCTAAAGTGCATCTGGTGTCAGATGGTGTAGCATTGGGTGATGGGGAAAGCAAGAATAATGAACCCACAATTGCGCCCCCATTGTTAGGTGATCAAATGATTGATTGCTCCGGGGCATGTGAATTGATTGGGTAGAGAAATAGTAGTTGTTGAGCTGGCAATCTGATTCACTAGTGCATCTAGATTGGGTAGTGACTTGATGGTTGATAATCTTGAGTGGTGAGAGATAGAAGAGTCATATATATATATATATATATATATATATATATATGGCATATCAGCCATCTGCTCAACCACTTGAGCATATCTTATGCTCTTGATAATGAATCTAGCTTGACCACCAACAATCATGCATATTTAAATCTTGCAGAGTAACTTGGCAACTACTATTGCTTACAATTGTTTCGGCGTGAATATTCTTCCAAAGGAGACCTGAAAGAGTCTTGGGAAGCCCACTATTTTGCCACTGGCCTTCAAATTTGTGGGAGTCGATTAGCACAGTATAAAAAGGTACTTGGAGTGCTCATTGCTCAAAAGCTAATTATACACACCCAACCTTTTATTAATCATAGCATATGATACACTATTAGGTCAGGGATGGTTGATAGCAGTGGAAGCTGACCATAAGTATATCACAGATTTGAAGAATCAAGCAATGAGGAGGGAGAAATCTCATCTGGCTCATAGGATTTGGATATTGAAGAAGATTCTCTATAGATGGATACCGAGGAACGATGGATCCAAACAATGAAAGGGGTCTTGGAGTTGCAATCATGTTTCGAAGATGAGAAAAACTCCCTTAATGGATTGTTCCGTTGGCAAGTGGAAGGCTACGAGGTGTTCCATTTGGATTGCCTTAACTTTATATTTAGAGAGATTAAAAAAAGGATTGAAAAGAGAGAACCATAAGCAAAAGTCGGCAATGCCTAGTCCTTCTAAATGTGTCATAAACTTACCTCAGCTCACACAATACAGTGTCAGGGATGCACAACTCGATAAGTCAGCCCACCAATTTGATAGTGTAATTGATATGAAGTTCATAGAGACGGCTATAGTTAGAGTGAACACGAGGTGTAGGGTCAAAATTACAATCGGTGAAGTATTATCTCATGAAGCATGGACTAGTTTTGAAGTACAGTTGGATTCAAAGACAAGGTGATTGTTTCGCTATACAAACAAGACCTTTTATGTGTCCAAGACCATCTTGTGCCATATGTCTCCTGCAGGCTTCCTTGCCATACACTCCGCCGTATGCCTATTCCTCGTATGCTTTTACGCAAATTACATGTCTATTACATTTAAAAGTTAAGTGCCTCTGTCTTTATTTCTTATATTAATAGTGCATATCTAGAATGCTATCAATGAATTAAAATTGATTAATTTTTTTAGGGTTGCTAAAATAAAACTTTTGTCTAATCAATAACTGTTTTAGTTGTCTTTTTCTTTAAGCATCATTCTTATAGGCGATTGTTTTATAGTATGACCAAGACCATCATGTACAACTTTATGGCGTAAGAAACATAATGTATACGAGTCATCTATTTTTTATTTTTTTGTTTTTTTCTCTAATCGATGGTGGGGAGAGGATGTTTTGAGGTCATTGAGAGATATAGGAATGGTTGGGAACCCCTTTACGCCATTGGATATACAGGGGGAATGTACCGGAAGCATTGCTTGTGTTTTAGTTTGGTTGGGAGCGTTCAGTCTTTCTAAAGCATAGGTGATGTAGTAAACATGTCTTGAACCCTTGAGGACAAATTCCTTGCAAAATATTGATGATTTTGGATCTTTGTGGAGCAAATTTTCGGCACAATTTTTCTTTTTAATCATTACTCGTGAGCCCATACTCATTCTGTAATATCCCCTTCCCAATCGAAGACCTTTGGCCTATTTTGTCAGCTCGATAGCCAAAGGAAAAATATAAGGGTGACTTAAGTTTTATTAATTTTATTATATTGTGCAAAAAATTAAAATATAATAGCACATATAATAAATTAATAAACTTAACATTAAAATAGAACCTAGAAAAGTGCATAAAAAGAAAAACACTTATTTAATTTGTATTTTCTAGGGAAAATGGCGACTTGCCTTGGGGGAATAATGGGAACTTAGAAAGGATAAAACATTTCTATTTTGTATTCCCTCTAGGGAAAAAGCGACCAGACTTGGGAGAAGAAAATAATTATTAAATGCCTTTTGTATTCTCCCTAAGAGAAATGGAGGGTGGAAAATGCATTGAAAGAATCATGCAAGCTGATTGGATATTTTGGAGGTTCCTTTGGGTCTCTTCTTCCTTTAAAAGGAGAAGTAGACTTGCTTGAGAGGCATTCGATATTCACTTGATAATTTCTGATTTGTGTCTTAAGCTTGTAGCTTTTGCATAAAAATATCTAAGGACGAAAACCTTTAGTATTTCCCTCTTGTGGACGAAAACCCCCAAGAGTTTGAGAGGAATTTCCATTCAGGAAATTCTATTGGGCTTTCACAGATTTCTACTATTTTCAGCAGTGTTGTTGAAGAATAAAATTGCAGCAGTTGTATGTTCATTGTACCAGCTGGAGCGATCCATCTTTTGGCTGGTTTGCAGTGTATTTGAGACATTCCAGGTCTGAAATTTATTGCTGCTTATTGTACTGAATTTTGGGAATCAAAATAAATTAATTTCATAATTTTTGGAGCTGATTTGATGCCCTAAATGTGCTGGGCGACCTACTTTTTAGGGCAAAATTAGGGTTTCGTGTTTGTTGTGCGAAAACTAATTTTAGAATATTATTCTTCATATTTTTGTGGCCCAAGATCCAAAGTTTCAGCTCATTTGGACTTCTCTAGCAAAAGATATGAATTTTTGAAGTTATGCTGCAGACATGGTTTTTAAATAATTTATTGCAGCATTGTTTATATCAGAAATCTGCATTTTTATACATATTTGGGCTTTATAAATTAGTGGTATCAGATTTGCGTGGAATGATATAGATTTAGGGGCTGATTTGTGGTGGTATTTCACTCCACCCTAGTCGCACTTCTCATATAAAATTCAGATCTGCAGTGTTTGATTTGATAAGTAATTTATTATATTGCTTCTGGGGTTTGGATTTGCCCAAAATCCAACTTGGGTCAAATATGTTCATTTGGGGACATTACACATTCCTCCTTAATTGTAGTTGAAAAAACGAAATGTTTAGGGTTTGATTGAATTTTAAATGCTGTTAAGACAATGTGAGCGGGGTCTAGGATTTTCCCAAGGCTTGGTTAGGAAAATGTAATTTTTTTGTTCTTTTATTGTTTTCTAAGGGTGGCTGTAGGCTTCCCAAGCAGATGTTTCCTAAAAGTCAAGGGATGTCCCCAAGAGACCATGGATGGCCAATTACCTGAACTTGCTTTTGAGACTTGTCTCCATCTTTGAGATATGTCTCAGGGATCAGAGTATTATCTTTTGATTACTATGGTTCATGTTTTTTTGGGTCTTTTAATCATATAGAGAAAGATACTTAAACCGAATGAAACACACTTTTGTGTAATGATAAACATTTCTTTATTTCACTGCATTTTTCTTGTGGACACTCTTCAATGTTCCCTCATTGTTCAGAGTAATGATTTCAGATTTAAGTATATCATATAGCTGACCTATAAAAGGATTCAGAAAAACTCCCCACTCTGAGGAGCACATAAAGCTCCATAAAATCCGGATCAATGCAGGGTCTTGTTAGTAGAGCAAACTGGCGATTCCATTTGTGGCAGTTGTGGTCATGTTATTGACAGTGGCGCTTTGTTTGTGGCACTGGTGGCTGTGTTTGTGTCATTAGTGTTTCGTCCTGCAAAGTGGCAGTTTGGCCTGTGTCTAACAAAAAGCTAACAGCCAAGAAAGGGTGTCTCCAATTCATGATGATTGGGGAACCTTTGGTGTATGAAGGGACATATCCAGCAATGCATACATAGGAGACAAGAGTTATGGGTTAAGCAATTTCTATCTAGAAGTGTATGAGTGAGTGATAGGAAGCTAAAAGATTAAGAGATTTGAGCAGCAATATAGTGCTGATTCATACTCCACGCAGTACTTTTTTAAGGTGTCAACAAGCAGCATAAGGAAGAGAAAGATGGCAGAGAGTCGAGGGATTAATGCCTGTAGAGCTCATTGTAAATGCCCCATTGCTGAAGGACCAAGATGTGGCGATCAGTTGACACTACCAAGCTGTTTTCCCCTCACCAGAGTTTCCAATTACTCTAAAACACACTCTAAATCACTCCCACGTGAAGCTAGTTCAAGTAGTAGCAGCATGTTTAATTTAATATCTGCATTTAATTTCCAACAAGTCAATTTGTAGAGGAAATTACATATCAGTTACCATGCATGGTAGTTTTTGCCATCAGGATTTAAGCTTATCAAGTGTATTGCTTGTAGACTAAAATCCTCTCATTTGTCTGATACAACTATTCCTCTAGATTTCCTAATTGATGCCCCTCAATTCACCAAACAAGAAGTTAACAAAGGAATTTGCAATGAAATTTACAAAGCTCGTGCGAAGGCAACATGGAAAAATTCAAGGGAAGAAGCCTTTGACTCGAATCTTATCCTCTACTTGCAATTTGATTTGTGCTTCCAAGATGGTGAATCCAAGTTTCCAGTACTCCAATAAGATGCTACCTTATTGCCTAAGAGGGCCTTTAGCACAGTTTTGGGTTTTTTTCCCATCAAAATACATTTCACGACATGAGTTTAGTTGTATACTGTGTTTTCTAGAGCTTGAGTTTGAAAGACACTCCGTTTTCAGATCTCATATATTTTATGAGATTCATTGTACATACCACTACCTATTTAGAGATTCTCAGGCATAATTATCTGACATGTTTTAGCTTTGGAGAGAAAACGTTCAGAAGAAAGTCATCCTATATTGGCATTCGAGGACATATTACCTCCTACATATAAATGACGAGTAGCTTGATCCATAAGAGAGCATATAACCACAGGAAACGTTACATTCATTTTGTTGGCATCTTTGAGATAGTTTACGCTTTTTGTTTCTTTAGAGCATTTCGTTGCTTTCTGTTTTTGCTCAATGTCAGTTTTCTATCCCTCTGCTCAAGGCACAACATGCATTCTCATTGTTATTTACTTGCTGGAATATTGTACTTTCTTCAATTCCATTGGCCATTCTTGGCAACCAGTGGACATAAATATCTAAATTAAATTTAACATTTTTGTTTGTATCGTATTATTTACTTTTATAAATGCAAACTTCGATTAACTTGTGATCTTGAGGGATTGAGTCTGAGTTTGCAAAAATACATTTAGGTACAAGAATGAATTGACAAAGGAGCAAAAGGATGATTTGGAGCGCTTAGTTCGGCATCAAAAGCATTATTTAGTAAGTACACCGGCTTTCTTAAATGGCCCAAAAGATTCTAAAATGGATTGGCTACCGAGAATGAAATAGATTTTGATATTAACAATTGTTTGTGTTCAGGTGACACCTGAAATTCTTAGGAATTGAGGAATAGTCGAAACCGAGGCGAAAAAGAAGGCGATGTCATCATGTCGGCTGATATCCTTTCATATGATCTGATAGTCTACTAGAAACACATGATTACGGTTATTGCCAATGCTTTCTTTTCTTGTTTTTACTAAACTTTGTAAGCAACTTTGCTGCAATCTCTATACCCCCTAGAAGCTCAACTTGCTAGACCTCATTATTGTGGCATTGGTATTTCTATGACTTGTGTCAGAAGCTGATCCATGACTTGATTTGTGATGTTACATGTCGTTATAGAGGGTTTACGATATCTCAACTTCCTCTTTCAAGCTATATCTAATTTTGATTTGTCTAGTCATTATGTGAGTTAAAATTGAATGTATATCCTCAACTCTGAACGATCCTTTATCCTAAAGACAAGACACTTCCCAAATTTTATATAATTCCTAATTTTCATAAGAAATTAGTCAATAAAATCTTGCATTTCTAGATTATTTACAAAATTCAGAGACAGTTTCATTCGACTGGCCCCAAGTTTCAGTCACATCACTGTTTGAAATGACAACATCTACTGAACAATAATAAATCTGGTGTTTATTATATTGTTGCTACCCCCATTTCAAAGAAAATTATGCCTCTGTCCTAGCCTTCCATGATCTCTGTCTTCTTGGATAAACAGAAATAGACACTTGCATCTCTTTGATGTTTGTGACTAGATCACTTTTCTGCTATCCTGCAATGTCCATCTGTGTATCGAATTCTTTGAAGTCGCATTTAAGCGCGTCTCCTTGGCATTTAAGACAGTCTGCTAGTGAGGTAACCATAAAAACATTGCGGATTTAGTTATTTTTGGTATTGTTTACTTCAAAAATATATGGTAAAACCTATACAACTATCTACATCTCAGGAAAATCATCATATTTGAATTGGAAAAAGTCCAAGCATTCATCTCTTCAAATTTTACAGCTTGTTGTAGACTAACATTCTACATATTGTCATCTCAGAGAATCAAGTATATTAACACACCAAAGTAATGTTTGTGCAAATATCAAGTGAGGACAGGCTTGTATGAGGAATTGAAATTTTCTTACAGCCAGGATAATGTTCTTGAGTATAAATTTATTTTTATTTACTATAAAAAAATATCACTAAATACTTACGACTATCCCCTGTTACTATTGAATTCATTCAAAAACCATGACATCAAAGATGATCTATACCGTGCATTTCTTGGCTTGACCTCCTTTCCAAATGAAAAACAATACAAAAGCTGCTATTGAATTCATTCCAAAAACCATGACATCAAAGATGATGTATGCTGTGCATTTCTTGACTTGACCTCCTTTCCAAATGAAAAACAATACGAAAGCTGCAGCACTTTATTAATGAGTATTATCAATAGTACATCTCCCAAATAGGAGATGCTATTACTACATGAGAACTCTTTGTATTTACGGTCAAACTGTTCTCTTAGATGGTTGTATTGGAAGTACGCCGTTGGCATTCAAATTCATTTTGTAGTCATTTTCCCAGTACTTAATTGTCTGGATGGTAGCTAATATATAATTTATGTTGATAAATGCATAATGTTTACTCTTCGATATATTTTTTTCCTTCTGTTTCCTGCACTGTATTACTTTTTGGTTTTTCATTTTTTTAGTGTTCTTTGACCAACTTTACCATCTCCAGTTTCTGTTATCAATAAAACAATTGAAGAAGATAGATGGGATGTTCCAGAAGTTCCAATGGATGAAGACTAATGACAGAATATGCAGACCTGTCAGAATGGTAGCTGCTCTTTTATTATTTTTCATGCTTCTTTGATGGAAGCGCATGCTGAATTCTGAATATAGAATTTATTGCTGGTGATGTGAGTGGTGTAGAGGATGTTTCTTATTAATAATGCGTCTCAGCATATTAATTACCAATGTATCATAGTGGTTTGATTGGAAGAGCTAGAGCTGTTCTTTTTTATTTCAAATTAATTAGTGTTAAGTGACTTAAATTCCGCAGAATTAGATATAAGCAATTGATGGGACATATTGATTTTGATGTTTAAATTGCCACTGAAAATGCATAGTCAACAGTGGTAGTTAAATCTATCGATTTTGTTCTGTGATTGGGAATCGATTGATGCTCCTTATTTTCTTAAGTCATAATCTATTGTTGTAACAGTGCATCCGTCAGGGTGCATTGAATGTTTTTGAAGTTGCTTTCCTTGCATTACATGAAAGGTTAATACACATTTTTGTCATAGTAAGTGTTTACAATATAGTCGATCTAATCCCAAGTCAATAAGCCACCCAATTATAGAGTAGTAGTTTTGTGCAAAGAGACATTATGCAGTTTGGGTGGAGGGATCTTCCTGTAACGGTGTCAGAAGCTTTTCAGTGCAAAGGAACAGTGAGCCTACGCAAATGTATTTTGATCCAAATAATAAGGCAACTCTTTAGAGTTAACTTTTATAGTTATATGGCAAAGGAACATTAAAAACACCTCTTGAATATGCATTAACTCGGGAAACAGCTACTATGTATTGAGAGTGCTAACCCGGGACAACAATGCATTCATTTTTATGTTTCCTCTTTTGAAATGTAACTCATATTTGGCATAGCTCCAAAGAAAATTGCATAAATAGGAGCTTGCCAAGATCAGTTCATTAAAATTGAAAGAAATCACTATATGCATACATTATTTCTAATGTAAAGTAGCAGGAGTTTTTTTTTTTTTTTTGAAAATTGGGTTTCTATTATTTTTGTAGATTGTAGATTATGTAAATTATATGTAGTATGTAAAATGTACAAGCAGCCCAAAGAAAAGATTAAGGATCATGTTATATTTCTTGACCATTTTCTTTAACTTCTCCACAAACCACTACACTCACATAAATGTTGCTTTTTAGATATTATAATTTTACTTCTCCACGAACCACTACTCACATTAATGTTAGTTTTTAAATATTATATTTAAGAAAAAGATCATCTCATATTTCTTGACCATTTTCTTTCTCCACAAACTACTACACTCCATTAATGTTGCTTTTTAGATATTATATTTTACTCCTACACAAACTTCTACAGACATTAATGTTGCTTTTTAGATATTATATTTGTTCCTAATTTCAAGTGTCGAACTGAGTTCACCATAAAAGCCATGACAAGTACATAGCACAAGTTGATGGTGCACCATATTCAATTTCAACAATCTTCAGACTATACCAAGTATTTTAGTAAAATATATAGTGGATGTGCTCCATACTAATTTAACATTTCTATTATTTTTTAATCATTTGTGGTACTAAAAACAAATAAAAAGGGAAATTTAGTTCTTCATATAAAAAGTAATTAAATAAAATTGGGAGTGGTCTTAGAGCACAAATACTTTAAAATTTTATGGATATTATACTAACATTTTCATATTAATAATTTATCTTATATATGTCTATCTAATTTATTCTATTGTATTAATATGATGGCCTAACTATACAAACACTATAGACGAGTTTGTAAGCCCCTAACAAATCATCTTTATATCTCAATGTCTGCCATTATGCACATTTTATAAGCACTTTCATATTAATAATCTTACATAATTTATTTTTGTATCTCAAGTCTTCAACAATGCACTTTATATTCACAATTTATATTAATGATTTATCTTATATATGTTCTACATCAAATTGACATTCATTTAGTACCTTGAAATTGGATAACATTGTGAGGCATAACAAGTCCTCTTGAGGTTGGGCATGAGGATTTTGTATGGATTTTTGTGAGAACGTTATCAACAATCAATCATAAAAAGACAATGCTATTTTAGAAGTTTGTTTCATTTTAAAAAATTACAAAAGTTTTTAATAAAACCAATGTCTAATCACATACCTTTTTTTGGAAAAGGGTGAATATGAGGATTTTGAAAGGACCCACATTCTTTGACAAAAAGCCCACGTGGCTAGATACAATAGTTAAGCATTAAGAGAGTAAGCCGAAGGCAACCAAAATCCAAAAACAAAAAACCAAAAGATAACTAGTACAATTACATAGAGTGAATTTTCTTAAGTGTATCAACAACATTCTTGGTAGCAACAATAGCAGTCTTATCAACCAAATTATCAAGCAAGCTTGATCAACTCAAGGCAATCCGAGTTGATACTTTCCCAAGTCTTGTTCGTGTATAACTTCTAGTTCTTGATGATAGAGAATGCCTTGTTGAGCTTTTCAAGGATATTGAGAACACTTTCATTACCTTCCGGCTCATGATGATTAGGGAGGCGATATTAGGATTTTGCATTTTAATTGAAGCCGCATTCTTATCTTCCACGTCGATGTCAAGAGAGCCCACCAAAGTAGGGGAAGGAGACTCCAGGTAGACATAAGAAAGGCCCAACAACACTTATGGAATATCTTGGTTAGTGGACATCTCTAAAGGCTTAGAAGAAGGGATAGCCCCCATGTCCAAAGAAGGACCAAAAGAAGCAGATGGAGGGCTTGGGGACGCCAACGACGACAAAGGAGGGAACAACAAAGGAACATCTACAAAGGTTGGGGAAGGAGAGGCAAAGACAACAATGGGAACCGAGGCAGGGGGAAAGGGTCGCAACACTCTGCCTTGTGATGAGCACATCAAAGTCAGAGTCGAAGTGAAGGTGGAGGCGGTGGTGAAGCGAAGCGAAGGATGTAGAGGGGATAGGAGGGGGCTGGGGCGGCTTAGAAGCAGCAGTCGAGTGGCACTGCTTACCCAATTTAGGAGGGAAGCGAGAAATGCCACTTGGAGGAGCTGTAGAAATGAAAAGAAGGTAGAGAAGACCATGATGAAGAAGAGGACCTTCTTCTTCCCGAGTTAAATGTAGAGAAAGTTCAAAAGACTAGAAAAGGAAAGAGGTAAGATTCACTTGATTGTCATGGCGTAAATGTGCAAGCACGAAGAGCTGGGGGCCATAAATCAGCTTATACCGGCCTTCCAAGGTGAAATACCGCATGAGTTACTCTACGACCCTATCCCAAGGCAGAGGAGAGAAGCCGATTCATAACTAGATTGGTATTTTTTCAGTTTCTCCCCATGACATAAGAAGTCCGCCATTTCGCACGCAAATATTTTGAAATACTCATCTCCCTCAGACGGAAGACCAATAGCCTCAACGATTGATTCAGGCGAAATTGTAAACCGAGTTCTGCCCACCTTGACCTTCCCCTTCTTCCAAGACGCCAACACGCTGCTGGAGACCTTGACAGAATGTCCCTTCAGTTGTTCCATGAAAGGAGTAATTCCCGCATCCTGTAAGATATTCCATACTTCTTGATCACTCTTGACCTCCTCGCAGGACGAAGGTTCAATCCTTCGAATTGGCCCACCCATCATGCACAAGAAAATGACTAGAATTGGCAAAAATCCAAAATGGACGAAGTTTAAATAGGAAATACAATCACCATCACCCTCGTTGTACACACGTGTCGACATTAACTCAAAATGAGTACTATTAATCAAAAATCCGCTCTAATCGATCATCATAGAACAAATCTTCCTTTCACACGAGCGTGAGTTCTTGGGATCTTAATTAGCATTGATAGAGTTTAATAAAAAATCATTACTACCACCGTCACTATGAGGAGAGGATGGGGGTGGGGGCGAGGTCTTACAATATTAAGAAGGTTATCCGAAAAGTCTCCAATCCAAGATTTTTGGCCATAAGAGAAGACACCTAAATTAGCAAGTAATCTTCCACTCTATTGTCCTCGCGATATATATTGAAGGGCTCTAATATCCTTGATTATATTTGATTATAGTCCATTGAGCAGGGTCATCAGAGTTGAAAATTCTTACTAGATTAAGAGAGTTGCCCTCCATGATAAGCTTACCCGTACTAATATTAAGGGTCAACTCCAACCCTCTAAGGATGGCCAGAGCTTGAGCTCTGTGATTGGTACCAATAAAAAATTTAGCTACAATTGCAGCCAAGGGTTGACCAAACTCCTCTGTTAGAATAGCTCCACCCCGAAGCCCCCAGATTACCCTTAGCGCTTTTGTCAGTATTAAGCTTCAACCAACTGTCGGAGGGACCAGAAGTATTAGCCTTGACGAAGTCAAGCGCAGGAGCCGCAATTGGTATCAAAAGTTGCTGAGGCCAGGAAGATGAAGGACTTGAAGTAATTTTCTGCTTGTGCTTCCTCCATATGAAGCAATTCAAGTTTTCCTGTAGGCTAGAAATGATTCTAGTGAAGACATGGCTCAAATCACAAGCCTGCTCCTTAAAAATCTGCTTGTTTCTTTCTTTCCATTATCCCCATAAGGTGTGGGGGAGCAAAAGATTCCAAGCAAGAGATGCAATAGGATGCTTGAAGGGAGAGCGCCATTGTGAAAGCGTTTCCGCTAACGAGGTTGGAAAAATCCAGAAACCCCATCTTAACAAGAAGCAGACTCCATAGGGAGTGAGAAAAGGGGCAATGGAGTAGAAGATGGCGAGCTTTTCGAGTCATGAAGGTAGAGGATGCAGTGATTGGGTAGAGAGAATCCCCTATGTTTGAGGTTTTCCCCAAAGGGAATAATATCACGATATGAGAGCCAAGAGAAGAAGCCAATCTTAGGGATCACTTGAGGAGAACAAATTTGTCTAAGTGGCGGTCCACAAAGTGGATGCCATTTTGATAGGTAAGCCAACTTTAACCGAAAAGCCACCAGAGGGATAGATCACCAAATACGCTAATCTCCGAGAATGTGAAAAGGGAATATATTGTGAGGAAAGCACAACCTTAAGGCAATTAATACGTTGCAACTGAATGATGCTACAACTGTCCTAGGAAAGAACATGCCAACAAGGTATAATGTCCTTCGCCGATGTAATCACTAATCTTATTGCCACATATAGAAGAAAGATGGTTTTTGATAAGATTCCAAAATTAGTCCCACACTAGAGGCTTGTCACCAAGCCACCAACCATTCCAGAAGTCAATGAGGGTTCCATCCCCCAAACGCCACTTGGTACCAATTTTTAGTAAAGATTGAGAGTTGACAATGGAGTTCCAAATAGCAGAGCTTCGTGAAAACTTGAAGTTAGAAAGTCTCCAGTAGGGGGAAGGTACTTATGGATCAGAAGTTGAGCCCACGGGGAGTGATCTTTAGAGGCAATAGCCCAACCCAACTTGCCAACATGGCTTCATTCATATCTGTCACTCTTTGAAGCCCCAACCCACCAACAACCATAGGTTTGCAGGCAATATTCTATGAAACTAAATGAATCCTTTTGCGCTCCTTAGTGCTCCGACTAAAGGAAATGTTTTTGAATTTTTCAATTTGAGAGGCCATCGAAAAGGGAATTTTATGTAAAGACATAAAATAAATAGGGAGGCTTTAAAGCGAGGTCTTTATAAGTTGCACTTGCTAGCTTGGCCGAGAAGGAACCTTTCTAAACTACAAGCTTCTTCTAAAAACATTCAATAACCAAAGTCTAGAGTGTTTTTAGTTATTCGCTTTAAAAGAGGAAGCCCTAAGTAGGTGGAAGGAAGATCAACTATGTTGCAACCAAAGATAGCAGTGATCTTTCTTTGCGTACTAGCCGGAGTATGAATGAAGGCAATACAACTTTTGGAAAAGTTGATGACTTGCTGAGAAGCAAATTGGTAGTAATCAAGGATCTTTTTCAAAGCTCTAGCTTCCACCATCGAGGCAACACCCAGAAGGAGGGTGTCATCTATAAATTGACTGTGAGTAGCCGCCGAGACCCTAGTCGTAATCTTGAGGCTAGATAGAGTGGCAGTATTTTTAGCAGCCTCAAGGGCCCTGCTCAAAGTATTAGCCATAAGGAGGAAAAGGAAGGGAGAGAGTGGATCTCCTTGTTTGATTCCCCGCTTATTAGCAAAAAACTTGCAGGATACCATTCACTAGGATAGGTAGATGAGGAGAAGAGATGTAGATATAAATTCAATTACACCATTTATCATGAAGTCAAATTTTTGAGCACTCTAAGGAGAAAAGGCCAGTTGACTCGATTAAAATATTTTTACATGTCTAACTTGAGAATCATTCCTATCGATTTAGAGTGATGTGTCGAGTGTATGGCTTCATGTATAACTATAACTCCTCCTTGAATCATCCCGACTCCAATAAAACCATTCGTTGTTTAGAGATCAAGTTATTCATAAAGGGCTTCAATCTCATCACAAGCATTTTGGTGATTATTTTATAAGAGGTATTGCATAGGCTAATAGGGTGGAAATTTGAAACCGATTTGGATCCCAAAGTCTTAGGAGCTAATGCAATGAAAGTATTGTTCCATTCCTTTAAAAGAGAATCATTATTTTGAAACTCATTAACAACCTCAATCAGGTCTTGCTTAATTATATCCCAAAAGGTTTGGAAGAAGGTTGTAAGGAAGACATTGGGACCTCGGGATTTGTCTCCTTTCATAGTAAATACAACTTTATGGACTTCTTCAATTGAAAAAGGATGGGTAAGTTTTCCATTAATTTCTTCAGAAACAAGCTTGGGGATATGTTGCAACATTTATGTCATATTAACCACATTGGGGGGCTTCTCTTTAGAAGGTTGGCGTAGAAATTAACCAGTTCCAAAGAAATAACATCTTCGAATTCAGAAGCCTGCCATCCATCAATAATAGTTCTTTGATTTTATCTCTGCTTTTATGCTTAGAAGTTGTAGCATGAAAACGTTTGTATTGCGATCTCCATGTTGTAACCAAAGAGCCCTAGATCTTTATCACCAATATATTTCCTCTTCAACTAGAGTATTATGATAATCACTAAGTAATATAGAGTTATTCCATATCTTTCAATATTCGTGGATATGTATGAGATCTTCAAGGAGAGTTGGTGTTTTCTTTCCCTAATATCCCCAAAGGTTTTGACTTTCCAAAAATTTAAGATGTTTTTTGACAAAGCTAAGTTTCTTGGCAAACCTAAACATGGTTGAGCCTTGTATTTCCACCTTCCACCATTCCTCAATGAGTTTATCAAGATTATGATTTTGGAGCCAAGCCAACTCAAATATGAAAGGCGAGATTTTAGATGTTTGGAAAGTTGCAACACTTAAAAGTAGGGAGCTATGGTCAGAAGTAGCTTTGGGGAGAGAACTCAAATACAAATCAAGGAAATGAGTGATCCAATCCATAGAACCAAGCATTATGTCCAGCCTGATTTGAATGTGATTAAGACCTAATCTGTGATTCGACCAAGTAAAAGAGGCTCCATGAAGATCAAAATAAAAAAACCTCACCTTGACGGATGAAGCTAGCAAGGGAATCCATACTGCTGAAATTTGTTGGGGAACCACCTTGTTTTTAGAAGGGTAGAGCGGGGTGTTAAAGTCTCCAAAGAATGAGCCAAGGCAAATGTCTGTTGCTGCTTTTGAAGTCCATAATATCTTTCCACATGACTTCTCTTTGAGATTCAAGATTAGGCGCATAAACATTAATAGCTATCCAACCTACATTTGATCCGATTTCTTGAAAAAACATTCCCATAAAGTGAGGAGTCTTGATAAGGCATTCACCAAAAAGATTCTTGATTCCAAAAAATGCAAAGGCCCCTAGAGTTCCCAGAGGATTCTTGAGAGGCAAAGGAAGTAGAGGGCCATATCCTAGGAAGGATGAGATCCTCCTTAAGCTTGGTTTCTTGCAACATGATGATGTCCGGGGAGTGTTTTAATCTCATATCTTTAAGGACTCTTTTCTTCAGGGAGCATTAATTCCCCTAATATTCAGGAGAGAATCTTCATTTTTGGATTTAGGTTTACCCCCACCATCCAAAGTGAGAGTACCCTGAACACCTTGAGCAATATTCTGAGTTGTCTCTTGTTGAAGCTTAGAATGATTGGTAGGTATCCCTTTCTTATTATTGGCACCAACATCACTGTTTTTTGTAGTTGCTCTGTCATTCTTAGTTCAATCACCATCTTCCACAACTAAGGGGGAAGGAGAGGGAAAGGATACATCTCAAAAAAGGAGAGGGTGAAGAAGGCACAAAAGTGATGATCTCCTTAGAGGGGAAGGATGAAAGGAGGGGGATCAAGGAGTGAACGAAGCGAAGGGGAAGCAGGAGAAGAAGAAGAAGTGAATACCGGAACCAATGGTGGTTGCTCAAGGGGGATTTCAAAAGAGGGGATTTCACCCTCTTCCAACAGGGAAGCAAAGGGATTATAGGTGCTAACTTCTGGAATGATTTTGGGGATGAATTTATTTTTCAAATTTGGAGTATAGACATGGGAGTTCTGTTTAGGACCTAGCTTCGAGGGGCAAGCGGGTGCCCCTGTGGCCAATGCTCTTACAAATAGAACATGCATGCGGAACATAGTCGTATTCAATGGGTTGAGATCAAACTCCAAACTCTGATATGAGATCAATGGATTTGGGTAATGGGCAACTAACATCAACATTCACACATAACCTTGCATGAATAAGTCTGGATTTGGATTTGGTAGCCTGATCAATAGTATTGAGAGATCCCAAGGACAGGGTGATACCTTCAATGACTGTAGTATCTCAGTACTCTAATGGCATACCTAGAAGGTGAACCCAAATTGGCAATTGAGTCATTGTCTCCTTTCAAGGATTGAAACTAGATGTCCATTTCCGAAGGTAGAAACCACGTCTACCAATGAACCACAAACCACCAATCAATGCCTAGGCAAAATCCTCCTTGAGGCTAAAAGTAAACAAGATGAAGCCATTCGGCATTGCAACTATCTCCAGTGGGCCACAGGGGACCTACTTGATGCACGTCCATTTCCTAATGTCCTCCAGAGGGGGCCTAGCGCCCTCAACTTGCCAATCAAGGACAAGTCTCTCGAAGCAAGGGAAACCTTCGTGACTTGGGAAGGAATCTGCAGAGACATTGTCCCATCTAGAATCTCAAGCTGCAACTTAACGAAATGAGAGACCTTAAGCGATCTAGCAACCACCTCTTTCCATGACCCATTAGGGATATGTGGAAGAGAATCGTCAGAAACGTCAAGGGGAGGATTAGAGGCTAGACCAGAAGGGTCCAACATTGCAGCACGAAGGAAGAACCAGAAAATTTAAAAAATCGTAGAGAGGGAAAAAAGTTTTTTTCGCAATTATGTCTCGATCACATACTTTATTAACATAGCTAAAATTTAACTATCATTTATTGTTAAAATTTAATTATCGTGTATTTAATTTGAGTTATGATAGTAAAATTCTTTAATTATTAATGAAACAACTAAATATAATTACACATATCTAATGAAGATGGCAATACTTAAAGAGTATATTGATAAATGTTTAAAATGATGCAATCTTTGTTTACCTTTAAGAAATCTCAATTACAATTATGCACAACCTTTTTGTAGTGCTTAAAATTGGACAATGTTGTGGAGCATACCATGACCTATAGATGTGTGTGAGCCCGACCAATAATGAATCTCAAAAGAATTATTTTTTTTCAAAGAATTTACAAAAGCATTCTAACAAAACAATCTCTATTTCCTTACTTCATTACCATAGTTGTAAATTGATTATTTGCATTATGTTTATTTATTATGAGTTTTGTTGATGAAATTATTTTATTATTGATGAGAAATCTCAAACTTGATTATACACATCTAATTTAGATTTTTACAAGTATATTGACAAATATTGTTTAAACAATTCAAAATTTATTTATTAGTGAACAAAATCAATTATAATTATGCACAACTAATATAGATGGATATACTTGAAAATACATGTACAAATGTTGTAGATGGCTTGCATCCTTAAATGATGTTATCAACTTGGTTATAATGAAAACTTGTATCTAGATGATGTTCGAGTTTCTAAAGAAAAGGAGACATAATTTGAATAGGTTTGGGTTTCTATGAAGGCAACCATATATAATGTGCAATAATTAGGATTTTTTTCATAGAGTAAAATATAATATGCTTAGGACATTGTAATTCCAACAAAAAGATGACCTAAAAAAATGATATTTTGTTTAATATCTCAAGCCTAGTTTCTAATAATATAATTGTCAAATTTGTCCTTTGTTGGCTTAGATATCATGTCTAATGTTGATGGTGGCCATCAAATTCAAGCTTTCATTTAGATTTCTAATGTTGATTTTTTTATGCAAGCAAGTATATCACGAATGTTTATTCCATAGATAACATTTTGTAGCAATATCTTAATTACATAAAAGTGGTGGAGGATATCGAAGTGGGAAATAACTCTATTGGTGATTAGTAGTGCCCATACTAATAGGTTTAAAAATAGTTTTTCTATTTAGATCTTATCTCAATAGTCGACTCGATTATTTCGTGTTTAAAAACTATATATATATATCAAAGAACTAAGTTGTAAGAATTTCTATTTCATTTGTTCTACCATTGGAAATTGTAGGCATGTTTGTTTTACTTATTTAAGATTAGAGATTGGTCTATAACTAATCAAGTAATTAACTCTACATGTAAAGTGGAATACCACAAATATGTGTGGTGGCGCCGAAAGGCATAATAAAAGCCTCTCAATATAGAATTAATTTGAATAATTGAATGATTAGGTGGAAGACAATATATTTATACACTTATCAATCCAATGAAACAAGGGTATGTTGATACATAGTAAAACATTAACCTTAATACAAGGTGTATTTGCAAGGATCACCTTACAAAATGCAAGGTAAAAATATAAGGTACATATGATTCAATGTTATACCATAAGGGGCTTGATAAAAGAATTTGTACAAAACATCCCCTAAAATGAGAAAGAACTACATTTCCAACTTCCCTCCCTAATCACAACATCCGAAGACTCGACAAACTCCCGCAACTAGATGAGCCTTCACTAAAGTGATAATTAATCTTAAAAATCAATCGAGTTCATGGATTCAAAGTACACGTGGTGCCCCAATTAATGCTTATCCTCAAAGAAAGTGTCGGATACATCCCAATTATTTATCAAGGAATAAAAGCCAAATCCCAAGGAATCGCACATGATTGCCATGATTAGAATCCTATGAATAACAATTTCCTTCTTTCTAAACCTCCTCAATTAGAAGAACAATATCTTGGCCATTCTTTCCAAGTCCACTTGTTTTATAACCCAAATTTTGAATCAATCTTGCATATATTCCTTTTGTGTGTTTCACGGATGCTACAATTGTAGAAGTAGATCCATTATAAACATGATCACCATCAACATCAATATGATTAACATGATCAACACAAGCATCAAAAATGATCAACAACATGATTATAATTAATAGAAATCAAAATATTGTGAGTTGAGGAAGCAACGTCAACATTATTAGAGAGGAGACATTGACATAATTCTTTTAATCTATCTTCATACTTCTTTAATTAAGAAAGATCCTTTAAAGATGTCAAATGAGATCCCTAAAGACAGAAATTTCTTTTCTAGATTGAACATCATCCTAAACTAAATACTTATCGAACATCCTCTTCAACATGGGCCACATATACTTTGGAGTAACCTTCCCCTTGAGATAAAAGTGAAGTTCAAATGCAATGTATGTTAACAGTGTTCCTATGGTTTGATATTTTCTATTATAATAGACATCCTTACTTTCCTTAGAACAAGGGAGATTTTTTGTCGCCATAATAATCTTCAAACATCCATACTCTTCAATGTGTCATTTATAAATGATTCCCACAACCTGAAAAGTTATGTCTGGTCATCACACATTATATATCTCGATTCGAATTAAATAATGAGGTGTTAGCAAGATAAGCTAACTACTAAGACACTATCCTCATTAAAACTAGTAATATAACTTAAAACACTTTCTCTCTCTCTTCCATCATCAAAACCAATTGGTTGAGTTGATTAAATGTTAATAGGGTTTAGGAAGTATTGTAACATGTTGAGTCATGAAAACACATGTTAAGCAAAAGAGGCTAAAACAATTTTTTCTCATCAAAATACATTTTGGTTACATGTTTGGAGTTCCTTTAAAAGTGTACTCTTAAAAATGACACTCAATTTTAAGTTCTTATATAAATGTTATGTCCTTAAGAAGTCAAAGGACTTTATAGGTTATTAAACCATCGTTTAAAATAGAGGATTGTTACGTAACCACCTTGACAATTTTGAAACCTTTAGCGACATTTTTACCTCACACAAAGTGAAGATTTTACACAAAGATGAAGAACATAAGGAATAATGGTTGTACGTGGTTTCTCTTCTTCCAATCTTTTTGGCTTCCCATTTGAACTTCCTATGATGTTAACTTTTATTAATACACTTTGTGGGTCTTGGAAAGGAATGCAATAGTTTCTTAGCAATTTTTTCTTGGTTGTGTGTGTCTTTGGAGTGTGATAAGGAAGTGTTAGTTAACAATTTGGAGAGCATGTATGGATGTTTATGCATGTAGTTATTTTGAAGAATGTCCACGAAGGCCTTGAGAAAACAATATACATGTAAATGCAAAATAAGATGGTCATAAGAGGAGGAAATCAATTTTTCTTTTGGAGATTTCCCACATTGGGTTTCTCAAGGTAAATATTTTCTTGATTTTTTCTATTCTTATGTTCTTGCTCTTTTTTCAAGTTCAATAAGTTTATTTTAATTTGAGGCACTTGCAATTTAATTTTAAACACATTGTGGACTATTTTGAGAAAATTCATAAGAAATCACCAACCTAATGATTCAATATTTATCAAGAACATAAAAGATTTATGTAATGAGTTAAACTATAGAATATCCATGCTAATTAAAAAATCAATATAATCCTTGAAACAACATGTTTCATATGGTATATGTTATAAATTGATTATCGAGCTAATCGTGATTCAAATATCGTTGGTTATTCATTAGAACAATAAAAATACTTAATATATGCATATCAACTTTACTCTTTAATTCACTTTCTCTTTTTGATTTTCAACTCTTTAGTCTCTTTTTGCATTTCTTCTCTTGTCACTTTTTGCTTTTGACATGTGGTTGTTGATGTGGGATTTATGCACACCAAAGATTCATACTCTAACTCAAAAAATTACTAAAGTTTAAATTACTCTAAGGTAATTCCAAAATCTCGAAAAGATGGGAAGGGTAAGGCATAAAAGAAAGTTTTAGATTGATGCAAACACTCTGTTTTGGAACTTGTGGTGTCTCAAGAAATGATTAATCGAACTTGCAAAGCCATGGAAATCCACATACTCTAACAAACTCTAAGTTAGCACCTAAAGGGGTATGGAAGGGTAACATTATTAAAGCTACACATATGTGTCTTGTTAACAAAAATATTTCTAACGAACATCCAATATTTTCAAAGAGCACTTAGGACCTAAAAAAATAGTTTAAATCTAAATTATCATGTGGAATTGAAATTCCACTTTTAATCCCAATTCTAAAGACAATTGATCTCATTCACATGGCATATACATCTATATGAAAGAGGAAAGAAAACATGGAACTCAAACAACTCACACAACATCGACAAATATTTCTAAATTGCTTGCCAATTTCGTTTTCCTTCAATAATTGTCAATGAAAGTTTTCAAAAATATATAGAGAGCATAGAGGCCCAAAGTATCTTAGTTAAAAATTTAAATTTAATAGTAACTACAACTAATCATATCCTCTACCAAAAATATCTATGAGATAGTTTCTCTTAGTTATAACAATAGCTCATTTGAAGATCTAATTCATCGAAATAAGCGTTACAAACAATGGTGAAGATAAGTATTATACAAGATTAAGTCTAAACACAGAGATGTTACATCAAACAATTTTTTTGCCCTTTGCCTTAGCCATCATGTATATTTGATGGTTTTGCTCGATTTGGGTTTTCTATAATTAGAGATGTACAAGCCTCTTATTTCTTTGCCAATCCACGGTGAAGTCAAGCAACATCCCATCCAAAATATCTTGATGCTCTTAGCTTTCTCCAACCATTTTTAGTGCCTATCAAAATTTGTGTATTTGTGCTCTCATTTGTTGATAAATGTTTATGAAAATAACCTATAAAGTGAACTAATATAATTTCAAATTGTTCAACCGAGAAGATCTTGTTGAGCTCTTCAACCAATTGGGCAATACCTAATTCGCAAATAATGAAATAATGTTGAAGTAAAACAAATCTAGATTTTTAATTGTCACAACAAGTGATGGGGATACTTATGTTATGTGTTTCCTTGCTTTGGATATGACATTCTCAACATCTATTATGTCCGTAATGCTCAAAGGTAGATTATTTGGGAGCAAAATATTCCTCACAATGTTGGAAATAACACCCAATTTATTTTCATTATCTTTAATTAGACTCGAGAGATGTTTGACAGTTTCCATGACTAAGTATTCCTTCTCCTTGGTTCCAAAAATATTTTTAAAATTATCAAATGATTCCTTCAAGGTCAAGTGTACATCTCGATTCATAGTAGGAGGGACATAAATATTAGCTCAAGAATCAAGTGGTTTTTCCCTTTATTTTTGTACCCATTGCAAGCTATAACAAGACATTCACGACATTGAATGGGTCACATGTTAATTTAGTCCCCATTCCTCTCTTATTTTTCCTTATCAAACTCAAAACATCTTCCTCGTTCTACACCAACACTTCTTTACCCTCGTGAGTTATTTCATGTACTTGTTATAACGTAAGGTGACCTTCAAGGTTGGTAGTTAGGTTCATGATCTCTTCTAGTAAATTTTTGTTGCATACATTATTTTTTATCTTGCTTCACATCTCAATGTGTATCCATTATTTGAGTAGCAATTGAAGAAGTGGCAACCACAATATATAGACACTAAAATTTGGAAAATTATCCTTTGGCAATGTCGAGGTTTGGATTTGTTCTATACTATGAAGTATGCTCACATTTTAATCCTAATTGACACATCCTTAGCTCTTCCGCATGACTTGTTAATCTCCATACACTAATTTTTTTGTGTACCCATTTCATTTATACAAAGCACTACTCTACTCCCATGCATCTTTCATAGAATCTTTCTCTATCATCATCAATTTCTTGTTCAAAATTATATGGTGTGGGACTAGGCCCTACCAAAAAGTAGGATAACCTATACGGTCCCATCCCCTCTCTTCCAATGGATATTTTCTTAATTTGGATATCTTTTATGGGTTGTTCTTATCCCCTAGGTAAATATTAATACGATACCTAAAGCATACAAAATCCTATATAAGCAAAGTTTAATTCAAGTAAGAACTCACCGACACTATTCAAAAACATACATTGCATATTACTCTCCAAAATCACTCAATGCTCTCCTAAATATTCCAAATGTAGTTGCACATTCTTTAGAGCAACTACCACATAGGTCTAAAACAAAGAAACCAGGTTCAAGAGTGTATCTCACTACATTGTCGAGCCTCCAAAATTCCTAGAGTTATGTCTTACTAAGAGTATGTCACATGAAGCATTTCCAACAATCTTAAGGGGTACCTGGACTCATTTTAAAGCACATCACATTATATCACTTCCATGTAAGGTACACTTATATTATAACTAACATTAGTCCTATTACTCATAATGTCAAGAGACACAAGGGCACGATAGGGGAAATTTTATATTTATATACAAAATTGCACCTACACTAGGAGAACTACATGAGGCTTTCTCCCAATAGATGGGTTGTAGTGAACCACCTATATTGGGTCATTAGGGGTTGACCACAAAGGTAAGTCCAACCTCACCACTCACAAAATTCTCCTTTTGGTATCTAATCATTATGAAGTTTCCTATGGGTACCTAGAGTTCTCTACTTGTTGTAAATAACTATAGGTAGTTTCACATTTGTGTGAAACCTAGCAATAGATAGTGAATCTCATTTCCATACCACCGATAAACACCCAAAGTTGTGCAACCACACCACTCATAGATTTAAGACCGTACAAATAAAGACCTTACCATATTATAAACCAACAAGATCGTATGATTTCGAATGAGAGCATTTTCCAATTACAATCTCGGGAAAAAGAACTTTCAAGTTCTCATTAGCCATTTCATCCAGTCTGCACACGCATATCACATACGTACCCATCGAAATAGCTAAGTATTCATCTCTTCTTTCATTTACACTATCGCTTCATTGTTCTATCATCATTGACTACATGAATGGTTATACTACTGGATTGTATGATTAATGCAGATGAATGTATTCAAAATATTTTACATGTAACATTATCACACCTAACAATAAGTAAGGGAAAAATCTTGTTAAACCCTCACTTACGATTTTTAGAATGTAAA
This sequence comes from Taxus wallichiana var. yunnanensis, assembly GCA_018340775.1. NCBI lineage: Eukaryota > Viridiplantae > Streptophyta > Pinopsida > Cupressales > Taxaceae > Taxus > Taxus wallichiana. The sequence goes on along the minus strand of CM031244.1, from coordinate 696,904,298 downwards.
AGTTTGGTGATCCTAACTCTCAATTGAATCTATTACTTCAAACCTAGGTTTCTTTAAGGTTTCTCATTCATTCCCTAGAGTACAATCCTTTTGATAACATTAGGTTTGAAAATGTTTTGAGAGTTTATGGCTTACTCTACATAAAATTTATTTTATACATATATAAATGAGATCTCAACTAAATATGTCACTAATTTTGATTTTTATGATTATTTTGATGATTTTGCCAATTTTTATCACAATGAGTGTGATAAAACATATTAGGATAATAATTAAATGTTTTATGATGCATATATTCATACTTAAATGTTTGATAATACAATCTTTACTATTATTACATATCAACATCCTCATGGAGAGGCTTGATCATGGATTTGATACTCATATCCATGGTTTTCTTGAGGATGATGAGATACTGATTTACACACTTATTAAAAAATTATCCTCACCACATTGAATCCATTTTATGTATTGCATAGGATCAACTCAAGCATGCCCTTGTATCCTCGAGTCCTAATTCTATAGTTACTGACTTCTACTCCAAATACATTTACCATCGCTACCTCCACAATGCCTATATCCTTGGGGGCACCCAATTTCCCTCCTCACATTGTTACTATGTCTATTCTTATGTCCACTACTATTTTTCATCTCATATATATGCCCATAATGGTTCTCATTCTTCTTCTTCTAACACATAAGATCTTGAAACCCTTGTTCATCGTTTGCAAGCTCAAATCTTACAATTACCACAAGGTACCTTTGTTGGTGTGAGGGATACTATTTCTTTATTATGTGTCTTCCACTCACACATGATGGGTCATCTCACTTAGGTGAGGTCATAGGTCATTAGGGTTAGGGATTATGTGTCATGCACTAGGGTTACTCAACACCCTATATGTACCCTTTCATTCTGATTTATGAGTATGCCAAGACACTCTGTTGTCTTCCTCTTATGAGAAGATCTGTTCTATGTTGCATGATCTTCCATTGTTGTTCGAATCTTGATAATTACGACGAGCTATCATGTTTCCATTAGGAATGAAAATTCATGTGATGAACCATTTCCACATTGATTCTTGAGAAACTCTTTCATGGTATTAGAGCTTTGAGATCCGGCAAACGTGCATTCATTATTTTTGTGAGTTGTTGATTACTCTTGGATTCATTTTTAGGTTCTCGTGCAAGTTTTTCGATTATTTGATTATGGAATCTTGCTAATGTTCTTAACATTTGTTCTTGGAAAGTTGTGTCGTTTGCATGTGTTCTTTGTGCATGTTTAGGTATCCCTTTGGAGATTTTCGGGGTTTTGCGGCTAAATATAGCTAAGCTATGAGTTAAATCCGACCTATCGGCTAAAACAAAGGTTCTTCTTTTACGGTTTTTAAAATTTATTAAATTAGAAGTAAATTTTTTTTGGATCTCTATGTTTTTACTCTCTGCTCTTGGCTTTGGTGTTTTTGCGGTGTCTCCTACCATTACTCGGCATGTTACTCAAGGGTGTTTTTAGCTCGGTGATCTAGTTCGGCTTCGACTCAATCTGGTTCTCTAACCGAGTGAGCTCCACATTTTAGCTTGAGCGAGCGAGCAAGATGGTTTTGGTTGCTTCAAATCTGCCCTAAGCCTTCTTTCTCCATCGAGCTTATCACCTCGGCTCGGCTCTCCTTGCTCCCGCTCTCATCCTTTGGCTACCCTCGCTGATCTGAGCTCTAACCGTTGGCCTTTCGCCAATGGCTCTCTGCACCGAGCTGTCTCCACGCCGAGATGACTCCCTCGTGCCTGACTGGTTGCTGGCCCTGCCACCTCGCCCACACCCCAAGCGAGCTCCTTGTCTCCCCGCGCTTTGACCATGTCACTAGTTTTGCTAGCTCACCCACCTTGCCCGTGTGCCGAGCTCCCTATTCCCCGTGTCTTGAGCCCACCTGCTCCCCACTCCTCGAGCTTCCCACCTAGTCCCTTGCGTCCGCGTGCTCACTGTAACTCGAGCCCTCCCCATACCGACTCGGCCCCACCCGGTCCCCTATTTCCACTCGGACCCAACTCGCCCTTAGAGTTGGCCCATTTTTTTGTTTATTAGGTGGTGTCTCCGTTTTTATTTTTTTGGGGGATCTTTACTCACACAAGGGCTATTTCAATTTTTTTAGATTCATTTTTATATTAATTAATTTTTTAAGATTTTAAGTTAAAACTTAAAATCAAATTTCTTTCCTCTATTCGATTAGTAACTATTAAAAATCATATTTTTAACATTTATTATCATTTTTTTAGTCTAAAAGCTCTAAAATTAGCTAACTTTCACGTTTGAAAACAATTTAAAAAAAAAAACATTAAATGTCATTTTTTTACTAATCATGTGCTCAAATGTGCGGCGTCATTCCCGAGCCTCTTTTTAGCATCCAAGAGCTTTTTCCATCCTTCGGAGGTCATCGGATCTCATCTTGAGCCCTTATTTAAAACACTTGTAAATACCCTTATTGCTTGTGACTAGTGAGCGCATCCGCCACATTCCTACAACAAGGGGGTCTCTACTACAACGTGAGACACTTTTTCTCACAACCGAACTTGATTTCACCCCTTTCATTATTTTTAGCTGGTTGTGTTTGTTTTACAGTGTCAATTTGCTACGCTCTACGAAACTTGATTGTGGTCTCCTCTCTTGAGTGTTATTACACTGATTGCAAGGTGAGTGACCAACTGTTTCATGATGCACACTCACACCTGATTGTATCCAACGCACTAAACTATAAAGTATCAAAAGCAGGGGGTTTCTATATTGTCTTGGGTGGTTGTGTTTCTTTTTGCATTCCTTCATTCTCTCGGGTATGAAATCCTTAGCCCCTGGTCATATGGTATGGTCATATGAGGGCTTAAAGCTTGTGATTCCTACTAGTAGGTGCTTAACTCCAGCCCCCTTTCATTTTATTTGTGTGGTGAAGGCAAGAGCATTTTATTCTATTTTAGTGGAAACTAAAATAAATAGTAGAGCATAATATTGAAAAACTTGTATCTTTTGATCGGTAACTTGGTTTTGAGTGTCGTTTTTTTGCAAAAGTGCGTAGTTTTTATGTTCTTTCCATTGGAAATATTTATTTTAAGAATCACACTATAATTATAAAGTTCCATATTGTAACACGCACTCATTATAAAGTGCCAAAATCGGGGGCTCTTATTGCATTGTTTGGGGGTCTTGTTGCATTGCTTGGTTCTTACATTTCTTTTGGTGATTTTTTGAGGATGGCATATTTATCTACTTCTGCATTAGATCATGTTGAGCCATTAACAACACATAATTACCACACATGGAAACCAAGAATGGAAATAATAATTAAGTGAAAAGGATTATGGGCTTTAACTTCTTCAGAACAACTAGTGTTCACTAGAGAATATGAGAAATTTTAGTACAGTACAAATTTGATGAGTGTATGGGTTTGATAGAACTTATGTAAGTGATAGTATTTTATTTCATTTGGAAAAGTGTGACTCCCCTTTCAAAATATGGGAGAAATTGGAGGATTTATTTGGTAAGGTGGATCATATGAGAGCCATGCAACTTGAAATTGATATCACCGGATTTTCTAACAATTATAGACTATCTTACCAAGTTCAAGAATTTGTTGACACGAGTTGAAGGGAGTGGAAGAGATAAGAAAGATGAAGAGTGTGTTTACTTGATTCTAAGTTGAGAGGACCATTCCAAATTTTTGCTTCTATCTTTTTCTCTAGCATGGATGTCTTATGTGACACATTCAAAATGCCTAACTTAGAAACATTTTGTGAAAGACTTACTAGGGAAGAATCCAAATTATCTCATCTTGAGTCTTCCACCTCTCAAAAGGCATTAGTTGCATCTAATCCTAAGGGCAAGGGAAAACCAAACAAGTAAAACCAAATCCACACCTTCTCCATCTCAAAATGCTCCTAAACCTAAAGAAAACAACTCAAAACCCAAGGAGTCTTCTAAATCCAAGAATAAGTCTAGCCATTCATGCTCTTTTTGTGGGGGTAGTAATCATGAAGAAAATAGGTGTTATAAGTGAATGCAAGCCTTAGAGGATGTAGTCAAGAAACACAAAATTTCTATCTCCACTCCACCTCCTTCTAATCAACATGGAAAAGCACTTAATGTTCTTGGAAGATCTCAGTCACCACTTGCAGACAATTGGGTTATAGATTTTAGTGCTTCTTATCACATGACTTCTTCCAAGGAGTATTTTGTTTCTCTAGGTTTAAGTTCTATTTCCAAAATTGAGGTTGGAGATTCTTCCTTTCTTTGTTGAGGGAAAATGTGATATACAACTTGATGGTGGCAATATCCAAGATGCACTATATGTTCCTAACATCACTACAAATTTGCTTTCTGTATATCAAATTTGTCATTTCGTAAAGGGAAAACGGTTGACTTTTACACCACATGGGGCAGAAGTAAGAACTTTGTTGGAGCTTTATTCACTTGTTTCTCGGGGTATTGTTCATCATAGTTCAAGACTATATCACTTTGAGGGTTTTGATGACACTTTTTCTATAGGGACAAAATTGGTTTCTCATTGATTCGAGAGTGAGCTTTGGCATGAAAGATTTGGACATCTCAATTATAGATATTTGAAGGAGTTGAGCACTCATGGTATAGTAGATGGTATTCCTAGAGTTTCTTGTCTTGAGGGAGTTTGTCATGGTTATGCATTAGGGAAACAACACCAAGATCCTTTTCCTAAGAATTTGTCTAAGAGAGCTTCTTCACCACTTGAGCTTGTGTATAGTGACTTGATGGTTTTTCCTACCCCATCTTTCAATGGAGCTAAGTATGCACTTACATTTATTGATAATTTCTCGAGGCGTACTTGGGTTTATTTTCTCAATTACAAAAGTGATGTTTTTCACACTTCAAAGTCTTCAAGGCTTTGGTTGAGAAACAATCTTCTAGTAGCATAAAGAACCTTCACACTGATAATGGGGGGAGTACTTCAGCAATGAGTTTTCTGAATTTTTGGAAACTTAAGGCATTATTCACTCAAAGACATTTTGTTCCTCATACTCCACAACAAAATAGATTAGCAGAAAGGAAGAATATAACTTTGAAGGAAATGGCTAATTGTATGATGCATTCTAGAGATATACCTCTTATCTATTAGGTAGAAGCAGTTAATTGTGCTAACTATTTTCAGAATCACACACCACACAGAGCATTTGAGCATTTGACTCCAGAGGAAGATTGGTCCAACACTAAGCCAAATGTCTCATTTTTTCAAGTCTTTGAGAGCCATGCTTGGGCCTTTGTGCCAAAGAAGAAAATGAAAGATTTGGATAAGAAGAGTAAACCCTTGATCTTTGTAAGGTATTGTGAGGACATGAGAGCTTATCATCTTTTAGATCTTGATACACATGATGTTCTTTTTCAAACACATGTTCAGTTTGATGAGCGTTTCACTCCTCATGATTCTTCATCTTCTTCCATTCCTTCCTCTTCTTCATCTCATCTTGAGGATCCTTTCTTTGAGGAAATTGATGAGGAGGTTATAGATGCCATTGAGGATCATATTCCCACTGATGTTGTAACTATGCCTAAGTGGGCTCGTACTACAGTTTCGAGGTAGAACCTTTCATAGAGGATCTTCCACCGACTAGGCATCATCACGCACATTCTACAAGTTCTGGAATTTTGTGTCAGGCAGTTTCTGAGGATCCACAGTCTTTTTCAAAGGCTCATGGGATAACGAGTGGGATGATGCGATGGCAATTGAGTATTCTTCTTTGATGAAGAATCATACTTGGGATTTGGTATCTCTTCCTAAAGGAAGAAAGATGGTTAGGTGTAAGTGGGTATACCGAACCAAATACACAGCTGATGGGTCCATTGACAAGTATAAGGCTCATCTTGTTGCAAAGGGTTTTTCACAAGTCGAAGGTATTGATTACTCTGAGACTTTTGCACCATTCCTAAGATGGATTCTGTACGCCTTGTACTTGTTATTGCTGCATCACAGGGGTGGCCTATATACCAGATGAATGTGAAGAGTTCCTTCTTACATGGAGATCTACAAGAGGAAATATATATGGAGCAGCCGACTGGATTTGTTCAAGATTCTTCTCTTGTTTGTCGGCTCCGAAGGTCTCTCTACGGTCTCAAACAAGCCCCTCGGGCTTGGTATGAGAAGATGGATTCTTTTCTTCTATTTATTGGTTTTGTTCGTTGCCACTCGATCATATAGTGTATCTCCAACATGTTGGTGAGGATATTGTGATACTTGTCTTGTATGTTGATGATCTATTACTTATTGGCAGCTCTTCTTCCCACATTCAGAGTATTCAGAGGGCTCTTTCTACACAGTTTGACATGACAGATCTTGGGCTATTGCATTATTTCCTTGGTTTGCATATTTCTCAGATAGATTTAGGGATTCATTTGAGTCTAAAAAGTACACCCATGATCTTCTTAGGCACTTTGATATGGCTGATTGCAAGCCAAGTCCATCTCCTTTTCAGTCTGGAGTTACTCTTACATCCACATGTACCACACCACTTTGTGATCCTACATTGTATAGGTAGTTGGTTGGGAGTCTCATGTACTTGACCCATACTCACCCTGATATTTCATTTGCAGTAGGGCTTGTATCTCGGTTTGCACATTCTCCTCATAGTAGTCACTGACAGGTTGCTAAAAGGATTTTGCGCTATTTGCATGGCACTTCCCACTTTGGCCTACACTACACTAGGGGCTCTACTCAGTTGGTTGGATATATAGATTTAGATTGGGCAAGTTCTATTGATGACATGCGTTCCACTTTTGGCTATCTTTTCTATCTTGGTTCTTCTCCAGTTGTTTGGGCGTGTAAAAAGCAACAGGCTATTGCACTTTCATCTTCAAAGGCAGAGTACAGGGCAACAGTTACAGTGAGTCAACAGATTCTTTGGCTTTGCCAGTTATTGACATTGAGAGTTTAGATTCCCATAGGATTCACTGACTGTACTTTGGTGTGACAACCAAAGTGCAATTCACATTTCGCAACCCAGTTGAGCACCAACGGACCAAGCATATTGAGATACACATCCACTTCATTCGGCAACACATTCAGGATGGAGTTCTTTGCTTGGAGTACCTTCCAACTCAACAACAAGTTGTAGACATCTTTACGAAGCCTTTTGCATCACCTCACTACCTTGAGTTGCGTGGAATGCTTGGGGTTTCGGAATTTGTTCTTGGGGGTGTTCGTGAGAACATCTTCCTTCTTCTTCTTCTTCTTTCTCTTTCCTTCTAGCAGGATTATTTCCTTCTTTTGGTTCGAGATTTCTTCATGGATATATTGTACATGAGTACCTCATTAGGCCTAGTTGCCGAGACTCATACTGTGGACATGCCACTTCTATTTTGGCCCCTAGCTTCACTTGAGGGGGTGTTAGAGTAGGTATTTACCTTAGCTCATGTTCACCTAAGTACATTATTTATCTTTATTGTATTTATCCTCACCCACTTATGTGTGTGGATATTTCTTTTTATTTATTTAGATATTAGGAGATATTATCTAGTTATTAGGTATAGTTCTTTCCTAGATCTATGGTATTGACTAGATCCTTGATGTCTAGTTCTCTCATAAATCTATGGACTTGACTAGTTCTTTGATAACTAGTTCTTTCCATGATCTATGGCTCGATCTACGACCTCGATTAGTTCTTAGATTGTTATTCCTTGCCTATATAAGTAAGACCCATTCTCATTGTATTTCATTGAGTTCCATAATAATATATGATATTACTGCTCATTTGTTTGCAAAGTTTTATGTAAAATTATTCTCGGCGAATTACTTTCATCTTATTGATCGTGATGTTTGATTGGCATCTATGTTCTTAGCTAGGCACGATCTGGTTATCGTTCATTTTAAATTCTGCGTGGAAAACGTTAGATAAAATGTTTGGACAACAAGATGACATGAGAGCACATGAGTTGGAAAAAAAACTACTAGGATTAAATCCTAGTGAATTTGAAAACCTACAAGCATTCTTCTTGAAGTTTATTCACACTAGATTATTGTTAAAGGAATGTCAAGTAGAGAAGAAATATTCTCAATTGATCTTTTCGATTCTCTCTAAGTTAGGTCCTAAATTCTCCATCTTTGTGTCAATTTTTTATGCTACAAAATCTGCTTTGGGCAAGTGCTTGGAATATGCCCTCCTTTGACAATTTTTCATCCTAACTCATTCAAATGGGGTTTCTCAAGTTCAAGTCACATGCCCTTGTAGCAAGTAATAGTAAGGAAAAGAAGACTGAAAAGAAGATAGAAAAAAAGGATCAACCTAAGAAGGAAACCAAGACCAACCAAGCCAAACCCAAATTTAACATGAATGCTTTGACTTCTGAGCCTAGAGAAAAGAAAGACAAGTTTAAGTGTTCCTATTGCAAGAAGTCTGGTCATGAAGAACATTTTTATGTGAAAACAAATTCATCACCTTACTCATTTACTTGAGAAAAATCATATAGGTGTTCATGAGTCTATCAAACAAAATGCTCGAAAGTCGAGTCTTCCACTACAAGAGAGTCTAAATCTAATAAGAAGAAAGGAAAGGCCCTTGTAGCTCAAGTTGTTCCTTCATTGATGTGGATTATAGATTATGGTTCCTTGCACCACATGGATTCTTCACATGTTGAGTTCTCCAACATTGAACCTTGTGGTATGTCCCAAGTCAAGTTGGGTGATGACACGAAATTTTTGTTTTCCAATAGTGGATCGGTAGAGATGGATGGGGAACATTTAATCAACTGTTGAGTGTTCATGATCTCTTTACCATTCTCCTATTAGTTTACCAAATCACTCACCTTGGTGAAGGAATGTGAGTGGAATTTGGTCCTAACTCAGTGATTATTTTTGAACTTCACAATGACGCTACAGTGGTTGAGGGAAAGGCGGATCACCGTTCACGGTTTTATACCTTTTCCCACTTTACTTGATTCGTTGACACCGCCTTACTCATGCAGATGAGGTTAGCAAGCTATGACATGAGCATTTTGGGCATATAAACTATCGTTACCTTGAACAATTGAGCCAAAACGAAATGGTCAATGGGTTACCTCACATTTTCTAAGGGTCTTTGTGAGGGTTGTACTCTCAGAAAGCACCCTGCAAAAAGCTTTGACAAAGAAAAATGCTAGAGAGATACTCGGCCCTTGGATCTTGTTCATAGTGACATTTCTAGCCCATTTCCGCCTCCTTCATTTACTAGAGCTCTATATATACTAACCTTCATTGATGAATTTTTGCATTATACTTGGGTATATTTTCTTAAGCTTAAGTCTGAAGTATTTGAGAATTTTAAGGACTTTAAGGCTCTTCTTTGAGAAACAAGCCAAATCGTTATTAAGGTTCTTGAACTGAAAATGGAGGCGAGTATGTAAGCAATAGGTTTGAGGATTTTTTTACTTCGTAGGATTTCCTTGTAGCGTACTGCGATTGCTTACAACCCTTCGCAAAATGGAGTTGCGGAAAGAAAGAACTGAACGCTTAAGGAGATGGCCACTTGTATGGTTCACTCAAGTCCCTTCCTCCGTAGTATTGGGGTGAAGCAATGAATTATGCTTGTTACATTCAGAATCGTGTTCCACACAAGGAAATAAGAGAAATGACATCCTTTGAAGTCCGGTTGGATGTAAACATGATGTTGAACACTTTCGAGTCTTTAGATCTAAGGCTATGGCTCGGATTCCCAAAAATAAATGCAAGGCATTAGAACCACAATCCAAACCTTGTATCTTTGTAGGGTATCCTGATGACGTGAAGAGATACAAAGTTTTGAACCCTACTACTGGTCAACTTTATATTGAGAGAAGTGTTAAGTTCGACGAGTCTTCTTTAACTTCTACTTCTCTACCCACCGAGGTTCTTTATCTCTCTAATTTGGATTTTGAATTATCGATGATGATGTTGTTGAGTGTGATCCTCCTCTTGATCCTCTCGACCCTCGGGAATTTTGAGTCTTCTGATTCTGATAGTAGTGATGATGAGGAATATGTCCCTTCTCACTTAAGTGAAGAATCTTCCGACTCTAAGCCTGATCCTCGGTCCGCTTTGGGCTAGGAAAAATTTGCAAAGTATTGGAGATTTAGTTGGAGATACTTCGGATGAGAGACGTACTCACTCATATTTCATTGCACCCCACTCCTTCTTCACCTCTACTTATAATCTACAATATTTTCAAGAGGCTTTGATATTCCTGAGTGGGATTACGCAGCATGGATGAGGAGTATTCCTCTCTCATGAAGAACGATATTTGGGATCTCACCCCTCTTTCGAAAGGAAGAAAAATCGTTTGGTGTAAGTGGGTGTTCGAACAAAGTACGGAGTAGATAGAGATGTCAAAAATTTTAAAGCACGTTTAGTAGCTAAGGGTTTCTCCTAGGTAGCTGGGGTTGAATACACTAAAACCTTTGCTCTAGTTGCGAAAGATGACTTCTATTCGATGACCCTTGCCATTGTTACGGTTAAGTTAAAATAGAAATTTGATCAAATGGATGTTAAGAGTTCCTTCCTTCATGGGGACCTAGAGGAAGAGTTCTACATAGAACAACCTCCAAGTTATGTCTATGATCCCTCCCTCGTTTATAAGTTAAAAAGTCTCTTTATGGCCTTAAACAAGCCCCTCGGGCTTGGTATGCCAAGATGGACTCCTTTTTACTTACATCAGGGTTCACTCGATGTCACTTTGACCCAAATGTTTACATTCTATGACAAGATGAATCCATATTCATCCTTGTTTTGTATGTTGATGACTTGTTGATCACGGGCATCTCATCCTCTATTATTGATTCGTGAAGATCACATTGGCAAAAAATTTCTCCATGTCTGACTTAGGATTGCTTCATTACTTTCTTAGGATCCAAATTTCACAATCTGACTCGGGAATTGTGATTTCACAACCTAAGTATGCTCTTGATTTTCTTGCTCAGTTTCATATGTCCAATTGCAAGTCTTCTCCTACTCATTTTCTTTCTGGGATTAAGTTGGTTTCTTATTGCTCTACTCCATTGGTTGATGGTACCGTTTATCGACAATTGGTTGGGAGCTTGATTTACCTTACTCACACTCGACCGGATCTATCGTATGTTGTTGGGATCATGTCGAAATTCATACAGGAGCCACATGAGTTACATTGGAAAGCAACTAAATGGATCCTTCATTACATTCGTGGCACTTATACTGATGGTATTCACTATCTTGGAGGGGTGGATATTGACTTGGTTGGGTTTATTGATTCTTATTGGGCCGGTGATTTATATCATCGGAAATCTACTTCATGCTACACTTTTTCTCTTGGTTCGGGTCCTATTAGTTGGTCTAGTAAGAAGAAGAATGCTATTGTGATATCTTCTACAAAAGTAAAATATAGAGGAGTAGTTAACGCGCCACTAAAGCGGTTTGGTTACAGGGTATCTTGAAAAAGTTTGGTATTCACTTTCGGTGGCCTACCATTATCTATTGTGCCAATATGAGCACTATCTTGATTTATAGAAATCATGTTCAACATTTGCGGATGAAGCACATTGAGATCCACATGCACTTCATATAAGATCTGATACATGAAGGCATGATCAACATACAATATGTTCATACATCATCGATCAAGTTCGAGACATATTCACCAAGCCCTTCACTGAGGTGAAGTTTCTTCACTTGCAGTCTCTTCTTGGGGTGAGATATCGCGCCACCCATCTTATTTAGGCTATATAGTCATCCTTCTCCTCTTCTTCTTTCCAGAAATACGTTGTTTGTATATGGGCACCTTATCAGGCCTTCAGTTGTCGGGCCCCATTGACACATCTTTCTTAGTTGTTTAGGAGAGTCTTCTTTTTCTATCCTGAATCATCATAGCCTCTACCCAGCTTCGATGAAGGGGGGTGTTGGCGTGAGGGATACTATTCCACTATTATGTGTCTTCCACTCACACATGATGGGTCATATCACTTAGGTGAGGTCATAGGTCATTAGGGTTAGGGCTTATGTGTCCTGCACTAAGGTTACTCAGCACCCTATATGTACCCTTTCATTCTTGATTTATGAGTATGCCAAGACACTCTGTTGTATTTCTCTTATGAGTAGATCTATTCTATGTTGCGTGATATTCCATTATTTTTCTAATCTTGCTAATTACGACGAGCTATCACATTTCCATTAGGAGTGTAACTTCATCGTGATGCAATCTGCTTTGTTTCGCATTGATTCTCGCAGAAACTCTTTCACCTTTACCTCTTCACATGCCATGGATTTTACTCAATTGTTTCATAACCCACTTGCACCTGAAGTGGCTTACTATCCTTTTATTGTTGGTTTTTTCTCTTAAGCTTTTTCTTTATGATGGAAAAGGTGATTTTGAAGAGCACCTTCATGTTTTCCATGCAACTTGCTTGGATTATGTTTATAATGACACATACTAAGCTATTTCGAGAAGCCTCAAGGATTTTTATTTACAATGGTTTTATGATATTCACATTAAATTAGTTTTGGCCTTTACCACTTTAGCTAATCAATTTCTTATGTAATTCTCCATCAATATTGGGGACAAAGTGTCATATGCTCAAATTTCTAAGATGCAATAAGGCTCTAATGAACCCATCGATGACTATGTCCTATGCTTAATAAGATGATTAATATCTTAGCCAACAATGAGCTCTAATATGTATCCACTCAAATCCTTCTCTCCCTTTGCAAGAATCAACCATCTTTGAGAAGTTTCATTCATTTGATCACTTATGTCACAAATTAAAAGAGCGTGAAGCTAAGCTTCTTACCATCAACAAGATCAAATATGTTAGCAATGCTCCCAACACATATGATCACAAGTTTCAAGGAAAAATTAATTTAAAAGGAAAACCTAATGATGTTAAAAGTGGTGCTAAAGCTATTGTTAGTGTTTTATCTTGATCCACAAAGCTTTAGTTACAAGCTCTTTGATAGAATTTTGTGTGATTTCCTTCCAAACCTCAACTAACGCTTAAATAATTACTCGATTCCAACCTTGTATCTCTCCCTCTATCTTTAGATGTTTATACAACCAAGTGTTGTGGTAATATTTTTGATGCTACTACCCTTTATGATTATCATAGATGTGTTGGCTATTCTACTAACCAATGTTTGAAGATTCATAATGTTATACCAATGTTAATGTTATTGAGTGGGAATCTCCCCAATAACAATTCTAAGAATAAGTTTTCCAATAATCCACATCTTGATCACACCAATCCCAAATCTAATTTGAAAGTGTACCATGATTATTGAGCTATGCCTCCTCCTCCTTATGATCACCCATTGGATACTATGATTGGTACTATTTTCACTATGACACCTCCTAGGATCATTATTACATATGATGAATTTGACATGACTCGTGATATTGTTTCAAATACATTATACTTTCTTGATTTTGTTGGCTAACACCCTATACACACTAATTTAATTTATAGTAGTGCTAAACACAATATGTGCACTTTCAAGTTACTTGATTTTCTTGGATATAGTAATGACATGTGACATTAGACAAGTAATACCTCTCTCAAACATATTTTCATAACTCTTATGATTAGTTATGCTTCTACGGTCAATTTGTTTTTGTTTACTACCTCTCTTTGTTTATGTGATATGCATCTAGGTTTCCCTTGGCTACATAATTTTTAGGCTATCCCTTCTATCTTGCATCAATGTGTCAAGTTCATTTACAATCAGCAAATTGTTATAGTTAGTGGCATCCCATATAAGACCCCAATACCTAAGCTACTTAGTTAGAATGTTATGGTTACTACACACAAGATTGATACGTCTATGCATACTACTTCTAGTGGGTTTATCTCTCCTGGGCATCGCCCTAAGTCTCATATTACACATGATACTTCTAGTGGGTATCTCCCTCTTATGCCTCATGTTAAGTCTCATATTACACATGATACTTCTAGTGGATATCTCCCTCATATGACTCATGTTAAATCTCTTATTACACATGCTAATTCTAGTGGATATCTCCCTCCTATAGCTCTAGTTAAGTATCCTATTTCACAAGATACTTATAGTGAGTTTCTCCCTTCTAAGCCTCTTGTTAAGAATTTTATCGCGCATGCTACTTCTCTTGGGTCTCTCACTCTTAGGCCTCATGTTACGTCTATAAGATCGTTGAAACCCAAGAAAATCCTCAACGTGGACTCACACCATCCATGGATAAATTGATAATATGATACAACAAATACACATGAATAAATAATAACAATAGTATATTATTCTCACAATTGGTCACAATATACAAATAGAGGTGGTCAATATATAGCAAAAGCAAGAGTTTGGTTCCAAATTTTCTTTTGACTAAGTAAAGCAAGAGTTGTGAACCAAATCTACTTTTGACTAAGTAATTGACACATGTCTGAAATATGGACACATATGGGATGTGGTGGTAAGTGATTAGTGATTATAATTATCCTATTCTAATCCTACGAGGTGTGCATAAAACAAACCTAGTATAGTTAAGCTAACCTAAGTCAACTTAATATTAGTGTAAGTATAATATTGCACCAACACCCCCTTATGTGCAAATAGGAGGCCTATACGAAATGAGAATGCTCAAAATCCTCTAAAATTGGCCGCCAATTAGACTTGATAAAGTACACATGTACAATAACTACAACTTATAAAATGAGATACAAAATAAATTTCTCTCATAAAACCAAACTAAGTACTATGAAGACCGCATTGGATGGGATGGAAGTCATCACTAAAAATCATTGGATGATATGGATGCCATCATTGGAGAATATGTGCAAAGTACAAGTGAAAAAACGACGAAGAACTCAAATCTTTGCGAGTTGTCTAAATCCACTTCTAGATCATTGAAGAATACAAGATGACATTGTATGCACCATAATAGCTCTAGGGAGACTGTAATTTATTGAATGAGGTGACAAAATTATTAAAGAGTACACCAATAAGGCCATCAACTACCTTAATTAGATGATATGATGTGCCAAGTTTAAGTAAGGGGCACAACACCCAAAAATTAGTATGACTATACCCCCATAATGTTGAGTGGATGGAATGTAAAAAATAATATATATGTATGGGTGTCTTAAACCCACAAATCAAACACTAAACGATGAAAAAATCAAGGTATACCAAAAATTATCACTAACAGAGATGGTTTGACTATCAAAGTGTCAAATGATACAAAAAGGGTCTCTTACAAATAACATGGCATTAAAAGTCATAATAATACACAACAAATAAGAAAAGGGTGTGTAAAACAAGGCACACATACATGAAGGTAGATTAGGTTGTGAAAATAAAACCCCAATGAAACTTTATAACTTAATGCAAGTATACATCCCAAAGAATTTTTTTGACAAAGTATGAATAAATTGAAAAATGAGAGTTTCTCCAAAACAAAAAGGAATTATTTTTAGAAAAATGAGAAATGTGTAGATGATGTTGTTGAATGGTAGAGGATTCATACTTGTAGATCCCATGCAAAAAATGCTAATGATGTTTCTAGGACTAATATGAAATTCATCCTAGGTGAATACATATGGTAGATGAAGATGTCTTCATGTGATATGGTAACATGTGTGCAAACATTACATGTGAGGACTTATTTATAGAATTTTCATGACTCTTGTGTCGACTAAATTAGTCTCGGGGATTTCATACCTGATAAGGTGTTTAGAAGGATTCATGTCACTCAATATCCTCACGAAGAGTAGAGTGAACAAAAATATGTGACTTTATACAAAGTTAACCTCTTGAAGAATCATCTTATCTATATCCAATAATGTGGTAGGAAATCCAATGAATAGGTTGGATAGGGGAAGTGATGCCCCACAAATGATTACCTATGCCTCTGCCAAAATTACCCATAGAACAAAGAGTTCATGATCTAAAACTAGTTGTGTGCTTCTCAAATGAGCCAAACACAATAATAGGTTTAATCTAAAGTGTGGGTAGCAACAAGTGCAATAATGGGTGTATCAGATTAATGGTAAAATCATGATTAGGTAGAGTATAGGATGATGATGTGTCAATATGATCTAAATCAGTGACATAAGGTAGATTATGCTCGATGAGAGGTATGTCTAAGGAGTTAATTTGACATGAAACCATGCAACTCTATCTTGCAATGACTGAAGGAATGTGTATTTATGGAAATTAGTGAGAGTAATAGAGAGTTGTAAGTTTTATCTTCTTATAATCTTCAATAAATATAACCATGTCTTTTTTAAGTGAACATATTCTGTAAAGAGCATGGTGTTTTCCAAAAGAAGATTATTTTTACCCGAGCAAGAGTGTGGAGGTAATGGTTGGAATCCATTTACAATAACAAAGAAAAATTCCTTTTAAGAACCTTAAAAAGCAACACACTCAAACAATATATCATAAAGTGCTTATAATAATGTAATTTTCATGAAAATTCCTTGATATGATGATTGACATTTAAGCAAAGAATTAGATAAGCCCAACTCGGAAATTGTTTTAATGCACAAAAATGAACCCCCATCTAAAAATAGGAGGCAATTTATGAAATATTGCAATTGCAATAGATTTGGAGTTAAAAATATGAGAAAATTGAAAAGTATAGTTCTAATCGAAAAATAATAGACTTTCTAAAAAAGAAAACCAAAATCTTTTAGATGGATCAAAAGAGATGGCCCTCCAAAGGTCCATAAATAAGGCCGAAGAAGCAACCTATGATAAAAACTAGTGTGTCACTAAAATGTCAAAAAGACAACACCGATTTGTATAGCTTGGAAGAATATGAAGGGTGAAAAAATCAACCCCCATGCCTCCCGAATCAAAAAATATTGACTATTATGATACTCAGTTCTCCTTGGTGGAGTGGCTACTATGATATGCAATATCAATTGGTGGGATTTGACAGTGCTTAGTGTTCACTTTGCACCCTAAGATGATGATACTTTATGTTGAGATGTATATGGTATTTAGTTCAAAACACTTTGTGGTTATGTTTTGGGAGTTTTTGTTGCACTTTTTCAAATTATGGATTGCTTGAGGATAGTATATTTTGGGGTATGCAAGATACACTAACAATCATACAAATGAAATACTTGATACTCTTTTTGGTTTTTTTAGTTTCATTGAGAAGGGGTTGAGATCTTGGACTACCGATTATTTTGATTTGGATTCTTTAGGGAATTGTACATAGAGAGATTTGTTACTTTTGGTCTTGGGAGCCCTACTATAGATGTGTTTTTTTCTTACGATCGTTACTATGTATGGTGCTTATTGTTATATACTTAATGGTATGGAGTCTATGATACATCGATTGTGTTTTTGGGAGAACGGTTACTTTCCCCCTCCTATATATGTGGATGTACTCTTTGTGAGGAAATATGGTGTTTTTTTGGTAATGTGTTTGCTTCGTCATAAAATCACAGTTGGTTAATGTGATTTTTCCTCTTGGTATAGTGAATTGTTAGGTGTATACCCTTCTTTGTTGGTGAGTGATCTCGTAAACTTTAAGCTTTGGAACTTTACAAAACCACAATATTTACTATTCTACTTTCAATTCTGAAAATGATAGTCCCTTTAATTAATTGTGAGCAAAATGAACTTAGAATTATGTTGCAGCAAAGGAAATAACAATTCAAACACCAAAATTTTTATCCTGGAAACCCCCAAGTTGAGGGAAAACTAACTAGGAAGGGAAATTTCTATTTCTTCCCAAATTTTATTGGCTAATTGTAAATGAAATACATATTACAACAAGAGTAAAGGAAGAAAACAATGTAAACTCTCCTTTGTATACTTGGTTGCTCTGTTTCTTCACCTTTCTTTTACAAAACAACTCCAACTCCAATGGTTTCTTTCTCACTTCTTGCATCTAACTCTGATTGCCTTTGATAATTGATTATTTCCTATGATCCTCCTTAAATAACCTTCCTCCCATGTCCTCCCATGCATTGGAGAATGGGAAACGTCTTCCAAGGAAGAGACACATATGAGATGTTTGAATTCCGCATCCGTTTGTGGCTTCATTTTTTATTTTTGTGCATATGTGACATGATTGCGGTGTCTACAAAATGGAAGTTACGCAACCTTTGGGGTTGTTATGCAACCGCCTCTACACGAGAGGGACGGTTTTGTAACTTTATAACCTTCTCTTCATTTTCTTAATTTCTCCTTCGAAACTAGTTATTCTAATGAAGTGGTGTTTATTTGGATCCCTACGGATCACACCTCTCCTGCTCAGGAGTCTTTTGGTCCCATAAAATCTTATTGGGGGAGTAAATGAGGAAATAATTTCCTCACTTTCTCCTTTGAGTACCACCAGGCCTACCTTGGTGTCTTCCCCTTTAGTCTAACCTACCAAGACTCCTGTGGACCTCTCTTTGTCTGCCTGATCTCTGCTACAATGTCCTCCAATTCACCTCGTGAATCCAAGATGTAATATTCTATTGAAGGTTTGACATCCTTCTTCTTCATCAAGCATGGATGGCTCATATAGGTGCAAATTCTCACATTTTACTACTGAGTACATCCACATGAATGGTGGCAAATCAAGTTTGAAAGAATTTTCTCCAACCTTCTCTAGTATAGTGAAGGGTCCATACCGTAGTGGTTTGAGTTTCCTTGCTTTACCTTGTAGTCTCTCCTTGCTCAAGTAAAGCCATACCCTGTCTCTAACATGAATTTTGTGCTCTCTCCTATATTGATCATGTCTAGCCTTATACTTGGCTTGAGATTTTTCTAATTGTTCTTTCACCTTGAGATGGATTTGTTAGATCCTCTCAATGAATTTTGCTACTCTAGTCACCTTTGAGTCGTGTATCTCCCTTTTTTCCTGCTACTTAGTTGTTATGTCTAGTTTTTGTAGGTAGATATCCCAAGCATGCTTCAAACAGTGACTTCATAGTGGATGTATGTACTACCCGGTTTTAGAAATGCTAAATGTAGGCTAAGGACTCATCCCAATTCCTTGGATATTTGCTATTATATCCTCTAATCAATCGCACCAAAGTCCAGGTTCACCACCTCTATTTTCCCATATGTATGGAAGGTTGTGCTCCTATGTAACTTGGTGTCCATCTTGTCCCACAAAGTAGTCCAAAACTTCCCCAAGAACCAGGAATCTCTATAAGAAATAATAAACTTTACAAAGCCAAAATTCACCCATACATTAGCAAAGAAAAGATCACCTTCCTCATGTGCTTTTAATGTCTTTTTACATGTCATAAGTATACACATTTTTCTAAATCTATCAACAATAACATATAGATAGTCATGGCCATGTTTAGACATAGGTAGTCCTCCTACAAAATCCATAGAAATATCCTCCCACGGATGAGTAGGGACCGATAAAGGCATATACAAACCTTCCTTCCTAGTTTTAGGCTTGTTTGTACAACAAATTTTACATCCTCTTATGAATTTAGATACTTCTTCTTGCATATTGGGCCAATACATGTACCTTTGTAAGTGGGCTAAGGTTTTACCAACACCGAAATGTCCCACTACTTTTGAGGTATGTGTTCCCTCATCAATAAAATCCTTTCTTCCTTTGGCACACAAAGCTTCCCCATCAATAGAGTAGCCCATCTTTGAGATAACAATCTTCAATACCCATCCTTTCAGCCCCTTGAGACTACAACTATTGATATGTCACCCCAAAGTCTTTGTCTTGAGCATATGCCTCCCCGTAAGCTTCCTTTGTGAAGGGATCAATATGAGAGATAGTGGCCAAACAAGATATTTTATCTTGTGTGGTGACCTAGACAACATGTCTACCACCACGTTTGTGCTACCTTTCTTGTACTTGATCACCAAATGGAACTCTTTGAAGGAATCCCATCCATTTGTAGTGTCTTTCCTACTACAATTTAGACTATGCTTGCAAATACTAGAGAGGTTTGTGGTCAGTGTGCACAATAGTTTCTTTACCCAATAAATAATGTTTCCATTTCTTAATGGCTTGAACTAGTGTATACATTTCCTTATCATATATTGAATTTCCTCTAACTTTTGAAGTGAAAGTTTCAAAATGATAACATACTGGTTTACCTCCTTGTAGTAACACTGATCCCATAGCATAATCATTAACATTTGTCTCTACTTCAAAGGGCTACTGCAAATTAGGAAGATCAATATTGGAGCATGACTAATATTGTATTTCAATAATTCAAAAGCCTTATCTTGTTCCTTACCTTAGTCAAAACCCTTACTCTTTGCAACCACTGTGTGTAGAGGTGCTGCAATATCAGAGAATCCCGAAATGAACTTCCTTATGTATTGTACTACTTCCACAAAAATCCTAGTGTTTGTGGCTCCTGTTAGTGTTGGCCAGTTGGTGATATCTTACACCTTATTCAGATCCACTTGTAGTTCTCCTTCTCCAACCACGTTCCCAAGATATACAAGTGATTGTTTAGAAAATTAACACTTCTTCATATTGCAGAGTAGTTGTTTCTCCTTGAGAACTCGCAATACTTTTTGCAAATGTGTTAGATGTTCCTCCCATGTGGCACTAAAAATGATAATATCATCTAAATAAACAATGACACATGAATCTATGAATTCCCACAATCATTCATCAATCTCATAAATGTAGTGGGCGCATTACATAAACCAAATGGAAGTACTAACCACTCATACAAACCTTGTTTTGTCTTGAAGGCAATTTTCCATATATCCTCCTCCATTCTAAATTGATGATAGGCTGACTTGAGATCCAACTTCGTGAAGAATCCGACATGTTGAAGCCGTTCCAAGAGGTCATATATGTAGGGGAGTGGATATTTGTTCTTTATGGTGATCTTGTTCAAGGCACATTAGTTGATGCACATTCTCCAAGAACCATCTTTTTTTAGTACCATCACAATAGGAGAACCGAATGGTGAGGTACTTGGGCGTATCACCCCTTGGTCTAGTAGCTCATGGAGTTATCTCTTTATATTTTTACTCTCCAACAAGGATTACATATACCATCCGATCTTTGGTAGAGGAGACTTCGACAACAGTTGAATCTCATGCTCTACCTCCCATTTGATGGTAACCCGCTAGGAGTTTGAAATAATTCCGAAAATCTTGAATAATACTATCCAAATCCTTCATCCCCATGTTATAAATATCTGAAATTTCCATTCCATCTTGTTTATCCTTTAATATAAGTAAACAAAATTGATTATGATTTGTGTAAATTAGTATCTTTGCTTAGTTAGCACTTACTAAGGAAAGCCTTGACTTACTTTGGTGTGCCCAGATGTTGTAGTTGATCCCGTCCTTGACCCATCTGTATCAGTTCTCCCTTATCATGAATATTGCATCCATGACATACAAGTAAGGAATCTTGAAAACAACATCAAATGCATCAAGTGGAATTACATCAACTTCCAATACATCTATATACTAAGAGTTTATCCCAAATTTGAACTTACATCTTCTTGTTACTTGAATTTCTACACCCTTCTTCACCCATCCCAAAGGATATGGATGTGGATGTTCGTAAGTTTCAAGACCAAGCTTCTCTACAACAACATCAAAAATCAAGTTATATTGAGAACTAGTATCAACCAAAGCATTTACCTTAGTTCTCTTGATTTGGATTTTGATTTGGAATAATCTACTCATCTCCTCTTCCTATTCTTGGATGTCCATGTTGGTGGTCATGCATCCAAGCCTCTCATCTACATCGGACTCATCCTATATTTCCACCTCTCCATATGTCTTTACAACTGTCATGAATTTCTTTGAATCCTTGGTTCGGTTCTTTGGATGTAACTCTAGATGTAACTTCCAACATGTAGTGTCAGTATGACCATTGATATCACAATTCTTACAAAAATTCTTGGGATCTTTACAAGTATTCAAAGTAGTGGCAGTTTGTTTACCTTTCCCTTCCATTTACCTTTGTTACTTTGTCTGTCCTTACTTCTTATTTGCTTGATTTGTTGACTACTTCGTCTTTGAATCTTCTTCTCCTAGCTTCCTTTCATCATCTATGTAGTATGCTTGCACAAAATCTTCATTGAGATCCTTGGACTTCATGGAGATGACCTACCTTTGAAGGTGAGTGTGAAGTCCTCCTAAATATTTGGTCAGAATATCCTCATCCTCCAAGTCCATATTGAGCAACATGGCTTGTCTCCAAAACTCTGTAGTATAGTCCTGCACACTTTGACCACTACCTTGTCTAAAGTATTGCCATTTAATCATCTGGTCAGTCTTATGGCCAATAGGATAAAAGTTAGCTCTAAGAAATTCTTTAAAACCCTCCCAAGTATTGACAATAGGACATTTCTTCTTCTCACAAGTGGCTAGATGGGTTTCCCACCAAACCAGAGCATGACCTTCCATTTTGAGACGTGCAAAGGTAATCCTTTGTGCCTCCATGACATTATGCACACTAAAGTAAACTTCCAGTTGTTTTAACCATTTATCCAAAAGTTTTGCATCTACTTGTCCTTCAAAGCTCTTAATTTCAACCTTAGTCTCAACTTTAAAAGGAGCATGATCAAATTTTACCTTTTCAATTGGAGTTTCTTCTTCATGCCCTTCTACATCTTCCTCTTTGTGACTCTTGCATATGCCAAAATTTTTGGCAAAATATTGAACCACTGAGTCCATGTTATCTTGCTTGACTAAAGCCGTCTTTTAGATATGAGAGTTCTTGTTGATGTCTATACATCCTATCCATCATGGTCTCTAGCATCTCAATTCTATGGACCAAGTTCTCTTCCTCCATTTGATCTCAAACTCTTTGTTTCCACTTCTTCGTAGATATGTCTAGATTGCAAGGTAAAATTTCTTCGCCTTTAGACCTTTTCATTGTCATATAAATCACAAGAACAAATACCATAGTCTGGATACTTATTATCAGCTCTGATACCAAAATTATCTATAAAATTCAAGCTTTGGAACTTTACAAAACTAAAATATTTACTATTCTACTTTTAATCTTGAAAATGACAATATCTTTAATTAATTGTGAGAAAAATGAACTTAGAATTATGTTGCAACAAATGAAATAAGAATTCAAACACCAAAATTTTTATCTTGGAAACCCCCAAGTTGAGGGAAAACTAGTCGGGAAGGGAAATTGCACTTTCTTCCCAAATGTTATTGGCCAATTGTAAATGAATTACAAATTACAACAAGAGGAAAGGAAGTAAAACAATATAAAAACTCCATTTCTATACTTGGCTGCTATGTTTCTTCACCTTTCTTCTACAAAACAACTCTAGCTCCAATGGTTTCTTTCTTACTTCTTGCATCCAACTCTGATTGCTTTCGATAATCGATTCTTTCCTATGCTCCTCCTTAAATAACATTCCTCCCATGTCCTCCCATGCACTAGAGAATGGGAAACGTCTTCCAAGGAAGAGACACGGACAAGACACTTGCATTTTGCATCCGTTCATGGCTTCATTTTTATTTTTCATCCGTAAGTGACATGACCGCCAAGTGTTTGCATAACGGTGGTTACACAACCATCATTCAATACAGGGCAATTACACAACCACCTCTCTACACATAGGTGCAATTATGTAACTTTACAAAATGCTCTTCATTATGGTTAATTTATCCTTCCAAAGCTGGTTGTTCTGATGAAGTGGTGTTTATTTGGATCCCTACCGATTAGTGAGTGTCACGTTATAATTGTTGCATTAAATGTGAGAATGTGATAAATGAGAAGTGTCCTATGCTACGATTTTAGGTCTTGGAAGACCTTGTGATGTATTACCATGTTGAAAACCCTATGAAAACAATGAAATTTACTTGTTAAACAATGAAAATAATGAAATGTAACTGCTCGAGAGTGAAAATGTTAAGGAACATGGAATCAATGAACTATACTTATGAGAAAACTAATAATTTGGTATACACTTACAAAAAAACACTATCAAACCAATTTGGGTATGATTATGAAATTTAGTTTGAATTCACTATGATAGAGAGAACTACCAATCTTCATAGAACAATAATAATTTCAGAAAATTACCAAATTTTTTTGTTCACTTATGTTCGTGTGATGGCGAAAGTTCTTTTGATAAGTAACGTTAGACGTTGTTGACCCCTTTCTTCTCACATATCCTTCCAACTAACTTTGGCATTGTGTCGCATCAAGGAAAATGCTATTGTAAGGGGAGGGAGATGTAGTTTCCTCTGGGTTTCGAGGTTGGTTTGATACCTATCCTTGATCCTTGTTGTCTCCAATGGATAAGCTTAAACCCCCTTGCTTAACTACGAGAGGCTTTGCAAATGGAAATGGTAAGTGTATTGTTAAGCACCTTAGTTTGGTGTTTTTGTGGGCTTGTAGCTACAAGATATTTGACCAAGATTGTTATTAATAAGCTGAAGAAGCATATATACGGTTTTATTTTAAAAATAAATTAAAATAAACAAGAATTTAAAATTAATCAAAACAGTAAAATGAAATAAAAATATGCATGTGTGTGTGTGTGAGTGGTGAGTGAGTGAGAGAGAGAGAGAGAGATTGCAATACTAGATAGAATGATGATAAATTTTTTAATGATTTATATAATGTAGTTAAAAATAATTGAAAATATAAATAAAATTACAAAAGAATAAAAGCCCATTTAAAGGGGTGGACTAGGTTTTTTTTTGGATCTTGTTTTGAGTGGGTATGGGCAACGACAAGTTTAGGCAATTTGCCACCATGGGAGAAGGAATAAAGAAATTTTCAGCTAACGCCAACACTAGAATAAAAGCTTTGAAACATGTAATGACATCCATTGAAGCATATTGAAGGAGGATTTTGTTGATATTGGGTTGTAGGCCATGCAAAAATGGATTTTCGGTCAAAGGATTGTTGTTGCAAAGGGCGGGTAGTTATGTGTGCAAAATGGAGACTGTTTGATAAAATACCCGAAAGAAACGTGGCCATGGAACATACCTTGACCATATATGATTCATTTACATGTTGCATGCATGTTTTAGGATGAGGGCTGAAATGCTTCCATGGTGTTGATGTCATCATGCGAGATAAGAGAAGATTTAACAATCCAAACGAATTTGCCAATTAAACCTATGGTGGTGGTGTGGATTTGTTTCTTGGTACTTGCAACATAAAGAAATGAAACAATCTTAAAATGAAAGTTTACAAGCCCTCCACAAAATTGGATACAACATGGTGAATTTTTTCCAAAATATCTAACTCCCAAACAACAAGAAAGATCTCGCCAATTTCCCCAAAATCCAACTTTCTCCATGTTCCAATCAACTCAAGGAAACTCTCAAAACATCCATAAGAATCAACTTGGTTGACCATCCAACCAAATGACATCATTACATGCCTTAAAGAGAACAAAGAGAGCATGTTAGCCTCCCCCCAAGCCCATGGGAAAGAGGTAGACATATCTCTAACCAACATTAAGGTGAAGGAAATCATTCACACAATCAAGGCTTCAAACATTCACACAAATCCAAAACATAAATGCAAAAAAAACTTTAGAAGCTTGAAGCTTCTTTCTATGGGAAGAGGGGATGAAGATATCCCAATATTATAACCACAAAGCCTCCATAATATAACCATAAATCTACTTATCTCTCCATTATTCACCCCTTATCACTTCATACCCCTCTCCATTAAGGCTTTCTAAACATCAAGTTTCCTTGGATGAAGATATGAGCGATTTCAAAACTGAATGGAAATAAAATTTAAACAAGAACCTTTTAATCTTTCCTAATAGGCATTGAAAGTGAGGATGAAAGGGATTCCTCCCTCTTCCTAAAAAACTCCAAAATCCACACCCCTCAAGGGTGGATGGAGTAAAAGAAACATAAGTTTAAACACAACAAATTTCATTGCTTTCAAACAACATTTCCACATGCAAGGATTCAATTTCATAAACAAATAAGGATCAAAATAAGAACAAGATCCTACCTTACAATCCAAAGCAAAGTCCAATTCCAAGCTTTTCCACCAAAGTCTCCTTCTTGCTTCCAAGCTCTCCCAAAACACTACAAAAAAATGAGCAAAAGAACCCCATTTCCTTCAACATGAGGGATTAAAAAGAGAAACACAAGCAAATGGGAGAGTGATAAGTGTCACTCTCTGCCAAATATTCATCCAACCACACACCTCCAAAATTGTACTCCAATATCAAAAGTATCAAAAGGAAAATTAAAATCCAAGCACTCAAGAGGATCTCCCAAATTCCAAAACATAACCCCAATTCAAAAATCATCATGAGAAGGTGGGTGAAAGGAGGAAAAATGGGCCAATGAGCTTCATTTACCTTGAAAAGAGCCCACCCACCCATAGGGATAGGGCCTAGGGCCTCTTTTCAAGATAAATAAAGTCATTTGCTTGCATTATACTCCTCCTAAATGGCACATCTTTCCCAAATCCGAGTTTGGGAAAGATGTGGCATTTAGGAGGGGAAATTAGGCTCACCTAATCCAATATTAGGTGTCTCAATCCCTCCTTAGCCTAATCAAAACACCCCAAAGACAAAATTACCAAAAGCAAAAAGGGGTAGCATTAAGCAACTAGATCAATCATTAAACAAGAGAGGTTAAGTTTAAACAATTAGAAAATATAACAAGGGGGTGCACATAATTCACATGGTTAAGAGATGGACAATATAAGCACATAGGGGTGAAAGTCCATATATAAGCCAAAGTTTAAAACAAGATGAACAAAGTACCACAATCATCAAGGAAGGGAAAATTTGGCCCCTCAAGGCCTGTTGTGCTAGTTAGAGTATGTCTCCTGAGTCCCAAGTTTCTCACATGGCTAAAAACCTATCACTGTATGCTCAAGGAAAACATCATACATGTCCAACACCAATAACAAAAATATGATAACATATATATGCATAATAACGATCATCCATACAAAAATGTTGATCGCGGCCTAGGTCAGCTGCTGAAACCGCTTGCGGTTGCTGCATTGATTTGTTGGTGTTAGCTCGGATGCCGGACCCCTCTAGTCCGGATCAGGGGTCCCTCTTGTCAGGGGCCCTCTCTCCAAAGCCACCCGATGCCTGGAATAAAATAGTGGAGGGTTCCACCTCCGCTCCTAGTTCGGAAAAGCTCTCTCCTTCGCTGTCAGATGGGTCCCTCTCACTGTGCATTCCCTCTCACATCACGGAGGCTGTTGCTGCTTCTCGTGATCTTTCCTTGGTGGGTAAACTGATGGGTCCTAGACCCCCTTTGGAGGATATCAAAAAATGGGCATGGTTGAAATGGAAACCATGTGGAGCGCTTGAAATAGCAGCAATGCCTAACGGTTTCATGTTATTCTCCTTCAGCATGAAAGAGGATTTCGCGAGAGTTCTTCTCGGTGGCCCTTGGTTTTTTGGTAGACGTGGCTTCTACCTCAGGAAATGGTCTCCAGGTTTCAACCCACACACTGAATCCATGACCCAAGCCCCAATATGGGTTCGCCTCTCGGGGCTCCCCCTAGAGTTCTGGCATCCAGCGGTTATTGAAGGTATTGCCCTCTCCATAGGATCTTTAATTGCTATTGATCAAGCAACAAAAGCTAAAACTAGATTCATCCATGCTCGTTTTTGTGTTAATGCTGACGTAAGTTGTCCCCTCCCAAAAGAGATAGAGCTAATATCGGATCTTGGGAACTGGAAACAAAATATTGACTATGAATATATTCCTCAAGCATGCTCCTTCTGCAAAAGCATTGGCCATCGGGCCTCTAGTTGCCCCTCCAAACCTCATTTGAAATCCAAAACCAAAACCTTTCCCCAAAAACTAAGAGAAGCTTTATTCCTAAACCATCCTCTATTGAGATCCCTATCATCCCCACCTCTAATTCCTTTGCTCTCCTAGAAGAAGGAGAAATAAACACTTCCTCTGATCCTTTTTCCAAGGTTGTTTCCCCCTCTCGGCCCTCAAGAGTACTTCATCATCCCTTTTCTCCCTCGGCTCTCCCCCTTTCCTCGAGAAGGTTAACCTCTCCTTGGTTGTTCCTCCTCCCCCCCTCCCCCTGTCTTCTCCTCTATCCCTCCCCATCCCCCTCCCACTTCTAGCCCCCTTTTCGGAACCCCTTCCTTGAGTCTCCCCCTTGACCCCCTCTTCCCCCTCCCTTGGACTCTGCCATCTCCCCCTCGGCCCATTCTTCTGATGATAGCTTCAACCCCGATTTACTGAAAGTTGCAGCAAGAAACGATATTGGCACTTTGAAAAGTAAGGGGAAGGATTCGAGCAATATCAAACTCCAACAAGAAGCTACTCTTAATGTCACTCAAGGAACCCAGAGCACAATCCCCATGGTGGTGGGGAGCAAATCCAAATCAAAGAAATGAAGATCATCTCTTGGAATATAAGAGGGCTCAACTCTCTTCAAAAGCAAAGAGTCATCAAAGATATCAAATTCCAGAACTCTCTTGATATCATAATGTTGCAGGAAACTAAACTAAAAAAAGACGATCGACTCCTAAAAATTTGGCCGGCTGCTTCTTTTGAATCTCAACCTTCAGCAGGGAACTCGAGAGGACTTTGTACCCTATGGGATCCCATAAGCTTCAAAGGGGATTGTTTGTTCAAGCATCCCAACTTTCTATGCATAGTCTTCCAAGAGGTTGGATCTAACTCCACTTGGATTGCCATCAATGTTTACGCCCCCAACTTAGAGACTCAACGTGGGAAATTATGGAAAGATATCACAAACTTCATCAACACTTATGGTAAAATCCCCATATTAATAATGGGGGATTTTAATTGTCACCTTTTTCCTTCGGAAAAATAGGGAGGAGTTCCTGCCATGACCGCCAACATGGAAGCTCTGGCTAACTTCATCAGGGAGAATTCACTACTTGACATGGAACTTCACGGTTCCTCCTTTACGTGGTCAAACCGCAGATTGGGTAGGAACCATATTCAAAGCAGATTGGATAGATCTTTGGGCTCTCTGGACTGGATCTCTCTATTTCCTGACTTCTACCTCAAATCCCTCCCCGGGCTGCCTCTGACCACAACCCTCTCTCTTTGAGTGCAAATCACAATCTGAATACCAAGAATCCTCCTTCAAGTTCGAGCTTGCACTGGCTTGAGAATAATCACCTGAACCCTCTTGTTGCCAAATGGTGGAATATCAAAATTGAGGGCACTGACATGTTTAGATTTTCTAGCAAGCTCAAAGAAATTAAAAAACAACTCAAAATATGGAAGTCTACGGTCTTCGGCAACATCAAGCTCCACAAACAGAAGCTATCTCAGGATTTGGCTAAAGTCTCTGCTCAAATGGAGATTGAGGGGAGATTGGATCACCTTCACCAAAAAGAAACCTCCCTCCTCAGTGATTACCACAACACGCTTCAAGAAGAGGAGACCTATTGGAGGCAACACTCTCAAGCCCTTTGGCTCAAGCAGGGGGATCATAACACCAAATTCTTCCACATCACTGCATCTAAGCATAAGAGTAGAGATAAGATCAGAGAGCTGGTGTCGTCCTTGGGTACCTTGTTAACATTTAAGGCTGATATCTCCAATGAGCTCGTCTCCTTCTATTCTAACCTCCTCTAGGTCGATCAGCCTCCTTCGGAGCAATCAATGGCCTCTATGCTCCAACATATCCCACAACTTGTGTCTTCTGAGATGAACAATAATCTGATCAAACCTTTTGCTATGGAGGAAATTCACAAAGTGGTATTCGCCATGAAAAGGGACAAAGCTTCGGGCCTAGATGGTTTTCCTACTGCTTTCTTCGAAGTGTTCTGGGAGACCATCAAGTAGGATCTCTTCAAAGCGGTAGAATGATTTCGGATCAGTAACAATCTTCTAAAAGAATGGAATACCACCTTTGTTTCCCTTGCCCCAAAAGTGCATAGTTCAAAAGATGTCTCCAACTTTAGGCCAATCAGTTTATGCAACACCGCTTACAAGATTATCACTAAGATGTTGGCCTCCAGGCTTAAACCCCTAATGAATGCTCTCATCTCGCAAAACCAGAATGGTTTTATTAAGGGGCAGCTCATCCAAGGTGGTATCATTACGGTTCATGAAGCTATCCACTCGGCCTATCACTCAAAATCCCCTGGAATGATCCTAAAGCTTGATATGCAAAAAGTGTTTGATAGAGTCAGTTGGCTTCTCTTATATTGTTTTGATAAATATGGTTTTGATAAATATGGTTTTTCAATTAAGGTCTGGAGAAATATGGTTTTGATAAAAGATGGTGTGGTTGGGTCTTCTCTTATATTGCGACTCCTTGCTTCTCTATTCTTATCAATGGCATCCGGCAGGATTCTTCAAAAAGCGAGAGTATCAGCAAGGTGAGCACCCTTCCTCTTTGTTCTTATGGAGGCGGCTAAAAGTATAAAAGTGTCTGTCATTTAAGGTCTAAAAATCACCTCCAGCTTCCCTTCTGCCACTCACAGCTAGTTTTCTGATGACACTTTTCTGTTAAGTGTTGCCTCTGTGATTGAAGCCGGGCTATCATGGATATCCTATCTCTTTACCAAGAAGCTTCTCAGCAAATAATCAACTTCAACAAGAGCAACATCTCCTTCATCAACACTGCTCCTAGGACCCAGAGAAAGATTACGGATATTTTTGGGTGCAATATTGTGGACCTCCCCACCTCTTATCTTGGCATCCCCCTCTTCCATGGTAAGCAATCTAAAAATCTCTGGAATCCAGTCATTGAAAGATACCAAAAAAGCTCACTTCCTGGAAAGGGGCTCTGCTCAGTCAGGCTGGAAAACTCCAACTGGTTAAAGCCACCCTCCAAAGTCTTCCTACTTACTTCATGTCCCTTCTCAAAGTTCCCAACTCGATGAAGGAGGTGGTGGAAAAAATCCAAAAGCACTTCCTGTGGTTTGGGACGGAAGAAAGGAAGAGGATCCATCTTGTCTCATGGAAGGAAGTGTGTAAGCCGACTTCTCAGGGTGGGCTTGGACTAAGAAGGATGGCTGACATGAATGTGGCCCTCCTGGCCAAACTTGGTTGGGACGTGGCTAAAGGTAACTCTCATTGGGCTCAGCTTCTCAGAGCTAAGTACCTTGCTAATAATGAAGATTTCCTCACTTCAAATCCAATTCGAGGTTTGGCCATTTGGAATTCTGTTATTAGTTCCCTCCCCATTATTCGGGCTGGCACTAAATGGAGATTTGGAAATGGTAGACTTATTGACT
Source organism: Taxus wallichiana var. yunnanensis (assembly GCA_018340775.1). Classification (NCBI taxonomy): domain Eukaryota; kingdom Viridiplantae; phylum Streptophyta; class Pinopsida; order Cupressales; family Taxaceae; genus Taxus; species Taxus wallichiana. The sequence goes on along the minus strand of CM031244.1, from coordinate 696,873,217 downwards.
TCTGGTGGGATCATTGGATTGGGGTCAAGCCGCTTGATCGCAATCCCTCATGGGATCCTATGAAAAGAAGCCTCATTAATAAGCAGGGAAGGTTAGTTTCGGGCTATTGGAAGGTGGTGAATTCCATTCCCTCTGGAATATTCAGGTTTGGGATGATATAAGTGAGCAATGAGCATGCTCGACTTCACTTAGGCTGTGCTCTCCTCCATCTATATCCCCTTTTCCCAGCCTGAGGATGAGCTAATTTGGCCCCTCTCCCCGTCTGGATCTTTCTTGGTTAAGGTTGTTTATCTCTCAATGCATTGTGTTGACTCTGGTCCCCCCCTCACCAAATTCGGCGAAGGAAATCATCCCTAAAATTGGCTTTTTCTCCTGGCTCTCTTCTAAGAATGCTTTCCTCTCGGAGAAAATCTGAAAAGGAGGGGTTTCTCTCTTCCCACTAGATGTGTGCTTTGTACAAAGGAGGTGGAATCCTCTGCCCATCTTTTGATCCACTGTCCCTTTTCGCAAGTTATCTGGCATTGGTTCTTATCGAGGATGGGTGTGTTCTGGATCTTCCCTGAGTCCATTCAAGACACCCTCTCTCAATGGAGTTCCCCCTTCACTCACCCGCTCTGGTTCTAGTTACGGCTGAAACTTCTCCTCCCACATGGCATATGGGGCATCTGGAAAGAAAGGAACAGAAGAATATTCAAAGACTAGAGTCTTGAACCTGATCGGGTGGCTACCCAGATTGCTCTAAATTTCTAGGATAATCTCAACTCTCACTTCTGGTCAAATATCAACAAAAATTCAAATTTGTAACTCTCAGGAGTGGCGGTAAGTGTTGTTGGCTATTCATCCTGTAAGTAAAGGCTCTTCCTCTTCTCGGGGATTAGTTTGATGGTTTCCTCCCCTTAGGGTTGGAGAAAACTTAATACGGATGGGGCCTCAAAAGGAAATCCTGGTAAATCAGGTGGAGGAGCCATTCTTCATTGCTCCTCGGGATCCATCGTTGCTGCCTCTGCTCATAATCTTAACTATGACACAATTCATCATGCGGAAGACATGGCCATCCTCAAAGGCCTTGAGCTGGCTATCAAATTTGGTGACGATCCTCTCCAAGTTGAAAGTGACTCCCTCAACATCATCAATCTCCTGCAGTCAGTTGATTCTGGTCAATGGTCAATCCAAAATATCATATCTGATATCAGAATTCTATAAAGAAATTTCCAACAAATTCAGTTCAACACGTCTTAGGGAGGGAATAAAGTGGCGGACCACCTAGCTAACATTGGAGTTCTCCTTGAGAGTCAACAAAGTTGGACGGACAACTTCCCGGCTGATCTCTTCCAAATTACTCAAAATGATCTATCCCAATGTTGACTGGTGGAAGGGGGAGCTGATATGGGTTTCAAGCAATGCCTTTATGGCCTCCTCAAAAGGCGGCGGCATTTATGTTTGATTTATTATGAAAAGACCTTTGGCACAGAACCATTTGATGAGGGAGATGTGTTATGATGTGGAGGATTTCCGCACGCATGGGGTAATTCCTCCCCTTAATCATATGATGATCTGGCGGGAGGACAATGATGGCGAAGCCGATGGCTCCCACGCCCTGGGCGGGATTTTAAAGGACCCCCATTGCTCTCTCTTCTGCACTTTTCCAAAATTCTCAACTATGGGTGGCCAACTGAAGCGGATTGAGCCTGCTGCCTGCGACTCGGTTAAAGAAGATGTGGAGGTATGGAACATTTTACTGGAAAATGGCATCACGACTTTCCTGGAGAGAATGGCGGGCTACTCGGCCCTGGTCTCGTACGTCGTTATGGCTTCCTGGTCGAAGGGGGGTGCAGATTGGTAACACATGTTTTACTATCTCCACCAATGCTATCGTTGATGCCACGGGTCTTCCTGCCGCCGGTGACATCTATTTCAAGTGCTTGTTGCATGCTGAAATGCAGGATTTCATCGCTCCAGGGGACAAGCCGGTCAAATACCTCTCTAGCTACACTCACGATTCCCTGCCTCCTCCATGGAACAGAGTCGTTGAAGTTATAATGCGTTATTTCACCATTGATGGCCGTTCATTATGCATGCAGTCTACGGCCCTCACTTCTTCATCCTTTCTCATCTATGTTGGGGAAAAAGATTAATCTGGTGGCTTTCCTCTATCAATCCTTAGAGCACTCTGTTCAGTTGGCTCGTGATGGGGAAGGGCTATTCTCCACCAGGGCTTACTGTACTTGCTTTTTTCTGATGCTGCTTCGCATGCCGACTTAATTCGCTTCCCCCAAAACTGGTCACCGTCGCCATTCTCCCTCGCCTTCCCCTGCCCCTCCTCCACCTCCCTCCACTCTTCTCGGTGCCACCATCGTTTGCACCTTTCCTCTGACTCTGACTCGGATGTCACCATTCTTAGCCCTCCCCTCGTTGTTTCCGAGCCTTCTGCTCCCCCTGTTTTCCCCCGCACCTTTCGTGCTATTCTTTGGAAGGCAACGACACGATTTTAAAGCTATCTCCCGGTCTCAAGCCCCGATACTTCTCTTGCCGAAGACATTCTGGGCCTCGCCAAGCTCTATCCTGACTCCCCGGCCTCGGAGCAGATGGAGACGAACCAGCCTATGGACGACCCCACTTCTCAGACTGTTGGAGACAATCCGCTCTTCGATGACAGTGAACCTCTTGCTGACACTATGAAATCTTCTCCGAATTTGAACTCAACTCCTATCAAGCTGCGATTCTTTGACTCACAGAGGGATGAGCGCAGAGTCGATTTGGTGTCATCTATTTTAAACAAGCTCCAGCGTGCCTTCACTGCCTTGAAGGCCTGGGAGGCCTTCACTGATTCTACCAGGAGCACCATTGCCAAAGATTGCTCGGAGCTCATCACCCTTGCGGAACAACTTGCGGAGGATTCGGGTTCCCCCGAGCTAGAACTGTTGTCTCTGAGCTGAAAAAGCTCTTCTGATGTTATCCTCTTTTCTTCTGTTGTCTTTTCGCTTTTCCTTTTTTTGGAATCTCCATGGGTACTTTTTTGCTATGTTCTAAATTGCTAAATCTGGCCTGATGGGATCTTTTGTATAAGGTTGTGGGACCTTCTAAAACCCTCTTTTTACCCTATATATTCCAAAAAAATAACGATCATCCATACATGATCACAACTAGCTAAAGCAAGTACATCATGGTATAAACAATCATCCAAAGTAACAAGAAAGTTTACGACAATATATCCATGATGAATCCAATAGAAAATAAAAGATCATAATCAAATCCAGTCATGGCATCATCTCAATACATAAATGATCAATAATATTGGCCTCATATGCCCCGTCGATAACTTGTCAAATAAGCGTTAGCATCCGAGTGCTAGCAAATAACCATACCATATAACAATATCAACATCAAAATGGTAGAAACATAATAACAATATATATGTCAGTATAATATCATGATACAATGAGTTGGTACAAATCAAAATGAGAATGAGGAATAGGTGGGCACTACAAGTTCCCTCTATAATGAATACCTAAATGAAGTAATTGGGATCTCTAGTTCATGTTTTTTCTTAATAGTTGTGAGGCTTTAATGACCAATATCTCAATTCATTTGTCATATATTGCTCACATATATGCTTCGTTGTTGTGGTTTGGTTATAGGAGATACTTGGAGGATCCATTTGATACATCTCATTGAATGTCCTACTAAAGATAAGTGAAATGACTCATTATATACCTTTTGAAATAATCCTTCTATCGTGAAGGCTGCTCTTTGTGAATGCTTATGGTTTCGCAAATATGTGATGCAATTTTAAATTCCTTATATTCTTGTAGGTCCTCATAATATATATCATTTGCTTCACTAAGCTCTTTGCCTCTATAAACTAGTTCACAATTATCAACTTCAAAAAAATTGCTATAGTTCTTGATACTATCTATCAAGCTCTTAGGAAACAAAGTAGTTTTAAATACAGGGGTTTGAAGTAGATGAGGAATATCCTCTTCACTTTCATTCCTTCCAACTATTACTAATCTCCTCAATCCTAAACTTTCATAAATTTGGCAATCTTCTTGCAGCTTTGCACTTGACCTTGCTCTAAAACATAGAGTTCTAGCTCGTGTTTGGCTCTTCAACTCAATGAAAGATCTTTGACGCTTTTAAATTCAATGATAACTCTTGAAACTCTAAAATTCTAAAATCATAACTATTTTGGGCTTTAAGAACCTTAGCACACTTCATCTCTTCACCATTAATTTGTGTTTCTTGCAAGTAATCACGCACCATTTTTGTGAGCTCATTAAGTGTAAGCTTTGATGATTGCATTTTGAATTCATTAACTTGTCCGCCCACATGGATCAATTGAATAATCTTGGGATTTGCATGGTTTTTCTCTTTGAACACTAACTACAAACTCCCTATGGGATCCCTTGGGTATGTAGAATGATGTGTGGAAGAATGAATTGCCAATAATAGAAATGTATGTATGCATAATACAGTGAAGTTTGTACAGGGCTCTATAATGATTTTAGATCCATTTTTAGCATATCCATGACTAGTTATAAATTTGAATAGCATATAAGTGTGTCCCACTTGGTGGTCATTAATATTTTAAAATATGACTTGTAAATAAAATTTTAAATAATTTTTTAGAAATTCAAAACATTCACGTAAATTATAGATGCACTACACCTTGGTATATTTAAGCTTTTAAATATACATATTTGGTCATTTTACACGTGTTTGGTTGTGGGACATATTTTAGTGAAAGTACAAAAATATAAACAAAGTACCCAAAAAAAAAAAAGAAAAGAAAGAAGAAGACACAATTACCAGAAATAAAGACACTTAAGTGCAATTACTTCACCTTGCTCTTTAAACACAATAATCTATGCACTGATAAAGTCGTAGCACATATGCCTAAATCCTTTACGCTATAGTGAATCCATGATCCTTGAGTTGACTGGAGAATACAAATAAATGCAAAATGGTCTAAGGATGCAGATGTGAACGATCTAAATACTTTTGTAGCAATGCAAAGACAAACCAAATTGAAATGCCAATACTTACAAGAGCAAGTTTATTCAATGGAATCGATCGCCGAAGCAATAACTTTGCATTCCATAGGTCGTGAGGCAATCAGGCGATAAGATTGAATTGGCCTATAGGTGTTCGTGCAAGCTCGGCCAATAAAATATCCAATGCTAGAGTTGATGCTTACAAAACTAAGCTCTACTTTTGTGGCTAATGCAACACACAAGGACGTTGAATCCGATTTTGACGTCAATTCTAAATCCTTCAAAACAGACAAAATTGTTCATGTGAATCATGGTGGCATCAAAGAAAATGTGTATGAAATATCTGGGAGAAAATATGATTAAAGCTACATATTCATCCCCCTCTAAACAAAATGGCTCTCCCTCAAACTTATAGTTTGCATTTAATTGTGTAAACCAGTGAGACTACCACGAGCACAAGAGAGTATCTAAATTTGATAGGTATTCACGTGGAAGGCAGAGTGAACTTTGACCACATACAAATTGTATTAACACCAAAAGGAACACTTTGAAGTTCACATTGATCACTCAAAGATCAAATAAATTACACCAAAATCTTAATTCGTAGCATGTCTAATATGCAGGTATGAACAATACATAACTAGGACTGTAATTTTACGACCTTATTTCAAATTATTCTCTCATCTACAGGGGCATCCCAAAAGTACAACTCCTTTAAACATTCAGTGTGCTTCCGTCACAAGTATGATTATAGATTGCTCAATACCAAATGTAAAATTTGGTTAGAGATTAGACAAATAAACTCGAGTGAAATACTTCATTGCTTCATCCAATATTATGCATAGTAGGGATTACAAATTTATAGGTATACTTACTCCTATATCTAATGAGTGTGCCTCATAACTTTCTCCTTGAATCTCTCCAACAACCTCTTAAAGACTATCCAAGTAAGTTGTTTAAACTATTGGGTTTATAATATTAAGCGAAACTTCTCATTTTTAGTTTATAGCTTATATTTAAAATATAAGCATGTTGGACCCAACGGGTTGGCTTTTAAGAGTGGATCATGACCACCCACCTTGTATATAACAAGGTGATCTCATTAGAGATCGGTTACACAAGTTGTAACATGTATGTGAGCTATATGTGCAAGCTGATTATAGATACATGATGCAAATGAGGTGAAACTCATGAGAAAATGTATGAGGTGGTTTGTAATCCCTTTTTGAAGGTGTAATTACATGTGGAAATAGTGGGAGTGTTAGGTGAAAGTTTATTCTCAATAAAGATAAGTGATTTTCAAAGTGGGTTTTTAACCTTCCATGGTTTTCCCACTTATATCTTATGTCTCTGTGTTCATTTATTTTTGTTCATGTTGTTTACATTTTGTAATCTGCATTATAAACATCTAAATCTATGTTCTTAATTATTGCATTTCATAAACTATAATCTTCAGAAATTTATATTGTGGATTTATAATTTGTAACATTATTTATCCCTTAAATTTCCTAACATGGTATCAAAGTTGGTGTTTATGCATGTGCATGATAGATTTGGATGTTTTTGATTTATAGGTGTGAAGAAACTTGAAGTTTTTCAAATTTGTGAAACCCTAGTTGTTTTGTGACTTGCTTTAAGTTTATTAGGTTCAAAACTCCAATTCCTACCAAAATAATGAGAATATTGTATGATTAGTTTGTTAGATCTTGCTTTTACGTGTGTTTTTAGCCTTTACTACCATTTGTGTGTATAGATCTACATTTTTCACCATCGGTGTTCTTTTTCTAAGTTTACTGGGCATTTGCGGAAAATTCTTGGTCCTTCATGGGTTTTCATGTCTTCTACAACTTATTTAAATTATTCACACCTTTAATATCCGTTTTATAGCCGTTGGGTGACTTATTTGAATATTTCACGTCTTTTGGTCATCTGTAGTCTTCCGCGGCTTCTCCAAGTCTTATGTGGATTATTTGACTTGTGCATCTTTCTTTAATTCTTACGCATCTTGTGTATCCTTGTTATGCAAATTCCCTTGCTCCGTGAATGTCCACCTACTTGTACCACGGGTGCCTTGTATCATAGTTTCATTTTCGTTGTTATGCGGACCCATGTGTTTCACGACCTTTTTACGCAGACTTTTTCTTTGTCGCGTGGGTTCCTTTGTTTCGTGGCTTGTCTTTTATTGTTCCACATATTTCTTTCCTTGTTCGTACAGCGGAATTCTCCCTTTGTTTGCGGTTGTTTACCTAAGTATTCCACGGAACACTAAGATTTCAAGAATCCGCAAAACACAATTTCCTTGTTTCGTGTCTTTCAAAATTTGAAAAATTTATAATGTTTTCTCTAGTACATCACGACTTTCCACGACTAGTTTTTGTGTTTTGCGGCCTTTCTTATTGGTTATAGAACCTTGTTTGAATGTTTTCATCAAGCTACAAGTTATTTTATTTAAAGTTTTAATCAACGATTTTTTTTTTTTGAACGCGGTTTTTGTAACTTCTAGGAAACCCACCTAACACTATGTTTTCTAAATTTTGCTAAGTTTTCCTTAAAATGGCTAGTTCTTCTAGTTTTTCATGGATAAATAACATCTTTTAAATGAATCTAATTATAGTATCTAGAGAATTAGGATTAAGGTTATCCTTATGGCTAGAAAGCTATGGGATTTAGTTAGTGGTGTTGAGAAGAAACCCACTGGGAGACAAGCTACTCCTAAGAACCTTAGTGTTTTCTCTCAAAAATCCCAAGAGGCTATGTCCATCTTATTGCAAAGTATCAAAGATGAGTTCTTGTTGCATATTGGACATATGAAATCTCCAGCTGATACATGAGATCAATTGCAAACTATGCATGAGGGTAGCCGCCTCTCTAGGATAATTAAGTTAATCATGGAATTGTTTACAACCCCTATGAAAGTGATGAAAAGGTTGTTAATTATCTAACTAAGATTAAGGATATTAAAGCTCAATTAGATGGATGTAATTGTGAATTATTTCATGATAAGTTGTTTTACTTCATTATTAAAATTAACATTCATGAAAAGTTTAGAAACTTCATCTCTATTCTAAATTCTAAATATCAAAATGAAGATTATCTACCGATTTAGACACATTGTCTTATCTCCTTATTCAAGAAGAAAGTGTCATGAAGAACTTTGACTCAAAAGAGAATGTCTCTCAGGCATTGTTCTCTCAAAGTCAGAAGTCTTCTAAAAATTAGTATATCAGTAATTCATAGTGATGTTAGAGGTCCTTTGGAAGTACCTTCTCTTAGTGGTGCTTTATATGTTGTTAGTTTTATTGATGATTTCTCAAGAATGACTTGGTCTTATTACATTAGGAAAAAATCTAATGTCTTATCTAATTTTCAAGAGTTTAAAGTCCTTCTTGAAAACATAGATAAACTGACAATTAAAAGAATCATAATGTGTTAATAAGAATTTTGATGAGTTTTGTGTATCTAATGGAATTCAAAGGGAGCTAACAACTCCCTATTCTCCTCACAAAATGGCATAGTTGAAAGAAAGAATAGAACAATCTTAGAAATGGCTAAGACCATGTTTCATGCTTCTAATGTGCCTAAATTTCTATGGGTTGAAGCTATGAACATTGTTTTTCATATTCTAAATAGAATTCCTACCAAAGTATTGCATCAAACCACACCTCATGAAGTATGGACTAAGAAAAAACATGATATCTCTTATTTAAATATATTTGGCAGCCTTCTCTTCTTATTCCTAAAGTTAAAAAGACAAAAGCTTGATCCTACCTCTTACTCTTGAATTTTTGTTGGATATGGAAGTCAAACAAAAGGATTAAGAGTCTATGATCCAATTAAGCATGTGATTGTAGAAAATAAGAATGTGCATGTTCTTGAGAAACCTTTTTGTAAATTTTTCGCTCTTCCCTCTTTTGAGTTTCCTAAATATGAAATTGTTCTACAAGAATCTATTTAGTCTCTTTCTGAAATGATGGATGTAGAAATTGAGGGGATTCTTCTCAATCCTTATCTCAATCTAGGATTCCTAAATGGGCCAAAAATCTGGTTTCAAACTCTCAACCTAATGATTTGAGAAAGATAAATAGTTTCTTTCATGAGCTTGGTTTCTCTAATTGTTTTGTTGATAATGATTTATTTGTCAAGTATGAAAACATACATGTTATCATTATTGCCGTATATGTTGATGGAAAGAGAAGTTAAGAAAACGTTTTGAAATGATTGATTTAGGACTATTAAATCATTTTCTAGGCATAGTTATTTGTCAAAATCACAAATCTATTATTGCATCTCAATCACAATATGTTGTTAATCTTCTTAAAATATTTAATATGATTGATTGTAAGTTTGTCTCTATTCCTATGGAAGTTGGTGTTAAATTAGATCCAAAACCTTCTTGTGATAAATTTAATCCTACTTTATATAGACAATTGATTGGTAGTTTGATTTATTTAACTATCACTAGACTTGATATTTCCTATGCAGTTGGAATTGTTTCTAGATTCATGCAGGATCCTTATGGTGACCATTGGAAAATGAAAAAAATATTTTAAGGTATATCAAAGGTACAATAAATTATAGCTTATGTTATTCTTCTTGTGATAATGCAATTCTATTTAGGTATTGTGTTTCGACCATGTTGGTGAAATTGTGAATAGAAATATACTTATGGACATGTTTTCAAGTTGGTTGGCGGTGCGATAATTTGGATAAACAAGAAGCAACTAACAATATCGATCTCTTCTATGAAGCATAATATAGAAGTGTTGTGGAAGTAGCAAAAGAAGCCATGTGGCTCAAAAGATTGTTGGAAGAACTTCATATGGGCATAAAAGGAAGAACTTCATGTAATGCCCATAATGTGACACACAAATACAACAACAAAAATACCAAAATAATTTTATTTTTGGACTCACATTACTTGATACATGACACCACCTGTAAACACTTAGGATAATGCACATCACACAAGACGTTTATACTAACATGGACTCACACATGTACGACATGATAACATTAGATGCACTACAATGTCATACTTCCTCAACGAATAATTACAAACACTAGGAACAACACGATTAGGCACCTTCTATGACACAACGTTTCCAAGGTTAAATATTTGTTATAATAAGGTTCCATTTCTTAACCTTATACATTCAAAGGGAATTAATAGGTAAGTAAATAATCCATTCTCAAAGCTACATGATCATTATTTCGTTTAACATCATTGTTTAAACTACATTTATATGTACAAGTTATGTGATCATGTCTCAAAATTATGTTTTCCATTTTAACAAGTTGTTTAATCACAAACAAAACTCTCCTTTATTTTCTTACATTTAATGATCTCATTAGGCCTACTAGTTGGTGTGACATCATTCAAGGTGCCTACAATTTTTGTAGCAATCACTCCATAGTTTAATCTCATTTATCCTTGTTCTTATTACATTTACGTTGTTACTTTGGTCTTGTGTTGACATCGTTTTAGAACTGTTGAAATTTATATAATACTTATTCTACACTTACCTATGAGCACTTCCCACAACACAACATTTTCATGATTGTATGTTTATTACAGTCTTATTTTCTTTATTGGACCTTAATTATTTGAAGGACACTTAGCATGTAAACCTTCCTTCCACTTGAAACTAGGTTTCATTTTTCTTTATTTCATTTAACGTTTTACCTATGATGGTTCCATTTAAAATCTAACTTTTAATAAGTACACTTAATTTTTTTTCTCCATTATAATAATTTCCATAACTCAGTTGTTAGTTCTATGCATTTTAAACACATACAAATACCCTAATGCTAGATCTTATGCCAAGGGTTTGTTCGAAATAAGTTTACTTGAAGTTTAGTTTTACCTTCATTACACAAGTGAAACTAACATGAAGTTGGGGAAGTAATCTTAAGATTTAAAGGAGATTAGGGTCCAAGTTCCCTTTCCATATAATCTTCCATCCATTAGGGCATGTCTATTTCTTTTTGAAGTTTTTATCATTCAATGCTTGGTTTGAGTCTTTGTTAATATTTACATGTCATAAGTTTTGTTTTCCATATGAATTCATGTTCTCACAAAAGTTTAATCTCACTAGGAGAAATCTAACCCTTCTTTTAACAACATAAAACAAAGTCTAATTAAGTTATGAGGAGAAATATGTGTCCTTTTTCCCCTAACCGATACCTCACTTACTCTTGATCTTATTACACTTATGTTATTACTTTGGTCTCTTGTTAGCGTTCTTTTAAACAATATCAAGTTACACAAAACTTGCTCAACATTTAGGGTCTCAAGACTCCAGGGGGAGTGATTTCACGCCAAACATTTCATTTCACTATCATTAACCACTCAAACATTAAGCACATATTACAATGAGGACTCCAACTCACCTTACACTTCCAAAGGCCTTCTAAGACACTAAAATGACTATTGGGTAACGTATTTCAAGGTTTCATACATCGATAACCTCAAGGAGGTACCAAAATTAATTAAATCATTTTCTCTCCATACTCTACACCCTACTAAAGTCACAACTAGAGTAATCGAACACCCTTATCTCCCACAATCTTCGTGCAACTCAAGGTAACTTCGATACTTCTTGCCAAGCTAACACTCTTGTTTGAGAGGGGTTTAAGGGGTTCAAACTCAATATTCTCATGTGTAGGTAACTAAAAACATAGGTTCCACTCGAGTCATTTACATTCAACTTAAAATGGTTTCACTTAATTTGGTTCATATACCTTATTGCAATTAATTGTGTAACCCATTTGTTAATAGGGACATTTGTACGCTCATGAGACTACTAGTTCTTGTCCTAGGGAATCATTTCTAAGAACATAATTACATGGTTTCACATCATACATTCATTACACAATAGGAACTAGTGGGAGAACAAGAGGGAAGAGTCCATCGTTTAAAAGATTAAGATTTACAATTCTCTCTTTTATTTATACTTTAATAATTGATTTGGTTCACATTTAAGTTTACACGTCATGAATTCCTTTTCTCACAACATAAGATGGTTTAAACACGTTACAAGAAAGATCTAAATTTCACTTTTCTCCTAACATCATCTCATGATTACATTTCCAAAAATTAAGCATAAATTACAATTTTGTTGTTTCCCACAATTAACCCTTAATATTGTATTATAGTAAACCAATTTGATAATTGAAATTAGGTATGGAATTCATCCATAACCCAAATCCTCAAAATGTCTTTCAAGAGTAGTTTCGATCTTTGCCACCTAAAACCCTTTCGTTCTACTCATGTACCAACCCAAGAGTGTTTGCATTAGATTTAAGCTAGTTTCCCAAGAAGTACTATCTTAAGAGAATACATTCACCTTGCTACACACATGATTACCATTCCTAGGAGGAAAGCCACATACTCTAGACAAGGTTTAACCATTACCGTTCCTAAGGGACGGGTTCGAGACAATGTTGCTAAGCATACATCTTTATGATGATAACTTGCATTTGGGCTCCTAATTCCCTTAAGTTAGGAGATGTCGTCAAGTGCAAGGAGTGTTAGGAAATAAGAGATAAAATATGCGGAATAATCCCTTACAGAATCGCAACAGTAGAAACTAATATGCAGAAAATATTACATATCTCAAATAAAAGTGCAGAATAAATAACACAACACAGAGAGACAAGATTTAACGTGGTTCACCCAATTTGGGCTACGTCCACCAAGAATCACTTGCTCAGATTTTATTACAAACCTCCACTCTCTCAATACAATACCAGATCCGTTTGGAGCTATGCTCAACAAACTCTACAGAAATTCACACCCAAATTCAAAACACATCTGCAATACATTTGCTTGTCTATCTATCATATGCATAAGACCATATAAATAGACAATTGCTTAAGCAGTTTGATACAAAACCGTGGGTATCAAAACCATGGGCAAAATCGTGGGTATCAAAACAATGGGTACCGAAAAACCATGGGCCCAAAAGTAGCCCATAACGGTTACCCATTACCCATGGGTTAATAAACCACCCATGAAAATTTGCTTCGGGGGCTTTGCCCCTGAGCCCCCTTCTATCGGGGGGGCTTCGCCCCGAACCCCCTGACCCGCTCACTGGCGAGCGGGACCACTGTAAAAATACCCGAGTGTAACACATAGAAGGTGTACCACACTTTAACATGAAAATAGGCTCCACAAACATAACAATCTCCCACTTGGAGACTGATTTTCACTGAGCAAGCTTCTCAACCCTTCACTGTCATCTGCGAAGGCCAACCAAAGTCTGAACATAGCTTTAGTTTATCCTTGTGACCACCTTGGTCATCATGTCTGCAGGATTTTGACTGGTATGAATCTTCTCCAACTTCAACTTATCTTCCTCCAAAGCTGTCATGATGAAGTGATATCTCAACTGTATATGCTTTGTCCTGGAGTGGAAAGTAGAGTTCTTAGCTAGGTGTATAGCACTCTGACTATCACTATGCAACTTACATTCCTCCTGCTTATGCCCCAACTCCTCAAGTAATTTTTGTAACCAAATCATCTCTTTACTTGCCTCTGTGGCAACAACAGACTCAGCCTCCATGGTTGATAAAGCCACCAGCTTCTGTAGTCATGAAATGCAGCTCACTGTTGTCCCACCTACAGTGTAAATATAACCTATCATGCTCCTCATGTTGTCTACATCTCCAGCCATGTCTGAATCTACATAACCACGTAAAGTGGTGTCGATCCATCAGAAGCACAAAACTATCCCCATGGTCCCTCTCAAATGCAGAAGGATCCACTTTCTTGCTTGCCAATGCTCTTTACGGATCACTCATAAATCTACTCACGGCTCCCACTTTGCATGGGCAATATCGGGCCTAGTGCACACCATAGCATACATCAAACTACCAAGCTCGCGATGAGTAAGGTACCTTCGACATCTGGTTTCTTTCGCTCTGTCTTGGGACAATGCTCATTTGATAACTTAAAATGGCTGCCAAAGTAGTCCCAACTGATTTAGCATCCTGCATGTTAAACCTGTCCAATACTTTCTTAATGTACTCTTCCTGAGATAAAGTCAACTTCCATTCCTTCCTATCCCAAGTTATCCTCATACCAAGGATTTGTCTGGCTACCCCCAAATCCTTCATATCAAAGGATTCACTTAGTTGTTTCTTGAGTACTTTTATTTCCTGCATGTTTTTACCTGCAACCAACATGTCATCAACATACAAACACAGGATAATATAACTTCCATCCTCAAATTTCTTTGTATACACGCAATGGTCAGAATGACATCTAATATAACCTTTCTCCATCATGAAGCTATCAAACTTCTTATACCATTGACGTGGAGCTTGTTTCAAGCCATACAAGCTCTTCTTCAGTTTACACACCATCTCCTCTTTACCTTTGACCTCATAGCCCTCTGGTTGCTGCATATATAGTTCCTCCTCCAAATCACCATGGAGAAATACGGTCTTTACATCTAATCTGTTCTAAGTGCAAGTCTTCTGCGCCACTATTCCAAGAACGATTCTAATAGAAGTCATTTTTACTACGGGAGAAAATATCTCATCAAAATCTATACCTTGTTTCGTGCAAACCCTTGACCACCAATTGGGCATTATATCTTTTCTTTCCTCCTTCTTCGTCTTTAACTCGTACACCCACTTGTTCTGCAATGCCCTTTTGCCTTCCGGTAGCTTCACCAAATCCCAAGTCCTGGTTCTCCATGAGAGACTTATGCTCCTCATCCATGGCTTGCTCCCACTTCTTCTTCGACATCTACGCATTGCTTCATCAAAGCTCTCGGCTCTCCACTATCAATGAGTAATAAATAATAAAGAGAAGGAGAAAAATGTTCGGGGGTCTTTTCTTACCCTAGAAGACCTCCTCCTCACCGTAGGAGTTTGGGGTTCTTGTTGAGTAGGTTCTGAAGGCGATTCATGGGTCACTTTTCCATCGGAAGATCCTCTACCACTTCATATTCTTTCTTGGATTCTTTCTTGTTTCCCGCAATTGTTGCTTATACATGACTTTCTCATTAAAGACCACATCCCTAGATCGAATGATTTTCTTGTCCTTAATACTCCAACATTTAAACCCAAAGTCATCACCAACATAACCAATGAAAGTACATTTTTCTGATTTAGCCTCTAGCTTGGTCCTATCATCTTTGTCTATATGAACAAACACCTCACATCCAAAGACTCTAAGAAATGAATAATCAACTTTCTTACCATACCATGCCTCCTCAGGTATGCCTCCATCCAGGCACTTAAGGGTCCTTTGTTTATCAAGTACAGTTGTGCTCTTTGTTTCTACCCAAAAAGAAAGAAGTAGTCCGCATGTAACCTCATGCTCTTAACATGTTCCATTATTGTTCTATTAATCCTTTTTGATACCCCATTTTGTTGTGGAGTTCTTGGAACCGTCTTTTGCCTGTGGATTCCATTCTTAGAACAATAATCATTAAATTCATTCTTTTGCAATACTCCCCTCCATTATCGACTGAGACATTTTAGCTTAAGACCTATTTCATTATCTACTAAGGCTTTCCATTTAACAAAAGTGTTAAATACATCGATTTGTTTCTAATACAATAAACTCAAATTTTCCTTGTTGCATCATCAATAAAAGTAACATAATAACTTGAAGCCCCAAGAGATGATACGAGCGGCCCCACACATCGAATGTACCGACTTTAGTTTACTCTTTTTTCGTAGGTCCAACCTTGATAAACCTTACTCGCTTCTATTTCTCATATATGCGAGTTCTCACAAATCCAAACCTCTTTCGTATATCCAAGCAAATTCTTCTTTATGATGTTCATGCCCTTATGGCTCATATGACCGAGCCTATAGTGCCATAATGTTGTATCTCGCATCTCGAAGCAACAAAATTAAAATCATTAGTACTATCGGTGGTTAAATACAAGGTTCCAACCTTCTTACCTCTTGCCACCACAAGAGCACCCTTGGTAACCTTCCAAGAGTTAGTTGTAAATATCACAATTGTCCCGCCGATATCAAATTTCTTCTTAATGTAGGCACATATCCGACATCCTTCAATAGCCATGTATTCTCATTACGCATCTTAACTCGAATAGAACCTTTTCCACCTATCTTTGCAAGGCTCATCATCACCAAGAAAAACATGCCCAAAATCCTGAACATAATCAATAAAATAATGCCTATGTGGAGTAAAGCATGAAAAGAAGCCCCTGAATCTAAAACCCAAGATTCGGTAATATTATACAAAGAAAGAATTAAAGCATCCGACATACATTACCCAATGCCACATTTGTCTACTTGTTTTCTTCCTGTTGTTTCTTCTTGTCCGAAGCTCCCAACAATCCTTCTTTGCATGCCCAAACTTTCCACAGTTCCAACATACAATCTTGCTCTTGGATTTTGACCTTGCTCGATCTTTCAATTTTCCACGGTTTCCTCTATTCTTCTGTCTCCCTCTAGTTTCCACTGTCAAAGCATTCCCTAAAGTAGAAGATTCCCGGAGCTTTTTCTTCGCATTTCCTCGCTTAGAATCACCCCTACAACATCCTCAAACTTCAACTTTGAATTATTTGGGAACCGAGTTGCTTAAAGCCATTACTGTGCTATTCCAACTTTCAGGTAAAGAGCACAGAATTAATAAAGCCCTAACTTCTTCATCAAATTCTATTATAACCGAAGCTAACATATTCACAACCGTATTGAAATCATTTAAATGATCTGCTATCTTGAACTATTCTCGACATCTTTATATTAAACAACTTTTTCATTAAAAATATCTTGTTAGAGGCGAGAGGGTTTTTCATATAATTTCCTAATGCATCCATTAGATCTTTTGTAGTCTTTTCCTTTGAAACATTAAATAATACCGAAGATGCAAGACACAACCGGATCGTTCCAAGTGCCTTCCGATCTAACAAATCTCATTCCGCATCTGTCATACTCGAGGGTTTGTTCACCTTCTCAGACAACGGAGTATAAAGATCCTTCTAATAAAGGTAATCTTCCATCTGCATCTTCCAAAGACTAAAATTCTGCCCGTTGAATTTATCAACCCTAGATCTTCCATCATCTGCCATAGCTCCCACTCAAGATAAAACTTTCCCTGCGATTCAACACTTCAGCAAACCAAACCAGGCTCTGATACCAATTGTTAGGAAATAAGAGATAAAATATGCGGAATAATCCCTTATAGAATCGCAACAGTAGAAACTAATATGCAGAAAATAATACATATCTCAAATAAAAGTGCAAAATAAATAACACAACACAGAGACAAGATTTAATGTGGTTCACCCAATTTGGGCTACGTCCACCAAGAATCACTTGCTCAAATTTTATTACAAGCCTCCACTCTCTCAATACAATACCTAGATCCGTTTGGAACTATGCTCAACAAACTCTACTGAATTCACACCGAATTCAAAAAACACATCTGCAATACATTTGCTTGTCTATCTATCATATGCATAAGACCATATAAATAGAAAAGCTGCAAGCGAGTTTGATACAAAACCGTGGGTATTAAAACCATGGGCAAAAAACCATGGGTATCAAAACAATGGGTACCGAGAAAACCATGGGCCCAAAAACAGCGCATAATGATTTACCCATTACCCATGGGTTAGTAAACCACCCATGAAAATTTACTTGGGGCTTCGCCTCGAGCCCCTTTCTATCGGGGGGCTTCAACCCCCGAACCCCCCTGACCCACTCACCGGCGAGTGGGACTACCGTAAAAATACCCGAGTGTAACACATAGAAGGTGTACCACACTTTAACATGAAAATAGGCTCCACAAACATAACAAGGAGCTAGGCTCATCCTAAAATTTCAGTCTTCTACGCTATGCAAGTGATCGTACGAGAGAGGTAAATCAACACAAGAATTTTACTATGAGTTTGATTGTTTATTTAGTTTCCTTTCCTACAATTTTAAGTAAATAATACAATACACAAGAGATTAAATAATGAATTTCACATTGAAACACACTATAAAAGATCAATCCATTTTCAGCTAGTATAACATCCACATTTTTTCATTACATGATCCTGAATCAATTTAACACCCATGATTAAATGCCCATTTCCCAAACACCCCAAAACAATAACAATTCATACTCATTACAAAATTCAATAATCAACATTTCGATATGTAATAGTATTTTTGGTATAGCCTAAAAATTACTTTTTCCAAATAACAAGTTACTATGAAATCACTAGCACACTTTGCTTTCTCCGCGACTTGGTCCCTGCAACCACCGCATGGTCAACACAATTGTTGGCATGGCATCCACCTAAAATCTAGCATAATTCTCATTTTTTTAGTTTTTCATTCACATAATCATAAAACTTTGCACACATCAAAAAAAAGAGTTAGAGATACATTTATTTCATTTCACTTCATTTCTTAACTAGAGGAGAGAGAGAGAAGAGAGAAGAGAGAACACTATTTTCTCGACAATCAAATTTCTCAAAACAAACCACACAATAGAGTTCCATACAGTCATTTATAATTGTCTACAAGTTTCTCATCGGTTAAATTGACTTGACGAGGGTCATACGACCTTCTTTCACATTTTCCTACTAGTTTGCAAAACGTTCAATTGTAGCTCAAGGGCTACGAAGCTGCGTTTTGGCTATTGATGAGCGAATGCATGACGTGGAAGTTCTTACATGTTCTCCTATATATCGAGAATTCAGAAGAGTTGATGGAACTTAGAACTGGAAAACGGTTTACAAATGGCGACTAGTTTTCTCGGAGCCATTGGTCATAATTAGACTAGTTTGACTGGTCCAAACAGCAACCGTAGGCCTACAAAACCAACTTACAAAATCTACTAACGAGGTGTTTTTCTCTAAACTAAGGTTTGTAAGAAATTTTCATGTAGAAATACTAGAGGTTTACGAAGGCAAGTAGCCATTTCTTCGCTCAGGGTCCAAACGCGACCAAAAAAAAAAAGAAACCCAACTTTTAACTTTTTGCAGCTACCTTACGCTGCAAAGCAGGGGTCAACTTGTCTGCATAACGCGCTACACCAAACGATCACATGATAAATTTAGGGCGTTGTGAAATTTTTTATGGTATCTCATTATGACAAGGTACACAAAACAAATTTGACTTTTCATTTCTACGGTTCGGAAGAACGTTTTGCGAGTCTCCGAAAATCACGTTTTTCTAACTTTGCAAAGTAACAAAATGGTTGTTTTAGTTGAAGACTCATCTAACTCTCGCCAAAGATACAAGTGACACAAGTACTTAATTTTGATACCTTGGGTTTAACAATGTATAAGGTTGTGGTAGCAAGCACAATTGATGGTCAAAGTATCAATCAGGTTTACGTAAGACATGATGTAGCTTTTTATTGGTTTGCACTATAATTTCATTTTAAATGACCAAAAGTGATATATTCCATGGGTTATTATTTCTATTTCGTTGAAGGGAAAAACTAAAATACTAAAATTATGAAAGACAAGGTTAAAAAACCATGCATGTGAGTAAACAAAGCGGGGTAAGCGATTACTCCAGGCAGTCCGCATTCACAACTGGCAAGATCAAAATTCACTGCGGCATTTCGTCAAGCAAAACTTGCGCCTTTGGTACGTCTCCTCAATTTAACATTCGGAAAATATATATGTTTTCCATCCTTGTTGGTGGTTGTCCATGGACTGTTCTAAAGCTCCCGTTGGCCTAGGTTCGAAGGATGCTCGCAGCCTTGGCATTTCACGGGGACACATTCCTTTGGAACATTTTGTCAAATAGTTTACATGCTTCTCCTTTTTGTGCAAATGCTAATATCAATTTCCAAAATTGTTGGATATCTATAACCTATTCCCAAATTCCTATTCTTTAACAGGAGTGTGGATATGTTGGCAGCGTTTTGGATTTGGCTTGAACTCTACCAATGGCATTTTCTTAATGCCATGGCCTTTTAATGTGCCCATTTAATGGATATCTTGTAATCCTTGCAGATGGTGATAACATCGTTCTCCAAGGCATTTGTCAACCAATTTGTGTGCCTTTCAGAGGTAGAGAATGAGGGCATTGCAGTTATGAGCCATCCACATCTGGCTTGTAGTTCCTACCTCTAAATGGATGGCGCCAAGATGACTATATAAAAAAATCCACAATAATTACCTACGGCCACCCAAAATGTTTCTTTACCTCAAAAGAAAAAAAATATTGATCAACTCCTTTGTAGTTATTTCCCTTCCCATTTATTCTACTTTTCTGAATCTTACATGACCTCTATTACCTGGTGGGATGCACCCATTCGACTTGGTGGCAGTCCAAACCCTATTCCAACTATCTTGTTCAACCCAGACAACGAGTATGCAGGATAATGCACACCGATTGAGTTAGAAAAATTATGTGTTCCATAGAGTGAGACAGGGCGGCTACCTCAATGAGATACCCATGTCTTTTGAACACTTTCATAACCAACCAAAATGTCCTCCATTTACTTGATTTGAGTTCATACCCTGCACCGAAGCTCCCATTCTGACATTGCTGGCCCCTGGGTGAAGAGGCTGGCAAAAGTTATAGACTTGTCTTTCTCTTGTTGTGGCAGTCCACGCCTACGTCCGAACAGACCTGCTCCAAAACAAGACGAAAATCCCCACTCCACAAGCTTTGACGGATGACCATACTTGTTCCCAAGGCCTTTATTTTGGCACGGCTGGGAGGATGACTGCAGGGGCTGAAATGCTGACAGAGGTAGTGGAGCCAAGATTTACACCTGTCAATTGCATTTACAACATCTGATAAAGGTTGGGACTCGGGAGGATGCATGTCAGGGGGAAAGAACTGTTATGGATCCCATCCTTATACCTGCAAATTACATTACCGACCCCATACCGCCCTTTATTTTCCTATGCCTTTTACACCCACTCACCGCACCAGTTAATTCCACCTTTATTACTTCGACTTATTTTTATTGTATTTTATTTTATTTATTTTGTTTTGTTGAGTTGGGCACTACACTTCATTTCTATGTGATGACCAAAGTTGTATTGCTCTTGCAAACAATCCAGTCCAGCATCAAAGAACCAAGCATATTGAGATTCATATGCACTTCATCCTGAAAGAGTTCTCAATGGTGATATAGATCTCAAGTTTTGTTCCACTGATGAGCAGGTTGCAAACATTTTTACTAAGCCCTTGGGTGCTACAAAATTCTACAAGTTGTGTTATGTTAGGCATTTTAGATATTAGCTCTTGTGATCATGTGGATGACGTTGATCTCCACCTCTGAATCAGCAAAGCATATGTTGTTTGGCTCTTATGATCATGTGAATGACGTTGATCTTCACCTCTGAATCATATGAGTTTTGGCCTTTCAAGTCTTTGCCCTTGAGGGGGAAATAAGAAATGAGCATGTTGCATGTTTTTTCTTGTGCAATGTCATCTCTTAATGGCTTGAATGTGTCAAAGTGGATAATCCGAAGACCATTTCTATGTTGTTTAAGTAAATTGTCATGTAGTAAAATATCCCTTGTGGGATACCACTTGAAAATGTATAAATTATATGAAAATTGCAACAAAGTAAAATACTGATTTTTACAGAAAATGACCAGCTACGTTAGCGAATAGTATTTAATTGATATCTCACAAAATATTTTCCCACAAGGGAAGCTTGCTTTTGAGGGAAGCTGGCAATAATAATAATAAACACTAGAAAAACATTTTTGGAATAATATATTGCTCCCAGAAAATTACAGAATGCCCTAGGCGGCTGGTAAACTTCTAAAATCCATAAATCACCAAATACAAGAGCAAAAATTAAGAGTCTTTGGGAATAACATTAACAGGTAGAGGAAATGACATTTCAACCTCTAGATCTAAAAGGGACCCACTGGAAAACCCTCCAAAATAAAGGCTGCAAGTTGCCTCGCTTGGAAAGGGGTCGGAAAATGATGGAGGCGCCTTCAAAGTGATGTTAAGCCCAGCCCAAATGGCTGTCGTAAGTCTGATCTGGAACCCCTCTAATTATCTTCCCCAAATGCCCCCAAAAATCTTCAAAACCCTTCCTCTGAACCCTCTAGTAATATCTTTGTAGCACAACCCAGAAAGCGGCTCCAAAATGACAAACTAGGGTAGATCTCTCACTACCGAAGAATGCCCTGCTAGCTAGGGACGGGTCTCTCACCACCGAAGCTAGGGTCCCTGTGGGATTTGACTCCACAAGTTGTAGATGCGCAACAACCACAAGCGCACGTGAAGGAGGCTAAAATGTATGTGACAAAAGTGTCTTTTCTTCCTCCCCGACTCCTTATATACTTCTCCTCAGCAAACGAGCCCCCATAACCCTAGGTGCATTTCATTCCATGGAGGGGTCAATAAAATAAGAGTAACTATAGTTACTTTTTTCCTTTTTGAGTCGCCATGTCCAAAAGTGACCCCCAAACGCAAAATTGGGATATTAAAACCACGGGGCCCCTTCCCAAAAGCTTCTAGCATCCACAAGCCCTTGGGTCTGACCACGGTTTGGACTCGACTTGGCCCTTGGGCCATTTGGCGTAGGAAAAGGGGACATTACAGAAAGGGGACATTACATGTATGTGAAGTTTACTTGTAATCCCAGCGAAGCATTATATATGAAGAATTTATTAACTCCATAGTTTGATGTAAGTCTTCATCTTTAATCATTTTATCTTGAGAATTTGTAATGTTCCTTTGTATTGCGGTTTTTATGGAATCCATGGAACATTGCTTTGAACCGCGACAAAAGCTGTGTCTCATAACTTCTCTAATACCCATGCAATGGGTTTATAGTTGTTTGTGGCTTGTATAGTCCACATGACACCGAGGTAGTGTACCGCAGAGTTGAAAACCCCGAGAACTCTCTTTGCAGTGTACCACGAAACTGCAAACCCGCGAAACAAGTGTTTTTGGATGCTAGCCTAGATCACTCGTTGATTTATGGATTGTAATTCCTTTTATACCAAAAGATGAATTGACATAAGGAACAAACTTTGACATGTTTTTGCATTTCCCTACTTAACATTAAAGGGTAGTGTTGGGCTTATAATATTCAACGAGAAATTGCTTATTTTTGAAACCCACTAAATACTGTATGTTTTTATTTATAGCTTATATTTAAAATATAAACATGTTGGACCCAAACGGGTTGGCTTTTAAGAGTGGATCATGACCACCCACCTTGTATATAGCAAAGTGATCTCATTAGACATCGGTTACACAAGTTGTAACATGTATGTGAGTTATATGTGCGAGTTGATTATAGATACATGAGGCAAATGAGATGAAACTCATGAGCAAATGTAACCGGTTTGTAATCCCTTTTTGAAGGTGTAACTGCATGTGGAAATAGTGGGAGTGTTGGGTGAAAGTTTATTCTCAATAAAAATAAGTGATTTTCAATGGGTTTTTTACCTTTTATGTTTTTCCCACTTATATCTCAAATCTAACATTATTCACCCCGTAAATTTCTTAACATAAACAACATAAACAACTTACTTACAAATATAAAAATTAATATATCTAGTGAGTAGTTATTTACAACTGAACTCACGTATAACCAAATATGTTCACACAATACATTAATATCTCTCACTAACATGTGTTCACACCGATAATTCCTAACAAGAAAATAGCAACTACTGAAGGGAAAACACTCCAAGAGTATTTAGAATTCACAAACTCTTGTTTAGCCAAGCTAATAAAGATTTTACTAATTGAGAAAAAGTATTTATTGGATCCCACCAAAGAAACAAGAATTTATCTCAGTTTTACCATGTGAAATAACACGTTAGATACATTTACAGTGTCAAGTATGAGATGTGCAATTAATCCAATCCTCCTTTTGAGTTATTTTAAGTCTGAATGTTAGTTTAGAAGAAAAGAAATACTTTGGGCATTTCTCTATTGTCAGCCAAGTATTCATATCTCTGATATAGATACTTTTGGTTCCACTCTAGATTTTTTTCCAAACCCTTCCCAGTCAAACATCCATAGTCCAGGTAGAGTTACCTGAATCGGCCTTAAAGGAGAAATTTTTATTCAAGATTTTGCATTTAATGCCAGTTACAATCTTTGTTTTTTTAACTCAAGATATTCTTTGAAGCACCTTTTAGAGGTTTTTCCGGCAAATTTTTATCTTTTTTAGACAAGCGTTAGGAACCAACACAACTTGGTTATAAAAATAACCAACACTCAGAAGCACTTGCTCATATTGATCATTATTTCCCGAGGAAGTGTTTAGTATGTGTAGTGATTTTACGATTCCCTTTGTGCAACAAACCTTTTCAGTTTCATACAATAACTCCAAATTGAATCTTAATTCAATGATAGCCCTGTAACTACTTGAAATTCACCAGTAGCCTCTATTAACAAGGGAAACCATCCTTTCTAAATGTAAACACAGCAAGAGCATGTTCCTAGCTATAATTGTAATCTGTTGATATCAAACTGTCTTAAAAAGGGGGTAGGCATTTATGAGTTGTTCTGAGCTAATCTTATTTCATGGAAATCGTAGTACTCACACCCACGTCAGGGAACAAAATAGAAATATTTTTCTTACACTCCATCCTGATTCTCCTTTTCATTTCCAAAAGTTGAATGTGATTACAAGGGTTCATTGCGGAGCGTATAAATGCAAAGCCAGGGCTGACTTTCGTCCATGCTTTACCCGCGGAAGGCTGGAAAGAGTCTCATTCAGTTAGAGGAATGAAATCCTTTACATTGCCTTTGAAATGAGAACTTGGTTCTCAGCCATGGAAGTCCCTGATAATCTGCCATGTTTGACACCTCTCAACCAAAAGGGGAAAATACATTGACAAATTTGGATAAGGGTGTAGTCTCTCCCTCCTATGCTATTAATGGATTTATACAAATGAGGCAGCGCCAAAAGGTATATTCAATAATTTGATCCTAGATCTCTGTAAATTTTTATTTCCACTCTCATCTCTGTAAAATTTTATTTCCACAATGAGAGAGAGCTCTTGACTGACAATTGAAACTATTGTCCTTTCAGGTTTTGGTCCATAGCCATGTGGCCCGATTACTCCCTTATTTTCGAATGGTTCCATCATACTAAGATCTCCTACCCAGGCACTACCTTAATGTGATGCATCTCCACTTATTTGTAAAAGTGACCAATTATCACTGGCAGTCGTCTGTTTGGACAAATCCATTTATTGGGAGTGAAAAAAAAAACAAAACTTTTTTCCCATATAATAAGCTCCATGATATTAATTTTAACCCACAAGCTGTCAGCCACGTGTAAAATAGAGAAAAGAACAAAGGAATTTATATCCTTTGCGCCTTCCTGGGCTTTGATTTTATGAAACTATTGTCTACTTCTTGCATAATTGTCATCGTTGTCTTAATGCTGGTGTGCCCGAAGTAAGTCATAGTTATGCAGTGTGGGGAATAGCAACACTCGACCATTCTCAGGATCAAACATGTCTGTAGTAAGGGGCTTCAAACTTTGGCTTGAACTACACTGGTTTCCATGACCGTATGAAATCTCATAAATCTTAGTTTTTATTTTCTTCAGGATCCCCTGGATTGATAAAACATTGTTCTTCATTAGTGAACTCATTTGAGAGCTCATTTTCTTGGATACACTAAAATGTTTGATTTCCTTGAAAATTTACTGAAAGCATGAAATTATGATGTTTCAATGACATGTGTCATAGTCTAGGATTTTGATGCAAAACTGTGTTTATGTTGCTTCAATCTTTTTCATTTCATTGCCGCTCAATTTTAAGCATCTCAAGCTTAATGCTAAAGGTCATCACTATCTGGATATCCCCTGGAGGACAAATAGCAGTTGCCAGTGAAATTTGGCTGTTGCCAAATGAAAAAATTCAGATACTGGTTATATATATGTGCGCACTTAAAATGGCCTTGAGCCTAACTTAACTGTCCATGCCGTTAGCATCATGCACTAAAGAATTCAACTAACCTTAAACAGTAACATTCCAGGTGCTTGATTGCTCTTCTGTAAACAGTGAACACTAGAAGTTAGTTGGGCAAAAATTAGAGTTTGCTTTAGGAAATTGTAATGTCACAAATAAAGGTAAATTATACTTATCTGGGGACTATGCCATACACATAGGGGATTATTCGGTTTTTTGTTTAAATCAGAAACTGTGTGGAGGAATAAATCGGGCACGAAAAAAATTAAAATAGTATTCTACTGAATTTACATTCTACAGGCACTGTGAATAAGAATTATCATTCTATATGCTAAAACTTGATAATTCATTACATTTTTACTGTTGCAGGCCGATTACTTCATTACACTTGCTTGCAATACTAGCTCATGCAATAATTTTCATTTCAGTTTCTACCCTGCATATGTTACAAAGGAACATGACACCAGACATAATAACTGTGATGGGCTGGCTGAGGGAGAGACAAATTGAGTGCTCTATATTGTTCTGCTGAGTGGCTCGAAATAATGGCTTTGGTTACTGCAAGTATTGCATGAATATTAATGCTTCTATTTTCCTGAGCAAAACTTTAGGTCAAACTCTGATTCCCTCGTTCCATAATGAAAAGATTTTTGAACATAGTACAACATGTAGCCTTGACTAGCCCTAACTGCTTGCTCACTGACTTGATTTACCCATGCATCATCGCATTTATACCAATTTCCTCCCCTTCTCAAGAAAGCAACATAGTGGCCTGAATCCATCCCTCCTGAATGAGTCACCATGGCAAAGAGATCAAATTCAGATGGCGTCTTTCCAGACATTGGAGGCACACTAATGTTAGGATCTACAGTCAAAATTCTATTGCCATATCTCAACCTGACAATTGAAGAGGACATATAAGGAGCCATATCCAAACTGAAAGGAAACTGCATATAACGGTCAACCTTTCTTGAGGTGTGCTGGGTTGTTGAGTGCTCAAATCTCTTGATATGGAAGCACAATACCAATGGCAACTTTTTTACAGACATCTGTTTAATGGATTCTTGGCGTGTCTGGCAATGGTTACAGTAGAACTTTTCATTTGAACCAAGTCTCTCGGGCCTTGTGAATCTATCCAAGCAACCGAGAAGAGTGGAAGTGCCAGTTACATGGCCTTTCTGTAACAGATCACCTCTCAAATTGCCACCATTCAAATCTGCTAGGTTATTTGAGGCTGCATTACTTGGTTCCAAATCCAAGGAGATATCCAAGCAAGGGTCATAGGTAGTTGAAGTGGAGTTGCATACAGTGCAAATAACATCTGATCTGAGAACTCCTGAGAACACTTTGTGAACAATGCATCTACACTCTACAGCACCTGCATTGCTGCAATTAAATACACTCTGGATTGTCAATTATTTATTCCAGATTTTGCAAAAATCAAAGTAATCAATTATTGATAATAAGGACACAAAACTGAACAGAGATTGTTCTACAATATACGTTATCAGAAGCACAGCCAACATGTCGAGATACAACTACAACCAAGTAGATTCTATCCCTAAGGAAACAAATGGTAAGCAATGCACAACGTACAGCATATGTTATATATATATTGTCCTTAATTTAGCATGTTCAAACATAATAATGAGCCCTGTGATCACAGCTTTAAGGACAACTGCATGCTTTCAAGGCAGACATGCCTAATCCTACCAGATATCTCGCAAGGTAGAGTGTGTGTTACATTGTTATAGATTTAGCATGCTCCAACATAATAGTAAGTCCTGTGATCACTGGTCTATAGACAATTGCATGCTTGCAGGGAAAACATGCACGTTTCCACCATTTATCTCACAAAATTATGAGATGGCACAACTTAAGGCACAGTGGGAGCAATTTTGCAACTACCCACAATGTGCAATCAACTCGGAACATAAATCTCAGATTCAACTATCTCAACATGAAGATACGCTTATCACCATGAAAAGCCAATAGGAATTATGTTGGTTCGTAAATGCATCAGTGTTTATTTACAATCCTAATATGAAATCGTTATCCTCGGATGTACAGAACTTATGGGATGCCTTTCCTACAAGAATTACAATAATGTTGGTACCATTAATGAAACATGGATGCAAGTGATCAGTGGCGACTCAATTCTGACTGAGGTTTCACTATAGGCATAGGCAGACTAAAAATAAATCAATGTGTCATAGTTGTATTCTCTTAGATCCACAAAAACATAAACGCACATAGGGTGCAACATAACTACAAAATGTCAAATAATACTATAATTAGAAACATTTTGATGTAAAATTACATTATCAGAACAGCAGGAAATGACCCATAGTTTGAATTCCATACTATTTACGTACAGGAGGTTTACTTTATTGTATAAGAAATGAAAAATTTCACCATTGTTGCTTCTGTGACTGTCTGCTTTTGGGCGAGCTTATTGCATAGTTGGCGTGAATTCCATCAACGGTTGAAATGAAGAAATCATGCGCATCCTGCTGCTCATATCCTGCAAAATTGGCAGCATGTTGCCACCAACTGCAGTGAAAAAAGCAAATAACATAAACAGTAAACTCCAAAGTAAACAACATTAATGAAATCTAAACTAATTTACCTGTAAAGGAAGCGTGCGGGGCTATAAGGAGTCCGATCTCCGGAGAAAGAAGCGGAGAAAATGTCGTCCATATCACAAGTGATGCAGCCATTTTTTTTGTGGTGACAAAATGCACGGTTGTGACGATCGCTCAAGAAATAATTCCGGAGAGGGGGAGTGTGCAGAAGGGTCTGTAGCACACAATTCATAAAGCAGGAATTGCCCAAGTTATTCAAACCCCTCAAACCCCAAGGCCATCTCTCCCCCTCTCCCTCACAATTCAGCCTTGTGGCTCTTTGCCTCATCAGCGTCTTCTCTGTGGAGCCTGCAACCCAAGCCTTATATTGGGCAATTTTCCTCCTCTTCCTGCATCCCCATTTCATAACACTGTCAGGTCTTCCCTTATCATCTCCATCGCTATTGCGGCCATCATCCTGGGAAGGAGCTGAGGAAGTAGAGAGCAAGACCAACTTATCAAAATCAGGATCATAGACCTGATCGTTGCAGGCGCTGCAGTAAAGCTCCGCTCTCTCCAAATCCACAGCAATCGTGTGACCTGCTTTCTTGTGGGTATGGAGATGGAGATGGGTATTGCAGTTAATATTTGCACAGATGAGACAGGCGTATAATCGTCTTCCTCCTCTGCTTGTGCTTTTCCTGCATGTAGTGCAAATGGGTACATGTCTCTGCTCTCTTTCTTTTATACTCCACCTGCCTGGAGAGCAACCACACTGCCATAAACATTTCTGCACCACTCTGAAACCCCGGAGGCCCTGCATCGATCTGTACTCTTGCAAATGTTGGCAAGCCCTGTACGCCTCTGCATCTGTCTCTGAATCGCCCTTGTTCTTCATTTCGGCCTGATTCACCCTCACCCAATGCAGATGCTTTCCTCCTGCCAATTGCCTGGATTATTTTAAGGACTCCAGAAAAACATGAAAAAGGGTCTTGTTCCCTATCCGTTTCTATGGTTTTATTTTTCTATTTCCTTGTTTTACACTTGAGTTTGGAGTCCGGGAAATTGGGAATGACCATAAATTTGTAAAATGCATAACATGTTAAATGATCTAGGGGAGAGGAGCCACTGGTGGAGCATTACCCAATAGTTGTGAGGGTAGTTGACATCCTTTACTCCAGTTTTTACACATTTTTATATTAATAATTGAATGAATACTATCTTATAATTGTACAAACAAACTTCAATACTAATGTACATGTCACTTTTCATGTACAGCCATGAATCTTTCAACAGTATGATATCATTTTTAAACATAAAATAACATATATTATACTTCCATGATTGCCATATTTAAAGTCAACCTGTATTTAATACATGGATATATAATTATATTTCATCCCTATACAAAAATGATACCACATCATCATATCATTTTGATGTCACTTTTCATATAATTTAAGTTCCCTTTTTACAATGTTAAAGATCTTGTCATACACAGATTTTGGGGCAGGTTCTCACAAAAATAAGTCCAAAGTGCACCATTTTCAAATATGGACTGTCTTTTAAGCATTAACTTTCTCACCATTTTGACAACCAGCTACTCCCATAAATGATGTACTTGTATATTTTCAACAAATGTGAGGCTCAAGAAACAAAGATTGAATTGAAATGAGAAATCAAATCAAATTGAACTTCAAATATGAGTATTGAAATAAAATATCATAAATCTTGATCCACCCCAGTCAATTTCACCCAATCAAAAACAAACACAAGGATCAACCAATTTGGCCCAATCACAAAAAAGCACAAGGATCAATCAATTACAACACTTTTCATATCTCCTATAAATCTAGTTCCTCAACTTAGCTCTTTTATTCAGTTAGTATTATTTTGCTAGTGCATGAAAAACGAGTTCCAAGTCGCCGTGTTCATCCGTGATTTTCCTCCTCTTTGTCACATAGTAAGTTCTTAACTTTGTTGTTATATTGATGCACATTCATTTAATTTTATAAATATTTTTGTCAATCTATATATTTTATGGATTGCTTTGACAAGGAGAAAGACTTGCTTCATTCAAGTTATTTTGTTGTTCAACCCAACGGTTAATTGAGATTAACTGGAAATATTCCTGGAAATTTACTTTATGCTGCCTTTTCATGAAGATGTATATTAACAAGTAACTCTAGGATAAATTAATGAAATTTGTAAATGTATATTTACAAGTAATTCTAGGCTAAATTAATGGA
This sequence comes from Taxus wallichiana var. yunnanensis, assembly GCA_018340775.1. Lineage (NCBI taxonomy): Eukaryota > Viridiplantae > Streptophyta > Pinopsida > Cupressales > Taxaceae > Taxus > Taxus wallichiana. The sequence continues at coordinate 696,842,546 of CM031244.1, read as the reverse complement.
ATGTGTAGGTGTATATTTACAAGTAGTTACAGGCAAAATTAATGAAATATGAAATGTATATTTACAAGTAATTCCACGGTAAATTAATGAAATCTATAAATGAATACACATCAACTTGTAAATATACAACTACAAAATATACAACGACCTGAAAAGGCATAGCATAAAATATACAGCTACATGAAAAGGGAGCATAAAATATACAATTACATGAAAAGGCAACATAAAATATGCATATGACATGTAATTACTTGTAACTATACATCTACATATTTCATTAATTTAGCTCGCAATTACTTGTAAATATAAATCTACATGTACACATACATCTACGTGTTTCATTAATTTAGCCTGTAATTACTTGTAAATATAAATCTACATGTACACATACATCTACGTGTTTCATTAATTTAGCATGTAATTACTTGTAAATATAAATCTACAATTACACATACATCTACTGAGTTTCATTAATTTAGCCCGTAATTACTTGTAAATATATATCTACATGTGCACATGCATCTACAAGTTTCATTAATTTAGCTTTGTAATTACTTGTAAATATTCATCTATGGGAGGGGAGCTACCACGCGCACCCAAACTTTGGGAGATTATACCAAGCACCCGGTAATCCCTAAAATCCCCAAAAGCTGTCACAATCAAGCACATGAGAATTCTCTACTGACAAGCGCTTTGAAACAAATCGCCACGTAACCCAACGTGCATACTTGATGGAGTGAGAGGTGTCAATTTTATTGTCTTCCATGTGATGTTGGCCCAATTCATGCGACTCAATCACCCCACCTATTAATATTTAATCTGCCACTTATTACAAAGGCATCCGTGATTTTGGAGGAGTGGGAAATCTATACATGTTGATTTTGTATTAAATCTGCCAAGGAATGTCGTGTTATTTGAGCGAAGCATATCTTGATATGTACAAGTTTGCTTCATTTATTGTCATTGAAGGCGCCAATAAACACCTCGCCACCCTCCATTAATTGGGTGGAGTTTCCCCGAGAAAGAAGAAACAGAAGATGAAACAGAAGAAGAAACGGAAACTTGCAGCAGCGTGGAGAAGAAACCGTATCATAGAGTGCCCTTTCTGTAAGGACAATTACAACATTGTTTAGCCTATGTTATGTACAGTTGGATTTTATATTTCTATACATTGATGTGCTTCAATTGTGAGAAAGGCGCAGTGTATGAGGCATTAGCTTACACATTGATTTGCCTTTTTCATGTACATGTATATCTTGATATGTGCCTTTTTCATGTAGAATATAAAAATGTGTAAAAGCTGGAGTAAAGGATGTCAACTACCCTCACAACTATTGGGTAATGCTCCATGGTGGCTCCTCTCCCCTACATGTATATCTTGATATGTGCATTTTTCATGTAGACGTATATTTGGTCATAAATTCAAATCGTATTTGTTTCAATAACATTGTCTTCTTACGTACTAGACCCATTTTGACCTTTGATCTTTCAAGTATCCATTGCTCACAATATATGCACTCACATCAAATCGTTGCACTTCCTTTTATGTGAGTTGATTCAATATTATTTCTTGTTGTTGTTGTCAGTCATCTATTCATCTATCTTTGCAGGTTTTTATGACAACATGAGGAGAAGGCGACTTCCTAAAAGAGTAAGACTCTGCACATGCCAAAATTAGGGGAGCAAGATTTCCGCCAAGTGAAGAACATGAAGAAGGGGCTAACAATACCACACCTCAAAATGCCAATGACACACCACATGAAGAAGAAAATGTCCAATCAATAAGAGTGAGCCCTTCACCCCAAAAAGTGACAAAGCCAAGAGCTGCTTGGAACAAGTCTGATATGGATAATGCCATAAAAGATGTTGAAGAATATGGATACTCTACACGTGTTGCTGCAAAAAAATGGGGTATACCAGCGACCACCCTTACTTCTTGGCTGATGGGCATTACCACTACTAAAAGAAAGGGTCCACCAACAATTCTAACAGATGAAGAAGAGATGGAGATAGTGAGTTGGTGTCATGAAATGGCTGACATGGGCCATGGGTTAGAAATTATACAACTTAAGACATGTGTGGCACAAATATGCGAAACAAGGTCTAACCCATTCACGGATGGTTTTCTAGGTAAGTCATGGTGGGCAGGTTTTAAAAAAAGACACCCAGATCTAACATTAAGGACAGCTGAAGGCCTTGATAAGGATCGAGCAATGTGTTTGAGGCCATCAATTGTCAGTTCCTTCTACGTTACTTTGTCTAAAGCTTATGAGGCCAACCCATATGGACAAACTCGAATATGGAATTGTGATGAAAGCGGGTTACAAGTTTGGAAGGAAGCTGCGGTATGAGAGTGCTTGCTAAAAGGGGTAGTAGGAGTGTCCATATATCATCCCAAAAAGCAGAGAATGAATTACCATATTGTGTTGTGTAAATGCTGATGGACAAAGCATTCCAAGATTCTATCTTTTTAAGGGGAAGCGTCATTTAGAAAATTATATTGCGGGTTGTGAGCTCTGGAGCTTGCACGGCAACACAAGCACATGCATGGATGACAAAAGATTTATTCATGAAATGGTTACATCACTTTGCATCATCTATACCTAGTGGTGTGTCTCCTACAAATAGGCATTTACTAATTTTTGGTGGCCATGGTTCACATGTTGCTTTGAGGACAATTCAAGAAGCCAGGAGTTTGGGGATTGATTTGTTAACATTGCACTGCACACACCTCTCATAAATTACAGCCATTGGATGTGAGTGTCTTTGCTCCATTCAAAACATACTTCAAGGAGGAGAGGCGAAATGAATAATTGCAAACCATGGGATAGATGTGAAAAGGGTGAATTAGTTGAGTTAGGGAGCAAAGCATTCATAATGGCTCTTACACCTAGCAATATTAAATCAGGATTCAAAAGAACAGGGATATGGCCTCTTAATCCCAATGCCTTGGATGAAGACATGGGACCTAGCAGAACATTTGACACATCTTTTCAAGATGATGCTAGTGCAGCAGAAAATATGCTTCATCTATCTAGGGTTGATTTAGAGCAAAGTGAAGATGTTGAGATGGTGCCTAACACACAATTGGAGAAAGAATCAGAACCTCAACAAAAGGAGATAAATATAAATGAATGTGTTGAACAACAATTGCAAACTCCAAATGGAATTAATCAAATTGATGAGTCACTATCTATGCCCACAGAAGAAAGCCCTCCTAATTGGATGAAAGAAGCAGCTCTTAATCTTGGTGTAAAATTGAACTTCAATAATGAAGAGGTTAGCCTCTCTTTACCCTCTCATCCAACACTACTTCATGGCTAAGATTTGGTGCACTACTATGTTGGTAGTCAAGCTGAAGAAAATGATGCGAATCACGAGGTAGAGAGGCGGGGGTATTAGGGCCAGATTCAAACCAAACCTGTGAGGGAAACCAAGGACAAAGAACTCTTGGTAGATTCTTGAAACTCCTTGTGGAAAAGGTTAGAGAATCATCAAGGTCAAATAGTGCTTATGGTATAAGATTGAGTAGGGAATCTCAACTAATCACCGCATATCAAGTAAATGGAGCTTCGGTTGAGAAAGAGAACAAAAAAGAAATTGATGAATTGAAGCAAAGAAAAAGGAACAAATCTAGGAGAAGAAGTCGAACGAATTGTTGAAAGGGAAAGGAAGGAACAGAAAAGATTGAAAAAGAATATAGAAGGAAAACAAAGGAGCACCAAAAGTTGAATCAAAGGCAAGAAAGGGAACAGAGAAAGGAACAGAACGGATTGTAATGAAATACTTGTATAATTCAGATCATGAGCAGAAATATAACACCCAATAACACAATATTCCAGAATAATGATCTCAATATGCAATAATAATAGCTACGCCACTTCGAGGGGGCAACCTCCAAACCATACAATAATACTCAAATGCTCCAATGCTCATCAAATACTACCTACTAACCTCTATATATACTATTCCTATGTTATGGCCAACACCAAGGCCGACCCACTAATGAAAATATAACATATATGAAAGAAATACATAATGATAAGAAGTTATGATAGCCACAAGTCGGCTATATACATCCAATATAAGATATATGATTAAGGGCGAGCATGCCCCTCCCCTTTGAAGCAACATTGTCCCCAATGTTGAGAAGATCTGGATGTTGTTGTAGGAAATTTGCATCCTCCCAAGTTGCGTCTTCATTGTCTAGATTTTTCCACTTGATCAAATACTCAGTGATGACCCTTGTCCTCAACCGCTTAGTGCGTGTTTGAAGGATGCATTCTGGTTCCAGGATGATTCTGCCCTCTTCATCAAGCTCTAGGTAACACTGTCTGGGTTGATATTGTCGTCCAATTACCTTCTTTAGGCAAGATACATGGAAGACTAGATGAATTCGAGTAGTTGGAGGAAGTTCCAGTTTGTATGCTACATTGCCAATCTTCTGTAACACTTGATAAGGACCATAATATTTAGGTGAAAGCTTGTTATCCTTTTTGTGTTGTTTTAAGGACATTTGCTTATATGGTTGTAAATGCACAAAAACCCAATCACCGACTTCAAAATGTCTTTCACTGCGATGTTGGTCTGCTTGCTGCTTCATGTGGTTTTGTGACATGGCCAAATTCTCCCTGAGACTACAAAGCACCTCTTGTTGGTGTTGAATATGTTCTTCAACTGCTCGAACCTTTGGTTGGACTCTCAAAGATGAAGTGATAGATGGTGGATGATACCCATATAATGCCAAGAAAGGAGACATTTTAGATGAAGTATGAAAGGAGGTGTTATACCACCATTCTGCCAGCGGCAACCATTGGACCCATCTCGCTTGCTTATCTGATGTAAAACAACGAAGATATCCCTCCAAGCACTTGTTTACCACCTCTGTTTTCCCATCAGACTGGGGATGATAAGAGGAACTACGAGCTAGTTGTGTGCCCAAGCATGAGAACAAGTCAATCCAAAAATTACTAGTAAAGATAGGGTCTCGATCACTTACTATAATCTTTGGTGTCCCATGTAGCTTCTGAATTGTATCCCTGAAGGCCGTTGCTACTGTACTCGCAACAAATGGATGTGATAAAGCACAAAAATGGGCATATTTGGTGAGTCTATCCACCACCACCATGATTACATTTTTACCTTCTGATTTAGGCAATCCTGTGATGAAGTCCATAGACACCTCTTCCCACCTCTGGCTAGGAATAGATAGAGGTTGTCAGAAAAGACCCGGGACTTAATTGTTTCACCCTTATTTTCTTTGACAAACCATGCATTCGCCACAAACTTTTGTACATCTCCTTTTAACCCTTCCTAAAAAAATCATGCTTGATTCGATGATAAGTTCTTAAGAAGCCGAATGACCCCTACTTTGGAGAAGCATGGAGCTCGAGATAGAACCCTATTTTTAAGGATTGAATTCTTACATAGATATAATCTATCTTTATACCATAAAACATCTCCTTTCCATACAAATTTTTATGACATGTTTGGATCTTGTTGAAGATTTTGAATGAGATTTTGTGTACCGGGTCATTTTTCCATTCAGACCTTGCATCCTCTATCCAATCCTCCTGTAATATAGATATGGCATACAACAATCCCTAGGCAGATTCATCCTTCCGAGATAAAGCATCAACAACTACATTCTCTTTCCCTTTCTTGTATATTATCTCAAAATCATACCCCAACATTTTTGAGACCCATTTTTGTTGTTCTTCTGATGATAAACGTTGCTCTAAGAAGTATTTCAAACTATCATGATTTGTCTTTACTTTGAAATGTCATCCCATTAGATATGGTCTCCATTGTTTCACTGCATGAAGTATTGCTAACATTTCTTTCTCATAAACTAGTTTAGAGATATTCTTACCTTTGAATTGACGGCTCTTGAAAGCAATGGGTCGCCCTTCTTGCATGAGTACTGCCCCCATACCATACCCTGAAGCATCACATTCAACAATGAATGTTTTTGAAAAATCTGGGGTGGCTAGAACTGGAGTGGTGCACATGGCCTCCTTCAACTTCTCAAAGGCCATAGTAGCTTGCTCATTCCAATGGAAAGAGTCCTTCTTCAATAAAGTTGTGAGTGGTGCTGCGATGCTGCCATAATTCCTTACAAATCTACGATAATAACCTGTAAGCCCCAAAAATCCTCGGAGATTTTTTAGGGTTTTGGGAACCTTCCATTCAAGCATGGCTTTTATCTTGTTAGGATCCACTTTAACACCTTCATAAGAGACAATATGACCCAGATATTCAACCTCCTTGACACCAAAAGAACACTTAGAAGGCTTTGCATAAAGTTGATGTTGTTCAAGAGTTTCCAACACTTTATTTACATGATGCAGGTGTTCCTCCCATGTTTTACTATAGATTAATATATCATCAAAGAACACTAAAACAAACTTTCAAAGAAATGGCTTAAATATTGAATTCATCAAGCTTTGAAATGTAGAGGGTGCATTTGTTAGTCCAAAAGGCATTACCAAGAACTCATAGTGTCCTTCATGTGTCCTGAAGGTTGTTTTATGAATATCTTCATCCTTGATTCTAATCTGATGATATCCAGAACGAAGATCAAGTTTTGTAAAGTAAACAACACCATGTAATTCATCTAGCAAATCATCAATTACAGGAATAGGAAACTTATCTTTAACTGTGTACTTATTGAGTTCCCTGTAATCTGGACACATGCGCCAATTGTCATCTTTTTCCGTACCATCACTACAGGAGAAGAGTAAGCACTTTGACTATGACGAATAAGTCCTGCTTCTAACATCTCTTGAACTATCTTCTCAATCTCACTCTTTTGCATATAGGGGTACCTATAAGGTCGACGTTGGGTGGTTGAGTCCCCGGTACTAATTTGGATGGCATGGTCATGGTCTCTTTTTGGAGGCAAACCCTTGGGCATTTCTCCAAAAACCCTTGAGTGCTCATCTATAATTGCTTGCATATCTGCGGGTATAAATGTATTGGAATGATGTGCTTCCATTGAAAATAGTTGCGCCACAAACCCTTCTCGCACCCTTTCTAAGAAATTTTTGCATCGATGAGAATTTACCATCTACGGCGATTTTGCTCTTAGTCCTTTTAGTTTAAAATTCCTCCTTCTTCGATGAAATTGCATGAACAACTCTTGGAAATTCATTTCAATGGTTCCCAAGGTGGTAAGCCATTGAACTCCTAACACAATGTCTGCTCCTCCCATGGCAATGGCATACATATTGCTAGTTAGCAAGTAATCTCCCATGGTGAGATTAATGTTATGGCATTTTCTGAACAACTAACAATTTTCCCATCAGCAATCATGACTTGACATTCTGGAGCTGGATAAACAAAGTAGTTCAAGCGTACCGCTAACTTATGATTGATGAAATTATGAGTACTTCCCGAATCAATCAATCATTGTTACCCTCTGTTTTTTTAAGAATCCAACTACTTTGAGAGTTTGGGGAGTGCTAATACTGAAATTGCATGGCATGATATTGTTGGTTGGGAATCTCCTAATTCCTCCTCTGGATCTACCTCTTCGTCTTCTTCATTTTCTTCTTCTTCAGTAGGTCCCTCAATGTAGAACAACTTCTTTTCCACACACTTATGTCCTGGTCCAAATTTGTTGTCACAATTAAAACATAACCCTTTGGCTCTCTTTTCTTCAATTTGTTGAGGTGTCAGTCTCATTGGTCGAGGGAATGATGGTGGAAGGGTGCTACGATCTCTGATAGTACTGACAGTTTGTTTCCGACTTGAAAGAAATTTTTCCTCTGCCCTACGTGCCATGATCATAGAGTCTGAAACCTTATGAGGATTAAACATACGCACCTCAGTCTCAATTTGTTCTTTAAGACCCCCAAGAAATAAGTCATTCAAATTATCTTCAGGAATATTTTCCACCCGTAAGGAAAGGTTTTGGAATTGATGGATGTAATCTTTGACTGTTCTGTTTGTCTGAGCTTTGCTAATTGGCTGAAATAATTCTCTGACACACTAGAACTATAGTGCAATTGCAACTCTTCGGTGAATATTGTCCATGTAACATTGAGGCCACTCTTTTTCCTTTGAGCACATAACCATCAATACCAAATGAATTGGTCAGGTTCCAGATACAATGATGCCATGGTAACCTTTTGTCCCAATGGAATCTGATGAAGATCAAAGAAATTCTCCATCTGGTTAATCCAATTGAGTGGATCCTTTCCATCAAACTTACGCATTTCCACTTTTGGAAGCATGTGACGGGCTTGCAGAGTGTTTGTATTTGGATTGGTCATGTTTGTAGATCCACCATGGTTAGTGTGAGTATGATTGAGTTGTGGCTCATTAGGAATGGTATGATGACCCATGATATTGTAGCTAAATTGTTGAATGAAATCCTCCAATCGTTGTCCAATCTTTTCTACATCTTTTTTTTCGCCACTCTACCTTCAAGGTTTCACAACTCTAACTCAAGATGGTGACCTTATGGTGGGTTGAAGTAAACCCTAACCCCGAGGACTCGTAGTTACCCCTTCCGACTCTAACTCCTCAATTATTATCTCATCCTTATCAGGGTTTTACCCGGAGTGATGGAATTCTTTTTCCTCTTGTCGAAGGCCCAGTAGCGATGCCCCAAAAAGTAAGATTTAAGGATCAAGGTCAAAATTTAGGGTTTGATTTAAATAGGAATTCGGCAAAATTTTATAAAACTCAAAGAACGAACTAAAACTTATTTTTAATTTTATTTCTAGAAATGTAAATAACTTTGAAAAATTCCACAAATTGCACCCTATGTAGCCGAATTATGAAAAACCATAAAACCGCTATAACTTTTGCAAAACAAGTCAAAAAGTACTAAAATTTTGAGGAAGCTTACTTGACTGATTTCACCACATCAAAAAAAAATTTGTATAAAAATTAGCTACTGATGTTGAGATATGGACGAAACTTCAAAATTAGGGTTCGACGCAGTGTTGGCCGAGTTCAAGCTCTGATACCACTTGTAATGAAATTACTTGTATAATTCAGATCATGAGAAGAAATATAACACCCAATAACACAATATTCTAGAATAATGATCTCAATATGCAATAATAATAGCTACGCCACTTCGAGGGGGCAACCTCCAAACCATACAATAATACTCAAATGCTCCAATGCTCATCAAATACTACCTACTAACCTCTATATATACTATTCCTATGTTATGGCCAACACCAAGGCCGACTCCACTAATGAAAATATAACATATATGAAAGAAATACATAATGATAAGAAGTTATGATAGTCACAAGTCGGCTATATACATCCAATATAAGATATATGATTAAGGGTGTAGCACGGATTCAAAGGGATTAAGAGATAAAGGAGAAGGAGTTTGAGAAGGCAAGAAGAGAGTTAGAAAGGAAAAGGAGATTGAGTAGTCCAATTAATCCTTTTCCGATCAACACCCAATGTTAAGAGAATTAATGGGCATACATTGCCCCCTATCGGCTTTCAACACACAATTTTGCGGTTGGAGTGAATGCTTCATCAACTTCCGATCCATTCCCAACTACACACTGCGAGGGATGTCAACATGGGGAGGCAAGCGCAAATTAAAACCCCAACTTCAACCTCAACTGCAGATTCACCACCCTTCCCCAGATTTTGGAAATGATATTATCTAAAGTAATTATTTCTTTTTGAAGGCTAAATTTTGTATGTCTGGAATTGGCCTTTCGATTTAAAAACTACAATATAGTTATGATAAGTATATGGCCCAAGTATATTGTATGGCCATGTTTTTGTAATGGACTATGGTAATGTTTACTGAATGAATATATGTCGTCCAAGTTATGTGATTATATTTTGCAAAGATTTAAACTCATATTGTTTCGAAAATTACATTTTTGAGGCGAAAAATAGTAAATGGCAGTTTGCAATTCGCCAATAAACTATATTTGTCATTAATGTAATAGCCGGAAGCCAATAACACATTCTACCAGTACAAAAGAAAATTATGAAATAGTTTCTATCACTGCCTCAATGAGGGTAAAAACCTCACCGTCTAGATATTCGAAGAGAATCAAACAATTTCCAAACTTATTTGATGTGTTGATAAACACAATTAAAATGATGCTCTCGCATCCGCACTTCCACTCGAGTCACTCCAACAAGCATAAAAACCCCGCCGCAACACATGTACAAAAAATACTATCACCAGGTATTATATAAAAAAATATATTACCTGAACTATACAAAAAATACTATCAGTTTTTAATAATACTATACATAGACAGCCATAATATTATACATAATCTACATTACAAAAAATACTATCAGTTTTTAATCTATGTAAAACATCACCTGCAAATACGATGGTGATGGTTTGTATTCTTGCAAGCAGAAGCTTTCAAACGAGTATTTTTCATTTTTTGTTTGGTTGCAGTGAATGGGTGTCTCAACCAGCGACCCAATCTCAGGGTCAGAACTCTGGACAAAGTTGGAGACAGGCATTTAGGTCAGAGACGCTAGATAAAACAAGATCATTTGAGAAAAACTAAATACAAAAAACCATAGCTGATATACAAATTAAAATTGATATTCTTCGTGTTATCTGCCACCAAGCTATGAAATGGGTTTACCTTCTTCGCCATAAGATCCGTATGCATTTTTATGCCAACGATTTTTCATGTTATTTTCAGAAACAATACAGAAGGGAAAAAAACCTTGCGCGGCCAAATAAACGTCTCAGGTCAACCTCAAACAGAATGGTTATTTCATCAAAATTTTCACTTGCTTTGCTACAACCTCTCTATTTCTTTCCCCACTCCAAATCCCCAAGAAAACTTCTATTTTCAAGAATCCAAATTATTCCACTGCCTTTCCAAATCAATGATAAAATAAACTTTGACCAAAACACTTTCGGTAAGGAAAACTTACCCTTCTGGACGATTCGACAAAGCCTTGCCGATTTCCAAGAAAAACAAGACTATACAGGCTGCAGATTACAGTGCTTCCTCTATTGCCCTGTAGAGTTTGTAGGCGTCTCAGTCTGTGTTCCTGAATACCCACAATGTCCTTAATGATGTTTTGCACTGACATTTCTATACCGTATTACCCACAATGGCCTTTACTGAGTTTTAGGCATGTCTGTGTTTTTCTGATTCCAACAAATGGCCTTAACGTTGTTTTGCACTGTTATGATAATTACTGTCATGACCTTGTTGAGTTTCAAGCATGTCTATGTGTGTTTCTAAACACCATCAATGGCCCTTGAAGTCGTGTTTTGTACCGATATAACAACACCAACAACAGTCTTGTAGTTCTTTGAAGTATTTCAATGTGTTTTCGAAATCTGACTCACTTTTTGCTTTGTGTTATTTAGGAACCCACCACTCAATCCTTGAAAGCCACAGAGCCAATGGAGAAATCACAGGAGCTGTCTAAGCCTCAAGAGACCAGTGAAAAGAATGATGGAGCTAAAGACCTGAGCCTTAGTCCTAAGAAGTTCAAACGCTCTAAGGAGGCATTATCAATCCCTATTCTTCGTGTTATCTGCCACCAAGCTATGAAATGGGTTTACCTTCTTCTCCACGCTGCTGCAAGTTCCTTCTTTGTTCTCCACGCTGTTGAAAGTTTCGGTTTCTTCTCCACGCGTGCATGAATAACGAATTGGATAGCTTTCAAACTTGTTTTCTTGCTGCAAGTTCCTTATTTCTTCTCCACGCTGCTGAAAGGGCAGGTTTCTTCTCCACGCTAAGCGCCTAAAGTTTTCTGTTTCTTCAAGGATGAGGGGAGAAAGTCGGTGCAGTTAATGGAGGATGGTGAGGTGTTTACTGGCACCTTCAATGACAATAAAGGAAGCAGAGTCGATGCTCAAGATATGGTTCGCTCGAAAAACAAGGCGATACTGTGCAGATTTAATACGAAATCAACGTATATAGATTTCCCTCTCCTCGAATATCATGGATCCCTTTGTAATAAGTGGCAGAATAAATAGGGATAGGTGGGGTGATTAAGTTGCATGTACTGGTCTCGACCCCAGAAATGGCCAAAAAAGTGACACCTCTCATTGGCTCAAGTATGATGGACGCTGGGTTACGTGGCATATTTGTTTGGAAAGCAAACCATCTCGTAGAGAATTCTCATGCACTTAAATTGACATATTTTTGGAATTTTTGGATTACCAGGTGCTAGGAATAATCTCCCAAAGTTAACTCCGCACCATGAGTGGCTCCTCTCCCATAATACCCAACCATGAAGACTCGAATATTCTTAAAAAGAAAAGAAAGACCACGATTTGTGATTTTTTTACGTGGTTTATAGCATATGGAACTACTTTGGTAGTCTTGTATTTGGAAAAGGAAAGAAAATATTTGCAGTGTCTAGTGGCCTGTTTTGAGTGTGTAAGGTAGTTTATAGTATATGGAATCATTTTGTATTTTTATATCTAACAAAGAAAATGAAAAGTGGTGTCTTTGAGATTTCACTTTGAAATCTAGGACTACTCTTTTTTAAAAATTTCATTCTTTTCAAAATAACGGGTCGTTTTATGTTTTTGTTGTCTGAGGTTGTCTTCATTACGTTAAGATATTCCAAGTGAATCATATGAGCCAATTTCGACAAATACCCACATGCTAAAACTCATTTTATCCCTCCGCCAGGTTTTGTCTGCGAGAATTTTATTTAATTATTTATTAAATAAATAAAGTTCCGTTTAAAATAAATGGTATATAGTTGAACCCTGTTGAAGTTTTTCATGCTAGTATTCCCACATCTCAATAGGGTTTTCACCAGGAATGAATTCAAAGCAATTGTCTACAACTTCTGGCAACGTTTTTTCATTTTTATTTATTTCTTTTTGCATTTGTTTTCGGTTTTCTCTGCAGTCTGTCTGTTAAATTCCTCTTGATCCATTTTATCTGTTCTGTATAGCCTATTTATTTGCTTGGGAGTTCGGAAGTCATTCATGGCCTCAGACAATGGAAGAAATTGATCATGGAGTGCTAACTTCTGACAAAAAGGAAGAATTTAGGCAAAATAAGCTTCTCCCATGCAAGTCGCACTTTTTGGAATGATGGCTTTAAGCTTCCAAGTGGGAATTTTGGTAGTGGCAGGACAGATGAAAATTTTATGCCTACCTAGCAGGGTAAAAATTCCCATGATGAAGTCAAGTCACTTAAGCTGTCAATGAGAATTTTGGTAGTGGCAAGCAGTGGGAATTTTATGCCTGCCTGGTAGGGTAAAAATTCTCATGATGAAAGATAAATCACTTAAAGTACCAATGGGAATTTTAGAGTTGCCTGACAGGGTAAGAATTCCCATCAAGGAAGTTTATTCACCCATGCAAGTCGCATTTTTGAGAAAGAAGCTCTATTGCATGCAAGTCACACTTTTTGGAAGGAAGGATTTAAGTTCGCTGTTAGTGGGAATTTTGGTAGTGGTAGGAAGGTGACGAGAATTTTATGTCTGCCTAGCAGGTTGTTTTTTTCCCATCACTAAAGACAAATCACTTAAGTGAAGGATGGGATTTTTGGAGCTGCCTGATAGGGTAAAAATTCCCATTACTTTGACTTCTTATTTTTAGCACACCCTCTAGCCAAAAAGTGTGACCCATCTTGGCATAATTATATGCATTAAATGATATTTATTATTATTATTTCTAGCTAAGTTTGGCACCATAAATAGGAGGAAAGTCAAAGCAACTTGATGAGCTAAAGAGAAGGCAAAGATGCATGCTAAAAATAAATAAAAGAATTTCATAAAAAAAGCAAGAGAGCATGCAAACTTGGGCGCCCAAATTAAGAGAAAGAACATGGCTTATTATTAAATAAATTACTAAAAATATGAGAAAACAATTATTAAAACTAGCATGTAGTTGACTATATAAGCATGGGATGCCAAAAGGAAGAGATAAATAATTCTTTTTGATGGAGCTTGTTGTCTGGAGGATTTTGAGGCCAAGAGAAGGAGTATTTTGCATTAAAAGTATTTTCCATTGTCGGGAAGCTTCCAGTTTTGGCGCCTAGGGTTGGAGAAGCTTTATTTTTATTATTCCAAGCATCTGCATGTTGGTATAAGTGCACAGGTGAATAAAATAATATTTTTAGCTTGCTTGACATGTAAACAAAGTCTAAAAATAGAGGGCAGCAAGCTTTATAATCAGATCTCGGTGAAGAAATTAGATATTCATGCTATGGACTACATACTTGTCGAGAAAAAATTATTTGTAGGAGTACTTCATTTATGCCCATATTGGTGAAGAAAGCAAAATTCAATGTCTGATACATTGAATATATCTTTAGAATCACTATTCCAAGCATTTGCATGTTGGTATAAGTGCACAGTGAATAAAATAATATTTTTAGCTTGTTTGACATGCAAGCAAAGTCTAAAAATAGAGGGAAACAAGATTTATAATCAGATCTCGGTGAAGAAATTAGATATTCATGCTATGGACTGCATACTTGTCTGAATTATTTGCAAGAATACTTCATTTATGCCCATATTGGTGAAGAAAGTAGAATTCAAAGTATGATACATTGAATATATCTTCAGAATCAGAGGAAGAAATAGATCTAAATCTCATAATTGCAAAGGCTTCGAACAAATTCATCCTCTTGTTTCTTACACAACCCAAGTGAAAGTCATTGCATGGAAAATTCATTTAAAAAGCTTGTGCATGTGCTCCCAATCTTCCAGTTGAAGCCTTCATTGAATTTACTTGTATTTTCCTTCATCAGAAGTGCTTTCCAAAATTTAAAATTGCTCATATGCAATTAAAAATTAAAAATGATGAGTTTTGTTTGAATTGTTTACGGTAAAAATTGCATTGGTGTGTGTACCTTGGAGAAGAACTATAAAAGCTTGAGGATAAGAAGGAAGGCAGTCAACGGCAACACCCGCAAGAAAAATCACGGTCATTTGCTTCGGATCTAGTTTGGTGAGAATCAAAGGAAATGATTCAACAACATATGGGAGAAAAAGGCATCTCAGATTCAAGGTAGTGATATCATTCAGATCATTCATCGCTTAGAGTGAATGAAGCGAAGTAGTCTGCAATACATGTTAGATCAACATGTAGAGTATGGAAGAAGAACAAGACTCGGGAGTGTTCATTTGAACTTTCTTCTAATTTCTTCTCCTCTTTCTTCTTCTTTCTCTTATTTTCTCCGACAAAGTAATTGAGTAATCAATTAAATTGTAAAACTTAAGTGATTGGTTTAAAAGTCGTTACTTCAAGTTACTGGAAGAAGTCAATTACTTGGAAATAGGTGGCAAACATGTAAAATAGAAGGTTCTATTTTTAGTTATAAATCATGCATGTCATGTAAAGAGGAATTCTAGGAAGAATATTGCCAATTGCTTCCCCTTTTCATAGCTTCCACATGTGGCAATTCATTGAAAGCTTCCTATTTGTAATTGCCTCTATACACTATAAATAGAGGAAGAACCTATGGGGTAAAGGATCAAAATTTGTAATCAGTATTCTTGAGTTCCAGAATTTGTGTTGAAACCCTTGATATCTTTTTTGAAAGCTGAGGAATTGAACAGATGCCAATTTCCGGAGAACTTTGTGTCAATGATGCATTGGTTTCTTACTTCTATGTAGATCTTTAGATAAACTTTGCATTATCTAAGATTTAGATTAGAAGTTTTCCTTTCCTTTGATTATGTATTGTGAGATCTATCTGTGTATGAGATCAACTCTGCAAACTATTGGTTGGATTACACATCTTCTTCTCTTTCTTTCCATATTAAACTATTCCCCCTTCCGCAAATATTTCTTTACAGCTGCTTACTTACTGCATAATTGCTTAATTATGGTTCATGAGCTTCACAGTTAAAGTAAAACCCACAAGTAGATATTAGAAAACATAATTGACAAAAATCTTACATTGGAGCCTCACCGGTAAATGAGGGAGATTAATCTCATGACTGACTAGGTTTTAGCTATGCATAAAATCTAGCCAACAAAAATTCTATGTTGTTGATTGGCCTATTTTCGATTCGCAAGGTAGCTTATAGTATATGGAATCACCTTGTACTCTCGTCATGCAAAAGACACTTGATTATATTTTTGGCCTACAAGGTCACTTATGGCATGTGAAACCATCTTGTACTTCTATCATACAAAAGACACTTCATTGTGCTTCTAATATGAGGCGTACATACCCTACCCCCTACGAGGTTCAAACTTGTGACCTCTCTTTCAAGAACACAAGTTCTTCATCATTAGGCCAACTTTAGTGTACCATTGTGACCTCTCTTTCACGAGCATATGATTTGAATATAACTAGAAATTACTCCTCGTTTCAAAGTACATTGGGGGATATGGGAAGATTTATTTTGCTATAGTTAATCACAAAGGAAAAGGATGCCATTTTATGTTTTACAAGCCAATAGACCACCACAACGTAGAATCAAAATAGGTCAACTCATGAGAATAAAAGAATAAATCAACTTATATTTTAAATGATAGTAAGTTATATAGGACAACATGAGTGTGAATCAAAATCAACAAAACTAAATCTTGAGTAACAAAAACATAAAAAATTCCCTTCTATATTTGGCTTCATCTATACTAATTATGTTGATAGGTGTTTTTCCATATTAGAGCGTGCTAATTCGGTTAGTTGTTAGAGGCGTTAATGACAACAATGCATTTGTTCATTGATGTACATCGTATCACAATTGTCCACGTCTCTAAACATTCATTTCAGTCATATTCTCTATCTCCTTTGTGTAAATTTATTTATCATTTTGTGCCACAATTCTATTAAGGTTTTGCAAACTTGCTTGAGTTTTATGAGAAAGGTTATATTTCAGCTTCCTCTATGTAATGAAATTACTTGAATAATTCGATTATTAGTAGCAATAAAACACCAAATAACACAAGATTGTAGATAAATAATCTCAATATGCAAGTGGAATAGCTTAGCCACGTTGAGAGGGGCAACCTCTAAACCATACAATAAGACTCAAAGGCTCAATATGATCAATTACTACCTATTAACCCCTATATATATTATTCCTATGTTATGGCCATCACCAAGGCCAACCCACTAATGATAATATAACATATATGAAATAGATACATCATCATAAGAAGTTATGATAGCCACAAGTCAACTATATAAATCCAATGCAAGATATATGATTAAGGGCGTAACATGCCCCTCCCCTTCAAGCAACATTGTCCCCAAGTATTGAGAAGCTCTAGATGTTATTGCAGGAAGTTTGCATCCTCCCAAGTTGCATCTTCATTGTCTAGATTTTTCCACTTGATCAAATACTCGGTGATGACCCTTGTCCTCAATCGTTTAGTGTGTGTCTGAAGGATGCATTCTGGTTCCAGGATGATTCTTCCCTCCTTGTCAAGCTCTAGTAACATTGTTTGGGTTGATACCTTCTATCCAATTACCTTCTTTAGGAAAGATACATGGAAGACTGGATGAATTCGAGTGGTCGGAGGAAGTTCCAGTTTGTATGCTACACATTCAATCTTCTATAACACTTGATAAGGGCCATAATACTTAGGTGAAATCTTGTTATCCTTTTTTTTTGTTGTTTCAAGGACATTTGCTTATATGGTTGTAAATGCACAAAAACCCAATCACCAAATTCAAAATGTCTTTCACTGCGATGTTGGTCTACCTGTTGCTTCATGCAATTTTGTGCCATGGCCAAATTCTCTTGAGAATAGAAAGAACCTCTTATTGGTGTTGAATATGTTCTTCAACTGCTCGGACCTTAGGTTGGACTCTCAAAGATGAGGTGATGGATGGTGGATGGTACCCATATAATGCCAAGAAAGGAGACATTTTATATGACGTATGAAAGAGGTGTTATATCACCATTCCGCCAATGGTGACCATTGACCCATCTCGCTTGCTTATCAAAGTTAAAACAACGAAGATATCCCTACAAGAACTTATTTACCACCTCTATTTTCCCATCAAACTGGGGACGATAAGAGGAAACTACGAGCTAGTTGTGTTCCCAAGCATGAGAACAAATCAGTCCAAAAATTACTAGTAAAGATAGGGTCTTAGTCACTTACTATAATCTTGGTGTCCCATGTAGCTTCTAAATTGTATCCCTGAAGGTTTTTGCTACTGTACTCGCAACAAATGGATGTGATAAGGCACAAAAATGGGCATATTTGGTGAGTCTTTCCACCACTACCATGATTACATTTTTACCTTCTGATTTAGGAAATCCTATGATGAAGTCCATGAACACCTCTTCCCACCTCTGGCTAGGAATAGATAGAGGTTGTAAAAGACCCGATGACTTAATTGTTTCACCCTTATTTTTCTGATAAACCATGCATTCTGCCACAAATTTTGGACATCCCCTTTTAGCCCTTCCTAGAAGAAATCGTGCTTGATGTGATGATAAGTCTTTAAGAATCCAGAATGCCCCCTTACTGGAGAAGCATGAAGCTAAAATAAAACCCTATTTTTAAGGGTTAAATTCTTACATAGATATAATCTATCTTTATACCATAAAGCATCTCCTTTCCACATAAAGTTTTCTGACTTGCTTGGATCTTGTTGGAGATTCTGAATGAGGATTTTTTTACCTAGGTCATTTTTCCATTCAAACCTTGCATCCTCTATCCAATCCTCCTATAATGTATGTATATGGCACACAACAATGCCTCGGTTGATTCATCCTTCCGAGACAAAGCATCGACAACTACATTCTCTTTCCCTTTCTTGTATATTATCTCAAAATCATACCCCAACATTTTTGAGACCCATTTATGTTGTTCTTAGATGATAAATGTTTCTCTAAGAATTATTTCAAACTATCATGATCTGTCTTTACTTTGAAATGTCTACCCATTAGACATGGTCTCCATTGCTTCACTACATGAAGTATGGCTAGCATTTCCTTCTCATAAACTGGTTTAGATATATTCTTACCTTTGAACTCATGGCTCTCAAAGGTAATGGGTTGACCTTCTTGCATGAGTACGCCTCATACCATACCCTAAAGTATCACATTCAACAATGAATGTTTTGGAAAATTTGGGGTGGCTAGAACGAGTGGTGCACATGGCCTCCTTCAACTTCTCAAATGTCGTAGTAGCTTCCTCATTCCAATGGAAATATTCCTCCAATAAATTTGTGAGTGGTGTTACGATGTCGACATAATTCCTTACAAATCTACGATAATAACCTGTAAGCCCCAAAAATCCTCTGATATTTTTTAGGATTTTAGGAACCTTCCATTCAAGCATGACTTTTATCTTGTTAGAATCCACTTTAACACCTTGATAAGAGATAATATGACCCAAATATTCAACACCAAAAGAACACTTAGAAGGCTTTGCATAAAGTTGATGTTGTTCAAGAGTGTCCAACACATTATTTACATGATGCAAGTGTTCCTCCCATGTCTTACTATAGATTAAAATATCATCAAAGAATACTAAAACAAACTTTCGTAGAAATGGCTTAAATATAAAATTCATCAAGCTTTGAAGTGTAGAGGGTGCATTTGTTAGTCCAAAAGGCATTACCAAGAACTCATAGAGTCCTTCATATGTCCTAAAGGTTGTTTTATGAATATCTCCATCCCCGATTCTAATATGGTGATATCCGAATGAAGATCAAGTTTTGTAAAGTAAACAACATCATACAACTTATTTAGCAAATCATCAATTACGGGAATAGGAAACTTATCTTTAATTGTGTACTTATTGAGTTCCCTTTAACTGGACACATGTGCCAATTGTCATCTTTTCTCGTACCATCACTATAAGAGAAGAGTAAGCACTATGACTATGATGAATAAGTCCTACTTCTAACATCTCTTGTTCTATCTTCTCAATCTCACTCTTTTGCATATATGGGTATCTATAAGTTCCGATGTTGGGTGGTTGAATCCCTGGTACTATTTGGATGGCATGGTCATGGTCTCGTTTTGGAGGTAAACTCTTTCACATTTATCCAAACACCATTGGGTTCTCATATATAACTCGCTTGTATATTTGAGGGTATAAATGTATTTGAATGATGTGCTTCCAATGAAAATAGTTGTGCCACAAACCCTTGCAATGTCCCCAATGGACATTATTTTAGCCCTAAATAGATTTTAGGCAATCCCAACTTTAAATATGCAAAATACGGACAAATTGCAGCCAAACAGAAATATGATTTTTGTAGAAAATTAAACCTAGGTCATCGAACAAAAAATAATGGATAACTCCAAAAATACTTGCTCAAATCTCTTGAAATTTTAAATGGAGCTTGCTAATACAATAATAGATATTATAGAACTGTTTTGGAATTTTCTCGAATAACAAAATACCGCGAAACTTACAACAGGCCCTAAACAACTAAAAACTTCTAAAATTAATATCTTTTGCTAGAAGTTCAAATGAGCTGAAACTTTTGATCTTGGGCCACAAAAATATGAAGAATAATATTCCAAAAATAGTTTTCACACAGCAAACATGAAACCCTAATTTTTCCCTAAAAGTAGGTCACCCAACACATTTAGGGCATCAATTCAGCTCCAAACTTGACAAGCTAGGGTAGATCTCTCACTACCGAAGAATGCCCTGCTAGCTAGGGATGGATCTCTCACCACCGAAGCTAGGGTTCCTGTGGGATCTTACTCCACAAGCTGGATATTTGCAAATAGTAGTTGCACATGAAAGAATATGCATAAGCTACAAGCTTAAGACACAAATTAGAAAATATCAAATGGTATGGAATATCTTTCCCTTCAAGTCGACTTCTCCTTATAAAGGAAGAAGAGACCCAAAACAACCTCTAAAATATCTAATTAGTTCCCAAGGATTTTCCCTATGCAAGCATTTAATATTTTCCCATATTAAATGTTTTTTCCAACAACTTTTTCCTTCTAATGCAAGTCACATTTTCTAGGGGAAATACATAGTAAAATGGGCATTTATCCTTTCTATGTTCCCATTCCCCCTTCTAAGGCAAGTCACCTTTTCACCTAGGATGGATAACAATTTATATTTGGGCCTTTTCCATCCTTGATTTAATAATTATTAAGTCATAAATTATTATAAGTGCTCTATATATATTTTTCCTTTTATTAATGGCACTTTATAATAATTAAATATAACTTAAGCCACCCTTATATTTTTCCTTTGGCCGTCGGGTTGACAAAATAGGCCAAAGGTCTTCGAATGGGAAGGGGATATTACAATCCTCCCTTCCCAAAATTGCTTGCCCTCAAGCAATTCTGATCTTGTTTTGTCCAAGTGTCATGCACAAGAGACAAAACATGCTGAAGTGATCTGCAAGCCTGGCACTGTTCCTGTCAAGTGAACTAAAACTTGCCACCATATATCATCCACAAGATGCTCACATACATATACTTGGAGCAATGGTTCATCAAACTCCATAATGTAAACTTTGGCATGCATCTCATGATGAAAATAAATAGGCAACAATAAATAAGACACGTTAGTATGCTCTTTATACCTTGGAATATCACCAACATCCTCGCCAATCTTGGTCTTCAAAATGTCTTGACTTTGCTGCCCCAAAATCTGAGTATTCGTGTCTACAATGGGCTGAAATTCTTCATAAATCAGCTGCTGCAATAAATGAGATGGCATACTTTCTTCCACACCATCTTTAATCTGTGTAATCAGCCCTCCTTTGAAAGGTATTTCCATGCTCCCGGCTGCCCTCTCTTGAGAAATGACATTCCTCATACCCGCGCCCACTAAGTAAAGACATCTTTTCCTTGAACCCTTGTAGGTGTTGTCTTGATTGAGCAGCTATCAATTCAAAGCAGCTCTAGCTCGCTATTCCACTCCTCACACCTTTTTAGAGTTTCCATTACATCCTCCTTACTTGCATATACAAATTTCTTCTCTTGAGCTGGAATAATTTCTCTAACAAGCAAAGTTTCATTAATGCAATTATTTTTCTCAATGGAAATCATACCTTTTTCTCTATAAGCTTCTTCTTCTTTAAATGAGTTCTTTTTTAATTCAGTAATCCTGGCATATGATGACCTCGCTTGGGCTTGCTACCAATCTTCATCATGCAATAATCTGGAAATGGCATATTATCTCTGAAACCCTTACTCAAAGATTGGTATTTCCTCCAACAAGAATCCTCATCAATCACCTCTATTGGATGCCCTTTATTATTGTTCTCACATTTTTCTTGATTGTCCCAAGACCTGCTTTGATTTAAATTCTGAGTGAGCTGGCTCAAATAAAGGTTAGTGGTTTCCTGTTGTTTCACCATGTTGGAGAACATTTCCTTCATAAAACCCATATTGAAATCTTTCTAATTTACCATATTTAACCCACACAGGCTGGAGGAACAACAACTCTGATACCATTTGTAATGTCCCCAATGGACATTATTTTACCCCTAAATGGATTTTAGGCAATCCCAACTTTAAATATGCAAAATACATACAAATTGCAGCCAAATAGAAATCTAATTTTTTCAGGAAAAATTAAACCTAGGGCAATGAACAAAAATAATGGATAACTGCAAAAATACTTGCTCAAATCTCTTGAAATTTTAAATGGAGCTTGCTAATACAATAAAAAATATTATAGAACTATTTTTAGAATTTTTCAAATAATAGAATGCTGCCAGAAATTTACAAACGTGCCGTAAACAATCGAAAACTTCTAAAATTAATATCTTTTGCTTAGAGAAGTCCAAATGAGCTGAAACTTTGGATCTTGAGCCACAAAAATATGAAGAATAATATTCCAAAAATAGTTTTTGTACAACAAAAACGAAACCCTAATTTTTCCCTAAAAATTAGGTCACCCAACACATTTAGGGCATCAATTCAACTCCAAAATTGACAAGCTAGGGTATATTTCTCAAGATCAAGAATGCCCCGTGCCTGAGGATGGATCTCTCACCACCGAAGCTAGGGTTCCCGTGGGATCTTACTCCACAAGCTGGATATTTGCAAACAACAATTGCACATGAAAGAATATGCATAAGCTACAAGCTTAAGACACAAATTAGAAAATAGCAAATGGTATGGAATATGTTTCCCTTCAAATCGAATTCTCCTTATAAAGGAAGAAGAGACCCAAAACAACCTCTACAATATCCAATTAGTTCCCAAGGATTTTCACTATGCAAGCATTTAATATTTTACCATATTAAATACTTTTTCCAACAACTTTTTCCCTCCTAATGCAAGTCGCATTTTTCTAGGGGAAATACATAGTAAAATGGACATTTATCCTTTCTATGTTCCCATTCCCCCTTCTAAGGCAAGTCACCTTTTCACCTAGGATGGATAACAATTTATATTTGGGCCTTTTCCATCCTTGATTTAATAATTATTAAGTCATATAAATTATTATAAGTGCTCTCTATATTTTTTCTTTTATTAATGACACTTTATAATAATTAAATATAACTTAAGCCACCTTTATATTTTTCCTTTGGCCGTCGGGTTGACAAAATAGGCCAAAGGTCTTCGAATGGGAAGGGGATATTACAATCCTCCCTTCCCAAAATTGCTTACCCTCAAGCAATTCTGATCTTGTTTTGTCCAAGTATCATGCATAAGAGACAAAACATGCTGAAGTGATCCATAAGCCCGGCACTGTTCTGTCAAGTGAACTAAAACTTGCTGTAACCATATATCATCCACAAGATGCTCACATACATATACTTGGAGCAATGGTTCATCAAACTCCATAATGTAAACTTTGGCATGCATCTCATGATGAAAATAAATAGGCAACAATAAATAAGACACGTTAGTATGCTCTTTATACCTTGGAATATCACCAACATCCTCGCCAATCTTGGTCTTCAAAATGTCTTGACTTTGTTGCCCCAAAATCTAAGTATTCGTGTCTACAATGGGCTGAAATTCTTCATAAATCAGCTGCTGCAATAAATGAGATGGCATACTTTCTTCCACACCATCTTTAATCTGTGTAATCAACCCTCCTTTGAAAGGTATTTCCATGCTCCCGGCTGCCCTCTCTTGAGAAATGACATTCCTCATACCCTGCTGCCCACTAAGTGAAGACATCTTTTCCTTGAACTCTTGTAGGTGTTGTCTTGCTTGAGTGACTATCAATTTAGCAGCTCTAGCTCTGCTATTCCACTCCTCACACCTTTTTAGAGTTTCCATTACATCCTCCTTACTTGCATATACAAATTTCTTCTCTTGAGCTGGAATAATTTCTCTAACAAGCAAAGTTTCATTAATGCAATTATTTTTCTCAATGGAAATCATACCTTTTTCTCTATAAGCTTCTTCTTCTTCAAATGAGTTCTTTTGTAATTCAATCTTGGCATATGATGACCTCGCTTGGGCTTGCTACCAATCTTCATCATGCAATAATCTGGAAATGGCATATTATCTCTGAAACCCTTACTCAAAGATTGGTATTTCCTCCAACAAGAATCCTCATCAATCACCTCTATTGGATGCCCTTTATTATTGTTCTCACATTTTTCCTGATTGTCCCAAGACCTGCTTTGATTTAAATTCTGAGTGAGCTGGCTCAAATAAAGGTTAGTGGTTTCCTGTTGTTTCACCATGTTGGTGAACATTTCCTTCATAAAACCCATATTGAAATCTTTCTAATTTGCCATATTTAACCCACACAGGCTGGAGGAACAACAACTCTGATACCATTTGTAATGTCCCCAATGGACATTATTTTACCCCTAAATGGATTTTAGGCAATCCCAACTTTAAATATGCAAAATACAGACAAATTGCAGCCAAACAGTAAATCTAATTTTTTCATAAAGTTAAACCTAGGGTAATGAATGAAAATAATGGATAAGCTGCAAAAATACTTGCTCAAATCTCTTGAAATTTTAAATGCGCTTGCTAATACAATAAGATATTATAGAACTATTTTTGGAATTTTCTGAATAATAGAATGGTGCCATAAATTTATAGCGTGCCCTAAACTACTGAAAACTTCTAAAATTAATATCTTTTGGTAGAGAAGTCCAAATGAGTGAAACTTTGGATCTTGGGCCACAAAAATATGAAGAATAATATTCCAAAAATAGTTTTTACACAAGAAACACGAAACCCTAATTTTTCCCTAAAAAGTAGGTCACCCAACACATTTAGGGCATCAATTCAGCTCCAAACTTGACAAGCTAGGGTAGATCTCTCACTACCGAAGAATGCCTGCTAGCATTTAGGGATGGATCTCTCACCACCTAGGAGCTAGGGTTCTGTGGGATCTTACTCCACAAGTGGATATTTGCAAATAGCAGATTGCACATGAAATAATATGCATAAGCTACAAGCTTAAGACACAAATTAGAAAATATCAAATGGTATGGAATATCCTTCCTTCAAGTCGACTTCTCCTTATAAAGGAAGAAGAGACCCAAAACAACCTCTACAATATCCAATTAGTTCCCATGGATTTTCATGGTCATGGATGGTCATGGGTGGTTGAATCCTCTGTACCAATTTGGATGGCATGGTCATGGTCTTGTTTTGGAGGTAAACTCTTTCACATTTATCCAAACACCATTGGGTTCTCATATATAACTACTTGTATATTTGAGGGTATAAATGTATTTGAATGATGTGCTTCCAATGAAAATAGTTGTGCCACAAACCCTCTACACCTTTTTAAGGCAATGTTTACATCTCGATGAGAACTCACCAACCTGTGAGAACTTTTCTCTTAATCCTTTTAGTTTAAAAGTTCTCCTTGTGATTGAAATCTTGCGAAAAACTCTTGGAAATTCATTTCAATGGTTCCTAAGGTGGTAAGACACTTAACTCCTAACACAATTTCTGCTCCTCCCATGGTAATGGCATACATATTGCTAGTTAGAAAGTAATCTCCCATGGTGAGATTAATGTTATGACATTTTCTTGAACAACTAACAGTTTTCCCATCAACGATCATTACTTGACAACTGAATTTGGATAAACAAAGTAGTTCAAGTGTACCGCCAACTTATGGTTGATGAAGTTGTGAGTACTTCTTGAATCAATCAACATTGTTACCCTTTTTTTTTAAGAATCCAACTACTTTGAGAGTTTGGGGAGTGCTAATACCTAAAATTATATGACATGATATCGTTGGTTGGGGATCTCCTAATTCCTCCTCTGGCTCTACCTCTTCATCTTCTTCATTATATTCTTCTTCATTAGGCCCCTTAATGTAGAACAATTTCTTTTAAGCACACTTATGTCCTGGTCCAACTTTGTTTTCACAATTAAAACATAACCCTTTGGATTTTTTTCAATTTTTTGAGGTGTGAGTCTAACTGGTCGAGGGAATGATGGTGGAAAGGTGCTATGATCTCTAATATTACCGACGGTGAGGTTTCCTACTAAAAATTTTTTTCCTCTGCTTGGTGTACCATGAGAATAGAATTTGAAACCTTATGAGGATTAAACATATGCACCTCATTCTCAGTGTGTTCTTTAAGACCCCTAAGAAACAAGTCATTTAGATTCTCTTCAGTAATATTTTCCACCTATAAGGAAAGGTTTTAGAATTGATGAAGGTAATCCTTGATTATTCTTATTTGTCTTAGCTTTGCTAATTGACTAAAATATTTCTCTGACACACTAGAACTATAGTGCAATTGAAAATCTTCGGTGAATATTGTCCATGTAACATTGAGACCACTCATTTTCCTTTGAGCACATAACCATCGATACCAGATGAATTGGTCAGGTTCGAGATACAAGGATGCCATGGTAACCTTTTCTCCCGATGGAATCGATGAAGATCAAAAAAATTATCCATCTGGTTAATCTAATTGAGTGGATTATTTCCATCGAACTTACACATTTCCACTTTTGGAATCATGTTACGGGCCTACAGAGTGTTTGTATTTGGATTGGGCATGCTCAAAGATCCACCCTGGCTAGTTTTTCTATTACTTTGACTTGAAGATCCACCTTGGTTGATATGAGTATGATTGAGTTGTGGTGATTAGGAAGGATATGATGACCCATTATATTGGAACTAAATTGGTGAATGAAATCCTCCAATCATTTTCCAATATTTTCTACATCTTCTTTGTTGGCCACTCTAACCTCAAGGTTTCGCACTCAAACTCAAGTTGGCTTACCTTATGGTCCGTTGAAGTAAACCCTAACCTTGAGGACTTTGTAGTTACCCCTTCTGACTCTAACTCCTCAACTATTATCTCATCCTTGTCAGGGGTTTTACCCGGAGTGATGGGATTCTTTTTTCCTCTTATGGAAGGCCCCACCATGATGCCCCAAAATGGTAGGATTTAGGGATCAAGGTCAAAATTTAGGGTTTTGGATTTCAATAGGAATTCACCAAATATGAAAAAAATCAAAGAACAAAATCAAACTAATTTTTTATCCTATTTTTGGAAATGTAAAGAACTTGAAAAATTCCACAAATTGCACCCTAGGGAGCTGAATTATGAAAAAACATAAAACCATTATAACTTTTGCAAAACAAGTCAAAAATTCTTGAAATTTTGGGAGGAGCTTACTTGACTGATTTTTCCACACCAAAAACAAATTCAGAAAAAGTAGCTACCAATTTTGAGATATAGTCGAACCTTCACAATTAGGGTTTGATGCAACGCTGATTGAGTTAAAGCTCTAATACCACTTGTAATTGAATTACTTGAATAATTGTGATTATTAGCAGTAATAGAACACCAAGTAACACAATATTACAGATAAATTATCTCAATATGCAATTATAATATCTTAGCCACTTCGAGGGGGCAGCCTCCAAACCATACAATAAGACTCAAATGCTCAATATGATCAACTACTACCTACTAACCCTTATATATACTATTCCTATGCTATGGCCATCACCAAGGCCAACCCACTAATGATAATATAACATATATGAAAGAGATACATCATGATAAGAAGTTATGATAGCCACAAGTTGGCTATATACATCCAATGTAAACTATATGATTAAGGGCGTAACACTCTATACTATTTTACAAAGTTCTACAGATCTACAAAAATATGAAAATACCATGTTTATTCGATTGTATTGGAACATCTCCTTGTTTTTACGGTGCTCTAAAAAGTATCTAACATCATCATCACTTTCACCACTCACGCCTACTACACAGAGTGGCTCGACTAGATATAGAGAGAGGGGCCCCCTCCCCGAACTCTCCTCTTTATATTGCGAGTATCCCATATATGGGGCCCCCTCCAAAGAATAGAGGGGATACATGGCATTATCATATAGATCTATAGGGTGCCGAATATAGAGCATAATCAAGATGTCAATTCAACAATTCTCATTTAGGCAAGAAGGTCCGCCGAGGCCATGGATATTAAGCTCGTGTTTCTCGATTTATCTTATTGCATCATGTGAAGTCGTAGAATATTTTCTTCATATAAATAAAGATCCTAACCACTTCAAGTTATCATCCAAAATTCTAGATCTCTACATATAATCACTTATTCTCTAATGTCCACATTCATTCCATGTAAACTATCATATACGTGTGAATCCTATAAGTCGCTTATTTGTATCAATCTTGCTTCATATATTCATAGTCATTCATAGATCCATGTACATCATTTGAATACTCGTTTGTTCTTATTTCTCAATTGGATAATGTCCAAGACTGGAATGATCGGAGGATAATTCAGAGGACAAAATTTCCTAAAACCTCCCAGAATTTCCACCGTGCGTAAATTAACTCGAGAGATTTCCGATGACTACAAGAACACGGAAAATGAATCCCGTACACGAAAGTTGTGGCTGGTCAAAGTTTGTCCAACCCTTGGATGAGACAAGGTCAACTAGCGAGTCACATTATGACATGGCAAAAGAGATAATCGGGCATAGACGAAAAATCAGGTTTGTGTTTTGGACCTCCAATCTTAGATGCTCAATGTCATCATTTCGCTCGATCGAAAAAAATATTGCCACATGGTGGATCCTCATGGCACCATGTGATCTCGCCACCACATAGGCCTACATTTCCACATCATATCTCCGGCTTGGTCAAGCCAAGTGGCAAGTTGGAAATGAGCTCGATCAGCGAGCTAGACTAGCGAGTTCATGGCAAGCTACCCCTACAACTCAAGCGGGTTCACAAGCCATCACAATGACTATTCAACAAAAGAGTGAAGAATGTGGTCGAAGCCACATATACATTGGAGCGAACAAGCCTATTTAAATTCTACCTTTATCCACAACCCCGCAAATGTGGGATTAATATGCCCAAGCCAAAATGTGGAGTGACACGTGGATGTGGCATAGCGCAAAGAGACCCAACAGATGTGGTGGGTAAGTGTGGTGACAAGGTGACGTGGTGGACACTAAGATGCCAAAGGAGGGGTCAAAGCCCACATGGATGGCGCATAGACAACGCAATACAAGGGTCAAAAAACCCGACCAAAAGAAACAACGAGGGCGGGATTAGAACCCACAACCTCCCCGTCGACATTGAAGTGACCCAATTGGTTGGTGAATAGTTGGGAGATAAGGCATTTAAGCCCAATGTGCGGGTGGCCAAGGCTATAAAAACCCTTCCACTCCTCCATTTGAACATCAAGCTCCTCAAGAGCTTCAGGGGCAGCAAAGGGGAGAATTTATGAGAAGCCTTAGCATATTACGGCAAGATTGGAGAAATAAAGCCCTATATTATTATTTATAGGCTTTATGGAAAAATAAGAAGGCATATTTATTTTATAGGCCATATTGAATATATGAAGACCTATATTTTTGTATAGGTATGGAGAAAACTATGTAAGCCCTATATTTATTTTTATATAGGCATTATACGAATGCTTAGGGTGAAAAATAAAGGCCCTATTAAGATGCTGAAGGCCTATTATTATTTGTTGATAGGCATATGAAAAAGTATGATATTATTTGTTATCGACATGTTGATCACATAAGTCCTATTATTTAATAGGCACATGTAAATTGCGGGAGTTATTATTTGTTAACTATCGTCATTGGTAAGGCCAAATCTACGCCTTATTCTCATGTTGGAGCCCAGAGACGCCATGGAGTTAAGGGATGTGAAGAAGCACCACAGAGTAGCAGAGAGCTCATATCCTTGAAAGTACGTTGGACGTATCATCAAATCATTGGCTATTGAGGAGGGTCATTATCTCTATAGAGCTTGTTTGTGACATTGGATCAACTTAACTCTGCGAAGAGTTTCGTTTTCCATACAATAGAGTGAAAGGAGGTCATCGTCAACACCATACATCGAATCAATCGTAGCTCTAAATAGAGGCTTATTCTTTTTGTGTTACATAGTGAAGGAGGATCGTTGTTGTCTGATGATATTTGGAGACTTAGCACCATACATCAGAGGCATTGAGGTCATCTAGAAGGAGACTTAACACCATGCAATGGAGGAGTTGAGGTCTTCTAAAAGGAGACTTAACACTGTAGCCAAGGTAAAGAGGTCTTCATTATTGCGGGATTTATTATCAATAACTCGCCGAAACTGTTGTGGAGCGCCTAGATTCTGACTTTGGAGCCATGGGGTATTTCGCATTAGAGATCGAATCTTTAGCATAATAACTTTTCGTGAAGGAGGTTTTTGTTCTTCTGGTATTAGGTTTATTATAACTTTAATTGTGATTTTTACTAGAGTTACAATTTAGAAGTGAATAATAAATTAGTTCGGTATTCTGAACCCGAAGATGTAGGCATTCTGCCAAACTTTGTTATCAACCTTGTCGATTGTGGTTATTATTCTTATTGTACATTTGATTAAAGTTGACTATAATGGGGTAATTTGGTAAGAATAATTAATTATTTATAAGGGTCCGTGGTCGAGGATTTTTTTGCCGGTTTATGGATCATGGAATTTCAAATTAGCGAAGGTCAAATCAAAATTCATTGATGGCTTAGCTCTTTCCCATGGTCTGTAAATTTTAATATTTTCTATATGATTTGTTCACATACATATATATAATATATTAAGAACTATATAAAACATACGATTTTCCAAATTTTCATCTCGTCATTGTCTATGGTTTCTTAAAATTTTCACCTAGGTAATATATGGTTCACAAAAAATGGCCCACAAAGATGTCAATTTCTAGGCCCGATAGTGTCAATAGTTGAAAGAGAAGAAAGTGTTTCCTTACAAATACAATGTGCAAAACAAAAGGATAATTAAGAAAAAATGTGGCAACTAATATTCCTTTACAAAACATTTGATAAATACTTCATTAATAGTTTTTATCATGTTGATATGGTTTTTTCCAAACAAAATTGAATCGAGCTAATTCTAATAGTTATAAGAGACGTTAATGAGGCAATGCATTTGGTTGTTGATGCATGATAGCATCAAAAACTATTTGCATCTTGCAATCCATTGGTTGAGAATGGTGTTTGACCCTATTTCCACTCATTATGTCTCTTTCATCTATGACTTTTTCTATATTATTGCCTTATTCCCCTGTCGTTTGTGGATTCTCATCTTATATTCAAAAATATTATACATTTTGGACCCTTGCCCTCTACCATGTGGTCCCTTAACCCTTTATTAACAAAGCTACCGTGTAATCAAAACCTCTCATGCCCAAAGCATTGCTTCATCTAGGGGTTAAATTTGATGACCACCTTTGCCTATCAAACAATTTTTAGGTGAGATTAATTTTCTAATATTGCCATTCAAAAATTTGCAAAACAATGTCATTAATACACTACTAATAAAATATATAAAAAAATGTTTTTATGTTTATTTAACTATTTATATATATATATATATATATATATATATATATATATATATCTCTTCGTATATTAATATAGTTTACATATAATTCTATATAAAATGGCATGAGTCATCTTTTACAAGTGGAAGTCATATTAGATGGTTATTTAAAAATATTTACAAGTGTGTGGTCATTGATGCATGGTTGTGTCACAACCATCCACTTGGCATCCTTTATTGCTTTGTACAGGACACACCACTCTTTTGGCATTCTTTCTTGTCCATGTGGTATTCTTTCTTACTTTGTTATTGTCTCCAATGAACATGCACGATACACACTTTTTTTTTTTATGTGGCTCTTACATGTTTACTTGTCCTCTTTTTCGACATTATAACTATAACTATTGAAATGGTTATATAAGGATTGCTCCTATCTAGTAGTCAACAAACATTGCATTAAATAGGATAATTATTTATATTAATATGTAAGTTTGTAACATAGTTATTACAAATTAGTTTTAATTTAAGTATTAGTGTGCTCTCGAGGCCAAATATGGACAACCAAAATTGAAATATTAAAAGAGAAATAAATATTTTAAATCAAATTAAATTAAATTTGTTGTGCTTAAGGACTTCAAAGTTTTTTTTTTTCAATTATTAAGTGTACATGTGTCTAGCTTGACCTCACAACTCAAGTTTTTATGTATACACATTATTGTATTGTCATTGGGTTGATTGTCTCCACTAACTTCACCTATTATAACCCCCTTCAAATCCAATCATGTTGTGCTCACCCTGTGCCACATGTAACTTAAGAATTTGACAAATCATTCAAGGTCACACACCGAATGGAAACTTCATATAATTTCAAGTCCCATGTTCGAATGACAATTGGTATCATGATTAACCATGCAATAATAATGAATTCATTTTTGGCATTTATTGTTTGAAGGAATAATTATGGTATATCGGATATGGACTGTGGATCTCAATGTCAACAATTTTTTCCATATGTCCTTCACATAGTTCTCTGCCCTTTCTCCTTTGAGTTATTAGCACAAATGAAACACGATCCATATGTGGCTTACCAGAAGAAAGAAGAGAATCATAGATGTCGAAGAAGGGATTTGAGTTATTTGGGAATTTTGAATGGATTTACTTTCTCCATTGGATTTTTGGTTATATCCCCTTTGAATCCACTCACGTTGTATATGCCTCACATAATGTGTGATAGCATTCATTTAAAATATAGTCTAGGTTGAAAGTTCTTGACACTTTCACAAACGATTTTTCAAAATCTATTTTCAAATGGCCTAAAGAGTTTTCACTTCTTTCTTCAACGCATTACCTACTTTTCCTCCAACATTTTTCCTTCCCATGTAATTCTCCTCATTTTGACCACTTTCTAATCACCCTAATTCCTCCTACAATGTTTCTCCTTTACTCCCCCTATTGGCATACACATTTCACCGCTCATGCTTGATTGTCGTCATTATAATCAAGACATAAATGTGAGAAACAAAAGCAATGTGAAATCAAAGAATCATGTAAATATTTCTTCTAAATCCTCTTATTCTTGAGTTACACAAAACAAAACATCCTTCAATGGCAGTTTAAGTTCCTTGAAAAATGCTCACAGTGGAAGGTGAACAAAGTCATGATTTTCCATGAGAAACAAGAAAATAATAAGAACAATTCTAGGTCGTGTGTTTAAATGCTAGTGATAAGAGTGTTATCACTAGAAAATTCAACCTAAGCATTGGGAGTCTTAAATTACAAGGGCTTACTTTCAAATCTATCTCAAGAGTATGTTACCTCAGGATTTACACCTCACACCCGCTTTCTTCTTAAGCAATTCATAACAATGACACGTGGTCCATATTACTCCTGTAATGTTTCTCCTTTACTCATCCCTATTATTATTTCCATTGCATTGCTCAAATTTTAATGTTAGTGTTTAGCACAAATACTCACATTAATTTATTATATTATTAGATTAGTGTTTCTATTGGATGCCGAGTTAGCCAATATTTTTTCCCTTACCTCTCTTTGACATGGACATGCACATCAAGCTAATGAATTGAAAATTGAGATGATGACCGAGGAAACTTATGAAAACTTTAAATTAGGTATATATTGCTTTGTTTTATCTCTCGTTATCAGTCCTGCATGTAGTTTCAAAATCATGACCGACCGCATGTAAAGAAATAGTGGGAGAATGTGACTAATTTTAGAACCCAACATGATGAAGAAAACTACCCACCTAAGTACTAACGTTCCTTATATCCCAATTTTTGCTTTTTTTTATTATATTCAACACTATATTCAAAGGTGGGCTTTAGAATAAATGTAAATCCCTAATTATGATTGAAAATTAGAAAGGATTTATATTCAAATTATTAAAGTAACATTTAATATATAAATATGAACATATAGTAAATGATTAATATGTATGATTAATTAGGGCGCATGTTAAATATAGTAAAATAACAAGAGAATAATGTACTTAGTTTTTTAATACTTTAACAACTCATTTGGGTTTGAAAATGGGAGAAATATGTAATAATTTGATATAGATATCTCATTTCCTTTGTTGGATCTTTGTCTCTTATTTAAAAAATCCACTATAATGGACAAAATTGACCATAATGGACACATCCATGTTGCACGGACTTCTCATGTGCTCTTCGTGCCTTTGTTTCAATCTTTGCACCTTTCTCTCAATATTCTCTTCCCTTTTTCACTCTTGATCACTCAAGATGTGTATGTAGGTTCGTGTGATAATAAACCCTAGATTTTTTGTATGAGAAATTAGATTATCATTAGATAGGGGAATATGGTCACTTATTTTTGGTTCATGGCACCCCGCACCACCTACATTTCCTGCGTGAAGCTCAAATCTAAATTTAGTTCTCCCACCTATATGGAAGTACAATTGTGTTTTTCAACTATATGTACACAATTAGAATTTGGTTTTTTCCACTCTTGACCATGTTTGCTTTGACTTGGATTTGGAATTTTTAACTTGGTTTTGATGTTTCATACTTGTTTAAGAATTGCTTCTAACGTATTCTCTTACAATAGAGAAGAATAATAAATTGTTCTATGTTTTGATTGTGAAGACTAAATGTATACGTTATGAGTGCAAAATAGGTTGCAAGTGAGTAATAGGTGTGAGATGGGTGAATTTGATTTGTATTAATATTGTTCCAAGGGTAATATTTTGCACTAATGTCAACCTAGAGGGAAAAAATGAACTCATGGAAAGTTGCACATTTGAAAACTTGATTCTTAAAAGGTTATGGATAAGATCGACTAACATGGACAAAATTGACTAGTGGTTTTGTCCTATTAGATGGTTTTGTTTGATAAGGATAAAATTTTAATTGATGATTTGGAAAAGTTTGTGCAGGAGGTAAAAGGTGTTTTATCATGACATAAGTATTTTTTTAGGTGAATGAGTAGTAAAATGAGGTATTGTAAGATTTATGATATAGTGAGATAGTGTGTTTGAGCTTGGTTTATGTACACAAGTCATGTATAAGGGATATAAGCCAAAACCAACATTATCACATGTCAAATAACCAAATTTTGGTGTCTATATTTTCCCCCTTTAATCTAGTAAATGAAATTTATTAGTTAAATGAAATACATACATGAGTTTTTAGAAACACTTTACCTTTTCTCGAATGCTCGAATGCTTGAGAGATATCCCAAGTGAAACATACACAACAAGAGTGTAGTCGATGTCCATATTATGAAAATTGAAACTTTAACTTTAGTTCTTGAATTTAAACTAAATATAGAGCAAAGGAGTATACTTGTGTGTCTAGAAACCAATTTCTCTTTATGAAGATTGAGGTTTCTAAAAGGAACGATAACCAAATCGTACTCAAGCCAAGAACACGAGATGATAATCAAACACCACGATCAATAAGATGAAAGCAATTCGCGTAATAGCTTTACATAAAACCTTTGCAAACAAATGAGCAGTAATATCATATATTATTATGGAACTCAATGCAATACATTGAGAATGGGCCTTGCTTAAATAGGCAAGGAATAACAATCTAAGAACCAGTCAAGGTCGTAGATCAAGCCATAAATCAAGGAAATAACTAGTCATCAAAGAACTAGTCAAGACCATAGATTAAGGAAAGAACTAGTCAATACCATAGATCAAGGAAAGAACTATACCTAACAACTAGATAATATCTCCTAATATCTAAATAAGATAAAAGAAATATCCACACACATAAGTGGGTGAGGATAAATACAATAAAGGTAAATAAAGTACCTAGGTGAACATGAGCTAAGGTAAATACCTACTCTAACACCCCCCCTCAAGTGAAGTTAGGGGCAAAAATAGAAGTGGCATGTCCACAGTATGAGTCCCAACAACTAGGCCTGATGAGGTACTCATGTACAATAACTGGGGAAAAAAGGGACACCGTAAGGTACCCAAAACCAGTAACAACAAAGTAAAGAGAGTAAAGACCCACTCCAAGGCATCCCAAGAAGCTTGGCTCAAAAACTCGTACAATGCTGAAGAAGTTTGGTGTGTACTGTGGTCTGAATCCACTGCTCAATCACAAAACTCAAAAACAACTGACACTGGGTTTCACCAGAATAGCTCCATACAAGGAGACTATCAATGAAGTGATGTCAAAAGTACAAAAAATACCAAACATAATTTGATCAACTGCTGCAAATAGGTGTGCCATGATCCAAGAACAATAACCAAAGCAACAAGGCAAGGACACAAACTTCCAGAGTGTCACGATCTAAGAAAAGCCAAGGTAACAAGGCAAAGACACGAAACCCAAAGAAGTAGGATCAACACCACACCCTCCCATACTACTGAATGGGTGGAGTGACGCTAAATCTGTATGAGCTGCCCAAAATTAACTACTCGGACACTGACAAATGAACACTAGGCTCCACCATAATAGCTCCCCCATAAGAGAGACTGTCAACATACCAAAAGTGTCAAAAATACAGATACAAAATCTCTCAACAAACAAGAGAGATACACTACACTTGCTAAAGAAAAATGCTCAAAACAAGAAGCATCACAATGCATAAGGTATAGAAAGTGGAGCAAGAGGCCTAATGGTGGAGGAGCCATGCCTATAGAGTCCTCTCAACAAATGCCTATGTCGCCTCCACGAGTGATCAAATATCCACCCCAAATCAACATGGATGGATGAAGAAGATGCTTGCATATGACTTGGTGCAAAATGTACAGTGGGTGCATGCAAAAGACTAGAAAAATGTGTGTCAGGTTGATCATGTCTGATAGCTAAAATCTCAGGTTTCTCAAGCCTGAGTGAAGATGTAGAACTCATGTGTTGCTCATGATCCTCAAAAAGAGTCGAGCGAACAAACAAAGGAGCTCTATCAATGTGTGATCCCAATGAAGTATCTGCATGAAAACTAATGTCATGGTGAGAATTCCACTTAACATATGGAAGAGAGGAAATAATACCCTGTGAATGTCTGCCAATGACTCTGCTAGTGAGACCCATAGAACGGAGCACGCGAGAACTAAATGCAGTGGTATGGTTTTAAAAATCCATGTAGTTGAGAAGAAGTAGGATACACAACATGTGGAACTATAATAGGCACGAGATATGGAAGACCATGCAGAACAAGCTTCACAGGTGTATGAGCATCAACAAAGCAGAGAGCAGGACTCAAAGACTGACATATCAATGTCAGTGGGTTTAGGAGCAATAGCTGCAAGTGGACTAGGAGCATGGATATGGTTGTCCATAATATGATGGTGATGCTGTAGGCTAGCAAGTTTGTTCTGCAGGAAGTGTATTATTGTATCTTTATCATGAATGAGTGATTGTAGAAGAGAATTTCACTTCTTGAGCGATCTATTTTCTTCCACAAATTTTACAATATCCTCTTGAAGTCCACATACTTCAGAGAAAAGCATATCATTCTCATAATCCATGATAGGTACAAACTACAACTCCCAAAAATTTAGGACATTGGGCTCAGCTGAAATTGCGTCCACAATTGATTACAACACTCCTCCATATTTGACACTTTATAATTATAGTGCAAGTCTCAAAATAAATAACTCCAATGGAAAGAGCACGAAAAAACAAGCACTTTTATAAAAAACAACACTCAAAACCGAGTTACCGATCAAAAGATACAAAATTTTTAATATTTTGCTCTGTTATTTATTTTAGTTGCCACTAAAACAAATAAATTGTTGTTGCCTTCACCACACAAATAAAATTAAAGGGGGCTGAAGTTAAGCACCTACTAGTAGGAATCACAAGTTTTAAGCCCTCATATGACCATACCATATGACCAAGGGTTAAGGACTTTAAACGCCGCAACCGAAAATTGTCATCTGCAGAAATGACCGAGTTTACAATTGATCTTAGTGTTTTCACGCCTTCCGGATCCAATGGAAGCCTCTGTTTTACATAAAAATGCACGCAGCAACAAAATACAACCAAATCCCAAATATATGAATACACAAATAATTTATTTGCAAAATAAAACTTACAGAGATGATGTCAATAACAATCTCCAGCTCTGATACCATGAAAGGAACGATAACCAAATCGTACCAAGCCAAGAACACAGATGCTAATTAAACACCACAATCAATAAGATGAAAGTAATTCGCTAGAATAGCTTTACATAAAACCTTTGCAAACAAATGAGCAAAGCAATATCATATATTATTATGGAACTCAATGCAATACATTGAGAATGGGCCTTGCTTAAATAGGTAAGGAATAACAATCTAAGAACCAATCAAGGTCATAGATCAAACCATAAATCAAGGAAATAACTAGTCATCAAAGAACTAGTCAAGACCATAGATTTAGGAGAGAACTAGACATCAAGGATCTAGTCAATACCATAGATCAAGGAAAGAACTATACCTAACAACTAGATAATATCTCCTAATATCTAAATAAGATAAAAGAAATATCCACACATAAGTGGGTGAGGATAAATACAATAAAGGTAAATAAAGTACCTAGGTGAACATGAGCTAAGGTAAATACCTACTCTAACAGTTTCTTAGTGAATTATTCGAGGTAGATTGTGTTGGCTAAGGCATTGATTTAAAAACTTATAGAACGCCCTACTATTCTCGAATGTTTATGAAAATATATTTTAAAATTTATCAGTTTCTATCCTTTAGTAACTTTATGAAAACTTCAAAGTAGGTATATATTTTTTTCATTTTATCTCTCGAATATGAGTCCTCGCATGTAGTTTCAAAATCACAATCGATCACATGCAAACAAATAGTGGGAGAATGTAACTAATTTTGAACCCAACATGATGAAGAAAAACTACCCATCTAAGTACTAATGTACCTTATATCCCTACTTTTGCTCAGCTTTTTTAGTATATTCAACATTAAATTCAAAGGCGGGATTTACAATAAATGTAAACCCTAATTATGATTGAACATTAGAAAGGATTTATATTCAAATTATTAAATTAACATTCGGTATATAAATCAACATACAAAGTAAATGATTAAGATGTTTGATTAATTAGGCACATGTTAAATATAGTACAATCAAAAGAGAATAATGCACTTAGTTTTTAATACTTTCGTAACTAATTTGGGTTTGAAAATGGGAATAACATGTAAGAATGTTGATATAGATGGCTCATCTCCTTAACTAGATATCTGTCTCCTCTTAGACAAAATTGACCATAATGGACACGCCCATATTGCATGGACTTGTCGTGTGATCTTTGTTCCTTTGTTTCAATATTTTCACCTTTGTATCAATCTGCTCTTCCCTTTTCACTCTCGATCACTCAAAATGTGTATGCATGTTCCTATAATAACAAACCCTAGCTTTTTGTACAAGAAATTAGATTGGAATTAGATGGGGAGAATATGGTTAAGGTATTTTTGGGTCATGGCTCCCTTTCACCACCTACATTACCTCATGTGGAACTCAAATCAAAATATAGTTCTCCCACCTATATGGAAGCATTATTGTTCTTTTCTCAAGTATATATATGTAATTAGAATTTGGCTTTTTCATTTTTGACCATGCTTGATTTGACATGGATTTGGATGTTTTGAATTGGTTTTGATGCTTCATACTTGCTTAACAGAACTTCTAACGTATTCTCTTACAATAGGGAAGAATAGAAACTTTCTTGATGTTTAGATTGTGAAGACTAAATGTATACGTTGTGAGTGTCAAGTAGTTTGCAAATGAGTAGTAGGTGTGAGACGGGTAAGTTTGATTTGTATATATATTGTTTGAAGGGTAATATTTTACACGAATGTCAACCTAGAGGAAAAATAAAAAAACTCATGGAAAGGTGCGCATTTGAAAATTTTATCATTAAAAGGCTATGGATAAGATCATCCAACAGGGACAAAATTGACTAGTCGATTTTGTCCCTATTAAATGGTTTCGTCTAATAGGGATAAAAGTTGAATTGATGATTTGGAAAAGTCTGTGCAAGAGGTATAAGGTTTTTTTTTCATGACATAAGTATTTTTGTAGGTGAATGAGCAATAGAATGAGATATTGCAATCCTTATGATATAGTGAGATAGGGTGTTTGAGCTTGGTTTATGCACATAAGTCATGTATAAGGGATATAAGCCAAAACCAACATTATCAAATGCTAAATAACCAAATTTGGGTATCTATATTTACCCCCATTTATTATAGTAAATGATTTTTTTAGTTAAATGAAATGCATACATGAGTGTGTAGAAACACTTTACCTTTGCTCGAATTCTTGAATGCTTGAGAGTTGTCCCAAGTGAAACCTACAAAACAAGAGTGTAGTCAATTTACATATTATGAAAATTTAAACTTTAACTTTGATACTGAAAATAAAACTAAAAGAAAGAACAAAGAAGGAGTACACTTGTGTGTCTAGAAACCAATTATTCCCTATGGAGATTGATGTTTCTTATTAAATTATTCAAGTTAGATTGTGTTTGTTGAGGCATGTGGTGAAATATATTATTGTTGAACAAGTGCATAATTAGTGGTGATCAATCCCCAATTTTAAAAACCAAAAATAGCCACCGAGGTTGGTGGCACAATAGATCTCACTTGTGATATGAGTAGCAATAAAAATGTACCACTTAAAAGGGAGAACCACTTTGTCGATTCTCTAGGAATGATGCCAAGATCGATGGGTGTCATTAAATCCAATGTACATCACACGTTCCAACTAAACCACACCATTACATATGGATCTAGATTCTAAGTTTGCGCGATCAAAAGGGAATGAAGTATGCTCATGTCTACACCATACTCATAGTAATTGATAATATTATATAATTAAAAGGGAATATAAGATATGGATTCCCTCATAATTGATAATGTTGAATTTTTAGAAGAGAATAACATGTACCATAGAATATTTACAAATTATATCTATAAATTGAATTCCACCATGAACTGGGAGTATGTTGTCTGTATTTGTAATAAAATGCAATGTAATTATATTAAATATTGTATCATTTTCTTGATTTACTATCTAAACTATTGTGTATTATATATATTTTTTGATTTTTTTGAAATAGACCATTTAATTTGTAATGGAAAATATCGCTAGAAGGAATAGAATCGCTCAATCGATCATGTCTAAGTTTGACAATTTTTCCATCATCAAATTTTATTTCAAATCAAGCATTTGTATCCCTATATCTTGTACATGTACCCTTGTTCACTAAATTTTGTATTTTATGTAAGAGTATGTATTCTACAATAAGCCCACTAGATGCTCCCTCTTTTAAGGAGAGAGAGATATATTATAAATCGATCTTCTTAAAATAAATTTGAACTATAATGTAGTCACAAAATCTATGCACTTGGGTACATTTCTAGGTCCTAAAAGCATGCTAGAATTTACATGATTCCTAAGCAAGAAAACTAGTAATTGACAACTCCTCTAGCCTGTCACTTTGTCTTCTATACTTTTATTGGCTTTATACATTTTACACTCTCGTCGACATTTATTTGTTTTATCTTTCTATGGCCTCGGACACCGGCGCCCGATTAGGACACTAGCGCGTGTGCTTCTATCCTCCTAGGCAATATTTTCCCTCTTTATCATTTTCTTATCCTTTTGGACCCCTTTCGCTTCTTAATTACTTTTTATCACTCTAGGTTGGCCTTTCAGTTGTCAATTGTGAAATTTAAACAAGGGAATCATATAAATACATAGTTATGATTACAAAATAAAGGACCAATCATTAAGCATTACATACTACCACCTAATCTTGCATTCAAAAGGTGCAAAATCACTTCAAAAGCAATCATCTAGCACATCCATTCAAGGGAAATGGCTGCATACTTATGCGTGCATGACATAGGAAGGGCAAGTCTATACTATTCCATCCACACATATTATGCATCTATTACATTCTAGATCTAGCCGCTATCATTTGTGCAACTTGCACAAGGAATGCTAGGGAATTATTTCTACACACACACAAGAACCACATGGATTCTGAGATGTAGTGCATAACTCAGTCATAAGTTCACTCTTCAGGTGACCACCAGGATCAATCTGACTCCCCATTCTACATTTTTCTTTCTAGGTTTAATGTGGTTCGTGAGTATGTGCAAGTGAACTTCTTTCTTATATGTTACAGGTACAGTCATTGATCATACAGTGAGTCCAAAGTGATAAACAAGGACCAACAATGAATTTTATCTCGACACTAAAAGATACATATCCAGAGCACCTACACAAACACTAGTGCCAGATCCAAACACTAGCATCTCGGTGCTCCTAACCTCTTCATTTCACATCTATCCTAAATCAATTAATTACCCTACCTCATTTCCCACAAAAATACACTTCAAATTAATCAAATATAATTTGATTAATTATCCATTTCAAATCCAAAAAATAACCTAATCCTCACCACATGTCATTATTCTCCATGTTTTTCTACTATTGAATTAAAAATTCAAAATCAAATCCTCACCCACTCTTCATGGTCCCCACTCACCTAAAATCCTCCACTTATGAATTAAAAATCTAAAATCAAATCCTCACCCATTCTTTCGTGGTCCCCACTCACCTAATCTTGCCCACATTTTCAAACCATGATTACTTAAATTACTCTAAGTTAATCACTCCCCATGCTATAAATATAACCTTACCCCTCCCCTCTAAAGACACAGAGAATAAGCTTGAATGCTCTATCTAAGTTCTTGCATCCTTTGAGAAAAGAACATCCTTCTACCTTGTCCTAATGCCCAAATAGCCTCATCTTGAAGCACCCCAAATCCATAATCCTTTTACCCATCTTGGTGCAAAGTAAGTGGATCATTGTTGCAGAAGGCCTTGCTCCATCTTGAAGAAAAGCACCTACATATCATGCAATCGGGGCTCAATCCATGTTTCCTAGCCCATTCTGAGGTTTTCTGAATGTGAAGGAGGAGGTATGATTGTTAGTATTTTACTTCCTTGTTAGTAGTGCATTTTTCCTAGCTTACATTCTGGCATGCCCGGTTACTTTTGATCTGTTACCATTAATTTCCCAATTAGTGGTTTTATTTATTCTTTGTTTATTATTGTTCATTATTATCTCCT
Organism: Taxus wallichiana var. yunnanensis; assembly: GCA_018340775.1. Classification (NCBI taxonomy): domain Eukaryota; kingdom Viridiplantae; phylum Streptophyta; class Pinopsida; order Cupressales; family Taxaceae; genus Taxus; species Taxus wallichiana. Next base: position 696,799,330 of record CM031244.1, on the reverse strand, counting down.
TTTCCATGCCTTATGGCCTTCTTTGGTTAACCTTCATGTTGTGGGTAGTGTTTTTGTTGTGCGGTGTCTTGTGGTGCATCTGCAGGTTGTAGTAATAATGACATTACGACGCTCGTCATCTCTTTGATCTTCACAAGTGCTCAATGTCTGGCAGAAAGAACATTCATCCCCTACTCTAACTACTCATGGGTCGCCGTGGATGAAAACTTTTGGTATGGGAAACCAATCCGAAAGATTCATTTTCTATCTTTCCTTTGTTTTTGCTACACAATTTAATTCTTGATAATCAAAAATCTTTATTTTAAATCACTATACTTTTATTATCCTAATTTAATATTTTCCTTTGTTTACACAACCCAAAAACAATAAATTTTTTTACTTCTTTCCCTATGGTCTTCAACTATATAAAATCTACACACAAAACATGTCTAATCAAAAATATTATTTCTTTTATTATTTTTAAAAAAAATCATGTTTTCAAAATAACCAAAAATATATATTTATATTTTAATTTATTTATTCATTTTATCTCAAATCTATATAGCTTTTCATGTTTATGATATAAACATATATATCAATCTTAGTTTATATAGGTTTCTTCATTTAAATAAATAAACACTAAAATAAAATATATGTCCTAATCCTATTGCCTATCACCCGAACTCCCATCTACCTCACTTCCCATCGCTCTTCTTCCATCACCCATCTTCCTTCCACCTTCCACCCAACTCTTCCACGACTCCCTCAACAGACTCCTTTCCCTCTGAGCTTCATCCCCTTTCTCCCCCAACTTCCCATCCACCCATCTCTATTTCCTACCCCCACCCACTTTCCTCTTCCCATCCACCTCCCTTCCCCCATCACCCATTCTCCCTTTCTCCCATCTCCCGACTCATCCTCGAGCTCCTAGCCAAGCTTCTTTCACCCCTCTCTTTCATGAGCTCTCCCCACTCCCTCGGCCACAGTCCCAACCCCACTATCTTCCCACCACCTCCTTCCCCCATTTCCACGTCGACTCCTTTCCTATTCTCCTCTCCTCCAACCCTCTCCCACCAATCACCTCTCCCACCTCTCTATTCACTTCCCACCCCGACCACTCAACAATCCCCACCCCTTCCACACCAACTCCATCCCCGCCTCCGACTACTCCTCCATCCTCTCCACATACACACCTCCATCCTCCATCCCCCTCCCACCGAACTCCCTCACAGTCCTTCCTCTCTCACCGTCCACCACCCATATTCCTTCCACGTGGACACCCAACTCTCTCCATGTCCATCGCCTTCCCCACACTCCCACAGATCCCTTACCGACTACCCACATCTCATCGCCCCCTAAACTAGGCTCCCCACGAGCCCTCTCCCTCGACCCCCGAAATGTATGTCCACATGTAGCACTCACTGGATCATCCAATTCATTGTGACAGAGGCCACATCCATATTTTCCTGAAGACAAATCAAATGCACTACTCGATCATTTAAATTTGACCGTGAAGTTTTAGAATACACCACTAGATATGGATGATCTACCACCTATCGTAAACATGTGAGAAAATCAAAGATATGAGCATAATTGTTGACTAGTGTTTGTACATCAATGTATGTGTTAAACTGTGATTGAATTTACATATAAAATCTTGATAGAAGTCCTCTTCCCTTGCATCAAATGCATCCCATCTTAAACAAGCTATTTTAGGTGGAAGGGAAAGATCTGCTGCCCATTCAATCTTTGTACACCTGAGAACTATACTATTTAAAACTTTGTACTTGAGAAGAATCAGTTGCTTTCAGCCTTCATGCATGTAGCCCCATTTCTTTATTGGATTTGCAACAAACTTATTCCACTAAAAAAGTGAAGCGGGGGTGAATGACCACATTCATCACACTTCTGCCCATCCTTCCCAAAGCAAAGCATCTATCTTTGTGTTGGTTTGAAAGTTGTCAAGATTTATACGGTTCAATATACTTGAGCATTTGTAGACCTTGACTTTGTTTGCAGTATCCTGGTTGTTTGCAGTCTTTCTCTATGTCAAATCAATTGTGAGAGGTTCTGAGCAAGATGGGCATGATGGTTGTCCCGTAATTGAAATGTATTCTTCTATACAACCTTTGCAGAAAGACCGTAATGGGTCGAAATATTTTTTCCTCTATGACATTTTTCACTGATCTTCCATCCATATCCATGACATTCCACTTTTGAATCATTTCATAAACATAAACATCTAATAAAGTTTATTAAGTCTTATTCTCTACGTAATTATTTTTACATTCTCACTTAGATTTATTATTAGGACTAACACTTAGGTCCTTCGCCCATATTTTCCTTCCATTCTCAAATTCACTTTCCTCATGTTCTATTGAGTATGCCTTCTACGTCCATCCTTTTAGTCAATATCCCATCATATATCTACGTTCATATTTTTCCATTCAATTTGTCTTTGTCCTCCTTCAAGTCCTCATTTTTAACATATAAGTCCACATTTTCGTTGTCAAATTCCACACTTCCTTCCAACTTGTCTTTGTGCTCCTTAAAGTCCACATTTTTGGCATATAACTCCACTTTCGAATCACCTTCCCTTGGTTCGCACACCATGGTCGCTCTCAATTTTTTTAATTCTTTATTTTTATTTTAATGAATTCTAACTTGCTTACTCTTATTCTTATTTAGGTCGTGTGAATGCTTAGTTGGTTGTGTTTATATTACTTAGGTCCCAACAAATCGTTACTCTTGACTCATTCATGTTAGCTATTTGCTTACTTTATTGTATTTAACTACAAAAACATTAGAAAATTTAAAAACTACAATCTTCACATTTTATTTTATCAACTTACTTTTGTGATTTTTACCACTTCGTGATCAAAATTAATTATTTTTTGTGATCATTCTACTAATCCTATGTGGAGGTACAAACTACTCATCATTTTCTTGCAGGACCCTTTTTAATATAGGACCTATTCACACCTCACTTGCCACACTTATTAGGTTTGCATTCCTGTCGTCTTTTGCACACTGGAAGCCACCCAGGCTCTGCAAAACAAAATTTTTTTGCCTTACATTCCAATTTTTCACGACGACACTTTAGTAACATTTTTAATGCTCTCCTTTCGTTTTTTTCTTTTCTTTGTGAAGATAATCATTATTACTATTTCACAATCATGATTAATTCTAATACTTATTAAAAACATTAAAAAAATTCACAAAATCTATTCCAATTGTATCCACGTATGCTCTTTTCCTACGCCTTGAAGCGATTTGGAAAATCAGAAACAGTTACGATTGTTTAGTTTCTTACATTGCAGGATTCATTTCCTTATGTTTCTTGCTATTGTCTCAATCAATTTTATTTTATCACATTATTGATATATGTTCGGTCGTTGGTTGTGTATGCTCTTTTCCTGTGCCTTCGAGTGATCTGGAAAATCAAAAACAGCCACGAATGTTTTTCTTCGTAACATTTCGTCTGTAAGAAAATGACTAATTTGTTTTTTTACAGGACCACATTGCTAGAATATTATCAAAAAACAAAAAAAACAAAAAAAAATCCCGCAAAAGTACCACCATTAAAAGAAAATTGTTGAAACCAAAAAAAAAAAATTAACACGCTCAGGTACGCAATTATTTTTTATGCTAGTGATTTATTTCAAGTTGGAAAGAACCCTACGATATAATCACATCATCAATTTTATTTTTGCATGTAGTAGAGGTGGATTTCATCACCACCAAAGCTACACGGTGATGTGGACTTGACTACCACGCACCAACAACATTTGCATCTGCATTACACTTTGAGACCTAGTCTCAACACAACATTCGGTATTTACCTCAGCCCCTGCTCTTCACTTACAGGTAATGTTGTCATGTGACACATGTGAGTCATGCCTAAATAGTCAGAATAAAGAAGAAGCTGGGCATTGTCCCTGTAAATCTTTGAGGAGTTATAAGGACACCATACACATTCATCCCCCATCACCTTCCACCTTTTCACAAAACCTATTTTGGACGTGGTGATTCACTCAAAGTAGGAAAGTAAGAATTGGTGAGTCTCCTCCAGTGCTCTAAGGGTTCCCCGTACCAATTCTATCCCCATACAGAATTAGGTATATCAGACTAGGGTATATCGGAGGATGCATATTTTTGGAGTAATAAGAGCCTGCATCCATCATTCCACAACATACTTGTATGATTGCATGAAATAATGATCATTCCTAAAGAATTTACCTCCTAAGCCAAAACAATTTGATCCACATGATTGCTTGTTGTTTGAAAACAAAATAGTTTAGCATTGTTTTATCATAAAACTTGGTTGATATCAATGTGTTCATTGTAAAATTTCAAACCCTAGTTGTGTTCCACAAAAAAATCATTTCTCAACCAATTCAATACCAAGCGAAAACATCCAAACAATCCAACAACGCAGACCAAAACATCACACCGATTTCATTAGCTTGCTTCAGCCAACAATACATCTACCATAGCTTGTCTTCGGCTATATCCAACTGATATTGAGTGACTAGCATTCACTCCCCATATCGTCAATTGTCAAAACATCCTTCATAGCTTGTTTCAAGCTATATCAAACTAATATTGGGTGACTTGTTTGAGTTCACTCATTATTTTTTCCACCATCGTGTTTATCCAAATCACAACCAACACAAATCCTTTCATAACTCATTTTGAGTTATATCACAACCATATTGAGATTAACCTATTTAGGTTACTCTCCCCATCAACAATCCAAAGCTTGTTCAAGCCAAATCTACACAACGTGCAACAAATTCCCTAATAACTCGTCTCGAGTTACATCACCATCATATTGAGATAAATTGTTTGAGTTACTCTCCTTATCAGTCATCACGAGCTTATTCGAGCTAAATCCAAAGTAATCAAGTTCTCATTTAATCACACCTGCTCAAAATTCCTACCCACTTTTCAGCTTAATCAGGCACATTTCATCATGGTATTCACATGTAGTCACAATCATGAAAATGACGATGAAGAAGTCACACAACCAGAACTCACCAATGAAGAACAAGAACAAGTCAATAGGGTGATAGAACAAAACAAAAATGAATATCTATTACGCATCCTAGCCATGGGGGAAAAACTACCCCCTGACTTTGGGACTAAAAATTTAAACAAACTTATCGACAATGGTGAATCAAGTTATCACAACGAAATACCAAACAATCCAAATAGCTCTTCTTCGACGACGTTATTCACTAAAATCTAAGACTTAACAAAGAAACTTGAGGAAGCAACTGCTAGAGCTGAAAGCTTAAGAGAGCCCAATCCAGACCCCAATACTCACGACATTCTTGATAAACCGTCCCCCGCCTCTCCATTTACACAAGAATGGAAACATATGAAAGACACCATTCAAGGACTACAAAAACAATCAAAACAATTCAACTTTGAAGAATTGTGTCCTTATCCATTTGATACAGAGATATCATGCTTACCATTTATGTCATCCTTCGAAATCCCAAAGTTTGATAAATACAAAAGCAAAGGTGACCCCGTGAACATGTCAAGGAATTTTACATGCAATGTAGGAAGTTTCCTATCGAGACACATACCTTTTATGATTATTCCCCCAAAGTTTAGGAGGACAAGCTTTAGACTGGTTTTTCCATCTTCCCAAAGGGTCGGTCACGACATTCACAGACTTATTGGAGAAATTTTTCAAACATTTTTCCTATAACTTAGACTCATAAATAACCATGCTTGATCTCTGTAACACTAGGCAAAGGCCAAACAAAAACTTTTCCTCCTTTTTACAATGATGGCGAGGAATTGCAAGCCGATTTCCCTGCTCAGTACCTAAGAGACAACTAGTTAGCATTTTTGTTCCTAATCTCAATGTTGAATTATCATTCCACATGCAAATGCATTTTCTGAATAGTTTCAAAGAAGTCATTGAAAAGGGCACACAAATAAAAAATCCCTCATTTCTAAGGGCTTACTTAAAGCACCCTTTAGGGACCAACCTTATCGAGACACCCTCAAAACAGGAAAAATCTAAATTCTTTAACCAGAATAAAAATATAGTCAATGATGGCATTATTGATTCCCGCCATGTCCAAAACATTCAAAACAATCCCATCAACACATTAAAATCCAAACAACCAATCATAATCCCTAGAAAGGAAGTTCCTTCTCGGGACCGATGAAGATAGTTCACTCCTCTCGGAGAAATTCTATCTAGTGTCTTTCATCATTTGGAAAATGCCAATATGATTACATATCCCATCATCAAACCCTTCGAAGAAGGACAACCCAAACCAAATTGGTATAAGGAAAACAAATATTGTGATTACCATCGCATAAAAGGGCACTCTACAGATCGATGCATGCAACTCCGCCATTACGTCCAAGACTTGATTGAACATGGAGACATAGAAGTTGAAAATACTTCTGAGACAAAAAAACCTAATGAAAAACTTCACATGTTCAAAAATCCCTTCCCTAACCACGATAAAAATTCAAAAGATAAGGGTCAATCATCAAGAAATGTTGAGTATGACTCATTCATCTTCGACCATAGACTATGACCAAGACTTAGTGGCAACTATAAAGATCGAACCGATGTGTGATCACCACTAGACAAAAAAAATGTGGGTCCCTATACAAAAAAAATATGCCACTTCATCCCCACATCACCTTCTAATCCACCATCTAATTCCATTCTAATTCCTCCACAACCTGCGCCATCATTCAATATTGTCAAACAATTGAGAAGACTCTGCAACACAAATTTCCATCATGGAATTACTTAATTCTTCTCCCACACTACAACGCATCCTTATGCAAACATTGAATAATGCTTGTGTCCCCGAGGACATCAATTCACAACAATTCTAGGATTTAATTGCACATCTTATAGTCCCCAATCCTATTTTATCTTTTGGTCCCACTGACCTTCTTAATCCCAACATCACTAATAATCATTCTTTATATGTCGAGGGTTATATAACTCATCGTAAGATCAAGCGTGTCTTAATCGACAATGGATCCGCATTGAATATTTGTTCCATGAAACTTTTATGTTATCTAGGTTACACTGAAAATGATTTACAAAACAATATCATAACCATTCGTGGGTATGATAATAGTGAGAGAAAGTCTGAAGGCACAATCATGTTGCCTCTCCAAGTTGGACCCATCACCTTAGACACGGTATGTCATGTAGTGGATGTAGAAGTTGCATATAACATTCTCATCGGCCGACCATGGATTCATGCCATGAAAGCCATCCCATCAATGTTCCACCAATGTATTAAATTTCCTCATTTGGACAAGGAATTTACGTTACGTGTGGATCCCCAACCCTTTGAGTATTGTAGATTCCTCAAAGGATGGTATCGACATGATCACTATTGTCCATCAACAGATAAGTATGCTCCACCTCGCATAATCCCTAATGAAACACACATCGATCTGGATACACTCCCTAACAATGATTTGAAACCATCATCTTCTAACCAAAACACATTTTCCAATCCATTATCTTCCGCTAGTCAACAATCTTCAACCATTCCTCCTCCCACTAATCAATCATCTTCTTCCACTAATCAAGCTTCTTCTTCTAGCAACAATTATTCTTCCACCACACCATCTTCTTCCTCACCTAGCCAACCTTCTTCATCCAACCACACCTCTTCTATTAAGATACCTTCTCTTGTGAATAATCAAACTTCATCCTTCAATCCACCCCCTTCTTCTTATAACCCATTCTCTTCATCTTTTAAAACTACCAAACTGACTTCCCCACCACATGAGGTACCTATTGGTCCCCCATCCCACACATTTAAAATCATTGACACAGATGCGGTGAATATCAATTTCAAAAGATGGAAGACTCCTTTTATATCAACAAATCCCCACATAGCTATGGAAAACCTAACGCTCCACATCTAAGAATCCATCCCACTTACCAAATGGGACAATTAGTTTGGAAAAATTTAGTTATCTTGACAATGAACATATTCCAAGCTCTTTAAGATCTTGGTTATATAATGACGACTTTTTCTCCATGTTATGAGTCCCCTCAATTTACCAAAGCTCATCGAATAATGAAAAACATGTGATGGAAGGGTAAATGACTCAATCCAAATGAACAAGGTCATTTAGACCCGATCAATTACACACAACATCACGGTAAACATGGTCTAGGTTTCAAGGTGTTTGATGTTGCTCCTATAATAATTTCAAGTGATAACGATGACACCAGATTCTCGATAATGACACCCTAGGTCTCCACGTAGCCTATTTGAGGACCTCGCTGAAACACATCTTTACTTTGAACATTTATCTGTTAATGTCATCAATTTTGAGCCTACACATCCGACTCTCATAGACCATGGCCAACCACATCATGTGGCCATGGACATGTTCCAAAATGATGAAGCCATCGAAGAATTCCTTGGAACTCATGACCAAATCCCTACTTCCGACCATAGAAAAGGATTTGAAATCAATCTAAATGAATCGGCCTATTTTGGCGAAGAAATAAAATATTCAGATCCTTCACCCTTAAAAAATTTGGATCAGAAGCACAAACAGAAAATTTCCCATAGTCAAAATCTCACCGCCACCCTATCAAACAAACATGTCAATAAAAAGTCTCAACATTACACACAAAAATCTTGTACCAACTCCCTAAATCACCCGACACCAATGACCTACATCAACCATTAGCATCATTCTCTGAAAAGGATACATCTAAAATGCTTGTAGAAGAAACTAAAGACATAAACATTGGCACCACCGAACAGCCAAAAATTTTACAACTTGGCATTAGTCTGTTTGACCAAGAATGCATGGAATTCACAACACTCCTTATTGAATTCCAAGATATATTTGCATGGACATATAAGGACATGCCAAGCTTAGACCCATCTCTTGTAGTACACCATCTTGTGGTACATCCGGATGCAAAACCTGTAAAGCAAAAACTACGTAAAATGCATCCCCAAGTTGCATTTCTTATCAAATCCGAACTCGAGAAACTCTTGGAAGCTAACTTTATCCGACCTATTGATTATTTAGCATGGATATCTAACATAGTTCCCGCCAAGAAAACCCCAACATTAAAATATGCACAGACTTCCGAGATATCAATAAGGCTTGTCCCAAAGATGACTTTCCCTTGCCAAATATAGACATGATTGTTGATTCTACGGCAGCCATGAAATGCTCTCCTTAATGGATGGATTTTATAGTTACAATCAAATACGTATTGTTGAAGGGGATCAACATAAAATGACATTTACTACACCATGGGGCACCTTCTATTATAAGGTCATGCCTTTCGGCTTGAAAAATGTTGGTGCCACCTATCAACGAGCAATGACTGTCATCTTCCATGATATGTTACATGATATCATGGAAGATTATGTTGATGATATATTAGCAAAATCAAAAACACGAATAGGGCATCTAGGTGTGTTGAGACACATTTTTGATAGATTACGTGAGTATAAAGTTCATCTTAACCTAAAGAAATGTGTGTTCGGAGTAACCTCTGGTAAATTATTAGGGTTTATTGTCTCGCGAAGAGGAATAGAAGTGGATCTTGTAAAATTTAAAGCCATTATGGAAATGCCTCCTCCTCAAAACCTAAAACAATTACGTAGTCTTCAAGGAAAGATACAATCTATTCGGTGTTTCATATCACAGTTGGTGATAAGTGCCATCACTTCAACTAGTTACTCAAGAAAGATGCACAATTTCACTGGAACCACGATTACCAAGACTCTTTTGCTAAGTTAAAAGAATACCTCTCTAGCCCACCTGTTCTTATGTCACGGTTGCTTGCGAAAAACCCATGTTGCTTTATACATCTGCCACTGAACATGCCATAGGAGCTCTATTAGCACAACATAACGATCAAGTAAAATAATAAGTTGTATATTACCTTAGTCGAACACTTATTGAGCACGAAGTACATTATTCCCAAATCAAAAAAGTATGCTTAGCGGTTGCCTTTGCATTCCATAAGTTACATCATTATTTGCTCAATCACACAACTAAGTTGATTGCCAAGATTGATCCTCTCAAGTATCTTTTGTCCGACCCATTCTAAAGGGGAGAATGTCTAGTTGGGTTATATTACTTTGTGAATTTGATGTTGAGTTTGTTCCGTAGAAGGAAATTAAAGGATGGCCCTTGCAAACCAACTTGCTAAGGCACCCCTTCCTGGCATATAACCACTTCATTTTTATTTTCCTGATGAAGATCTTCTACACATAGACATCACGCCGCTTGGACTCTATTTTTTGATGGATTTTGTAATCTCCATGGTTCGGGGTTGGCATTTTTCTTATCACACCTAGCGGACATGTTATACCAAAATCATTTTTCTTAGCATTCCCATGTACCAACAATATTGTAGAATATGAAGCTCTAATCGTAGGATTAAAACTAGCTATATCTTGAAATCTTACTGAATTAGTTGTATTTGGTGATTCTTTACTTATCATCAAGCAAGTTCTTGATGAATACCAGTCAAGGATGAAAAATGTATCCCATATAAACGCATGGTGGATAGTATTCAAGCTATTTTTGATTAATTAGCTTTGATCAAATCCCCAAAATTCGTAATAAATATGTCGACACTATGACAACCATCGATCCCTATTAGAAATCACATCTAGTCAACCCTGCACATTTTCTCGTAGAAAATATCTTAATGCCTACCTATGATCTTCTGAAAAGACTATGGTATGTGATATTATGGTTCCAAATAACCCTTGGTACCATGATCTTTATACCTTCATTCATGATAAAAATTTCTCGCCGACATGAAACCAATGCATAAACGTGTTTTAGCACAACGTGCCTCTCGTTACACCATTTTAGTATAAACTCTTTATAAATGAGGATATGATGGCACCCTGCTCCGATGTCTTAATCACGAATAAGCCTCAAGTGTCCTAGTTAAAGTCCATTCGGTATGTGGAGCACACACGAATGGTATAGCTTTAGCCAAGAAAATCCTGCGAGTTGGATATTATTGGCCCACCATGGAAAGTGACACATGCCATTTTGTCAAATGATGTCAAGCATGTCAAAAGAATGGAAATATTATCCATGCACCTTCCCAAGCTTTACAATCAATAAAAACACAATGGCCCTTCTCTTAATGGGGACTTGACCTCATTGGTAATATCAGACCAACATCGTCTGATGGACATAAGTTCATCATTACCGCTACTGATTACTTCACTAAATGGGTGTAAGTTATGCCTCTCACTTATGTTACTAGTAGCCAAATATCAAAATTCATTTTTAATAATCTCATCTATTGATTTGGTATTCCATCCGCTGGTCGTAGATAATGGCAAATCATTTAAAAACCAGGATGTAAAAGACCTAGCCAAACATTTTCACATCAAACTTAAGTGGTCCACTCCATACTACCCTTAGGGTAATGGTCAAGCAGAAGCAACCAACAAGACTTTAAAATCCATCATGGAAAAATTGTCAACACCCATGGACGTAATTGGCATACTCAAATTTACCCCGCTCTTTGGGCTTATCGTACATCTTACCACACACCTACCAGAGCCACCCCATTTTCCCTTGTTTATGGTTGTGAAGCCATTTTACCTATTGAGATAGAAATCCCATCCTTGAGAATCTCCCTTAAAGATGTAATTAATGAGGATGAATACCGACAGTCACGGCTTCAAGAGCTTGAGCTTCTCGATGAAAAATGACTTAATGGTCTCAATCATCTTCAAGTCTATCAAAACCGATTGCAACACAGTTATCATAAAAAGGTAATACCCAAAGAATTCGAAATTGGCAACCTCGTTTTAAAATAAAATCAAAAGAATACCACTAAAGAGCAAGAAAAACAAGGAAAATTTGAGCCTAATTGGTTAGGACCCTATGTAATTACAACTAAATTTGGCTCTAGAGCCTATAAGTTGGCCACTGAAGATGGTTAAGATCTTGATGAACCAATGAATGCAGTTCATTTAAAGAAATTATATCCTTGAGATGTTCACTATTCCGAGAAACAACGACGTTTGCATTGTTCCTTTTGTCTCGCTTACCTCCGAATAATTTAAATTTATTCATTTCATGTGCGTGTGTATTTTCATTATCAAAATCACATCTTCATGTTTATCATCATGATACATGTGCTAACATCAATCCTATTAAGTCTTGTGAGTATCATACTTCTTATAATATCTCCCATTTTCAGTTGCTTTCACATATGGTCATACCTATAAGCTTACTGATGGTAATATATTCCCTTCAAAGACATTTTCTCTCTCATAACAAATCTCTAAACTTCTTCTTTCCCCAGTTCGTTTGGTTTTCCATCTCAGTCTTCGGTGTTGAACCCTCACATCCTACTAGTTGTGTGTGGTATTTGAGATTGGGGGTGACATTCCTTCCCAAATACAAAACACTATTGTAAACTTGCATCAATTCAATAAATTATGAATAATTCATTGTCACATCTTTCTTCCTTCAAAGTATTTGGTGTTGAGCCCACACTTCTTCTTGGTAGAGTGAGACTCGGGAATGGAGAAAGGTGCCCTTACTCGTCTATGTCTTGTCTTCGATGATAAACCCTTGCCTCTTATAGGTGGCATGGGCAAAAACGTAGAGGGTCATTCTCATAAATGCATAAAAATATTACAAAAAAATATATTTTAAAAAAAAAGACAAAAAGGGAATTCACTCACCTATGTTTTGCCTTTGGTGATGAGCCCTTGCTTCTCACTAGTAGCATGGGGCAAGGCATAGGGATTCATTTCAAAAATACAAAATCTTATAGTGCTTGCAATTCTAGAATCCCCAAAGAAGTAATTTAGATGCCTAAGTGAAGAGAGAACTATCCCTTCACCTCATATCTTACCAATCAAGCAGGCCATGTAACTATCTAAGTCTAGCACATGACTCATAAAGTGAAAGCTATTTTTGAAACCGGTTCAGTAATGTTATGGAGAATTGAGACACAATTTTCCAAAGGGATTATTGTTAGAATTTGTCTCTATATTCATTATCTACCTCCTGCGTCCTTCTTGATTCTCGGTGATGAGCCCATGCATCTTACTAGTTGTGTGGATTCAAGAATGGAGTTGGAATTCTTTTCATCATATCATCACCACCATATCCTTCCAATGGAATGAGAATTTGTGTTATTCTGAGCATGAGTTACCATGAGGAACACAGTACATGCGGATAATATCCTGATTTATCACCTCTCAAAATAAGTCTGCACTCTAGTCTATAAATTGCCAATAACAGTGTAAAAATAAAAAAAAATCAAAAACATTCCAAAATCATTAAAAATAAAAAAACATTAGAAAAATACAAATATCCAAAAACATTTGAAAATCGTCAAAAATCCAAAAACATTAGAAACAATCGTAAAAAAATCCAAAAAAACATTGGAAAATCTCCAAAAAAACTCCAAACATATATATATATATAATAAACAAAAATAAAAATATTGTAAACTCCAAACAATCCAAAAACTCTAAAATAATCAACACAATTCATCCTTTGAACTATTATCCCCAACAAATGATCCAATCTCCTTACCATTTCTCCTCGCATGAATCCTCACTTGGGGAAAATCCGGCTCTCATTGTTTATTTATTTGAGGATAATGACCCAATCCTTTTCTATGTCCTTGTACCCCTGCTTGGGGGCACATCCGATCAATCCTCACTATGGAACACGTTAGGGACATGTTTATTGGTTCTTGTGTTGCATTATTAGTTACAAATTATTAATTTCTTTTTTATATCTTGATATATTACAGGGGGCATCTTGATTTATGTATCCTAGTGTTCTCTCTAATATACTTATGTTATCTGATTGCATATCGTACATGGGAATCATACTTTATGGATGGCCTATGTCTATGCTCTCTTCCACTTACATATCATACTGGGGTATCAAAAAAAATTTGATGGCCCTTGTCTATGCTATCACGCATATTACAGTCTAGTCATCCTGATCTTTTATATCACGATGCATCTTGTTGTGTGCTATATTAAAATTAAGATTCTTTTCATCACGTGAGTATCTTCCTACATGATCAACATCTTACTTTGCACCCCATCCATTCACCCGTACTAATACATTCCCCAGTTTGGGAATCCTACTTGATCACCGTTGCAGTTTTGCGAATCCTACTTGAAGATCTTTCTCAAGTAGCATTCACTATCCAACAGCTCCTCCTCCCCCACCATGATCACCATATATTTGATCCATTCATCCTCGCTCCTCATTTCTACTCCTCCGCCACTTATTCCCATATTACCCTTCTCACCATTCATGTCCCCTCTCACCCATTTTTATTATTTCCTTTCACTCTTTTGTTTCCCGCTTGACAATCTTACTTAATAACCCCTTCTATATGGGATCCTTGGTGGAGGTTTACTCTCTCCCAAAGATCTTTCCATTATAGAAGCTTCTTCACCACCTCCCTCAAATAAAACAACAAACACCACCACACACATTTTTCCATTCCACCTCTTCTACTTCTCATTATCACATCATTATTCTCCCCACTTGAGCATCCCAATTAAGGATTCCCCTCACACTCTCTCTGCCCTTCACTACATATATTCCTTCATCCATTCATGTTACAATCCTTTGTTTCCTTTCTTTCTTGTTATCACCTCATCTTGTATCCTCTTCCACTCAAGCATATATCACTCACTCTTTTCTCATCCTTCCCCAAATCCATCTTATGCCTGATCATCCTACTTACATGCTCTCGTAGTATGGAAAATTCACTTGAGGGTTCCCCTTCAGTCCATTTTGTCATACCCTATTCCCACCAACTCTATCATCATTCTTCTTCTTCTTCAGCTTGGTGATCTTACTTAACCATTCGGCCACATGGCAATCTTACTTAAGACTTCCTCTTAAGGTTGATCTACCCTATGGCCTTCCCCATCCCATCATATTTCCCCCATCTTATTTCTCCCGCCTCTTGTCATGATCATCTTCTTCAACCAACCATTCCACCCCTATACCCAATATAATTTTGTCTTTCTCATTACATATCATCCCCTGCTTCGGTTAGGTGATCTTACGAACCCACTCCGATGGCATGATGATCTTACTTCAAAGATTCTCTTAAGCATGACATGTCATCTTACACTTGCCCATCCCTCTACATTCTCACCATCCATATTTTCTCTTCACTCCCCATCAACACATCTTTTACCACCACTATCACCATCCTCTCGCTTGGTAATCATACTTAACCACTCGCCCAAAGACATTACGATATCACTTAAGAGTCCCTCTTAAGCATGATCATCTTCTTTCCTTTCCCCATCATTACACACCCTTCACCCTTCACTTTTTCTCGGCATTCCCCATTATCACATCCTTTCACCTCCTTTTCCATTCTCGCAAACACCACTTCTCGCTTTCCCACTTGTCATCTCCAGTGTTGCTCGCTTGGCAATCTTACTTAACCACTTCCGTCACATGACAGTCTTATGTCAGGGTCCTCCCTACGCTAAAATCATCATTGTGTAGTTTTCCTCACCTCGTTCTTCGTTCACTTTGTTGATCACTTCTTCCACATGGTCTCTCCTACCAACCACATTTTCCTCCTACCATTATCCTTTCTCCACCTATCATCTTACAACATACGTCTAATATCTTCTCGCCTACAATCACGTTCTTTTCCCCCATTTTCCCCTTCTTGATCCATCATCCTTCATACCATTTCTTCCCATTATTTTCATGTCTTGTTTCTTCATCCTCATCTCGTTCATCCTCATCTCCCACATCCTCTCCTCGTTTTCACCTAGTCCCAACTCATCCCTCCCATTTTCTCGTACTCTTTCCACTTCATCTTCTCAAATTCCCCACATTTCTTCCCACACACTTGTTCGCCATTATTGTTAACATTCTTATATCATTATTTCATCATAATCTTCTATTCCCGTGCTAATAATTGTTAGTGAAATTTCCTAAAATCATCAATCCTCATTCCATACAAACTCGTTCACTCCCTTGGGCCTTCTAGAGTTTCCCTTTATTCCTTCCCTCCTCTAAGCCCACCACTCATTGTTGGTGGGATTTCCCTAATGTCCCTTCATTGGTGTTACCCTTTCTAATCCTTATTACCTTTCTCCTTTTCTTCATTTTTTCTCTCACACTTCCTCACCACTCATTGTAAGTGGACTTTCCCTAGCATCCCCTCATTGGCATTGTCTCTTCCATCCCCCATTCTCTTTTCTCTCCTATTATTTTCCCCAATCCCACCCTTTCTTGTCTCTTCTTACTCATCTCTCCATCTTCCCTTCACCCTCTTCAATATCTTTACTTGTATTCATCATACATCCTTTCTCTATTTTCTCGTAATCCTAGTATCCTCATTTCATGCATTTCCACCTCTTTTCCAATCTGTGTCCTTCCTTCCCTTTTTCTTCTCTTTACATTCCTCATACTATTCACTTTCCACTTATTATCCCCTTTCGTATTCCCTTCTTTCTACATCATTTTCTCTATTATCCTCTTCTCTCTCCCACCCTCATATTATTTCCCTTCCCCGTATCGTCTCTTCCCCTTTTTCCATCACGTTTCCTCCTTGCTTCCCCATCAATAACCTGGCTCTTCGTGGTTGTCCTATCTTTTTATCATACCACCCTCCACATGCATCTCCATATGGTCTGCTCCATATTATTTTCCTTGGTCTTCCTCGCAACGACGTGGTTTCTTCAATCTTATCCCTATATTCTCTTTATCTTCATTTCCTCTCCCCTCATTTTCATGTTTCTTCTGACCACTTCTCCTTTTCTCTACCACCCCTACCTTTCCGTTCATTCTATATTTGTTTCTCTTATTTTCTCTACTCTTTTTCACACTTTACTCGCCCCTCATATTTTCTTTTTTTCTCTGTTCTACTTCTTCTTTCGTCCTCTTTCAATTTTTGTCGATTTTACCCCCTAATCCCACCTCGTCTTCTCCTTCTTATTTATCCTTCCCGTTTCTTGCTTTTCTCAGCTCTATCATTTCTTTCACTTTCATGCATCCCTATTTATTATCATTGTTGCTTTCCTTCGTTTGGCACATCTCTTTATTTCCTACCTTCACCATCTACTCTGTCATTTTCCTATTTTATCCTTGTTGTTTTTCCTTCATCATTCCCTTCTTCCCCTATCATCCCTCTCTCTTATTATTTTTTACCTCTTTCATTTTTTTTTTCCCTCCCCTATCTCCCCTTACTCTTCTTATAATCAACCCCAAGCTTATCCATTCCCTTTTCTCTTTCCCATTTCATCTTCCCAAACACCCTTACACCTAGCATTCAAGGTCGATTGAATCCTTTCTCGATTTGCGTCATGTATTCATTCCAGTCTCTTCCACTCCATTTTCGTCCTCTTCTCCGTAGAATTCATCTCTCCTCTTTTTGAGAAATTTTTCATATATTCCATTCTCATTAGTCCTCTTGAGGGGGCATCATCACATATGTCCATAATCACATCTTCTCATGACATTTTTGTCTTGGAGGATACCATGACATCTGTCACTCACCACCTTCTATTCTCCGAATAAACATTCACTCTACTTTTTGCTTAAGAAAATTATATTGAATTCTTCCCCCATCTCATCTACTTTATTTGAAAGGACACTACTTTCATAGTACCCTTCCAAAGAGGGGAAAATGTAGACACCCTAATTTCACATATGTCCTAAATCAATTAATTCCCCTACCTCATTTCCCACAAAAATACACTTCGAATTAATCAAATATAATTTGATTAATTATCCATTTTAAATCCAAAAATAACCCAATCCTCACCACATGTCATTATTCTCCATGTTTTTCTACTATTGAATTAAAAATTCAAAATCAAATCCTCACCCACTCTTTGTGGTCCCCACTCACCTAAAATCCTCCACTTATGAATTAAAAATCCAAAATCAAATCCTCACCCATTCTTCATGGTCCCCACTCACCTAATCTTGCCCACATTTTCAAACCATGATTACTTAAATTATTCTAAGTTAATCACTCCCCCAGGCTATAAATACAACCTTACCCCTCCCCTCTAAAGACACGAAGAATAAAATTGAATGCCCTGTCTAAGTTTTTGCATCCTTTGAGAAAAGAACATCCTTTTGCCTCGTCCTAATGCCCAAATAGCCTCATCTTGAAGCACCCCAAATCCATAATCCTTTTACCCATATGGTGCAAAGTAAGTGGATCGTTGTTGCATAGAAAATCCTTACTTCATCTTGAAGAAAATCACCTACATATTATGCAATCGGGCTCAATCTATGTTTCTAGCCCATTTCGAGGTTTTCTTTATGGAATGCGAAGGAGGAGGTATAATTGTTAGTATTTTACTTCCATGTTAGTAGTGCATTTTTCCTAGCATACACCTCCATATTTAAAAACCTCCAGTGAGCCTTTGCAACACTCCTCTCAGTCTGTTCCAACATTTCATCATCCCAGATCACTTGCTATTCGCTCGAAAATCAGCTAAGTCCTCATATCTTTCCTCCTTGCTTAAGGTTTTACATTGCATATGTTTTATTACTCATGTCTCATTGTATATTAGCATTTGAACATCATTATGTACAATAGTTACTCGTAATAAGATTTAATTAATTTAATTTATATTAAATCATTTAGTGACACCATCTTTGAAACCTTACCTTCTGAAAATGCATAAGATTTTATCTCCTTGTTCTGAATTCATGGATCAATCTTCTTATCCATCTTATGCTCCAACCAAGGCTTCTGGCATAATTACCACCATTGCTTAATTTCATGTAATTCCTTACTCAACACCCTCCCTATTTCATCACCCCCATACCTGATCCAACTATCAATGTAGTCACTACCCACCGTACATGGCCACCTACAACTACACTCATTTCTATTCCTCCACCTATTACCTCTACAATTCCTCCTACCACCTCAAAAGGCTATGATATCATTGAGCAACTTAAGAATACACCTGCCAAAATCTCTCTTTATGATCTCCTACACAATGCACCAGATTATCGCCATACCTTAGAAGTTGCTTTATGCTCCATCCATATTGAAAGTGATAATTCACCTATTACCTTTACTCATCTCATTCAATCCCTCAAAATCTACCACATGTTATATCTTTCAATGATGAGGATATTCCACCTATTGTTGATAGTTATCTTCTTATACCTTTTCTCATCACGGCTACTATCGGTTCCATCTGTATCAAATGTGTACTAGTTGATAATGGCTCCGCTATAAATATATGTGCTCTTTCATTGCTCAAGCAATTAGGACTTCCTAAAAGTTTGATCACTAAATCCTCTACTCTTGTTCATGGTTATGATTCCACTACTCGCACATGCATTAGCACCATCACTTTACCTCTACGATTTGGACCTAAAACCCTCCCCACTGCATTCCATGTCCTTGACACATCATTTCAGTTCAATTGCTTACTTCGCATACCATATATTCACGTTATGAGTGTTGTTCCTTCTATAATTCATCGGTGTGTTAAACTATTGCATGATGGCTATGAGCATATTATTTCTGTTGATCCTAACACATTCAAGTTTTGTCACATAAATCCTATCATCATCAAATATATCCCTCCACTGCAGTGTATTCCTACCATAATGTTAGTACATACAATGTTGGTCAATCTAGTGCTCCCACTACTTCTTCTACCTCCCACCCCCTTGCCTTCCGTTTCTACGCATACTTCTAATCTTATATCACCCACCTCATCTACTTCTAGCACTAGCACTACTCCATCTATTACCACTACTCCTTTCCCCACATATAACTCCAATCATCCTAATATCCTTAATACTACTATCGAACGCGATAATGTCAACACTGATGATTCTGATGATGAGGTCATTATCATCGAGCCTCGATGAAAACCTATGCAATCTCATTTTACTCCTCTAGAAACAAATGAATCCTAATTCCAATATACTTTCATTGCTACATGTCCAAGTGAATATCAATTCAAACAACCCCTCCTTCTACTACAACTATGATCCCTTTTTAGGCTTCTATACATGCACTAGATCTCATGCCTTCTCCTCTCGGTTACATCTACTCCACCTGTTGATCCATTTACATATACCTTATTCATCCATGACTCTTATTGGCCTCATATTCCATTTGATCCCACTTGCCATGACACGGTGTGTACACCTAAAGGTTTGGCCCGCAGCTTAGGCTTCACATTCGATGATCTCCTTCCCACATCTCACTCACCTCACCTATATCTTGGATATATTCTTATTGTTTACATATGGCCTTCGTGTCTTTCACTTGTCACCATTTCTTGCATGTACACATCATTCCTCTCCACTCACCCTTGGGCAATCTTGGCTTGACTACATTGGTGGCAATCTTGATCCCAATCACATTGATATCTCATTTCCAATGCCTTTTGACCATGTTTCTATATACAACGATTCATTCCTTGGCTATACGAAAAATCTCACTCATTGGTACACACATGATTGTCCAAAACCTCTTTTTTACAATGAAGAATACGTTATGGGCGTGAATAATTTATGCCGTACTGGCTCCCTCTATGATCAGCCTCATATTATTTCCTACCAAGTCTCTAATCCAGATCCTATAGGTTACGACCCTAACATTGATGATCTTCTTGATGATTTTGCCTAATTCTTCACCCCTTGTCCACTTAGAGGGCATCACACTACATTATACCCTATGTGCTTCATGTTTAGTCTTCCTAAGCATACTTATTTCACTATTACACACATTGTATCATCATTACCCTATGACACTCTCTTGTGCTACTGTTCACACTTGACTGTTGAGCGAACACTACATTAGTGAACCTCATATTACACACTTCATGCTTTTTGCTTTACGACATATCTTTTCTAGCATCTACTTGCATGTGACAAATTTATTTCCTGATGACACACTCTTATTCTATGGTTCATTATTGGTGATAAGGGAGGATTTATAAATGAAACTCATTCCATACACATCTGTTGGGGAAACGTGGCCCCTTCCATCTTCACATCTTGCATACCATGCCATCACACCATCATAACATTTGCATATCTTGGTTGTATTTACTATTTCTTTCTTGTACTACTTATATGTTGCACTTTACTTACTATGCTAGACAAATACTCAATATGTCATTGTATTTATCATATACACATGCACATTCACTTGGTCTTTGGAAGTGAATGACGATCTTTACAGATCCTTATACCATGTATGATTCTCAACATTGACTCCCTTTCCAGTCCCACCGAGGCTCCTTGGGGCATTTCCTTTTACTACTCTCACATTCTACACATCACAGGTTTATTTCTACATTATTCACTACTTCTTATTACAATCACTTTAATTTTTATTGATTTATACATGCTTTGACAAACTATTTATCTTGTTAACATGCTAACGGGAGCATCATGTGTAGCATTTATCTTGCAAGAATATCTACAACCGTGGTTATCTAATATACTTTGCTTGATCTTGTTTGTTATTGTATGTTATTTTTATGGGCTATGCCCTATCTTGTGTGATCATTGAATGCTTTTGGCCGCTTCAGGCGTAATTGTGTTGTGACATTGTGAGCGATGTCCCATGTTTGAAACCCACTTTTTGCAGTCCATATTTTTTGCACACTTGATTGTTACATTGTTTTCTATTGCATACTAGCTACTTTTACTACTAACACTTGCACTAGCCTACTTTGTTTGCATGTGCCTTAGTTTTTACCATGCACATCCCCTACCCCCTATAGGTATCCATTTCATATCAACATCAGGTCCTCTCCTTTGGGCTGCATTCTCCTACAGTTGTTGCATGTACCCCAAACGAGGGGGCATACATTGGGTGAAAAATCACCCCTACAATAGCTCAAAGCTATAGTTCGATTAGCACAAGTACAAAAATAGCCTAGGTATACAGTCACGGAATAGTCCAGAATCATACTTGGACTTCATACACAATACAAACACTAATGCCCAAACCAGATAC
Organism: Taxus wallichiana var. yunnanensis; assembly: GCA_018340775.1. NCBI lineage: Eukaryota > Viridiplantae > Streptophyta > Pinopsida > Cupressales > Taxaceae > Taxus > Taxus wallichiana. The sequence goes on along the minus strand of CM031244.1, from coordinate 696,777,333 downwards.
TAGCGCGCATGGGTGCTCCTTTCCTCCCTTGGGCACTAATGTCCTAGGGGAAGAAACAAGCATTTTCTCGGTTTAAAACATAGTTCTCAAATAGCAGAACTTTCCTCCAAATACAAAATGCATTCTATCTCCTTTAATCAATTACAATATGGAACAACATGAAATAACATGGAACTTACCATCTACGAAGTGGTGCTCATTCGGGAAGTAGTCATGGAAGGAGAGTAAAAATAGACATCTATCCCGAACACTCTTCTCCTGTGGCATGAGATTGCCCAAAAAACTCGCCTTTGGAGTGAGATACCCCAAAAACTCACTCTTGGCGTGATATTTCCCAAAAAATCACCCTTTGCAACATTTCAGACATCTTTCTATCCTTTACACTCTTATACATCAGGTGCACACTTTCCTTTTACACACTTTCACACTTTTACATACTTTATTCAAATTTTTCATATACAAGACTTTGACTACTCTTTCGCTCTTCTTTTATAGGTTCATCCTTAATACGAAACAAGAAGCATGGTCTACATCGGTAAATACAAGTGTAATAATAGGTACAAGGTACATCCGCTTCACCCCTAGGTCTACTTCCCTCTTTCCTAGTCTTTGCACTTCACTTTTTGATCACTTCATGCTTCACTTGTCCACTCAACATACTATTTTTGCACTCTCTACAGGATCATAAGGTACACATCTTTTGACTACTTTATGTTATCGAGTATTCACTCAACAACATAAAGTGAGGGGAAAATGTAGTCACAAAATCTATGCACTTGGGTACATTTCTAAGTCCTAAAATTATGCTAGCATTTACATGATTCCTAAGCAAGAAAACTAGTAATTGACAACTCCCTCTATGATGTTGCTTTGTCTTTTTAATTTTATTTTCTTTATACATCTTGCACTCTCACCAAAGCATTTAAATGTTTTATATTTCTATGGCCTCGGACACCAACGCATAGTTATGACACTAGTGTTAGGCGCTCCTCCCTCTTTATTCTTTTCTTATCCTTTTGGACCCCTTTCACTTCTTAATTACTTTTTATCACTTTGGGTCGGCCTTTCAGTTGTCAATTACGAAATTTAAACAAGGGAATCATATAAATACATAGTTGTGTTTTCAAAATAAAGGACCAAACACTAAACATTACATACTACCACCTAATCTTGCATTCAAAAGGCACAAATGCACTTCAAAGGAAATCATCTAGCACATCCATTCAAGGGCTAGGGTTGCATACTTCTACATACACAGCATAGGAAGAGGGAGTCTATTATATTCCATACACACATACTATACATATGCTATATTATAGATCTATTTCGCTATCATTTGTGAAAATTGCATAAGGGAATCCTAAGGCATCATTTTTACACACATACTCAAGAACTACATGGGTTCTAATATGTAGTGCGGTGCTCAATTATAAGTTCACTCTTTAGGTGACTGCCGAGTTTAATCCAAATCCCTATTCTACATTTTCCTTTTTAGGTTTGATGTTATTTGTGGGTATGTGCAGGTGAACTTCTTTCTTGTAGGTTACAAGTACAATCACATGTTAGAAATTAAATGCAAAGCAACAAACATGGACCAACAAAAAGTCTCTCAAACACCGAAAGATCGAAATCTAGGGCACCTACACAGACACCAATGCCCAGATACAAACACTAGCACCTGGGTGTTCCTGTACCAAATCATGTGATAAAAAAACATATGTAAAGTATAAAACTAATAAATCAACTCATGCTCAAGTCCTAGTTTTTATGTTTTGAAATATTTTTAAAAATTCAATTTTGAATATGTTTAAAAGGAGAGAGAAAACTAAGCAATAATACCATTAGAGGAATGGGCCTATGGGGTGCATATGTAAGTTCCACCATCGATTGGAATGGGAAATTATTATAATTTGCAACAATATTGCCCATATATTTGTTATAACCATTATTAAAATCAAATTTGTTTAATTGTGTGTGTTATACTTTCTATATAATAATGTGAAAGGTTGTTGGTCGTGTTGTTTACTTGGAATTTTTGAATCTAGATATTCATCATTCATGCGTTTAGGAATGAACTATGCCCCTATGAAGTGTTATCTTTGGTAAGTATATCTTGAATTTGTGCTTCCTTTTTTAGAAACCCTTTCATGAAAAATGACGTTATGACTATATTACGCTTACAAATTCTCTTTTAATAATTTTTCATTTCATTTATTTATTTTATTAGTTTTTTTATTTCTATATCTAGTCCCACATTTATTGTTCCAAATTTTCCTTTTGTAACTTGTCCTTTTTAATTTTTATGTTATAGCCTTTAATTTTCTAGTTGTTCCATTTGTAATTTTTGCTTTACAATTTGTTCATTTGTCAATCTTTCATGTTCCATATGGCTCCTTTCATGTTCTATTTGTAATTGTTCTTTATGCAACCTTTCTATTTTATCTTTGATCTCATAGGATTAATCATCAACTATGTGTTGGTTCAATTGTAGAAGGTTGTAGTCACTAAATCATACACTTACTATGTACATCTAGTCTTTAAATATATAATTTATATGCATGATTCCTAAGCAAGAGAGTTAGTCATTAACAACACTCTTTTTCGTTGATATTGATTTTATCCTTCAAATCCATCATCCATATTGACATTCACGTTGTTAAGGGTCGAATCTAACAATATTTTCCACTCCTCTTTTCTTACATTCACTTTGTAAGGAATCAAGTAATCTTTTATCATCACTAAGCCTCTTCCACCTTAACATTCAAAATTTGTTAAGGGTTGAGAAACTTCCTTTTTCAAACTCTTGCATTTTTACATTAATGTTGTAAAGGGTTGAGTAGCATATCATCATTTCACACTTTTTCCATCTTAATATTCACTTTGTTAAGGGTCATATTGTTCAATATTTTCATCCCCTTTTCCATGATAACTCTAGCACTCATCATGATAACTCTTGATACGTCAACCAAAACCAGGATAATTGAAAAGTGCACAACATGCATGCACACTCAATCAAAAATCCAATCATACAACCTAGCAAAGACACTACTCCACGCAAAGTTAAGTGTAAGTTTACACCTCTCGGGGAAAGTCTCTGTAGTGTCTTTCATCAACTAGTAAAGGCTAGAATGATGAAGTATCCAATAATAAGACCCTTTTATAAAGGGAAACCCAAGCCTAAGTGGTATAATGCATCATATTATTGTGAATACCACCGCATTAAAGGCCACTCTATTGATCATTATTCAAGTCTTTGTCATTATGTACAAGAATTACTCAACAATGGAGGCATCTTTGAAGAGATTGACAATAAAGCTATCACAACCGAAGCCACGTCAACTTCCACAAGTTATAATGAATATTTGAGCATTGTCTAACCTCTTGTACATATGAACATTCAAGTAGATTATGAAAATTTGAGTAACTCTCTCTCAAAACCAATTTATCTCTTGACAATTTTTTTCCTTTAGTCCAAACAAACATTGAACTTCTTTTGGACAACAACCTTCCAACATCAAATGAGAACTTGAACTCACTTTAATACTCCCTTTTAACCCTTTTTATAACTGTAGACTCTACAGAAGAGGGTCCATCATCAAGCACCTTTGATCTTGATTCTATTATTTCATTTTCGCTACTATGTTTGACATCTCAAGTCTTGTTGTCAAAACACAACCACAACAAGCTTGGAAACTTGTAACAATGCAACCTTTTGTGTCCATATTACCTCAAAATACCAATATTACGAGAATCTCATTAATGATGATTCCTACTGTTAAAACATATATAAACGTACACTCCATGAGGTACGTATACCTAGGAATATCCTTATACAACCTTTTCATGATTTAATTGCAAATATTTCATCAAATAAATTAATCCACAACCTCGATGGAGAAACATTGAATATTTACTCTCTTTAGCCTATAAGGAGCCTTGGGTGTACATCTAGGGATCAATCCTTCATTCCTTGCATCCTTTCACTCATAAGTGAATATGAATCTCAACATATTCCCCACATTGACAATCCTCCTCTAACATCACATAGGTCTTCCAATCCCATCGAAGACTTATCTACTTATACATCTGTTGACTTGGCCTTTTTCCGCAGGCCTCATATATCAAGACTCATCTAATCGTTTGATTCTCTCCTTTGACTTGGACCTTATCTACCCAAGTCTCGTATCTTTGGACTCATTGAATCTTTATATTCTCTCCTTTGACTTGGAATTTATCCACCCAAGTCTTGTAAATAAAGACTCGTTGAATCTTTTGATTCACTCCTTCAATTCAAACCTTGTGGACCAAGTCTCGTAAAACAAGACTACCACAATCATGGATACATTGAAAATATTTCTATCTACTCCTTTGACTTGGCCCTTGTCTCCACAAGTCTCTATCTCAGGACTCATTGAATCGTTTGATTCACTCCTTTGACTTGGCCCTTGTCCACCCAAGTCTTGTAAATCATGATCATTCAATTTTCATAAACATGGACCTCTCTCCTTATGAGTCCATTGAAAACCTTCATCCGCACAAACTCATAAATATTAAAAAGCATAAAAATAAAATAACACTTCATATCCAACCCATCATTAAAGCACTATTTGAATATCAAAAACCTATAAGCAGAGACATCTTCTTCCATGTGTTCTCTATCCACTAGGGAAGGTGGCTTACACAGTTAACTCATAATTCAAACAATTTTAATTATTTCATCCATTGGTAGATATCTTAATCATACCATTATCATATCTTCACATTATTCACCTTCTACATTAATGGTTAATATTGTTCTATTGAGAATTTTGTGTCTCAACCTCGTTATGGTTTCTACCATTCCATATCTTTTTACCTATGGTTTTTGTCTCAAAGATTACTAATGGCATCTCATCCTTTAAAATCAAGATCTCTCTTTAACATAAAACACTAAAATTCTTTACCTAGTCCCTTTTCTGCCCATCTTAGTCTATGTTGTTGAACCCTCTCTTCCTAATAGTCGCATGAGGCTGAGACTTGGGGGTAGAATGTTCCTTCCTAGAAAGCACAATATCGACATACAAGGAAAAATCAATCATAAAATACAAAAAAATATAAAATCAACCATTACACCTTTCATCCTTCATAGTCTTTGGTGATGAGCCCATACTTCTCACTAGTAGTATGAGACTGGGAATGGAGAAAGATGTCCTTACTCGCCTACATTTTGTCTTCGTGTTGATCCCTTGTCTCTTAATAGTGACATGGGGCAACATATAGGGGTCCTTCACAAAAAAATTAATCTATAAAATCATTTATCAAATATGAGTCAAAAGTGCTTGATCAAAAATATCCCAAGAAGTTGCTTATGTTAAGAGAGACAACAATTCCTTACTCTGGATTTTACCAATCAGTAGGCCATCTATGGATCTAAGTCTAGTCAAAACCTATAAAGTGGAATCATCTTGGAATCAATTAGATAATCTTGACTGAAGATGCGTTACATTTTTCTCACATGGATCATTGTTACACCTTGTGTGTTACTATCCATCATCTTCACTTTTATATCACTATTCACCTAGTTTTACGTCCTTTTTGGCTCTCGGTGATGAGCCCTCACATATTCCTAGTTGCGTGGAGTCATGAGTGGAGTGATACATCCTATCATTACATCATCTACATTTCTTCCATTAGAATGAAATTCTTACGATTATTTGTGCATGAGTTCGGATCATGCAACCCTTTATCGAGTTAAAAATACAAAAACATTCAAATATGTTTCACAAAATTCCAAAACATTTAAATATATTTCAGTAAAATACAAAAACATCTTAAAATGTTCAAAACTACAAAAACATTCAAATGTCTCTCAAAATTACAAAAAAACATTCGAGTATGTTGAAAAATTAAAAAAATAAAATATAAAATTGTTCAAAAATCCAAAACTCGTCAAAAGAAAAACCTTCAAATAATGTTTTCCCAACTTTCAACAATTTGCATAACATAGTTCCACATTTTCACCATTTGACGACGCTTACTCATGATTTTTCTAGATCATCTTATTCGATAATCATTTTTCATGTCCGTTGTGTTTATCTATTCTCGAGGAAAGAAATCATTTACCCTTTTGTAATATAAATTTGTTTGGGGCATACTTGGATTTCAAATTTTAATCTAATATAGATCAAACTTCAATGGGATCTGATAAGAGTTGATTTTGGAGTATCTAAGCATCACTCCACTCTTCGGCCCGATCCAATCCTCTTGCATTCTAAGCTATCGTTGGGGGCATTCATATCTATCTAGTTCTTCAATGTGGAACACATTCAGAGTGTCATTAGATGTCATTATTATATATTATGTTGTACTATTGCGATTTTTCAACATCATGATGATGCTTTTGCTTCTTTCAGTTTGTTATTTTGTTGTACTTTGTTTACTTGCATTGTAGACCAATTGCAGGAAAATTATCTACATCCTAGTTCACATATAACTTTGGTGTAGTTCCTTCTTGTTCATATTGGGTTTGTTTGACATGCTTGTTTTATGCTTTCAACAACATCATTTATCCATAATAAATCAGGTGTAACAAAAACACCACTCCTCTTCTTTGCATCAATTTTTTTCTAAAAACTTTGTAAAACCATCAAAAAAATCAAATATTTCAAAAATTACAAAAAGAATTAGAAAAACCGTTGAAAAATTCGAACAAACATTCATTTATCATAGAAATCCTACAATTAGAGAACCCTTAACATGAATCTTTCAACATTTCAATACAATCTTGATAGAGTCTCACTCTTATCTACTACCCTAGTGATCATTTCAATCTTACAACTATCACTTTCTTCCCTTTGTATGATTCCCAATCCTGCTTGGGGAAAGTCACAATGTTATTTTTCCTTCATGATATAACTTTGCTTGGGGAAAATCAACTCCGATTATTTGTAAAATGGATCCAACAAAAGTGTCGGGAGGAGTATATTAGTATACTCTGCTCTTCTAGTCCGATTATATTTCCAAGCCTTTCATAAGTTTAAGTGTTTAAGGGCATTTGCATATACTTAATATTCATTTTGGAAAGCATTAGGGGCATAGCTAAATGTCTTCTTATTCGACATTGTGTTGCATTGTTGACGTTTACTTTTGGACCACTTACAAGTAGTGTGATGTCATCTTGGTTCCTTTATAACCTTTGTGTTCATGTATAAATTAGAAAGCTTAAGAAATGAAACTAGAACACTTAAGAAGTTTCAAAGCTTAACTAACCTAACAAGAACCATCAAGATAAGAGCTTAGGGAGGCTAATTTCTTAAACATGCATATAAATTTGACAATAATCAAACTAACATGCCTAAATCAATCTCTACTCTTTGAATGCTAACTTGAAATGAACCTAAGAAGATCCTTAGCAATCAGTTTTGATTGTTAATATGATCTCAAGGTTTGAGAATGGAGTCTCACCATTAATGGCTACAAGGCCATATGGTTCTCCCCATATTACTCAAGCTTGAGTTAATGGATGCAACGGTGAAGATATTAGCTCAACAAATGAAGAAATGATCAAATCCTAATTGGAGAAGTGTTCTTAGAAATGATGAGGAGGAGGGTTCTATTTATAGGTTTCTTATTCCAAGAATGGAATGATTTTGGTGCATGTGGGACAAAAGGTAAGTCCAAAAAGAACTTTTATCAAGTCAAAGCAAGATTAACATTTTAGGATTTGGGTTAACCATCTTGATTCTTTCATAATCATGGTGACAACTCTATTGTGCAACAACAAACTAAACATTGCTCTTATAATTCACACTCTCCAAATGGCATACATGCTATGAACACGATACTTTCCATCCTCCTTACATTCAAACTACTTTGTTTTCTTCCTATCAAGCAGACGTCCACCGCCTTGTTGCGTCGTTCACCTGCTTGAGGGGGCATTCCCTTATCCATTCTATCTTGTTGGTGCATCCAAATGCTTCACCACTTTCTACTCGCTAATCTACATGTGTCTACTATATTTAAAACACTATTACATCGCAATAACACTTTAAAGAGGGGAAAATGTAGACACTCCAAATTTACATACTTATTCCCAATACTATCTTAGTTCACATCCTAGCTCATATCCCCTTTGCAATTGATTAATCAAATTAATTAATCATGCATATTACACCCCTTGGATTAATTAAATTATTCCATAACACACTTTAGCTAAGTTAATTGTCATTTATTAAATAAATGATTAATTAATTATCTTGCACATTGTAGATAATTAAATTAGTTACTTAATTAGGAAAATACACCTATTTTCCTAGTCAATTTCCACTTCACTATCCTAGTTAACTCCACTTGGACTCCACTTCTCTTTCCAGTCAACTCAACTTGAAATCCACTTCTAGATTCCTAGAAATGAGGGGTCAATAGAGTTATACGAGAAACTAATTTTCCAGATGTAACTTCTACTATTACAAATGTCTACTAGCCCTCTAAATCTACAACTACCATTGCCAAGCCTACTTTCTATTCTTGGGTAATTACACTTATGACCTGGAGTTTAATCAAACATCTCATCCACCTTTCATGGTCCTACCCTCAACTATAAGAGGAGCCCATTTCCTTTACAAAATCATCCTTGGAAATCCATGAGCAAATGAAGTAAAGCTTTGCTTATTTTTACTCGAATCCTCATGAAATCTGCTCGTAGCATTGCATTCATCCACCTTTGAGAGGCTAATCAAGAGAATCCAAAATCAATAACTTGTAAGATTCCACAAGCTCAAAAGTTTCTACAATATTACTCGAGGTTTGCAAGATTATTACGGAGAAGGTATAATTTTCTTATATTTTCATTTATCTTCATGTATCTGTTAATTTTCCTTTTTTACATGAGGCGTACATACCCTACCCCCTATGAGGTTCGAACTTGTGACTTCTAATTCAAGAGCACAATTTATTCATCATTAGGTCAACTTTAGTTTACCATTGTGACTTCTCTTTCAAGAGCATATGATTTGAATATAACTAGAAATTAGTCCTCATTTACAACATACATTGGGGATATGGGAAGGTTTATTTTGTTATAGTTAATCACAAAGGAAAAGGATGTCATTTTATGTTTTAAAGGCCAATAGACCTCTATAATGTAGAAACAAAGTAGGTCTAACTCATGAGGATAAAATAATAAATCAAGTTATTACGCCGAAGGCGTTCCCCTATGGGAAAGGCCCTTGCAGACGTTTCTAAGACTGTGCTAAATTTGACAGTTTGATGGTCATCTGCACGTTTTCAGATTTTCTTATCCATTATGTTGAGCAATTTAATTATTTGTTACCTTGCGGGTTTGTTTATGCTACCTTCAGGCGGAGATCTCGAAGACTGGTTCTTATTTTAATAAATCCATTAATGGTCCTCCCTGGTTGCCTTTCTTCAAAGCCAACCCATAGAAATTGATTCTATTCTGTCAGATTCCGGGCTTAGGAGTTTTATACACATTCAGAGCAGAGAAAAACACGTGTTAACATTCGACCATATCAAATTGTGTAGATTCTCAGTTAAATTGAAGTAGGTTTTGGCAAAATGTGTGTTTATTATTGCAGTGTCCCAATAATATGGGTGTCATTACTGCTCGTGCCCTGATAAATATTATTACGTTTCTGTTATTCTCTTTGCCAATCTAAGCCTCGTGTCGCATGTCCTCAACACGAATCTAAAGCTCTTCTTTCCTTCAAAGCCACCACAAATCAATCCAATGACCTTCTCATTTCATGGAGGAATGGATCAGACTGTTGCTATATGTGTTTGTTTATAAGTGTTTTTGAAATTAGAGAATTATGATTGTGGGATTTACTTCAGAAAGCATTCTTTCAGTTCATCAACCTTCTTCTCTAGCCATTATAGATTCACAGTTATAGTTTGTGGTTTCCCTCAGCACCAGCATATTGAAATTCGAGTATGAAGGCACAGTTTTCTAATGCCCTACCATAACTGCTATGCCTCTATGTTTATCTCAGAAGCTCACTCCAAAGACCATGCTCGTGCTCCCACTTTATTTTTCCTTAGGATTCGGACCAAACCAATTTGCCAATCTACACTTGCATTCCTTTCCCCCACCGGTTGCGCTATTTGACAGAGGTAGAAAAGTTGGTTGTTTAGTTATCAATAGGATTTGTGGCAAATTCATAAGCAAACAATTCACCCTCCTACTTTGCGCCTTGATTTGTGAAAATATTTGACAAAACAGATGTTGGCAAAGAGATTTTAATATATATTTATAAAAGACAAAACAATAATATTAGTTTTTTGCACTGATTATGGATATCCATTTACCAAAATGTATTGATTCCATTTTATTTGTTTGTATTTTAAAAGATTTTTTTTTATGTCATGCAATACCTACAGGTTTTAATTGGTTGGAGACTTTTTTGGTTCACAAAGAATTGGGGAAGATGAGGTTGTTGACGCACAATATGTTGTCCTGTAACATCAGAGGGGTGACCAAGGGCTTTCCCTTGGAGTTGGAAGTTGAAAAAATTGTGACGAAGGAGGTTCCATTTAACCCTGATTTCTTGAAGCACATTTTCCCAAAGATTGAGTGGAGGGCTTTACATGATGCAGCAAAGAAGATGAATGTAAATGATCTCCCAGAACAAGCAGAGGCAACCATGCTAGAGAATGATGTCTTCTTGCAGCATTTTCACCACGCTCTTCTAGAGTTGCATTTAGAAGAAGGTGCTCTCATTTATCTAGAGACTGGGAGGTGATTTCCTGTCGCTAAGGGTATTCCAAACATGTTACTTCATGAAGATGAGGTGTAAAAGTTCATATCATTTAGTTCATGAAGATGAGGTGAAAAAAAATTGTTGTGAAATTTATCCTCCATTTTGTTAGTCTTAACAGTTTTACTGTACCTAAAAATACTCTTACCATTTTATAATTCTATTTTCATTGGACTTCTCAACTTACTCTGCTGAAATGGTTCCACATTGGGCTACCCTTGAAAGATTTGAAAATTAGTCCTGAATAAGGACAACGAACTCATAGACCAGTCAAGAAGCACCTTTTCTCGTTTCTCAGCAGGAAAATCCTCAAATTTATGAACAAACAGAAAATTTGTAGCCAAAGATTGTCTTCCTGCCAACAAAAATGTTCCTAAAGAAGTAGAAAGTAGCCACAGGATTGTCTTCAGGATCTTAAGGGCCTCTAGTTTGAGTACATTCTTCATGGTTTCCGTAACCGTTACAAAATAATTAAGTGTAAGCGTTCTCTTTCAGAACCTAAAATACATCAATATTGAAAATAAGTTCTTGAACCGTGACAAAGAACTGTAGAAAATTTAACATTTTTGAGTGATCTCATTCAATATAAATAAGTTCCCAGGGCCTAAAATACATCAATACTGAACAAGGAAAAGAGGTTCTAACAAATTTTTTTGATCAATCAGAGGTTTCCTCATCAGAGTGAGTGATTTGTATCAGGGAAGTAGATTAGAGTTCCATATCTATATATAACTTTGTTCTCAATAAAGGTATCTATGAAAACAAAGTTATCTATATAAAGAATAGAGTTATGGCTATGGAAAATAGAATTCTTTATACAGATAACTTTGTTTTCGATATTTATAAAGAATCGGAGATTGAAATCTTTTAAACTGGAAACAATCTTTACCTCAAAAGTCCCCCATCCATCTGAAATGCTCAAGGGATCTCTTGATTTCATTGGGGTGAATCATTACAATAGTTACTATATCTCTTATTCATATCATCATTAGGTTATTGTCAAAAGAGATTATTTTAGAGATTTAGGCTCAAATATGACAGGTATATAACAACTTTTGAAACATATTACAGAGCTTGAAATATTGGTACTTTTAAGGCATTTTAGATACTGACGTATGTATACATTTGTCTTTGAAAAGTACTACGAGATGGCATCCTTATTGGGAAGGTATGTCAATACTTCATTTTTATCTCTGGTTGTAGTCAAAATCTTATAAGTTATATCAAATTGTAACCTTGATTTCTCTGTATTAAAATTGTAACCTTGATTTCCCTGTATTAAAATTGAAACCTTGATTTCCCTATTTGAACTTGTTTCATTCGATTTCTTGCTTCTCATTACAAGTAAAAAGTCCTAATTTTGAATTCAGGTAGTTATGATGTTTTGAATTCATTTTCTCTAGTTGTTTTTAGTACAGGCTAAGCTCCATGCGAAATCTATAGATTCAATAACGTTTATTTTATGTGGAGTATAAGACAATGACATTCTATTCAAAATTCACAATTTTTTGAGCTCTTGGGGTTTGGAGATACTTTATTTTTTGGTTTTGAAGATGACGAATTGAAAGGGTTTTATAAATATTTGATGCAGAGAATCTGGATTCGACAAGCGGTGGATTGAACATGGCTCTAAGGAGGAGTTCGTGTTTTGGAGTGAAATTTGGGGCGTGGAAGTTGTTTTAGGATAGAAAAAATAGAACTAGAGGGTTTTATAACTTCAACCTGTTATTGCAAGGCTTTGCTATAACTCGGGTATTGGAGGTGGACAGAGAAGGTTATTAAAAAAAGGTTGCAGTTGTTTTTTAGTTTTTCTGATATGGTGGACAAGAAAGGTAGTGGAGGGAACGCTCCATCGGACCAAGATAGTGATGAAACAGATTCAGAGTTCGAGGAGTTAGACCCTGGAGAGCGCTATGGCCGAGTAAGTTAGTTTTCTATCCCTACTTTTTCTTAAAAAATAAATAAAATGTTCCCCTTATTGAAATAAATGCTTAATTTTTTTCTCCAGACAATCAGATAGGAAACAAAGGACATCTAGAATAAATACTTAATCTGCAAAAATCTAATTACGATTATATTTTCATGAGATGATAAAATTACCGATGAAAAGGATTGAAATTTAGAAGTTTATTATTTTCACAATCACAGTTGACATTAACTTGGTTGTAGGGTACCTTAACGCTTTGTGGGGATTCATCCAATGATTGAAATTTAAACACAACATGGGGATTTGTCATCTGGGCTATAGGCCAAGGATTGAATTTTAAGTATTTAACCTTTGTGTTGTAGTTTGGCTTAACATGGTGTGGGGATTTTCCCTCTGGGAAGGCTATAGGCCGCCTTAACGCGGTGCACAAATTTTACTTCTGGGTGGGCTATAGACTACCTTAACACAATGTGGGGATTTGAAAGAATGATCCTCAAGAGCTTGCACTAATCGTTTCCTCTTTTTCATTTTTTGAACTCAAATTTATATCACGATGGAAATTGCACATGTAAACTATAGGAAGGTAGGTTAATTACAATTTATGTCAAGTTGCGAAGGTCAATGTTTCTTCTCTTTCCTTTAGCTAACATGAATTTTTAATTTTCTACCGTTGCATCAATGCATAGCCATCAATTAGGGCAAATACAAAATACAACTGGTACCATGCAGGTCTGTTGCCCAACCTATATGTTTATTTCGCCAGATGTTAATCTAACCTGGAGAAGTTAGATTCACTTAGCCAAGGGGGTCTTTTGATAAGTGCAAAAGCTCAATGAGCATATATACACAATATTCAGTTTATTTTCGATTTTGTGGGGTTGATAAATGTAGAACTATTTAATCAACAACATTATTAGACATGGATTACTTCTTGTGTTTGTATTTCTTTCAATTCTATGTAATTGATTTGTTTTTGGCTTTTGATGAGCTTGTTGTAGCAAATCTTCACAATTTTTGCAGCTTTTGATGAGCTTTTGTTAGAGTTTCAGAAATCATTATACATGTTGAAAGGAATGGGTATCGTTATATATATTTTTATGTTTTGGTTTTCTTATTATGTAGTATACAAAGATAAAAACCACACAACCAAAGAAATGAGACATGATAATGAATGTATTCTATCTCTAGACATGAGCCAGTCTCTACTTTAAATCCTTTATTTTGCTTTCCTTTTTTTCTCTCACTCTATTTTTTTAGGGCCGATGGTTTGCCCGAGTTCTAGAACTTATTAGTAGCCATATTTTTCCAGCGAGTTTAGCTACTAAATTGTTTATTTTATCATGTTTTATGTCAGGATTTCAGAGGAAAATTTTACGTTTTTTAATCTACAGTTGGTCGGTTAGTGATAAAATGTAAAATCTATTTATTTTCAATAGGTTAAAGGGGAATTTTATGGGGAGCAATTTTACTATTTCTTCTTTCTGTGTGACCTTTGGGTGAGGTTATCCACTGCCTCTAAAATAGTTTATAAGTAAGCTTGAAGCACACCCTGCTCCAGTCTGACGTATAATTCTTGCACAAAAGCTAACCAACATTACATGATGTAAAAATTCTTTAAGCTCAAAATCTAGCCCTCTTGCCTTAGGATTAAATACTAATTCAACCCCTGGAAAACAATCTTTAAGATTTGTAAAGTCCCATATTAGATGTGGTTTTCTTTTCTTTTCTTTTTTGGTTTCTATTTATTCAATATGAGAGAGAAGGAGCTAGAAACACATTATTTGTAGTACGTAAATCATTCTACTTCGCAATCCTCAATTAAGGATATCTATTTCCAAAGATTATGAAAAGAGTTATTTTTTATTCTAAACAAATCTAGTGTCAATACAACCACCACACTTCCTTGAAGCAAAACAAGACCAAACATTGTTCCTCAACAATTTGTAACTATAATTTACAACCCATCATAAGAGTTACCTCATTCATAAGCATAATTGTATACAAAGATGAGGAATCCCTCTTTCAATTTTATTCTATGTCAAATTTGATGGCTTAAATGATGGTTTAGCTATTTTAAACAATTTTGTGTTTTTTTGTAGTGGTTATTTTTACAGATTTGCTATTTTTAACAATTTTACTTTTTTGTAGATTTGTTATTTTTAACTATCCCTCTAAAATAAATAACATATACCGTTCGGCGTTCACATTGCATTGTACACATGCGATTGCTAGTATTTTAAATGATATTAAAATATATAGGAAAGCGAGGAAACATGAGCGTGAATCAAAATCAATAAAACTCCCCCCTGCACTGTCACTAGAGGAGCACTCGCACTGCCTTTGTCGGTTGTGTTCTGCCTGATTCTCCTCATCGTTGCTCCCGCTCAGAAGGTCGTCGCTCCCATTCCCGTGGGTGGCACAATTTTGATTGGGGTCCGGCTCGTGGGCGGCGGAGCGCCTCCCCTCATCGGCGAGGGTCCTTCTCCGCCTCCATTTCGGGCTCCTCCGCGCCCAGGGGTGTTTGGCCGGCTGGGCGGTGGTGGTTCTGGGTGGCAAGCACCTGATCACTCCAAGTTTCCTCGGCTCTCCTTAGCCATATCGCCCAACCAACGGGGCAATGAGGAGGAGCAACCACAGACTGACGGCTGGGAGCCGATTACTGACGCCCCCGCCAACCCTCCTGGTGGGTGGGGTGACCGTCCGAAGAGCCCCCCGCAATCGCCTCCAACCTCCATGTTCGCTAGCGGTTTTTTCTCTTCTAGTTTCTGCAAATTTTGCTCCAACTTTTTTGATTGATAAGCTTATCTTGATATGATTATGTAATATGTGTCACTCGTAGCCTTTTAATGGCTACTTTTACTCTGCATGTGGGGTGTGATCTTTTCCACCCGATTTTGTATGATTAGCATTGTACACTTCATCATTATTATATGGATATGCTTTTCAATCAAAAAAAAAAAAATCAATAAAACTATTAAATCGTGAGTAGCAAAAACATCAAAAATTCCCTTCTATATTGGGCTTCATCTATACTAACTATGTTCTATGTTGATAGGTGTTTTCCATATTGGAGCACAGCAAGGTAATTTAGATAGTTGTTAGAGGCGTTAACGGTAGCAATGTATTTGTTCATTGATGTACATATGTATCACAACCGTCCA
The DNA here is from genome assembly GCA_018340775.1 of Taxus wallichiana var. yunnanensis. Classification (NCBI taxonomy): domain Eukaryota; kingdom Viridiplantae; phylum Streptophyta; class Pinopsida; order Cupressales; family Taxaceae; genus Taxus; species Taxus wallichiana. Next base: position 696,761,491 of record CM031244.1, on the reverse strand, counting down.
CATCTCTAAACATTCAACCCTATCGTATTCTCTATCTCCTTCGTGCAAATTTATTTATCATTTTTGTGCCACAAGTATGTTAAGGTATTGCAAAATTTCTCCAGTTTTATGGGAAAGGTTATATTTCAGCTTCCTCTATATCGTTTTGCAAAGTTCTACGTACCTAGAAAAAAATGAAAATTCCATGTTTATTCTGATTGTATTGGACCATCTCCTTGTTTGTTCATTGCTCTAAAAAGTATCTAACATTATTATCACTTTCACTACTCACGTCTACTACACAAAGTGACACAAACAAGATGTCAATTCAACAAGTCTCATTTAGGAAAGAAGGTTCGTCGAGGCCAGGGACATTAAGCTCGTGCTGTCTATTTATCTTATTGCACCAAGTAAAGTCGTAGAATATTCTCTTCATGCAATTAAAAATCCTAACCGCTTATGCTATCATCCAAAATTTCTAGATCGCTATGTACAATCACTTATTTTTGTAAAGTCCACATTCATTCTATACAAACTATCATCTACATGTGAATCCCATAAGTTATTCATTTGTATCTAAGCTTGCTTCATCTATTCATAGTCTTTCATAGATCCATGTCCATCATTTGGATACACATTTGTTCTTATTTCTCAATTGTATAGCATTCATGTCTGGAATTTCAAATTATCAATGCCTATCAAATCAAAATTTATTGACGGCTTAGATATTTCTCATGGCATTAATAGTTTTTATTATGTCGATATGTTTTTTCCCAAATTGAATTGAATCGAGCTAATTCTAATAGTTATAAGAGACGTTAATGGAGGCAATGCATTTGGTTGTTGATGCATGATCGTATCAAAACTATTTGCATCCTGCAATCCATTGATAATAGTTGAGAATGGTGTTTGACCCCATTTCCACTCATCAAGTCTCTTTCATCTACGAATTTTCCTATATTTTTCCTTATTCCTGTCGTTTGTGGATTCTCGTCTTATATTCAAAAATATTACACGTTTTTGGACCCTTTCCCTTTACCATGTGGTCCCTCAACACTTTATTAACAAAGCTACAGTGTAATCAAAACCTCTCACGTCCAAAGCATTGCTTCATCCAGGGGTTAAATTTGATGACCACCTTTTCCTATCAAACAATTTTTAGGTGAGATTAATTTTCTGATATTGCCATTCAAAAATTTGCAAAATAATATCATTAATATACTAATAAAATATACAAAAAAAACTTTTTATATTTATTTAACTATTTTATGTATATATCTTCATATATTAATATAGTTTACATATAATTCTATATAAAAATGGCAGTCATATTTTACAATGGAAGTCATATGAGATGGTTCTTTCAAAAATATTTGCAAGTGTGTGGTCATTGATGCATGGTTGTATCACAACCATCCACTCGGCATCCTTAATTGCTTTGCAAGGGACACACCACTTTTTAGCATTCTTTCTTGTCCATGTGGTATTCTTTCTTACTTTGTTATTGTCTCCAATGAACGTGCCTGATACACACCTTTTTGATGTGGCTCTTACATGTTTACTTGTGCTCTTTTCCGACATTATAACTGTAACTGTTGAAATGGTTGTACAAGGACCGCTCCTATCCCTTGCAAAAACAACATTATCTTTGATATTAGTGGTAAGAGCCAAGCTAACATCCATGACAAGAAACTTTCCTCATCCGGTGACATAAAATACTTTGATACCAAAGGGCGTCGGTGGTCAAGAAGTGAATCCCATTTACGGATGGCTTAATGTGTTTTTTCATAGATATTACCCACCATTGTAAGTAAATATCTCACTAAATGTGATACCTTTTTTAGCTTACCTTGCAAATCTAAAAAGGTGTATTGCTTAGTAATAACATCACTCGGAGGTGTCTTCAAGTCAATTACATGTTATGGCATTGATAAAAAGGTTGTGTTGTGAAAATTAGACAACATACCGTTGAGATCATCCAATGTGTCATCAACAACCCCCAAATTTTCTTTCAAAAAATGTATGGTTTAAAATTTAGGAAAAAAATGCTAGTGTTATTCTTTGCTTTGCATTTTTTAAGTCTTAGGGGTAAGTGTTGCGAGTTAATGTTAACTTATTGTCTCCTGTGGTTCTAGTGTATGTGACTTATTTTGCATTAATAATATTTAAAGGTGTTGAATTTGTGTTGAAATTTGTTCTTAAGATAATTTGTTTTTTCTATTTTGAAGTATTTTTATTTTCATTAAAGATTTTTTTATTGTATTAGTCCAATGTTTATGTTATTGAAACACGTAATAATATAATTGCAATAATTCCAAATAGTTACAAAGCCATTAAAAAGGCAGGCTTTCTAGGTTGACGTCAATTAAGACATATTTAATAGTCAACAAACATTGCATTAAATAGGACAATTATTTATAGTAGTATGTATGTTTGTAACATGGTAGTTATAAATTAGTTTTAATTTAAGTATTAGTGTGCTCATGAGGCCAAATATGGACAACTGAAATGGAAATATTAAAAGGGAAATAAATATTTTAAATTAAATTTATTGTGCTTACTGAGACTTCAAAGATTTTTTTTTCAATTGCTAAGTGTAAATGTGTCTAGTTAGCCTCACAACTCAAGTTTTTATGTATACACATTAGTGTATTGTCATTGGGTTGATTGTCTCCGCTAGCTTCACCTATTAGAACCCCCTCCAAATCCAATCATGTTGTGCTCTCCCGTGCCACATGTAACTTAATAATCGACCAATCATTCAAGCTCCCATACCAGAATGGAAACTCCATACAATTTCAAGTCCCATGTTTGAATGACAATTGGTATCATAAATAACCATGCAATAATAATGAATTCATTTTTGTCATTTATTATTGGAAGGAATAATGATGGTATATAGGATATAATTTTGTAGATCTCAACGTCAACAACTTTTGCCATATGTCTTTCACATAGTTCTCTCCCACTTTCTTCTTTGAGGTATTAACACAAACAAAACATAGTCCATATGTGGCTTACTAGAAGAAAGAAGAGAATCATAGATGTCAAAGAAGAGATTTGAGCTATTGGGGGATTTTATATGGTTTGACCTTCTCCATTGGCTTCATTAGTTATATCCCCTTTGAATCCACTCATGTTGTATGTGCCACACATAACATGTTATAGGATTCATTTAAAATATAGTCTAGGGTGAAAGTTCTCAATACGTTCACAAATGATTTTGTCAACATCTATTTTTGAATGGCCTAAAGAGTTTTCACTTCTTTCTTGATGCATCACCTACCTTTAATCTAACATTTTTCCTTCCCTGTAATTCTCCTCATTTTGTCTAATTTTTCATCACCCCAACTCCTCCTACAATGTTTCTCCTTTACTCCTCCCTATTGGAATTAACATTTCATTGCTCATGTGTGATTACCATCATTATAATCAAGCCATAAATGTGAGAAACAAAAGCAAGGTGAAATCAAAAAATCATGTAAATATTTCTTCTAATCCTCTTATTCTTTCATTACACACAACAAACAATCGATCGGTGGTAGTTTAAATTCCTTGAAAAATGCTCAATCGGAAAGAAGGTAAACAAACTCATGAGTTTCCATGAGAAACAAGAAATAATAAGAACAATTCAGTGTCGTGTCTTTAAATGATAGTGATAAGAGTGTTATCACTTGAAAATTCAACTTAAGCATTAGGAGTATTGACTGACAAGGGATTAATTTCAAAGCTGTCTCAAGAGTATGTTGCCTCAAGGATTTACACCTTGCACCCCATTTCTTCTTAATCAATTCGTAACAATGACACGTGGTCCATATTCCTCCTATAATGTTTCTCCTTTACTCCTCCTGTCATTATTACATTACACCGCTTAAATTTTAATGTTAGTGCTTAGCTTAAATACTCATATTAATTTATTATATTCATAGATTATTGCTTCTATGGGATGTAAAATAGTCAATATTATTTTTTACTACCCTCTCTCGACATGGACATGGACATCAAGCTAATGAATTGAAAATCGAGATGATGGTCAAGCAACTTATGAAAACTTCAAAGTAGGTATATATTTTTTCATTTTATCTCTAGATATCAGTCCCTCACATGTACTTTCAAAATCACGACCGACCGCATGCAAATAAATAGTGGGAGGATGTAACTAATTTTGAACCCAACATGATGAATAAAAACTACCCACCTAAGTACTAAAGCATACCTTATATCCCAACTTTCGCTTATTTTTTTACTATATTCAAAGGTGGGCTTTAAAATAAATGTAAAGCCCTAATTATGATTGAAAATTAGAAAGAATGTATATTAAAATTAGTAAATTAACATTCAATATACAAATCTGAACATACATTAAATGATTAAGATGTTTGATTAATTAGGGCACATGGTAAATATAGTAAAATCACAAGAGAATAATGAACTTAGTTTTATAAAACTTTGCAACTCATTTGGGTTTGAAAATGGGAGAAATATGTGAGAATGTTGATATAGATGGCTCATTTCCTTAAGCTGGATCTTTGTCTCCTCTTAAACAAAATTAACCATAATGGACACATCCATGTTGCATGGACTTGTCATGTGCTCTTTGTGCCTTCGTTTGATCTTTGCCCATTTGTATCAATCTTCTCTTCCCTTTTTCATTCTTGATTACTCAAGATGTGTATGCATGTTCCTATAATAACAAACCCTATAATTTTTTGTACAAGAAATTAGATTATCGAGTAGATGGGGGGAATATGGTTAAGGTATTTTGGGTCACGACACCCCCGCACCACCTACATTGCCGTGTGGAGCTCAAATCTAAATGTAGTTCTCCCACCTATATGTAAGTGCAATTGTGCTTTTTTCAACTATATGTACACAATTAGAATTTGGATTTTTCATTCTTGAACATGCTTGTTTTGACTTGGATTTGGATGTTTTACTTGGTTTTTTATGTTTCATGCTTGTTTAAGGGTTTCTTCTAACGTATTCTCTTACAATAGGGAAGAATAGAAACTTGCTTGATGTTTTGATTGTGAAGACTAAATGTGTACATTGTGAGTGTCAAATAGGTTGCAAGTGAGTAGTAGGTGTGAGATGGGTGAGTTTGATTTGTATTTATATTGTTCCAAGGGTAATAATTTGCATGAATGTTAACCTGGAGGAAAAGAAAAATTCATGGAAAGGTTCCCATTTGAAAATTTGATCATTAAAAGGCTATGGATAAAATTGACAAACATGAACAAAATTGATTATTCAATTTTGTCCCTATTAGATGGTTTTGTCTGATAGGGCTAAAATTTGCATTAATAATTTGGAAAAGTTTGTGCAAGAGGTATAACATGCTTTTTCATGACATAAGTATTTTTTTAGGTGAATGAGTAGTAGAATGAGGTATTGTAAGCTTTGTGATATACTTTGAGATAGTGTGTTTGAGATTGGTTTATGCAAGCAAGTCATGTATAAGGGATATAAGCCAAAACTAACATTATCAAATGCCAAATAACCAAATTTGGGTGTCTATATTTGCCCCCTTTAATCTATTAAATGAAATTTGTTACTTAAATGAAATACATACATGTGTATGTAGATTTACACTTTACCTTTTCTCGAATGCTTGAATGTTTGAGAGTGTCCCAAGTGAAACATGCACAATAAGAGAATAGTCAATGTCCATGTTATGAAAATTGAAACTTTAACTTTATTACTTGAAATTGAAACTAAAAGATAGAGCAAAGAAGGATTACACTTGTGTGTCTAGAAACCAATTTTTCCCTATGAAGATTGAGGTTTCTTAATGAATTATTTGAGGTATATTGTGTTGGCTAAGGCATGTGGTGAAAAATATTCTTGTTGAACAAGTGCAGAATTTCCCCCATCTAACCACTAAAGTTGGGGGCACTGATAGATCTAACACCCATGATTTGAGTAAAGATACTCAATGTACCACTTAAAAGCGAGAACCACCATGGGTTCTCTAGGAATGATGTCAAGATCGATGGGTTTCATTAAACCCAACGTACATCACTCATTCCAACTAAACCACACCATTACGAGATGGATCTAGATTCCAATTTTGTGTGATCAAAAGGGAATGAAGTATGCTCATTCCTCCACCATACTCATAGTAATTGATAATATTACATAATTGAAATAGAACATAAGATATTGGTAATATTATATAATCAAAAGGGAACATAAGATATTGATGCCCCCATAATTAATACTAGTGAATTTTTTGAAGAGAATAACATGTACCATAGAATATTTACAAATTATGTCTATAAATTGAATTCCACCATGAAGTAACAACATGTTTATCGTATTTGTAATAAAATGTAATGTAATCGTATTAAATTTTGTATCATTTTTCTTGATTTACTATTTGAACCATTATGTGTTATATGTTTTTTAATTTTTTTGAAATTTACCATCTAAGTTGTACTTAGAAAATATCAGCTAAAAGGAATAAAATCACTCAATTGATCATGTCTAAGTTTGTGAGTTTTATCCATCATTAAATTTTATGTTTGAAACATTCTATATCCTTGTATCTTGTATATGTACCCTTGTTCATGAAATTTGTATCTTGTAATTTTGTATTCTATCTAAGAGTGACTATGTATTCTCTACAATAAGCCCATTGGATGTTCCCTCTTTTAAGGAGGTGGAGATGTATGAACAATAGATGTGGGAAAAGTGGAAGAGATTTGGGGTTGCCCAATAACGGATTATTCACTAGAATTCCAATCACGAGATAGTTTAGTAGCGAGTGAGATTTTTGAGATAGGTGGCAAGCTTCATTGATACTCACACTTTAATACTTTAAAATATGTCAATCCAGGATGTGTCCAAGGTTGTTTGCGTAATGAAGAGCGATTTAGAATGTATTAAGCATGTAAACTAAATCAAATGGGAAATAACACAACCACGATAATTAAATGATTTATTCTGAACTTATTAAAACTAGTAATAATAAGAGACAATCCTTCCAACTCTATCATCACAAAAACAAAAACAAAACACACAAGGATGAAAATACAATCCAAATAAATGAAACACATTAGTACTAGAAGTAAAGAAAATTAGAATAACTTGGACAAGAAATACTAAAACTTCCCTTCACATTGGAGAGGAGCGACCCTTGCTCCTTCCCTTTGATCCGAGTGTTAATGTCCACCCAAGAAAACACAGTTTATCCTAGAAGCATGCTCTTTATTTATCAATAGTTCAATTTAGAATATTGTTTTATCCTTTCTTAAAAGTTGAACCCTTTATTCTATAATGATCATGCCTTATATAGATTAGGCGAGTCCTCTTCCTATTAGGAAACAAAGTTTCCCCTTTAAATATAATTTATTATACTAAAAATACATGCAATAATTAACTAAGTAGATTTATAACAAAACAATCATGGAATTGGTAGTTTGTCATGTCAAATGTACAAGTGTGCTTATAGATTCCCATTCGAACTTGTCTTCTTGATGGAGGAGGAATTCCATAAATAGTACTTATTTGGATCAGTGATCTTTAAAATTTAGACAAAATCAAAACAATCATGTTCCTCGTGAAGTGGAGGATTCCATGAAATTATGACTGGTTGTTTCCATCTAAATCTTTAATGCACTATTTAAATTGTCAGCTAATCGAATTCCATGTCGAAAATAAGTGGTTTCCACCTTAACAAATCAAGTTCCATGATGAATTTGGTGTTGAATAGGTAATTCCACAAACTGTGTGAACTTGTGTTGACCATGCGAGTCTTGTGTTTGATTGGTTGATTCATGCACTTGACTAGGCGAATCCTATGCTTATACAACTTATTTTCCATTTACATATATAAGCACCATAAATTAATCTATATTAATGACTAAAGAAAGCATATACAAGATAGAAAATATCCAGGAAACGTGCTCAAAACACATCTTTTAGTATATGATAGAAGATATCTTGCTACTATTTCATTTTTGTATAAAATGATGTTTGCAAATTAGGGGGATTAAACCCTGAAATTTGAGATACTTGGTGCCCCAATGGAATTTCTCAGTTGTAAAAGAAACAAAGAAATGCAAGAAGTTGGGTTGGTCAATTTTTTTGTTCTTTGGCCTCTCCATGGCACAAATGTATGAGAATTCTTAGAATTGGTCCTAGGATAATTTCATACTGACCCTCATAAGTAAAATACTTAATTACCCACTTTGTAATAGAGCCCCATGGCCTTGGAAAAGTGGACCTTTTTATGCCCTTTACTTTTCCAAAGTATAATCAAAGACTAATTCTAACTTTTTCTTCTTATCAACTGAAAAATATTTTTATGACCTACGAATGTGGAGTTCTAAAATTTACAAATTTTCTAGCCTCGGGAATTCCTTAAATTTCATTAATAATCTGAAGTACTAATTGAAAATTTTGTGCCTTTTACTAATGAGTAGTCATCTCTGAGGTTCTTTGTGAATTCCTCTATCATCTATGAGTTGAATTCCTCATGTTTGAGCATGAAATCGAGCCACCTATCTTGTTGAAGGATGGCGATGGGCTTAGCGTCAGCCAAGTAATTCCAGTGGGTTAGTGGGTTCATGGAAAACTCTGGGGCCCATCATGGTTCGAATAAAGTAAGAACAAGGAAATTGAAATTGAATTCAGGTGAGTTAGGATGGAGATAAGTTAGGGATGATAGTTTCCTCATGCATAACAATTATGAAAAGTTAGCGAGAATATCGCAAGAACAACATATTACCTTTCATTAACTAATCATTAGTGCTATTATAATTAAATATTCTAACTTAAAAAAAGTATTTTGGCATGTACCTTGTCATTTTACAACTAATCACATGTTTATTTAATTTCTAATAAGCCATTTATTGCTCTGTTAAAGTCCTACATGACATGCTTCTTGAATGAGGTGACCGCCATCACTATTTTTCAATCACTCTCTATTTTTATTTTATTTTTCTATATTTTTGGGAAGGAATAGCCACCATTGCTAGTTTCCAACCATCCCTTCATAGGAAAATGGACAACATCACTAGTTTTTAACCATCTTCCTATTATTCTCATATCGAAAAAACACTTTAGCTCGAAATAGCTTGGATGAGGTGACCTCCTCCAAGCAATTTAGAGCTATGTTGGCTTGCATCCGCATCTTGAATTCTTCTCGGGATACTAATTTTTGGTATAGACGTAGCCTATGACCATTAACCATCATTACCCTTCATTCTCCATCAATAGGAATGAGTTGAATGTAAGGTTTGAGCCATTCATATTTAATTAAATATTATAAATGAAAAATGAAATATAATATAAAACATAACAATTAAAATAACACAATACAAGGATTTAACGTGGAAAAACCCCCGAGAGGTAAAAACCACAAACAAGGTAAGATTTCCATTAATTTGAGAAACAAAATTACAGTCTAGTAAAATCTTTGATCCCCTCACTTCTCTCCAGTAAATACAATTCACCCACGTGAATTCTTGATTTCATATATTAAATCACTAGACCCCACGGGTCTTATTTAAATAGTTTAAATGGGTGTGACTTCTTGTGAAGCACCCCAAACTATTAATTAATTGATTTATAAAATCAATTTAACCATAAACATGTAGTTTATATTAAATAATTTAAAATATATAATATTATAAATTATTTAATTATAAACTATAGTTTATATAAGAACACTTAATATTAAATGTTCTAACATTCCCCTTAATATTAATTGGGAACATATGTCAAAGTTACTTGTTTATACAACATGATTTACAAATCCATAAAAGCATAGTTAAGGTTTATGATAGCATATCACTTTTGAAGGATTTATACACCTTCATCATGCTCAACTTACCTTTTGGTATAAAAGGATTTAGAATCCATAAATCGAATTTATAATTTAGGCTAAACATGATTTGTGAGACTACATCTCACAATTTCTCATGGAAAATCTCTACCAGCATCTCTAGGAGCCTTTTATAAAGTAAGGACCTCCTTTATAACAAATGCAACACATTGGACTATACACAGTAAAATTAGAGTTATAAGTTTACAAAGATCATAAAAATATATTTTACAATTTTTTACATTGGAGCAAAAATATAGAGGAGAAGGAGAAAACACATGGTCGACCATTAGGAGGTGACATTGTCATGCACACTTCCTCAATGGCAACTCTGAAAGGTCAAACATTGCATAAAACTTGCAGAACTTTACAACACACAATGGCTTTGTAAACATATTTGCAACTTGATCTTCAGTCAAGCAATATTGGAGATCTATATCACCACAAAGCACCTTCTCTCGGATGAAATGCATATGAATCTCTATATGCTTCGTTATTTGATGTTGAAGCTGAACTGGATTCTTACCAAGAGCAATGCAACTCGACTATCACACAAAAGAGGAGTACTTCCTTTAACTTCCATGTGAATCTCTTCCAACAACCACTTTAGCCACATGGCTTATTTTGTTGCTTCCATCACACTTCTATATTTTGCCTCAATAAAAATATGGAGACTCTCGGCTAATTTTTATTGCTCAATCTTGCACTTTTGTACCAAACTTGAACACATATCCGGTTGTAGATTTTATATCTATCACATCATTAGCATGGTTAAAATCATAACATGCATTATCATAATAAGCATAATATAAATCATTATTGATTTCACTTTTAACCATCTATAAATCTTACATTAATAGGTTAAAAAACAAGTTATATAACAACTTAAATGACAATATGCTTTAAAACTAACCATGTCATATTACCAATATATTGAATTTTGAAACAACAATTTCAACATTTCAATATTGAAAATATATTAGATGCTGATCGAGATTGGACATCTCAATACTGAGACACAAAGGCATCCCCAAATGTCATTTGATGTGCATATAATACTATTTTTAATAATCACATACTGATTTAGAGTTTTAGAAATGTTTAATCAACATATATATCTTCATTATCTACTTTAAGCCTTTAAATTTGTGATAAGACTGATAGATAACACATCTGAAAGAATGACCAAATCATGCAAGAATAATCAATAATGAAAGTAACAACATACATTGAACCATTTAGGGATGGAATTTTTAAAGGTCCTTTAACATTAATGTGGAAAAAATTTATGTGAAGTTTGCTTCAAGATGACTAAGGAAGGTTTTTCTTTGTAAGGACCCTTCACACGTTTCATGAGAGATAGGTGGCTAGACCAGAAACTAGGTTAAGTTGAGACATGTCATACATGCTCCTAAAATTAACATGACCTAGTCTTTCATGCCACAATTGAACATCACTTCTATTTTTGAGTAGACAAACAAGAAGCAAAAGCAAAACCTTTAAAAACATATAATCCATTCTTTTGTATGCCTTCTAACTCATTTATCTTTTAACTATAATTATTTTGAGTTAGTTGTGAACAAGAAAGCAAATTCATTTTTAATTTAGGAACACATAAAACATCATTTATAAAACCATTAAACATTTACTTTTCATTGACCCTAAATATTGAGAATGGAATGATCACTTAGATAGATCATTTGATATCAGTTAGAATATTAGATTTATATAACATGTGCCTAGATGCATCATTGTCTAATGCCTATTGATTTTTTTTGGTAGTGACTAATGTATTTTACAAGGTAACTACATTAGATTTATTATTATTCTCTTCATTCTTATTTTGATTTTGATTTGGTTTATTCCCTTTTTTATTTTTGAAATTTGGCTTATTTTTGTTTACTTTACAATCTTCCTTCTTGTGACCAAATTTCCCACAATTGTAACATTTTCCATCAAAATTGACTCTTAATTTCCCGTATTTCTTTTATTTTCTAAGAAGTTCTGAGTGGCACTCTCCATTGAGTCAAAATTTGAAACGACCTTCTCTTCCTAGATTAGGAGATCACTCAGTGTAGACATATCAGGGATGTCTTGTTTAGTTTGATATTTAGAATTCAGAATTGAAATGAAATTCCTAAACCTTTCATGGATGTTCATTTGAATAATGAAATACAATAATTTATCATGAATCAAGTCACTATTACATCCATCTAAATCATAACTTTTGGTTTATGGATTCCAAATCGTTTTGTACCAAAAGGTAATTTGAGCATGATAAAGGTGTTATAAATCCTTCAAATGTGATATGTTAGCCTAAATCTTCACTAATAGTTTATGGATTTTTAAATCCCGTTGTACAAACAAGTAATTTTGGCATATGGTTCCCCACTTAATATTAAGGGGGAGTGTTATAATGTAATATTAAGTGCGTATAAACTTTATTTTATAATTAAATAATTTAGAATAAGTTATATTCTTAATTATGCAATGTGAAATTTATGTTTATGTTTAATTGGTTATTTATTAACTAATTTATATTAAATCGGGGTAAGGTTTAATTATACCCCGTCTTTGAATATGTTCATGACTCGTGGGGTCAATTAAATTTGGTCGAGGATCATATTATTTTTTTACTTTAGGTGAATGGTTTGGGAGAGAAGTGAGGAAGGAGATCTGGACTATAATTATGTTTCTCATTAATGGAATTATCTATTTTCGTGGTTTTTTACCCCTTGGGGGTTTTTCCACGTTATATTTGTGTCTGTGTTATTTTATTTTATTGCATTTGTTATAATGTTTTCATATTAATTTAATTAATATTTAATCTTATTTAATGGTTAATGTGTTTAACCCCTCGGATCTAACATGGTATCAGAGTAGGTTCAAAATGTTTCAAATTAATTAATTAATTTAATCTGGTGTTTGGGAGTTTGGAACTATGTTTTTAATATTCATATTATTTTTCTCTTTTTTACACAAAACTCTATCAATTCTTGAATTTTATGATGTTGCGTTAAAATATTTGAAGATACCTTTCCAACAAGACCAATTTTTCCTAATTTGGAGTTGTGGAGAGAAAGTTATGGCCATTTAAAGTTGTGCATCTCGGGAGGAACAACAAGTCAACATGTGGCAATTTCTTATTTGCTTCAAGTTTTCCTATGTGTGCCTTTGTGATTATTTCCTTCTTTCCCTCATGTCTACCTTTTAATTTTCCACATGTCTCCTTTGACTACCTCAACCCTTCCCGAACCCAAAACCTTTTATTTGAAACTCAATTTATTCCACGGACTTGAGGTCCACAAAATACATTTGGTTGAAAATCCTGCAGAATTATGCCACATGTCCTTCCTTTAGCCCTTGGTTCTGTGACACATGTATGCCCTATTAAATCAATTTATACCTTTATATTATTTACTTTCCTTGATCAAATATCATTATATGTGATTTGATTAATAAATTCGGTTAGTATTTAACATATGTGGCCCGCTTAATACTACTAAGCCTTGGTCACGAACCTGAAGTTACAATTAATCTCCTTGATAAAGATGGAAAGATCATCATCAATTTGAGTATTCTCAAATATTGTTTAGTTATGTAAATTACTTACTTATTTTAAGTAATTTTAACCAATTATCAAAGATAAGTCTTGTTAATGACTAGTTAATGGATTTGAAATCAAGATCTAGTTGAGTATATTAGTATGTGATTACTAAAAATAGTATTATATGCATATCAAATGACACTTGGGGACGCCTTTGTGTTTGTATTGGAGACATCCAATACTAATTGCATCTAATATATATTTTACAAGATTAATATGTTGAAATTATTCAACATATTGGTAATATAACATGGTTAGTTGTTAAGCATATTATTATTTAAGTTGGTATACAACTTGTTTTTAACCTATCAATGTACGATTTATAGATGGTTAAAAGTGAAATCATTAATGATTTATATTATGCTTATTATGATTTCTATATGGATATTGTGACTCTAACCATGCTAATGTTGTGCTAGATATAAAATATACAACTAAATATGTGTTCAAGTTTTTTTATAGGTGTCATTACTTAAAACAAAAAAAACAACCAACGGTCTTCATTTCTTCTACTGAGGGATAGTATAGAAGTGTAATGGAAGCAGCGAAAGAAGCCATGTGGCTAAAGTGGCTATTAGAAGAGATACACATGAAAGCTAAAGGAATTACTCCTCTTCTATGTGATAGCCAGAGTTGCATTACTCTTGCTAAGAATCCAGTTCAGCATCAAAGGACAAAGCATATAGAGATTCATATGTACTTTATCCGAGAGAATGGCCTTTACAGAGATATAGATCTCTAGTATTGTCTAACCGAAGATCAAGTTGCAAATATGTTTATAAAGCCATTGTGTGCTGTAAAATTCTGTAAGTTTTGTGCAATGCTTGGCCTTTTAGAGTTTCCATTGAGGGGGAGTGTGCATGACAATGTCACCTCCTAATGGCCGATCGGTTGATATCTCCTTCTCCTCTATACTTTTTCTCCATTTGTAAAGCATTGTAAAAGATATTTATGATATTTTGTAAACTTATCACTCTAAGTTTATGGTGTACAATCCAGTGTGTTGCATCTATTTGTAAAGGAGGTCCTTGTGTTATAAAAGGATCCTAGAGATGTGGTTTGAGATTTTTCCATGAGAAACTATGAGATGTAGTCTCACAAATCATGCTTAGCCTAAATCATAATTTCGATTTATGGATTCCAAATCCTTTTGTACCAAAAGGTAATTTGAGCATGATGAAGGTGTTATAAATCCTTCAAAAGTGATATGTTAGCCTAAACCTTCACTAATGGTTTATGGATTTGTAAATCTTGTTGTACAAACAAGTAATGTTGGCATATGGTTCCCCACTTAATATTAAGGGGGAGTGTTAGAATATAATATTAAGTGCCTATAAACTTTAGTTTATAATTAAATAATTTAGAATAAGTTATATTCTTAATTATTTAATATAAAATTTATGTTTATGTTTAATTGGTTATTTATTAACTAATTTATATTAAATCAAGGTACAATTTAATCATACCATGTCACTTAATATGTTCATGACCCATGGGGTCAATTAAATATGGTTGTGGATCATATTGTTTTTCACTTTAGGCAAATGGTTTGGGAGAGAAGTGAGGGAAGGAGATATGGACTGTAGTTATGTTTCTCATTAATGGAATTATCTCTTTTCGTGGTTTTTTACCCCTTGGGGGTTTTTCCACGTTAAATCTTTGTTCTATGTTATTTTATTTTATTGCATTTGTTATAATGTTGTTATAATGTTTGTTATGTTAATTTAATTAATATTAAATCTTATTTAATGGTTAGTGTTTAACGTCTCGAATTTGACAAAAATGACATGTTAAGTAAAAAGCGAGTATAATATTTCTTATTTTTGAAAGGCCAATAAATCAAGAAAACATTAATTTTTTTCTTTACTATTTAAATATATAAAAAAGAATTAGATTCTTCTAAAATATTTAATACCAAAAAAATTCCTTTTAAAAGATAGAAAAGAAAATTCAATATATATAGTAAAAAAATTGTTTAATATCAACATATTATATCAACTAACGCGGTCGAGCCGCTCAACTAACTCTATCGAGCTATATCACATATGTGAGCTATTTTAAACCAACTGAGCTCATGGGGCTATGCCTATAACAAACCACAGTTCCAACTCACCTTGTTAGCGCAGGTGAGTTGATTCCAACCCAACATTGTACCATTTCAACACATCGACTCCTCAAACAGTGCACTCAAAACTGGTAGCAGAGGATGTAATTAAAATAGTAATACAAACTCGGGCATGGTCGCAGCCACAACATCGCATGTTATTTCAATGGTTTTAAAGCTTCACACATGCCTCCACGTCCCCAATGTGGGACAAAAGATTCATTCAAACATAAAAAAATGTGTCCAAGTCAATACAAACAAATTGTAAACAAGTTTTTAATTAAAAAATGGGACACTCGTCGAAGGCTTTGGAATTCTCCATGTGGAGGACGACAAAGGTGAGCAGAGGAAGAGGGTGTTATAATCCTCATACCACATTGACCAAGAATCAACTATACATAGCCTAAGCGGTACTTTGACCAAAACAAATAAAAAAAATAAAGTGGTATTAATGTTTTAAATGCGTCGCTTAGGGTTTTAGTCTTCGACCAAAAATAAATAAAATAATATAGAGGGGCTTATTATTATTTTAAGTGGGCTGCTTAGGATTTATGTAGAATATTTTAAAAGTAAGTTTATAAACTATAAAGTGGCTTATTAAACCACATAAGAAATTGGTTATTAAATTAAAGCAGTTAGAGATTAGGTAATTAAAAGATAAGAATTTCTTAATACCTAGGTTTTAATTTAAACATTCAAACTTAGGTTTAAATTTTGTATAAGCAAATACCACCTTAATAAGTAGGGGGAGGGGGAGGGGCGGTGCACGAGAGGGGGTGAGAGAGGGGGTGTGGGGGTGAGGGGTTATACATAGGCTTAGAGGAATTCAAACCTCCAATCAAGATATAGTTCCGGCAAATAGGAAAAATTAAAACGCTATATTTATGCAGGGTTGTCTCCATCTTAGGAGACCTTCCATTTACCCCGCATATTTATTTTTACCCTGCACATTTGAAACTGTACAGAATAAATTAAATCTTTCAAATTCATTTACCCTTACCTATGTTGGAAAGTGCCTAGGGGGTAATTTTCCACCACCACAAACTTTGTAAATATTTTTACAAGAAGAAATGTGTGAGAGTGTTTTTAGAGTTCATTTAAAATTGGGGAGGTGGACTTATTTATTTCCATCGGGTTGTAACCACCCACCAATGGTTGGGACCCTTAAGTTTTGAATAAAGTAAATTAAAATAAATAAAACCATGCTTTGAGTACGATGTGAGGTCCGAACCATTCATATTTAATTAAATATTACAAATTGAAAAATGAACTATAATATAAAACATAAAAATTAAAATAACACAACACATAGATTTAACTGGAAAAACTCTCTAGGGGTAAAAACAATGAACAAGGTAAGATTTCTATTTATTTGAGAAACAAAAATGTAGCCCAATAAAATCTCTAATCCCCCACTTCTCTCTAGTAAATACAATTCACCCACGTGAATTCCGATTTCATATATTAAATCACCAGACTCAAGCGAGTCTTATTTAAATAGTTTAAATGGGTGTGACTTCTCACGAAACACCTCAAACTATTAATTAATTGATTTATAAAATCGATTTAACCATAAATAAACAGATTTATATTAAATAATTTAAATATATAATATTCTAAATTATTTAATTATAAACTATAGTTTATATAAGAACACTTAATATTAAATTTTCTAACTTTGAACAATACCATTACGTACTTCTTCTATTTGGTATGGGCCCATCCATCTAGTCTGTAGATTCCCCTTGAAATCTTTATATTTTGAATCAAACAACAGGCCCACTCCCTTTTTGAAATGGTCTCGCTTGATATGGAGGTCATGTCATACATATCTACGATGTTGGACTAATTCAGTTTGGTGTAATGCCTCTAACCTCATTTAATCCAACTCATTTAGTTGGACAATTCTTGATTTTTGTACATCTGATAATTTAATTCCCGCTTCTGTAGTTGTCTTCAATGTTTGTATTTCAAATTATGTAGGGAGGATAGGTTTCTTCCCATAAATCATCTCATATGGAGTAAATCTCGTAGTTTCTTTCCAAGTTGTGTTATAAGCCCATACTACCTCTGACAATTTTTGCACCCAATTTTTCCTTGAAACATCCATTGTTTTGGTTAATATGTTTTCTAATTCCCTATTGGTTACTTCCACTTGACCATTGGCTTGAGGATGGTAAGGGGATGATTTCTTGTGCCTTATTTGATAGGTTTTCACAAAAGAGATGATCACATTTGACATAAATTGGGGCCCTTGATCTGAAACAATTGACCTTGGTGCTCCAAATCTCTGAAAAATATGTTTGTACAAGAAATCTACCACCTTCTCATCTTGAAGAGCCTTTACTTATGCCCATTTAGTCACATAGTTTGTGCACATAAGGATGTATTCTTTTCCTTGAGAAGGTGGATCAATTGGTCCAATGAAATCCAATCCCCACTTCTCAAATGGTTCCATAACTATCAAAGGTTGAAGAGTTATTTCATTTGTCAATGTTGGTTTCCTCATACGTTGGCACATGTCACATTGCCATGAATACATATTTACATCTTTATGCAATGAAGGCCAATAGTATCAACTCCTAGAACTTAATGAATTTTCCTTTTGACCAAATAATGCCCTCCTGATGGTTCATTATGGATAGCCCTAAGTATGTCAAATATTTCATCCCCGAATAAACACCGCATAAAACATAGTCGAGTCCATAGTATAAAAGCATTCCATCAAACCATTTGCACATTATACTTTGTTTGATTAATTGTTTCCTTTGCTTGTTGGTGAGAGGTGGAAACTTCATTGTGCCTAATTATTAGTCATGTCTACAAACCAAGGAAAACTAGTGGAGATAGAAAATAAATGTTCATTTGGGAAATCATCATCCACTTGTTCATTTGTACCTGAATCAATGAGCCTTGAAATAAAATCAACCACCACATTTGCCTTCCCAAGCTTATCAACAATTTTGACATTGAATTCTTATAATAATAATAATAGCCATCTAACAATTCTACTTTGAACCAAAGGTTTGTTCATTAAATATTTAATGGTAGAATGATTTATATGACTGATTACCTCTTAGCTTTGTAATGTCTTGGCAAAAAAAAATTATTACATAAACTATTGAAGAAAAAAATTCTATGGTGGAATAATTATTTTTAGTTAGAGAGAGATTTTTACTTATGTAATAAATTGCATGCATTGATTCTCCCTCCTCTTGTTGACCCAAAATAGCCCCAACTAATTCATTGGAAACATCTGTTTGTATATGAAAGGGAAGATTCCAATTTGGTCCCCTAAGAACTGGAGTAGTAGTTAGTTTCCCTTTTATGATCTCAAAATATGTTTGACAAGCTTTTTTCCATTGAAATTCAAAATCCTTGGTCAAAAGTGAGAATAGTGGGGATCTTTATTTTTTACTAAAATCTAAGATAAAGATTTTATAATAGCCTACATGTCCTAAGAAACTACATACCTCAATTTTATTTTTTAGGTGATGGGATCTACATAATGATTTTAAACTTTTCGTATCAACTTTGATTCCTTCTACTAAAATATGATGTGCCAAAATTATCCCATGTTTCATCATGAATAAGCACTTTTTTTGATTGAGGGATAATTGATGTTTTTCACGTCTAGATAGTAATTTGTCTAGGTTATTCATTAATTTTTAAAATGTAGCTCCATAAACTGTGAAGTCATCCATATAGATTTCCACACGGTCACGATCAAGATTAGTAAAATATGTTAACATTGCTCTTTGGAAGGTGGTAGGGCCATTACATAGAACAAAAGGAAAAACCCTATAGGAAAATGTTTCATATGGACAAGTAAATGTGGTTTTGTTATTTTCTTAGTGCCATCATTATTTGGTTGTACCCACTAAAGCCATCCATAAATGAAAAATATCTCTTCCCGATAAATTGTCCAACACTTGGTCAATGAAAGGAAGAGGGAAATAATCCATGTGAGTGGCTTTGTTCAATTCTTTGTAGTCAACACAAACCCTCCATTTTCCATTTTTCTTGGGTACAATGACCAATGGAGATACCCACTAACTATCTGAAATTGGATAAATAAATCCTACCTACAAGTAATTTCTCAATTTCAGTCTTCACAATATCTCTTAAGGCAGGGTTTATCCTTCTTTGAGGTTGTCTAACTAGTCTAGAATCAGTGGTGTAAATATGGTGTGTGCAAATGTTAGGATGAATGTCTTTCATATCCCTATATTCCCAAGAAAAATCTTGAGGATGGGAGCATAAGAGTTTAAAAAATCATTCTCCTTAAAATTGTGAGCCAATTGTTTATTATCAATGCTTTCCCTGGAAGGATGGGTAGTTGTTTGGTGTTTGGGTGAATAGAATTAGCCACCAAATATTCTCTCAAAAGAAAATTCAAGGGACATCTATGAGGTATCATCTTGTTGATATTAATAATATTATGGAAAAAAACTCACTTAGATCTATGGTTTTTATAAAAGGACAAATTAATGGTTACATGTTTTCACCAAGTATTACTTTTTCCATTGTCTCAAATTCTTGTAAATCAAGTTCAAAGGAATAAGATTCCTGAATTTGCTTAGAATTTTCAATTGTATTATCACAACATCCAATGAGGACACAAAGTGCTCGGTATTCTCTAATTTAATCACGCACAATTGATCGCATGAAACAACAAAAGGTTTTACAATTGGTATAGAGATATTTTTTTGCATCATGTCCATTTGTGATCGTCATATCCCATGTACTACAACCAATAAGTGTTATAGTATTAGCTAGCCATGGGCGTCCCAAAATTAAAGGATATCCAATATTTTTTTGTTTTTAGTTTTGATAATCATGAAGTCTTGAGTAATTTCATGATTCAATTGTGATTCTCACGTCCTTTATGACTCCTTTTGGATTAGCTACAGACGGGTCTGTGATCTGCAAGACCACAAATGTTACTTGTAAATCGGGTAGAGTCTTGATAGGGTATTAGTAGTCATGACATTTATGAAAACACCTAAGTCAATCAAAACATTTGGGATCTTCACACTGCTAATAAAAATTATCACTATAGGGCTTTTGGGATCACCATACTGGGGAAATTAATTTCCCTTCCAAAACACTAGCCAATTTACCATCGACCTAAATGGTCTTTGGTTAGTTCTTCTTTCTTCTTGAGGTTTTAACACATAACTCTTTGATTTTTTTGTTCAATTTTGGGATATCTCTAATAGCTTGCAAAAGATGAATTCCAATATTTAACTTCTTCACCCTTGAATCAAATAGGATTCAAAGACCTCCTTATTTGGGATATCATCCTTCTTTAAGAACCTAGCTAGGAATCTTGTTGTTGGGGTGGGTTAAGTACCTTCTCGGAAGTAGGTTTGGGTTGTGTTTCCTTTCCCTCTTCCTTCTCTTCCAAAATTTCTTCTATGGTTAGAGAAGAGGGTTTGGAAGCAACCTTACCTAAACGTAATAAGATGTTATCACAATCAATGGAATTCAACACATGGTTTTCTTAGTTTCAAAAACATGTGCTTGGTTTCCTATTTGGTATTCTTTGGATTAGTAACGATCTCCGGGCTAGATTTGAGTTTGGATAGGTTTTTAGTATGAGTGGAGGTAGTTGGTCCAGTTAATAGGGCTTGTTGTTGTCCTAATGTTATCATCTAGTTATAAAATGGTTGGCCAACACCTTGATGGGCATTCCACTATTGTTGATATTGAGGGTTAAACTGTTGAAACTGTGGTGGGAATTGTTGGTTTTGTGTCCACAGTTGATGATAAAATGTTTATTAAATATTCCATGGTTGTGGACTCTCTCTTGTGGAAATTTATGATTCCAAGGTTGAGGATGGGGCCATGGAGTGTTCCATTGATTAGGAACCCATTGGGTCCTTAGAGCATATTGTTGGTTTTGATTTGGGACAAAATTGCCTCCTTGCCTTTGTGCCACGTAGCTAACTTCTTGTTCATTTTGTACATTTTTCTTCAAATGGTTTTTAAGAAAGGGAAATAATCCACATTGATCAGTTGCATGTTTCAAATCACAAATGAGACAAACATTGGTTTTATATAGTGTACACTCTTTAAGTCCATGTTTATCTCTACATCTAGGAAAGGATATGTAAATGGTTTGATATTATTGGATTTTTCCATCTCTCTCTATGTATTTAGTTGTACCAAGAGATTTTTTCTCAGGTTTGTAATTTCTTCCCTTAACTTGGATATATCTCCATTGACAATCTTGCCTCTATTTTTATGTAGGTTTGGTCGAGTTCTAGAATAATTCCTACGGAGGTCAATAATTTTTGTAAACTTGAGCTTGTTCATATATCCTTTTCCCATCAAATTAAAAGCCTCTTGAGTTTCATCATCCAATCATTTGAGAAATATTATTTTTAAAATAGTGATGTCCAAGCACATGCCACACCTTTTATGGAGGAAGAGGAAACAATCAAGATAATCCTTTACACTTTCATCATCCTTTTTCCGGATCCTATAGAGTTCCTCCCTACGGTCACTAACCCTTTAGTAATCCTGGTATTTTTCCAAGAAATTTTTTTCCATATCTTCCCAAGTATGGATAGAGTTGGGGGCTAGTCCCATGAACCATCTCATTGTTGTATCTTTCAAGGTTGAGGGAAACAAATTTAGTTTTTGAGTGTCAAAGGTATAATCATAGGTTTGGCATAGTACTTTAAATTCAAATAAAAATTGATCAGGATCTTCTGATACTAGACCCTGAATGTAGGTAGGATTGATGGTGATATATTTTTCATAGGGCCTTGATCATTGAGATCCAATTCTATGGGATAAGTGAATGTCCTACCCGGTGGTGGACCACCTTGGTTTCCTTCATTAGGATTTTCTATTGCATCTGTTATCTACTCTTGTTGCTCAACCTGTTCCACTAGTAAATTTTGAGGGGGTTTGTTTGGGTTTATTCTTACAAATCTACCTCTATGATCTCTAGGTCTAAACATATACTTCTAACATGTTAAATAAAAATTCCCTAACTCTAAGTGTTATTTGATCATCTTGTTCCACATACTCCAAAATCTCAAAAAGGATACATGTTTTCACCACAAGATATTTATATCTAAAAAGAGAGCAAGGAATAAAAAATGCTAAATGAAAACTTATCATATTCACATTAACACCAAAGGTGGTACATTCTTCTTCAATAACACATTTGAATCCTCGACAATGAAACCAAAAAGTGAAAAGATTCGTTGATACTCACACTTTAACAATTTAAAATTTATCAATCTCGGGGTGGTGTTTAAGGCTGTCTACAATGAAGAAGCGATTTGGGATGTATTAAGCATGTAAAATAAATCAAACGGGAAGTGTCGTAATTAAATGATCTATTCTAAACTTATTGAAATTGGTAATAATGGGGGACACAATCCTTTTGATTGTACGATCACAAAAATAAAATAAAAAACATGTAGGAGTGAAAATACATCTGGATAAATGAAACACACTAATACTGGAAGTAAATAAAATTAGAATAACTTGAACAAGAAATAAATAAAACTTCCCTTCACATTGGAGAGGAGTGGCCCTTGCTCCTTCCCTCTAATCCAATTGCTAATGTCTACTCAAGAAAACATAGTTTATCCCAGAAGTATGCTCTTTATTTATCAATAGTTCAATTTACAATACTATATCCTTTCTTAAAAGTTGAACCCTTTATTCAATAATGATCCTACCTTATATAGATTAGGTGAAGTCCTCTTCTACTTAGGAAACAAAGTTTCCCCTATAAATAGATTTTATTATACTAAAAATATGTGTAAGAATTAACTAAGTAGATTTATAACAAAACATTCATGGAACTAGTAGTTTTTCATGCCAAATATACAAGTTTTTTGTATATTCCCATTCGAACTTATCTTATTGATGGAGGAGGAGTTCCATAAATGGTACTTTATTGGGTCTGGTGATCTTCAGTAGTTATATCAATTCAAAATAATCATGTTCCTCATGAAGTGGAAGATTCCATGAAATTAGGACTATTTGTTGCCAGTTGAATCTTTAATGCATTTTTAAAATTGTGTCAGCTAGTCAAATTCCATGTAAAAAGTAAGTGGTTACCACCTAAGCAAATAGGGTTCCATGATGGATTTGGTGTTGAATAGGTAATTCCATGAACTATGTGAATCATGTGTTGACCATGTGAGTCTTGTGCTTGATTGAGTGAGTCCTACGCTCATACAACTTTTATATCCTTCCATTTACATATATTAGCACAAAAATCTATAATATATATATATATATATATATATATATATATATATATATATAATAAATAAACAAATAAAGAAAGCATATAAAAGATAGAAAATATCCAAGACACATGCTCAAAACACATCTTTTAGTCAAGTAGAAGTTTCATTTATAATAAGACTACTATTAGTTTTTATACAAGGTAAGATGGAAATAGTAGCAAAAATGGGGCTTGGAATATGGATTTCTAAAGGCTTTTTAATATGCTCAATACATTGAGGGTTTTAATGAAGTTTTTCACAAAAAATAGACACTATTTGCATTTGATCATGGTATATGATGTTATAATCATCATGGTCATGGTCATAAGAATGTTATCTATGGGTTTTGATTTCATGTAGTGGGACCTCGTTAGCTTGGTCAAGGATGGGTGGATTGATAGCAATATGCATAGGAGATGGGGTCATGAGGTTCAACACTTGTGAATAGAAGCGGAAAGCTCCATATGCTCAATGGGTTGATTAGAAATACAAAGATACGCGGAAGGGCGTATATCGAAAAGCATATACAATTTTATATAAGATAATGAAGATTTAATAACTTGACTTAACCTCAAGGGTAACTTGAGTTTTCAAATCATGAGGCACGATACTCAAGGAACTAAGAAAATCCCGTATTAGGTTAAGCGTTCAATCGAAGCTGGGTTTACCAAAATGTTTACACCATTTTTAGATTAAGTTCTTTTATACGGTTTGTTAATCTAAATTTGATGTAGCCAAGTTAGATTCACACTAAATGGATGTAGATTAGATACAAGTGGTTATTTTGATTAATTAACTTCCAACATTAATTATACAATATCAAAATAGTGTTCTAAAACATGCAATACAAGATATGAACTTGAAAACACAAAGGAATGAGTGCACTTAGCTTGTTACAAAGGATTCTGAGAAGTTATGGGACTATGCAATGCTAGAACAAGGAGATTTGAACCTAGAAGTACTTTGAAATTGATACCATAATTACGAAACCACCCCAGGTTAGAACCATGTCGTATGGTCAGCCCCTTTGTACGTTCTTGGAGATCTTTGCTTCTACTTCTATAAATTTTGTGGTGGTTGCTTTCTGGATTTATCTAATGATATTAATCCCTAATTGTCGATCATGCAACAAATCTCTCTGAACATACTAAACATCATCTCAAACCCTAGCCATAGATGAAGAGTCCTGCAAAACAAACATTAGTTGGGTTTTGGGCACCCCCATACACCATCAATGTTGGAACTACTCGAAGAGGCCTCAAACCACATGTCATTCTCCACCTAACATGTGATATCTAAATAGATCAAACATATTTGGAAAATTTTTTTAACAATGTTTGCTTTGACTTTAGTTCTTACTAAACTACTTGGGGTTAGATGTTTGAGTGCTTGTAAATGAGAGAATGTTTTTGACTCGATAAGAAGATTTAGACATGATGTGGGTGTTTCCCCAATGGTCGTAGATGTGTTATTATGATATTTTTGGATCTATGAGTGTCTTTTACAAGTGTAGGAAGTTAGTGTATCGGTGCATTTCCATATGATTTCTAGGTTAGCAAATGAGGTAATGTTTACTTTCTTATATAGGGTTTCATATGTAATTTATCCAAGAAAGGTCAACCTAGATGAAGTATAAGACCCAAAAAAAGATATCAATTTAAAAGTAGAGTTGGAGGACATGTCGGCCCAAGACCGTACAGGTCATCCAGACCAGATACAAATTCCCAACCAAACTATATGACCCTAATGGAGACAAAACATGCAAAATGAAGTTTGGAGCTTGTCAACTAATGTTTGTCTATGGATTTTGTGTATTGTATTCTCATATTTTTTTAGCATGTTAGTGTGAAAGGATAAACAAGCTAAATAAGAGACCTCGAAAAGTGCTAAGAAAAAGTGGAGAGATGGTATTTATCATAACAAGAGTGCATTGTCAAATCAAGTGTCGTCAAAGCGCAAATTACCGAATTTGAGTGTCTACACCTATATGTCCTACATTATGATCGCATACCACATGAAATGTAGATTTGTATAGAAAAACAAAATATGATATCCACCAAAATATATGATAAGCAATCTGTAAAGCATATATTGGTAGCTCGATTCATGCTCGAGTCTTATTTTTGCATTTTTAATTTTGGAATAAATTAGTTTTTCTAGTATTTTTGAATTACTAATTGATGATTAAATTGAAAAGGTGGGGAGATACAAGAGGCATTCCCATGTTAATTTATTGAAAGGTAACTCTTGTTGAATGAAGAGTGTTAGGTGTGTGTGTGTGTGTGGGTGGTGTGTGTGTGTGTGTGTGTGTGTGTGTGTGTGTGTGTGTGTGTGTGTGTGTGTGTGTGTGAATTGTAGAATTGTAGGATGCTTATCTCTCGGTGGAGATTATTTCACTATAAATTTACACTATAGGAAATAATGATGTGCTCAATATATTTTGATACAAGTATTTGAAACATATTTAGGTGCACTATTGCATACTTGTTGATGTGAATAAGGTAATATAGGAGTGTTTATTAATGGATTAGGAAAAGAGAGATTTTCCATAGGTGTTGTGACATGTTGGCACAAAGCGCATTTATAGAATGAGTAGCAAGTCCCATAGATTATAAAGGGTATTCATAAGAGATGCAAAAACTTAATAATTTGATTTGAAACAATGTAATATATGCATCAATGCATAGTGTATAAAACAATGCAAATATTTTGTTCTACAAGTGTCCTAATACTTTGACACACATATTGAAACTCAAAATAACCATAAATGGTGTGGTTGATCCCACTTGAAGAGGTAACATAATGTAACCCAAGATATTTTGTGTATATATGTTAAATCCTTTAGTAGCTTGTGAGGTTGGTTATATGTGTTGCTCATTATATCCCAAAGTATCAAGCAAAGTCATGGTGCATACATTTTCAGTAGAGCCATTATTGATTATGACACTACGAGATAGGTTTTTATTGATATGAACATGAATAAAGATTGCATGTTTACTCAAGTCATCATGCACTATTTCACTATTGATGAATGTGATTATGGGCCATGGAGGTGGAGTGTTACTAATTATTCCAATAAGGGCATTAAAGGTATGACCATATAGTTAGAGGAGATTGTGTAATGTATGCGTGATTATTCTTTGTTATGCTACGGTTGGGTAGTGGATCATTGAATATATTTAGCTTCACATTCTCATTTACATGAGGTTGAGACTCTTTTTAGGAGTGTTTAATTTGATAGAATTGTTGTCGATAATATCTTTTATTACATGTGTTTATCTTGAAACATTGATTGTGAGAATGTCTTATACTTTGATGGTAGTCATAATATGCATTAGAATCGAATGATTTATGATGAGGATTTTTGTATCAAACTACATAAATAGATTAATAGATAAAAGGTTACACTCATGTATCTTTTGAATTATAGCATGTTGTGGTGATGGAAATCATGTGAAATCTCGTTGAGAGGGAGCTTATAATTGAAGTTTATTATTTGGTTGACATATAACATTATCTATTAATTTTGCTTTGTTCTTATCTTTGATTAACTAAAATGTGGATTTTAGAAGTTAATCTAGATAGTACATCAATGCAATAACTTAAATAAACTGGAATATAAATGCTAACTAATTTATTTGATATTGTAAATGAAATGAAATAATTGAAATAGGAGGGAAAAGGTACCAACCTGAATAGAACTTACCTCACAGTGATCCTAAGTTGGGTGGGATGATGAACAGGTGAAACGAGTCTCGTAGAACACCTCGAGAAAATTACGTAAGTGGTAGATCTAACTGAGAATAGGGTGCACGGGGAGGATTAGGGTGCATATGAGTGCCTATGGGTTCCTTGGTGTAATGGAATTACTTGTATAATTCAAATTAATAAAGCAATAATAGAACACCAAATAACACAATATTTTAAAATAATGATCTCAATATGTAATTAGAATAGCTTCGCCACTTCGAGGGGACAACCTCAAACCATATAATAAGACTCAAATGCTCAATTGATAATGAAATACTACCTATAATACCCTATATATACTATTCATATGCTATGGCCATCACCCAAGGCCGACCTATTAAGCATGAGAAAGTATAAATGATATAATAAAATGATATAGTAAGCCACAAGTCGGCTACTCATATCCTAATACAAGTAATAGGTTAAGGGTATAGCATGCCCTTCCCTTCAAACCAACGTTGTCCTCAACGTTGAATAATCTTGGATGTTGCTGCAAAAAACCTTCATCCTCCCAGGTTGCATTTTCTATGCATGCATTCTTCCACTTGATCGATATTCATTAATGTCTCTAGTTCTCAACCTCTTAATACATGTTTGCAAAATATTCTCGCTACAAAATGATTCTTCCTTCCTCATCAAGTTCTACGGTATCTCTGTCTAGGCTTCAAATTTCTGTCCAATAACCTTCTTGGGCATGAAACATGGAATCTTTGTGTGTATGTGTGAAGATGGAGGCAACTCTAGTTTATAAGCAACACTGCCAATTTTCTATAGAACTTGATAAGGGCCATAATATTTAGGAGCAAGTTTGTTTTCCTTTTTCTGTTGCTTTAGGGACATCTATTTGTAAGGCTGGAGATGTACAAAAACCCAGTCACCAATTTCAAAATGTCTTTCACTACGGTGTTGATCTACTTGTTGTTTCATCATATTTTGTGTTAATGCTAAATTCTCCTTCAAACTAGCCAAAACTTGTTGTTGATGTTGAATGTGTTCCTCAACATCTCTGACCTTATTTTTCACCCTCAAGGAGGAAGTGATAGAAGGTGGATGGTAACCATATAATGCTAAAAATGGGGTCATTTGAGAAGAGGTATGAAAAGATGTGTTATACCACCATTCTTCCAGTGGTAGCCATTTAATCCACCTTTCCGCTTATCGATACAAAACAACATAGATACCCCTCTAAGAATTTGTTGACCACTTCTATTTTTCCATCAGTTTGAGGATGATAAGATGAACTGTGAGCTAGCTGAGTACCCAAACATGAAAATAATTCCGTCCAAAAATTACTTGTGAAAATAGGATCATGATCACTTACAATTATCTTTGGGGTTCCATGTAGCCTTTAACCTGTCTCAAAAAATAGTTGTGGATCAGATCGGGTTGTAAATGGATGTGATAGGGCACAAAAATGGTCATTTTTTGTGAGCCTATCCACAATCATGAAATAAAATTCTTACCCTACGAACAAGGCAATCTAGCGATGAAATCTATGGAGACCTCCTCCCATCTCTGGCTAGGAATTGGTAAGGGTTGCAACAAACCTGGTGTCTTAATTATTTCCCCGTGTTCTCTGTTGGCACACTAAACACTCGATACAAACTTTTGTACATCCCCTTGAGTCCTTCCCAAAATAATTCTCTTTTTATTCTATGATATGTCTTCAAAAACCCCAGTGTCCTCTAACAAAGTGAGGCATGTAGCTGCAAGAATCTTATGCTTCAAATCGAATCTTTACTCAAGTATAACCTATCCTTGTACCATAGGGTATTACTTTTCCACTCAAATTTGTTAGATGTCATATATCTTTGCTTGATATTCTATATTATCGATTGTGTATACTTTTCTTGATTCCATTCCAATCTTGCTTCATCCACCCAATCGGTCATCAACATGGACATTCCACATAGTAAGGCATCTGCGGATGTATCCCTTCTAGACAATGCATCAACTACTACATTTTCTTACCCTTTTTGTATATGATTTCAAAATCATAACCCAACATTTTTGTTACCCACTTTTTTGTTCCTCAGATGATAACCTTTGCTCCAAAAAGTATTTGAGACTATCATGATCAGTTTTTACCTTGAAGTGTCTACCCATGAGATAGGGCCTCCATTGCTTGACCGCATGAAGAATAGCCATCATTTATTTCTCATAGACAGGTTTGAGCAAATATTTTCCTTTGAATTGGTGACTCTCAAAAGTAATTAGTCTTCCTTCCTACATTAGAACTACTCCTAATCCTGATCTGAAGCGTCACATTCAACAATGAAGGTTTTTGAGAAGTTGGGAGTAGCCAAAACTGGGGTGTTGCACATGGCTTCCTTCAACTGCTCAAAGGATTTAGTGGCTACATCTGTCCAATGGAAGGCATCCTTCTTTAGTAATGCAGTGAGTGGGGTTGTTATTCTACCATATCCCCGCACAAATCTTTTGTAGTACCTTGTTAGTCCTAGGAACCCATGAAGATTTTTGAGATTTTTGGGCCTTGGCCATTCCACCATAGCTTTGATCTTCTGAGGATCAACTTTGACGCCTTCATGGGATACAATATGACCCAAGTACTCTACCTCTTGTACACTAAAAGAACATTTGGATGGCTTTACATAGAGAGTATGTTTCTCCAAAACTTCCAACACTTTATTTACATGTTGTAAGTGTTCTACCCATGTATTATTGTAAATCAATATGTCATCAAAGAAAACTAATACCAATTTCCTTAAAAACGGCCTAAAAACAGTGTTCATCAAGCTTTGAAAGGTTGAGGGTGCATTTGTAAGACCAAAAGGCATTACCAAAAACTCATAATGGCCATCATGAGTCCACGAAATCCGTTTTATGAACATCTTCCTCTTTTATCCTAATTTGATGGTACCCGAACGAAGATCTAATTTTGTGAAATAAAAAGACACCATGCAATTCATCAAGTAAATCATCAATTCTTTGGAATAGGAAACTTATCTTTGATGGTGTACTTGTTGAGTTCTCGTGTCTGGACACATCCTCCATATTTCATCCTTCTTACCTACCATGACCACTTTGGTGTAGAATATGCACTCTGGTTATGCCTGATGATACCTACCTTCAACATTTCCTGCACCATTTTCTCGATCTCACTTTTCTAGGAATATGGGTATCTGTATGGTCTAATGTTAGGTGTTTGGCTCCCTGGAATCAACTGAATGGCATGATCATGATCCCTAACTGGTGGTAGTCCTTTGGAATTGCATCAAAAACATATGAGTGAGCATCCACAATCTTCTGAAGATCGGGTGGCATTGAAGACTCTATATTTTGTACTTCTATGGAAAATAAATTTGCTATAAATCCATCTACTCCTTTTTTGAGAACCTTTTGCATCTGATGAGAGCTAATAATCTGTGGAGACTTAGCTACCATCCCATTCAATTGTATTTTTCTTCCATCTGAATGAAATCACATGAACAATTCTTAGAAATTCATCTCTATAGTACCTAAGGTTGTGAGCCATTGGACACCCAAAACAATATCTACCCCTCCCATAGAAATAGAAAACATAGGTGAGTCTAACATGTAGTCTCCCATGGAAAGCTTGATATTATGGCACTTTCCTGTGCACTTGACTGTCCCACCATCCACAATCATAACTTGCATTTTTAGAGTGGGTAATAAAACAAGCGAGGCGGGCACTAACTTACTATTTATGAAGTTATGAGTACTCCCAAGTCAATCAACACCATCACCTTCTATTTTTCGAGATAGCCAATAACCTTGAGTGTTTTAGGAGTACTAATACCTAACAATGCATGGCAAGAAATTATAGGATGGTGATCCTCTACTTCATCTTCTAGTGGTTCCTCGGCCTCTCCTATAATTTCAGCTTCCTCGTCATCCTCCTTACCTCCATCAATATAGAACAACTTCTTCGCAGCACATTTATTTCCTAGTCCATATTTGCTATCACGGTTAAAACATAATCCTTTTGCTCTCTTTTCTTCCATTTGTTGAGGAGTCGAGTCTAATTGGCCTAGCGAAATGAAGGGGAAGAGATATTATGGTCTCTGGTGTTAATGAAAGGTGGCCTCCTACTACAAAGAACTTTTTCCTCTCCACGATGTGCCATGATAATAGAATCGAAAGCTTGGGTGGATTAAACATACGTACCTCATGCTCGATGTGGTCCTTAAGACCCCAAGAAATGAGTCATTGATTCTCTTCGAAATATTCTCCACCCTTAAGGATAGGTTTTGGAATTGATGCACATAATCTTTGGTGATCTTGTTTGCCATAACTTTACTAATTGACTAAAGTAGTTCTCGAAACATTGGAACTATAGTTTAATTGCAACTCCTCGATAAAAATTGTCCAAGTGACACCTAGACCATTCTTCTGCCTATGAGCACATAACCATCGATACCAAACAAATTGGTCGGGTTTAAGATACGGGGATACCAATGTCACCTTTTGTCCCGATGGTGTTTGATGTAACTCAAAGAAGTTATCCATATGATTTATCAATTCAGGGGATCCTTACCATCAAATTTGCGCATATCCACTTTCGGCATCATGTTCCGTGGTTATGAATAAGTTGGATTTTGATTGGGTTGGAAAAGTGATCCAACATGGTTATTTTGTCCATGATTTTGAACTAAATATCCTCCTTGGTTAATATGGGCTGGATTTGGGCCATACTTATTTACCCTTTACATGTTTCATGATATCATCCAACCGATGATTGATTTGGGCTATGTCTCCTTTAGAGGCCATCTCAGATTGTACATTTCATAGCTCATACTCAAGTTGGCTCACCTTATGATCAACTGAGGTAAACCCTAGTGTTGAGGAATCTATATTTACCCCTTCTGACTCCATCTCTTCAATCACTACCCCATCTTTATTTGGGGTTTTACCCGGAGTAAGGATTCTTTTTTGCTCTTGTGGAAGGCCCTGTCATAACGTCAAACCTTAGGGTTTAGGTTTTAGATACAATTTCTACTGAACAGGAAAAACCATAGAGAAAATACTAATACTATTTTTTTAGAGCTTTCTGAAAATGTAAAGAACTTGAAAATATTCCATAATTTGCACCGTAGGGAGCGATTTTATGAAAAAAACTAAATTTGTAATAACTTTTGTAAAATAAATCAAAAATTATGAAATTTTCAAGGAACCTTACTTGAAATGTTTCACAACTCTGGTAAAAATATCTCCCACCAATTCACTCTGGTTCGCAATATATGGCGGAAACAAAAAAATTAGGGTTTTTGCCCTAATTTTGGCCCATATCACAACTTTGATACCACTTGTAATGGAATTACTTGTATAATTAAGATTAATAGCAACAATAGAACACCAAATAACACAATATTTCATAATAATGATCTCAATATGCAATTAGAATAGCTTCGCAAAGCAACCTCCAAACCATATAATAAGACTTAAATGCTCAATTGATAATGAAATACTACCTATAATCCCTATATATACTATTCATATGCTATGGAAATCACCAAGGCCGACCTATTAAGCATGAGAAAGTATAAATGATATAATAAAATGATATGGTAAGCCACAAGTCGACTACTCATGTCCTAATACAAGTAATAGGTTAAGGGCGTAGCACTTGGTCTCTGATATGGGCCCTCTACCTGCGAACAAATCATAACCTAAGTTTGAGTTGGTCATTTAGGTCTTCGTAATAAATCACCTTTTTCACGTGGATGTTGCACTATATTTCTTGATGATTATGTAAACATGTAATGAATACTCACCTGTAAAACCCCATATAAAGCATTAAACCCCTAAAAAGAAAGATGCATATGAAGGGGTCGGACTATCCTTAGCAGCCACAATGGTGGTCTTACAACTAAGCGTTGCACTACATCTCAGACCCAATGTAGTTTTGTGTGATTGTGTGTGCAATGATGTGCCTAGGGTGCCCTAACACCAATGACACAGAGATAGTGGGCAATAGCTAGATAGAATACAAAATGGTGGATGGAATAGAATAGAATTCCCTTTCCTATGCAGTGTGTGTGATGCCCCAAATGCAGTCCTTTGCATTGTGTAGATAACTAGCCCTTAGTAGAATAGTTTTCCCATAAGATAGTAAGTATGTTGTGTTTATATAGGGATCTCTTGCTCAAATTTCGACACTAATGACCTAACATGCCAACTAGAACCTAAGGGAATGAGAGGGAAATTTGCAAAGACCGACCTCGAAACTCTAAATGAGAACCAAATGCAACCGGGACTAGGGCACCTAAAAATGAGGACTGGAGCACCCATGGGCACCCCAATCCCTACCTAGGTGCCCTAGTCAAAGACTAGAGATGACAACTAAGTAAATAATTGATTGATGCTCCCTGAGAGATGACCAGAATTGTGCAAGAATTCAACGATTGTCAGGAAAACACTCAATGACAATGGTGACTAAATTAATGATAGGACTAGGGGATGGGCCATTAGTGAATACTTTTCTTACGTGAGATCCATATATAAAACAACATACTTGGTGGTATTATTATACTAGTAAGTGCGTGATTTTGTGACTACATTCTTTAATATAGTTTCTTTTATAACTTGATTTGCCTTTAAACATAGTATTAGATGTAGACGATGCATTAGGAACATATTTGAGCTTATTCGGTGTTAATATATTGAGTTCTCTTTCTTTAATTAAATGACATATCCATTGAAGGATAAAAATATCAAAGCTAATATATTATTGTACGGTTTGACAAGGCTCTATGTAAATAAATAATGAAGGTCATTGTCATCGGGTTGTCCATATTAGTAAGCATAGTTTTTATCTTAACACGTGATTAATGATTGGCTCATTAGATTCTTCATGGAGTTTTTCCATTTGTGCATAATATAATTTTTGTTGATATAGATTGAAAATGTGTTAGGAATTTTATGTCCAAAGGATTGAATATCCTCACTAATTAGAGAGGAAGATCACAAAACCATTTTAATGCACAAACACTATTTTTCCTTGGAAATGACTTTGTAAGAAGTTCATAATTGTAAGCACAATCTTGACAATATGTGTGGAAAGATCAAATGTGTTATTTGAGACTCCCTTTAGATTTATAGATTGTAATTTTAGGAGGATCAAAACCCATAGGAAAATGATAAGATGCTACCTTGGGTGTTAATGTATTGTGAAGTAACACATGTGAATCCACGACATGAGAAATTGTAAACACACCTCGCTCTAACTACAACATGTTGGTCTACATATCAATAACAATCTACTCTATGGAATGTGTAAAAGATAAGGTATGTAAGGGCCGATACATATGTATTAAAGGTGGTGCAAGTTGTAGTATGTTTTATAATATGCATGAAACTCGGGGATGTCATGCTTCCCCATATTGATTTTAGATGTACGATTGAGAACTTGAAAGGGAACTGCCACTTCATATTGAATTGGTTAAGCTAGGTGGGTATCCTTAGAGTAAATGAGTAATTTAATAACCTTATTGATATAAGGAATATGCATATTAATCCTTTTACAAAAACAAGTTAAGGTATATATTCTTAGTGGTCAACACCCTTAAGCTCATTAGGATGGATTATACTTGAGAGATTGATTGAGATCATTTTGATTTTTAGGAGTGTCTTGATTAATATAAGGTATATGGATATCATAACTTCACATATTCTCAATAATTATTGTATAATCGAAAGGAGGATAATAACTAGTAGGCATTGGATGTATGCACTTCTTAGAGGTGTATGTGAGTTGAATGTGGTTATTTTTCGACATCTAATCCTAGCACTACATTGTGGGGAAATAAATATAAACATGTAGAAAGTATATAAAATAAAGACTCTAAAAATAAAACACTAGCTGAAAAAGAGTTTGGAAGGTTTTATTTGATCAATAGTGGGTTCACCAAATGATTACACATTAGAAATTAGATCAAGGACATGAAACCCTAATTATCTAACTATAGGATTGAAATATGGAAAGTGTGTGTATTCATATTATTAAATTAAAATTTAACATGCATAAATGAACATATAATAAATGGTTGAGAATATGGATTAATTAGGGCACATGTTAAATATATAAATTAACAATCGATAATGCATTTGCTTTTAGCGTATTTCTAGTTTGATCTCATCGTGAATTAGAGTGGAATAAGATGGGCTTGAACATCTATGAACTTCCATCGTGTCATTGAAATTGAATATTTTGACCACAATATATATTTTATCCTTAAGGATGCCTCTGAAATAACTCTTGAAAAGTTTGTTAGATAATCCTTGAGCTTGGTTGGATAAATTTTAAAATTTTGTTTGGTATTCTCGAACTATTTTTGTTTGTAAGAGTTTGGTGAGGGCTTTGGTAAGACTATTATAGGCACTTTATAACCAAACTATTCCAACAATAATTTGATAAAAAATTCCCAATTGGGTTTATTACAAGCTTTCACATATGATCGATATTAGTGGGTGACCTCTTGTTCCAAGAGGAAAGTGACAAAAGGTACCTTGTTTATAAAATAAGTATTGTAGAAGCTAAAATATTATTTTACCCTACATATCCAACTAGTTATATCTATATCATTAAATCTTGATAAATCTAGCTTTAGGCCAAGCATCATGGTTGGATATGAAAAAATGATCTTAGAGTGTTTCTTCGGGTTGGTTTTGAGCTTGAGTATTTCATTTTGTTGATCAAATCCTTGTATTATTTGTTTAATATCAAAGACTTGGGATCACAAATCAAAAAATTCTTCCTCCATGTTCTTATTTACACCTCGAGTGTCACAACAATGGCTAGAGGGGGTCGATAAAAAGTTTTTGGAGTTATAGTACACTTATCAAAAGGGTAAAAATACTCTTCTCGACTATAAGTAAGAAAATTACCCATGCCCCCGTCCCCGCCCCCAAAAAAAAAAAAAAAAAAAAAAAAAAAAAAATAGTTTGGGATTTTTTCCCCAATAAATCGAAATACATTCTAAAATGATCATATCCATAAAAATTCACGATGGTGTTGTCGTCCAATAAGCATTTTTTTGTAAAATTACTATCCTTTTATTCTGCAAGACTCGCCTATAACACTTCTCTAACATTTTTATAGTCCTAATTTTCCACTCCTATAAACTAGCACTCTACAAACTTCAACACTATTCGTACTTTTGGAAACCGATTGCAATTTTTACTAATTTGGGAGATATCTTCTTGGTAATGGTTTATGCAAAATGCAAATTTGTGGTTGCGTAGTTGTATCGTTAATTTTTTCTTCAAATTTTGGGATGAACATTCGAATCAATTATGATTAATTAATGGGGTATGTGTTTAACAACATTAAGAGACGGTATATTAATTGAGAATAGTTTGCGAGTTTATGATTTTAAGAGAAAAGGGGCTCGAAAACAACTCAAGGCTTTTGTTATTGAGTCTCTTTTGTCACTTATGTATTACAATAATCACTTGTGTAGACTTCATATAGAAAATGCGTATATTGTAATATGGAGGAAGAGATATAAAGAGTATGCTTACTTAATTTTGAGTGGCCCCTCGTTTACAATGGACACTCTAGAGAGTTGACTTGCCTTTACATGTGTCACAATATCATGTAATCAAGTTTATGGGCGTGTGATTTGGTAAAAGATGGATGGATGATTTATATGATCATATTATGGGACACATGGTCAAATAACATGCTTTATATTTTATACCAATGACATGCTTAAAAACAATTGATAGATGACATACTTGTAGAGTTTTGGTCAATGATGGGCTTTCAAGTTATGGTGATTTATAAAGACCCATGCTTAGTTTGATTGAGAAGATAGTTTGATGGTCACATAATCGATTGATTAAGGATTGAGTGATTTGTAGAGAGCTCGGGGCATGGAGGCATGTGTAAGAATAAATAACTTGAAATGTTGACACGTGTCAAACATTCTAAAAACTCAAGTTGTGTAGGCAAGGACCTGAGATCATGACAAGTGGAAGTAGTTATGTGCTCTCTAATGTAAGAAGCTTGAAAGATTATAACACACCATGTAAATATGTAAAAAATTAGGATGTAGCCATATGATGTAATCCCTGAGATCCGGGTGAACTCGATTTCACTAGTTACAAGATAAAACACACATGACTTAGAGACAAGTGGGCCAATAGAAATGTGCTAGTAGGTTTCATCAAATAAAACATGAAAACAATGAATATAGCAGGCGGATTTAAAATTTAACACATGAACCAATCAACAACAATTGTGTGTTACCTTTTCCCACAACATAGAGTATATAGAGATGATCTAAGATCATTTAACATATTAAATCATAGTTATTCATTGAGATAGAAATTTTTAACGAGAGAATATATGAAAATAAATTTCTTCCATTAATTATGTATATGTATATATCAAACTCATGAATAAGAGTTTCAAACACAAATAACAAGATGGTTAATCATTTAAACATAAAATTATATTATCATAAAGAACATTCCCGTATATAAAGAGAAAAATACATTGCTTTGTAAGAGTGGGATACATATATTTTATTAGGGATCAATCAAACTTTGATTATTTCTTGTGTGTAAGGGCTCGATAACTTGAGCTATGAACACTTAAATATGGAGGAAAATATCACAAAATCATATCTTTCCCTAAATAGGAACCATCTAAGGTTGTACTCATTAGGAAACATGAGATGCCCATCTCCAAAATCCCACCGGCCTACCTTCATCTTTACATGCGCAATATGTTTACAATTATATTCAAAACTATGATGATGATTCTTTTCAAAATTGATTGCTTCACATTTTATAGACTTTTGCCCAAGTAGTTTGAAAACCAACACACTCATTCATAACTATTTGTATATTTCACTCCCATTAGAGTGGTCACATTAATATTTTTCATTCCCATTTAATAAGGGTTGTTACATTACACTCCCTTGATAAGGGTCAATTACTCTTTTTAGAAAGGTCAATAATAAATTATTTCTTTTTATTTCTTGTCTTCGCTAATTATTTACAAAGGGGTTTTTTTCTTATTAAATTTCTCCCCTCCTTGAATCAGCTACTTCCCCCGGTAGCGTAAGGCTTCTTTAAAACACATTCAAAACATACAAGATGATTGGTCAAAATAGAGAAGAATATTGTTCTCAAATATATATTTTTCCCGTATAGCACTATTCATGTCATAGAAAGTCCATTTAACTTTTGGGTAAGTGCACCAAGTTGAGGGGACAAAAGGGGGTCTTAAGTGGACATTTTTTACTAAAAAATAAAAAACATCAACTTGTACAACTTATTTGAGACAGTTACACTCAAAATTTGAAGATGTTATAAGAGCATGAATTGTAGCATTTCGAGTCTAGTTTCTAAACTACTTTTTTTTTAAAAACGGTTAAGTGTAAGTGGGTTAAATATTGAAAATGTTAATAGGTGCTCCTATTTTTGTAAAAAACATAGTAGACAGTCGGTTGTGCCTCCACCCCCTCATTTTTTTCAAAGCACTATTTAGTATTTTTGAAAACCCTTTGATAGAAAGATAGCTAGGAGAATCTAGTTTGGGATATAATTTTTTAAAGATTTTTTTGTGAGTATTTATTTTTTATAATTTTTCAAGTACAAAGATTTTGAAAATTAAAAATTAATGAGATAGTTATTTGTGTCCCCCTAATTACCTCAAAAAATATCAAAAATAGGAAAAAAAAAAATGTATAGAATTAGGCCTAGTTTGGGTCTATATTTTATTTTTACAATTTTGAGAAGTGAAAAAAAGATACATGATAAAAGATAAGTGTTTATAATCACTAAAAATAGAGGTATAAAAGACATAATTTGAAATAAATATAAATGGAAACCTTAGAATAGTCAAAAAAATATATAAAAGTACATATTTAGAAAGAGGATAGTTTTCTTGACGTTGTAGAATTTTTTTAAGAAATATACAAAATGTTTTTGTAGGATTTAGCATGGTGGAAGGTAAGTTTTTGCATATTTTGTCAAAAACACGCAACTTGTTGTGTTTTCTACAGTCCAAGGCACAGGTTTGGGAAACCAAAGCAATTCCAAGCCTGTAAATTCTTGTTTGGGGCATAATATAGGGAACGCGTACGCATTAAAATGCATATGCACAATAACGTGTATGCGTTATAACACGTACACGTTCTATGGAGCATTGGTATTATATGTGTTTTTTGTATGCTTTTATTTACGAAAATAAATGTTTAAGTATAAGTTTTTCATTTATTACTATTTAAGTATAAGTTTTTAAATTTATTTTAGTAAATATAAGAAACTAGGGCACTCTGCACCTTATGGAACTAGTCTCGCAGCTCCATGAGTCACGATTTAGGAGATACTTTTTATAATCTACTTTGGTTAGTACATAGGTAATTTTTAGGATTTCAACATTCAACCTAAAGCTTTTATCGTTTAAATTCTACAATCGATGTTTATTTTGGCAACAAATATAGTCATTGTTTAGGTTTTAGGGACTTTTGGATTGTTTACTAACATTTGTAGGAGTGTTAGATGTGTCAAAATTAGATTTTACAAACCTCACAAATCTCAAAGGAAACAACAATTGCTCAAATATATGCACTCATGAAATGCCAAGATAATACATAACAAATCAAAACACGTGTGTTAGACATAGTGTTATTGATGTCAAGTTGCATTGATGGAAAAGGGTGTTTAGGTGGCATAGGATCTAGCATGAGGTGTCAATCATCAAGAAGCATGAAGGTTGATTGGTAGTGTCATGTTTTGGTGTCATGAAGTGTTACATTGGTGAAGTGTTGGTTTGGAAACAAAATGGGTAACTTCACTGTTTTGAAATTCTTCATGAAACCTTTAAGCCTTAGATAAAAATGGATGTCTCCAACATGTAGAGGATTTACGTAGCTTTCCAATGCCTATTTTTTTCCTTCTAACTCCTTACAGAGCTCTCTGGAATCTTCCAGAGAATTTAGGTTTCACCATTAGAGTGTTTGTTCCTTGCACCTAGAAAACCTAATGTTGAGAAGATAGTCCTTGAATGATCAAACCTTTCCTAAATATTCCTAAATTACCTTCAACACTTCCAAGATTCTCTAACATCACCTCTAGATGATTAAGATCTTTCCTAAACTCTCTCAGAGGGTGTTTTAATAGCTCTAGAATGGCCAAAATAACTAGTATGGAAATTGAAAATTTTGAAGCATGACAACTAAGCCCTTAATTGAAAATAAGGCTTCTTAGTCACTATGCATCCTTCCTCTAGTGATGCAGGAACATCTTGTTAATAATCAAATTTGGCTTTATTAGGTGACTATGGGTATCTTAGGTCCACTTGAGATGGTCATAGTTTATACTAGTCCATTTGGACTCCATAGGAAAGAATAGGGAGTTTCCCTCAAAATGTATAATTTGAATATTTGAACTAGCTCTAGGTATGTTATAGGCTTAGGTGTTAAGTGACATAGCTCTCTCAGAGTGAGATATCAAATTTTGAGGTTAGAGACTATTTTGCAAAGCATTTTCACCTCTAAATAGTTTGTTTTGGATTGTATTCTTATCTATAATGGTGTTCAAGGCTTCATGGAACCCTCACAGTGTCTAGGGAATGGAAAATAGATAGAAAGACTTACTCAGACCAAACTATACCTTGTTTTAGAAGTTTAGTAGTATGTAGCATGAACATAATGAATCAATGAAATCCTTGAGTCTATTTTAGGGCATTGATCACAAGGACTTGGTTTTGTAAAAGTCAAGAAAAGTTAATAAGACATCTAAAGGAGAATTTCTTAGATTAAATTTTCATTCACAAACCTAACTGTGTGTGCCCAGTCTTAAGGTCCTAGAGTAGAGAATTCATTGTAAAAGTTAATAATTATGCCTAGTAAAGTCCTTGATAAGTTTGGAGGAAGGTAATAAGAATACCAAGAGTTTCAAAATCCCTAGTATAGGTTGGAATAAGAATAAAATCAAAGGAATGTGTAAATACAAGTCTAGTAGTGTTAATGCCAGTTTGAGGGCTAGGAAATATGTAATTTTAGAAAAATAGTCTTTATTCCATGTGTTTGAAGTTGGTGGAGCCTTTGACAAGTTGGAGGAAGGCCTAAGGGAATTAAGGACTCATAAAATCAGGGCATAAGGACATAGTATTGAGTGGTTAGTAGGTAAAGGAAGCAATGTACAATCATGCTTATTTCTTGTGACGATCAAGACCAACCTTGAAAAATAATTGTCTTAGGAAATAAACTCATAAGGAAGCCATATCTATCATTGAGGGAGTGTTGTTATAATGTTTTGAATCCTTGAGGAACATGGTAAAATCCTTATACTTTTTTAATCAAGAAGACCTATTGGTGACTTTGCAGCCCATAAAGAAGCCTAGAGAGAGTAAGGGTTTGTATGAAAATCCTTGTAACATCCCCATTTAAGACACTAGAACAAGGGAAAAAAATTTCTATATAACGTTCACTATTTCAATTATGTAATCCAAAACACACGACCAAGTTTTAATAATTGTTCTCATGTCAATTAATGTAATTCGGATCACACAATTAATTTTAAAACCAATGTTCTCTATTCACATAATTACAATATGGAACACACATTCATTGCCATTCAATCATATAACTGATACCATATGCTACCGTGAATGACTCAAGAACTATCAATCTCCCATTTTATGGCTCGGAGTTCGAGTGATCTCTCATTTCATGAGGCGACGTCTCGATCCTTCATGTTAATCCATGCATTGTATACTAAGTATACTAGGTTCTCTTACCATTTCTAGTTATCGAAGTGTTCCATTTAAGAGGCCTATCTCGAATACATTATTCGATATTCATCTGATATCCTGCTTCTTAAAATAGGTGATTAGGACAATGCAACGAGAAACTTGCGATACTTTGGCCAAAGATTTTCACATGCTTTGCATGATCATATTCCCGAGATGTTATACACGTCAATGGAATATGTCCTTCACCTCACTTCGTCGTTATCTAGAATGGTCTTTTCGACCTCTGTCGGTCCTTCCGTCCAAAGTTAAGCTTTAACCTAAACTAGCAATATGAAGGAGTATAGGAAGGCACTCGCGATAACTAAAGGTACACATACACACCGTGTCGTCCCTAGGTGACTACATGTGTCTAGTTACCTTTAGCCCTCCTGAGTCACTCTGTATACGTGATCACATTCCTATCCTCATCTAAGTAAATTAATCCTGACTTATGTAAACTTGATGATACGATTTGGGAGGGCGTTGTAACATGTCAGCTACAACATTGTGTCGTCATGAAGGCCCCGCCTTCATGAAGACACCATATTGCAGCTGACGTGTGTCAAGGTCCTACGGAATCCTCTCATCAAAGAATACACATCCAGCTTGAGTGTAATTGGATTTAATCTTAAATATTTAAGATCAATTTTCAGCAACCGTGTTGATCCTTTAACCTCATTGTTCGTTACAGTTGTATATAGCTAAGAGAGACTCAATTTGTCTTATAGCTTAATATACGTTTACTCCTCCATACCGAAGGATTACATATTTCCATCTTGGTTCTTTACTATAAGCTTCGGACTAACAGTCCACTACAGCTGAATGTAGTAAGTTCAACCTATTAAACTTAACCAAGTTTTATCCACAACTGTATTTAAATTCAGAATTCCATCTTATTAGACATCATTTATACGAGGTCTATTCTAAAAGAAGGTATTCAATTATTCTCCTTAACGTTACTTCAGTTAAGGTTTATTCTACGAACAAATATGTTTCCTCATATCTAATATCCTCGAATTTAAACACTACAAGGATATTAATGAAGTCGAATACAAGGTTCGGCTACCCCTTTTATTATTTGATATTCCTTAGCTTATAAACTAATCCGAATATCATTCAATTAAGAGTTCATATTCATTTAAACCCTTTTCAATGTTAATTTAAAATTCATATTAACCCAAGTATGAATTAATTGCACATTCCAACTTAAAAGTTGTATTCAAGTAATACTTGAAGCAGTCTCAAAAATAGTCGTGGCTACTCCAAATAACAGCAACAGTTACCAAAATAGTAGCAGGTTCGAAAGAACCATGAAAGAAATGCAAAGCAGACTTAAAACCCGAATGAATACAATGACCAACAAATTTTCCTCTATCCTCTTTCCAAGGCAAGCTGGTCGCTAAGACCAAGATCATTAAATGCATTGAATGCATTGCTTTTTCATTAATTTCCACGCCACCACCGACTCAGGTTTGGCGAGTTTCCTTTTCAAATTTTGCATGTAATTCCTTCTTAGCTTCCTAGCTAGTTGGATGTCTCCAACTTTTCCCATGTTCCCGCCAAACTTGGCGTTGAAACTACAAGGACATCATTTACTGTCCTAATAAATATCTAACCTCTCCATCTTATCCGCTCACCTGCATGTGTCCATAGTTCCCCTCCATGTAGATTAGTAATAGTTTAGGTTTTTCACCTAGGTTTCAAATCATTAGGATTTGCCATAACTTACACCCCATGCTATTTAAAATCCACATAGGGTAGTAGTTAGGTTATAGGCTAAAACATAGTTGTAGGTTAGAATTTA
Source organism: Taxus wallichiana var. yunnanensis (assembly GCA_018340775.1). Classification (NCBI taxonomy): domain Eukaryota; kingdom Viridiplantae; phylum Streptophyta; class Pinopsida; order Cupressales; family Taxaceae; genus Taxus; species Taxus wallichiana. Next base: position 696,717,420 of record CM031244.1, on the reverse strand, counting down.
ATCCCCATACTATTTACTTAATAGTTTCCAACGAGTCTTACCGACTGGCGTTCATAACTAATATGATGCAAGACATTCCGTCTAACACGTACATCAATACATTGAGCTCTTGTATTAAAACTCTTTCTGCCTTACGCTCTTCGGTGTTACTGTTTGTATATAGTTTGAAAATTGAACCTTTTCCTTTGGCATCAAGGTACCGGATATTTATACTGTAATATGGTGTTGTAACCTTTATATCAACCTTCGGTTTGGTTCAGACTTTATTCTGTTTTTAGAAGTAAATCGACAAAACGATCACAAGAAGGCCACAACATACCTTGGATCAATGGAATTGATTCAAGGTGTGCTGTCAATCAATGATAAGAGTTCATCAAACATACAACAAGTCTCATTGTCTCATTTTTGCAAAACACAAGCTATAATAACCTCCGTCCAAGTAAACAAATTACAGTAAACAAGGGTCCAGATCAGTAACACATTCCTTTTAAGATTAAAAGATATATCTTAACATAATTATCCTCATTTCTACAGTTACAACATCATGAAAAGAGGTTATCATAATAGCTTATAGAAATCAAGACGTTACATTCCTCCCTTCTTAAAGAATCATCGTCCCGATGATCAAATTAACCAATTCAAAGAGTTTCTAGGACAAAATTCAATTATCATCCTTCCATTCATAAGTTCATACCAAAAACAGATTTAATCATTAAAATAGTGTTTTAAGATAACTGTAAAATAGACCAGTAATTGTCTATATTTGGTAGAATTATCAGTTTTTGAATTCAATTTCGATCAAACAAGTATGGAAAAGTAGTTCTCATTTCTTCAAGATTTTCCCAAGTTGCACTTTCTTCGCTAAACTAGTCCCATAGAACCTTACATTGATTCACTTTGTGATTTCTTAAGTACAACTGGTGAGTTCCCAACACTCGAATGGGCTTAACCACGATTATTCCTGGGTCTTGGACCTGCAAGGAATTCCAATTCAAGCACATGTGATAAATCTGTTACATATTTCTTAAGCAAAGAAATATGAAAAACATCATGCATTTGTGATAAAGCAGGAGGTAATGCTAGACGATAAGCTACAGGGTTGATTATTTCAACAATTTCAAAAGGTCCCACATAATGAGGTGATAACTTGGTAGCCTTGCCAAAAGTTATTGAGCTCTTTTTCAGGCTTAACCCGAAGAAATACCTTCTCACCAAGTTTATAATTCCTATCAACCCGCTTTAAGTCTGCATAACTCTTTTGCCTATTGGCAGCCTCCTTTAAATGTTCTGAATCATTTTAATTTGTTGTTCCATTTCCGTAAGGATTTCTGGCCCAATTACCTCTCTATCCTCTATGCTGTCCCAACTAATAGGGGTTCTGCATTTTCTTCCATACAATGCTTCAAAAGGTGCCATTTTTAAAGAGGCATGATATGTATTATTGTAGGCAAATTCAACCAGCGGAAGGTATTCCTCCCATTTATACTGCTGGTCCATGCAATACATTCTTAACATATCCTCTAAAACTTGATTGACTCTTTCAGTCTATCCATCCGTTTCCAGGATGATATGTAGAACTAAAATTTAATTTAGTTCCCAAGGCTGCATTAAGTGTTTGCCAAAACCTTGATGTCATCTTCGGATCTCTGTCCGATATGATCAATTCGGGTATTCCATGTAATCTAAAAATTTCATGTACAAATCTTCTTGCTAACACTGGTGCATCGTCTTTTAAATTACCAGCAATGAAGTGTGCCACTTTGGTTAATTTGTCGATGACAACCAGGATGATATCATGCTTATTCCTTGACATAGGCAATCCTTGAACGAAATCCATCATTATCACTTGCCATTTGTACTGTGGAATGCTATGGGGATACAGTAATCCAGCGGGATGCATATGTTCCGCCTTAACACGCTGACATTCCAAGCAGTGTGTTACAAATTCCACCACATCCTTTTTCATTCCCTTCCAGAAGTATTGTTGCTTGAGATCAGAAAGCATTTTTGTAATGCCAGGGTGTCCAGAAAAAGGTGAATTATGAAATTCAGTTAACAATTTCCTTCTTAAATCATTTGCCAAGGGTATATATACCCTGTTTTCAAACCTCAGAATTCCTTCATTATCAAAACGAAATCCCTTATACTTCACATCCTTTGGATCTGCAGCAAGTGCTATTTTAACTTGCTAGAAATAAGAGTCAGATTCCATGACATCTTTCACCTCATCCTTAAACTGAGTTCTTAACGTTATAAGAGTAGAGATGTGCTTCCTTCGACTCAGAGCATCTGCCACCCTATTTTCCTTGCCTTTGATGTAGCTTATATCAAAATCATACTGAGACAGAAATTCTAACCATCTTCGTTGTCTTGCATTCAGGTTTGGTTGAGTAAAAATATACTTCAACCCCAGATGGTCGGTTTTTAACTTGAGGGTTTTCCAAGAAGGTAATGCCTCCACATTTGAAGTGCATGTACAATGGCAGTGAGCTCTAGGTCGTGTGGAGCATAATTCTGTTCATGTAACTTAAGCTTTCTGCTTTCATAAGCTATGACATGGTTATTTTGTAACAGAATGCCTCCAAGACCTTCTCCAGACGCATCCGTTACGAACCGTAAAATTTCCATTTGGGTCAGGTACAGTCAAAATAGGTGTTGTAGTTAACTGTTCCTTTAAATTTTTAAAGGCAGATTCACATTTGTCAGTCCAGACAAATTTCTTATCTTTCTTTTGTAGTGAAGTGATTGGGGCAGCAATTTTTGAAAAGTCCTTAACGAACTTTCTATAATATCCTGCCAAGCCCATGAAGCTTCTTACTTCATGCACATTCTTAGGCGCAGGCCACTCGGTTATAGCTGCGATCTTTGAAGGGTCTACACTATCCCGTTCTTGCTTATAACATGTCCCAAATAATGCACCTCTGCATCATAAAAGGAACATTTAGACAATTTACCATACAACCTTCTCTTTCTCAAAACTTCCAGCACTATCCTTAAATGTTCTTGGTGCTCTTCGACATTTTTGGAGTATATAAGAATGTCATCCAAGAATACAAGCACGAACTTGTCTAGGTATTCTTGAAAAATATTGTTCATCAAATTCATGAAGGCGGCAGGTGCATTCGTTAACCCAAAAGGTAACACCGTGAATTCATAATGCCCGTACCTTGTTCTAAAAGTTGTTTTATGAATATCTTCTTCCTTTATTCTCAGTTGATGATATCCAGATCGAAGATCTATTTTTGAATAGACTGATGCTCCACGCATCTGGTCGAACAGATCATCAATCCTAGGAAGTGGATATCGATTCTTAATGGTTTCCTTATTCAACATTCTGTAATCAATGCACAGTCTTAGTGTGCCATCCTTCTTCTTTACAAAAATTACCGGCGCTCCCCATGGTGAGACACTCGGTCTTATCAGCCCTTTAGTCAAAAGTTCCTGTAATTGAGCCTTAAGCTCCACCAACTCGAGGGTGGTCATTCTATAGGGTGCCTTAGATATGGGTTCGGTTCCTGGCTTGATCTCTATTACAAAGTCAAACTCTCGTTTGGGCGGAAGACCTGGTAACTCCTCCGAAATACATCACTGAAATCCCTTAATAATGGATACTTTTCCATGAAATCATTGTCTTCTTCAACATTTTCTGTCATTCTTACGGCATACAAAGTACAGCCTCTATTTTTAGCTCTTTTTAGTTGCATAGTTGTTAGTTTCCTAACTACAACCTCACGCTTTACACCTTGAATGACTGCTGCTTTCTGCAGGTCATCTAAACAGCAAATCTTTTTCATAAAAATTGACCTTGCCTTATGTTCCGCCAACCAATTAACTCCTATAATGATATCATATGACCCTAAAGGAGTGACATACAGGTCAACTTTGGTGGAGAAACTGGGCAAGTTAAGAATTGCCCAAAAAGGCACATTTTACTATATGGACAGCATTATTCCCATAATGCACTGTCCAAGTCTTATCCATTCGTTCAACTTTCCTTTTTAATTTCATTGCAAGTTTAGTAGAAATAAAACATTCAGTAGCTCTAGTATCAAAAAGTATGACTACAGGTGTACCAAATAACTTACCCGGAACTTCTATGGGTGTAACTTACTTTTCAGCTTGTTTGTTAGCCACCGCAACGTGTATCCTATGCTGCTGATCGCGATCATCCTTTTTCAGAGGACAGTGACTCGCGTAATGGTCCTTTCCATAGTTGAAGCAACCTCCAACTGGCCCTTTCTAGGCTTGAATTCGCTACCAACCTTGAAGTTATCACTCTGGATTCCATAGGACTTTTGTCCATTACCACTAATTTTTGTAAAGTTGCTCCGCACACTATTTACATGTTCGTTCATTATTGATTTCTTGTTGTTATCTAGAACAAAAAAATATTTCACACCAAACCTTTTCTAGGGCCCCTTTTTGGGTGTGAGAGATGAAGAAGAGTTGGGAATCTTCTTCCTAATCTCCTCCCTATGAGCAGAAATTGCTCTCAATTTTTGTTCCTGTCTTATTGCCTTTTCGAAAACTCCTTCCATAGTGGTTGGACCGTGGACATCCACTTCACCACCAATGATGGGATTTAGTCCCATTATGAACTTTCGTATTATGAACTTCTCGTCAGCTTGGTACTGTGGTACATACTTAAGGAGTTTAGTAAACCCTTCCCAGTATTTTATCACCGTCAGCATTCCTTGCGACCAGTTCTGAAATTCAGTCATTTTCCTATCAAAATAGAGTTGAGGCAGCCACCGTTGCCTAAAATAACCCTTAAATTGATCCCAAGTTATGTCTGTTTCAACAATATTCAACTCAACCTTACGGTTGTCCCACCATGATGATGCTTCATGAGAAAGCTGATATGCTCCCCATATCGCTTTGGTCTCCTCGGAGAAGTTTCTTATTGCAAAGTACTTCTCCATTTCACTGAGCCAATTTTCAGCTCCATCCCCAAGTGTTGTTCCATCAAACTTTGGAGGACTTATTCTCTTTATATCATTTGTAAGTTCAGTTGCTAATCTTGCCCTTTTATTTTCAAGATGATTAGGAGCGTTCACATTACTATTATCAACATCCGGATTCCCTCCATTGATGTTGTCCACATGAGGTGGCTAATCATTCATATCAGCTTCTTCTTCCTCCTCTTCATTGCCCATTGATTGTTGTATCAAAACAGTCAAACAATCTCTCGTATCAGTAGGGCGAAAGGATTTCATCCGACTTTTGAGCGATAGTTGCTTCTCCACCCGGTAACGGGTTATTTTGCAACATTTCCTCTTGTTCGACCATTTTCTATTCAATAAGAAAATGTAATCCTTATTAAATTGTGGACTCATTAGGTCCAAGAGCTGCAACCTTCAGCTCTGATACCAAGATGTAACATCCCCATTTAAGACACTAGAACAAGGGAATTTTTTTTTTTTTTTATATATAACATTCAATGTTCTGAATTATGTAATCCAAAACACATGACCAAGTTTTAATAATTGTTCTCTGTCCAATTAATGTAATTCGGATCACACAATTACTTTTAAAACCAATGTTCTCTATTTCGCATAATTACAATATGGAACACACATTCATTTCCATTCAATCATATAACAGATACCATATGCTACTGTGAATGACTCGAAGAACTATCGATCTCCCATTTTATGGCTCAAAGTTTCAGCGATCTCTCATTTCATGACTCGGCGACTTACCGATCCTTCATGTTAATCCATGCATTGTATACTAAGTATACTAGGTTCTCTTACCATTTCTAGTTATCGAAGTGTTCCATTTAAGAGGCCTATCTGAATACATTTTACTGATATTCATCTGATATCCTGCTTCTTAAACTAGGTGATTAGGACAACGCAACCAGCAACTTGCGATACTTTGGCCAAAGATTTTCACATGCTTTGCATGATCATATTCCTAGATGTTATACACATCAATGGAATATGTCCTTCACCTCACTTCATCTGTTATCTAGAATGGTCTTTTCTGACCTCTGTCAGTCCTTCCGTCCAAAGTTAAGCTTTAACCCAAACTAGCAATATGAAAGAGTATAGGAAGGCACTCACGATAACTAAAGGTACGCAGACATATTGTGTCATCCCTAGGCGACTACGTGTGTCTAGTTACCTTTAGCCCTCCAGAGTCACTCCGTATACGCAATCACATTCCTATCCTCATCTAAGTAACTTAGTCCCAACTTATGTAAACTTGATGATTCGATTCGGGAGGGCGTTGTAACATGTCAGCTACAACATTGTGTCGTCATGAAGGCCCCACCTTCATGAAGACACCATATTGCAGCTGACGTGTGTCAAGGTCCTACGAAATCCTCTCATCAAAGAATACACATCCAACTTGAGTGTAATTGGATTTAATCTTAAATATTTAAGATCAATTTTCAGCAACCGTCGTTGATCCTTTAACCTCATTGTTCGTTACAGTTGTATATAGCTAAGAGAGACTCAATTTGTCTTATAGCTTAATATACGTTTACTCCTCCATACCGAAGGATTGCATATTTCCATCTTGGTTCTTTACTACAAGCTTGGACTAACAGTCCACTACAGCTGAACGTAGTAAGTTCAACCTATTAAACTTAACCAAGTTTTATCCACAACTGTATTTAAATTCAGAATTCCATCTTATTAGACATCATTTATACGAGGTCTATTCTAAAAGAAGGTATTCAATTATTCTCCTTAACCTTACTTCAGTTAAGGTTTGTTACGAATAGATATGTTTCCTCATATCTAATATCCTCTGAATTTAAACACTACGAGGATATTAACGAAGTCGAATACAAGGTTCAGCTACCCCTTTTGTTATTTGATATTCCTTAGCTTATAAACTAATCCCGAATATCATTCAATTAAGAGTTCATATTCATTTAAACCCTTTTCAATGTCAATTTAAAATTCATATTAACCCAAGTATGAATTAATTGCACATTCCAACTTAAAAGTTGTATTCAAGTAAAGAATAGATATTATGTCCTTTTAAAATCTATCCACTATCATTTGAATAATTCCAAATCAATGAATAATATGATATTCTCAATCTTATTCAAACAGTTTCAAAGTGTTACAGTCATTAAAATATCACACCTTTCCTTGTATTCAATCCATAAGATTTATAATCTATACAATTACCAGTCCAAACAACTGGACTTCATATACATCAAACAACATTACAACACATAAGGGAAGAAGAATGCAACTTCTTCTTTTCCCATTTCCTCGTAGAGGAATAATAAACTATCAAATACGATCCATCCTTAGCTACTCAGAAGAAGCATCAGAAAACAACCATGTCTTCATTTTTACTCAAGGAACAATCTGCAAAATTTACTTGCGGGTCAGTTCATTGAACTGAGCATGTTAAGCACTTATCATTAAAATGAGGTGCTCTTAATTAACTGTCTCAATAAAAGAACCCTGCTTTTATGAAACGTTAAAAAAAAAAGATAAACATCATCCAAGAATTAAGTGTTGATAAGGATGAACAACTTAACAACCCAATCATCTAATTACCATCACAATCAAACAAAAAGATTACTAACTTTCTCCCAAATAATTACTACAGAAGTAATTTCCTCTAAGTAGTTCCAGATTAAAACATCTGTATGAACTAATACACATATGTATATAATGTTGTTTCTAATGTATTTGCTGTTAGTTCCATTCTTTTTTTTTTAACAATTGAAATTTCAAGAGATATATTTTAAATAAGAATTCCAACAGAACTACTTTCCTTTCCTTTCATACTACTCATCTAATTTCAAACAATCAAATGCTGAAGAGAAAAGTAGTCATTCACCATGAACTCATTGGTGTCAATTCTCACAATTCAACAACAACATAATACTTCTTTCAAATCAAAAGAGAGTAAACAACAATTAAGTGCAGATGATTACGCCTAAGGCAGTACAAATTCATTCCATAACAAGTATAGAATTTCAACTGTATAAAAGAAGAAATGATCATTACTTCAAATTATCCATCCAACACTCTCTTTCCTTTCATCATAACTGTACTGAATAATTTAATCCAGACGTGATATCAATCAATGATAACAGCCCAAAGAGAAGTAAATAAAATCAATAATCGAATAAAAGGAAGAAGGATCATATTACCTCTTCTCACTGCCTAACCGAATATCCACTATTTAGAACAGGCTGATCCATTAGTTTGTTTCCTTCTTAATAAATATATTTCAATATTCAAAAACTACTAACTACCTTTCCAGAAAGTTGGCCAGAATTCATTTGCATCTGGTCCGTAAGCATTAGTATCAAAAGTACCTTTAAATACAATCATTTCCTTTTAAATATTTCACTCAACGGACATTCTTGTCCAGATATAAACATGTAAGAGTGTACAACAACAACAAATCATGCTTTCATTATAATAATAAGAGAATTCACTTTCAACAGCAAAGTAAGTAATCCATTCATATTCCGTTTCAATAAAAAAAAGTGAAGAATTTTCAATCGTAAATATATATATATATATATATATATATATATATCATTGAGTTCAACAAGACTCAGAGTATGATTTGTATGCTCTACCCAGTCTATTTTATAGACTGACTATCTTGTTCCCATTCAGATCAGAACTTCTTTCCAAACAGTCATATACGAATACCAAGAACAAGCAGGTAGAACATCATATCCAACTAGAACAAACAATGTAAAGATGCTACTATGATCTTACTGTCCCAGGAAGGATTCATACCCCATACACTATAATATGACAAGAGGAACAGTTATACATAAGTCTTGTCAAGCATTTTTACGGCTTTCCATATCCATTAGCGCACACAATCAAGACAACAATTTGCACATTGTTGTTACTTTCAGCAAGTTCGACCCATAATGCACAATGAAACCCTATTATCATTACTTTCAGAATTCAAAACAAGCATAAGAGATAACTCATTTCATTAATTATTTCAGTAAGGAAACACTCATTTTCTTCAAACACAACAAGAATACCCAAGTCGTGTTCGTTTTATAATGACAACTCAAACCAGAGGTCATACCGAATCATTTTATTCTTCCATTTTTTTACAAGAATGCACAGAACTCAGAAATAATACACGCATAGCTAATGCATTCATCAACACAAACTCATATTGGGTAATAAAAACGAATACCCAACACTGTCAAAACAAACCCACACAACATGGACAGATTCATTTGATTTAATCATTTTGCAAAGAAATGCTCAAGTCGCATGCAGCAAAAGAAAAACGACTCAACCAGAAAATTACCTCAACATATCAACAACATCATTTAACTAAAACACCCATCATAAGAGCAGGGTTGTTTTAATGAGACGCTTAAACAAAAGCAAACGGTTTAAGGAGAAGGGCTCAACATGCCTGTAATTTTTTTGTGGTTTGAAGAAAACCGCGCCCACAGGAGCTATTTTTCTCCACGGCGTCCACAACAAAGCTTTCCCAATAGTCCACTAACTCCCACAGGCTCAAAAATAGCCGTGGCTACTCCAAATAACAACAACATTACAAAATAGTAGCAGGTTCGAAAGAACCATGAAAGAAATGCAGAGCAGACTTAAAACCGAATGAATACAATGACCAACAAATTTTCCTCTATCCTCTTTCCAAGGCGAGCTGGTCGCTAAGACCAAGATCATTAAATGCATTGAATGCATTGCTTTTTCATTAATTTCACGCCACCACCGACTCAGGTTTGGTGAGTTTCCTTTTCAAATTTTGCATGTAATTCCTTCTTAGCTTCATAGCTAGTTGGATGTCTCCAACTTTTCCCATGTTCCGCCAAACTTGGCGTTGAAACTACAAGGACATCATTTATTGTCCTAATAAATCTCTAACCTCTCCATCTTATCCGCTCACCAACATGTGTCCATAGGTCCCCTCCATAGATTAGTAATAGTTTAGGTTTTTCACCTAGGTTGCAAATCATTAGGATTTTCCATAACTTACACCCCATGCTATTTAAAATCCACGTAGGGTAGTAGTTAGGTTATAGGCTAAAACATAGTTGTAGGTTAGAATTTAATCCCCATACTATTTACTTAATAGTTTCCAACGAGTCTTACCGACTGGCGTTCATAACTAATATGATGCAAGACGTTCCATCTAACACGTACATCAATACACTGAGCTCTTGTATTAAAACTCTTTCTGCCTTACGCTCCGGCATTATTGTTTGTATATAGTTTGAAAATCGAACCTTTTCCTTTGGCATCAAGGTACCGGATATTTATACCTGTAATCTGGTGCTGTAACCTTTATATCAACCTTCAGTCTGGTTCAGACTTCATTCCGTTTTTAGAAGTAAATCGACAAAGCGATCACAAGAAGGCCACAACATACCTTGGATCAATGGAATTGATTCAAGGTGTGCTGTCAATCAACGATAAGAGTTCATCAAACATACAACAAGTCTCATTGTCTCACTTTTTGCAAAACACAAGTTATAATAACCTCCGTCCCAAGTAAACAAATTACAGTAAACAAGGGTCCAGATTAGTAACACATTCCTTTTAAGATTAAAAGATATATCTTAACATAATTATCCTCATTTCTACAGTTACAACATCATGAAAAGAGGTTATCATAATAGCTTATAGAAATCGAGCAAATAAGGAGTCTTAAAAAGCCAAAAGTTGAAAATCTAGCAAGATGATGGATAAATGAGTAATGGAGCATTGAGGTGTGCTTGAGTAAGGTGTATGGGTGTGTTGAAAGGTGGATGTAAGGATGAAACATGTGGTAATCCATTAAACCCTTAATTTTTCTTTCAAACCCTAACTAGACCTACTTGAAACAAGGGAAAAGGAGAAAGTTTAATTGGGGAAGTTGTATTTTGAGTTGAAGTTATATAAAGAGGATTACAGGGTACTCTGTATCATCTAGCCAACCTGTCATTAGTTCAACCTTTACCCTGGATCAAAGGAAATTCCTAATAAGATCATTTAGTGTGTTTCAGTGTGTAGGGAATAGTGTCTAAAAGGTGATTAATCAACTCATTTAGTTTTGATGAGAGACTACTTCCTCGATGGCCTAAAAGGTCATTTTTGGCCATTCTGTAGCTAATTGAATACCCTTCGAAAGTTTTTAGAGAAAATATAAAGCATTTGAGGGTGATTTCAGAGAGAATTGAATATTTCTAAGTAAATTTAGGAAATAAAATATCATTCAGGAGAAATTTGTTTAAGACCAGGTTTTCAGGTGTAGGGAATGAAAGCTAAAACAGTGAAAGATGACTTCTCTCGGATGATTCTAGGAATTTTGGAAAGAGTTAGGATGAAACAAAATAGGCATTGGAAGGATATTAGAATAATCTACAAGGTGGAATAATCAACATTGATTCAAGGATTAAATATTTCTTTAGGTCTTTGCAAAACTCTCTAGCCTATTTACCCTCCCAGGTTCAAAATGAAATATGACCTAAATTTTGAGTTGTGGGAAGAATTAGATTTTAGAATAGTTTCATTGATCGTAAAATGTGATTTGTAGTTTTTTAGTGAAGTATAGAGGTCAAGAACATGTAACTCATCCTCAAATTTCATTCAAGGATTCATCCCCTATCTAGAGGAGGAAACCCTTTTCCATGAGGAACAACTTAAGAAAAAAGGTGTTCATTACTATAAGCATGCTTACACCTGTGTGTAATCTTAGTAAATAAATTTAATTGTGAAGGATTCATCATGTTCAAAGGTTAAATGTGGATCTCAAGGAGTGACTTGATGATCATCGTATCCTAACTCTATCATTGTACCCAAATCTCTCTAGAGAACAATCTAAAATGAGTTAGTCATGCCAGGGTATCCAGACCATCATGTGTGAAGTATTAAGGAACTGTCTATCTCCATGAGAGACATATAAGCAAAAACATGTATGAGAATTGTGAATTTTATTCCATGAAATGATGGTTTTAGAGCCAGGAAAGGTGAGGGGATGATCTTTATATGGAGCACTTTGTTTCTAAGAATGAGAAATCATCTGAGTTAACTTGATGCAATTCACTTGGTACTATTCATAAAAATCATTCAACACCTAGTAGTGTAATCACGCCTTAAGGAGGAGACACATTATAATCACCTCATTTTGGCCATAAGATAGGAATCCCATTCAAGGAGCAATCCTCTATCTAAAAAGTGAGGATCTCATTTTAGTAAGAAGTAAACAAGCATCATAGAGTTGATTCGTGGTCACTAAAGTGAATTATGGACCAAATTTAAAAATTGGTACCAATTCAAGCAGTGGTAGGGCCAAAATCCAATCCGAGAAGGTAAAAACTACAAAATGACTATATGTTTTCCCAAATCAAAGACCAACTACAATATATATGCCCTGAAAGTTTTAGGTCCTTACTAAAATCCTGAAAATGAGTAAGTACTAACCAGATTAGATTTTGAAAAACTATCTTCTAGATTATAACTATCAGAGCTACGAGACCACTTCCATCAAGTGCGAGTGAACTCGAATTCTTATATCTACAAAAATAAATTTAAAGTATATGATTTATTTTATTATTTCTTATAAAAAGTATAAAGAAATCATATACTTAACATTTATTTTAGTAAATATGTCCCCTTACCCTTTCTAAACTTCATACAAATTAAAACGTGTACATGTTTTGAATAAAGTAAAATGCATATGTGTTTTAGGCTTGAAAATTACCAAACCTACCAAAATATAACGTGTAATGCGTTATTTCAAAATGCGTACGCATTTTAGCGATTTTCAAGATTTAGTCACTTTTTGGCCCCCCAGATTGGTGCACTTACCCTTTTACTTCTTTAATTTCTCTATTTCTTAAATGTATAGTTCTTTTATCTATGATTTCTTTTGGTTCTATTTTGAATTCACAATTATATTCTATAATTAAGTTTTTTCTAATCAACAATGTGCAATATGACATTGTAAATGCATTTTTCTTTAATATGTTAACATGTAAAACATTATGGATGCCAAACAATTCTGGAGGTAAAGAAATTATATATGTTAGTTCTCCTATTCTCTCTAAAACTTCAAAGGAACCATAAAAGCTATGTACTTGCTTATCATAATTCCCAAGTTTTAAGGAACTACACTTAGGTTTTACCCCTAAGAAAAACTTGATCACCTACTTGAATTCATGAATGGATCTTTTTAAATCTACCCAATGTTTATATCTATCTTGAGCAACTTTCATGTTTCTCTATGTTGTGTTTGTGATTTTCTCCATTTCTATGAAATTAGCATTCTCATACCACAACCTATGACGAGGTTGGCCTAAGAAATATGTGTATTATAATTTCAACCATATACTTCTTCAAAGGGAGACATTTTAGTGGTATCTTGAGATACCTTTGATTATATGAAAACTCAATCAAATATAAGAATTTTTCCCAATTCTTTGGTTTTTCAGCAATGTATGGTATTAGCATATCTTCAAAAATGCAGTTTACATATTCAATTTGTCCATCCATTTCAGGATGGTAGACAATACTAAAATTTAAGTTTGTACTTAGTTCTCCATAAAAGATCCCAAAAATAACAAAGTAAATCATAGGTCTCTATCAATTACTAAATATGTAAGAATATGATGTAAATAAAAAACTTCTTTAATAAATAAGTGGTCTATGTCTGAAGTAGGGATTTTAATTTTGGTAGGGAGGAAATAAGCCATTTTAGTCAATCTATGTATAATACGACTACCAAAATAATATCACGACAATTCTAGTTTGAGATAAATCCATAATAAAATCCATGCTTACATATTCCCATTTCCAATTAAATATGGTAAGAGGTTGTAACTTACTGGAGTTCACTACATTGCTCAAGTTTCACCTTTTGACATGTCAAGTATTGTTGAACATATTTCGCAAATATCTTACTTCATCTTCGGCCAAAAGTAATTAATTTTAAAGGATAAGTATGTTATTTGAAATTTGGGATAAGTATATCATGAGAATCCTATAAGATTTTTTGTTTAAGGTTAGGGAGATATGAAATACACAATCCATCTTTATGGTACAATAAATTTTTGGTTCCATGTAAGTATGAAGTGATTCTACCGTATATATGAACATTGGGAATTTTATTCTTCAAACCTTCATAAAGTTCACAAAAACAATTATCACTATATATATAATTTGGTCTTAATGGTTTGTTTAAATTTACTTCTTACAAGGGATAAATAATTTACACACTCATGTTTTCTACTTATAGCATCATCTACCACATTTTATCTGTCAGGAACATATTGTATATCAAACTCATACTCACTTAGCCATTCTACCGATTTTCGTGGTCTCATATGTAATAACGGTTTAGTGAAAATGTGTTGTAATCCTTGGTATGTTTTTAATACAAATTTTTTTCTAACAAATAATGTCTCTATAATTTGAGAGCATGGAAAATGCCAAGTAATTCCAAGTCATGGGTAGGATAAAAAAAACATTAGCAGCAATAACTTCCTTGATTACATATTACTCTAATGCTCTGCATCAATACACCACCTATACTAGAACCACAACATCATTGACTATCATGAAAGGTTTTAAAAAGTATAGAATACAAAAAATCGGTGGAGTCACTAGAGATTCTTAATTTCCTAAAATCTTGATCACACTCTAAAGTCCATTGGTAAATTTTATCCTTCTTAGTCAAATATGTTAGAGGGGTAGCTATTTTAGAAGTTTTTAGCGCAAATCTATGGTAAATTCTTGATAGTCCTAGGAAGCTTTGACTTTCATGATCCTTTGGAATAAACCGCCTTGGATAGTTCTAACTTATGTGACATCTAGAGATATTCACTTTTAATAAGTTATATGCCGGTATAAGGAACTTCAATTTTAAAGGATTCACATTTACTCAACTTCCAATAGAAATAGTTTTTCCTCAACATTTGTAAAATTAACTTAAGGTGTTGTGCATGATCTTTCTTATTTTTAGAATAATAATTATATCATCTAAGAATACAATCATTAATACATCCAAAAGTCCTAAAAACATCATGCGTTAGCGTCACAAAAGAGGTTGGTGCATTTGTTCAAACAAAAGGCATAACTACAAATTCATAATGATCATAACGGGTTCAAAAAGCAGTTTTGGAAATGTCAGATTCCTTAATCCTAATTTGATGGTAAATTAATTTGTGAGAAAAATTTACGCCACTAAAGTGGTCTAACAAATCATCGATGTGAGGTAAGGGATATTTTTTATTAATAGTGAGTTTGTTTAGTTGTCAATAATCAATACACAAATGCATTGTACTATCCTTATTTTTAACAAAAAAAGACATTGGTGCACCATAGGAGAAACACTAAATTTCCCTTGTTTAAGTAACTTAGCCAATTGTACCTTAAGTTCAACTAACTCAAGGATTTCTCTTCTATAGTTTACTTTAGATACTGGTTCAAGACTCGGAGTTAGATCAATGGCATGTTCTATAACTTTATAAGGAGGTAACTCTTCTATTTATTTTAGGCATACATCCATAAATTCTTGCACTACAACTTTAATGTTTATATCTAATTTGAACTTATCACCTTGTTGTGTCACCATGACATAAAAAGCTTTAAAGTTATTCCAGAGACTCCTTTTTAGATGCACAACATGAATGGATTTAATAAGGATAGGTATATTTTCACCTTGTAAAGTTTTAAATGATCCACTTTGGTCTCTTATAAAGACTTGTTTATTTTCACAACCTATTATTGCATTATTCTTTTCTAGCCAAGTCATTCCTAAGATAACATCATATTGGCCAAGGTTCAAAATGTGAAATATGTTTATAGTTTTTACATCACCTAATTGAAAGTTTATATTTTCAGCGAACACTCCAATATGTTTGGCTATTTTCCCATTATCCGTGTCCACAACTATGGGTTCAATTTCCCTTGCAGACAATTTTAATTTAGATACTATTTTGGGGAAATAAAACTATGACTACTACTTGAATCAACTAGAAACCTAATATATTTACTTTTATGGTTCCTTTCAAATCAATTGAGTAAATTTGACAATGTATCATCCCTGTGTCAACATTAGTATACACTTTCATTTTTTGCGGAGTTTCAATTTTTGGGTACTATTTCTTTATTCCTAGTTTTTGGGGTACTTGTTTTGCATGGTGATTATCTCCACATGTTTTTTTGTTTACATAAAAGAGAAATATAAGGGATACTACACTTTCTAATTTAACCTCAAAATAATTAGCACTATACTCCTTTAATTCTTTTCCAAAATATACTTGCTTCAATGAACCCAAATTTTCCACTCAGAGGTTAGGAAACAATTTCTTATACCAAATTATAACGTTTCTTTTTCCCACATCTTGGGATCAACCTTGGAATCAATTATGATCAATTAATTTAGAAACATTAAGGATGTGTTAGATTAATTGATAGTATTTTTGCGAATTTAGAAGAGAAAAGGAGTTCGTTAGCGGCTAAGGATTTTGTTATTAACGGACTCTTTAGTCCCACATGTATTAGAATAAGTGCTTGTGTAGACTTCATATAGAAAAACATGTGTATGGAAATGTAGAGAAAGGGATATAAAGTGTATACATAGTTAATTTTGAGTATCCCCTCATTTCACAACAGACACTTTAATGAATTGATTTGTCTTTACACATGTCACAGTATTGCATAATCAGGTTTACGGGATGTCATATTTGGTAAAAGGTGGACGAATGATTTATATGCTCAGACTATGAGACACATGGTCCAATGAAGAGCTTCATATTTTATACTACGATAAATCACATGTGTACAATGCAATGTGAACGTTGAACGGTATATGTTATTTGATTTAGAGGGATAGTTATTTCTTTTGTAGTTGATGTTGATAATGGGTGTGATTGATTTTGTAAGTGTAGGAATATAGATGAAGCATTACATTTAAAGGTTCTATTTCTACATTTCAAATTTGTTACAAATTCATACATATACATTTGCATATCTTATATCACGAGTGGTTGCATGTTTTGCGGAGTAGGTTGTTTGAACTTAACATGAATACATGAAGACTTCCGCACATGTGCAGACTTTATATCATGAGTGGTAGCATTTTATGGGCAATTTTTTTGTAAATCTTATATCCTTAGTGGTAGCATTGGGCGGAATACTTTATTTGAACTAAACATTAATACATGAAGACTTTAGTACATGTGCAGATTTTATATCATGAGTGGTTTATTTGCACTAAACATGAATACATTTGATACCATTTTGGATAGTTAATTACTTTTGTAGTTGATGTTGATAAGGGGTGTGATTGATTTTGTAAGTGTAGAAATATAGATGAACCACTTCATTTAAAGGTTCTATCTCTACATTTCAAACTTGTTACAAATTCGTACATATACATTTACAAATCTTATGTCATGAGTGGTAGCGTTTTGCGTAGTAGTTTATTTGAACTAAACATGAATACATGAAGACTTTCGTACATGTGCATATATTATATCATGAGTGGTTTATTTGCACTAAACATGAATACATTTGATACCGTTTTGGATAGTTAATTACTTTTGTAGTTGATGTGGTTTGTAATTATTTTGGGGAAATTGTGTTAGTATTGCATCGATTGTGTGGTTGGTTTTTGTTGAATTTTTTTGTACAGTCGTTAACATGTTGATAAGGGGTGTGATTGATAGTGGTAGTGTAGGAATATAGATGTAACATTACATTAAAATGTTCTATGTGTACATTTAAATTTGTTACAAATTCATACATATACAATTGCAAATATTATATCACGACATCTAAACTAAACATGTATACATAAAGACCTTTGTACATTTGAAGATTTTATATCATGAATGGTAGCCTTTTGTGGGCAATTTTATTTTCACTAAACATGAATACATTTTATACCCCTTGAACGACATTGCCACTTTCGATACAAGAAGTGTTGAGTAAAGTAGTAGTGTAGTGCTTATCGAAGTAGAGGGTAGTATTTACAATGGGTTGAGTGATAGTAATCTTGACTCCTCCTTATCTAAGTGTTGACTCTTCCTTTCTTCTTATATTGATTTTTTGGTTACACGGATTGCAAATTTGAAGGGTAGAAGTGTTTCTGAAAATGTAGCCCATATGAAATGTCAACACGATGTCAGAACCCATGTTGAGAACAAAGCATAAGGAGGACAAGTACAATATCTGAAATGTAGGGTCAACATTGGAGCGCCCTTAATTAATTGAGAAATACCTCTATGTGTCAAAGTTATTTCCATGGCAAGTAAAAATGCTCGAGAAAGTGGGAGTTTTGTAAATATATGGTGGAAAATCTAAAGTTGTAGTGCAGTCAAACATGGAATGAAGGATGTATTCACATAGCATGCATTTGTAAAAATGAGAACCTTTAAAGTTTGCTTCCTTATTCATTTATATTTTTTAAAAAGCGCAAACATGAAGTCTAACCCTTAAAACAATTCAATATGCAAAAAAGTGATATAATGTACAAAGCTTTGGATGAAAACAATTATAAATTACATGGTTCTTTTTGGAATTTTAAAACTATAGGTATTTGTATCCAAATATAATGAAGAACACATTAAAAATGTGTTCTTGGTTTACATAAAGAAAGAGCAAGTAAAAGGAAAAATGAACATGTATATTAAAAATTTAGATTCGATCCCATATGTTTCTACCACAATATATACATGCATTTATTTGAAATGAATTACATATTATTATGTTAAGAAAATAGAATGGAAAACAATAAGAACAATGTGTACACTTGAACTATGAAAACTATAAGTATTTGTATGGAGATGTAATGATAAATAAATTGGAAATGCATTGTTTTGGTTTACAAAAAATTGAACATGTATTTTAAAAAGTTTGATTCTCTGTCCCATATATACTGCCACAATAAATACATGGAATTATTTGAAATGAGTTACAGATTGTTTGAAAAACACTTATAAACAAACCAATACAATCTATTTTTTTAAATCAAATTTCTCACTTTTTGCTTATGCAATTTTTTTGCATGTTTCTTGTATTTGTGTGCAATTGTAGATGCTTTGATTATCGTTCCCATTTTCCTCGGTTTTGGGGTGGTTCATAATTCAATGCATCTTCATTAGAATCATAAACCAAGTAGAAGCCTCATGAATGCGCTCCAATTTTTCAAAATTTGGAGATAAAAATTAGGGATGTTGGCAATAGGTGGAGGCGATCTCACGATCATTTGGCTATCACTTTTTAGGTGGTTTTGGTTTTCTACAATGCAAAATATTAACAACACATTGAAGACGTTTAAACTCTTCCTCCCTTTGAAAGTGAGCCGTAGTTATTGTCAAGCTCGTTGTAGGGTGGGGAATTGTGTTTCTAGTCTGCATTGTATTAAACTAGAGAGGGTAAAGATGTGTGTTAATCCAAGAAGATATTCTTATTTATGACGGGAAGCTTTAAAAGCCTTATCACTGATCAATGTAACGTCCATCTTGGGATGCTTCGAAATGACATCATAGGGGAATGAGCCCCTCAACACATAACGAATCATGTCATTGACGAAGGCACATGCCCCCACATGTCACTTCGGAAAAAGGATTGGAGCCAACTATAAATATAAATGAAACAATCAAAATCAAATAACATGAAAGTACTCTACAATAATTTTTTAGTCCATAACATGCAATAAATAGAACAAATGAATAAATACTTCAATCAATATTGAAACCCACATGAAGTTCGTTTAGAGACAACACTCTCTTCTTTACCACAGGAGAAAGAAAATAAAAATATCCTGCAAAAAAGCAAAAGAAGAAGTTAAAGAGTTGTCATAAACAATAAAAAGAGAAATTAAGTGCTTGTAATCTTCACACATACTCTTTTATCAACCAGCCAATTCATCGAAAAATAAGTCTCTATAGTTTATACAATGCATTTTTAGAGTACTAAGATTTATGAAAACATTTCAACAAGGCAAAATGATAGATTTATTTGTGTTGAAGGGAAAGTTAAGAAGAATACAGGGTAGAGCATGATATAGTAATTTGAAATTCTTCAACCTATACAATCTTCTTCTACGTGATGTTATTTTATAGAATTCAAATAATAATACTTCTATAAGTAAGACATAATTATTTTTTTGCATTAAGCAACATTGCTTCATAACACAATATTCTAGAAAAACCCCTTAATACATGAGTAAATTTCTAAAGCCTAAAATTTGTAAAGTTATTTTAGAATCCAAAATCAGAGCCAAACAAGTCTTCCTGCTATCAGTACCAAAAAAAAAAGGGAAAAGATGAAAATCTATATGGTTTTACCATATTTGGTAACTATAAGGAAAGGGAAGTTGGCAGTATTAAGAATCACAATTGAGTCATTATTTAGTTCACGGTTCCCCTGTTCTCATTCATTTGTATGCATACAACTATAGTTGTTTATTTTCATCACAATAGCATTCATCAATGTTGAAAGTGTAGATGCAGGAAGATTACTCAAGCTCAAATCCTTTGAACACATTCTTGTCAAAGAAGAACACCCTGATATTAAAATTTGTGTTGGTCATTCAAGGTCGAGAGGAATATGCAGTTGGACCAACACCTATTCTAATCCCAGGATAGACCCTTCAATTCTCATTCATTTGTACACATTTAGCTATAGATCTTAGGTTTGGTATATCTGCTAGAATTCACACGATTTTAAAAGTTATGGAAAAGAGAAAAAAAAGAGAAGAATGGTCTCTTCCAAAGAGAAAATGATCTCTAAAAATATATTTGAATGATAAATTTCAAAGATTAAAAGCTATTCATTTGCAATTTATGGAGAATTAAATCTAAGCATTCCTAAGTTGAAAAATATACAACTAATGTTTCCTCCTATAAATATTAACTATCTTAATCTTTAGAATTGTGAAGTTCAATTTTAGCATTGCAAAGTTCAATTAAAGCATTGCGAAGTTCAAAGGTGAAAGAGATTGTTCATAATATATTTTTAATTTTCATTAGGATGTATCTCCTAATATGTGATGTATTGTACATCAGTTTTTCTAAATTTCATACCATCAACATGGTAAATTTCTAATTTGTTATGGATCTTGCAGTTAAATTTCTACTATCATTATTACATGTCCACTTAAGATCACAAAAGCCAGTAGAAAGTAAGATGTTTCACTAAATCTAATAACATAACTTACACTGAAAAATCCCTTTGATTGCTTGCCACTATTGGAAGCTTGTTTCATTTGAAATAACTCAAATTTCCACACAAGATATTAGTACTAACAAACTTGCTAGAAATCCCTTTGGTGATATTTGCAAGTCTTCTTGTAAGTGTAACAAACTTTGGGCTTTATTGTTTCCCTGCTTTGGTCTACACAAGATATCATTACCAACACACTTGCTAGAAATCCCTTTGGTGATATTTTCAAGTCCTCAACATCCACTAAAGTGTAGACTTCTACATGGTTTTGTTACTGCAATATTATACATAGTTTATAGGTCATATTAAGCATCATATCCAACTCCCAGTGGCATGCTTAATTATGGGTAGTATTAAGCATTATACCCGAGTTCAGTGACATGCTCCATGAGAGCTCTAACAACAAGGGTGTTGTATTGTCTATATCTGCCCACTAGGTATGTATCACCAATGGTGATATTGGGTACAAAATATGCAAGGTCATCAACTTATAATACAAGGAATGGTGCACTATGACTGTCATGAGTATATTAAAATGAAAGCATCTACTTATAGAAGTGTAGAAAGCACCCAACACCAATTATATACTCATTATATACTACTTATAGTTATCACATCTTGCATTCTATGCTCCGAGGTTTTACATCTCATTTTGCACAAGAGAAAAGAAACATAATGAACAATTATAGTCTTAACCCTTGCACCATTGGTTGTAATGATTTATGGACAAGGTTCTTCACATGTATGATGACAAAATGAGAATAAGAGAAAATATAAATGAGAAATATATAATTGGTTATGGTGTTACAAGCATCGTTTATAAATGTGTTCTAAAGATTTGTAATCCAATTGATATAGGGAGACTATCTGATCACTACCCACAAAGCTTGTGTAAAGTTGAAACCGAGATATAAATAGTTGGAAGTATAAAGCATCGAATATTGTGAGTCCGCATGGATATTCGCTTTCTCCACATGGAAACACGGAGTTTTATGATTACATGGTAAATCGAATTTTGTGGGGCATCCTACACAAGTGAGTAAAATGATTATGTTATGAAGAAAAATGTATACGTACATTGTAGATTCATATTTTAAAATAGAAAAATCCAATCAATCTCTAACCTTCTAATTAAGCCCATGATATAAGATTTGCATAGTTGGATTTTGTAAGGCTAGAAAAACATATGAAGTCTACAATTTGTTTGTACAAATGATGGAATTTGGTCCTTTTCGAACAAAGTGATATTTAATGCAATTATTGACGAACTATGCAAAGATGGAAGGACGGACACGGCTCAAAACTATTTTCATGTCATGTCTGGAAAGGGGGAAGAAGAAATCTTTGACATCTCTATTGTAGATGCAAACAGAGACCTAATGAGGCCTAATTTCTTACAAGATTTACATTTTCATGGGTTTTCAAGAAGGGTGAAGGCTAAGGATGTCATTGTCTTGCTTTAAGATTGGGGTCTGAATATCCTCTTAATACAACCACAATAAATTGTTGAATTCACATATGGATTATCATTACTGTGATAGTTGAGATTTAGACTTTTTTTCCCTCTAAAATAATATAAAAATGTTACAAAAACAACAATCATGATATCCATATACAATTCAAGATATATTCAAATCAATAAAAAAACCATAGTTAGCCTAGCCCTAATATAATAAGTATGCACTTCTATAAAAGGGAATACCAGAATGAGATTGAACGGTAAAATAATTGGAAGTGCCAGTTGACAAGGATTATAGATAGCTATACATTTTCAAAACAACTCCTCAAACCTACCATAAAAAATTTAGGCATAATTGTTGTAAAGACAATGAACCTCTCCTCAAACAATTTTAGGGAACTATACATTTTCAAAACCTCTCCTCAAACCTACCATGATAAATTTAGGCTTAATTGTTGTAAAGAAAGTGAACATATCATTGATTGGTTTGTTAGATGGTGAAAATGGTATTGAATGTGATAGTTAAGAATCGGAGTTGTGGTGAGTCTGAAAAATGTAACATGTTTGGTTGTGTTGAAAGAAACTATGAAAATAACACCACCATTAATTTTGCTATCCATACACTCAATATGGATCCACAGTCTTGACTGCAAAGGGATGGTTGTGTCAATACCATGTCAATAGAAATATTTTAGCTAGGACTTGAACCATGTTATTTTCCATGGTCCAATCGGGACTCTAACCAGGTAATTTTCCAAGGACCAGGGCACTCTGGCGTTGAGCAACCCACCCTTTTGTCATTCAGAATGTGGATTGTTCTTCTAACATCCCCATTAAGTAACACTTCTTTGCTTGGAACTCCTAGTCAAGCTCTCATGCCATGTTATTTTCCATGGACCAAGTAGGACTTGAGGACCTTCCATTAGACTATATTATGCCCCTTCCCAGTAGGGAGTGTGGATTATTATTGCAATTAAACAAAATATTCTCAAATTCATGAGAATAGTTGTCTCGGTCCATTCATTTTGAAATAATTTATTAATTACAAAATCTAACTATATTTTCATTTCCGAAGATGTAAAGAAAATCCTTACCATGTTACATAGAAGCACCCACCACAAATAAGGAGTGTTAAATACCCTAAAGAGTCTGTTTAAATCGTCCTTTTGAAATTATTTCTCGATATATACAATAAAAATCAACACCATAACCCTTTAGAGAAAAACAATTAAATATTTATTTGGGGAAAATTACAAGAGCTAGATCAAAGGTGCAAGCTACGGGCCATTGCATAACTATATTTCAAATTATGAATAACTATAGCGATTGTTTGTCATATTACACAATAAATTTTGATTTCATAATTTACAAACTCTTATTTTCTTAAAAAAGTGGAAACTATTTCTTACCTAAATGCTTGAGTTGAGCCTAGCCAACCATGTTCTCGTACATCGCGAGTGTTGGATCATCCGTGATCGATAAATAAACACAGTTTTCAATGTGTACAGGGAATCAAAACCATGTCTCAATATGCTTTGTTTTGTATTCTTAAACACTCAAATACGCTATTAATACAATTCCTTTACCCAACATGCAAAGCTCTTCTAATAATAGGATTCAGACTATTAATACAATTATTTTGCTCAACATGTAGAGCTCAGGATGCAATTAACTTAGCATATGTGCCAACAAACTAAAAAACCAAAAAACAAAACTGTGAAAAACAAGTGAAAAAGCAAATTCATCACAACACCCGTTGAAACCATCAAAACACCTATCAAAATTAGTCACCTATCAAAAATGTCAAAATGATCATCAAAATTAGGTTAGTTCCATGAATGACTAGAGAGCCCTTTCCCATAGGGGGAACACCTTCAGTGTAAATATAATGTGTTTGCAAACTTTGGACCAATGATGATATTTTGGGTTGCGTGGAGTTAGAAAGGGACCGTGCTTGGTTTGACATAAAAGATAGTCCAATGGGGGACACTTGTAGCAAAATTAGTTGATTAGGAATCGGGTGATCCACAAAGATCTCAAGTCGTGGAGGTTTAGGAATAGAAAACTCGGAATGTTAGCACCTGCTAGTATTCTATAATCTTGATTTGTGTACGAAAGGGAATGAGATCACATAAAATGGAAAATTTTACGGGGGACACTCGTAGAAAAAATGGTTAATCAGATATCGGGGATCCACAAAGATCTCAAGTCGTGGAGGTGATTTTGGGAATAGAAAATGTGGAATGTTGACACTGCTAAGATTCTATAATCTTACGTTGTGTACGACAGGGAATGAGATCACGACAAGTGGAAAAAGTTACAAGCTCTCCAATGTTAGACGATTGAAGGATTATAACATAGGGTGCCAATATATGAAAAACCACAATGTAGACACGTGGTACAATCCTTAAGATTCGAGTGAACTCCATTTCATTATTTACAAAATAAAATGCATTTGAATTAGAGACAAGTGGAGAAATAAAAAAGTGCATGTATGTTTCATCAAATAAAACGTGAAAACTATGAATATTGCAGATGGTTTTAAAATTTGACATATGAACCAATCAACAATGGCCGTGTATTACCTTTTCCCACAACACGGTAAAGAGAGACAAATATAAGAGTCTTTAACAAATTAAATCATAGTTATTTATTGAGATAACAATTTTTAATAGAGAATATACATGAACAAAGTTATTCCATTAATCATTTATATGTAAATGAAAATCATGAAATAGAGTTTTAAAAACACAAATAACAAAGGTGGATAATCATTTAAGCACGTAATTATAATCACATAGAGAAAATTCCCGTATACAAAGATCGAGAAAATGATTCTTTATAAGAGTGAGATACATATCTTTCATTAGGAATCAATCAAATTCTATTTATCTCTTATGTGTAAGGGATCCAAAACCTTGAGTTATGAATCCTTATCCGTGGAGGAAAATATCAAAAATCATAAGTTATCTTAGCGAAATCCAAGGTGCATTCTTTACCCCTAGTTAGGACATGCAAGATAAACCTATCCAAAATCCCACCACCCACCTTCACCTCCACACACACGACATGTCCGTAATTGTTTTCAGAAGTATGATGATGATCCTTTTAAAAATTGATTCTTTCACCTTTTATATCCATTTCCTTTGGGTAGTTTGAATTCCAACACACTCAAGTTCACAACTATTTGTTTATTTCACTCCCAATAGTGGGGTCACATTAATATTTTTCACTCCTTGTAATAAGGGTTGTTACATTGCATTCCCTTAATAATGGCAAATTATTCATTTTAATAAAGGTCAACAATAAAATATTTATCTTTATTGTTTATCGTCGTTGACTATTTACAATGGGGATTTTGTCGTATAACAATAATTGATTGAAAATGGTAGGGATAATACTAGGTGTTTTTAAATTTTTGGGCTCACATTCATACTTATCACATTCGAAAATAGTATTGGTCCAATGTTTTAAAGCACTAACTATGGAGGGTAGATTATACTCGTAGCCCACTATCACGCCTCCGATGTTGGTAACGAGTAATTTCTTAGGGCTAACCACTTATCAAAGTGTACCATAAATAATCGAGGACTGATGGCTAGGTTTCAAAATTAATTAGGGGGTCTTTTGATATATCCAAAGCTATGCGGTCATATCCATATTCAACGTTGTATTATGGCTTACATATTGGGGCATAACCCCTCACTTTATAGAGTCATGTAAAAATGATAACCATTTGGCCCAAAATGACAACCGCATAAATTTTAAAAGTGTTCAAAACAATTTACACCTTCATAAAAAGAGAAAAATCAAAGTAAAAATGGTGGATTCAAGGTAAAGAGGCCTAATATTGTTGCTTGATTTACCACTTTTGATTACCAAGGTTCTATTAAGATTAAGGTGAGAGCATATAGTGGGTAGTTACAAAACCCCGAATTAATTTTGTTGATATTGAATGGGCCCTAAAAAGATCTCTAATACCTAATGTGACGAACCCTCTTGCAAGAAGTTAAGCCAACAAAAAAACATAGAGGAAATATGTTACAAAAATAAAATAAAAATAAATTAACTACATTGAAAAATCAAATTTGTATTATAATATCACATGCCACTCGAGTGGACAACCTCCTTTAGGCAAGCTCAATGCAATAAAATTTGTATATGCTTTGTCTTACCCTCCGCATCACATTTATTCTAGTTCTACTCATGCTAAATACTACTTCCGTGTATGTGGGATCATTTTTAATAGCTTAAGGGACGACTTAGAAAGTAAATGTGACCTTGGGCTTTATTACAACAAAGATTATAAAGAAAAAGTTAGGATGAAAAGGTCCTAATAATAGTTTGCACAAAATGGAAAATAAATTCATTTCAATATTAGTGAAGTATGATTTTGATTCAAGAGTTGGATGTTTCTAAGGCAATTAAACAACACCAAAAATGTTGAGTGTGGAGCTTAATTGCTTCACATAAAGCTTGCTTTTACATGTTGTTGGTTTTGATAGTGACCGGCATCGATCGTGGAGGTAACCAAAGCATCGGTTAAGAAGTGATTGGAATCAGTTAAGAAGTGACCGACATCGGTCAGACATGGACCAACATTGGTCACTGTGCGACGGTGCTTTATTCTTTAAACAAGAATTAGAATAAATCTTTTGTTTTAAAGATGATTTCTTGATTGTAAAAGCATAGTTAGTTGCCTATAATAGATATATATGCATGTATGCATTGTATGAGGGTATGAGAGAAGAAAATAGCAATTGTTTGCATGTTAGTTTTCTTGGTGAGCAAGAAAGAGTAGCTGAGTGAGGGAAAAGCATTGAACATCCTGTGAGGTGTTAGAAGACAAAAATCTTCATTTTATTTCCTTTGTAAAGCACTGAATAATAATATTGGCCATTTCTTGGTGGACGTAGCCCACACTGGGTGAACCACGTTAAATCTAGTGTTATCTTTCTCTTGTTTTATTTTATCTTCTAGTTATTTCGCATTCATTGCTTGTATGTTTTATCTGATTATAGATATGTGTAACATTGTTATATGGTTTAACCCCAACAACTGGTATCAGAGCTTTGTTTGGAGGTTTTGTGTGTTGACAGGATTTACTCACAGAGGGTTTTCTGATTGAGTGGGAGCATAAAGAATGGCGAAGATAGTAAATACCGAGTAGAGAAATTTGACGGTCGTAATTATCAATTATGGAAGATGTAGGTGGAGGATTATTTGTATAAGAAGGATCTATACTTATTGTTGGATGAGCATGCACAACCGGACACGATGACTGATGAAGAATGGAAGGTTCTGACGTAAAGGCTGGGATCTATAAGATTGATCATGGCAAAGCATCGTTGGCTTCAATTTTGATGCAAAAACCATGGTAGTAGGGTTGATGAAATCTTTAACAAATTTGTATGAAACTCCAAAGTGCTTGAATAAAGTTTATTTGATGAAAAAATGTTTAATTCTAAGATGCAAGAAGGTGGATCTATATCTAATCATTTGAATGATTTCCGGTTTATTGTAAATCAATTAAAATCGGTAGAAATTTCATTTGATGATGAAGTGAAAGCACTTTTATTCTTATGCTCTTTTCCAGATAGTTGGGATAACTTGGTAATGGTTGTAAGTAATACAACGTCTTGCTTCTAAAGGTTTGAAATTTGATGATGTGGTTAGTGTAATCCTTAATGAGGAAATACATAGGAAAATCTCAGGAGAAGCATCATCTGGAAACGATTTAAATGTAGAAAGCAAGAGGAAGATCTAAGGAGAGATCATATAAGAGAAATAAGAATGGGAGATCAAATTCAAGACATGAAGATCTAGATCCAAGTACAAAGATTTACTTTGTTGGAATTGTGGAAAGAGAGGACATGTAAATAAGGAGTGTTGGTCCAAGGAAAACAAAGAGAATACATCAAACAAAGGTAAAGAAAAAGGTAAAGAGGAAAACATTGCAAGTGAGGTAAAGCAAGATACTCTTATTCTCTCCTTAGATGATAAATTAGAATCTTGGGTTTTAGATTATGGAGCTTCTTTCCATGCTACCCCTAACAAAGGTTATTTCAGTAATTATGTTCAGGGTGATTTTGGACAAGTTTATTTAGGAGATGATGAGCCATGCAATATTATTAGTAAAGGTGATGTTCATCTAAAGTTGTAGAATGGAAATCCATGGGTATTGAAATATGTGAGGCATGTACCAAGCCTCAAGAGAAATCTAATATCTGCAGGGAAACTAGGTGAATCTAGATGCGTGGTTACATTCACAGCCGATTCTTGGAAGGTTACCAAGGGATCTCTTATTGTAGCAAGAGGTAAGAAGGTAGGAACTTTATATCTATCTACCTATGTTACTAATTCCTTTTCTGTGCTATCTACTACAGTTTCAGATGCAACCATGTGGCATAATCAACTGGGCCATATGAGTGAAAAAGGAATGCAGATCTTAAAGGCTAAGGGTAAGCTATCAAATTTGAAACAATTAGATCTTGAATTTTGTGAGCATTGCATATTTGGAAAGCTAGAAGAGAGTGAGATTTCTCAAGGTTGGGTCAATAAAGAAGGAGTAGAAATTGGAGCTTGTACACTCAGATGTGTGGGGACCAGCTCAGGTAGCTTCTATTGGAGGATCCCAATATTATGTGACTTTCATTGATTATACCACAAGGAAGGTATTGATCTATTGTAGTAAGTGTAAATATGATGTTTTGAGATTTTTAAAAGGTGGAAATCCCTTTTGGAAAATGAAACAAACTTAAAATTAAAGTGCCTTAGATCTGACAATGGTGGTGAGTACTGTAACAAGGCTTTTAATGATTATTGTTTAGTGAATGGAATATGAAGAGAAAGAATGGTTCCTAGAACTCCACAGGAGAATGGATTTGTAGAAAGAATGAATAAGACAATCATGGAACGTGCTAGAAGCATGAGGATACATGTCGGTTTGCCTTTGAAGTTTTGGGGAAGCTAATGGATACAATAGTGTACTTGATCAACCGTGGGCCTTCAACAACACTGGATGGTGGAATACAGAATAATCTTAGTCTGAAAAGAGGTAGATTTTTCTTTTCTTAGAGTTTTTGGCTCAGAAGCTTTTTGTGTGTGTTGATAGGGAAAATAGGAAGAATTTGGATGTTAAATCTAAGAGATGCATTTTCATTGGTTATGGCTATGGTGATTTTGGATATCGATTTTGGGATTTAGAAGATTCTAAGATTGTTAGGAGTCGTGACATTGATTGGAATGAAAAAGAATGTACATGGATCAAGTTTTGGTGCCTAAACATGAACAAGTTGATGAGATTTTGAAGGAAAATCAACTTTCATACCTAAAATAGACATCCACAAACATCGACGTCGGTTCTACAAGAACCAATGTCGATCAGGCTAACCGGCATCGGCAGACAAGATCAGGTTCAGAATAATAACCAATACAACCAAAGTGTCGGTAATCCTGGACCGATGTCGATAAGGTAACCGCAATGCAGGCAAAGACAAGAAGAAGAACCATGGTCAGATTATAGAACCATGGTCGGTTAAAGGTGACCGTACTCCAGAATCGACAGAGATTGACATGAATGTGCAACAAGCACAAGAATGAGCCCTAGACACCCCAAATCTCAGTGAGAAGGTCACAAAGGGTAAGTAGACCTCCAAAGATATTTTCACCTTCCTTTTCTTATTTATTTATTGACTGATAGTGGTGAACCAGAAAGCTTTGAAGAAGCAATGCAGGTAGATACCCATGAGCACTGGGAGCATGGAATGGATGAGGAGATGGACTCCTTAGAACAAAATCAGACATGGGATTTGGTCAAGTTGCCAGCAGGTAAGAAAACTCTATAGAACAAATGGGTTTACAGAATCAAGGAAGAAGAGGGTGGACTAAAAAGGTACAAGGTGAGGCTTGTGGTAAAGGGATTTACACAAGAAAGTAGGTATTGACTTTGATGAGATTTTTTTCTCCGTAGTTAAGATGACTTATATTCGTATTGTTCTAAGTTTGGTTATAATAGAAGATTTGCATTTAGAACAACTTGATGTTAAGACAACTTTTCTTCATGGTGATTTGGAGGAAGAGATTTATATGTAGCAACTGCTTGGTTATGAAGTCAAGGGTAAGGAGAAACTTGTGTGTAAATTGAAAAAGATCCTATATGGGCTCAAGCAAGCTCCAAGGAAATGGTATTTGATATTTGACAGTTTTATGCATGAACATGGTTAAATGAGATGTGAATCTGACCATTGTGTTTATTTTAAGAAGCTTAAAAATGGGAGCTATGTTATTTTTTTATTGTATGTGGATGATATGTTGATTGTAAGATCTAGTATGCAGGACATTGGTAAACTTAAAGAAAGGTTAGCTCACACATTTGCAATGAAGGATTTGGGAGCTGCAAAGAAAATCCTTGGCATGCAAATTCACCAAGATAGGAAAAACAAGAGGTTGTATTTGTCTCAGGAAGCTTATATCAATAAGGTGTTGGAAAGGTTTAACATGCAGAATTCAAAACTTGTTAGTACACCTATGGCTGGACACTTCAAATTGAGCAAAGATCAATGTCCTTCATCACATGAGGAGGTTGAGTACATGGCACGTGTTCCCTATGCTTCAGCAGTAGGAAGTCTTATGTATGTCATGGTTTGTACTAGACCAGACATTGCACATGGAGTGGGAGTTGTGAGCAGGTGTATGGCTAATCCAGGTAAAGAACATTGGAAAACAGTCCAATGGATTCTTAGGTACTTGAGAGGGACATCCGGCATGGAGTTATGCTATGGAGGGTCAGATACTTCTTTACATGGCTATGTTGATTCAGATATGGCTGGAGATTTGGATGGCAGGAGGAGCACCACTGGATATGTTTTCACAAAGAGGTGGAATGACGTTAATGGATTTTGAGATTTCGAGAAGATTGTGGCTTTGTCTAATACAGAGGCAAGAGTATGTTACAACTACGAAGCTAGCAAAGAGATGATATGGATGAGTAGGTTCATGGAAGAGTTGGGAAAGGAGCAAGAGGATTGTAGATTATATAGTGATAGTCATAGCGCAATCCATCTAGAAAAGAATTCAACATTCCATTCAAGAACAAAACACATTTAGTTGAGGTATCACTTCATACGACAGGTGTTAGAGGATGGGAAACTAAAGTTAGAGAAAATCCATATGGATGAGAACCTTATGGATATGCTAACGAAGCCATTGGTAAGGGAGAAGTTGGAGCTTCACTCCACTTTGTTGGTCTTCGAGTTTGAGACTTGAAGAGGAAGAAACAGGCCAAGGAAAAGGAACCAAGGATGGTGATGCACAATACAATGCAACAATTGATCTCCAAGTGGGAGATTGTTGAGTGTGGAGCTTAATTACTTCACAAGAAGCTTGCTTTTACATGTTTCTAGTTTTGATAGTGACCAGCATCGATCAGAAGGTAACCGACATCTAGTTAAGAAGTGACCAACATCGGTCACCTATGCGATGGTGCTTTATTATTTAAACGATAATTAGAATAAATATTTTGTTTTAAAGATGATTTCTTGATTGTAAAATCATATTTAGTTGCCCATATATATATATATATATATATATATATATATATATATATATATGCATGTATGCATTGATGAGGGTATGAGAGAAGAAAATAGCAATTGTTTGCATGTTAGTTTTCTTGGTGAGCAAGAAAGAGTAACTGAGTGAGGGAAAAGCATTGAACATCCTGTGAGGTGTTGGAAGACAACAAATCTTCATTGTATTTCCTCTGTAAAGCATTGAATAATAACACTTGGTCATTTCTTGGTTGGACGTAGCCCACACTTTGGATGAACCATGTTAAACTGGTGTTGTTTTTCTCTTGTTTTATTTTATCTTCTAGTTATTTCCGCATTCATTGCTTGTATGCTTTATCTGATTATAGATCTATGCAACACTGCTATATGGTTTAACCCCAACAAATTCTACTAATAAACTACGATTTATTGCAAGATGTACTTAACTACAATAATTTCTATAAATCTAAGGCAGTAACAATCTAATTGTATTCACATGTATACACTCATATGAAAATCCCAACAATTTTGAACTCTCATGTTTTAAGCTTATCCCAAGTTTAGAAAGAGATAAAATTAGCAAGGAGAAAATTAAATTACATGCATGACCAAAGTCTTTACAAAAACTACATGGGAGACATAGATTACAATGAGAATCTTTTTGTTAAAAGAAAACTTACTACAACTTATAATGGGAATCATTCATAGTACTAAACCATTATACAAACCTCAAGAACATTCAAGCTTCTCAAAAAGAAGAGTTATATCGTGTAATATAAGATTCACAATTTATGATTAATATAACAATTTGAAAATGAGATGTTAAGATTGCCACATGCTAAAATTGTCACACATTAATGCCACATTTTCCATTTATGACCATTAATGACCTACCTCTTCGAAAGTGTCCACTATTGCAATATGTTTTGGGTAAGTAAATAAAAAATATAAAAATATTTTATATATTATTGGTCTTTATCATTGTTGAGTGATCATTTCTTACCATCAAGAATAGTTGAAATAAAGGCAATTTATTGTATATGAGTGTGTCTATTTCTGCATAATTGTTGATAGACAAAGTTTCTCATTTTCCGTATGTTTTAATTAAAATAGATTTCAGCCAACACAAATAATGTAAATTGTTTATTTTCTTATTTAACTAGCAATCACACATGAGCAACACAATGGAGATGTCGAAAGGGATGTGTTGAATGACTTAAACTTGAAGAATTGAACCATTATAGAAGGAAGAGGGCGACCAAAAGGTGATTAAGGGTGGAGGAGTATAGGAAAGTGAAAATGTTATGCAAAATGTATGCAAAACTCTTTTATGTTCCAAGATGACACATATAAACCACATGCATTTTTTTTTGAAGGAAAAACGAGGTGTGGTGCACAAATAATTAATGTAATATACTTTGTAGATACTTTAGAAAATAAGTCCTTCTCGATTAATGTTTACAATGTCAATAATTACTTTTTGTAATGTTATACATTGTGTTTTGTGTATTGCCAATTCATGTGAGAATGAAATACCGACATCCTAGAATTTTGATACTAGGAATGTTTTTGGATTATTAGGTTATGCGAGAGAAAAATAGTGTATTGGATGCATCTTTGGCCTCACATTAATTTGTTAAATCTAGAAAAAAATTAAGTGTAGACATTTGAAGTGCAATCGACAATAGAGTGATATATTTGATGGCACAAGATTTTAGAATTTACACCTACGTTATATTTCTCATGAAGTATCTAACATGCAGAAAAAGGTGTGCACAATATGTGTGGAGTCAAAAGGAAGCCAACATATGAAATCATAAGAGATGGTTAGCCCAATTAAAATTGTGTAATTGCTCGAATCCCACCACCATATATCGAAGACCACGTATGAGATAAAACCCTCAAAATAATGCATTAACGTGTAAATAAATGAACAATACATTAAGTCACAAACACATAAAATTAAACAAAGTATATTGATAATAAATTAATGTATGTGCTAATAAACCAATGAAAAAATATGTCAAATCGCACGCAATTTTTTTATGCAATCGATGCCAATGCTAGATTTTCTTAATTATTCAGCCTAGAAATTTGTAAAAAGTTTTTTTCAAATTTTGATCCATGTGAGAACACAACAAGATACGAGACTCTTCTTTGGGTTCATACAATTTTATTTAATCAAGTCTTGTTTTGGGGTAGTGTCGATGCCACTTCATTTGGCAAAGTGATAAGACATGTGGATTCTTGGTGAATCGCATGTCTCTACAGGAGGATGGGGGAGATTTCCATTGAAAAATAGATGAGTGACGCCAAGGTGATGTCCATGCAATCCAAGATGAAGTTAATGGTAATGTCTCGTTATCGCCTAATTTTGACTATGTAAATTTTTTTTAAAAATAAATAAATAAAATAAAATAAAAATGAAAATTTTACAATTTTTCAAAAGTGTTACTTTACGTGGTTTATCACTCTCATCATGACCGTCTCATTTTTGTGATCATTCGGTCTTTGTTTCGTCCTTTTCGGGCGAGAACTCCTCCCGCTGTGTCTTAAATCGCGCTTAAAAATTAATTAGTTAATATTTAATTAATTAATTACTCTTTGTTTGATAAAATTAATATTTACTAACTTTGGATATTTAATTAAATAAATATTAATTGAAATTCATTTGACAAGTTTTATTTTTATTGGGGAAAAGTAAGTTTCCGATTCCCATTGTCGGGGATGCCAAATTGGCTTCGAGCCCGATTTCCCTTTCCTAACAAAATTGTTTTAAATTGCGCTTGTGGGATTTCTTCCCCAATTGTCAAATTAATAAATTGGCAAACGGGCAAAAAAATCTCTCGATTTCCCACATGGGGAAATTGAACGGAGATTGCCAACCCTTTTGCCATTTCCGTTGACAAATGGCCGTTGCTTTCCCATTTCCCCCTGACAATTAATTCCACGACCCGGAAGAAGGAAAGTTGGATTAATCCTCATAAATTCCTCCGTTGAACTCGTTGGAAAGAGTCGTGCGAAGCTTTCTAAATTGCTTCTTATTTCTTCTAAGAAACATAATAATATTTTTATCACATCCCTCAAACAATACTAGTCTGTGAATGCCATTGTGAAGGAGAAATACAAGCAGGAGGACAGTCCAAGCAAAGGCCATAGAAAGGATAAAACCAGTCCCAAAACACAAGAAATCCAACACATGCAGAAGTCTTTGAAGAAGTTTCAACGCCTTTTTGAAGGAGAAATAGCAGGTGAAAGCAAAAGCATTTTTTCCACGCATTTGTCATAAGGAGGACAGTCCAAATGGGTAAAGAACAAAGACACCACGCGTGAGGAAAGGGAACCACTGACAGTCCAAACAAAGGCCAAACAGTCCAAAGAATTAATCTCTATGCAGCCCAAGGGAGATAAAGGAATTTTGCAGAAGTATTTGAAAGCAAACTAGGAAGTTCCACGCACTCATCCAAGAATCCACGTTGGGCATAAGACAAAACAAAAGAACAGTCCAAATAATAAAAGGCCACATGGGAGAGGAGAGGACAGTCATAGAAATCTTCATGCAGAAAAGACAGAACAGTCAAATTAAATCTTCACGCATTGGGAAATACAACTGAGAGTTGAGGAATAACAAAAAATAAAAGAAACAATGTCAAAGCTAATCATCACTGCAACAAGGAGCAGAAGAGAGTATTCACCAAATCCAACACAACCAAAGGAGAACAAGAATTCTCACGCAGGTTTCACATGAGAAGAAAAGACAGCAAAAGGAAGAATAAGGAAACTTCAACGCATTTCCAAGAATAACAATCCAAAGAGAAATAATTCTCACCCATTTGGAAAGAATTTATTTTTTCCAACGCAGTCCCAAGCCATTCATTCACGCATTTGCCAGGAAGAATAAGGAAACTTCAATGCATGCAGCAGTGTCCAGGTAGATTTAAACAAATAATGTTTTGAGTTTTCCACGTTGGTTTTGTTGAAAATTACAGTCTACGCATTGGTGGAATAAAGACAGACCAAGAATAAATCATTTCCACCACGCATTTACTTGGGCAAATCACATAAGAGGTAAAAGGAAGTGAAGGATCGGTTTTCAACGCATTGCAAGAACAAGAGTCCATGTTTCAGCTGGGAAGAAATAATTATTCACGCAAGGAAAGAGGATTTGCAGTTCTCCACGCAAGAAATAAAACCAAGACAAGTCCAACGCAAAGTAGAGAGCAAAGAAAATCCACGTTCCAACAGGAGTTTTCCAATTCTCGAGGTTTTTGGTGAATAAATTCCACGGGAGAATTTAATTAAAAATAAATCGTTTTCATCACACATTGGTGAGAAGTATTCAGGCAAAATAATTATTCACGCATTCAGGAAAAATAATTATTCACGCATTTGCATAAACCAAGAGCTCTCCAGGAAATTCGGGCTATTCAATGATATCACGCATTCAAAAGTCAGCACAAAAATAAAAAAAAAATGAATTTAATGAAGAAAACAATAGATGCGGAAAGAACGTGCCGCGGGTAGTAGCTGTCGAAGTAATCAACTTTGGAGCTCGATATCTCAAAGATGGATGATCGTCAGAAGAAAGGTTTGGTTCCTTGAATTCTTCCCATCTTCGTATACTCATTTTCCAAATTTCAAATGTGCAGCACCTCATTTGATATTTTTCACGAACCCAAGAAAAACCCAGTTTACTCGATTTTGCCGCACACAAGTTTCAGCTTGGCGGAAGGCCTACTTTGAGAATCCATATCTCGAGCCTAGATGATCATCAAAAGAAATAGTTTGGTTCATTGAATTATTCCCACATTCATGTACTTATTTGCAAAAATTCAAATGTACAGCAGTTTGTTTGATATTTTTCACGGAGTCAAATAAAATGCAGTTTGCATGATTTTGCTACGTGCGTGCAGTTTTCAGCCTGTCAAGGTGACTCACTTTGAGAGTTGATATTTTAGACTCAGATGATCATCAAGAGAAATGAATTATTTCATTCAATTATCCTCACCTTCATATGCTCCCTTGCCAATTTTTAGATGCTCAAGGTGACGTTTGGTATTTTTACCAGGCTAGTTTTACAGGATTTGTGCAGTTTTGTAAGATGGAAGTAATAGCTGAAATCACGCTTCTGTCACAATCATGTCATATTCAAACAAAATGATGTTGCGGTATGTATTCCTAGGCATTCTACTCACCTCAATGCTCCATTCAGAGTATGAGAACATCACCGATACTAACTTGGGACACGTCGACATAGGTCGATTTTGCGATCGCATATCAACCGAAGGCGAGTCACAATTTTCCTGACGCTTGTTCTAAATTGGTCATCACTTGCATGGATGCACCATGAAACCTACATAGTGTGGTGATTCAACTCCAATGGCTCCGAAGCGAAAGCAACCTCTAACTTCCTCATTATGCAGTATAAGTCATAGCTATTGGCATTGGTCTCTTCGGAGTCAAAAGCCATTGTTATCGGCAGAGATCGATAATGGGAGAATCTTGTCCACAAAAATTGTTTTCACTTGATCATTGTACAGAGCTACTCATCGAAAAACCAAGACCAATGATAGGTACAATTGTGTGGATCATCAAGCAAGGCCACATCATTCAAGCATGTCCCTGTCAGCTCTCAGTTAGCAGTGTGCGCAATACTTCATCGGCCAGTCTTAAAGTTGGAGTGTTCTCGAATTGGATGATCATGAGCGAATTAGAATGCCAACACTTTGGGATGGTGATAAAGACAAAATACATAACTCCAGGAAGTGAATTGCAATTTTGGCTCTTGGAAGATCTTCTCAATGGCGAAAGATTAAAAGTTGGATTCTGACAAGCCAAGGTGGCGTAACGACTACAGTCTCGCGACAAATGAATAATTCATCATGGAAGGCTATTCGGAGCATGTGGAGAATTGTGTGTAATTGTGAATGTGAATACGAATGAAGACGAAATTGCTCACACCAGGATGTTGCTCAAATGGAGGGGTGGATGAATTGCTCAAGTTTTAAGATCAGCTCTCTTATCACCTTTAGAATTGTGGAGCACTGGTCAATGAGTTCATTCCCATACGACTGAGATAGGTGGACTCTTGGCCCAATGGATAAGGCATTGATCCTAGGTGTCTTGATCTAGGTGGCGCATTGCTAACTAGGATGTTTATGTGTGTGTCCAAGTCATTTAAGTGGGTCTACATGTACCCATTTCTTTTATTTATGTATTTTTCCTTAAATGAATTTTTAACGTAAGTGGTTTCTATTTTTAGTTTCTTTTAATAAAGTTGGTTGAAAAATTCAAAAGTCACTTAAGTTCCTTATTTAATGTTCATGTAAAACCCTAACTACTTTGTAACCAACTTTTGGGTTATAAAAGGAAGTGAGGGGCTCATTTGTAAAGGTGACTTTGAGAGAGGAGAAGAAAATATTTTTGTATGCAAGTTTTACTTCAAAGAAATAAACTTTGTGTTCTTTTGAGAAGACATTTTGGAGTTAATGAAATATGAACTTTGTGTCCCATTCATTGTCTCTTATAGCATTTGATGTTCTTATGTTCATTAGATGTTAGTGTTTGAATCTTGCATGCAAATATTGTCTTTGATCGTATTGTCAACGTTATTAATCGGTTGTTCTAGTTCACAATGATCAAGCTCTGATTATCTACTTGCTCATGTGTGTTCCCTTTTACACGTTCTTGTTTGGCTAACTCAAACTCTATTTTATTTGTGTTGGTTACTCATCTTTCCTCTTCATGCAATATTAGGCTTTGTTTTTACCTGACTCTTGCATGTTCTTTCAGTTCATTCCTTTCCACTCCTTTCCTTCATTCCATTCCATCTTCCTCATTCACTTTTTCTTTCCATTAATGTTCCAAAACACCCCCCACATACAATTTTGAATGTATAGATGTAAATACAGCTTTTGGTTTTCAATAAAGGCAAACCTCACCTTCATTGAGGAGGGACTTCGTTCCCACACTTTGTTGCATGTCATTTGCATGTGTGCAAATCCATATGCTAACATGTCCCAAAGAAGTTCCTTGAAAAGAAAATCCTAATGGTTAGTGCTCATGGTGGTCGTGAGTTGTGGTTTCTTCGACATGGGCATTCACTTCCCAAATAAAATACAAAAGATAAAGAAAAATAAATTACATATAGAGCAATCAATGATGTGGCATCGTGGTAGTCGTTAAGGATGAAAATCATCATTCATGTCGACGCAAACATATGTGGGTTAGGTGGTGGTGGGGCCAGTGTAGGCCATGCAAGTGGACAAAGTTATTTAACTTCAAAATATATTTTGATATCTATCTTAACACCGATTATCATGAAATTCATCATATCACTTGTTAGATCATATTTTCATATCTAAAAAAACTTTGTCCACTTAAAAAAACTCCATCCACTTAAATTATTAAAAAATTGAAAAATTATAAAGATGTTTTAAATTAATAGAGATATTTTTGGAACAAACTTTGTAATTTTTAATCAACATTTTAGATCATGTGTTATGATCCATCATCACTATTAATTTTTCCTAATAATGAAATATAAGAGATAATCCAAAATATTGATTGAAAAATTACATATAGGGGAAAGACATGACTTAGTGAACATGCACCAATTTTTGAACACCTATTTGTGAGGGTGGGGTCCATTAAGTGGACAAATTTTCCTGCAATAATATAGTTCGGGGACCTAATAAATGC
Organism: Taxus wallichiana var. yunnanensis; assembly: GCA_018340775.1. NCBI lineage: Eukaryota > Viridiplantae > Streptophyta > Pinopsida > Cupressales > Taxaceae > Taxus > Taxus wallichiana. The sequence goes on along the minus strand of CM031244.1, from coordinate 696,677,560 downwards.
TCGAGTTGAACTAATTTGATATCTTCAAAATATTTAGTAAAATTTAAATAAATGATACATTCACCCACTCAAAACATGACTAAGTGACACATTGGGAACATAAACAAATATTTAATTGTATTTGAGGTCTCAATTTCAAAGGCATTTTACAAAATTAAAATGTCAACATCAATTTCATAAGTACTAAAATGTACATGACTACAAGTGTCAAGATTCATTTATAGGGGCATAATTGTTCACATTTAGAATATTTTCCCACGAAAATACAATAAGTCCACCTTTATGCACATAAATGCACAACTTGACAAGTTGTCTTGTTCACATTAAAAGTAAGTGTGTGTATGTGTGTGTGTGTGTGTGTATTAAAAAACGATCTACCTCCTCTAGCTTTATACTCATTACATCGCACCTTCACCTCATTAAAGCTAAGAACTACAACACATTTGTGTTAGACTTGCCATTTTAACAAAATGTAGACACAAAATCTTTGCACTTCAATACATTTTTATGTCCTAAACCATACTAATGTATACATGATTCCTAAGCAAGAAAAAAGTGGTTGACAACTCCTTTTAGCCTTTTAGTTATTGTTCTCTTGCACTTTACTATTTCGAGTTTGACTAAGCATCATTTTGGCTTTACACATCTTACGCTTATGTTGACACTTGATTAATTTACCTTTTGATGGCCTCGCACACTAGAGCCCAATAGGGACATAAGCATAGAATAAAGATACACACACACACACATGAAGAACTACATGGAGTCGAGATGTAGTGCGGTGGTTCATCGTAGTTCACTCTTCGGGTGACCGTCGGGGTCAATCGACTCTCCATTCTACATTTTTTTATTAGATTTGATGTGGTTTCTAGGCATGTGCAGGTAGTCATCTATTTTGTAGTTTATAGTACAACCAATGATCCAACAATGAAACCATAGTGTGAGAGAAAAACTAACATCGAAGATCCTTTGACCCAAAAAAGACCAAGTTCAAAGCATTTGACAAGACACAAGTGCCTAGATCAGTCACTAGCGCCTGGGGCACTCCTATCCTCCCACAGGCGCTTTTGTCCTTTACATTCCTAGGGTTATAAACCCTTATCGATCCTTTTGCAACACTATTTCCAGCTTGTTCTAAAGAGATACATAGTCCAAATTACTCCTGGATCACACAAAATGAGCTAAGTCATCTTTCCCCTTTCATTTTCTTAGGGTTTTATATTGTTGAATGCTTATTGCTCGGAGATTATTGTATTTTATTACATGAATATCATTTATTACAGTAGTTACTCTGAAACTGGATTTAATTCAAATTTAGATTAAATCATTTTGAGAACCCCAACTTGTGGCTGACCATTTGAATCCTTAATTTTCCTATTCTATCATATTTGTCTTTTCCTAACCCCAAACCCTAGTTGCATTAGGGTTCATATTTCCATCTATTGTTCATCATATATTTGATCTGCATAGTTCTTACTAGGGTTTCATCCTTGGTCTTATCCTCTGGGTAACTTTCGAGGGCTCTTATTTTGCAAATTACCTTTTCTTTCATATCATGGCCTCTAAAGTTCCTCAAGTTTCCTTGGCTTAATTACTTACAAAGCACCTAGTTTGCAAAGATGCTTTCAAAAAATCCCTAAACACAATGTACCTCCCTTGCGATACGCCACATTCACAAGTAAGTGTAATTTCCAATTGTATCTTTGACCCCACCCCCTCTTAGTCCCGATAACACACGCCAATCAATCCATCTTCGATTCAATTCATGCTTTACACCTTTTTCAAGATAAACTTCAAGCTGTGGAAACCATAATTACTTCCCTCACAGCTGAAATCCAACATCTCAAGGATGTTTCTCATGCCGATACTAGTTCTTCTACACCTCATCTTGATCCCATGTCTACTACATGTGCATGAAATCAAGGTCAAGGTATTACCGTAAGAAGCACCTCTACAATTTTATCAAAATACTAGGCAACATGATATTCTCTTTAAGCTCCTCAATCACCAGTTAATCACCTTGTCACCTACTCATTACTACCCTCCTTATCGGCTTACGAAATACAAAGGTCACCCGTTTTGCAATTACCATAGAATTAATGGACATCATGACAATTATTGTTATGCTTTAGAATGAAAAATTAGGTAACTTGAGCATTAAGGCTTTATTTCATTACACACTCATCTCCAATTACCAAACCCCAAATAGTTCCCAAATCTGATCATTCTATGTCTAGCGAGAATAACACAATAGTCACTCTTATTCCTTCTCCAATAATGCAAGAGTCACCACAAGTCCCATCTAAAGCCAAACCATCAAAGGGTGAAAAACCACCTTCCCTCCCCGCAAGTCGAGACCCCTCACCAACCTCCCGCAATTCAAATTATAATTCCTCCTTTCAATCCAAATAATGCCCATGTTAATGACTGGGACACATTTCAACATCTGCCATTATGGCATGGTCTCTCTCACATCATCTCATAGATCTCCATCACTCACACACTCTTGGGGGAAATCAAACTTTCCCCCTCCATAGTCACATGTTCTAATCAAGTAGTTGCATATCCATACTACTCACATACACACCTATACCTTACTTTTGTTGTGCACTTCAAGTCAATATTTCTAGCAACACTTTCTCTTATCTACACTTTGAGCACACTTGAAACATTACATCTATCTATGCTTGTGGCTTCCTTTTCACTCCTATTCCACTCCATACACACTTTTCTCCTCATGCTTACTTATGGATCCTTCTATTCATGATACATATACTACTTTATACATATGGTACACATCCTTTTATTCACTATACATACTTTGGCTATTCTTGCTCACAATTATCACATCTATTTGTTAGCGCTCCCGATATACACACTTGGGGCACTCAACTTCCCCCTCACTAGTCACATCACAATGACTTTATTTCTCTACACTTCACACTATGTGCTTCACGATAAATCTTTCCTAGCATCTACACTCAATCACATATAATACCTTTGCCACCTGATGATGCACTCGTGTTCTATGGTTCATACTTGATTTGTTGAGGGAACACTTCTTAAATGAACCTCACGGAAAATACATCCACCGGGAGCAATGCGACCCCTCTCATCTACACATATTACATATTACAACACACCATCACATTCACACAACATCTACACATCTTAGTTGTCTTTACTCTTGTTAGCTTATACTACTTACATGTTGCACTTTGTTTCTATGTTAATTGGATACTTGGTATGCCATTATCTTTTTCTATACACACATGTGCATTCACATGGCATCTTGAGGTTATGCAAGAATTTTACAGATTATTACATGATGCATGATGCCTAGTACTAATCTTTACCCGTCCGCCGAGGCTCCTGGGGGCATCTACCTTTACTATTCTCCTACTTTACATCATAGGTCCTATCATTCCAATATTTAATACTTTTCATTGATCTTTATATGTTATTGACATACTATTTATCTTTCTAGCATGCAAATGGGTGCCTCATGTGTAGCGTTTTCCTTCAGTGGTTCTATACAACCATTGTTATCTATCACTTTTTTATTGTTATTGTTTGCCACTATTTGATGGCTATGCCCTATGTCTTGCTTGATATTTGTTTGCTTATGGCCGCTTCGGCTTTGATTATCTTGTGACATTGTGAGTGATATCCCATCTATATAACCCAATTTTTCACGGTCCCTCTTATCTTCATAGTTGTTTGCTACATTGTATTCCATTGCATGTTAGATCTTCTCGCACTAACACTTACTTTTAGCCTATCTTGTTTGCATGCACCTTCGTTTCTACCATGCACAACCTCTACCCCTACAGTAACCAATCTATGATATGTATATTAGCTTTAGGTCCTCTCATTTGGGTTGCCTCTTCCTATGTTTGTCACATACACCCCAAACGAGGGGGTAACTATTGGGTGAACAAATCACCCTTCCAATAACACAAAACTCCATATCGGAACAATACAATACAAAATTGGAAACAACACATAGTTACAGAGTGGTCTAGAATCAGACTTGGATCACAAACACAGAACAAACACTAGCACCCAATATCGATAGAAGTGGGTGCTTATGTCTCACCTAGGCGTTTGTGTCTTGCGGGTAAAAATATACAAATTTTCAGTTTAGCATAGTTTCCAAAGCAAGTTACAATACGGATCTATAGTATCGTATTACACTTGGCTTCGATTCTAACTCATGCAATTTGGTTACATTCGGTTACAAAATTGGTACGTGCCAATCAGTAGTGGCATTTATCGCTCGAGAAACATTATGGAAGGAGAAAAAAATATACCTCTTTCCCCAACACTCTTCTCTTGGTGTGAGATCGCCCAAAAACATCATCTTTGGCGTGAGATCGCCCAAAAATATCGTCCATGACGTGCGATCGCCCAAAAACCTCATCCTTGGTGGTAAGACACTCAAATTCATGGCTTGATGCTTTCTTAGTTAGGAATTGATCACTCTTAACCTTATCCGACAACATCTCTAAATAAAACAGGATAATTTTTCTATCCTATACTCTCTCACACATCAGTGTAGACATAAAACCATGCACTTTAGACATTATTTAGTCCAGTCTCATACTACTATTTAGAGGGTTTTTGAGTGAAGAAAGTACTAATTAACCCCTCGTCTTTTGGCCATCTTGCTTTATTTTATTTCATCATTCCCGACCTCCACCACACACATGCCCTACTCATTTTTCATCATCTTTCGTCATTTTAGCCCTGACTAGGGTGCCTAGACTAATCTTGGGGTGGGTGTCCATGGGTGCCCTGGTCCCACAATAGGTGCCCCGATCCTTCTTGAACTTTCCCACCACTTTTTGGGCTCTTTCTAGTCATTTGAGGTCTTTATCTTTTTGTTGGTAGGCCATTTCGGGATTAAAAGAGAACCCTATAAATATAAAGTTATGAGACCATAATGAGGGACCAAGCACTAGTCACTACTATCATCCATCTAGAGTTGCATCCATCTATTGCATTGGAGATCACTTGCATCCACATAGCTCCATCACAAGGCACAAGGCTAGGTCATCTGCATCACACACAACATAGGGGGAGGATTCTATTCTATTCCATGCACACATTCTATTACATTTTCTACATCTAGTTATTGCTCGCTACTTCACAAAGTGTGACTGACACAAGAGCACCTAGGGCACATTATGCACACACACACACCAAAACTACATTTGGGTCCGAAATGTAGCATAGCGCTCAATTAGTAAGCCCACACGTTGTGGCATCTCGAGGTAAATATGACCCCTTCATATGCATCTTTATTTTTTAGGGTTCAATACTTCTCTTATGGTTTCTTGCAGGTCTTTCTATCATCTTGGAATATCAACGACATTCGGAGCAGTGCAACAAAGTTAATGTGATAGACAGTGAGGGTTTCAGACCATCTGCCGAACTTGTGAAGATCAATTTCAGAGCTTTTGCAGAGACCAAGGTGCCCATTTTACATACTGGAGCACCCTGCAGCACCCTGATCCCTTTCCAGACGCCCGCTGATCCCAGAGAATCAACTCAAATCCATCCTTTTTGAGCTCTGCACAAATGCGTTTCTACTTTCAAATTTTCCATTCACTACTTCAACACATGAGTCTCGCATGAGCATCTTATATTCAGTTGAGTTCTTTCCTCTTCTCTCTTACACATTAGGGTTAGCATTTCCTTTTTCATAATTTCTTTGATGATCTTTACATTTATTTACAACATACATTTACCTTATTTACAATTGTTCATAGTTTATATTAAACGTAGTATATATATATATATATATATATATATATATATATATATATATATATATATATATATATATATATTACATTTTAGTTAATCATTTTAGTGAACCCGATCTTCAAATCTACCTTTGTTATAGGGTGTTTCTCATCTTTTCTATTAAGACTTCTAATGTCTATCAAGTATCTTTGCTTCAATTGATTCAAATGCACCCATCTTCAGAACGACACTCTTGAAAAACCCTAGAGACTATGTGGCTACCTATCAACATATTTCCTACCCAAGTTAATGCTCTTTTAGTCGTCTTTCTCGTGGACTCCTTGATTCCAATTCTAATCAATCTATTTGCAAATCCATTCAAGCTCTTCATTCTTTATTTCAAGATAAATTTCAAAGCTATGGAATCCACAATCACATCTCTTAAATATGAAATTCAACAGCTTAAAGTTACTTCTTGGGCTCGTGATTGCTTCTTCTTCTCATATTCATCCTATGTCTTCCACCTATGCTCATATTAGTGAACCTTGATTCTTGTCGCTCCGCGCCTCTCAAATTTGTTATCAATGCTACACAATAAGTATTCTATCGAAACTCATCACTCATTAATTAATTAGTTTACCATCTACTTATTATTATCCTCCTTATCAACTTGTGAAATATCATAGTCTTCCATATTTTAATTATCATCAAATCAATGGACATAATGACAATGATCCCTATGCTTTACAACGAAGAATCAATTATCTTGAGCGTCAAGGTTTCATATCATTCACCGCACAATGTTCTGTTACATGGTCATCTCCACTTGTTACATCTCAATGGGTTTTTAAATCTAGATCGTCTGCTAAGCATCATGCCATCATTTCTAAGGAAAGTTAAGGGCTTCTAAGCAATCACTTACGGTATCACGTAGTCAATATAAACAACAACCTCTCACAATTAGTTCACCATATCCTCCTACTAAATCATCTATTGCATTACCAAGTTAGCCTAAGCAACCTCCCTTAAAATTTAGTGCAACTTGGCATCCTTTCAAGTCTAAGCTCCAGCCAATCATTTTTGTCAAAGCATCTAAACCTCCTACTAGTAGTCATGGTACATTACAAACACCACCACATCATGCTAATGCTTTGCATTGGCTACCACGAAAGTCCACACATCCCATCGCTGCTCCACTTGATATGCATTTCGGTTCATATGCTCACATTGCTTCCATGCCACATGCTTACACTGCTACATGCAAGCTTGGTCTTTGGTAGGTGACGACCTTCTCGATGAATTTACATGCTCTTCTTACACACACTTGGGGGCATAACATCTCACACATCCCCCCTTATCATATTAGCATAGGTGCATCTCTCATCTTTGCATTATCGTACATTCATATCCTTGCATATATTCATTGCACGCTTTAGCATCACCATTACCCGATGACACACTCTTGTGCTTTGGTTCACACTTGATTGTTGAGGGATTACCACACATGAACCCCACACACTGCACTATAATACTTACACATTGCATCTACTCACATATTACACATCATACACCATACATTCTATCTTTCATCTACAACATTTTGACATTTGCACATTTATACATCATACTAGTCTTCATCATACACATTTAGCATTACATCATCTTACATACTACATTACTAGCCTATCTACATTCATTACATGTTGCTTTATACATTACACTTTACACATTCTACACATCTTGCATTACATTTTACACATCTCGTACTTACACATTCTACTCATCGCATGGTCGTCTTTCATCATTAAATTGTCATCTACACGCTGCACTCACTAGCCTATGATGTGCCTCCAAAGAGGGGGCATCATTTGGGGTTTTACAATCTACACATAGATTCTACATTGGTTCAGTTCAATTATATACAACAAATGTGTTCAGACCAGTCTACGAACCTTATACACAATGACTTTTACAGGACATGGTTGTCCTTAGCATTCTGGGAAGTAGTTACAGGATTGGAGGTTACAGTGGGTGTGCCTCCCTACACTACTTCGGCCAGTGGTGTCAGATCACTGAAAAACTAGGACGTACAGAGATCTCTTCACACACATTCAAGGAAGTAGTTACATAAAGGAGAATAATGTAGCTTTCTCCCTACACTTCTTTGGCCAAGGTGGCGTGAGATCACCCAAAAACTCACAAAAGATAGGATATCCTTCTACACTCTTTTCTCTCAACATGGATCAGGTGCACATGTTCCATTTACACTTTTCATTTTGCATACTTTACTTTTACATGCGTCTTTTACATTGCATTTTTACACACATATACATACATATTTGACTACTTGATTGTTTTCTCCTTACAGGTCTGGCCATATGAGAAACAAGCAATCAAATGGGGGCAACAACAACAACAACAACACTTCGCGACAGGACACTTCACATACTAACCATACAGGTACACTACACACATCAACATCAACACACATTCTACCCTAGGTTCACTCTCATCACTTTTTTGTGCATTTTCATCTTTAGTTTCCATGCTCCATCATATTTTTGTCATTCCACGCTTTGTCTAGTCCTTCGACATGCCTTCTTTATTACTCTACATCGGCATCAGTACGCATCTCTATCTACTTTATGTTACCGAGATTTCCGCTCACCAACATAAAGTGGGGGAAAATGTAGACACAAAATCATGCACTTTAGACATTATTTAGTCTCGGTCTCATATTATTATTTAGAGGGTTTTCTAAAGAAAGAAAGTACTAATTAACCCTCGTCTTTTGGCCATCTTGCATTATTTTATTTCATCATTCCTGACCTCCACAACATACCTTCCTTAGTCAATTTTCATCATCTTTGTCATTTTAACCCTAACTAGGGCACCCAAGCTAGTACTGGGGTGCCCATGGGCGCCCTGGTACCACCATGGGCACCCTGATTCTTCTTGAACTTTCCTACCATTTTTTGAGCTCTTTCTAGCCGTTTGAAGTCTTTATCTTTTTGGTGATCGACCATTTAGAGGTTAATTACAAAATTAGATAAGGAGAACCCTATAAATATAAAGTTATGAGACCATAATGAGGGACCAAGCACTACTCACTATTATCATCCATCTAGAGTTGCATCGATCTATTGCATCAAGATCACTTACATCCACATAGCTCCGTCACAAAGCACAAAGCTAGGTCATCTACATCACACACAACATAGGGGGAGGATTATATTCTATTCCATACACAAATTCTATTACATTTTCTACATCTAGTTATTACTCGCTACTTTACAAAGTGCAGATGGAACAAGAGCACCTGTGGCACATTATGCACATACATGCCACAACTACATTTGGGTCCAAAATGTAGTGCAACACTTAGTTAGTAAGCCCACTATTGTGGCAAGTTGAGGTCACCCAATCCCTTCAAATGCATATTTCTTTGTTTAGGGTTTGATACTTCTCTTCTAGTTTCTTGCAGTCTTTCTATCATCTTGGAATATTAGTGACATTCAGAGCAAAGTGCATCAAAGTTAATGCGATAAACAACGAGAGTTTCAGACCATCTACCAAAACTATAAAGATCAGTTTTAGAGCTTTTGCACAAACCAGGGTTCCCATTTTAAAGACCAGAGCACTCCGCAGCGCCCCGATCCCTTTCAGTGTGTTGCAGTCCGGAGAATCAACCCAAATCCATCCTTTTCTGAGGTCCCGCATATGTTCTTTCTTCCGATTTTCCAATCACCTCTATGACACAGCTCCCACGAGCATCTTTTATTCATCTAAGTTATTTTCTCTTGTCTCTTGCACATTATGGTTAGCTTTCCTTTTTCATATCTCTCTCTCTCTCTCTCTCTCTCTCTATATATATATATATATATATACACACACACACACACATGTATACATGTATACATATGTATATATATATATATATATATATATATATATATATATATATATATATATATATATACATATATGTACATATATATGTATACATATGTATATATGTATATATATGTACATATGTATATATATATATACACATATATGTACATATATATGTATACATATGTATATATATGTATATATATATATACATATATGTATGTACATATATATATTACATTTTAGTTAATCATCTAAGTGCACTCTTTCCTTAGCTACTACTTTTACATACTTATACACACATTACTCTAATTTTTCATATACGGGACTTTAAATAATCTCTTGCTCTTCTTTTGCAGGTCCGTCCTTACAAGTAACAAGAAACAACTCACATCAACAAGCACAAGCTCCTACAACACGCTACTATGTATACCATTCACCCCTAGGGTATACCTCCATTTTCTAATTACCACTTTACACATTACGATCACTTCATGCTTCACATGGCTACTTGTCCATTCGACACGTTATTGGCTACAATCCTCTTTAATTTACAAGGTATGCATCTTTTATCTACTTTATGCTATCGAGTATTCACTCAAAAACATAAAGTGGGTAGACACAAAATCTATGCACTTGGGAACATTTCTAGTTCCTAAATCATACTAATGTATACATGATTCCTAAGTAATAAAACTAGTGGTTGAAAACTCTTTTCGGCCTTTTGGTTGCTTTATCTCTAAAATTTACTATTTCTAAGCTTGACTAAGCATCCTTTTAGCTTTACACATCTTATAATTTTGTCGGAACTTGATTGATTTACCTTTTGATGGCCTTAGACACTAGCTCCTAGTTAGGAAAGAAGCACCCAAACACTCATATCACTCTTGGGTGCTCCCTGTCCCTCTCTTTCTTCTTCTCAATTTCTTCAGTCCCTTTTACTTCTTGGTCACCTTTTAATACTTTGGTTCGGCCTTTCAGTTGTCAATTACAAAATTCAAACAAGGGAATCATATATATACTTAGTTACTTCTTCTAAATAAGGGGCCAAACACTATAAGCATTATCTATCATCACCTAAGCTTGCACAAAGGCACAAGAGCACTACAAAGCATACATCTAGCACATTCATACAAGGGACAAGGTTGCATTGGTCTGCATACACAACATAGGAGGGGAGTTTATTCTATTCCATCACACACATTCTACATATTTGATAATCTAGATCTATCCCGATATCATCGTGCAACTTGCACAAGGGAAATATAGGGTACAAAACAAAGATAAACACACACACAGAGAACTACATGGAGTCTGAGATGTAGTGTAGCACTCGGTCATAAGTTCACTCTTTGGGTGACTATTGAGTTCATTCAAACTCCCCATTTTGTATCTTTTTAATTAGATTTGACGTGGTTTGCAGGCATGTGTAGGTAGTCATCTATTTTATAGGTTGCATGTATGATCGAAGATCCAACAACAAAACTAGGGCGACAAAGAGAAACTCGACAATGAAGATCCTCCGATCCATAAAAGACCAAGTTCCAAGCATCTCGCAAAGACACAAGTGGCCATATCACCACTACCGCATAGGGCACTCCTATCCTCCCGCAACCACTTTTGTTTTATACATTCCTAGGGTTTTGAACCCTCATTGAGCCTTTACGACATATTAGCATATGGATTTGCACACATGCAAATGACATGCAATAGTGTGGGAATGAAGTCCCTCCTCAATGAAGGTGAGGTTGCCTTTATTGAAAACCAAAACTATATTTACATTTGTACATTCAAAATTGTATGTGGGGGTGTTTTGGAACATCGATGGAAATAAAAGTGAATGAGGGAGATGGAATGGAATGAAGGAAAGGAGTGGAACAGAATGAATTGAAAGAACATGCAATAATTAGGTAAAAACAAAGCCTAATTTTTGCATGAAGAGGAAAGATGAATATCTAATACAAATAAAATAGAGTTTGAGTTAGCTAAACAAGAATATGTAAAAGGGAACACACATGAGCAAGTAAATAATAGAGCTTGATCACTGTGAACAAGAACAACAACTTAATAATGTTGACAATAAGATCAAAGACAATATTTTCATGTAAGATTCAAACATCTAACATCTAATGAACATAAGAACATCAAATGTTACAAGAGACAATGAATGAGACACAAAGTTCATATTTCATTAACTCTAAAATGTCTTCTCAAAAGAACACAAAGTTTCTTTCTTTGAAGTAAAGCTTGCATACAAAAGTATTTTCTTCTCCTCTCTCAAAGTCACCTTTACAAATGAGCCCCTCACTTCCTTTTATAACCCAAAAGTTGGTTACAAAGTAGTTAGGGTTTTACATGAACATTAAATAAGGCACTTAAGTGACCTTTGACTTTTTCTAACCAACTTTATTAAAAAAACTAAAAATAGAAATCACTTAAGTTATCCATAGCTTCCCAAAAGCAAATAACAACATCCTTTTCTTAAAAAAACACTTTTTAAAATATACAATAATAACCAGTGCCTTATCAATTGAAATGGGGTCCGCCTATCTCAAATGTATGAGAAATGGACTCTCCCACTTCGTTAGATACCAAGAAAACTATTTCCCTGAACCGCCGGTGAAATTAGGATCTGCCACTTTTTCTAGTTGAAAGGATTTAAACCTTCCCAAAGCTTCAAACATCTTTTCTTCTTCTGGAGGTTCATTTGGTAGAAGAATAGCCTCACAAAATACCTGCAATTCTAGAATCCTACTTGGCATATCATTTAAATCAACAATATTTGATTGAGTGTTCTCAAATAAGTTCTTTAATTTGATGCACCGCTCCATTGAAACTGATGAGAAATTATTGCCGGGAGCGTACATGTCCTTAAATAATTGTGAAAATTGCTCTTCCACCTGTTCCGATGAACACATTTGATTATGTTCATTTACGAGGTTACAAGGGATCTTAGCTATGAATTCTTGAATCAAGGCGAGTGAAGTGAAGGCTTCATTGCATATTCTCTCATAATGGATCATAGAATCCTCGAGAAGCATCTTCCTTGATTTGAGATGCAGACACCAAAGAAAACGTGTCCCTCAATGTTCAAATTCGAGAATTCCTTTAATGGCTAAAACTAAGGATTCCATACTCGTCATCTCCTATAGACTGGGCAATATCTCATCCAAATTTGATATATTAGAAACAAAAGTTTCCTTGAAAGAAAGAATTGGATCAAGATATGCACTGACATCTTCATGGAGCTTAACCGTTGTTTTGATTGTCCCTTGGCCTAAAATGAGAATCTCTGAAAGCCAAGTTTTAGTGACATGGCCCAATGTGTTTATTTCTTTTGATAAATTGAGAGTTTCTTCATCGGGGCAGCCACCGCATCGGGTACTGGGAAAGTGGATGATATGGGATTTATCATATGTTGAACATATTCCACTAATTGATTCTTTTTGGCCTTGAGATGAGAGTTCTGAGACTTATATTTCTCAAGTCTCTTTAGCACGATATCAATTGAATCTCAAGCCATTTCCATGTCACTTTCCAATGTGGACCTCCCAAGTCCAAGTCTAGAAACTTCATAATCAAGCAGATGTCATGGCATCATGCTCCTTATCAACTTGTGGGATGACAAGATCTGCAAATCTGCTTATATGTCATTATCCACCATTATCCGAGAAAGCACCTTAGGCTTCTTGGGAACGATGTCATTTGAAATTTTGAAAAGGGAATCAAAATCAATGTCAATTACCTTGAAAACCCTCTTCCTTTTCTTAACCTCTAATCAACCTGGAAGGAGTATCATTCATTATTTCCACATACAAAATCATAGAGCTCGAAGTAATATTCTTATTGTTCTTGACATGATGAGATCCTACAAGAATCCTTTCCATGACCTGGATTTGAGGAGAAATAACCTCAATATCCACCTCCTGATCATTCGAGAGATTTTGGGAAATCTCCTCATAAACTATAGGTTCAAGTGTTTGATATTTGGACTACCTACACCTGAGTGGACGCTTGTGTAGGTGTGGCTGAGGATTATTTATCATGAGCTTCTGAGAACTATTAATAATGTGAGTAGAAGAATCTCTACTTGAAGTAAAAAATCCTGATACATGCTCTCTTTCTTCACCGGAGCTAGGGCCTTTAGTTTTTCTCCTCGTGGCACATTATTTAGCGAAGTGAATTTTGGCAACCACTCCTTTCTTGCTTGTTGTGTATGATTGGATGGTACAGAGGTTGATTGAGAAGAGGCTTTGGTTGAATGAAGACCTCCTCGAGTTGGCAATTTTTGTGATCCTGAAGTATGATCTTGAATTGACTATAACTTGGCAAGTTCTCTTTCATACCATGATATGCTTCTTTCAAGGATCGGTTGATTCTTGTTATCAAGAGAAAATTCATCTCTCTTGGTCCAGTCAATTCAAGGAAACGGGGTAAAAGCAATTGCATCATATGAAGGATCAATAACATCTTCATCATCATTTATGAATGAATCTGGAGGGTTCTTAATGCGAAAGGCCTTGATCTTGAGCAAGGGTTAGGTGAGAAAACTCTCATCTTCTTACTTCATGTTAAATCGAACAAGAAGCCCAAAAATCTTCCATGGTAGGGTTATGTTGATACTTTGCTCCAAGAATCTTCTGCATATATCCATTGATATCAAATTGGACTCTCTTCACATATGGATGGATTGTGATGAGGGAAAACTCTTTTTCCATGAGCTATGCACTGAAGAGATTTGGGCATTGGTATTCCCCGATTTGGATTGGGAAATCAATTCCTGAGAGATGTTTGTCACTAAGAAGACAGTGAACTTGGAATAGTTGCCGCGCAAGCTCCATTAATGCCCATTTGTCACTGACGTACTTAGGAAGTTTCCATGGGGTACCCACAAAGTCGCTTATGCAAATGTAGGAAAAAGATGAAAATTGAATAAACCATGTTCCCCATTGGGAAATGACATTCATGGCTTCTTTGGAAAATATTTCCTCTGTATTCCTATTCAAGTTTCAATCACGTGGAAAGTAAATGCATCGTTGACCCTTCTGAAATGGTGAGAGCTATTTTTGAAACTTAGTTACGGGTAATAATGAAAAACACTATTTGATGGCCCCATGACTCCTCTTGTTTTGAGTCTAGAAAATAGCTTTCTTCTTGCTACTGCATAAGTCAGATATGATGTCATGTAGAAGCATCCAGTCATCTTAACTTCTATCAATTGTTTGTGAAGGGTATTATTGATAATGGTGGCCCAATCCACAAACTCTTTCTTGGCAAGGATGATACAGATAAACTAATACATCCATGGGTGGAAAATCCTAGCAGAGGGTAAACCGAAAACTTGACTTAGGAGAGTAATCATGTCCCCGATTTCTTCCACAAACTCAATGCGGTATAGTTCTTAGGAAGCCGGTCAATTCGAGGCCTCTTGGTCACTAACCAATTGTTATTAACCATATTGCTCCACCTAAGGGGTTCTTCATCCCAAAATTCTTGTGCTGACTGGCGAGTGATATCCGCATTCTCAAGAAAGTCAGGTATGTTGAGCAATTCCTCAATGTGCTCTAGTGTGATTAAGAGGAAAGGCTTACAATTATCTTTAAAAATTCCTTGTCTCTCGGGATCATAATGCTCGTGCAAATGATAACCACCGACTCTGGACACTACACCGAGACAGAAATGTTGCATTGCTTGGGGTAGACCACTATGGTAAATCCTATCCGAGAATATGGTTTTACCTTCGCCACCCGTTTGCAGTAATTGTTGCACATTGATGTGACCCGATTTGTATCGTGATATTGTCGTCGACTTAATGGAACCGGGAGGGATGATTCCTCGAATTCATACTTGAGCATGATTTGTTCAATTTCTCCATTGGATTCCTCGATCTTCCTACAAATTTGTTAGATTTTTTGGTCATTATGAATTTCACGTAAAAATGACTCGAGCACGTAAAACAACGCAATGGTGGTCGGGTCTCAGTCTCCGAAAACCCCGTTAGTGCAAGAACAATATGAATTGTTTAATTATTACTATTATTATTATTATTTTAAAATAATTATAATAACCGGTCCAGTTACAATTTTTTTAATACATCATATCGAGACTAGGTTTGAATTCGACTCTAGGAAACAACATTTTTTTATTTTAAATAAACGAAATCACCCGATTTCTAATATCCCAATTTTTTATTTAATTTTTGGAGTGAATTCTCCTTGGTATTCGTGAAAATGATATGATTTTAATGACCTTGTACTTTGGGCTTTCCTCCTTCCTCGACAAATAAGTGCGTGGACATTGTTAGTGCGAAATCACAACACCCCCAAATGAGTTATGGATCTACTTTTCTAAGGCAGGGTCATCTGGTGTGATTTGCATAACATTGGATCATTCCCCAAGCTGTGGAACTTGCAAATGCGAATGATCCTCCAGAGAAGGTTGGTTCCTCTTCCTAAACTACCTGCCACAAGCTATTCTAGTGCAAGCTAATCTAATCCTAATCTAACTATTCCAAAGAGTCAAGGAGAGAAAGAAAACAAAAAAAAATAGAGCCTACACTAAAACGATGATACACCAGAGAAGGAAAGTGTTGATCATCTACTAAATTGCCTTGGAACAAAGAGAGGTGAGCAATGGAAAGGATGGACAATAACATCACAAACCATAGATCAGATTCACACAAAATGTTCCAAAACCCCATGAACACAACTCCCAGATCTGCAAATGAACATCCAAAACATGCACAAATACCTCACAATGAAGAGAGGTAAGAAGATGCAATAAAACGAGCAAAGGATGGACAAATGCATCACAAAAACATGTTTATACTTTCTGCATTTACACAAAGGCACCATTTCACAAGAAAGAGGGAAAAATGCCATTATAGAGTAGGGGAGGAGGTTCAAACTCCATTTTTGACCCTGGGGAAGAAAAGAAGGGGGAGGCAGAGAAGAAAAATGAACAACCTCTAATTAACTCCTTGAAAATGTGCCTCTATTACAATATATAGCAAAATGTGAAAAGAGAGGGAAAAACACAAGAAAATCTGATTCTCTACTCCAACCACTCGATAACATTCATAAATTTGGTCGAAAAGTCAAGGCTCCATCTGCAAATTCCATTCCCAAATGCATTTTGTCTGCTCGAGGGAGAAAAGACCCATATTTCATTAAATTTGGTGGTTGAAAACTGGTTCTGTGTTTTAATTCTTCATTTGTTGATGGGCTCAATGCAAAATTTCATATTTCCATGTATCTACTTTGCAAACCAAAGAAAATGACCCATACTTCATTAAATCTGGTAGTTGGAAACTGGTTTTGTCTTTTCCTATGCCCAAATGTGCTTTGTAATTTTATCCCACAAATATCTACCAAAATACAAAATTGAAGACTCCATGATGAAGAGAATCTCCAGATCTTTCCATTGGTACCAAGATTGTAGAAAATGGAGCTCTGGATCAAAAGATATGGCCCTCTAAGTATTTCCTTTACGTTTTCTACTAAAATTGGCTCTGGGCAAATTTTGCACATTTCCTCGCAAATCCGTTGATGACGTGGCATCCATTGGGGTCGGCGGAGGTAGGGGTTTCCTTTTTTCCATTTGCACTTTTGACAAAAGTGCAAAAATTATATTTTTCCTCCAAAGCCCCACATCCTCGCATTAGCTTTTTTTTGCATTTTGGAACAAAGGGAAAAAATCCAACCTTTTCCCCGATGGCCCACTTCCCCGCCGCCGGTCTTGGCCTGCCACGTGGCGCTTCTGGGTAACTTCAAAGATGTGACCAAATTTTTGCCTTAGAAAATTTTGTGGAGAAAAATTTTAAAATCTCCAAATTCCTCCGCCAGCCCGCCTTAGCACCTTTGCATAAAATGCTACCACGTGTCCCTTTTGGGACTTAGGCAATTTTTAACTTGTTTCCTTCTACGGGCTTACGGGAGCGCAAATGACTTTTGCACTTTTAACCAAAAGCGCTAAGTTCTCAAAATCTTCCCCACTCCGTCAGCCCGAGATTCCTTGGCAAAAATCTCTCCAAAGCTCCGTAGGTCCGCCTTGGGCAAATTTTCCTCCTAAACTCGTCGAGCCATAACTCAAAAAATACAAGGAGTTAGAAGGAGTTCTTTACCTTTCTAGAAAGGGGAGAAAATTCTCTATCTGATGGAGCATTTTCTAGAAATCCTTGAGTGCTTGAAACTTTTGGAATTTTGATTGAAGCACAAAAGGAGTAAGTTAACCCAAAATAAGAGGGAGCTTATTTTGGTTATGACGTATGGTACATGCATGAAAACAATTTGCTGGATTGTATGGACTTTCCTTTGACTGTGTGAAATCTTGTTGTTTCTTCCTTTCTGGGTGTTGAAACCGAGTCTGTTCTCTTTGCTAGACTTGTCCCATTCAATGCGTGGAAGATTGTTTTATGCTAACTGCTAGAGTTGGAAATGCTTTGTTTGGATTGGGTGTGAATAAGTGGAAACAAACTACTTTTTGGCTTTATCCTCTCCTCTCCCATGTGGTCTGTTGGTTTGTACATGGATTCCTTCCTTCTAATAGCTGAAACATGGAGCTCTATTCTTTTAAAACCTGAAACGTGAATTCTTTCTTTGCCTGAAACGTTGGCCAATGCATGGTGAAAAACTTCTCTTGCTAAAACCTGCGTTGAAAATTCTTGTGTTGTGCCTGCGTAGACTCCTTCCCAACTACTTGTGATTGGAATTTACCTTCTTGATGAATGCGTGGCAACAATGTTTTACAATTTTCTTTAATATTATTCAAATTGTTGCTTCCTTCCTATAGGCTACATGGAGTGTTTGGACTTTCCCTCCTTGGGCGTGTTGCTCTCACAAACTTATTCAAACTGCCTACGTTGAATTTATTTCTGTGTCACCAAAGTGTTTAAACTTGTTTTATTTGTCTTGGATTGTGTGATGATCTCTATTTGGCCGTGAGTGGCCTTTTCTCCTTGACGAATGCGTGGAGCTTGGTTATTTCTTTGGCTACATGGGCATTGGCTTCTTTCTTTACCTAGGCATTGAAATATCTCTTTTATAATCCAATGCATGGGCTTCTAAAACCAATCACTTTTCCCCCTTGTTGCGCTTGGGAAGCTTTTTATTCCTCTTATGCGCCTATGCATGGCCTTTAGCTTTTAGCATGTGTGGATTAATCTTTGCCTATTTTGTTGTCTTTCTTTCACATATTCCCATGTCCAAACATCTTTCTAATCCCTCCTTTGGCGTATGCAGTGTTTTGGACTGTATTAATTGTCTTTGACTTATGCTAATAGTTGTGTGGTATTCCTTTTGATCGGTTCCAACGTTGAATCCTCCCTCTGCTACGTGTATCTCTTGATGCATGCGTGGAAAACCACTCTGTTGCCTACATGATGGACTGTCCAAGTAAATGCATGGGAAATGTTGTTATTGCTGAGGTATTGCTTGAGGGATGTGATAAAATATTACTTTGTTCCTTCAGAAGAAATAAGAAGCAATTGGAAAGCTTCGCATGAATCTTTCCAACGAGTTTGATGGAGGAATTTATGAGGATTAATTCGTCCCGTTAAAACAAATTCCCTCTTTCCCGGGTAGTGGCATTAATTGCCAGGGGGAAATGGGGAAATCAACTGCCAATTGCCAATGGAAATGGCAAGGCGGGCTGACAATCCCCATTTTATTTCCCCATGTGGGAAATCGGGATATTTTTTACCCGTTTGCCAATTCATTAATTTGGCAATCGGGGGAAGAAATCCCACAAGCGGGGATTTAAAACAAATTTGCCAAGAAAGGGGAAATCCGGGCCCAGGAAGCCAATTTGGCATCCCCGGCAATGCGAAGTGGAAGCTTATTTTTCCCTAACAATTAAAATAAAACTTGTAGACAAAATTTTAATTAATATTTATTTAATTAAAAACCCCAAAGTTATTAAAAATTAATTTTATCAAACAAAGAGTAATTAATTAATTAATTAGTAATCAATTAATATTTAATGCAATTTAAGACATGGTTGGAGGAGTTCTCACCCGAAATAGATGAAACGAAGACCGAAACGATCACAAAAATGAGATGATCGCGATGAGAGTGATAAATCACGCAAAGTAACACTTTTGAAATTTTTCAAAATTTCCTTTTTTATTAATTTTGCGCAATAAAATTAGCCGATAACACGACACTATTCCCATCCTGCTCCAAAGAAATACGCAATCCATATTACTCCGGATCATGCACAAAATTAGCTAAGTCATCTTTCCCCTTCATTTTCTTAGGGTTTTACATTGTTGAATGCTTATTGCTTGGACATTACTGTATATTATTACCTAAATATCATTTGTTACAGTAGTTACTCTGAAATTAAATTTAATTCAATTTAGATTAAATCACAAAAATACGTAATTAATGCTATGAATTAATGCAAAGTATTAACTATCCCTCCAAAATTTGAATAATCCCTCCAAAATCTCAAAATTTGAATTCAAATGGGATCTACTCTTATATATTGGATGAATAAGGTTATCAAGTCATTTGTTTAAAAAATTGACAGAGCTCATAACTAACGGAGAACATAATTGACAAAGATCAAATTCAAATTTCCAGGGAGACTACAAATTGAGGAGGTAAATGTCAGTTACCTTTTGAATATTCAAAGAATGTTTGAATATATAAAGAATGTCAAAAATGTACATAATGTTTACTATGTGAAGAATGTATGCATAACCATTGAATATGTGAATCAATTACCATAACAATTAAAGAATATTTAAATATACATAAGTGTTGTGTTTGTTTAGGTAGTTAATATATGAATATCCATGGTTAAATTTATATTGACTAGCTGAATATACATTGGAATTACTAAACATACATTTGAATATATAGTTGTAACTTTGTTATTTTCTACTACGTATTCAAACTTTTAATGTGCACTGAAATTACTAAATATACATTGAATACATTGAGTTAGTTCAGTGCATGTTCTTATTTTTAGTATATATTGAGTTGTTTCAATGCATGTTATGAAAGTACAATGCTATTATTGAATATAACACTAATACTAGTGAATATATTGTTGAGTTTAGTTACCATAAGAACTAAAAAACATGTGTTGTTCTAGATAATGTATGGATGTGCAATGAGTATGTGAATATACATTGAGTTTTGTTAACATAATGTAAAGAATATATATATATATATATATATATATATATATATATATATATATATATATATATATATATTCTTTACTGTTATGTTAATATAAGTGTTGTGTTTTTCTTAGTAGTTAAAATTTGAATATACGTAAGTCTTATGTGTTTTTGTAGGTACTAGATATTTGAATATATGTAAGTGGTGTATTTTTAGGTAGTTAAATCGAATATCTATGGTTAATTTTATATTTGACTGGAAGAGTGTATATTGAAAATATTGAATATACAATTGTAACTTTGTCATTATCTAATTTGTGGATTGAAACTTTTAATATGCATTGAAATTACTGAATATACATTGAATACATCCCATCCCAACAAAAAAACAATTCATCAACAACTACTTGTTTGACAATTATCCTCTCCCCAAACACTTTTATGACTAAATATAAATTGAATATATGCCCATCATTTAGACATGGAAGACGTTGTTTTCAAAGTCAAAATTTACACTGTTTGTTCGGTGTACATTCAATAATTGCAGTGTATGTTGATTATTTATAGATACACCTAAAAGCATTCAAACTTTGCATATGCACTGAAATAACAAAATATACACTTTATATGTCAACTGAATACACCCCACCGTAACTGAAATTGTTGAATATAAATTAAATATGCCTATGTCCTCTACACTAAAATGATGGAAATACTTATGTTCCTGGGCATATGAGCACATTTGTAAGCAATACTAGGATTACAAACATATTTCCAAAGATACATTTTGCTATTTTATGCATTTTCTTATTTAACCTTCCATTCACCACAAACTTAGCTAGTACGATGTAGTAAATGTGATAAAATAGGGTGATTTCATGCATACGTGATGAACTATTACATATAGGATGTGTGGCCTCCGATATATGAATATACAATGCTTTTAGTGAATATAATTCAAACCTCGATTACCATAATAACTAAAAAATGTATGAACAAACACATTATCTACTATATTAGGTTGTTCAATATACACTAGAATGATTGAACATACATTTAATACACTTGTCTAATTTTGTCATCTTTTATTATGTATTCACACATTGAATATACACCTTTAAATATATTGTTGTCTGTTTTGAATCACCAAGTTGTTCATTAAGCGAGCTCGAGTTTGAGAGTGTTTTTGATATTTTCTCTACGGTTTTCATGCAATGAGTACATATGCAAGCAATACCAGGATTACAAGTGTATTCAATGTATATTGAGTTATTTCAGTGTATATCCACCCAATTAATATAATATTAATTGGTTGTATGTATACGAGAATTAATGGATGTATTAAATACACGACAATAATTTTTTAATTTTAAACAATGCATTCAATGACAAAATTATAGGAGTATAGTTGATGTAGATTTAATAATTTTAGTGTGTTATGCATATTCAATGTATATTCAATGATTTTAATGTATGTTCTAATTAAATGTTCATGTCAAAACTAACTCACCCGATACTTTGATACAATGCCCGAATTAGTAATATTTATTTATTAGTTTAAGTGTATACGTAATATTTGCATGCAATACAAGTTTCTAGCAGATCGACTAATGAATACCTCATCAAAGTCTTATGTGCGTAAAAATTCAAAATTGGAAGGTGACGATAAAACAATTCATTATCTAAGTAAAGGAAAATAGTTCACCGCCCGACTAAGGTTATAAATGACCTTACTGAAGAAAGAAGACTTATAATTTCTGGAGAGTAATGGTGTCAAAAGACACATTTTTAAAAATATCCCTATCCTCCTAATTGGATAATCCTTCATAAAATCCATGCCATCATCAAATCTACAAAAATAAAAACCCAAGAGCAACGAGCACATTTGCAGTAACGCAAAGATAACAATTTTACTTGAAAATGCAAATTTACACCCGTATATTCAATGTATGTTTAGTAATTCTAGTTTATATTCAAACATATACCAAAATATGAACTCAGTACACTCAAATATTAACTACCTATAAAAATGCTAGTTATGTATTTTGAGTTATTTTATAGGCCTTATATGTTAATTGATACTCAATGTATATACGACAATTTTTGCATATAATCAATGTATAGACAAACTTTCTTTACATGTTCAATTTTTTTTTTTGGGTGTTAAGGTAATCGAACTACAACCTTATATTCAATCATCTCACCGTACGTTCATATATTATACGCTATGTATTCCATATACAACAATATAAACATGTTGCTTTAAAAGACAACTTGATATGACCGAAATAACTCAATACAATTGAATCACCTGAATATCAATAAACTAAAATTAATCAATACACATTGAAAATACACTTGTAATCTTTGTGTTGCTCGGGAATGTGATTGGTGTATGAAAAATGTACGTAAAAAAATCCACTTAAAACCGTGCCAACTTGATGACTCATTTAACATTTTATAACAAAGAGCAAAATAGAACAAGAAACAACAATGAAACCCTTTGAGACACGTTGGTTTTGTTCCCCAATGGCGCCATTGCAGGTTGGAATGGCTCAAGAATATTAATCCACAGGCTCAAAAATGGGGAGTGCTATGAATGAATGTTAGTAGTTAATGGCAACATTGGACATAATAGTGGTGCATGATTGCAAATGATGGAGGAGGCATGCAAAGTGTCATAAATGAAATGAATGCAAAGTTTGAATGCATTTAGGTGTATCTACAAACTATTAGCATACACTGAAAATACCGAATGTACACTTCGAATAAATGTGTGTAAATTTTTCCTTTGAACACATCATTTTCCATGCTTAATTACATGGGTATATTCAATTTATATTTAGTCATTTAAGTGCTTAGGGGAGATGTAACAATTATTGAGCACGAAGCAATTAATGAACTAATTTATGTTAGGATGGGGTATATTCAATGTATATTCGGAATATAAGTGCACATTAAAAGTTCGAATGCGTAGTAGAAAATGACAAAGTTATAGCCGTATATTCAATGCATGTTCAGTAATTCCAGTGTATATTCATTCAATCAATATAAAATTAACTGTGGATATGCAAATATTAACTACTTAAAAAACACAACACTTACGTATATTCATATTTTAACTGCCTAAAAAAAGCACAACACTTTTTTATATTAATATATTCTTCAATTGCTATGTTAACTGACACTCAATGTATATTCAAACATTATTAAGAATAACACACATTTGTTAGTTGTTATGGTAATTGAACTCAAAATATATTCGCTAATATAAGTGTAAACTCAATAATATCACTGTATATTCAATAAAAACATTGTATCTTCATAACATGCACTCAAACAACTCAATATATATTGAAAATAAGAACATGCACTGCAAAACTCAATATATATTGATAATATAAGACGCCACTCATTTCGAATGCAATAGTTCACCGTGCATATGCGTAGAAAACTCTATTTTCAGACATTTACTACACCATATTAGCAAAGTTCCCGGGAAATGGATGATTAAAAAAAGCACCAATATAATTGAATATGCACTAAAAAGCAATCGCTCAACATGCATGAATGAAAAACCATATTTTCCGACATTAACAACACTATATCAAGAAAGTTAAAGGTCGAATGGAAGGTTCAATAAGAATGTGCACTAAAATAAGTCAACATAGAATGAATATATGTTTGTAAACCTGGTATCTCTTACAAATATGCTCATTGCATGAAACTCAAGAGAAAAGATAACAAACCATTGGAAATGTGCTCACCTCATGACCCACTTGTCAATTCAAAACAAAGAGAAATATAAGATAGGAAATGACCATGAATCCATCCTTCATGGCTCGTTTTCATTCCCCATCGATGCCATTACAAGGTGGAAGGGAACGAGAATGTCCATCTTCTCGCTCTTAAGTATTTTGGAAAAGGACTTACGTGGATAGTTAATGAAAACATTCAATGCCGTATTGGTGCTTAGTTGTAAAAGGAGGAGGAAAACATAGTGATAAGGGTGAAACAAAGTGGATTGAATGCATTTTGGTTTATATACAAACAAAATATTGTCTGTGTGCCACGTAGTTTCATGCACCTTTTACGTAAGAAGGGTTATTCGTTGGTTCATTGTCAAATTTTGACTTTTTAATAGGTGTTGGGTTCTAGGCCCGCCACTTAAGTGCAACATCGAACCTATTGGGTTTTAAAATGGTACTTTAATCAAAACCACAGTCAAGGGACAACAAGTCCCTCATCTTTATGGGAGAGGTTCCCTTATCGAAAGCAATCAACAAAGCTTATATACAAATGTACAACTTTCATCTTAGGGTTAGAGTTCTGACATCTTGAAATGCTTTTTTACCAAAATAGCTTATCAATACAAATGAATAGAAGAAACGAAGAAAGGAAATTACAGTAATATAACAAGATTTTCAGAAATATAGATAGCAGAGTATAACCCTATACGTACTGAGCAAGAGTGATACAGAATAGAATCATTCACATTCACAACATAAGATATCATTCCCTAGACACAAAGTTCCAAAATCATATCAATAAGAACACAAAGTTTCTTATTACGAAAATAAATGATCCGCAGATTGCGGCAGTAAGCAAGAAGAGACAATAGATGAGATAGAGAGAAAGGGGAAATTCTTCTGTATTGATTGCTTTCGATTCTATTTACACTTCAAAAGTATCAGAGTCCAACCCTTTGCAATGAGCCAAGCTCTTACATTTATAGATGAAGCCAAGAGAGGAGAAGAAGAGAAGGAAGAAAATATGATTTGGCACCCAACCACCAACCATCAATGATCCTACAATTTGTCAAATCTAGTTTTGCATGTCTTTGGCGTGCTAAAGAAGGAAGGATGGAAGATCGGATCAGATTTGATCTAGTTGAAACAGTTGGATCCCGTATTAAAGGCTTGAGAGATGTTTTCTAGATTTTCACCCAAATCAAGATATCCAGTCGGTTCCCATGTCTGTTTGGCATGTTGGAGAAGAAAGGATGGAAATCAGATCAAATCTGATCTTTTGAAGCAACCAGATCCCACATTAATGGCTTGAAATATTTTTTCCATATTTCCAACCATCAAATCCTACTAAAAACAATATTTTATGCTTCCATGGTGTAGAGGAGACCAAGACCTTTCCAACAATATAAAATTTGTCAAATTTCGAGCACTGGAGTGAAATTTATGCTCATTTGAATATTTGAATCAAATCCGTACAAAAATGGCGAAAATGCAAAAATGGATCTGCGGGCCCGAAATTGAAATTGCGCCTTTAGCACAAAATATGAAAAAGTGCAAAAGTGCAAAAGTTCCCTGCAGCCCCGTAAGCCCGCAACTTCACATTTTGCATTTGGGTCTGACACGTGGCGTTACCTGAGTGGTAACGGAGTCGCGACTCACTTTATAATTTTACTTCTTTTAGAAACGAGGCTCAAAACCTCAAAGTTCTTCGCCGACCCGCCTCCGCTTTGACTTTTGATGCGGGCTCAACATTTGACTTTTTCCCTCTTGGAAACAAGGCTCAAAATCTCAAAAGGCTCCAACGATCCGCCTCCCGCTTTGACTTTTGATGCGGGCTCAACATTTGACTTTTTCCCTCCGTTTGGCGGGGGCTTTATGTCTGACCCGGGACACGTGGAGGCTTCCCGCTCATTTAGAGACTTTGTTTGGATTTACCTCTTGAAGGAGTGCTCAAGAGACACGTGGCTCCTTCCGCTGCCTCGCCTCATTTCTTTATATTTTGGCTAAGTCCCTTTTGCTTGGCGGGGCCATATGTATGACCACGGACGTGGAGGGCCTACACATGTTTAAGGTTTCGCATTTGTGCACCATACCAAAAGTGTGCCAAAGAGACACGTGGCACCTTTCGCAGTCTTTCTATACTTAATCGATTTAAACAAGCGACTCTTTCCCTTTATCGAACCTTCGACACGTGGAGGGTTGGCGCAAGTTTGGGGTTTCCACGTTTGTGCACCATACCAAAAGTGCGCTCAAGATATATGTGGCACCTTCAAACGGTCTTTCTATACTTAGCCGATTCAGCCCGCCGCCCATTTGACTTCTATCAGACCCTCGACACATGGAGGGTGGCACTAGTTCAGTGGTCTCTCTTTGGGCCGCACCTTTCAAGTCGCACCGATGAGGCACGTGGAGGGTTGGCGCATGTTTGGGGGAACCGCTTTGGCTTTGACCTCGAAGGTGCGCCGATGAGACACGTTGATCCGTAAACTTCTACTTTGGAACTCTACGAATCACACAATTATGTTGTTTTACTTTCAACTTTGGAAAATGACAGATTTGATAGAAGATTAAAGCTTCGTGGATCGATTATCTAGTGCTATAGAAAGGAAATTGCAGATAAGGAAATAATTCAAACTTCAACACCAACAATTTTATCTTGGAAACCTCCAAGGAGGAAAACCAGTCGGGAAGGGCAATTGCTCTTTCTTCCCACTTTTATTGGTCTAACATAGACAATTATAGATTACAATAAGTATGAAAAGAAGCAACAATGTAAACCTTCTCTCCAATTACTTGCTTGCTCTATTTCTACACCTTGCTCCTACAATTCCATTCCAACACTGAAGATCTTGCTCACTGCTCTCATTAAACTCTACTTCTCGATCTCTTTGGATCTTCGAATGTCTATTCTCTTGCTCCTTTCATGTATTTATAGGCCTTCCCATGTCCTCCCATGCACTGGAGGATGTGAAAGGGCATGGAAGGGAAGAGACACGACTGGGCGCTTCAAGAATGCATCCACTCGCATTCCATTCTTCTTTTCTATTCGAAAGTCTCAGGACCGCTGCCCTGTGCAGACCGGTGGTCTCAAGACCGCCACCCCTGGCCGGGTGGCGGCTTCAAACCGTCGCTTCCGCACAGAGCCACGGTTATATCTAGAACCTCTGTTTACCTCATTTTTCTCACTTTTCTTATTTCTCCTTCTTGGTGTTGATGAAATTGATGAAGTGGTGTGTTTTTCTAGATCCCTATGGATCACACGTGGTGCCGTCCCCCTGGCCTTAGACTTTTCAACGACCGATTTAATTTTTTGAGGCCCTCACCACATAGAGGGTTGGCGCTCATTTGGGGTTTGTTTTGAACTTGGCCTTTGAGGTGCGTTATTGGGACGCGTGGAGGCTTCCGTCGAGTTCTTTATACTTAGCCGATTTATCGACTGACTTTATCTTTTCGGACTTTGACCATGTGGAGGGCCCGCACACGTTTGGGGTCTCGCCTTTGTGCGCCATACCAAAAGTGCATCGAAGAGACATGTGGCACCTTCCGCGGTCCTTCTATACTTAGCCGATTTGGGCCTCAATTGAACACTGCCTTTCTTCATACAAAACCAAATTTCCAAAAGTGACCTGATGACCCGCCTTCCCACATCCAATCAGAGATGTCCACGTACTCGTGGATGCTGGGGCCAAAATTGATAGGGAAGATGTGCCCGTCACTCACGATTGTGGAAAAATATAGAGAGGGAAAACTCCACCATTTACGCCTGAATAACACATTGCTCCTCGTGGAAAGGAGAATTGTAAACAACACCAGGCTCGATGCATCCACGGTCATAGAGAAAGGATTTGACGATTTCATTCGAATGGAGGAAACAATTCTCAAGCATCCAGACGGAACCATGTGGACTACAAGATTCTAATTTAACAAGGCGAGATTGCAAATGAGCACCCACTTCTCCAAAGCACGAATTTTTCCTATCTCTCCTGACTTCTCACTCTGCTCAAACATCTCTCAAAGGCACCAACTCAAAATTTTCGAAAGCTTGACCTAAAAAATGAGGGGAATTTTGAGGGTGACAACACCACCAAGGTGGAAAAACAAGTTTTTTAAATTCATCATGTAAATTTTGACATGATACAAAACAAGTTTTTTAAATTTATCCGAAAATTCTAACATGACACAATTTTTTGGTGTCCCTCCTACCCTTATTTTTCATAGACACCGCTTAAAGTTAGGGTGCTCATTTACTCGTCCATCTCCCCTAATTATTCGAAAAAAAAACTCTCCATTATTTTGAACTAAGAATGAAAGCATCAAATCTTTAATGTTTTAATTTTTTTGTCAAATATAAAGTGAAACAATCTAGATTTTACTTTCCATAGGGAGAGGACCCGGTTGTGGGCGCAGGTCCATTAGTGGAGATAGTAGGTGAAAAGACATTCACCTTTTTAATAACATATTTTGAATGATATGTGAAATTAATATTACCCAACCGTATTGTATTGTATCATTATTATTTAAACATGGAAGCATGAAATGTTGAATAAGACAGCTTTTAAATTGGTCAATATTATCTTATTCATTGATAGAACTAAAAATATATATTAATTTATATACAAGTGTACAAAAACAAAGTCTATACAAATAACTATTCATTAAGTAATATATTCATTATATGTACATCATATCTATTACAGTCACTTCAACAAGTCATTTCTCAAGACTTTCCAAACCAGATCTCAAATATAATGCACTATTTTTTATGTAAGAGTCTTCAATCCCAAGTAAACACCGCATAACAATAAATGAAATTATGGTCGGGCTCACCTTTCACAAAGTGTTTAAAAACTCGCACCATATGAACAATAAATTGTGTAACCAAATGCATAAAATAATAAAAATGACCAACTAAAATATTATCCATCGATTAAATCGCAATAAATCTCAACCATTTGATTGAACTATCATAGTGAATCCATGTCAACTAACATCAACCAATCAAAATTTAGGATGATAGAATAAAAGTTGAAGGATGGATTACAATTCCATTTGTTCATGCAGCTTTTCATCTCTCAAAGTCAAGAAGTGAGAGAGCGGTGGCTTGTGTAAGACACTTATGAATTACAAACTATTTCATAATTCAAGCCCTCTATTTATTTTTTTCGGTGTTTGCATATTACAGCAGAGTTGTATATATGCCAATTGCATTTGCTTTAAAGTTTCAAGTCTTTTCAACTAATCTAATTTGTGCATATCCCGCCATCATGGCATTCTATGAGACCATGTTTCCTTGAGGAATTCTATCAAACAGTGCACCTACGTTTCCAACAAAAGCATTTTCTGCATATCCTACATAGTCATTTTAAGAAACTACAGTTAAGGAAACTCCAACCTGAACCCTTGGCTTATTTTTGTCCATTCAGAATTCTCTCATAAGTGGAGCATACCTACAATACAAGGCGTAATTGAAAACTCAGTTAACTTATATATCTTCTCCATCTGGTTGACCTATTTGTGAAAAAGACCATGGCTACACAAACATAAGGTTAGATTATCTAGGTGGCTTATTTCGAAAACAACGATCATTACACAAACATGAGATCGTGCCATGAGGTCAAATCGGAGGAGTCACGGCAGAAGTGTCCCCGTGCTTAGGAAGGTCCGTTATGCACTCAAACCACTTGTGTACCTAGACATGGCAATCGTGAAATAAACAAAAATGACATTTACCTTTACCCTTACATAAACAAGAAACGTATTCAACACATTAATGTAATGCCACCAGAAAATCATATTGTATTCATTTTTCTTAATGTCTTGAATACTTTTATTGTCAAGTAAGGGTGTCAAATGTAAATGACAAATGTAAACCGATCGGGTTGGGACCGCTTTGTTGTTCCTAAATAAACAAAGTTGGGACTCGCCTAATCAGATACCCATATCTTTCAGACGTTGCAAAATCATATGCCATGATAGTGCGTGCAAACAAGAAATACACTTCTTTGGGAACATATATTCTTCTTCTCTAGTGTATAGTCATCACCGCTATATAGGCATAAGTTTAATTGTATACATAAAAAGATGGAAAGTATTCTAATTACATGTGCAAAATTTATATGAAAACATAACTTTAAATACAACACTCTTTGGAATATACAACTCGCTGTTTAATATGACCACAACAAATGCTCTATCATAGTCCAAAAAAGTTGTTGTATATTGCATTCTCGAATTCACTATATTGTTCATTTTTTCCAGATATCTCATTCTCCGGTTAAAAGTATTTTTCTAATCATCTTTGTGATATTAACATAAGTTTTATGTATACATAGAAATTTGGAAAGTATTATGATCATATGTGAAAATTTTATATTGAAAACATAACTTTAAAAACTACATAGGAAGAGTCCGACGAATACAAAGAGTTTGTCAAGCTTTCATTAGAAATATGGAAGGAAAATTTTTAGTTCTATCAATGAATAAGATAATATTGACCAATTTAAAAACTGTCTTATTCAACATTTCATGCTTCCATGTTTACATAATAATAATACAATACAATACAGTCAATGTCTTTCACCCACTATCTCCATTATTGGACCCTGCACCACAACCGGTGCCTATCCCCTAGCAATGCTCACCCACCAGCCGTTAATGTTTTCATTATAAATTTTCCCTTCCATATTTCTAACGACAACTTAGCTTTAACAACTAGGGGAGAGGACCCGGTTGTGGTGCACCCTATCTTTGCACAGTCACCGCGCCACGTCACTGCCACCTGGGCGAGTAAAAACACTATAGATATAGGTATGTACTCTATAGATATAGGTAAAAGAGTAAATAAATGAATAGAAGGATTGTCAAACTCTATAGATATAGGTATGTACCATAATATCTGTTGCATTCATCATACAGAGTGGTAAAATTGTTATCTTCTTTGCAAAATATACATGTCTAACCATTTAAACAACTAGATGAAACCAATCCTTTGCTGAATTGTCGTTAGAAATATGGAAGGGAAAATTTATAGAGTTTAAAGCTAAGTTGTTACCAATCGTTAGAAATATGGAAGGGAAAATTTATAGAGTAAAAACACCACCAATGGATGCAAGACCAAATTCTTGACCTCCAACATTGCACCGCCACCTCACTGCCACCTCAGCGCCACGTGGACGATCTGCGTTTGTGGAGATGTCAAAAAAGTTGGTTTTTTTGCATGGGACCAAGTGTTGTCCACTCGCGCGCGCGATTGTTGTCCGGCTACCGCCATGTATGAATGCTCACCCACCACCGTTAATGTTTTCATTATAAATTTTCCCTTCCATATTTCTAACGAACAATATAGTGAATTCGAAATGCAATATACAACATTGTTGAACTATACAAAGACATTGTGCTCATTTAGTCAAATATACACCTGTCTATCCAAGCACTTTCGTATTCAACATATTCCATACAAGTTTCATTGTCATAATGAAAACTACAAGTCAATTAATTCCTAAAAATGAAACAAAATCATTCATATTCTAGCATATTCCAAAGATTCATTTTTGGTATATTTATAGTTTCTTTTCCAACAATCATCTTTCATGCTGTGAATCAGGTATTTCATTTACACCATGAGAAAAGGTGCTATTGCTAGAAGATCAAGGAGGCCAAAAGTGAGAGGTGTACAATTATCACATAATTTAAGTGATGAAGAGGATAATTCAACACCAACTGGTAATGAACCAAAATGTAGAAACCCACCCACTGTCTCAGTTCAAAGAACATCTGCAACAAAGAAGCTTAGTGTCATCCGAGGTTGGACAAAAGAAGATATGGAAAAGGCGATAGATGATGTTGAGTTTAATGGGTTCTCAGTTAGAGCAACAACAAAGAAGTATTCCATTCCACCCACATCATTACACTATTGGCTAAATGGTCTCACCCACACAAAGAGGAGGGGTCCTCCAACAGTTCTAACTGAAGAAGAAGAAGAGGAAATTGTTGAATGGTACAAAGAAATGGCTGATATGGGTCATGGCGTGGAGTTAATGCAGCTAAAGGCAAATGTTGCTCAAATTTGTGAAACAAGACAAAACCCCTTCAGAGATGGGTTTCCTGGTAAATCATGGTGGGTGGATTCGTAAAACGTCATCCGCACTCGCAATCCGAAACCGAGGGACTTGACAGGATAGAGCTTTAAACTTGCATACCGCAATAAGAACCAAATTTTATGATAATTTGGCCAAAAACTATGGAACCTATTCATACGACGCTCATAAAACTGGAATTGTGATGAGACCTGGTTTGCAGCCGGGAAGAAATTGTGGAGTGCATGTAATTGCTAAGAGGGGCAGTCGTAATGTCCCAAAGGTAATACCAAAGAGCAGGGAGTGGATCACTATATTGTGTTGTGTCAATGCAGCAGGTTTGTCAATCCCAGGATTTTATTTGTTCAAGGGAAAGAGAATGATAAAGAATTACATTAAAAATTGTGAACCTGGAGCATGTATGGCTGCACATCCAAATGCATGGATGACAAAGGAATTGTTTTTAAATTGGCTATGTCATTTTGCACGTTCAGTACCAGGAGGTGTTTCTCCAAATAATAGACACCTATTAATATTTGATGGCCATGACAACCATGTAGCATTACAAATTGTGGAGGAGGCCAACAAATTGGGCATTGACTTGATAACACTACCAACACATACTAGTCATAAGTCGCAACCTCTCGACATGAGTGTGTTCATCCCTTTCAAGACATATTTTAGAGCTGAGAGGACCAAATGGATGGCAGAGAACATATGTGCAGATGTGAAAAGGAATGACATTGTTGAGCTTGCAAGTAGAGCCTTAAAAAGGCACTAACACCATCTAACATAATCACAAGTTTCAAAAGAACTGGTATTTGGCCATTGAATTATGATTCTCTCGTAAATGACATGGCATACAACCAATCATTTGACATGGAAGGTGAGGAAGATGTTGATGTGTCACAAACATTTTGAGCCTATCTCAACGAATAAATCCTGAATTAAATGACAAAGAAGAGGTGGTACCAAACTCAATTCATGCAAAATGTTGACTCTAGAGATGATATGGAAGTAACTGCAACACATGGAGTGGAGCTAAACGGTGCTCTTGGAAACCCAAGTAACATCATCAACAATAAGGAGGGGTCTTTAGATTTTGTAAGTAACAATGATTTGTCCTGCCAAGTCAAGTTAACCCACCACAATGGTTAGAGGATGCCATGAAAACTTGGGTTACAAGCTACCATCCAACACAGAAGATCAAAGCTTAAATCTGCCTTCCTTTCCTGAAGGACTAGAACAAGAAGCAATAATTCATTACTACGCAGATGTTGGAGATGAGGATGAACAAGACGAAGTCGAATTTCAAGAGGATGCTCAAGAAAATGAAATTAACTTAGAAGTTATGCAACATGAACCTCAACACCTCGAAGAGACCGAAAACCAAGATGGACGCGCACGTTACTTTCCCATTTTCTACGACTTCCAAGGAGATCATAAACAAATCCGATGGTTCTATTAGACCGAGTAGGCATTCATAGATTTTGACCGCACTCGAGTACATGGAGCTATTGGTTAATGCAGAGAAAGAAAAAAGGAGGAACAAGCAAAACCAAAGTTATGGAAGAAAGAAGTGGCACAAAAAAAAGGTCGCTAGACTTGCAAAGAAAAAAAGAAAAAGATGCAGGAGAAGCTTGAAAGAGAAAGGGAGAAGAAAGCAAGGAGCAACAGAAAGATATTGAGAAGGCATAAGAAACAAAGGAAAGAGCAGAGAAGAGGGAGAGGGAACTTGCAAATCAATTAAGGGAATACGAAAAGAGGATGCGTGTAAGTTCTCAGAATCGATCATGAAAATCGAAAGATTTTTCAAGATATGTTAAATATTCAAATTCCAGTTATGCTCAAATTGGAACACCTCCATCACTTATGAATAACTCTCAGTGCAGTTCCATCTTGGTATGTATCACCTCATTTACTTTGTACAAGTTCAAGCAAATTCTAGAGTTCATTTGCAATGCCACCATGGATGCAAGCTTCAAAGCAGGCAACCAACTCCTCTCACAACAACAGTGTAAATCCATTTTCAAGCACAACCAAATCCTTTTTCAAATAGGGGACTAGATCCTTTATCGGTTGGGCAACCAAATGCTCTATCAAAAGGGATTCTAAATCCCTTTTCGGTTGGCCAATCGAACACTATATCGGCAAGTAGAAAAGAAAATCCAAAAGCAAGTATAGAAAGAGGGCAATATTACTTATACTAACTAAGATATTGAACATGTGCCCGTAAACAATGCTTATTACCCCATATGATGATGGCAGTAATTTTGTTGGTGATACAATTTTGCTAGATGTATTCACCGAAGCCTTCCTATGTAGTCTCTAAAGTTATATAGTGCAATATAAATCTTGCATATGTAATCATAATACTTTCCAAACCATTCATGTATACAATTAAACTTATGTTAATATATCAAGTATGATGATGGTCTATATTTTACACCCTATTCATGCGGTGTAATCGAATACTCATATTAATTTTGCGTATGTAATCGAATTGAACTTATGTTAATATATCAATATGATGATGCTCTATATTTTACACCCTATTTCGGGTGTGTAATCAATTCTCGTATTAATTTTGCATATGTAATCGAATACTTTCCAAAGCGCCCATGTATACAATCAACTTATGTTAATATATCAATATGATGATGCTTTATATTTTACACCCTATTTGGCGGTGTAATCAATTCTCATATTAATTTTGCGTATGTAATCGTAATACTTTCCATCGTTTTATGTATACAATTAAACTTATGTTAATATATCAAGTATGATTATGCTCACTATTTTAATAGTGTAGTGTTTAAAAACATTAAGGATCATGCTCGAGTGAGAACCCTCTCATCTCGCGCTTTTCTTCTCATCTTCGTAGCAGCCGAGCCAATGTCGAGGACGAAGTCGGTCAGAGTGGAGAAAACCCACGCACCCACCGGTCTGCAAGATCCCACGAAATGGTCGCTCGAGCTCTGCAACCGAACACGCCAAAACCAGATTGAACGAGCTCCATCTCCATTTCCCATGAAATCCCATGGCGCGATTTGGCGGTGGTAGGGTCCATAAACCTACCCGCGCGCATTAACGGTACGGTGGGTGAGCATTCAATGCATGGCGGCAGAGTCTCTGACAACAATGGCGCGCAGCGAATGGTGTGGTGTTTTACTCGACCAAGTGGCGTGACGTGGTGCGGTTGACTATGCAAAGATAGGGTGCACCACAACTGGTGCAATGCGTTACAACAATGTAGCCCGTGGGAGCAACATGTATATATGAACCATGGAAGACACTTCAAACAATGAATCATGCAACAATGAACTTACAACAAACCCATAGAAAACTAGTGTTAAATTCGACAATCAAGTAAATCCCAAAACCATCAAAAGACTCAAATGTGCAAGAATCTAGATGCAAAACATGAAACCAACACTTATCTCCCCGCACAAGCACGAGCTCACTACCATGAGAATCTAAAATCCTGAAGTTGAACTTGCATAACGAGACAAATCAGAACAACCACTCCATGACTCATAAATCAATCAAAGGATTTCGATACTCAATAATTTACAAGAAATCACAACATGAGAACTTAAACAACAGAACAGTCTGAACTCAAACAACAAAACCTTGACGATAAATCACAAATCACAGCACATCTGATATTCTCCCTTCAATGTGCACCAAATGACTGTGCTGTAAGTACTCTGGGGATAGAATCTCTCTCAAAGGGAATGTTGAATGCAGTAACGGATGGGGTAAAACAAGGAAGAATTACAGATTCCAAGAACTCTTGAAAATGGATGAATGGTCTTGGTCTAACACAAATAATTTTCACACATGATATACGACTAGGCTAAAGACAGACTTGAAATGGTGTATAATCAAATGGACTAGCGATACTCAAAAAAGAAAACTTTCCAAACGAGTGAGTTGGATGAATTTTGATTGAAAGATAGTAGTCGTCATGCTAGGCACAAGTGCAAATGACAAGCTTGCCCATTGACATGTAGAGACTGTGTGTTAGCATAGATAAAGGCCTTCCACTGCAAGTTAGAAGAGTTGTGTTTTAACTCCAGAACTCAACCTATGAAGGAGATTAAAGCACAAAGACCTGAATAAATGTTCCCGCACATGTGCCCAAGGCTTGATAAAGTCCAATAAAATCAAACACTAAAATTTCACCCAAAAAAACATAGGAAACATGGAAAGGAGAATCGGAGAGGTATCAGAGTATTCGTAAGATTTTTGTAGTTAATCACTAATGAGAGCATGTTGCCTTTTTTTAGTTGAGGAGGTCCGATACATCTCTCAGAGTCACGTGTCCTATTCCAATATACGAGCATGAACCAAATTTTGTGACATAGAAGGATCCATTTTTTGTGTGTGCAAGATAAATTAATAGATTAGAAATTATCGTTATAATTCCAATATATTGTGTTACATTAAAAATGAATCAATCGGGATGACTATTGTTCAATATTTTATAAAAACAATTTATAGGAATCTTTACAAAGAACCGAGATATTATCTCTCCGGTGGTGAGCTTTTATGCCAACCCTCAACAACTTGCAATATTTATTCCTATTATCTAAATCGGTTCTCGTCCACAAAAATCATGTCTATAATTAGTCAAGATAAAGGACTACAACAAATGGAAGACCAAACTTTTCCAATCCGAACGCCTAAGGGGCTACAACAACTCTTAATTCGATCCTATAAACACCAACAAAAATCCATAACAGACTCGTATAACACTCGAAAACCCGTAGTTAAGAAACCAACCCTCGCTGCACCTCAAGACTATGCCTTTTTACAAGCTTTCAAGAAATCGTGCACCCCTGGACATCCATACCATGCCCAACACTATCCATTCACAACCCACAAAAGAAAAACCAGAGAGAATTGGTTATTTCACTTCAATCACCCTAATTGACCCCTCCAAATACTTCATCAACCAAATCACGTAGCCTCAATCTCCCCATGCATTCAGATCCCAAAACATATAATTTTTGCCACCTAAAACATATAATTTTTGCTACCCAAAACAGTAAAACAAATTACATTTTTGCCGCAAACACCGAAAATTGTCACTTTATGTCCGGATATCACAACACACAAGCACTCAGTAACTAAACACACAAGACTGTAACTAGTATTGTATCTTTTTCATTGCCCCCAACACCACGCAACTAGTATTGCATAAACGCATTAAAAGTTACAGTAATCCCATTAACAGTAATAAGCAACTAAACATGAGCTCGCATGGCACCCATAAACCCGAGACTGGCGCTCATAAACAAGACAAATACACCAACGATTTTAAGCTTGGATTTGTAAAATAAGACGGGTGAAAAAACAAATTTCTTTTGCGTTGAATGGCAAACAACAAACTTTCCATAGTAGTACAAAGTGTTTAAAAACACTAAGGATCATGCTCGAGTGAGAACCCTCTCACCTCGCCTTTTCTTCTCATCTTCGTAGCAGCCGAGCCAATGCCGAGGATGAAGTCACCAAGATTGGAGAAAACGCACACACCCACCGGTCTGCAAGATCCCACGAAATGGTCCCTCGAGCTCTGCAACCGAACCCGCAAAAAACCAGACTGAACGAGCTCCCTCTCCATTTCCCATGAAATGCAATGGCGCGTTTTGGTGGTGGCAGGGTCCATAAACCTGCCCCGCGCGCATTAACGGGTGGTGGGTGAGCATTCAATGCATGGCGGTAGCCCGGACAACAACTGGCGCGGCGAGTGGACAACACTTGGTCCCATGCAAAAAAATGAACTTTTTTGACATCTCCACAAACGCGGATCGTCCACGTGGCGCTGAGGTGGCAGTGCAATGCTGGAGGTCAAGAATTTGGTCCTGCATCCATTGGTGGTGTTTTTACTCGCCCAGGTGGCACTGACGTGGCGCGGTGACTGTGCAAAGATAGGGTGCACCACAACCGGGTCCTCTCCCTAAATATTGCTTTAATTGAAAGAATAGAGCCACTTCCATAAAACATCAAACGGATAACTTTTGCACGGAGAGATATTACTTTAATTTTTTCTCCCTAAATATGAGGAGAAAGAACAGTATATAAACATAAAATGGATAACGTAAACGCACACAAGATATCTGTGCGTAGATTATTTCAAGCTTAGAGCACTTGAAAACCAGAGAAGACTGTCTGACGATAATTTCAATTTGACAACATCAACTACATGCTCCAGTTTAAATTGCGGCCTCCTTCATTCTAAATGTCGGGCGTAATTCAATGTAATTGTTACTGCAGCCCATCGGCCGCCGGTTTCGAACCCGCGATCCGGGGCAGGCCTCGTACTTTGCCCCGAACTTCTTTATTAGCACCGAGGAACCTAAATGCTCTGGGGGCTTTTCTGTCAACTGACTGTAAGCAGGTCACCGGTTCGAATCTTATCCGCGCCCCAAATCCTGCCGTCCGAACGATTTGTGAAGTAAGCAGTATGCCAACTCATAGTTTCAGTCACTTGCGGTGCTTAAATGCTAAGTATCTCTACTTTATTCGGTTGAATGCTTAGTATGCCGCGTTTTAGCTCTTTCAAGTAGAGCTTAAGGGTTTTATTTTGTTGCAGGCAATGGCAGACAATGGAGCAAAAAGTATTGACGAAAATGGTGTATTCATGGGCTTAGGAGGGGATTCGGAGGCGCCTGTAAAGATATGCCAAACTCATACTTTACCCGCTGCTCTTACAATTGGAGAAGCTGTGGCTACATTACAATCTACTATAACAGATTTTAAATCCAGTCCACCTCCCTTTGAAAGCGGGATATTGCGTTTTCAGGTCAGTTATCTAAATAAATTCGTTGCATTAAAATATAATGTTAGTTTTTTTTTCTAAGGGAAAATGTTTGATCACTACAGACTCGGCGGGAAATCATTACGTTTGAAAGGGAAATAAGAACTATATACATTGAAGAGTACTATCTAGGAAAACATAGATTTACTGTGGGAACTCATAAACTTCGGCGAATTTAAAACCTTCATAGACATTTGCATAAGGTGTTCTGGATAGCTTGTGTAAAATGCTTTTTCGAATAGAGCTTTGCCAAATGTCTTCCTGGTTTTATCTTCATTCTAAAATTTCCATACAGTGTTCATGCTTTTCTGGATAAACTATATACGTTTGCAGAAGCTCTTCTGGATAACCCGTGTAAAAGATCTTTTCCCAGAAGAGCTTTAGCAGATGTCTTCCTGGTTATATCTTCATTCTGAAATTTATATGCACTGTCCATGGTAAACACTATAAATTTGCAGAAGATCTTCTGGATAAGTAACTAGTGTAGAAGGTTATTTTCCAGAAGAGCTTTGGCAAATGTGTTCCTGAATATATCTTCATTCTAACATTTATACACATTGCCCATGCTTTTCACTGTTCAGGATAAGCTACATACATTTGCAGAAGTGCTTCAGGATAACCTCTGTAAACGGTTTTTTTCCCAGAAGAGCTTTGGCAAATGTCGTCCTGGTTATATCTTCATTCTATTTTTTTATAGATTGTCCATGCTTTTCTAGATAAACTTTGCAGAAGCTATTCAAGCTTTCATCTGTTCTTTTCAAGTGAGAGACATCTCATCTTCAATAGCTCACTCGAAACATCAGACAGAAGCTTCAATAGATTCTGTGCAGCTGATCCAGGAAAGCTTTGACAATATGCCTTCCTCCTGCTTGAGCCAGAGCAGTGCTGGGATGGGTGACCTCCCAGGAAGTCCCCATGCTTCACCATCATGAGCATTACGTAGATGCAATGAGTGCCAAGTGGATTGTTCATGCACATAACATATGGGCTTTTGTGAACCACTATTCATGAATTATGGGTCAATGTAGATTGACCTGAAACTATGCAGCTTAATCTTGAAATCACATCACAAAATTTGGTGCACTATTGGAAAACTCCACTTGTCAAAATTGATAGAGCTAGGGAATTTGACAATGACTGTTTCATAAGGTAAAACACTTGCTGAATGTTTTGTAAATGGAGTAGCAAGGTAAGTGAACTTGATTGTGGGGGAAACTCCACGGTCAAGAGTGCTTGAGCTGGAGCAGTATTCGGATATGGGAGGCCTCCTAGGAAGTCCCGGTGCTTTACCCTTGTGAGCATCACCTAGATGCGATGAGTGTCAAGTGCACCGTTCATGGTTGTGATAGATGGGTTCTTGTAAATCTTTACTCGTGAAATATGGGTCAATTTAGATTGACTCGAAACTATGCAGCTGAAACCTGAAATCATGTCGGGTAATATATCTTCATGCAAAAGGATTCAGCTAAAATTCATATGCATTTTTGTATCATGCACAGTTACACATATTTTTGTGTGATAATGGAACTAGTCGATCAAACAAAGCCTGGAGAATTTATTTTAAACCCAGGTAACCGTAGGAATAATCTTCTAAACAAGTAGATATAAATTTTACACACTGTTTTTTTCTTAAGGATGCTAAAAGCTACCTCATTCACCCCTATATAAGGTAATAATTTTTTGAGAAATGATGCTAATTATTTAATGTAATTTCTGTAAATTTTGTGAAAATTGAATTCGTAAAATAAACTTGAATGGGCCAAGTAGTTATCCAACTATTACAAAGAAATATTTTCTCAACCAATTGAGCGGAATCTTAATGCATGATTTGTTTTTTTTTTTTTTTTTGATATGGTGAACACCTACGTTGCACGGAAACGGAAACAAATAAGAAACGCGAAACGGCAAATTTCAAAAAAACCTTGGATACGAAACGTTATCGAAATGTTCGTATAATATATATATATATATATATATATATATATATGCATAATACTCATTTTATAATTGTAGACCATAAGAGATAATTGATAAAGCACTCAAAATATTTTGTATTCATTGAAATTTGAACTTCTAAAGAGTCATGACTCATCATTATATAGCTTTTAGGAAGTGTCTTTAGCAAGTCTAGGTAGGTATATTAGGGTTAGGGTTGTTAAATGCAACTTTAATAAAAAAAAAAAGTTTAGATGTTTTAAACTTAAAAAAGTGGTGGAAATGTGCCGTAAAGCACGTTTCCACCACATTTTGGAAACGTTTCTGCTATGAAACGTGACCCCTTGGGGTGTTTCCGTGCTTCGAGGTGAACGCTTTTGACCAGAGCTATGAACCGGAGGGTTGAGGGACCCCACCCTTACAACAACCAAGATATTACAATTAAGCTCAATAATCTGCGGACCACGAGCCGCCACCTCGAACACACAACTGGTGAAACATGAGCCGCCACGCATACACACACCACTAGCGAACCACGAGCTGCCATTCTTGATCCAGCGAAACACGAGCCGCTGCGCAAGCACACACCACCACAGGCGAATCATGAGCCGCCTTACACCTTCTAGTGTAGGTCTTCTCGATCTAGAAACTCCTGCGTGAAAACCAGCCTGCCAACACCACCACCTTGGACATTACCACCCCGAACGGGATCGTGCCTTAGTGGGATTTGAACCTGGGTGGAGCCGGAAACAACCATCCGACTTGACCGCTCCACCCAAACCCCATTGGCTTAATGCATGATTTGTTATGTGCCTTTCTTTTACTAATTTTTACTGCAACCATCGACATTTTTGATAAAGCATCTCATTCTTTGCCCGGTGAACATCTTGAAAATTTTGTTTTTCCGCCCTTAAATTTTTTTTTCAGCTGAATTATCCACTTTCTAAAACCTGTTTAACCTCTAGATTATTTCTTCGAGTCCAAAATCAATTGGGTCTTCAATTTCTAAAACCAGTTTAAGCTCTAGATTATCATTCTTTCATTCTACCAGCTTTCAAAACTGGATCAAACTGGATGCAACCAGACTGTCATTTATCTTATAGAATAGTAGATGTAAAAACTTATTCATCCGACTCACCTAGTCTTCCAATCCTCCACAAAGTTGCCATCATTGTCACAGAGGTTGAATCTTGTTCACCTGTCTTGAGACAACCAATAAATTAAACTCTCTTTACCTGAAGGTATCGTTCTTGAAAAAGAACTGCACTCTTAATTTTAGTCGCTCTCGGTATTTGAACTTGAATGACATTTTTGCACCAAGCTGCTTTGACCTTTCTTCATTTTTCCCTATTTTCAACTTACTAAGTGAACAAATTGCATCTGGGGCGATAAACAAATGTCATGCAATTGTTTGGTTTTATTTTCTGTCATTCTGTTAAATTTTGATAAACAAACATCATAATAGACTTCTGTCTGGACTTCTTTTCAAGTCTAAATAATGCATTTGAACAACTGATATTGCTGCTCTATTTCATGCCTATGAAACAGGGAGTCTTCATTTTAGTGGTCCCTATACTTGCATTTGCAGACTCTCATGATAATAAAACTATAATTCTAAAGTATTAAATCATATGTCAACCTTGGAATTCTGCATCTGTGTTTAACTGCATCCATGTTTAACTTCAAGCCATCACTCCATTTCTGGGAAAATAAACATTGGGCAACTTACTGTAAAATTGACATTGGCTTTGAAATGCATCAGGCATCTTCAATTGGAAAACAACAACATCCCTAATATTGTCAGTTTTTGCTCAGAAGTGTCAGCAAATTTTGGCATGACTCCTGTTTAATTCTGCAAGCAGATGCTTTCAAAAGTTTCAACCAATACACTAATTTTGATCCCTAAATATATAAAATGGTGTTACGGAATGACTTTAATTGTGGACGGACTTTCTTTCCAAAGGTTCTGTACACAAACCTCGAGCAGACAGCATTGTCTCAGTCTCTCAGACTTTGAATCATATATGTTCTTGTTTATGTTTTGACAATGCCTTCTATAATGGTTGTCCTCATTTTGAAATTTCTGCTGACTTTTTATAGTTGTTTAGATGCAAATTCGCAATTTCAAATTTATATGGTCAGTTTGAATGCTCTCAGAGACTACAAAATTTTGTCAGCTTCAATTTTTCTGAAAGACTGTGATTCTGGT
This sequence comes from Taxus wallichiana var. yunnanensis, assembly GCA_018340775.1. Lineage (NCBI taxonomy): Eukaryota > Viridiplantae > Streptophyta > Pinopsida > Cupressales > Taxaceae > Taxus > Taxus wallichiana. The sequence continues at coordinate 696,633,990 of CM031244.1, read as the reverse complement.
TTCCTTCAATCATATTTGGGTTATAATGCATCTTTGCCATTATTGCCTACCTTGCTAGGGCACAAATCTAGCATGAAATGGCTCAACATATACTTTCTGAGTCAATAGCCAGTCTGAAAAAAATACATTTTCTGCATCTTTTTAGCAAACTCTCGCCGAGTTGGCGAGTACTGCAAAATAAAGCCCAAACGAATATTCGTGAGTGTAACTCACCAGACAGAACTCGCCGAATATTGCGAATATTCACCAATATTCAGTGAGTTCGTGCCTAAAACTCGCCATATGCGGAACGTGGAAAAAACACGGAAAAAACGCTGTAAATACACTGTTATTTGTCTTTTAAGGCAATCAAGCACTTCATTTTCAATCACACAGCAATTGAGCATGCATTGCATGAGTTGATCGGATTTTATAGTGAATTTGAAGAATTGCATTTGGAAGTAAGTTTTTTAAAAAAATTCTTCTAAGTTTTCGGAAATTCGTTCTATATTATTTAAATTTTATATATGCATATTGTAATTTAAATGCATTCAATTTAATTGCGAACGATTTTAAATTTTTAATAGTCAGTTGGAGCCGGAGGTAAGTTTTTTTAAAAAAATTCTTATTGCAAATAGTCATTTGGAGCGAGTGGACTGGGCAAGAAGAGGAAATCCCTGCATTCACAGAGGATGAGATTGCTTCTTTTGAGAGGGAAGCTATGGAGGGAGAAGCACTAGTAGGATTGGATGACATCTTTGAAGGTGATGTCAAACATGCAGCAGAGGAGCCACCGCCATCTATTACCAGGTTGGAGCCGCAGTTGCAGCCTTCTAGGAGAAGCGAGGAGACACAATTGAGTGTGGGGACTAGTAGAGGCAATAAACCCTCTCCCCAATATTTCTCTAGAATAGGGAAGAGGAAAATGTAAATTATTGTATATTGTAACTTGCATAGATATGAAATTTATGATGATAATTTTCAATGACAATCATCATAAATTCATAACACTTATTAGCCGGTTGTTGTATTTGCATGATGATGTGATTTTGTATTGTATTTGTATTCAAATTTAATAGAAAACACTTCTCCAACATTTTATAGACTCATTTGATACATTTTGTAGCTATATTTTGCATAAAATTTATGTTTTTAAAAGAAATTTGTGTATTTTTTAAGTTGTCGAATATTCCCGAATATTTGCTGAGTCTTGCCGAGTTTTTGCCGAGTCAATTTTTTTGGGTTTGCCGAATATTTGCTGAATACGAGTATGAGAATATGTCTTTTAATTTCTTCAAATACTGATTATCTGCATGGACAATGGCAGAATCTACTTTGAAACAAGTTCTTCAGATTTTTTTATACTGTTTTGAGTTAGGGCAGAAAAAAGTTTTTCTTTGGTGTTCTCCTCTCAAATATTTAAACACAGTCCCTCTGCAGCATTGAAATCTTGTGACAGGCATGCTATCAATGTATGTTGAGTGTTTTCTGCAATCTCAAAATTATAAAGGTCTGAGCATGGACTGGGTTTTGACGTTGGAAGGCTTTTGTTTTTAAATATCTGTTCTACTTCAAATAGAATCCTTACTTTAATTTTGTGAAGTATTTTCAACTAGATTTAAACGATTAAGACAATTATACAGTTATTCTCTGAGATGCAAGCCCTTGAAAGGGCCTTCAAATCTTTGTGTGCATCCATACTTGGCACTCCCACTTTCCTTTTTATATATCAAAAGACTTCATATGCTTGATCCTGACCCATGAGCGGTATTCTCCACTAGCATATTGGTTTAGAGCATGCCTTCAAATATTTATCATAAGATCGTGCATATGTACAATATGTTTGATCATTTAATAGGTTAACACCTTGCCTTAGCATCCTTGCATACCATACTTCCCGAGCATTTGATATTGGTCTATTGACCATTAACATGTTAAGTGATAAATTCCTAACAAACAAGAGTTAACTCTTCATATTTGCTATATGTTTAGTCAGTCCATCCATTTCCAGTCAAGTTTTCTATAAATTTCACACAAGGCTATTGTTATTTTATTTTCATACTTTCATCACTTTTAAGCACTAAAAATGGATATGTTTTAAAGAAAATCTTGTTTGGACTTCTTCCTTGCTTTTGCTAGAGCTAAATCTATGCAGAGTCTCAATGATAAACTTGTGTGAGTCAGAGTTAAGCTGTATATGTTTACTGTTTATTGGTTTTAAACACGTATTGAGGCAATGCACAGTTGATGCCTTTCTTATGTTACTTTGATTCTCTTGAAATACACTAGAGAGGATTGATGTAATAATTTAAACTTCCTACCTAATAGTTAGATTTCATTCCTTGTAATGTATTTTAGGTACCTCTTCCACAAGACATAAAGGCTTTAGATTGGCTTCAGTGTCAGCCTCAATCGTGTAGATTATATCCACGTTGTTATTTTGCTCCAAAAAGTTATGAAGGGAGTATTGTTGAGTCACCGTCAACAGATGGACTTGATAAATACATGGATCAACTGCATACGAACATTGTAAGAGGCGTGGCAGGTGTTGGATCAGCAATTCTCTTTAATAATTTCCACCATTCCTCCATCAAAGACTGGAAGGCTATAAGGAGGTCATATCTATTATCATTTCGTTACCAATTGCATTTTTAATGCAAATATAACTTTTGACATACTTCATGCTGTCATTTGTGCACTTCCAGTATTCAAAAGATAATGCGAGAAAGTTATACTGATTGTTTTTATGTATACATACAGAAAATTTGAAGATGCTTGGGTTGCATTAGAAATTTTGTGCGCAGTTAATGAAAATTCTGAATTTGTTTTCCTTTAGTACTAAACGGTTATGCTAAAAAGATCTAGAATATATGAAAACAGCAGAAATAGGTAAAAGCTCACATCATACTCAAAGAAACTGAAATATATAGTTATGGTACATTCAACATATATAACCTCAAACTAAGAGTGAGGTTTAACATAAAGTTAACTGAACTGATTGATCTACATGCCAACATATTGCATTGCCATGCATAGCTCAAGTTAGCTAAATCTAAAGTATGCATCTTCACAATTCACATGGATGACTGAAATGGACTAAGTCTAAATCAAATCAAATCTGTCTGACAGTGGGGTTCCATGGAGGGGGCTGCTTCTCCTATATTTGCTGTGCGTGTTCCCCCTGAAATTATAGTACAACTGCCAAAAGTAGAATCATTGGAGAAAAATGTGGAGCAGCCATTTTGAAGGATGAAAGAATTAAGCTGCTACTGGCCATTGGGGGCAAGAAGCTCACACTGCCCGCTCAGAAAATTTGTTAAGTGTTTTTGCCAAATGGCAGCATTATCTTTGTTAAATGTTTCTAAATTTGATTTCGTAAAATATGAGCTAGCTGTTTACTAAAAGAGCTGTATTAAAAGCCATAGAAGACTAAACAATATTGCTTCCCACGGGACCATTTTCTGCAGCTAGCTCCTAAATTTCCTCAGCAGTGACAGGTTAATTTGTTTCTCTATCCCTCCTCCATGGGACAACTAGGTGACTGCACTCTTGCCTGGAATACAAGTTCTTTTATTTGGGCAATTGCATGATTACTTGCAACTAATCTTGCCTCATGTTTGCTGTTTGTCAGGTGCTCTCATAGCAGCTGGTATATAAAATTGATTTCTAACATTTCTAGTAATAAAGATATTTTAGAGTTGGTTGGAGCCATTAATTAGCGGATCATTATTCCCAATTAGGTGATGACAATTAACGTCAAATGGTGCCCATTGAGGATTACTCCAGTGGGTTCGGTGATTGCATACTCCAATTTTCACCTTTAAGGGTTTAGGAAGAGTACTTTTTATCATTTTCCCTTATAGCGATTGAGTATGTGTATACCTTTTTATCATTTTCCCTTGTAGTGACTTAATATGTGTATTCCATATCATGCTAACCCTTATAAATAGTTTGGTAGGTTTGAGAAGGGAAGGTTCAGGAAAAGTTTTGGAAACTAAGGAACATATAAGTTTTAAGAAGTACAAATGTTGAGAACAATTGTAAAATGAAATTTTATGAAAAAGATAAATGTCATATAAAATAGCTATTCTCAATTTTTATAAGTTAAGGAATCATATATGTGTTTAGTTTATAATGTAACAAGTTATTGACCTAAGTTTGGGCTAAATATTTAGGGACTTGTTGTGGGGTGGGTCCTTGCCCATGCCTTTTTAATAAAAGCTTCTGTTAGGGCCAGCCCCGATTTTTTCCTTTGATTTCCATTTCAAAAAGGCTAGGTTCAGGGTTTGGCACAAATCAGTTCAATCAACCAAAAAGTTGCGGTTTTCCGAGACCGGTCTTACTGAACCTAGGGTTGCATAATACCCCTCTACTTCTTCAACTGCTTTTTTTGAGCCATGTGTTAAAGAATGGAGTATGGCCTCTAGATATTGATTACAACCTAAAAGTCATCCAATTTCTGAATCATCAAAACTTTTCTGTAGGATGTCTGGTTTGAATCGTGACCACTTGCTGTAGTGATATTGATACCTATCCCAGATTGTGACATCTTTGATTTTTAGACCTTTGTAAATTCTTTGCAGCTTTATCATTTAGAAATTACTTTCCCCTTCCTAGGATGATAAGTTTGTAATATCTTTACGGGACTAAATACATTTATTGCATGCTTGATTTTCCTTGATCATACAAATTTTCTGCATGACTTCTTGTAGAATGTAACTCTTTCGTTCATGTAATATAATATTTTTGGTATTATCTTGTTTTGTTTATGTTGTACAAGCTAGCTTATGTCAAGAAATAAGCATTACATATTGCTCTTTGACAGGTTTCTTTCAGTGGATTCTCCTCTCATAAGAGTTTATGGATCCATTCGCTTCAGTTCTGAAACAGAGCCGTCAGTTGAGTGGTTGGGATTTGGTTCCTTCTACTTTGTTGTTCCACAGGTGAAGGCAATAGTTCTCATACTAAGCTTTTCCAAATGTACTTACTAATTATTGTATGCTGTTTCAGTAATTTCATTTTTCTTTTCTACATATCAATTTATAAATCACTCCTTTTCTGCTTCAATTCAAATGATTTTGACTAATGTACATAGTGGAGACATGAACAGATTGAATTGGATGAGTTTGAGAACTATTCTGTTCTAGCAGCAACGATTGCGTGGGACCATTCTCTCTTACGGACCTTCAAAGAATCAATTTACGTGCTTGAATTGTCTTTGCAGGAGGTGTGCAGTTGGTAAACCTTTTCTATCTGCTCTGAATTTTATTTTCTGTGCATGCTTTCTTCTGTCAGCCCTTTGTATTTGACTGTTTTGCTTCCAAGCTCTTGATATTTAACTTATGCGTCTTCATAAACATAATTTCTATCCAAGGTCTCTTGTCAAGTGATGGAAACTGGAAAGAGGCTTCATTTATCAGTGATTAAAAAGTATCATGTCCCAAATGAGTTCTTCTGGGAAGCTGCTATTCAGGAATTATCAAAGATGACTGACTCAAGTGTTTCAAAGGTAATAATGTCTATTTTTACAAATTATTACTTTTGTGGAAGTCCACCTTGTGTGTTTTAAGTCATCTCAAGATGACCTTCATGAGTAATCATTACCCTAATGACATGTTTTCTCATTTATTTTTGATAACAATCACAAGGCAAGAGGACCCACATAGCACACAAGCACCTTAAAGCACAAGCATTTGATGACATGAAAGGTCTTGCAAAAGTAAGCAGTTGGATTCCAAGAAAGTTAAAGCTAAAACTGTTATTAACACTTTCCCAGTATATGAAAAGATGCATCTATTTATTTTCTTCATTAAAACTACCTCAGCAATTCAACTGTACAACATGTTAGTGTTGATAGACTTGAGCCAATGTTATAAGGGAAAGGAATTCAGAGTCTTGGAAAAGGTTTTAATTGTATGTAGGTGAATGGGGTATATACTTCTATAGAGTTAATATAACTTTTATTTGGCAACTCTGAAGAGCCTTGCTAATGAAATACTTCTATAAGTTAGATTTTTGAGATTTTTTCCACAAGATCTCTTAATCAAAACATATATCTGGATACAAACGTGTTCAATCCGCTTTTGTGCCGATGTTATGGGTACAACTTCTAGACCCCTCTTCAGGGACAAATTATATCATGTTATTGCACAAAAAGTTGAAATATTTTATCAGCTATAGATCCTAACTTCATGAATTAATTCAGCTATGTATTTCAATGAATCATAAACAGGGACAAATTTACAGGATAACAGGCTTATGAGGGTGTTTCTAACTTTCTAACATATCAAAGTATGTTATCGGATTCGCTTGCAATACATGCAAGATATGGGTTTGATTCATCTCGGATACATATTTGGGAGCAATATGGCGGTGGGTATAGCCAGGGTCCTGCAGCAGACATGCGGATACACCTGAATTTTTCCAGGGACAAATCCGGGCGTATCCATAGTTCTACTGTGGTACCCTGACTGTATCCAGGGCAAACTGGTCCTCAATAACGTTTTTTTTTTTCTGTTCTAACTTAAAAAAAAGTCAATTATGGATTTGAAAACACAATAAAAAATTAAACAGAGTTTAGGGAAACCCTAAAAGTGATGGTATGAATTATCTTATTTTCATAGGTCGAAAAGTTGAATGCTAAGAATGAGTAGAGCTTCTCAAACAACATATTAACTATGATAAATCAGCATAATTAATAGACCATTCCTAGGTTACGCGAGCCATCGGCCTAGGCTTGGTTGTTGTTTGATGTGAACACGGTGATTGCACAATTTGCGTGGAGTAAATATAGAAAAACCCTAACATTAGTTTACTGACATTTGGTCACAATCTTTACTTTTTTTTGTAAATCTTCAAGTACACATGATTCTTAATTAAGCTTCCACAATACGTGTACAAGACAGGAATAATGCGTAGTTAATGTTCCAAATTGGCTGGGAAGGTAAATACACAGGTTTGGGAAGGCATTTCATGAATATGACATCAGAGATCTGTCCCCTGAATCTGAACTTGGAAACACACAACCGGAGCCAAGGTGACTGCTGCCCACAAATATGCATTTGATTGGTATCTGTTGTCGGTACCACCCTGACATTCCTAGCGGGTTACTGTTAGCTAAAATCTGAATTAACTACCGTGCCTGCTTGCTTCTGCTCTTCTGTTTCCTCACTCCAATTTGCACACTGTGATTTGCAAATATGCAAATGAATAAAGAAAGTATTGGGGACCTACACTAGGGTTAGTGACTAGTGTGAATTAACTAATTGTTTACTTGGCAGGCACTACAATGATAACAAAGATGTTTATAATGAAAAAACCTGTAGAACAGAAACATGCCTCACATTTATTCACCATTTGCTCATGTGATAAGGATGTGCTTGATATATGTTAGATGCCTCAAATGAGTAACCTCACGTGCCTTAATATGGAGAACTGAATTGAAGTTAGGATCTTATTGAACACACCGACTTCCAACGGCTAGATCTAGGAAAGGTGGACAAAAGGAAATAGGAGGGTGCAACTTTAAAGTGGACCAATCAAGGGGTAGAAGATCGCCGGGGTGCTCTTGACATGGGGCTAATAATGCATGAGATTAAGGGAACTGAATGGGAATGTAGGAAAGGGCAAGAAGCTATTGGGAGTTGTTAAGTACACATCAATAACACTTAATTTTGACCAATAATCGACATACATACAAGTACACTAAGCATAGATAAAATAACACTAGACAAATGCTGCGGACCCTTTTAGGTGTCTACATTCTGCTCCAATTTGAGGTGTGTGCTTAGCCACACAGCAAGCTGTGTGAGCACACATTTCAAAGCAGAGAAATGATATATTGAGAGCCATCATATCGTGGAACCAATCCTCAAAGCCATTTGTCTTATTTGCACAAACATGGGTAGGTATAAAATAATAATAAACACTGACACCTAAATATAATACGTCCTTAGGCCCCAAGATGATAGGTACATCATACTGTTGAAGGAGATAGAAGGATGGAGTGAAGTGTGAACATGGGCATATGTCAGGAAAAGGGCCCCCAATTCTGAACAAAAATCGATTAATGAAATTGAAGTTATAACCCCATACGTCAGGCAAAAGGGCTTCCAATTCTTCTGGAAAGCTGAGGTCCCAACTCACTGGATAAGGTAGAAATTGAAGTTAGAACCCCTATATTAGGTAACGGGCCTCCAATTCCACCATGCTGGATATGATAATGCACGTGCCCCTTTGGCCTTAGTATGATAGGTCTGTCCTACCATCAAATGAAAATGGCTCTGAAAATAATGAGAAAGATATGTGCATCCCTTTTGAGATTGATGAACATGTGAAGCTCATATCTCAAAAGAAAGAGATTCGATGTAACATGTGTAATATGGCATATAAGATCATTGATTAGTGTAACATGCAAAGGTATAGCATTGAAGGAATAGGCATATTAAATATTCTGGCCAATGCGGGCTCAAGATATAAGCAAAGTGGAACATCATTGTAACATTGAACATGACCATAACAAGATATAATGTTAATTTGTCATATCTTTGGTCATGGCACATTTAGAGATATTGCAATTCAAGCATGTGGAAAGTAAATAATTTTTCCCCAATAAATGCATGATATTGATCATGACAATCCAGGAAATATAAACAATCTTTTACATGGTAAGGATCACAGTTCAAAAAATCATTATCCGCAGGCCAAATTTTGACTCGGAAATTGGGAATCAGCAATTTCTCGGCATTAATCGGCAACTTTATCGCTACTTTAAAAAACATTTAAATTCATAAAATAAACTTAAATTAAATGTAAAACATTGTTAAAAACTTAAATGGCATGAGAAGTGAATCTATAGAATGCCATAGGCCCATAAGTATATTTTGAAAAGACTGCCCACACCTCATGAAATCATACAACTGTCATAGATTGTAGAAGCTAAACTTCATGACCGGGAGTAGTGTGAAACTTATCAATTATGAATCCACTTTTCTCTAACAAGCCAGCAGATCACAAGAGAAAACTGGGCAATAACTAAAACCCAAACCTCACTACCTGGAGTAGTGTGAAACTTATCAATTACAAATCTGCTTTTCTCTAACTAGCCAGCAGATCACAACCTTATGTGAACCAAAAGCTTAACTGCATATGAGCAGAATCGCAGATCACCAGACCATACCCACGAATCACGATTATGCTAACAAAACCGCACTATTATTGAAAGTTGAAACAACAGTAGATGAACTTGGCAATGAAAATAAAAAAAAACGAATTAGTATAAACCTGCTCCTCCTGCTTGAAACCCTAACAAAACATGTATGATAACCGTGCAAGAGAAAATCACTACAAAACAATTGAAATGGCCATTTTTTTTTTTCTGTTTGACGCTTTATACGACGCTTTATACCTACAGCCGATTTTCACGATTCTCCCTAGCTTTACTCGCGAGAAATCGCCTATTAATCGGGAGGACAAAATCACGATTTTTCAAAGATTAATCGTTTTCACTATTATTGAAAGCAATTTTGAAACAAATGTAAGATGAACTTGGCAAAAAATAAAAAAAAAACGAATTAGTATAAACCTGCTCCTCCTGCTTGAAACCCTAACAAAACATGTATGAAATTTCTTTAAAAAGAAAATCAACTACAAAACAATTATTAAATGGCCCATAAAATGTTGGAGAAGTTTTTCTGTTTGGACGCTACAATATCCTATCAGCCGAATTTTCAACGATATTCTCACCTAGCTTTACGCTCCGCCAGAAATCGCCTATTAATCGGGAGGACAAAAATCACGATTTTTTCAAAGATTAATCGTGTTTCACCTCCAAAGATGTCATCAGGTCCAATATCTGCATTAGTGCTTCTCCCTCCATAAATCGCAATTTATCGCCAATAAATAGGGTTTTCCTCTTCTTGCCCGGAGCCACTCACGGTATGGATCATGGCAATCAATGAGCTCCATGATATAATAAATAATTATAATAAGTAAGTACATCAATCGTGATTAGGTATAAGCATTTGCATCATACTAATCAAAGCTCATGATTCATGGAAACATAGCATGTAATAATGAAATGGATTTTATAAATGAAAGCATCATATATCAATACTTGGGACATGGAAAGATAATAACTCTAGATATGAAAGCATGGAAATCCATACATCATAGGCAAATTTTTTTTTAATTCACCAAAAGTAGATAAAATAATGCTGATATTATAGAGTTTTCGTAGTTTGTGGCAAGCATACGGAGTATCAAACAAATGAATCAATGAATAACATATGCAAAATGAAGAAAGCAATGTGTATTATAACACAAAACAATATACTAAAAGGAACATTAAAAATAGAAAAAAAGCAACAAACGTATAGGATGGAAACGAAGATGTAATCATCTTTTTAAGTAAAAGTATAAAACTATGAGAATCATGATACATAAAGATAAGCAACTACATAGAGCATGTTGGTGAAGTTTCACATTACACGTTAGCACTTAAGTTTCCTTAGGCTAGTATTGGCAAAATAATTTGTCACATGGGCAAATCAAGGGCTTGAAGAAAGCAATGTGGACCGAACACCTATACTGCTTGAATGGGGCAGCTCCAGTTTATTGAGAATCAGGAAATATATGTACACTAATCTAACTATTCAAAATAATTTGTCACATGGGTCAAGGGCTTTCAACAAGCAGTGTGGGACCGGGATCAGCTCCATTTATGAAAACGGGGTACACTAATCTAACTATTCGGGGTTGGTCGTTCGATCGGGGGGATCACACGGGGTTCCCTACACCCGTGGCAAAATGCTTGTAGATACTACAAGGGAGGAAATAGCTTGAGAGAGAGGTGTGAAGAGAATAGTGAGGAGGGTTTTGCACAATAAATAACACATAAGAGTTTATTGCTTAAAACTAGAATACATCCATAATTTCAATGAGAAGACACCATTAACATAGAACAAGGAACAAGACACAAGAAGCACAAAGTCTCATTGCATTATGTTGCACAAGATTACAATGCTCATGGAGTGTTGTTGAGAAGGAGAGGAATGCATTAGACTAGAAAATGGAAGAAATCAACTACTTTGTCTCTAGAGAGAAAATGAGAGCTAGAAAACAAGAATAACCATCCTCTTGAAGTGAGGAGGTCACCTCAATTTATAGCTTTACATGACAACTCTTCCTCTACCCCCACATGACCTTTCAAGTTCTTATTCCACTTGTGACTTTTCATCTTCCTTAGAAGTGAGGAAATAAGTCCCCTTTTATAAATCAAAAGGGACTTTTACAATGCAACATTAGAGAGTCACTTAAGTGAAAAAGACAAAATTTCATGATTACATACAATGAGGAATTAGAAAGGGGGAGAGAAGAAAGAGAGAGAGAGAGAGAAGAAGAAGAAGAAGGGAGTTGATTAACTGTTTGATGAAGAAGCCTCCTCTTGATGAAGAATCAACTCCAATTGGCTTCCGGAAGATCTCTCGATGATGAAGCTTTGACCCTTGATCATCTTACCGAACTGGCAACTGCAAATGAAACTTTCTTAGCTTTTAGGATGTTCACATGCTCCAATGTGCTGAGCCAAGTCCCAAGGATGACATTGAGCTTTCTGCATTGATTAAACCATTTCTCATGATTCCTTGCAGTATTAGAGATGGAACCTCTAATCTCCGCAAGGGATTCCAGAGTGTCACCATTGAAGGAAAGAGGATCACCAATCTTTTCTGAACCAATTCTTGAAATGAATTGAAGATCCTTCAAGAAGTATTCTCATTGAGGGAAGGAGTACCAAGCTCCTGCATGCTTGTGCCAAGATCCTCCGAATTCTTGATGCATTTTCTTCACAAGAATCCAAATCAACAATGGCCTCTTTTAGAGCATCACACCTCCAGGTTATGGTACGGGACCAAATGGGAGACAAGTTCTCGAGGTAGATGAAAACACATTTGAGCTTACTAAGGCATAAGAATAAAGATTATTCATCTCCATCACCAATGAGAGAGCAATTTCCTAAAGGACCTTCTCTTTCTTGATCTCTACTCTAGTTTTCTTGATCTTTAACTCTATTGCCAAGAGGAATGTGAACAAAGAGATAATCTCGGGGAAGAGAGCATTCCCTTTTTCCATGATCATGCTCACCCATTGGTCACTTGCCCTTCCTTGCACTGTGAACACTTGAGCTTGTTTGAGGGATTGAGGATTGAAGCTGCAAATGGGAGAGATTGCTTCAATCGGAGGCAAGGATGATGAACCCGGTTCAAGAAATGATTGTACATATGAAGACAAAGTCCTCACATGCTCCTCCAATTGATCAATGGTTTGCTTATATTCCTCATTCCATGCAAGGATCCGAGTTGAAGACTCCTTGAACAAGTGAGCATCACCTTCATGTGTGGCTTGTCCCAAAGATACTCTTGTCATTACATAGTCATCGAGTGTCATTTCCTCCACAAGTTTGATGACCTTTAAACGTGCAACCTCTACAAATTGAGCTCCAGAAGCCTCAATGAAGAACCTAGAGGTTGTTTGTGCCTTCCTATTTCTCTTTGTCTTGATGTACTTCGAGATGGCCTCGAAGTTGGGTGCCACACTTTGTCCGTCACTGTTCTTGATTCCTCTCCAAGCAAGTCATTGATCCATGAGAAGGGCTCAAAAGGAGTGAAAGAGATCAGACACCTCGGATGCTTGGTAGGAAACCAAAACATGACTAGGATGGGCTGATTCAACCACCTCTCGTAGGGATAATTGGATCCATTAGATGCTCAGGGGACTATGAAGGACCTATCTCACCTTGCTCAAGCTGCTCAACATGAGAATCCTCTCTGACTTTGGATCTCTTATACACCTCCACTAAGGAGATGTTTCATCAACCTCTATGAGTTTCCTCTTTCTGGAATGAGATGATCCTGTACCTCCATCGGATGCTTCGTGAGATGGGGAGAGAGAAGATTTCCTAGGCAAGGAAACTATTATACCCTTTTCAATGCAAGCTGCCCTCCTCTTGTACCACTTTTTGGACCGTTGGATCACATGCATTGTTCTCTCTTTGATATCACCTCTGTCTCGTGATATGCCATGGGATGGGAGAGAGAGGTGAAGATTGCACCGCTTCATACTCAGGATCAAACAGTCTGAATCATCATTAGGCACACTTTGAACAAACCAATCAAACTCAAAAGAGCTCATTTGTTCAACTAACATCCTCATATAGTCCCTTTTTTTGACTTCCAGGTCATCAACACAATTAACCTAGAAGTCTTCAATTTGAGGAATGTGGTGCAAGCCGGGTAGAACAAAGGAGTCATGATCCGTTCTGAGATCGAAGTTAGATCTAGCCACATAGGAATGCATATTGAAAGAGACCATGGATGTTTCAATGTTTGAGGCATCACTCACATTCTTGCAAGAATATATACCCAATGAAAGTGGAAATGAGACACCTTTCTTTTTCGCAGCCTTACACATGGTATGAACAAGATGAAGTTGTCTACACAATTCAATCAGGATGATCTTGTTTCTCGGGTATCTTGGCAATCTCAAAGGAGCGCAATCAAAACCACATACCCAAAGATAGGTGAAAGTTTGGAACTGTATGAAGAAGCTCCCGTACTTTTGGATCAGCTCATCTACCTCGGGTGAAATCCTCTGCTCCGGGTCTCCTTCCATCATCTTGATGAGATACATTGTGAACGCATCATTCACTCTTGAGAAATGTGCATTGCTTTCACGGAAGGTGAGTTGCCGATACTTCTCGAATGCGGGTGCCTTCGCAGAACATTATGGGCCAGTGAAAGACCTTGGAAGGGTCTTGTGAATGCAAGAGCATACACCAAATAAGAAGTCATGGTGAACTTCTTAGAGGTGAAGAATTGCTCCAACTGCCTGTGGATGTTATCACTGATGATCTGTCCCTAGTCAATCATTTTCTCTCCTTCAGTGAGAATCGGGATGAATTGGGCCATCCAGTCTTGAAAGTATCTTGTGCTCTCTTCACCCATCACTCTACTCAGAAGCACAATTGTATTTGAGTATGCTTCATGGTGACTTGTAAATGCAAGAGTATACACAAAAAAATTAGTCACGATGACTTGTTAGAGGTGAAGAATTGCTCCAACCGCATGTGGATGTTATCACCGATGATCCGCCCCTAGTCAATCATTTGCTCTCCTTCAGTGAGAATTAGGATGAATTGGGCCATCCAGTCTTGAAAGTCTCTTGTGCTCTCTTCACCCATCACTCTACTCAGAAGCACAATTGCATCCAAGTATGCTTCATGAAATTCATTCGTGATAGGGTCTTGGGCATGCGAGAGGGTTTTCTTCCTTGTTTGAGCCATGAGCCCACCACTACTCCTTAAAGATAGGACTCGAGTCTTGGACCACTCCTGTGATGCATCCTCCCTTGAGATGATTACCATGTGATTCCGGGTGGGAATTTGTAGACTTTGAGAAATCCCCTTTGGTGTTAAGACCGCCAGGAGAGAGTTGTCCTCCGTAGTGATAGTTCTTGTGGCAGTGTTATAGTGTCTCTCACAGGCTAAGACAAGCTGAGTACTTTGAATAGAGAGGGGGTGTCCTCCTGTTCTGAAGAGTCCTCCAAAGTGAAAATCTTGTCCTCAACAGCCCTCTTAGTTCTTTCATCATTTGTGCTCTTAGATCTTCCAGTCCAGATGTGCAACATCATTGTCACCCACATGTGGATATTCAGTGCTCAAGGTGGAAATGGGCTCAAATCTAGTGAATTTTATCTTCATGATGCTTGGAATGGTGTTAGAATGATATGAAGAAGGTTTGGTGAAAATTTCAAGTCAATCCGAGCACAATCTATTTTTAGCAGGTTGCAAGACAAGGTCTATTTTTAGCAGTTTTTTTCCAATTTTCAATTTCTCAGATTTCTTGTCCTTTGAACATGGGGAATTGAATTATGAAGTTTGCATTATTCATTTTGATGACCCTTACCACTTTTAGAATGCTTCTGGTTCAGACTTACTATAAATAGTAAGTTGAGCTATAGAGGTCGGATTGAAATTTTTTCACTTCCACCGGCTTAGGAATTTGGCATTGAGGTGTTTTGCAAAATTTCAACTGATTTGGCTCGAGGAATGAATGGGAAATTAAAAAAATCATATGGAGGTTGCTGTAGGTTATCAATGGCTGCTGCAACTGATTCAGGGCATCAATGGTACTGGTTTTTGTTTCCTTCTTTTAGTTTTTGATAGCAAAAGGGGTTGTGCAAGTTCCAGGTGCAAAAATGGAGGTTTGTGAGAGGTATGCAAGCTTCTTTGTCTTCTTCAATGGTGGATGCTGCAAATTTTGGCAGCATAACAATAAGGGAGCACGTGAGGGGGTTTAAAATGACTAGCAATGGCTAAGGACAGCCTTTATACCATCCCCCTTCATTTCCCCTCTTAAAACCTAGTTAACTCACCCTAAACCCAACTTAGGTCAATCCAACCCAAGTGAAACCACATGCTCAGGTTTGTCCCCTAAAAATAGGGGACAAAGGGACATGGAGACACCAGCAAGCTGATGAGAATGCGCCATGGGTGAGGGAAACATGAGAGAGGGGCATGTAAAACTGAGTTTGTGAGGATCTCCTAGTGCACAAATCATGAATTTCAAGTGACGGAAGGAAAGGGCTTATGGGCGAGTGCACTTTTGTGTCCCCCATGTCCCTTTGGGAAGGGGACAAGGGACATCCACCCCTCAAAAATGTTGCATGGGGTCTACCATCACGAGAAAGGGGCTAGAAACGAAAGAGAGCGAATGGATAGCATGACCTAGGCATCAAGTAGCAAGTTGTAAGTGACGGGAAGTGGAGCTCTCAAAAATGTGTTCCTCCTACTCCACCGTATGCATTTGTTCTCAAAAGTTTCTGTATTCATATATCACTCTCAACTCTTATTCTGTATTCATATCACAACAAGAAGTTGGTTTGTAATCAGATTAGTTATAAAAATGTCAAATCATCAAACTGTATTCTTAATTGGTCTATGACTGAAATCAATTGTTTATGTGCAGATTTTAAGAACTTTGCTTGTGCGCGTACATTTCATAGAGTTGTCCAATTGCAAACTTAAGAAATGGAAATGAAAAATTGAATGTGTAACATAGAATAGAGAAGCATTAAACAAGCACACAAGTTATTGACCCAAGATTTGCTTTGGAGAAGCCCAGTGTGGGTGAAAACTCCAGCAAGTGGGATTTACCACTTCCTACAACTTGCAGCAATCAGTGATCTCAACTCTAGATGATTGCAAAGCATGCCGTTTACATGTATTTAACTCACAAATTATTTCGACACAGAATTTTGGGTAAAATCTAAGAGAAAACAACAAAACAAAAGAAAAGTCGTCGGGATGTTTGGATGTCCCCAAAAACAGAAAAAAAAGAGGGGGACGTCTTGGAGACACCCCCTTCAAAACCCATGCACAAGAAACGTGGGGGAGGGAGGGTTGGGGGTTGGGGGCATTTCCCTTCCATTCCGCTGTTCCCATAACATCCCCGATGTCCGGGATGTCTGTTTTTTGGGGGCCATGTCCCCACATAACACTTAGTATTTAATTTAAAAGGATTATTGATATGATGAATACAGTGTGCAGGGCTTGTCAATTATCTATCATTGTCACTATATTAACATTCTGTCTTGGCACCCCACATGATTTGGTATTCTTGTGTACCTTGCATTCTTTAGTAATATAGCTTCCTTCACTGTAAGGTGGTTTATGTTTTTTTCAATGTATTAGCAGTCTAATATATACGACAATATTAATGTCGCAATATGAATTAAAACCAAGTGCAATAACGTGATTACAAACAGTTGTCATGGAAAAGATAGTTTCTAAAATGATTTTTATGGTTTTTTTTTACCCTCATGGTGTCTCAGTCTTCTCCCACATTCTTTTCCTTTCATTGTTTTTTCAATATTCTTTGATAAACTTTAATTGTTACGTTAAGTTCTTAATTATTTATCTTAAATAAAGAATGAGCAAAATAAAATTTAATCATACCACTAATTATTTGCATTGCGAACCTAACTACATTAGTTATTGTGCAATTTTATTTCAGTTTAAACACAAATAATATGACCATCCATTCCAACTCAGGCCCCAACAACAGAACTATTTCAGCTAAACCTTCCAACTTCAGTTTGACGGTAAGACTAACCGATAGGACTAGCGGCAATTTGGCTTTGTTAATAGAAGCTCTTTTATTTTGTTGATATAATAGGCTGTCATTTGGGAAATTATACATAATGGTTTTTGCAGTTGCATTTCTGCCTTTTGTTTACCTGTTGACTTAAGCTTGTTTCTTTAGTAAAGGAATGCTTTACTTAAATTACCTATAATAAAATTAAAGTAATGCGAGTTCAAGCTTAAATAATTTCAAATTCGTTATATTACTCTCAGCATGCACATTTTGTGTGGTCAGTTTGAGGCCTTGCTTGAGCCTTGTAAACAGCTACAACAGTTTCCCAATGTCAATGCTTTATGGGCATTTCTTATCATAGAGGAGTGTTGTCGACTTGGTATAACGGTATGTAACAACTTAAAATGCCTTTGTTCTTTCTGAATTTCACTTAATTGTCTACATGTTATTATCTGGGCTGATTCACTTTTCTTTTCCAGTACTTTTGCATAGCACCAGGATCGAGATCATCTGCACTTGCAGTGGCTGCTGCACAAAATTCTCATGCCTCATGCATTTCATGTATTGATGAACGTTCTCTTGCATTCCATGCTTTGGGATATGCAAGGGGATCACATAAACCGGCAGCGGTCATTACATCATCTGGAACAGCTATTTCAAACCTCCTCCCTGCTGTAAGCAGTTGAGCTTTCACTCCATTACAAGCAATTAGTGAACAGAAAACATATAATTTGAGATTATGACTCTAGTTATTCAAATTGGCATGATTTTGATTGTAAATTCATCTCACGGGCTTTCCATGTATTGGGAGTTTATCTTGTACATATACATACATACATGAAATCAATTTTATGTCTGTATTGGTTGATCCCATTCCTATTATATCTTCAAGTTGCTGCTACTGCCAGTGCACCACGAGGGCCATTTTGGAATGCTAGAATTCCAGTTGGACACCCACATGTATTTTTTGTTTGTTTGGAAGTTCCTAATTCTTAATCATGAAAGTTTGAAACTAATAGATTATTACGCACTGATAAATTTTTAGTGGTAGAAAATGCGAGTAATAGAGTACATTTGAGTTAATCCATATGTTTATGTACTTTATAAACTATATTGAATAATTTAACACTTAGGTGCATTCAATACTTATCCTTTTGCCTATTTTTAATCAAAGGAAAGAATAATGGAGATCATTGTATAGGCTCACTGTCACACTATTAGTACACCCATATGTAACCCATATATGTAAAGGGTGCTATATATAGATGGGGCGGGGACCCCAGCCAACAGCTCATTCTGGCGACCAACGGCCATATATCTAGCTAGGCACCCTATAGACAGATATGGGGATGAGGGCCGGATCTTTTTGATTTGGGCCTACATATAGATATAGATGGGGGTTGAAGAAGGGGAGGAGGGCAAGGGTCTTGTCCAGAAAATCATTGAGTAGGCTCACTGTCACACTATTAGTATTAGTACATGTTGATTAATGTTTGTAATGTAAAGCTATGAGTACACACCAATTAATATTTGTAATAATTACAGATAGTGATGTAAAATGACAGGGAAGCTCTTTCCGAAAACTTTTCCTTTTAGCATGTCATTCCCCCATTTGTTTGTCAAATTTTGACACAGCGTTTCCTTGTGTGTCTTACACGTGCATTGTCTCAGCTTTCTCGTGTGTCAAATTTTGATATTGCGTTTCATTCATCATTTGAAATTAAGGGAAGCACTGATACTTTCCATCCTTTGCATTCATGTAATTTATTGTTTTTAAAGAAGTTGTGATTTACAGTGACATTTTCATTTTGCTATCTTGCAAATATAGAAAACCTAATAATGGTACTGTGCAACCAAAATTGCACTTTTTTATTTTGCTTGATAAAAGAGGGTTTTACAAGGTCCCCCAACTGAAAAGAGTAAGTTGAAGACGGACCAAATTAAAGGTCCCGAATTTGCAAAACCAATCATATCATATAGTCTTAGGCATAAATGAGGTCTTTCTGTTACCGATTTACCAGTTTGCAGCATACCTTTAACAGGAATAGAGTTCAAACCCTGATACAACATACTGAATACAGGCTCAGACTGTAAAGAGAGGCTAACAGTTGTACGAAACCACTGAAACAAACCAACTCCCTCTACAATTGGGCCATGTAATCAATCCCCTGATTCCCATAGCATGAAAGCATAAAATAAAAATATACAGAATTCCTAGTCTGAATCAATATAGGTCAGAAGGCCTAACAGTTGTGACTGTTTGGCTGGTTTGAGCCACCCCGAACTGAGCTCCAAGCAACTTGCACATTTCACACCTGGTTTTGTAGGCTAGAAATGTACACAAAGTCATTATTCCCCTAACCCCATATTTGATGTACCTGCTTTTGTAGACACTATCTTTGAACCTGAACTCAGCCTTCTTTGCTCTATCAAAATTCATCTTAATTAGATCATGTTAGTGTTGGAAAATGTGCACAAGGAAGAAATGAAGAGAAAGCGGAATGCAAACATTATCATTGCGTGTCCATCATTTTACTATGTGAAATATGGTTACAAAATGGTTGAAGTAGTTTCAACCGTTTATTAGTTAATCTTCAACTAATATTATACTATCACTAATAAATAAGCCTTATATTTTAATCCCCCACTTAAGGCTTACACTTGAAAAGAAGATAGAATCACAATCTTCAAAAGCTTTTGTTTTTAACAACTCTAGGACCAGATAGAACTCCATCAAGCTTCCTCCCTAACCCTCGTAAAGGTATTTTTGAGCTGAATTTCTGATTTCCCAGATTCCACCTCCCGAACTACCGAATTACGAGAATCTCCGAATTGTTGGACAACTCTCCATGTTGAACTTCTCCCACAAAGTGCTCCATTAGATTGTCTCGCGACCCCGTAAGGGTAAATTCCCGAGATCCACAGACTCGAACTATCCGGACAACCATCCACGCCGAGTTTCACCTACATTGAATCCCTTATCGTCTTCAAAACTCTAACTTCTTAGAGTACATATTCTTCTTCTTCTTCATCAATAACATATTCAGCGTTTGGTGGATTGTCAACAAATGCTACATTTGCTTTGTTCGGATTATCTTGAGTTTTCCTTTGAGAATGTTAGCTCGAATGCGACAATTTCAAGCTGTATGACAATTTCTTGCAATAGTAACACTCAACTTGCCTTTTGTCTTTACCTGATTTTTGTTATTATTTTTCATGCGGGAGTATAGTGCACTTTCTTGTGAAGAATTACCTCTCGTATTGTCCGCAGATTGTTCTTTGTAATGTCCCTTTTAGGGCTGAAAATGGAGAAAAGGGGTTTACCGGCTATCCACAATAGATCTGATCTGAAAACACCTTCAAGCACACACACAACAAACTGAAAATAGCTGAGAATATCTTAGAATGATTAACCAATACAAAATCTGCAGTCTCCTAGGGCAACAAACTGCCTATGAGATTCGAATCCACTTTTCACTATGCAAATCAATGTAGAATGCCATGAAATAATTTATCTAGCCACAACAATATTTATACATCACAAATACATCAAAAGATTGAAGAAATATCTGATCATCACAGCTGGAATTAAATATTTATAACAATAGTCCAACCAAACCGAGGGCTAGGAAAAATAGCAAATCCTCACCAAAATTCTTCAAAGTTCAGATTACGGCCTTATAAATTATGTTGAACAAGAATATCAAACCAAAATAGTGAAATCAGCCCTACAACATACCAAACCCTCCACCCATGCAAGTTGCCTAGGGTAAGAAGGGGAAAAAACCGCAATAAACCACCTTGAAGTACTTTGGAAACCCCGTATGGGATTCCCCTCAAGCTTGAGGAGTGTTTGTTCCTCAATCTTCCAACAATGGAGGTTTTCGTCCCCAAAGTTGAGCCACACTAAAGGTTTTCGTCTTTAGTGGAGAGTAGGGCACATTGTGCACAAACCCAAGATATCAATTCTTAAATTAAACATGCATAACCCTTCAAATGAACCTTCATGTCCTATATATCCTCAAGTGGCGCCAACATCAAAATAGAAGCCCAATGCATAGGCCGACCTTCAAGTAATTCTATTTCTTCATTAACCTCTATGTAGGCTCTCCAATCAAGGCCGACCCATAAGGATTAGAAGTCTTTGAACCAAATAAGAGGCCTTCATGCCCAACTCGCCATTAAAAGTATTTAAAAATACTTTTATGCCATTACATCAAGTAGAATTCATCATCCATTGAGCCAATATTGACTCAAACAAAGACATAATGGGAACTAGAAGAAATATGAATGCAATTCTCATTATGTCCCATTTAGGGACATTACTTTCTCTTTTCTTCAGCCAATCGAGCTGAAATAATATCTTCCAAAGCTTTGCGAAGGCATCCGATCGAGAGTAAAAATAACATTGCTATATTAAGAGGGCAAACTGTTTAATGTAATGGCTTTACGGTCTTTGTTATCTACTAGAGCTTTAACCTCTGCTAATTGTGTAAAGACGAGATCTCATATTGTTTATATGATTGGACTTAGTAACATCAATGGCCATCTTGAATCAAAACAATTGAAGCTTTAAAGAAAATTTGGCGTTCACTGCTTTTGCTCCAAACAACTTATTCAAGTTATCCAAAATTTCTTTAGAAATTTTATCTAAATCTATATGTTATTATCTAAATCTATATGTTAGAGTTAAAAGTTAGAAAGAGCAAGCCCGATTATGGCTTTCTCTTTATTATCGCGACTTTCACACTCTAACAATTTAGCAACATCAATGGGTGGTTTTTCTTTTCCATTGACTATACCCCACAAATTTTTGTTCATTAATTGCATCTGGATTTTAACTTTCTAGGTGTGGAAATTGAAACTAGAATGTTTGTCTATTGGTAATGAAAACTCCATTTTAAAAATAAAATAAAAACTAGGGTTTTGCTTTTGCTTGCAGAATTTTTGTAGAGAAATAAGAGAGCTTAATTTACTTGAAATTCGTGCCATAGCTGAGATTTATGGTTCGAATCTTTGTACTGGAATTTTTCATTTTGATTTTTGTGCCCTTTCGAATTAGAATTTGTGACAACTTGTATTTATTCCTTGTTTTGCCCTTGAAATTCGTTTTATTGAAAAATGACTGTTTATTCTTCTGATTCGTGACTGTTAATGTTTGATAAATGGCGAAATTGTATAATTCTTTTTCCATTTTTGTCGGAAAACCCTTCACAACTGAATTTTCGGGACTTTTTATCCACGTTTTTAATCCTTTGCACAAAAATGCTCTCACAAATTTCAGAAATCGTGATTTGCAGTTTGTATTGTTAGAATGTGGAGAGAGAAAGAATAAAGAAAGATTAGAATGTACAAAGAACGGATGAAGAGAAACCGGAATGCACACATTATTCATTGTGTGTCTGTCCTTTTATTATGTGAAAGATGGTTACAAAGTGGTTGAAGTAGTTTCAACCATTTATTAGTTAACACTTAACTAATATTAATATAATGTTAATAAATAAGCCTTATATTTTAATACCCCCTCTTAAGGCTTACTCTATAGAACATACTGACAGAAGATTAAAATAACATAACCAACCAAGACCATGCATTCTTCAAAAGCTTTCCCCTTTGAAAACAATGTTTTGACTAGGTAGAACTCCATCAAGTTGCCTCCCTGACCCTCGTAAAGGTGTAGTTCCCGAGTTGAATTCCTGAGTTCCTAGATTCCACCTCCATGAACTCCCGAATTACAGAATCTCCCGAATTGTTGGACAACCATCCATACTTGAGCCATCCACAAGCTCCATCAAGTTGTCTCCTGACTGTTGTAAGTGTAAATTCCCGAGATCCACAGAGTCCCGAACTTCTTGGACAACCATCCATTCCGAGTTTCACCGATGTTAGATTCCTTCATGTCTTCAAAGTGTTGCGATTCTTTTAAAATACACATTCTCTATCAGTGAGTTCATCAATGTCAGCATCCGGTGGATTTTCAACATTGACTTCATTTGGTTTGTCTTGGAATTTTCCCTTCATCTTTTTCTTTATGATCTTATCCGTCTCTTGAAAAATATTTCGTTCAATAACTTGATAATATAAACTTTCTTCACAATTATTTATCATTTGCTCCAAGAGTAACACAGTCCATTCATGGCCAAATAAAAAGCCCTAGTTCGTGATTTGCAACAACAGATAGGATTTCCGTGCATGCCCTAGATGACTGTACGTTTGCCCTTTTCCGACTGTATATGTATTTTGCCCTTGTTTCGACTTATCACAATCTGTAACTCTCTATTTTTGCTCTTGATTTTGTATTATTTAAATCAGCTTTACACAACTCGTACCTGATTAGGGAGAGATTAAACACAATTTTGGACCGATGCCCTTCACGTTTGCAGGATTTCATGCCATCCAATTGACCGAAAATGTTATTTTCATTCAAAGCACTTTGAAAAAAAAAAACGTGATCTGACTGGTAAATGCGTTCTGTTTTGGTTTGAAAATGACGTCTGTTGTCCTCACAATCTGCAGAGTTCACGACAGCCTCCTCACAATCTGCAGAGTTTATTTCAATCTGAAATGTGCCCTTACGATTCTGTCAATTCCAAATCTTTAACTCTTCGAATGCATGCCCTAGTAGGGCTTCTTCAAATCACTGTGCCACACTCCCATACTCGTCAAAGAGCTTCCTCGGGCAAATGGTTCTGAAATGGCGGCGAATTTTCTGTCCTAAACAGGACTGGATATCTTTTGTGCTATTGTGACTTCATGATTCAAGTTTTTGCCCTAATGGGACTGAGATCTTCTTCCCTTCTCTTTCTCCTTGTTTGCCCCGCTCTGATACCAATGTTAGAATATGCGGAGAGAGAAAAATAAAGAAATATTAGAATGTACAAAGAACGGATGAAGAGAAACCGGAATGCACACATTATTCATTGTGTCCGTCCTTTTATCATGTGAAAGATGATTACAAAGTGGTTGAAGTAGTTTCAACCATTTATTAGTTAACACTTAACTAATATTAATATAATGTTAATAAATAAGCCTTATATTTTAATATGTATATCAATGGCAACTGTCGTATGCGATTTCCCATTTGAATTGACCGTTTTTTCTCTTGTGAACTCATGATTTACTTCTATGCTTTATTTTTCCCTCAATTCTGTGACTATAATGGCAACAACCTCGAATCTGCGAGTGGTGTTTCAAAAAAAAGTGACTAAAATGCAGATGTGGATGCTCATGCGATTTCCGCGTTGAATTGACCGTGTTTTTCTTCTATGAACTCATGATTTACTTCTATGCTTTATTTTTCCCTCAAATCTGCGACTGTAATGGCAACAACCTTGAATCTGCGAGTGGCATTTCAAAAAAAAGTGACTAAAATGCAGATGTGGATGCTCTCGATTTGCAGACCCCTTTGAGTAGGGTTCACCCTGATACCAATGTTGGAAAACATGCTCAAGGAAGAAATGAAGAGAAAGCGGAATGCACACATTATCATTGTGTGTCCGACATTTTATTATGTGAAAAATGGTTACAAAATGTTTGAAGTAGTTTCAACCGTTTATTAGTTAATATTTAACTAATATTAAACTATCACTAATAAATAAACCTTATATTTTAATAGTTGGGGGTGGAGGGGGTTGGTGAGGCGTGGCAGGGTATCGGAAAGGTAGGGGTGGGTGCGCTCTCACATAACTTCGTTTTTGAATTGTGCTTTTCTTATTAAATTGCTGTTACAACTTTTTATCTAACCAAGGCAACTATATCTGGAGTTTGGACTCGAACCCTGCATATATGAATGAATTGTTTATTCATGCAAAATATATAATTCAAAGGTAATTTCTAAATTATTGTTTGTTTTTATTTAGATTATGCTCCTCATCATATGGACATTGGACTGTTTTTATAATTCTTCCATTTATCATGTTTTGATGTGCAGGTGGTAGAGGCAAGTCAGGACTGTATTCCGTTGTTGTTGCTCACAGCTGATCGTCCTCCAGAACTACATGATACAGGAGCAAATCAAACAATAAATCAGGTACCTGCATATGGATTTACATAAAGGAATATGGAATTGCAATAAGGGGCTATCTTTATGTCTTGAGGTGTAGTTAGATTTCTGCTAGGTTGCATTGTGAAGTAGCTAAGGTCAATAGTGTCCAAAGCTCCAAATTATGATGAAAAGACACCTACAGGAATGAATCCTGGAACCTTACTGATGTGTTTGAAAAAGGGCTCATACAATGAAAAGGTCCGATACACTGAAAAGGACTATCCAGAAGAATCATAGTGAATGTTTTCATATTTGGTTTTGCCAATCCCACTGGCAGATGTAAGAATATTCTGTCCCGTTGAATGTCTCTATTTCAGAAGTATAGATGGATTACCTGGTTTTCTAAATTGAGATATTTCAATTTTTATACAATCCTCTACATGTTTGTAATTTGATGTGAACATCCCTTTAATTTTGAACAAGCATGTCTAAAATAGCTGAATTTGAAAGTTTTCTATTTCAATGTCTTCTACTAAGAAGTTTCTTTCAAATAATTCCCGAGAGAGTACATATTCATCTGTGCATAAATGTGAATAAATTATATCCCTTAATTGTGAGCTGTGTATCACTCATTCAATAGTCGTGTTTGAAAAAATCTTAGCTGTATACATCTTTCAATTTGAATATTCATTCAGATCTTTATTACACATCACATTAATTTGTGCTCCCATATGCATAAGTACATTGAAATGATTGAGGAACTTGTCTCTTTTACATGCAACACATAACTGTATGGGACAGAAAAACATGCATTCCTTCTTAGGCTAAAATTCTTTTCTCATGGTATATACAGGTCGATCACTTTGGTTCATTTGTGAGGTATTTCTATAATTTGCCTCCACCTGATGATAAGGTTCCTGCCAGGATGGTACTTACTACTATTGACACTGCAGTGTTTAGATCCACACAAGATCCTAATGGTCCTGTACATATAAATTGTGCATTTAGAGATCCATTAGCAGGAATTTTTGTGAATGGAGTTTAAATTGCTTGAAAGGCCTAGATAGGTGGATGTCAAGGCCTGAGCCTTTACGAAATACATGCAAGTAATACAATTACAATATAGCGAGAAACTGATGGATCTACATGACCGATATAGAGAAGTTGTGGATCTGATTAAAGGAGCAAATCGAGGACTTTTAATCCTTGGGGTCTTAAGACAGCTGAGGAGACGTGGGCAGCTTTGTTACTTGGTAGACATCTTGGGTGGTCAATTGTTCCTGATGTTTTGTCAGGATTGCGCCTAAGGAAATTTGCTTCCACGATTGCTGAAGATGAAATGAACCCATGTTTTATAGACTTTCTGGATCATGTCCTCCTTAGCAGCTCAGTAAAGTGCTGGATGTCTCCAGATGTGGTGCTTCAGGTATGCTTTAAGCTCATATGTCAGTTCCATTTTAACATTATACAGAGTGACATTCTAAGTTTCCATGACCCTCTATTGAGGATGTATAGGTGCCTTCATCAATAAGGCATCCCAATATCACATGCTAATATTTACTGATGCATACAATGGCTCATTTTTCCTTCCTGGCAATATCAATTATATGTCTGCATCCTCATTTCTTGTATATACTCGTAGAAAACAAAGGAATAATTTTCATTGACAATAAGTCACATCTCCATGTAAAGCGAAGCATTCACAATAAGTCACATCTTCAGTTAAATATGAGGCCTCATACTAAGTTCTAAATTACAAAAATCTGCTTCCCACTCCATTAAAAGAATAGCCTCACTCGCTGGTCGTCATTTATATCACATATACTTAAAATCTAATGTGTATACTTAAAATTCTAATGTGTATACTTAAAATTCTGATATGTATACTTAAAATTCTAATGGGTGGTTAATATACTAGTAAACATATATAATTATATGTATTTCCTTCGTACATAAATTTATAAATTTGCAGTATGTTTTGGGATCATAATGAGCTTCTATCTTATTGTATAGCATTCATGTACAGTGTACTTTTGATGTAGCAGGGTTTGACAGTGGTTAACTGTAATAAACCAGCCCTCAAACATTTTACACTTGTCTGCCTATTTATACTTCTAATTCAGACCAGGCAATTGCTTACATCAGTAAAGGCTACACCATATACAACTTCTGGCACTTATATTGGTTAAACAAAACTAATTATGCTGCCAGAATATGATGTCAGCCATTTATCATTTTCATATGCTGAAGCTTAACTCATAAATTTATCGGATACAGCAGCTGATTCACTCCTTTTATTATCATTCAAGTCTTAATTAGAGGTCGATCACAATATTTACTTTGATTTGCCATTATATCTGTCAATTGAGGCCAACACACCTATTGAAAAACACCCGTGAAGTCTAACAATGTATGGACAGAATCTATAACTTGAGACACCCATATATTAATAAACAAACTAATGCATAAAACCTATTTTCCTGTTGTTCCTGTCGCCTGTTAGAGGTTAACAGCTACATCAGGTTAGTAGTAGAACCTATAGTTGTATTGAGTAACAATAGAGGGTTAGTGCTTGTGCTGGTAGTATCGAATGAGTATGATGTTTATCAAGGATATGATGTTATAATGGTTTCTTCTTACATTTTTGCTAAACCTTGCAAGTTCGTTCTCTATTGTAATGCAAGAAGGGAACATACTATATTGTTCACTAAGCTGGAATCAAAGCAAAGTTTTGAACCTAGAAAAAAAAAAGAAAAAGAAAATAATATTAGTGTCCACCGATGGCCAAAAATAGGGCAATGGGACTCGAGAATACGACAGTTAACATTAGAAATTCTAGGAAGAGAGAATCCTAGAAGCAAAATAACAAAGATACATAAGACAAATAGAGTAGTGCACCACTAACACAGCTGGTGACGAATTCAATACAAATAGCAAGGAAGGGCTTACAAGAGCCCCTAGAGCATATGCTGGCGAAGATTGGAAGGAAATCTCATTGGCTATTGTTTGTCCATGAAATGCAGGAGTCATTTGGGTCATCATTGATTGTTGTGGAATATCTAACAATGTTGGTAAGAGGGGCCAGGTTGGGAAATCCTAGGAGGAAGCAAAGCGCTTCATGTAGAAATTCCCCTAACATCCAAGGCTGGTGTAGCTTTTGTAGTGGAAAAGAAACTTGTAATATGAGTCTATCCCTGTGGTCTATTTTACCGAGGGAGGCGGAGTCATGCCGATGGGAGGAGCAGAGCCATGAGGTCGAGGGAGAGTAGGGTGGGGATTCGAGTAATTTGAGTAGTAATGGTGTGCCGAGAGAGTGTTGCCTAATTGGTTTATCAGCCTTGATATGTGAAGTACGGGTGCCCAAAGGGCACTTAGTGCTGCTTGTCGCCTTGGTGGGCTGGAAAAAGAGGTGATCGGGATGGGGTTCTAGAGTCTCCAGGACCTCCTATAGGGATCTCGAGCCGAAAGGTGACAAGTCTAGTGGTTAGTGAGTTTCTTGAAGGAAGATGTTTTGAGTAAAGGCAAAAGGTGGCAATCGGCTGTTAAAATATAACACTTTATATAACATGTAAAAACAGTTATGTAGTTGTTCGGTTTGTAACTGTTCAACCACCTCTTCACATATAAATAAACCTCTGCCTGTGTCATTCCAACAGTGCAGTTTGCTCTCTCTCTATTTCTTTCTTCTCTTTGCATGTTCCAACATTGGTATCAGAGCGTCCAAGGTTGCAGTTCGAGGAAGCCTCCAAGAGGTACGAACTATAAATTCGAGGAAGCCCTAACAAGGCACGAATTTGATAAAACGTGGGGTATTTGGAGAAAATACCAGACACTAGGGCAAAGAAGGAAGAAATTCCTCCATTCGAGGCCAAGAAAACGTGGTACAAGGGCCTAAAGTCGCGTGATAGAAAAATACAGTCAGTTTTTGCGAAAAACGTGAAGCAATACAAGTCGATTTTGCATAAAAACGTGACTCAGTTCGAAGACAATACAATCGTTTTTTGTAAAGCCGTGAAGGAGGGCAGAATCGTGGATCGTCGTTGAACGAGGGCACAAAAATCGTGGTGAAAATCGTTTTACACAGTCGTTTTTGCACAAAAATTGTGGTTTGAATCCACAGACGGCAAAGAGTCGTGGAAGAGAAAAACGTCAAGGCCAACACCAGCAAAATCGTGGACGGAAAAGAACAAAATTGTGGGCAAACAAAGCAAAATCGTGGGCACCTGCAAAAATCGTGGCACATTACAACATCCATTTTCGAAAAATCGTGGCAGAGGTACCTGCAAAAGTCGTGGTTCGAAGGTGAAGGCATAAGCAAAGTCGTAAGGATTAATATTATTTTCAGGCTTCAGCAACAAAGGTATTCATTCGATTTGCTAGGAGTAATTAATTAATTTTAATATTATTTGGAGGAATAAGTAATAATATTTTTACAAGCAACTATAGTTGGGTGATTTGCATATTTTTAATATTACTTATTGGAATAAGTAATACTTGGTGGAATAAGTATTATTTTATTGAGTGTGGGCAAATTATTATTTTATTATTTTCCATTACTTTGGAATAATAAAATGGCAAACATATCACACTTAACTTTCGGAGACACAAAAATTAACGGCACTAATTTCAATGTATGGAGCCATAAGATTTTAACGGTCGCGGAGTTTCGTGATTGTGATAAAATAATCAAGGGTGAGGAAAATCGACCAACGACGAACTTTGAGGATTATGACAAATGTCATAAGGAAGCATTATTGCTTCTCAAGTTATCGGTGTCGGATGATTTGATACCGGAAGTGCGGAATGCCACTATGTAGCAAGCACGTTGTGGGCCAGTCTAAAGGATAAATATCAGACGTCAGAAAAGAGTTGGGTTTTATACCTGAAAAATATGCTCTTTTCCGTAAAAGTTACAAGAAGGTGGATCACTGTCTGAGTACCTACTTCGGATGAAAGACCTCCGAGACCAGTTATCTTCCATCAACAAAAAGGTGGACGACGATGATATGGTGGCTCTGGTTTTGAACAACTTACCTTCTTCGTATGAGTCATTTGTGGAGGCACTCCATTTAATGGCTGAAAGTCAAACACTCACGTTTGACAAGGTGAGTTCCTACCTGTTGCAAAAGGAGCGGAGACAACTTCAGGCAGAATCTAATTGTGACCATTCAGAGAGTGCTCTTGTCACTCAGTCAAAGGGAAAGTGGAAATGTCAATCTGGTGAGTCTTCCACTCGATATCATGTTACATGCTATTATTGTCACAAGGTTGGGCACCTCAAGAAGGATTCTTTTAAACGGATGTATGATCTTTCGAAGCGAACAAAAAGCCATGTAATGAGGAACATGTGGCAGCAGTTGCAGAAGAACGGGATTTGGATGACGGGCATGCTCTTTATTGTCTTATGGCATCATGCTCAAATGACAGTGGTACCAATTGTTGGATCATTGACTCTAATGCGTTTGCACACTTTTCATGTCGTAGGACTGGTATGTTTCACTTAGTGCAAATATATGTTTAGAATCAGTAGTACTAGCTGATGGAGAAACACTTGTAGTAGAAGGGATAGGAGATATATGCATGGTATTGAATAATGCTCATAAATTGTTGGTAAGGAATGTTAGATATGTACCTTCTATAATATCCCCTTCCCATTCGAAGACCTTTGGCCTATTTTGTCAACCCGACGGCCAAAGGAAAAATATAAGGGTGGCTTAAGTTATATTTAATTATTATAAAGTGCCATTAATAAAAGAAAAAAATATATAAAGCACTTATAATAATTTATATGACTTAATAATTATTAAATCAAGGATGGAAAAGGCCCAAATATAAATTGTTATCCATCCTAGGTGAAAAGGCGACTTGCCTTAGAAGGGGGAATGGGAACATAGAAAGGATAAATGCCCATTTTACTATGTATTTCCCCTAGAAAAATGTGACTTGCATTAAGAGAGAAAAAGTTGTTGGAAAAAACATTTAATATGGGAAAATATTAAATGCTTGCATAGGGAAAATCCTTGGGAACTAATTGGATATTGTAAAGGTTGTTTTGGGTCTCTTCTTCCTTTATAAGGAGAAGTCGACTTGAAGGGAAAGATATTCCATACCATTTGATATTTTCTAATTTGTGTCTTAAGCTTGTAGCTTATGCATATTCTTTCATGTGCAACTGTTGTTTGCAAATATCTAGCTTGTGGAGTAAGATCCCACGGGAACCCTAGCTTCGGTGGTGAGAGATCCATCCCTAGCTAGCAGGGCATTCTTCGGTAGTGAGAGATCTACCCTAGCTTGTCAATTTCGGAGCTGAATTGATGCCCTAAATGTGCTGGGCGACCTACTTTTTAGGGAAAAATTAGGGTTTCGTGTTTTTTGTGTGAAAACTATGTTTGGAATATTATTCTTCATATTTTTGTGGCCCAAGATCCAAAGTTTCAGCTCATTTGGACTTCTCTAGCAAAAGATATTAATTTTAGAAGTTTTCAGCGGTTTAGGGCACGCTGTAAATTTCTGGCAGCATTCTGTTATTCGAAAAATTCCAAAAACAGTTCTATAATATTAGTTATTGTATTAGCAAGCTCCATTTAAAATTTCAAGAGATTTGAGCAAGTATTTTTGGAGTTATCCATTATTTTCTATTCGCTGCCCTAGATTTAATTTTCTGCAAAAATCAGATTTCTGTTTGGCTGCAATTTGTCTCCGTATTTTGCATATTTAAAGTTGGGATTGCCTAAAATCCGTTTGGGGTAAAATAATGTCCATTGGGGACATTACACCTTCTTTACAAAATAATATTCTATCTATTCACAATTGACCTGAAAATCCCAATATTTTTGTGGATTTCTGTGGAAAGAAGTGTGTTGTCTTTGATGTGAAACAGAGACGGATAATTGCCCTTGGTATTGGGCAAGGTGGTCAGTATCGGCTTGTTGATCCGGTTGCGATCAACATGAATGCACGTGTGGAGGACAACTCCACCATTCAGAAGTGCAGGAGGTTACAATGCCTTGGGAGGAAGTCATTCCTCACAAATCTGTTGACTTGGATACAGTCAACCTACATGCACCTATTGTGGAGGGAATATCCACTATACTAGGTGTACGGGAGGCGGACATGCCTTGGGAGGATGGATTTCCTCATTCTGAAGAACAATTTGTTGTGGACGGAGACTCCACTATTCCAAATGCACTAACGATGCATGGTGAGATGGCATGCCCACCACTCACTCAGAGGTCCTTGCTTGAAGGATAGTAGAGCATGACCAGTTTGCTCATTGTGTTGTGAACAATCTTTCCCAACAGAGGGGGATAAATGAGCAAATAGATGAGGAGTTGATTCTCACTCCTACCACTGTTGAGACGAAGACCACTTTGATTGAGACGAAGACCTAACTCCCTGCATAGATGGTCACATTTCTCTTCTTGAAAAAGTTGGATGAGCACTACATGGTGGTGCAAGGACGTGATCGAGGTGACTTCGATTGCAGGATAATTGAGTCTTTGTACAGACTCTAGCAGGCTACACAAGCCTGGAATAGATTTTTCAATCCACATCTTTGAGGTTCTGATTTCAGCACTTTGGAGATGGGGTTGACACTCTCAGCCATTGGTGATTCATCACTGGTCAATGAATCACGTAACAAAGAACCAGTGGACCACTTGCCATATCCTTTGTTCATGGGACCAGATTTTTGTTTTGCGGTTCTTCTTCATTCGACAACCGCAACACAGTCATGGACTGATGATTTTGAAGTACAACCTATGGCACAGTCTGTAGATGTAATGACTAAACATATGGGCTTTAGGAAATTTGTAAAATTTCGGGACAAACTTTGTCTTGTTTCCGGTTTAGTCATTAAGAGGGGGTGTTAAAATATAACACTTTATATAGCATGTAAAAACAGTTATGTAGTTGTTCGGTTTGTAACTGTTCAACCACCTCTTCACATATAAATAAACCTCTGCCTGTGTCATTCCAACAGTGCAGTTTGCTCTCTCTATTTCTTTCTTCTCTTTGCATGTTCCAACCAATTTGAGAGCTTTTTGTCTTTTTGTTGTGATGTGAGGAGATGCTGATTAAGGTGCAAATTCACTTTTTATTTTAAGGAAGAAAGTATTGCCTTTAAGAATAATTTAGCAGAGAACAAATTTGATAAGCAACTTCACTAGAAATAATTCTGTTAAAGAGGAAATACCTTATTGGGAGCCACTATTCTATACAGGAGCTACATTTAATCATCTTATTTTGGTTAGAACAAAGTAGTGTGCATGGAATCATTAGAATTCTTAAGAGCTATCTGTGAACCAAGACATTGGGATGCCAGGGATGAAAGAGAAAATAATTGCTAAATTGCTAGACTTGTGGATGTCAGAAAGTGAATGTCAGTTTTATCAGGTTTTGAAATCCTGAGAGGAAAAACTCTAGTTTTTCACATATACAAAGAACCATTACTTAAAACTGTTGTTTTCATTTATAAAGCAGAATTTCTTAGAAGAAGCATTAGAAATATTATTCAGAGTTTGAAGACTTTTAAGAGGAATTCTCACTTGGAACTGAAATTATAAGGTGGTGGTTTGTCAAAGTGATAAGTGACATATTGTGTTCCATTTGAGAATCTGAGTTTTCTCATCTGTGTTGGACACGAAGGCGTGGGACCATAATTTAGAAAGTGCAGGACACCAGTTCCCTTTCTTGCATGTTACAGAAATTGGATTGAAAGGATGTACTTGACCAGTGCTGAGACATAAGTCCTTTATTTGTAATGGCTAGTCTACAAAACATTTTATGGCACATACTGAGATTAAATGGATTTTGTTTTTCAAATCGAAAACAGTATTTTCTTATTGGGGTGTACAGGTGTTTTCAAACAAGATACAATTATCTGATACTGCTGGTCAAATTTCTTATGATAAGGAAAAAGGAAGGCATTGAATTTTCGATTTGTTTCCATGACTGATGATTTTCTATCTCACTCATGTGGCATGGAATTCACAAAAATGCAACAGAAAATTTCAAATCTTGTTTTGAGGAACTAGAATTTTATTTTTGAATTGTAAACCGGTGAGTTTTAAAATGTTAGAGGGAGATCCTGTAGTTGATCACTTAAATCACATGAAAGATCTTTGTAATTGGTAAAATAGCAGAAGACGAAGATTTGAGTTGATGCAATTTTGGTTAGTCTGCCAGGTTCATATGATGCATTCACTTCATGAGACTGTTCTCATCAATCTAAATCTATTTCCTTTGAAGATTTGCTTGGTATGTTAATTCAGTTTGAATGGATAAGGTGCCTTCCATACAAGTTTGAGGTTCTGAGACAGCCTTTGCAGCCAGATTGAAGCCAGAAGCCAAGGAAAAAGTTAGAAGAGGCTGGCAAAGAATGTTGAAACGTGTCTGGGTTTGGCAATAAATTTTCTGATAAACAGCATATTAAATGTTTTTATATGGAAAGATTGGTCATGTTAAGAAAGACTGTAGGAGGAGGTTCTGGGATTAAAGATTTGAAAAGAAATAGAAATTAGAAAAGGGTATTTCTGTAGGAAAAAATGTTAATACTTAAATAAGATAGTGAGGACAAAGTTGTTATATTTGTTGCCACATATGGAGGAGTAGTTTTTCTGATTTTTCAGGAGGCATGTGCACAAAAAGGTACCACATGGTACATTGATGTGGGGCCAGCAGTCCAAGAAGGAACAAAGAAAGAAATTATATTAATGTCATGGAATTACCGAAGTAGGCTGACAAGACTCAAAACTACTACCAATAGAAAAAAACTAGGGAGACAAAGAAGCACCAAAACAAGGTTCTATCTACATAGAATAGAAAGGTAGTACAATAATGCAAGAGTCTAATTAATAAAGGAGGATGGTTTCCTGTCTTGGACAAAAGCAAATGTGCAGGAGACCCACTCACAGTTGGCAGTGAACAAGCATGCAAAGATAAAGGAGTTGTTAATGTGTTTTTTTACAAATGTAAAGGTAAATGAGTTAGTAATGTCTTCTTTACAATGCCGAATAGAATTCTTAGAGGTGTTCAAAACATATTATACACTCACTTTGGTTCAGAATCTTCTTTTGGTTGGAATTATTACAGACCAAATGAAAGTTGAACTATATGCTAACAAATGTATTTTTGTTAGCCTGCATAAGGGGTAGGTGATTGGAACTGGAGAACGGAAAATTAAAGGCTTTACAAATTCGGTGGTGCTCCAGTGACTTTATTTTCCAAAGCATTAATGATAGAAAATAACTAATAAGGTGCCTTGTGACACAGGAGGCATCTGAATTTTCTCATTGTCTGAAAAACCTGGTTTCAGAACTTCCTAAAGTGAAGAATTCATGAGAGATTTGTGAGATCTATGTACAGGTAAAGAATCATAGAAGAAATTTCTTAAATAAGAGGCTTGGCTTACAAAGTTTCGACTTGTGTTAAATTGTTAATGCACAAAGATGTATGGGGTCCAATGAATACGGCATCCATTGGAATATTGATATAATTTCTTATCTTTATTCATGGCTGACTTGAGAGATTTGGGTACATATGTAAAAGAATAGGTAGAAGTCTATTCTATATTCACAGCTTCTAGGCTGGTTGAAAAATTGAGACCAGTGAAGAGTTCATGAGAGATTTGTGAGCCTTGTGCAAGGGAAAAGCAACATAGCAGAGCTTTTTTGAAAGAAGAGGCTTTGTTTGGAATTTTTCGCTATGCGTTAATGCAAAAAGATGTATGTGGGCCAATGAATACAGAATCAATTGGAATATTGATAGACTTTCTAACCTTCATTGATGAATGACTTCAAAGATTTCGGGATATTTGTAAAAGAAAAGTTAGAAGTATTTTCTATATTGATAGCTTCTAAGGTTGTTGCAGAAACTGAGACTGGCAAGAAGATTAATTTAAAAAAAATTGATATTGGTGGGGAGTATATACATCTCAGATGCTTATAGATTTTGTGAAATAGTAATAAAGGACAGTTTCAGCACCATATGGCATATACACTTTAAAAAACTGGAGTGGCTAAGCAGAAAAATCATGTCAGAATGAAAATGGCATGGAGCATGGTACGAGATTCTTAGCTGGAGTTTTGGCTATAGGAAAAATCTGTTTGCACTGCTGTGTATCTTCTTACGAGAAGCCTCACTAAAGCTTCACAAGCTATTACACTGGAGGAGCCATGGACAGGTAGGAAGCCCTCGTTAAACAATTTTCTTGGTTTTGGTTTTAAAGCTTATTCTTTAGTTCCAAAAGATTAAAAAGCAAAGTTGGGAGCAAGTCCAAGAAGTGTTATT
This sequence comes from Taxus wallichiana var. yunnanensis, assembly GCA_018340775.1. NCBI lineage: Eukaryota > Viridiplantae > Streptophyta > Pinopsida > Cupressales > Taxaceae > Taxus > Taxus wallichiana. The sequence goes on along the minus strand of CM031244.1, from coordinate 696,597,588 downwards.
TTTTTGTGACAGTGACAAGTCAACAGCATTTCAGGTATATGATCTTTGATTCAAAGAGTAATTTTAAAAGAGAAGTATTTGATGAAATGTCTGCTTTTGATCAAGGAAATACTATCTTTAGTACAAAGGGCAGTAAAATTGACTTTATTATGGATAACAGCACATCTGAAGATTGTGGAAGTAATGAATTGTCTTCCTGAATCCAAACTCGAAGCTGATTCAAATGGACTTGTTGTTTCTGATACCGACAGTGAATGTAGTTTTCTGCAATAAATAAGAAGATTTTTTCTTGGAAATTTGTAATCCTTGGCTGTTGCTGCAGCTGATAAAGTTTTAAGTGCCACTTCTTATGCTTCAGGAAGATTGTTAACACAATAGACTTGAAATGTTGATCATCAATTATTTTTCCTACCCTAAGAAGCCGACTTCTGATGTCCTTAAAATTTTGTAGATAATCACCATTTGATCCCTTCTTGTAATTTGAAAGCATAGGTGATTTTTTTTTACAAATACAGAATTTTGGCTTCATTTGATTCAGCATACAAGGCAGCTAATTGCTTCTATGCAAGTACACCATTTTCAGCATCAGAAATACAGGGTAAAATATCGTCACGACAGAATTAGAGATATATTGAGAATCTCAAGATTGGATGTGTCAAATTTGGATTGTGGTGCATCCCATCTGATAGTCTCTATTTAGTTTGTGTGACAATGTCGTATAACCCTTCCATTGATGCAGAGCAAAATCACACTTAACCAACCAATAAGTTAGTATAGCCAAAACTTGCAAAACTGTCCTAAACTTGGTGAAAATACCCCACTTTCTCAAGGTTAACTAGTCCAAAAACCAACAAATTCAAGGCTTGAGGTCCCAATGGAATTATCCAAACATTTCACCATGTTCCTAGACCTTATTCCATGCCATATAAACCATCAAAATGATGCAAAACCAACAAAAGCTTCAACTCTCTTACCTTTTCTCAAAACTGCCCTCTCAATGCTTCTTAACTAGGTAGCCGGTATGCGAAGTACGGTTTGGGTATGGGTACGGGATCCGGTACGCTGGTACGGCAAATTTTTTGGGGGCCCGGGTACGGCACTTGGGTACGGCAGTACAATATACATATAAAATATTAAAAATATAGCCAAATAAGCAAAAATTCAGCCTTATACATGAATAGAGTAAACAAATTAATAATTAAGTGAAATAGCCAAATAATGTATTAATAATTCAATGCATTTTGTCATGATATTCATTGATTGAACTTCGAACAAGTACATTGTTCAAACTCCAAATGTTACAATGTCCAATTATTAACATAAATAATAACAAATCACATAACTGGACTGGAATTCTGGCTATTACCAGCTCCCTTCAAATCTGGCAGTTCAGATTCCTTTGGGGTTTCTCTTATTATTCCTGCATTAGTCTTACTTGCTAGTGGAGATGCTGCCACTGTGTTTTTTGATCCTACATTACCCAAACGCATCTCAACTGTTGCAGTTTCAGCCATTGTTTTAGGTACTTCTGTGAAGTTTTACCACAGTTGAATCATTTACCTAATCGCATCTATTGACCTTTATTGACCCCCAAAAATAGTTTTTTTTTTTTTAACAAAAAGGTTAAAATAAAAAACAAAAAAAAATTAAAAAAATTAAAAAATTGTTGTTTTTACTGGTGGGTACGCCCTGGGTACGGCTGGGTACGCCCTGGGTACGGCCAGGGTACCCAGGTACGTCTGGGTACTTCCTGAGAAGTACCCAGACGTACCCGGTACTGCTGGCCGTACCCAAGGCGTACCATACCTGTACCATGTACCGGGTACGTACCGTACCCGTACCCATGCCCTGCAGGGCACGTACCGGCTACCTAGCTTCTTAAGAATAAACAGTGCAACAAATTTCTGTCATGCATATCTTTTGCTGCACAAGTCCAATTGTCTTACAAATTTGATAGATTCTAGTAGTCTCTACAAGGAACATATATTCCAAATTTCGTGAATTTTCATTATGGCATTCAAAAGTTACGATTGTTTTTCTGAGCAGACATTACATCAAACAGTTTGTGTGTAACCTCAGTCCAGCAAGGGAAACACTCCATAACTCAAAAAATACTCAGCATCAAGGAAAACTATTTAAAACCCATTTGCACCACAGTATCATCCACCTATGGTCCAAATTTCAGGTCATTTGGATTCAAAATGAAAAGTTATGATGACTGTCCCGAAACAGATCATCACACTTTCACACACACAGTTTGCATGCTTCCTCATTAGAAAATTTTCTGTCATCATTATCTCTAAATGCCACCCATGAAAACTAAAAATTCCTTTTGAATATGTTTATGGACCATTTCACAGAGGTTACTACCAATTTTCAACCTTTTCTATGGAGTACAATTCCATTTATGCATGTTTTATCCTTTCCACACAACAAGGAAATACTACAAACAATTTACTTACCTATGCCAATATGACATTTTCATGGTCTCCAATGGTTTTCACATGCTTCCATTCATTCTCCTATTTTTATCATGGTTTAAAACCCTTCTTCATACCTGCAAATATCATTCATCAAGCCAAAAATAACCAAGAATCATCCATTAATGCACAATCATTCATAGTTACACAATTTCATGCTCAAGAAAATAACATTCAAATACAGAGAAACACAATAAAATCAAATATTAGTCATTGAATTTGGGATGAGAGAGAGGTTTAATATCATACATATACATTTAACCACTATTTAGTGATTGTATTTGATCTATCGTTGAAACTCAACTCTTATGACATTGATAATATGACCACTATTAACTTAGTTATTAAATACTATAAAACTATATCAAATAGAATATCTATTCTCATAAACACAACTTTTATGGCCGTAGAATTCAAACAACAGTGACAAATATCAAGACAAGACAAGAAGAAAGAAAAGTTAGATTAATGTTCACAAGGTACCAAAGTAGATTCAGTTGCAAGAGATGATTTAGCAAGAAGACCTCTCAAAAGGATTTACGTACCTTGTGCAGATCTCTGATGTTCCTATAAACTGTTGATTGGAATTGACATAAATTGTTGTGAACTTACGTGTGACAAAAATATTATAATATAGCCTGGTTTATTGCAGGTGAAAGTTCAGAGGAGGTTGGTTCCTTTAAATCATGCTTTGGTGCCAACTTTAACAAATTATGGCTATTTAAAATTGATGCGAAAACAATCCAAATTTAACACTTAGCAAGTTGCTTTACATAATAGAGGCTATATTTCATGAAACATCAGTGCATCATCACCAGCTGTCTCTACATTTTCCACTATACCTTCATTTGGGCACCTTACCATACAACTTATATTTTTGGAATTTCTGATAATTTGTTCGTCTTACATGTGCCAATGGGGTTATCTACTGTTTTACTTGGGTACCCATTTTAAGTGGCATATGAATCCCAAAACATACTTATTCCTTTCTCCTTTCTTTTTGAGTGGTGGGGAGTGTGGTATCTTTTGTAACAAACCCTGTTAAATCTCATTGGACTTTTCCATCACAAGTTTAATTATTTGGAACTTCACGTAATTTATTAATTTTCTAAGTAGCTGAGAAACGGAAACGGATCTGAAATGTGAAAATATCGATTTTCCAAGAACCCTTGGGAATGTAGCAGCATGGAAACAGCAGTACGATTAATTATTAAAAATAAAAAAAATTAAAATATGCATGATACTCATTTTTATTCCATAAAAGATAACTGTCAAAATATATTCCCGAAAATTCAAAACATTCAACAAGCTTGAAATTTCACATGTTCATGTGACATCATGTTTTATAGGTTCCAACTTCAAAATTTAAATGCAAATGACTATAATCTAGCATAAATTATCAAGATTCTCCTGAAAATCAGCAGCGCCATGAATAACTCTTTGTTGCTGCTGCTTCTAAATTCTAAACTCTTTCTTCTTTCTCCCTGAACCCTGCAATGGATGCCACTAACCGTTGAAATGCAAAATGAACAAACTGCTGTGTTTTTGAATATCTTTGAAATGTTTTTGCTTTTCCTTATGATTCAGGTTTTTGGCTTTTATTTTGTGTTTGTCATGTTCATTTGTGGTCAGGGGTGGGTTAAGGCTAGATGAGATTAGTTTTAGTTTTTTTTTAATAATCTTAATGGTTGAAGGTTTTTTGAAAAACTTTTTTTAAATAAGTTTTTGAAAAGTACGGTGTCACAATCCAGGTATGTGCCAGAAATGCGGTGGAAATGGAATCTGTTTCTGGCAAGTTCTGGGACTTTGACACCATTTCCTGTGTGTTTTGGATCCCCATTTCACTTCCGATTCGATTACCCACAGAAACATCCCTGTTTTATGGCATTTCCTGCAACATAATTTATTTTCTTTCTTATTTGTTGAGATTGTAACAGCTTTCTATACTGACTGCACCTTATGGATTAGGTAGGATAATTTTCCTTTCTATTCTTTGATACAACAAGCTGATTGGCTGCATCCTCAGCCTGCTCTCATATGCAATGATTACAAATCTATTTATTTTGATTCACGTGGACATCAAATTATTTCCCTCTCAGACTCTGTTTAGGATGAAATCTAATCATCTTGGAAACTTAATGAAATACTCACCTGCTTTTGTTCTCTATAAATTAGACTTCATTGTGGAATACAGACCCGTTTTTGATCTCTATATGCTGTTTAAAACATGAGAAATATTCTAAATTTGTAATGGTAGGATGCATTACACTTGGTCTTTTTGTCTTGTTCTTGGAGTGCATGAGTTGATATTAAAATAGACAGTCTACTTGAATCGTCTATATTTCTTGGAGTGAACAAGTAGATATAAAAATAGACGGTATAATTAAATCATATACATCTAATTTGTATTCCATGTATCATGAAAACAGGTGGGCAACAGATTAACAAGCACACAACTGGATACTAAAATAGATAGTATACTCGAATCATGCCATTTAATTCATGAGAAATCTTCTCCTTACAATAACTACATTAGTAGATTTAAAATAGATGGTATATGTAAATAATCTATATCTAACTCGTATTTGATGCATCATGATAACAGGTGGGCAGCAGATTAACAAGTAAGCGCATTGCTCAACTTTTGGAAGATTGTAGACCAGATACATATATTATGGTTGCAAGTCATCCATACCGTCACGATCCATCACATATACTTACACATAGGATTCAAGCCTCTGTTGTTGGATTTGCTGCTGCAATTCGAGAATTTCATTTCCCTAACAAAATCAATAGCTGGAGCAAGTGGCTTAAAGTCTTGAATGATATGGTATGATCTCTCTGTTTGTGTGTGTGTGTGTGTGTGTGACAAACTTGAAAATTATATCTGCTTCTAAATACAATCCCTTTTTTATGCATGGGAAAACCAAAATTTCTTCAAAACCTACGTTTTCTTAGTCTCCATACAGAATGCCCCGAGGTTTGGGAATGCATGTCATATTTCCATATCAAATGCCTTCAACTAAACATGGTTGTAAAAATTAGATAAACTTAAAGTTGTTGGATATGTTGTTTGGTACATTTTCTTTTGAGAACTATTCTGCAGTTCACACCGAAGCCATTGCATCCATGTTCTGTTGTCTTCTTCAAGTCATTTGTGTAAAGCTCTAATCACATAATCAGTATCTTGATTTTCTGCATGATTGAATGTGCTTTATTTCCTTCTTAATCATATGTTCTCTTCTCCTATCATGCTATTTTTGCTTGTTCTTAATATTTTGCAACCGTCACTTCATGGAATCACCTTTGTTAATATGTTCATCCATTTTTTAAATGTCGTGCATGGGATCATATATGCGCCAGAAAGTGCAGGGTGGTCTTCTGTGTGTACTTGACTCCTCATAGGTTGGGCCGAGGCAGCCGATGTGTGGATGATGTGATGATGGGGGCGATGTGGATGATGAAGGTATGTCTGTAAGATGGTGTGAATGATGGGGAGGTGAATGGCTAATGGTGGTGAGGTGGATGCACTATGTCAAACCAGATGCATTTTGCTGCCCTAAATTGTTTGTTTAAGACAACAAACTGAATACGCATGTAAGTTACGCAGTCATTGCACTTAGTGATGACTAAACCTCGGATCTCATGGTTGATGTTCATCTTGGTGAATGGGAGGAAATTTGGTTGGGCGACCAGTGGAAATTGGTGGTTCCTTGGTGGTTTAGGTGGGCTAGGGATGGTCATGTGGATGATGGAAGAAAAAGGAAGACAAGGTGAGACGCAAGGATTAGAGATGAATCAAATCCCCTAGGAAACTGTGGTCTCCTAAGAAGGCAAAAGGGTGGAAGAATAGGTGGCGGTGGTAGAGCTTGATTGTCAAGAACATGCAATTGTCTATCAATGCAGGTGAAGGTGTGGGTTGGAAGACTTCACGCCACAATTCAGCGAGAATATTGTCTTTGATGTTTTTGGGCTCCAAATGAGTAGGAACATGTAGAAATCGTCCTACCCTGCCAGGAAAGACTTGGCTGTCCAACGTAATCCGAGGGTGTTGGGAACTATCCACTGTGCAAGACTAGCTAGAGATGGAGCGTAGCGCAAGTTATAGCCTGATTTGGGGTTGTTCGGATGATGTGGCTAATACGGGAGCCTTATGGATCCATTTTGGCTTGAGCAAGAGCCGTGTAGGTAGTTTGGAATAAATGTTTTCGGAAATGACAGTTCGTCGTCCTATGTATCTGCACTTTGTTTTTTGGTGATTGGATGGCGTTTGGAGTGTGCAAATGGTTGTGTTTTGATTGTGGAGGTGTGTTTTATGTTGTGTTGGGGTATATTATGGTCTGTTTGGTGTGAATGGGAGTGTGTTTGTTTCAATTTATGCTTGATCTACTAATTAAAGTCTGATTCTAATTACTCGCTGAAAATGAAATACTTTCACCAGATTAAATCTATACTACCAATGCATGCAAGGGATTTAATTAGACAAATCTGAATCTAATGCAGATCTGAAACTATATGTAGATACAAGTTCTTTTTATTTTTGTATTTTCAAACGATTTAAATGAGTATGAACAACAAATAGAAATTAACGTATTGCTGCAAGGTAGGATAAATTATTAGGATGTAATCAATATGACTGTGAATGACAAAGTAGATTAGATCTATGCTTCTGTAATTGTAAATGCAATTTTCAAATCTACACAATATAAATGCAATTGTGATATGCAAGTCTTCTTCTTTTTGGATCTTTTCTCTTTAAATGTCTTTTCTATAACAATGGAATGAGTAAACAAATCTCAATTTTGAATGGAAATGAAACAAATTACTTTTGAAACATGCAGATCTGAAATAAGTCTCAGATATGAGACAAATCCCAGATAAAATCAATGATCTAAACTAAAGGAATTTCAAAACAAACTAAACTATTCGTTTCTCTTTCCAAAATGAATGTAACTATAATGGATACAAACCATAGATGAAATATGTATAAGAATGAGCACAAATAAGAAGCTAACCCCAGATGTGGGATTAAGTAAGAGCAAGGAGATTTAAATCTGAGGCTAATGACAATCAATAATCTCAATGCAAACTAAACTATTCTTTTCTAATGGATATTTTCAAAAGTAAATTGCAGTAGATGAAGACAACAAGATCTAAATTAAATTAACAAATGAAAATAAGCAAATCAAATAAAGACCAATCTCTTTCTAGTGGTGGACGCGCTTGGGCTGAAATTGATGCTTATACCGTGAGAAAATTATCTCCAATGGTGCTTAATTGATTGGGATGGTGGCATGTAATGTCCCTTTCTAGGGCTGAAACTGAAAAAGGAGGAAACCACACAAACCCCAAGTGAAGTAAATTCTGATTTTTATAACAGCAGCTTTAATATTCCTTGAAACCCTAGCAATGAACTGTATAGGGACTTAAATTCACCATATAACCATGCACAACAGCTGGAAAATACTTCTAAATAATTATTTCAAGTACGGCAACAATTATCCATCCAATTTGCATCAAAGAAATGGAGAAAACCAGAGATGATACCCAACTGTAATTAAATTTATGACAGCAGCAGGGCAGCCACAAACAAGGGTTGAAAACGATAGATAAACTCCTCCAAAAATAGCCAAATTATAGATTCCAACCTTATAAATTATGATAAATCAGAATATCAAAGAATAAATGAGTTATGTGCCCTAGAAGGCACCAAATCACACTCAAACCCTAGTCGCTCCCTAGGAGAGGGGCTCCAAAAATATGTCAAAGCTCTTGTAGGTCTTCTTCTTGATGCCCTAGATCCAAATCAACAAGAGAATCTTGAATAGATGTTTTCAATTCATAACATGGAGAGTTTTCGTTCTCCACTAAGCCACAAGGAAGGGTTACGTCCTCCTTGGATGCCACACAAGTGGGTTTTTGTCCTCGAGTGAAAATATATTGAGCAATCAACCCAAAAAACCAAGTATATGTGTATATGCGCCCAAAGATGATGTGCGAATGAGGCCAAACAACCTTCTTTTATACCCCTTGGTTGGTGCCAAGACTCCTTGGGTGCGAATTGACCTCTTTAAGCTTTACTTTATCTTCTAATCTCTTGTTGGGGTCTTATAACCCCACCGATCTACCTTAAGAAGTGAAACACCAAATAAAATGTTAAAAATAATAAAGGAAAACTGAAGTGAAGTTCAATTATTTCCCTTGTTCACTTATTCTTCTTGGCCATGGGAAGAGAGTGGCAAGAAGTCCTCATTTGACATTAATTTGAAAAAGGGGACATTACATAGCAGTAGTGAAGCAAGGAGATGCTGAGAGTGACTTGGGTGGAAGATGAAGGTAGGATAATAATAGATTATGGCTGGTCCAAAGAGCATAGAAGTTTTGGTTTGAAACTCTTTGTATCCTCCTTGTTATGGAAACAATAAGCGCAGACAAACCTTAGAGTGTTTTGTTGGCTAGATTTTATGCACAACATAAAACCTAGGCAGTCATGAGATAAATCTCCCTCATTTAACAGTGAGGCTCCGTGTAAGATGTTTACTTATTTTGCAGGGGTGAATCCTAATAACTACTTTCAGGGGTTTTACTTTAATTCCCACAGCTCGTGAACCACAACTGGGCAATTTTGCAGCAAGTAAGCAACTGTGATTGGAATATTTGCAGAAGGGGGAAATAATAGAATTTAGGAAAGAAGAAAGGAAGATGTGTTGAATCAACCAATAGTTAACAGAGTTGGTCTCATCCACACAAATTAAATAAACAGATAAATCATAACATTCAACAGAACGGGAAAGAAATGACTTCTAACCTAGATCTGAGATAACACAAAGTTTATCTAAAACCTTAAATAGAAGTGATCAACAAAGCACCGTAGACACAAAGTTCTCCGGAAATCCACCTTTTATTCAATCCCAAGCCTTCACAAAGAATCACACCAAGGGTTCCAACACAAAGTCTGAAAACTCAAGAATGCTCTAATTACAAAAGCTCTTGCTAAAACAAGTTGTAATTCTTTAACCCGTAGGTTCTTCCTCTATTTATAGTGCATAGAGGGCAATTACAAATAGGAAGCTTCTATGAATTCCCGCATGTGGAAGTCGTAAAGGAAACAATTGGCAATCTTCCTCCTAGAATTCCTCTTCGCATGACATGCATGATTTACAATTGAAAATAGAACCTTCCATTCGCATGTTTGCCACCTATTTCCAAGTAATTGACTTCTTCCAATAACTTGAAGTAACGGATTTTAAAGCCAATTACGTAAGTTTAATAATTTTAATTGATTACTCAATTGCTTTGTCGGAGAAAATAAGAGAAAGAAGAAGAAAGAAAAGAAGTTATTCCAGTTGTAACACTTTCCGTTTTGTTCTTCTTCCATACTCTGCATGTTGATCCAACCTGTATTGCACTTCGCCTCATCCACTTTGGCAATGAATGATATCTTTGTCTTGAACCTGAGAAACTCTTTCTCCCACATGCGGTTGACTCTTTTCCTTTGATTCTCACCAAATTGGATCTGGGAGCAACTGACCGTGATTTGCTTGCGGGTGTTGCCTCTGACCTGTCTTCCCCTCTTGTCCTTGAAGCTTTTGTAGTTCTTCTCCAGTACGTGCACCAGTGAAATGCTTGCCGTAAACAATTTAGACAAACTCATCACCCTTTTATTTTTAATTGCATATGAGCAATTTTGAATTCGGAAAGCACTCGGGTGAAGGCAAATATAAGTAAACTCCATGTGGGCTTCAACTGGAAGATTGGGAGCACATGCACAAGCTTTTGAAAGGGATTTTGCATGCAATGACTTCCACATGGGCTGTGTTAGAAACAAGAGGATGATCTTCTTAAAATTCACACAATTCACTCTCAAGAAATTGCGTGGATTTTACAAGGCATGGATTGTGTGGATTTGTATGAAGGCAAGCAACTTAAAATCACGATTTCTATAAGTGATTTACTTTTGCTTCTTTTAAAATAACTTCGTGGATTTTCACAAGAGGCAGCAACTTATAAAAATTTCGTGGATTTTCACATGGGGCAGCAGGCAGCTAATATTCACACATTACCTTTTTGCAAACTCCTTTTAAAATTGTGTGAAAATACATAAGTCACGACAGCGTGAAAAATAGAAGTGGAGGGCAGCTTCAAAAATCATGACTTGCATAAGTGAATTTGTCTAATATTTGCGTGGAAAACAATAAGTCAAGGCAGCGTTAAAATTAGACCTGGAGGGCAGCTTTAAAAATCACGATTTGCACTTGGAATTGACTTCCCAAAAACCACGACTTGCTTTATGACTTTTGCTTTTAAAATTTGTGTGAAAATTGAAAGGGAGGGGCAGCTTGTATTTGCGTGAAAATCAAACATGGAGGGCAGCTTCAATTTCCACGATTTGCACTTAAACTTGTCTCTTTAAAATTGGCGTGGAAATCTAAGGTGGAAGGCAGCTAAGAATTGCGACTTGCATGGGATCTTTGCTTTGAAAAACCACGACTTGGACTGAGAATTGGCGTGGAAATTTGAAGAGGACAGTTGTGTGGATATGGAAACAATTGGACAGCTTACAATTTGGCAGACAAGACCATGACTTCAACATGACTTTCCCCTGCAAAAACACTACATTCTTTCCCCATAGCTGCATTGAAAATAGCTTGAAAACAAGCGTAATTAATTAATTTTCCCTTGTCTGAGGCAAAGAATGACTTCTCAAAACCCCATGCAATTGGATTGGATCCGACAGAAAAAGGCTATAGGAAAACCAAAACACAAAACACAGACAAAAAGAAATAAAATAAAAACAACCATCGAAAGAAGTTGCGGGCAATTGCTCGGAAAATTTCTCCAATTGGCTATTCTGCAAAAAACTCTTACTCGGGTGAATGTTCTATGGTAATAATGATGGGGTGAAGTGCTTTATATAACCTAAATTCTCCAATTTTAGCTCAACTTATTTTAAAAGAATTTTATTTATTTAATATAAAAAATAAATAAAACGCTTTCAGGCTAAGTCTGGGAAAGGAATGAGTGAGCTTTAACATGTGGGTATTTGACGGACGAGACTCTATGACTTCTTGAAGGTATCTTTGAGCAATGCGAGCAACTGTAGACAAAACAAACAACAAAACTTGACCCGTCACTTAAAAAAGAATGAAAAATTTAAAATAGGGGTAGTCCCAGATTTCAGGGTGAAATCTTGGGGACACCATGTTTAGAATGGGAATTTATCTCCTTTGGCCTAGGCTTTCTCTCTCTCAAAAGTTGTAGAAAATGGAAGCTCTAGTTGCGGTTGAATGTGCCCCGAAAATAAAAAATTCTTGGTGGGGTCAAATGAGTGCATAACTTTTCGTAAAAGAAAAGATTTCAATCAATCCAATCTAAATTCTACATCAAAAATTGGATCTAGGGTCAAGATTAGATCGCAAGGTCATGAACTCAAGTGGAGTGGGGTCGGATAGGAGTAACTGGGTGAAACAAGACAAAATGGATGTGGGATTGAAAATCATGGCCGAAAATCATGCTCCCGAAACAAGAAATCAACATGCAAAGGGGACATAACCGCCGATGTTTGTAGGAGGCGGTTATGTAACCACGCATATCGCTTGTTTGTGAGATCATTGCAAGGGGTTATGGAACCATCATGGCGGTTAACAATGATGCCTTGGTGGCCGACGTGAACACTTGTGGCTGTTATAAAGCACATGTTCAAAATGCTAGAAATGGGGAATAAAAGTTAAAATTTGTCTTCTGGCGGTTAGGTTAGGCGAGAAAGAGCAAAGTTCGTAAAAATGAGTAAGTGTAAATGTGGGGGACTTGTTTGAGCATATTTAAAACATTTGTTATGCTTTGAGGTCCTTGTTATTATCGTTGGGTATTCAAAATATTACATCATGTAAAAATGGGTGTGTACAGTTCATAGTACCTTATAGATGGTAACTTCTATATTTTCCATGTTTTGGATTGTGCTTGAACTTTCTCGATGTTTTGCCATTGTTGAGTCCATAACCCGACCAACTCATTCTTATCACAAGCATTAACTCTCAAATCATCCACAATTTAAATAGAAGTTCTATGAATCCTAGTCCTATATTGCTTTTGGTTGTATCTCCGATGGAGCATGAAAAAGTCTTTTTGTTCTCTAATGTTTTTCAAATTTCCTAATGATACTGTTTATTTTTCACTTAGGTTTGATTGTTGCATCCTAAAAATGTAGACATTCATGGAAGAGATATTTGTGTGGTTCCTATTAACAAATGATAGCAATATTGATAGTCTCAAAACACACTATATAAGAGTAGAGCAAAGAACCGAGGTCCCCCTATTTATATATTGCAAATGGGGAACAACAATGACCCATATATAAATAGGCCCTATCCTATATTATTGAGTATTTAGGAGATTATTTGATAGGACAACTTGTCGCCCTCCGCCCCAAAGAAATTCAAGGGTCTTTGATTGGGAGTTTAAGGTTCTATTTTGTTGTAGCTTAAATCCCAAGGCTCTTGTCTCAGTTAACTTGTGTAGAAAATGCAGTTTAGATTATTACAAACAAGAAAGCAAAGTAGATACTACCTTGAATTTTGGAGCATTGTGAAATTTGGAAAGGAGGTGCACAAATATTGGTATATGCCAAGTTATTCTATTGTGACAAATTTTGTAAGTGTGTAACTTAAATGTCCCCTTCCCCGTGTCCAAGGCACGAGGACCGGTGTGAGTCCTAACCCTAGTCATGCCCAAGGGGTTACTGAGACACTATGAGCTATATTGGGTATGAATATCTAGTCCGGTTATTATTTTCCATCGATGTGGTTATAAAGTGCTTTGAAGGGATTAGATGTTATGTTTTATCGTTGGGAGGGGCCACTTAACTCCTAATGTTCTAATTTTGCATTGGGGTCACCTTTTTGGGCCAAGGCGCCTTGAAGGGGAAAAAGTAACTTTAAGTTACTTTATTAATTGGGCCCTCTCTAGGAAAGTGCGACTTGGGGGTTTTAGGGTTTCCTTGGCAAGGAAAAGGTTATAAAAGGAGAAGAGGGGTGAAAGGATATTCACTCATGCATACACTTATATTTCTTTCATGTGCAACTGCTGTTTGCAACTATTTAGCTTGTGGAGTAAGATCCCACGGGAACCCTAGCTTCGGTGGTGAGAGATCCATCCCTAGCTAGCAGGGCATTCTTCGGTAGTGAGAGATCTACCCTAGCTTGTCATTTGGAGCTGATTTTAGGGCTGTTTTACAGAGATATTTTCAGGGTTTTCAGAGATAGGGTTTTGAGGGTTTTGGTGGAGATATTCAGCTGAATTTCGGATCAGACCTATAGCAGCAATAAAGGAAAGGTTTGGCATCATCTACAGAGATTTTCACAAGGGTTTTGGCCATCTACCAAAGAGGGCGACTTGTTTGGGAGATTGCAGCCCTAATTTTTAGGGTTTCCAGTTGGCCGTTTTCAGATCTGAAGGTTGGAAAGTCATCTTCTATATTTGTATATGTTATTTCCCAAGTTTCATAATTTTTGCACTTGTATTCGGGAAGATATGAATTTTAGAAGTTTTCCAGTTGTTTTAGGCACGCTGTAATTTTCTGGCAGCGTTATATTGACTGAAAAATTCCAAAAATATTTCCCTTGTGTTCTTTATATTATTATCTAGTTCTCTTTAAAATTTCAAGTGATTTGAACGGATATTTTGGGAGTTATTCATATTTTACTGTTCGCTGCCCTAGCTGTAATTTTCTGCAAAAACCAGATTTCTGTTCGGCTGTGTTTTGTCTATCTTTTGCATATTTTACAGTGATATCCTATAAGGGATATTTCAGTGGTATCAGAGCTTTTGTTCCTCCAGCCTGTTGGGGTTGAAAGATGGGAGACAGAGACAGAGACAGTGAAGAGATGGGAGTAGATCTGATGAAACAACTGTTCACCAACATGGTGAAGCAACAGGAGACTACCAACCTCTATTTGAGCCAACTTACTGAGAGGTTAGCACAGGGTAGGATTGAGGCTCATGCGGAGAAAGGAGAAGCCAGCAATATGGGACAGCATGGTAATAGAGGTGAGAGTGGACATTCGGGACAAGGGTCCCCTCATGCATCTACTAGGCCCTTGGGACTCCACGAGCCTTCTTTCTTGAAGGATCCGGAAGTTTCGCAGACACGACAGCCCTGACAGATGTTGTGGATGAGGAATCGGCCGGGAGAAGTACCGGACATCGAGTGAGGGTTTCCGGGACAACATGCCATTTCAGGAGTATTGCAAAATGAAGATTGGTAGCAGGCCCAGGAGAGATTACCTGCACAGATGTAGGTACGAGTTTCAGAGGAGATTGGGACAAATCTCTATTCCGCACTTCGATGGCTCTAAGAAGTGTACCGCCCAGTCTTGGATTCAGAAGTTGAAGACTTACTTCGACTTGAATCCCATGCGAAGAAGATGCAATTAAGTTTGCTATCCTACACCTCGAGGGAGATGCCCATGACTGGTGGCATCATGGATTGATCACACAGGGGCACATGCATATCACTACGTATGCAGATTTTACACAGAGATTGATGAGCAGGTTCGACAGGAGGGACCCAGATAGGCACTTCAGAGAATTGACCCACTGAGGCGCATGTGTTCTCTAGATCAATACATTGCAGATTTTCAGAGGTTATCAGTGATGGTATCTGATGTTTCAGAGATGAGGTTGACTTCACTCTTCATGGCAGGATTGACTGACGCTTTAGCAGGATTTGTGAAGGCATTTGAGCCTTCCTCCCTACATGAGGCGATTAGGAGAGCACGTGATTTGGAGTTGTCCACTCCAAAATCGAGGTTTCCCCCTCGAATTCAGCCTAAGGTATTTCCTTCGAGAGCTGATGGTTCACAGCCGAAGGGGCCCCCACCTAGGCAGGATACCGCAAGGAGACCATTCAGACGAGAGAGGACAGGAGGAGTTGAGGTGAAAGAAACTATGTTTCGATGGGCCGCACACCATGGGTTCCAGGACATGATCAGAGAGGAAAAGGGAAGGCCCAATTCATAGAGGTCTTCGAGGAGGAGAGCGAACGAGGAGGAGCGGTACGCTCGTGGAGTTAGAGGATGAAGATGAGGAGGCATTGGAGTGCAGTGCAGGGGTCGAACAGAGGAGGAGACTTTTCCCCATGAGACTATTGCTACTTTGTCGAGTACCCCGAGGTACAAGGCATTCAGAGTTAGGGGAATATTACAGGTCGAGAGTAGTAGTACTCATTGATAGTGGGGCCACCCACAATTTCATTGATGCATCTTTGGTAGAGAAGCGGGGATTACAGGCAGAAGACTTTGAGGGTTTCAATGTAGTGGTAGCCAATGGTGAGTCCATGAGATGCATGCAGCGAGTTCCGCAGTTGAGTATCACCATGGGTAACCATACAGTCACCGATGACTTCTATGTGGTTGGTATTGGAGAGACCAACCTTGTGCTCTGCACAAAGCTGGCTCCATTCTCTTGGAGAATTTCGGACTAACTTTCAGACGATGGAACTCAAGTTCAAGTCCGAGGGGAAGAATGTAACCTTGAGGGGTTTATCTTCAGATGCACCCAGGGTTGTTTCAGCAAAGAGGATCGAGAGGATTCACAGACACAATGGGGTTGATTGGGCAGTACAATGCTTGGTTTCTACCAAGAAATCAGAGGATGGACAGCTAGAGTATCATGTGGATATACAGGGGCTATTGGACAAGCACAATACAGTTTTTAGTGACATACCACCTGGTGTACCTCCAGATAGGGGATTTGAGCATGTGATTGAGCTCGAGGACACTAGACCAGTAGTTACTACTCCTTACCGTCACCCCAAACGGTTTAAGGATGAGATTGAGAGGACCATCCATGAGCTTATTGACATGGGACACATTAGGCCGAGTTCTAGTCCTTTTGCTTCCTCGGTGGTGTTGGTGAAAAAGAAGGATGGGACCATGTGGATGTGCATCGACTATCGGGCATTGAACAAGAGGACAATCAAGAACAAATATCCAATGCCGCGTATTGATGAGCTACTAGATGAGCTACAGGGGCAATCTATTTTTCTAAAATAGATTTGTGATCTGGATATCACCAGATCAAGGTTAGGGAGCAGGATGTGCATAAGACCGCTTTTAGATGCCATTATGGACATTTTGAGTTTCTAGTGATGCCATTCGGATTGTCTAATGCACCAGCTACATTCCAGTCTTGCATGAACCACGTGTTCAACCGCCATTTGCGGAAGTTTGTATTGGTTTTCTTTGATGATATATTGGTCTACAACAGACTTGGGAGAGCCATATCCGCCACCTTGACAAGATATTGGGAATATTAGAAGCTAATTTGCTATATGCAAAAGCTTCTAAATGTGAGTTTGGCATGACAGAGTTGTTATATTTGGGATATGTGATTGGTGGAGGGGGAGTAAAGGTGGACAGAGAGAAGATACAGGCAATTTTGGATTGGCCTCCACCTAGGACATTGACACATTTGAGGGGATTCTTGGGACTGTGCACCTATTACAGGAGGTTCGTGAAGAATTTCTCACGGTTGACTGCCCCACTGACAGATTTGACCAAGAAGGGAGCTTTCGCTTGGTCAGAAGCGGCACAACAGATTTTTGATCATCTCAAGGAGGTGATGAGTTCATGCCCCGTCCTTGCATTACCAGATTTTTCTCGGCCATTTGTTCTAGAGTGTGATGCATCAGGTGAGGGGGTTGGAGTGGTGCTTATGCAGGATAGGCATCCCATTGCTTACGAGAGTCGGAAATTGAGCCCCGTGGAGAGGGGGTACTCGATTTACGACAAGGAGATGTTGGCCATCATGCATGCTTTGGCCAAATTTTGCAGACAGTAACTTGTGGGCAAAAGCAGTTCGTGGTACATATGATCACAATAGTTTGAGGTTCTTTTTGGGGCAGAAGGATCTCAACGACCGCCAGCAGAGATGGGTGAACAAGGTACAAACGTATGACTTTGACATAGAATACACTAGAGGTAAGAATAATGTTGTTGCCGATGCTTTATCCAGGAGGCCTTACCTTACTACTATGTTGAGTTCTATGTCCGAAATTTCAGCAGATCGAAGGCTCACATACTTGTTGAGTACTCCAAGAATCGGGCCAGCATGCGAGATCATGGATGGTATTATCAAAGATGACCGATACAGGGTGGTAGATGATCTCATTTTCTACAAGGATCGGATTTTCCTTGTACAGACGGGGTCTAAGATGAAGGACAAGATCCTTCGTGGCAAGCATATGACACACCACTAGCCTGGACACCCCGGATATTTCAAAACATACAGTACATCGTGTGAGAGATTCACTGGAAGGGGATGAAGGACGATGTCCTTAATCATGTCAGAGAGTGTATGGTTTGCCAGCAAACCAAATCGGAGCATTCTTTTCCTGCAGGGTTACTTCAGCCTCTTCCCATCCCTGAGCAGAAGTGGGAGAGCATATCGATGGACTTCATCACAGGACTCCCTATGGTGCATGGGCACAATTGCATTTATGTGGTAGTTGATCGATTGACCAAGTATGCACACTTCTTTTCTCTACCTAAGAAGCATGAGGCAGCTGACGTGGCTCAGGTATTTTATACAGGGATTTTTAGGCTACATGGGTTGCCTAAAAATATTATCAGTGACAGGGATAAGATCTTCATGAGCACCTTTTGGCAGGAGATTTTCAGACTTGCCGGTACCGAGTTGACTCCTAGCACGAGCTACCACCCTCGGTGATCGACGGCAAACGGAGATTGTCAACAAATGGATAGAGGGCTATTTCATGGAGTTATGTGACCGGACATCACAGCATGGATCGATGGTACATATGGGTGAGTATTGCTACAATACCACATATCAGATGAGTATCGCATGACTCCTTTCAGAGCTTTGTATGGATACGATGCCATGTCATTTGCTGATTTGGTATTATCAAATAGTCGAGCTCCCAAAGCTCGGGATTGGTTACAGGAGAACCAAGATATCCTGCGAGCTCTTAAGGAGAACCTCCAAAAGGCGCAAAATCAGTAAGGTTTATGTGGATCTAAGCACAGATAGAGGTCCTTCGAGGTAGGAGACTTGGTGTTCCTACGTCGGCAGCCATGCATGCATCGTCACTCAAAAGTAAAGGTAAAAGTTGAAACCACGGTTTTATGGTCCATACAGGGTAGTCTGGCGAGTGGGTGCAGTTGATATGAGTTGGATCTTCCAGAGCACAGTAAGATACATAATGTCTTCCATGTGTCATGCCTTAAGAAGGCCCTAGGACAACACATTGTACCTTCTACAGAGTTGCCACCATCGATGAGGAGGGGAAGTGGTTTTGAACTGCACTCTATTATCGAGGTCGACAGAGGAAGCTGTAGAAGCAGAGATATTAGTAATATTTGGTACGATGGAAGGGTTTGCCTCTCGAGGATGCTACTGGGAAGGAGAACAGATTCTACAAAGATCCTAGTTTGCATTTGCTTGGGGACAAGCAAATTTTGGGAAGGGAGGACCTGTAATGTCCCCTTCCTCGTCCAAGGCCTCGAGGACAGGCATGAGTCCTAACCCTAGTCATGCCCAAGGGGTTACGGACACTATGAGCTATTGGGTATGAATATCTAGTCCAATTGTTATTATTTTCCATTGACAGGGTTATAAAGTGCTTTCGAAGGGACTAGATGTTATGTTTTATCGTTGGGAGGGGCCACTTAACTCCTAATGTTCTAATTTTGCGTTGGGGTCACCTTTTTGGGCCAAGGCGCCTTGAAGGGGAAAAAGTAACTTTAAGTTACTTTATTAATTGGGCCCTCTCTAGGAAAGTGCGACTTGGGGGTTTTAGGGTTTCCTTGACAAGGAAAAGGTTATAAAAGGAGAAGAGGGGTGAAAGGATATTCACTCATGCATACACTTATATTTCTTTCATGTGCAACTGCTGTTTGCAACTATTTAGCTTGTGGAGTAAGATCCCACGGGAACCCTAGCTTCGGTGGTGAGAGATCCATCCCTAGCTAGCAGGGCATTCTTCGGTAGTGAGAGATCTACCCTAGCTTGTCATTTGGAGCTGATTTCAGGGCTGTTTTACAGAGATATTTTCAGGGTTTTCAGAGATAGGGTTTTGAGGGTTTTGGTGAGTTTTGGTGGAGATTTTCAGCTGGTTTTCGGATCAGACCTACGGCAGCAATAAAGGAAGGGTTTGGCATCATCTACAGAGAGTTTCACAAGGGTTTTGGCCATCTACCAAAGAGGGCGACTTGTTTGGGAGATTGCAGCCCTAATTTTTAGGGTTTCCAGTTGGCCGTTTTCAGATCCGAAGGTTGGAAAGTCATCTTCTATATTTGTATATGTTATTTCCCAAGTTTCATAATTTTTGCACTTGTATTCGGGAAGATATGAATTTTAGAAGTTTTCCAGCTGTTTTAGGCACGCTGTAATTTTCTGGCAGCGTTATATTGACTGAAAAATTCCAAAAATATTTCCCTTGTGTTCTTTATATTATTATCTAGTTCTCTTTAAAATTTCAAGTGATTTGAACGGATATTTGCAAAAACTAGATTTCTGTTTTGGGAGTTATTCATATTTTACTGTTCGCTGCCCTAGCTGTAATTTTCTGCATTGTTGATTTGAATTATTTTTGAAAAAAACCAGATTTCTGTTATGGCTGTGTTTTGTCTATCAGAAATAAAATTGTAATTTGCATATTTTGGGCAAACTCTATAGGAAAGATGTATGTCGAATCCTACCTCTATAGGAGATGTATGCCTCAAAATTTAAATATTATATTATTCTTTTTAAGTGCTCCTTGTCGAGATCATATCTCCTAGCCCATTGACCAAATTTACGAATTGCAGGATCTGTTGGAAAGATAATAGAGTGAACTTGACAATAGAATCTATTAAAAAAAGACTATGCTATCATCATAATATCCGAATCCCATAAATGCTTTGAAAATCCTTTTGAAAAATGCAAAATACCAATGTTGTCAAAACCTAATAAAAATAGATTTCACGACTTTCTAGAAATAGAAAATTTTTAAATCCTTCGCTGAATGTTGATATGGGTCTGTCTTTCTCCAAGAGCTCATCTGGATCAATTGTTAAAGTTGGGAAGGAGGGTGCACAAGTTATGATATGCCAAGTCAAATCTATTGAAATGGATTTTGTATGGTGTATTAGTACATTAATCAAGCATAGCTAAAAGCATCTTTTGGATGGTGTACAGCAACATAAATAAGTATTCCAACAAATACCTCATGGATGCTTGTACTATATAGTGTAAGCAGATTGGGTACATGAGATCAGACATGTCTTTCACTCTAGATATATAAAAGTGCACTCAAACCAACACGATCAGAAATGTGCTACTATGCACTTTGCGAAATTTTAGGGTGGTCATTTATGTTAGATATTTTATGTATTACCTTGAATTTTGAAGCTTTGTTAAAGTTGGAAAAGAGGATGCACAAGTTATGATATGCCAAGTCAAATCTATTGAAATGGATTTTGTATGGTGTATTAATACATTAATCAAGCATAGCTAAAAGCATCTTTTGGATGGTGAAGAATGACATAAAAAGTATTGTAACAAATACGTCATGTATGCTTGTACTATATAGTATAAGAAGATTGAGTACAAGAGATCAAACATGTTTTTCACATCGGATATATAAAAGTGCACTCAAACTAACACAATCAGAAATGTGCTACTATGCACTTTGCTAAATTTTAGGATGGTCATTTATCTATAGATATTTCATCAAATCTTCAGCCCGTCTTTGTTTTATTTTCTTTTTCAATTTACTAGACGCTTAATCTTACCACTTTGGGCTACTTTAGAATTCCAAATTTTTTGCAGCAATATAGAAATTTTTAAAATTTGTTGTGTGCTGCCATGCTAGTTTGGAAGCTTCTTCTTTTTGCTTGCATTGGGATGAAGCAATTGTTTGTGGATGCTAATTGGTGGTCCAAAACCCATTGGAAATACAGAAGGAATTTTTATTTTACATAAGCTTGATATAATCTTCTGAAAGAAAGATGAATTTTTACCAACATTGACATATGAATTAAATTTGCAGGTCGGGTGGGAAATTTCTTTCCAACTGAATGCAGAGCCATTGTTAACTGAGCCATATGTATCTCGGGTGGTGTCTCAATCGTTATCCCCCGGTTCAGCATTGTTTCTAGGCAACAGTATGGCTATCCGAGATGCAGACATGTATGCATTGGGCTGGTCAAAACTTCCAATAAGTTTTGCACATGGAATGTTGGACCCATCACTACCCTTCTTAGGGTTAAGAGTTGCTGGGAACCGTGGAGCAAGTGGAATTGATGGAGTGTTGAGTACAGCTATTGGCTATGCTTCAGGAAGGAACCAAAGAGTAAGTATGATCGTTAATATTTGGGTCTACTGCAGGGGAACACCTAGTTCTTATGGTGATGGTTTTGAAAACAACCAAGCTCCTGTATTAAATTAATGCAGAAATGATTTTCCTGATATGTACACAGTCTCTCATAGAAGGCCTCTTTCTCTATTATTTGTGCAAATGTCTCACACAAGAAATGGGCAGCATCTGCATTTTTATTATGTAGAATAAAATTCTTGTCTATTTTTATCCTAATACCTGTTTCTGTCTCTTCATTCCAAATACTGCTGAAGTAATGATGCAGGATGCATTACATGCTTGAGTACGTTTCTATTATGTGTTTTCCATTTGAATGGAATTAACATTGGGATAGTCCAGAATTAGAAACAATAGAAATTGGTTGAATATCTTCATAAGATGGGTTTCAAGCATAAGGAGTTTGATGATAATCTGTATATGAAGGTAAAAGGTTCGAGCATTGTTTTTTTAATGTAATCTTCTGTCTGGCAAGAAGCAATTCTCCATCCAACATGCAAGAGATATGGGCATTCCTTGGCACAGGTTCGTAATATTTAGTCAGTGATAAGCATAAGTCTGTCTAATAACACCTAACCAAGGCTTAAAAGCACACCTTTTGAAGAGGGCTTTTGTCTCTTTTAGATATGGAAATCTTATGTTCTCTTATGTCCTTTCACATAGTTTGCCCATGAGTTGTATCTGAGGGTTTGTTGCATCCTATTAACCAACTGTGAACTGGAAAAAGATGTACCTCATTTGGAAGCATGATTGGATCCTTACGGACCACCCTTGTGAACTCAAACAAGTCCACTGTTATTGGAATTCCACTTGTATGGAACTATTAAGTGGAATGTACTATCAAAATCAAGACTGCTGTCATCAAAATAATGATTGCTGCCATCAAAATCAACAAAACAATCATGACATGGCCCTTGCTCTTTCATATGTACATGATATGATGCCCCGTAAATAAGAAAAATAAATCTAACCTAGGCATGCATGAGAGTCTTCAATGTATCAAGAAATTCAACTTATTTGGGCTGATATAAACTGTAGTCATGAGAATTTACAGAAACAGGGCTTCTATACTACTGCAGGCAAGACATCATCCTTCCCTCTCAATATAAACCTGAAAATAGTGGCCTCTCATGATGATCAGTTTGATGGGTTGATGTTCATACTAAATAAATCTTAACAGTGGAAGAAATTATAAGGTTTTATGACTGGCCTCAATTCTCGAAGAAATTATAAATCAATAGGACAGATTCTACAAGTGGCCTCAATTCTCGAACCTTTAATGCAATAGTTGTGAAAATGTGTCCACGGAATTTCCTTAGTGTGATGAACACTCGAGAGATATTCACTTGCCAGTCCCATCACTGTTTGTTCAGATAATCACAAATTTCTTTCTAAAAACAAAATTTTGGAATTAACAGCCTTTCCTGTACTGGCATAAGTAAATCTGTGCAGGTAAGCTAGAATCATGAAACTATTAAAAAATGTGTCCAGTAATTGAAAAACTACATTTTCGGATTCTCTTGTGATGATTGGTTGATGGGTTAATGTTCACACTATATAAACCTTAATAATGGAAAAACAACATAAGATTAATGATTCAGAATTGGATGGACTCATAAAAATTTGTCAACATAATGTTCTCAGCTTGATGAACTCTCAGAGATGTTCAGTTACCTGGTCCTATCACAGTTTTCTGAGGTAATCTCAACTTTCGCTCCAAAAAGAGAATTTCAGAATTAACAGTCTGATTCGTACTGTCATAAATGCATCAATGCATGTAAGCTAAGAGTCATGAAAAATTTAAAATTTTGTTCATTGATTGAAGAATTACATTTTCGGATATGATGGGGAGATTAAGAGGTTAGCATGTAAGCACAGTAATCAAGACTTAACCACCCAATCACTCAAATTCTATTGCAATCATAAGGAATGAAATAAACATGCATGTCAAGATGGGTCAAGATAAAACACTGAGAATATTTGCTTGTCATCCTCGGCAAAAATGGCCCCATTTAACCCTAATATTTGTTATCAAAATGATCACTACTAGGTCATATACATTGCATAAGATAAGGCAGGAAAATATTGAGAAAACAGGGTGAAGAATGATGAATTTTGCTTGTCATTTTACCACTCGCACTTGAAGGAATGAATGTTTCTTCCTTGTCCATGAGTCATAATCATTAACTATTTGTTATAGATAATTGTATGGGTAAAAACCCACCATAATAACTAAGTCCTATAAGTGGACCCCAAGCATTTGTGATGATATCTATGCGATTCTGTTGGAGGTTTTCATGAACAACAATGTAAAGGCTAAACTTGTTCACAATTTGTTTGTTGGCAAGCCCACTTGGAGGATTGATAAAATAGAAGACTGCCTAGTGTTGTCATGCAAATGTGCAACAGGAAAATTTCCAATTTTCAAGCATGACAACGAACCACAATGTTGAAACTTTTCAAAGTTATACCTTCCCAAGACACCCCCAGGTCAGTCCATCCCCAAGGCCAGTCTTATCCAGTCAGTCTAATGATCCTAAAGTGAATGTCAAGTATTCCCCTAGGTGATTTAGGAAAGCAAAATAAGTTCCCTAGGTGATTTAGGATCTTCTGGAACATTCAAGTATTCGAGCAATTTTGGGAAGGGCTACCATTAGCCTTCCTAGGACTAGTGCACCACCCCGGAGTAGATCAGAGGAGTAAAACTCATCATGAAGGAGTATTCAAGTGCTAAGAACATCAAGGAAATGAATTTGGGAGATTCAATGAAAACTTGGAGGTTTTGGAACCAATTTAACGAAAGCGGGGTTTTGAGCACGAGCACGAGCACGCACCATGAACATGGACTTGAGCTTCAAAGCAAGATTCTAGGAGCCCCATGATGATTTGAAAGCCCAACAAAGTGTCAAAGGAAAGCATTTTCAATGCCCTCCATGGTGGAAAAACGAGACTTCTTGAAACCTCGTGCATTGTTCTAGATAACTTATTCTTCTAGCGCACAACAAGTGATCCCGAGAAAGAAGGGGCCATTTGGAAGAGTTGCAGTCAAAATTGGATCTTGGGACCATCACCATTGGAAACAGTAAGGTTGTTTGCAGGCGGAGTCATATAAAATTTCACCCCAAAATTCATTCGGGAGCTTGAGATATCGTCTCCGCAAGTTGGTCCCAAGGTGCGATTTCTCATACTTGGCCATTTTTGAGGACACGTGGCAGCCTGTGGTTAAGGCGCAATTCCATGTCCTTTACGTCCCTTAGAAAGGGACGAAAGGGACAGAAAAAATGCGCCCAATCCTTTTTGAGCCCCCAGGTCACTGATATGACCCAAAACTGATCCACTAGCCCCCATTGACCAAGTTTGACTTGTGTAATCACCTACCTTGCATGTTTGCCAAGTGTCGCCACCAGAATAAGGCGGAAATTCATGTCCCCTTTGTCCCTTTAGCAAAGGGATGAAAGGGACACAAAATGCTCCTAGCCCCTATTGTTCCTCCTAGTTCTCCACCGACCACAATTTAGCTCCCAGGTGCTTAAATCCAACCCCCCTCACTTAAGTCACTCAACGAATAAAAACATGCCATGTGTCATCACCAGGACAAGGTGGAATTTTACGTCCCTTTCGTCCCTTTAGCAAAGGGATGAAAGGGATAGAAAAATGCGCCCCATCCCTTCCCTTTGCATTCAAGCACTATAAATACAACACTTAGTGCATTTTTGGCCATTTCTCCCCACACCTCCATACCACCGCCGAAACCTTGCCAAAACTTCTCCAAGATTCCTAACCTCCATGGTTGCATCCGAATGACTCCATGCAAATCCTCCATCCAAAATGCAAAATCACAAAAGAAACGGATCGAAAAGGCGAAAAACTAATAAAGAAAAGAAGATATTTTCAGAAAACCCTTGTAGTCAAAAACAAAGAAATGCTCATTTCTCTTAATCTAGAGCACGGATTGAGATGCCGTTTTTGTAGACTTCCTCATTTTTAGATACAATCAAGATGCAACAAACGGGAGGTCAAATGATGCCTTGGATTATTTGTTTCAACAAAAACTCCATTTTGTGCCCTAGCTCACATTCATCGAATTTCCTGCCAATCCAGATAGTTGGATCGAGCTAAAAATTTGCACATAGATTTCAAGTGAAAAACCTATCCCAATGGAGCCAATTCCATCACTATCGGAGGTGAAAACCAGACACTGCAAAAAGCTTCATGACTCCATTAATGTTTGTCATGGTAGCTCCGTGCCGAAGCCCTTGCCAGGTAAAAATTTCGTTTTTATTTCCAAGCATTTTGGTGGGCGAAATCAAGTGAAATTTGGGGGATAAGATCGCGGCGAGCTGAATTCGAAAATATGTGTTCGTTGCAAACCGAGCACCAGGAGACCCACTTTCCAAAAATAGTAAGCTTTCCTACATAGGTTTACTATTTTTGGTTAGTCTTCATCAGAAGCAGTGGCAACGAAGACAATGTGCACCGAAGATAATCATGAGGTCAAAATGATTGTTTAGACCGTAAAACGGTGACGATAATATACAAAGGGATAAAACTAGTAAGTTCCCTATATGGGTACCTACTAAAAATAGCAAGTCATTCCAAGAAGTGGTCGAGGTGAAGATAATATACACAGGGGTAAGTAAAGAAGCTAATATCATCAAGATGATCCGTAAAGGCGTAAATCACCATTTACTAAATATAGTAAATCTCCCATCTAGGCACTTGCTAAAAATAGTAAGTCACATTCAAGGGGCAATTTTGGCAAAATGAGACGTAGGGGGATAATCATTCGGGTCAACATCACCATTTGGGATTGTCAAGCATTTCTCACGGGTCATTTAGAATCCATCTCGGGAGAGCAACCAAGGAAAGAACAGTGTGCACTGGGGGAGTAATACAAATAAAACTCATTGGTGCGGTCATCTTGGCCAAAAATCATCACTTACTAAAAATAGTAAGTTGTCTTGTAGGCACTTGCTATAAATAGTAAGTTGTTCCAGAAAGCATAGTTCGCAAAGGGAGCATACAGAGAGATAAACATCCAAGTTGACATCACCAGTTGGGGACCAGAGAGGCAAATCTCGACACTTGCCAAAAATAGTTGCCCTTTCCAAATATAGTAAGTGTCAAGAAAAAATGAAGTTCAGATTCGCAAGGGGGAAACTAGTGCAATCTCTATCATCGGAGTATGCGGGAGTAGGTGACAAAGTGAGGTCACTTACATGGATCTCAACAATGTCTTTCGACACTCATTTCATGCTTCAATTGGTATGTGCGAGGTGGAATTCACAATCAACACCGTCGATAGTTCATAGTGTGTTTCATCAGAATCATGTCCAAATCATCATGGAGGATTTGTTCCAAAGCTTCAGTCTCTCGAGGGATCTTCATGAGCAACACCCGCGATCGCCAAAGGTTCCATTCAACAGTGTTTCTAAACACTTAGTTCATGTGTCTGTGGGTCATCTGGAGGCGGTTTCTTGCCTGCAGCCAAAGAACTTGTCCGCAACAACCCATCCATGCATAAGAAAATCATTCACAATAAAGGGTTCGAAGGCATCGGGGTCAATCCGACAAAGCTTTCTAGGAGTCAACAGGAGCGAATTCTTCATCGGCATAATGTTCGCTCCCTTTTCTTTCTCTCCCTTCTCTCCCCACTTTCTCTCTCCTCCACGTTCTAATTCTTCGTTGGGGTTGCACTTTTTCATAATGCCTCAATTAATTTAAAAAAACAACTTTATGTTTCTAATGTAAAAGTCACCTTTATGTTATAAAAAGGGACTTAATATTTTCCTAGGAAGTTGAAAAGTTTTAAGTTGCGCAAGGACATATGAAAAGTCATTGGGGGCATATGAGGAGTCATTCCTCTTCTTATAAAATGTAAAGGCCTCTCATCTTGAACTTCTTCTCTAGTTGGTTGCGAATTTGTGAATTCATGAGAGAGCTTTTGCCTACTTGTGGAAGAATAAAGAGTTAGCCAATTTTCTTCTATTTTTCTCCTCACTACTTTTCCTCCATTCTCCTACTATGTACAACTCTAATTGAAATGCTAATGAAGGAAGAAGTTTATGTTTTCCAAGGCATATGAATGTGTGCATCTTTGTATGCATGGTTTCCTCTAGCCGGTAGCATGGAAGTTTTGGTTGTTTCTTCTCTTAAATGCATGTGTTGAAATTTCTAACTAGTGTGTGCAGGAATATGAGTTTCTACTTGCAACATTAGTTCTCCTACCTCTCATTCTCACTCCCTTTCCCGCTCTCTAGACAAAGTCTTCTCTAGCAAGCAATTGCTAGCTTTTCCGCAAGGTTAGTGGAGTGCCCCTGTTGGATCCCCGCCGCAAGGCCACCAGGAAAATCCACCTTTTCACACGTGTGCAAACACGAAAGCTGCACCATTTAAGTAGAGGGACTTCAATTCCCAGAGCGTTGGCAAGAAACCCACAAATTTGTCCACCCGACAAATTTTCTTGCCAACACCTAGGAAGACGGAAAAAAAAACTATAGTAATGTGCACAAATGACCAAAGCGAGTTGATGGAACTTGACAAGTACATCTAGTTACAATAGAAAAGTACTAGGGTAAAAAGAATTGCAAGATCTAAAAGTAACTAAACATTGAAACAGTGTTACCATGCGATCCAACTACAAATACAAATAGCCATGTGGGGGAAAGAGCCCCAAGAGAAAAATGAGCTAATGAAGAACAAAATTGGACACCGAGGCAGAAGCCAACGGTGTTGCATGTTTGTAACAAAGATCAGAGCAAGAACACCGGAAATGGCATCATTCACTACCATGGAAGAGAAAATGAGGGATCTGATAATGTCGATAAAAAAATGTCCTGGGGTAAGGGTGCTGGAATGAACAAAAAAATAACTATAATTATATGGATTTGTTGAATCTTTTTTCTCTTTCATACCTTAAATGTTGGTACTCCAACCTCAATATAATATGAATTCAAAATCTTAAATCTAGATCCTAAACAAGATTTTGCAATGTTTTCTTTTTATAAAGTTTTGTTCCATATATTGCCATTGTCTAGTGTTTTTCTGTTCTGCAGATATCTTTACGGTGTATCTAGTTGATATATTTATTGAATTTCAGCCTGTTGGCATACCACAAATAGGCCCAAAACATTAGCTTGAACATATCTGTGTAATTGCTGATGCATGTTGTGCTTATGATATTCAAGGCTTTAACCTAACTCTCTGACTTTGATGTGTACAACTGAAAATCTTGTCTATTGGTGCATGATGAAATATGCGTAAGTTTTCTATTCGCAAGACACACTCTTTCCGCTTGTTTGTTATTATACTTCTGATTTTGAGAGTATAAGCACACATTAACTATTAGAAGATGCATGTTTAGGTAATACTTATGGTGGGTGACTTATCATTTCTTCATGACACAAACGGACTAACATTATTAAAGGAGAGGTATGATATGTAAATGCTCACTTGCATATGAAAGTGATCTTGTAGTAGGATTCTTTATTGTGAACAAATAAAATTGATTTCTTTAATTCTCTTTTAGCCACCTATTATGTGTACAGCTAAAATTCTACACTGCAAGATCTGTAGTCTTGTTTTTTTAGTATGTTTTGGTGGAATTACATATTTGCTGGATTGACTTGTTTGTCTTTTCCAGCCATACGTCTTTCTCAAAGAAATCGAAATCTCCAATTAAATATAAGTTTGGTAATAAAATTGGATTAATTTTGCTTTTTACATGCAAATTTAAAGCTTATTAATCTCTGTGGATGTTGCATTTCTTTTCATAGATG
Source organism: Taxus wallichiana var. yunnanensis (assembly GCA_018340775.1). NCBI lineage: Eukaryota > Viridiplantae > Streptophyta > Pinopsida > Cupressales > Taxaceae > Taxus > Taxus wallichiana. The sequence continues at coordinate 696,567,958 of CM031244.1, read as the reverse complement.
CACTTGATAGTGGGTGTACAATAGTTAAACCCAGATTTAGGGATGACGAGTTGTTATCCACTTGATTCAACACTTTATTATTAATCAATCACACGACCGTCTCTTAAAGGATACATGAGATAATTATATATTACATATTTCTAGTGTTACGTAAGTTCTTGAAAAGGAGGGATGTGGGGAAGTGTTCCCAAAATATCTAGAAAATTTTGGTAAACTTTGGGGTGGGGGAGAGGGTAGTAAAACTAATAAAAAATAAAAATAGTTTATTTAGTTATTAATATTAAATAGATACTAAATAACCAATATGAATAAATTCAAGATAGAATCATTAGACATTAGCATTCAATTAAAAATACTAAAATTTAAATACATTGAATTCTACTTCTAATTGATCAATCTCATCATTTGACAACAATTGATCATTCAAAACTAAATAAAAATTAAAAATACAACGATTTTTCACATCACATTTAAAAATTGATATTCACAAGACTGATCATGTTGAAACTTGAAATAGTCAAGGGTATGTATGTGCCCTAGTGTTGGCTATGTAGAGTGTGGTTATGCAGCACTAAGTGTGAACCCAAAGCTAGGGTACACTCTAAACACGAGCAAGTTGTAACATTGAAACAAAAACTCTTGAAAGTTGAAACATATTATTATTATGAAACACAATAAAACTGAAATCAGGTTATATCGTTTCTACATAAAACCGCAATCAAATATCTTTCTACACTTTCTTCCTTTAAAGTTTTAGGTTTTAAAAATATAAAATTTAAAAGATACACAAATAGTACTGGGTGGTTGGGCGATACTCTCTAGATAGACAACAATTCCTCATCCCCCATAAAAATATGGCTCTGGCTATATGATATATCTATCTAGGGATATCAGGGGATTGTATCACCTTGTATCATGTATAGAACAAATCAATAGATGATGCCACCATCTATTTGTTATATGCGTGACATGAGTGGCGTAACATTAATATAGGGAGAACTAGATGCCATGTGGTGAGTGTGAGTCGAGGGCTATAAAATTGTTTTTAGTGCCTTAAAGCAAGGGAACACCCCTATTGCCTCGCCCTTTCCATTTCAATTACTTTGGCTGTAGGGTTATGCGGTTGGGTTTAGGCGAGTGTTGGCTAGATTTTATGCATAGCTGAAAACCTAGGCGGTCATGAGATAAATCTTCCTCATTTACCAAAGTGAGGCTTCCGTGTCGATTTGTCGTTAAAATATGCTAGTATCTATATGGGGGTTTTACTTTAACTATTCACTCATGAACCATAGTCAGTATAGCTTTAATGTTAAGTAAGCAAATCTGTTAAAGAAAGAAAATATGTATAGAAGAAGGAAATAATAAAACACATGGAAGAAATGGGGAAGATGTGCAACCCAATCAATAGATAACAGAGTTGATTGCATGCACATAGAAGAAACCAATAGATATCAACACAGAATTATAAGCAAAGGAAACTCCAGATATAGATCTAAAATAACACAAAGTTTATTAGATCTAAGATAGAAAGCTAGAAACAAAATGCACCGTGACACAAAGTTCTCTAGAAATTTGCTCCTTTATATTCCTTTGCTTCAAGTGGCTATCAGGGGTTTCAGCACAAAGTCTGGAACACAAGAATGCTACTTACAAATTCTGATCATTAACCCGAAGGTTCTTCTCCTACTTATAGAATGTAGAAGGGAAAGTACAAATGGGAAACTCAACTGAACTGAAACATAAACAAAAGGTAAAGATAACATCTGGCAATCATCCCCCTCTAATTCCTCTTCAAGTGACACATTTGTCACTTAACTAATAGAATTGTTCCACATAACTTAAAGTAATGGTTTCAAAACCAATAACTTTAAAGTTTTACAATTACATCCGGGAACGTGGAAAATAGAAGAAAAAGTAGAAGAAAGATACACTAGCCGTAACATCTACATCTTCTTTTTGTTCGACACCAATATATTTGTTGAACATGTAATTCAAAGCATCTTCCCATTTGTCTTAGCCACAACTTCCTTTTCTCGTCCGACTGCAGCAATCCTTCGTCAACACCCCGATACATACTTTTGCCTCCTCCAAGCTAGGCCCGAACTTCTCAATATCTGCGTAGTGCCACCGGTTTCTTTGATGGAATTCATGTGAAAGGCTTAACGGCTCCATCAATTCTCCCTCGCACCATCGAAGAGACCCTTCTAGGGAATTAGGCACTCGCTAAGAATGATCCGTGTGTATGAAGTAACATTTCGATCACTTCCTCATGAATGAAAGCAATGATATTGTTTGGTAAAGACGATGCCATACTCTCAAGTGCTCGCATCCTCTCAAGATAATTCGCAGATCTCAAACGGAAAGATACTTTGCAAAATCTATTTGCTTCCCTTTCTCAACCGATCCGTCGAGCACAAACTTCCGCAATCAACACTTCTCTCGGCAGCTTATTGATTTCGGCCAAAGTACTCGAGTTACTTTCGTGCTCAAAGAATCGTGTTCATATCTACCGTGCTTGTCATCAGTTGCTTCAGCTGATTTGTTGCATCTTTCATAACCTTTAGGCGGGCTAGCACCTCTTCGAGTTGTACAGAAGCTTGACGAATAATCAGATTTTTCCATTCGTCGATAGCTTTCACCTGGTTACTTGCATCTTCCATTTCCTGCATCAGATGATCACTCACTTGCTTTTGAGCTGAAATGGGCTGAGTGGAAGATTTAGCAACCTTGGCAATGATTTCGCACAACTGAGATACCTGCTTCTGAAGTTCAACTTTCTCCGCCTCTTCTTTGCCAAGCCTAAGGAATAGAGCATCTATCAATGTCTGTGTATCCTGCTTCAATCCTTCTGTGGTGGCTTGACCTATGAGTACTCAAGTCGCTGTGTCTTGTGTCTTCTACTGTGAGCTCATCCTCCTTCCCTTCGCTAATCGACATCTCAACAAACTTCGCCTTAGGACACCTCGATGATCAAGTTTGAAGGTTTTCTGTCTTTCCCGCCTAGACTCGGGAGCAGTGCAAGTCGTGTTCTCCAAGTTGATTTCTACCCTAGCCTCTCGGAACCAACTGTGAAGTCAACCATTCCGAGAAATTACTTCTCGGAGAATGAAAAGTTGCCAAGTGTACCACTATCTCTCGTTCGATTCCTCTCCATCCAAACCGCTTCAATGTTGTGGTTGCCATCCTCTGAATTGTCCAAAGACAAAGCTCTTTCAAACTCTGCCATCTGCAGCTTCAACGCTTCTTCAGAAGGGGTGATGAACGGAGTGGCGAGAGAAAAAAATGAATGTTGCGGATTCAACGGAGGAATGGCGGTCTCGCCGAGGTGCAACAATCGGTGAAGTACTTAGCCGAGAAGTCGAACTAACATCATATTTGGAGAAGTCGGAACTAACATCATAGCCGTAGAAGTGATCTTCTCCTTCGAATGAGACCTTCTCGTGCACTTTTATCTTCTCGTGCCTTCGCCTTTGCTTTCTCCTCCGTGCTTCCTCTTGAGGGAATCTCTGTGTTGAAGTTGCACTGTGATTTGATTCATCAATGTTTCATCAAGGCAATATCCCTTCACAAGAACTGGGCATTTGAAGTGTTCACTGAAAGCATGTGATGACCTTTCTTCAATTGTATGGCAGCCCCCTACGTTCTCTTGAAGTACAACTCTATCTTCTCCTATTCTATGGTATGTGTTAAGTAACACAGGCCCATCATCTTTAAGATCCGTAGGTATCCGTGCTAATCCAAAGTCAAACACTTGCCGTGCTGATAGCCTGCTGAAATCTTTCTTTCTAACCTTGTACTCACTTTTGCACTTCATCTAGAAATATTCTAATGAAGGCACATTTGCGTACTCTGGGAGATTGTCTTCCGGCTACTCCAAAAGGATCGAAGTTCGGCCGTCTTTGGCCGGGAAGAACTCTTGCTCGTATTCAGAGAACATTTCCGCTTCCATTCTTTGGGCTTTATGAATGCTTTGCAACTATAATGGCCCATAGTGATCGGGAAGAAGCCGTAGACATGTGCCGTTTCGACTGAAGGTCGTGCATCTCCACAAGTTGTCTGCCCAGCTCCATGGTGACCAATCTATCATTCGGATATCTGGGGAACTTAACTGGTTCTCCAGAAAAGCCGAGTGACCCTGAGGTATGTGAAATCCGCAAACTGAATGAAGAGACTACCAATTCTGGACATAGCTTCCCACGCTTCCTTGCTCACCCTGTTGGCCTTTAGATTGCCATCCAACCTGCAAATGAATTTGTAGAAGAATCCATCGTTGACCACTTTGAAATATTTCTTGCATGTAGGTACTGAGTAAGCTGTGGGTAGCACTCAAAATAGGGTCCTTGGAAAGAACACCACATCTATCCAGCTTGGAGAAGATGCCTTGTGAAGTTATTGCATATACCAAATAGGAAGTCATTTTGAAGCTGAAAGTACGCTTCACATTCTGGAGTTGCTCACCAATGTTGTCGCTAATGATTTCCGACCAATTGATTATTGAATCTGCTTTGTTGATTTCAATGGTCTTGATGAAAGCATACATCCATGTGCGGAAGGTGTGAGCGTTTGCTTCGCCATTTATCTTGCATAACAATTTGGCAATATCATCCACCTCTTGTACCAGATTGGACCGCGGAAGAGTTCTTGGGAACTTGGAAGGAGATCTGGGCTTCTTCATGTATCTACTGTTCATTATGCTCACGCAGTCAACTCTATGCTTCTCCCACCTGCTGCCGGCATCCTGTATGCTAATAGAAGTCACCACCTTTCGTGCCGGAATCTTCAAACAATAATTGATGAACTGTGCGTCCAACCGGATTATTGTTTTCCCCGTAGTATCTCAGATTGATCTAGATGATGGATGGTAAGACCTAGCACACTCCATAACGAACTTTGGCAACTGGGTTGTGAATGGAAACGCTGCAGCTCGAATAATACCACTGCTTTTGACTGCACGCATGAGGGAAGTTTTTCTGCTCTGGATCTGTCAATCAATTCGGAAAGAGGTTCGAACCTAGGTCTGTCTCCAATATCGCAAATTTAGAAGTGATGCATGACTCTGTGTGCTTTTTTGCATCCCTCTTTGCCATGGCCGTATCTATCTTTGTCTGAACAATTCTTTTCCTCTTTATTCGGCTGGAATTCTTCACAACCAGTGCAGATCTGGATAATTCTTCAGATTCGGAGGATATGTTCAATGTATTAGACATTGATTTAAGCTCCCTTTCTCTTATAAAAACACCTGTAATGAATTCCTGCAATTAATTCAGACAAATATGGCAACCGGAACATGAACAATGGATTTTAATCATAAAAATCTGCATATATCAAGCCTGCTGCCCCAAAATTTGATGTTTTATTTGCATGCAAAGCAAACATGAATTTTACCAACTTCACCTGAGCACTTGTATCACTTATGCAGACAATTATTCAGACACAAATCAAGCTCCTTCAAACCTAGGCGCCAAATTTGGAAGCTTCAGTAGTAATTAAACCTTCTTTTGAGCAAAAATCCTCTTCAAATGGGGCGCACTTTTTGTTTGGGCTGCACTTCTCTGCTTTTGAATTAATTAATTCATCCTTATGGCAGCCCCTGCTTATATAATCCTCATAATTCTATAATTAATTAATGCCTCTCCTATTCCTGACAATTAATTAATTATTTAATAAGCTTTACTCTTCAAATGGGGCGCCTATTTTGTGCATGCTCATGGCTGCCATTAAATAAATTAAATTTATTTAATTTTAGCCTTCTACTTCCAGTTAACTTAAGTCTCATAGTATGCTTTGACCTTAGCCACTGAAAATAGGAATTAATTAAATCAATTAATACTTAAAAAGTATTATTCCTCTCCCAAATGGGGCACACTTTTTGACATGAAGGGGCTGCATTAAATAAATAATATTTATTTAATTTTAGAACTTCTAATTCTGACTTCCTTTGTCCACTTTCCCTTTGTTGACTTTTCCACAAGCCTGGGCGCCAAAATTGGAGAAGAAATTAATTAATTTAATGCATTTAAAGCTGCCCTTCTTTCCCTAAAGGGGTCGCACTTTTTGGCATGAGCAATTTCTATTTTTAAAAGTCAATTGACAATGGGATTATTTACCTTGCAAGGCAGCTCTGAAAATCCCATGATCCACTTAAGTTGTTTGACTTTCATAATGAGATTATTTACCCTGCAAGGCAGGTAATAAAATCCCATCAATGCCTTAAGTGATTTTTCTTTTATTTCACAATGGGAATTTTTACCCTGCAAGGCAGGTAAGAAATTCCTGCCTCCTTGTTGCCTCCAATTTTCCCATTGTGACTTAAGTGGCGTTGCTTTCATAGGAAAAAGTATCCTGCTAGGCAGATACAAAATTCCCACCTTCCTGCTGCTTCCAAAAATCCCATGATTCACTTCAAACCCTCTTTTTCCAAAAATGCGGCTGCCCATAGAAGCTTTTGGTGCACAACTTCGTCTTTTTCGAGTGAACCAGGCCTCCGATGGTGAATTCCTTCTGGCACAACGTGCATAGGTGATCTCCAGATACTCCAGGCCAAGAATCATGCCAAACCGGCAAAGGAATTGATCCAGAGAAATTTCACAGAAAACGAAACAGAAAACACAAAAAACACAAAACGTTGCGGAAGTCACAAATGAAGCCCCAGATTCATTCTCGGGTTAAAACCCTCTTGGTATATAGAAAAATTGACATGTACGATCACAACGGGTGAAACCGAAGCACAAATTGCCTCAAACGGGCTCAAAATAATTAAATACAAATTTCCCGCAGCAAACCCCAAAGATGATGAGAATAAAACAATTTTGGGCATTTGCGTACTTGTCAAAAATGGCTTATATGGCTCCTTGGGAATATCTTGACACATTACAGAACTTTTTGGCAATAAAATTACAAAACGACCCATCATTTTTAAAAGTACGATTTTTTTTTTAAAACGGGGTAGTCCCAGATTTCGGGGTGAAATCTGGGGACACCAACGAGCTATAACTTTGTATTCTGGAAAAGTGCAGCTATCTCAAACCCACGCCCACCCAAATCAAAATTGAATTATAGTGGTGCCCCCATCCTGTGTGACATTTGGATTTGTTGTCACTCATTATCTCAAACCCTCGTCTTATTGGTCAAGAAACTTCACGATCGGTTTTTTTTCGAAGTGATGGAAAAAGATTGGGTAAGATGGGTGAGATCAGTAGAGCTTTGGTGCCCCTTGCAATGTGAATGACCTCCCCCATCCTCATCGATGGATGGATTTGGGCTTCTTTCCCAAAATAGCGCTAGAGCAGATAAAGCCGAGAATCGATCACTATTTCAATATGGGTCAAGCTAGTTTGGAAGGATGGCTAGGGCCCCTCTCTATATAGGCGATTGAGGTGTGAATGAGGAATGACTAATTAATGTACGTTCATTCAACTATATTTGGGTGTAGCAAAGTAGGGCGGGGAGATATATGGGGAGAACCCCAACCATAATTGTTGGGCTCATGTATTTTTGAATTTTCAAAGTGTGTCATGTGAGATTTCTGCAAATGCATCCAGTGCTTTTTGGTACACTAGGTTGTACCAAGTGTACCTTGAATGTGGATTTTGGGTGAGTTACGTAGGTGCGGGAGCATGATGGGTGTGATCCAGTTTTGTTTAGGCCATGCACCCCAACAACCTTGGAATTAGTCTATGTTCAAAGGCTTCGCAGTCTATAGCGATAATAAAAAGACTTTGGAAAGACTTGTTATACTAATTTTATGAAATTATAGACGTTTTCAATTGCCCTATGTGATCCCTTGTCAAGATGAAATTGCTTGAAGGTGGAAATTGTAAATTAATAAAATTTTTAATTGAAAGATAAACATTGAGATCCTTCAAAGTCTTCTAATATCTGTTGTTATCGGGTGCATGAATAATCGATCTTCTTTGGCTTAGTTCCAAAGATTGATGGGTATCTATTCCTCCAAATTTGCTTGGGACTCGATGTAATGTCCCTTTCTAGGGCTCAACCACACAAACAAGGAAAATCACATAAACCTTAAATGAATACAATCTGATTTTTATAACAGCAGACTGAAAATCAGAACAGTGATGTACAACAGTCTGATTTTCTAGGACAGCGGCTTACAAAGTACAATAATTCACCCAATTAACACTATGAAACTCATTCACAACATATATAAGCCTTATAGGAACAATATAGGTCAATTTACACCATGAAATTCAAGGAAATACTCAGCTGGAAAATTAATTATAAACAGCAGAAGTGCAGCCAATAGAAGTGACTGAAAATGAGGTCACCAAACCCCAATAAATAACAAATATGCAATATTTCAGCCTTATAAAATATGAGAAGTCCAAATATCAACTTGGAATGTAAATTTGTGCCCTAGAAAGGACCCAATCACACTCCTATGCAAGTCGCTCCCTAGGAGAGGCATAAAATAATACCAAAACCCTTGGTATTCCTTCTTCTCCAAGCCCTAGTTGCAAACCATCAAGATAGTCTTCAAAGATTGTCTTCAACACCACCAAATTGGAGGGTTTCCATCCTCCAATCTCCCACAAGGAAGGGTTTTGTCCTCCTTGGATGCCACACTAATGGATTGTCGCTCAACAATGGATTGGACTAAAAGCAATCAGTCCTAGAGACCAAATATAAAATGTAAACGCCAAAGATGATTTGCAAATGAGCCACCAAGACTCCTCTTATACCCTTTGGTTGGTGCCAAGAGTCATAAGAGTGTAGACCGACCTCTTTAAGTGTTTGCTTCTCTTTTTATTTTGCCTTTATGAGCTCCTAGCACAACCGACCTGCCTTAGGAAGGAAAAATACAAGAAGAAAGCATTAATAACAATGAAAGAAAACATAATTAAAGCCGAAGGAATTCGCTTGTGCAATTCCTTCTTGGCCATGGGAAGAAAAATTGAAAGAAGTCTTCAATTGGTGCTAGAATGAAAAAGGGGACATTTCACTCGATCCAAGCCTCATCTCTTATTGGCATCTCCTAGAATTTGTAACTTGGTGGATGGCGTGACAATGCACTTTTACCATCATCTGCACAAATCGATCTACAACCCTTTCAATAATAAACTAAAATTTTACTTGACAAGTTCAAAGACTGATATATTATCATATATGGCCATAAAATCATAAATCATAAAATATAGTTCAAATCCCAAACACGAGAATAAAAGTTTGTTCTACATCAAATTAAATACTGAATAGATAAAAAGTAGAATGTAATGTCCTCAATGGACCTATAAACACTTGCAATAGATTTGCCACAAATCTGAACTTAGAATGCACAATATTAAATTTATAAAGTTGCAGATCTGAAATTAAACCAGAAAATGCGACTTGCCTAGGGTATGCAAATCCCTCAAAACTGAAACAAAATAACACTTTTTATCACCAAAATGGATCAACTGATTTTTATAATGCAAATACACAAGGAAAATACCAGATTAGGACCCAATTGAAGGCTGAAATGATTGCTCCTTCAAAAACACAGCTGAAACACCAATTCTTTGACCCCAAAAATTACATCAAAAGGCTGATTGGATGTCTAAAAATCAGACGATGGAACAACAACCCAGATCTGAATTTTAACAGCTCCAAACACCCCAAATCAGTCCTCTATATGGGTCGCTTTACCTAGAACAAGCTGGAAATAAAGAAGAATTACAACAACAATCTTCCCCTTCAAACCCTTGTTCAGATCTGCAAAATAAAGCCTTCAAACACTGCTGGAAAACACCAATAGAAGAAGAGTTTTCATTCTCCTTCTAGACCTCAAGAGGGTTTTCGTCCTCAAGAGATAACCTCCAAGGGTTTCGTCCTTAGAAGTTGCTATGCAAAGCTTCACAAGCTCACACCAAAATCTGTTTTTTTATAAAATAAAAGGGATGCTTTTTCAAGCAAGTCGACTTGCTTTTATAATCAAACTTGGCTTAGTAGCCACCCACAACCACCAATCATCTTCCTTTTTCACATTTAATTCTTTTTAGTTGTGCCTCCTCTCCAACATGGGTCGCATTTTCCTCTAGGAGGAAATAAAAATTATAAAGTGACTTTTCCTTTTATTTTTTATTTAGTCTTTAATAAATTAATATAAGTGCTTTTGATAAAATTTCTTTTTATGCACTTTATAATAATTCATTAAGACTAAAGTTCCCCTTTTATTCATCCCTTAGCCGTCGGGAAACAAAATTGGGCTAAGGGTCTTCGACAAGTTATTTTAGAAAGAGGGACATTTGAGTCCTCCCTTTCCCAAATTGCTTTCCCTCAAGCAATTTCAAGCTTGGATGCTCCAAAATTGCTGCACCTTCCCATGTTGCATCCTCAAGTGGTAGACCCCTCCATTGTACCAAATATTCTCTAATAACTCTATTCCTTAGCCTCCTTTCACGAACATCCATAGCAGTCCCTGATTCTAGCAGCAACTTACCCTCATCATCAAAAGGAGCAGCTCCATGGAAGGAGTGATATGCTGTCCTAATGCCTTTTTGAGGCATGAAACATGAAAGACATTATGAATTTTACTTTGTGCTGGAAGTTCTAGCTCATATGCAACATTTCCCACCTTCCTTATGACCTTGTAGGGACCATAAAATCTTGGTTTTAGCTTTTAGACCCCTTCCCTTTGAGGGAGGATTGTCTATAGGGCTGCAACCTCTAAAAAAATAGGGCTGCAACCTCAAAAAAACCATATCTCCTACCTCAAATGACCTCTCAATCCTTTGCTGGTCTGCATACAATTTCTGCTGATTTTGGGCATGTAAGAGGTTGTCTTTGAGTGCTTTCATGATGTCTTGACTCTGTTGTACCAAATCTCTAGCCCTTGGAACTCTACTATCCGAATGACAATATCCACAAAAGAAAATGCATCATAACCATACAAAGCCTTGAAGGGTGACATACCAATAGACATGTGGTAGGAAGTATTGTAGCAAAACTCCCCAAATATAGCCATTTTATCCATGCTGATTGTTGACTGTAACAAAGCTCCTTAAGTACCCTTCTATCCATTTGTTGACAATTTCAATTTGTCCATCTGTTTGTGGATGATAACTTGTACCCGGAGTCAACTTTGTGCCTGAAAGATGGAAGAGTTCTTGCCAAAAAGAACTCAGAAATCTGCTGTCCCTATCACTCACAATGTTCTTTGGCAGCCCATGAAGTTTGAAAATTTCCTTAAAAAATATTCCAGCCACTAGTGGTCCATCATACTTAGTAGGAAGAGGAAAAAAATGTGCATACTTAGTCAATCTATCCACCACAACATAAATAACACTCTTACCTTGAACTGTGGGAAGGCCGGTGATGAAATCCATAGAAATACTTTCCCACTTTTGATTTGGAATTGGTAGAGGTTGTAGAAGACCTGCTGGAAATTCATGTTCAACCTTGCTTTGTTGGCATGTGAGACATTCTCTTATGTGTTGAAGAACTTCTCCCTTGAGCCCTTTCCAAACAAATTTCTCACGAATTTGTTTGTATGTTTTAAAATAACCCGGATGACCAGCCAATGGAGAATCATGCATAGCTTCTAAAATCTTTTGTTTTACCTTGGATTTTGGTACCAAAAAGATTCTTTTTTTGTAGAGTATGATGCCATCAATCACCCTGTACTTTTCATCTTCAATTTCTCCTTCTAGGACAGCACTAGCAAACTGATTTTTTGCATACTCTACTGTTATAACAGCCCTCCAATCCGTTGTAATTTCTGTCATAGAACAACAATATGGTTTCCTAGACAATGCATTTACTACTATGTTATTCTTTCCCTTCATAAATTCAATTTCAAAGTCAAAGGACCAAATTTTACTCACCCATTTTTGTTGTCTATCATTCAAATCAAATTGGTTGAGAAAATTTCAATTTCTTAATTACTTTGTAACCTGAACATGCCAACAAACTTGCAAGGTTACTCGAGACGGGGGACGGGGTTTCGGGACGGCAATTTTTTTTTTTTTTTTTAATTTTGGGGACGGCGGGGGATGGCTAATTAAAAATAGATAAATATCATAGTTACAAGAAGATGAGTACGGGTCGGGTACGTGTATGTGGAGACAGTGTATGGGTACCTGGTATGACATTTTTTAGAAAAGTGGGAGACGGGTACGGGGAGACGACAATATATATGAAATTACTAGAAAAATACTATTGTACATTATTAATTTATTTAGATTCGATCAGACTTTGAAATTTAAAAATAATGATACTTTTGAAGTAAGGAAATCAAATGTTAACAAAAGATGAGTAATTCTATTGATATTTGATATCTCAAATATTGCGGGAAGAGTACATTGTAACAAAAATATGCAAAGAATTCTGTGTGTGTGGGGAGACGGAGGAGACATTAACAAAGGTTCCCGTGTACGGAGACGGCGTGCACGTGCGCACGTGTACGCAGACGGAGACGTGCACGTGTCCCAATAGGTGGGGGATGCGTCTCCCTAACTATGATAAATATTTAAAATATAAAGATATAGTGACTAAATTATATAAATAAGCTGAAATAAAACCCTTTGAGATTTAAATAAGGTGGAACTTGAACTCGTAAACATCAAATACTTTCCTTAAGACTCGTAATATCAATATGTTAATGTCATAAAATTGAAAATGCATAATACATATTTGAATTTTGAATTTGAGACAAGCTGAAATTTCAAATATATTATAAAATATAAAAGTGAAACCATTCTAAATAACGATTATGAAATGAGCCCATAATGTAAATTTATAACATAAAATTGCACATTTAGGGTTAGGGTTAGGTTAGTAATGTTGTTTTTATATTATAAGTGATTTACAATTAAAAAAATAGTTTAAAGTGTTGTTTTTATGTTTTTTTGTTGAAAAAAGCGGTAGACCACGTGGGGATGTCTAGACGTCCCCCCCACGTTTCCCCGTCCCCAGGACGTTTCCTAGCAAAAAACACAGTGGGAAACATGGGGAAGCGTTTCAAAGACATTCCCGTGACGCCCTTGGACGTCCCGAACGTGTGAAAATTGGGGGAACGCGCGTCTCTGCGTAACTATGAGAAAATACCTCAAACTATTATGATCTGTCTTCACCACAAATCTGCCACAAACTAAATATTGCCTGAACTTCACCAATGCATGCATGATTGCCAACATCTCTTTATCATAAATAGAGTACTTTTCTCAACATCTTTGAGTTTTCTACTTTCAAATGCAATGGGATGCTTATTTTGCATCAAAACAGCCCCAATACCATCTCCGGATGCATCACACTCAACAACAAAAGGAATGGAAAAATATGGAACAACAAGTACAGGACATGTGCTCATTACCTTTTTTAAGTTGTCAAATGCATCTTTCTAGACCAGCTGAAAGCTCCCTTTTTTGTTAAATCAGTCAAAGGAGCAGCAAGTTGGGAAAAACCTTTGACAAATCTTCTGTAATAACTGCATAATCCCAAGAATCCTCTCAATTGTGTCATAGTGGTGGGTGGAGGCCAATCCAAGATAGCTATGATCTTTTGTTGGTCCACATGAACACCTTTGGCATTGATAATGTGCCCCAAATATAAAATTTCAGTCACACCAAATTCACACTTTGATTCCTTGGCATAAAGTGACTGCTGCTCCAAAATTCCTAACACCACATCCAAGTGTTGAAGATGCTCCTCCCATGTTTTACTATAAACCAATATGTCATCAAAGAAGACCAATACAAATTTCCTCAAATGCTCCCTAAAAACATGATTCATACATGATTGAAATGTAGCGGGGACATTGGTTAACCCAAAAGGCATCACAAGAAACTCAAAATGGCCAAAATGACATCTAAAAGCAATTTTGTAAACATCTTTTCTTACCCGGATTTGATGGTACCGGAATTCAAATCTATCTTGGAGAAGTACATAGCTCCATGTAGCTCATCAATGAGTTCATCAATTCTAGGTATGGGATACCTATTTTTGATGGTCCTCTTGTTCAACAAGCGGTAATCAATGCACATTCTCATAGTTCCATCCTTTTTTTTTACAAGAACAATTGATGATGCAAAAGGACTAGAACTAGGCCTTATGTGACCCATCTCCAAGAGCTCTTTGATGGCCTTCTCAATTTCTTCCTTGTAGGCTCTAGGATGACGGTATGGAGTAGTAATCACTACCTTAGTACCTAGTTCCAACTCAATAGTGTGCTCAAACCCTCTATTTGGAGGTAACCCATGAGGAAGATTGTCAAATACCTTTGCATGCTTGTCACAAATGGCCTGAATATCTTTATTATACTGCTGCTGTCCCAAAATCTGATCTATAGATGTTACTAAACACTCAGCTGCCCACACAATCTGCCCTCTATGAAATGCTCTTTCCATCCTTTTTGCAGTTACAACCATAGGAGCTCCATTTGCCATTCCATGTAGCACTATTTCTTGGTCTGCTGATTTGAATTTCAGCTCCATTGTTTGATAATTTTGAGTGAATTCTCCAAGAGAATGTAACCATTGCACACCCAAAACTAAATCAGTTTCACCAATTCCAACCACATAAAAGTCATCTATCACCTTATGCTTACCAAGAGTGATTTTCAGCTGTGATATCTTCTTGGTACAAGGGATGGTGAAGCCATCCGCTCTTTGTAACATAAAACCTTTGAAATCTTCTAATGGCAGCCCCAACCTTTTAACTAAATCAACATCTATGAAATTATGAGTTGCACCACTATCAATTAAAACAATAACTCTCTTACCTTTTAGTTCTCCTCTAACATGGAAAGGGTGGTACCTTTGAGCTCCGGATAGTGTGGCAAGAGTACTATCCAAGTGATCAACTTCTTCTTTCTTTTCATGATCTCCATGACCGGTGATGTGCTTTTACATTTGAGGTGGATCCCCGACTCCATTGGTCTCAAAGAAAGAGGATTCTGCGGCAGACCTGCAATTCCTATGGCCGGCATCTCTTTCAGTTGGGTGAGTCTCAAAACAACTCGATTTTGAATGGTATTCCGTGCTTTCCGACTCCAGATTCTTCACCTGTACACCTCACTGTGGAGGGGCTAGCGTAGTGGACTACATTTTAACTTCCTCTAACCTGATTCCTCACATCCATCACTTATCCATCTCCCCATCCCCCTTGCCGATCATGCTTCCCTTTCCTTCTCTCTGCAGGTTAACCCCTGCATCGCCTCATTTCCGTTGCCCTCCACGTATTGTCTTAAAGTTTGGTGAAGGTGACCCTGTAACCTTCTCATCCCACCTCTGTCAACTTCTTCCCCTGAGCCTCAGTTCACCTCGCTCCCCACAAGCACAAAAGACAACAACCTCTCTCTTCCATTATCCACGAGGCTGCCTCTAAGTCTTACCCCCATGTTACCCTCACCCCTTCTAAAACGAAAAAACTTGTCCTATGAACCAATGGTATGATGAGGAATGTAAAGCCCTCCACCGACAACTTCGCCGTGCTTCTATTCACGCTCTCCCTTCCTTTCCCTCTCTCAAATCCGCTTATCGCAACCTCCTTCGCCACAAGAAACGCATGTTCATTTCTGGAGACGGGAGCTCCATGAGTCCCTCTTACACTCCCCCAAGCATTTTTGGCGTACCATTCTCCCCGGCACTCCCCTCTCTCGCATGACTTAGATCCTAGCTCCATGTATGCCCATACCTCCACCCTTTATGATTTCCCGGCCAACCCCATATTCGTTGGTTTGACTCACCCTCTTGCATGTCACATCTTCACCCACACGTATGTTAAAAAGGCCATCTCAGCCATGAAAAGCAAACAACAAATGGATGAAGAGTGATTCAAGGCCGAACTTTTCAAACAAGGGATTGGCATTCTAAACAACTATTTAGTGGATCTTTTCAACCAGGTGGTTTGTACAGGATTTCCTGGTGCTTGGTCCCACCACATTATTCACCCTATCCATAAATGGGCGCTACCTCAAATCCCAACAACTATAAAACGATCATAGTAGGTCACACATTCTCCAAGCTTTATGCTACCGTCCTCCACATGTGACTTTCAAAGTTTTGGACCAGAACCACTATAGGGCCAAGGGATAGGTGGGGTTTCGTCCAACCTATCAGACTATGGTCCACGTCCTCACTATTTGGGCCATCATCAAGGAAGCACACCACCGTTCTTCCAAGGTGTTTTGTTGCTTTGTCGACCTTTGGAAAGCCTTCAACTCTGTCTTGCGGGAAGCTCTCTTCCTGAGGCTTAGGGAGATTGGTATCTCCGAGACTCTTCTTGCTGTTATCATGTGCCTTTATGAGGTCTTGGGCTGTCTTCGCACTGCTACTGGGTTCTCTAACTTCATCAGGAGTACCATTGGGGTCAAGCAGGGCTGCCCTTTGTCACCTACTTTGTTCAGTATCTATATGGATGAGTTGGAGGAATTTCTTAGGGATCACATCCAGGAGGGTGACGGGTGTCTTCTCCACCAGGTTCTGATCTATATTCTTCTTTTTGTAGACAATGTTGTCCTTTGGCCTCCTCGGTAGAGGGCTTGCAAAGATGGTGGATGCCTTAGCCCTCTTTTGTGACCACAAACAACTAACAATTAATCTTGCTAAAACCAAAGTCATGATCTTCAATGCCCTGAAGACATCTGAGTTTCATTTCTTCTACAAGGGAGAGGAGCTTGAGATCACCAACTCTTATACTTGGGTGTACTCTTTCTCGGACCTGCGTCGCCTAAATGACCAACACTTCAGCCCCGAGGCAATAAGGGCTATGGCTCCTTGGCGATCTTAGAGAGATAGTGTTTCCGCCATCACTTCCAAGACACCTTCTCCAAATTATCCCTTTCTGTCTCTCTTGTCGGAAAGTCCACTGTTCTTTATGGTTCGGAGGTTTGGGGGCCTTCCTTACTTGAGTCCGATTGGGCTGCGGTGGAAAGAGTTCAGATCCTTCTTCTCAGACGCTTCATCAGATGCAAGGAAACTGTTCCTCACAATATTATCCTGACAGAGTTTGGCGCTCGTCCCTTTAGGTTGGAAACAATCTTTAGCCTGGTTTCCCTCCTACATCGTATTCGGAAGCTTGTTGACTCCTCTGTAGGTAGGAATAAGTTTTTACCTTTTTTAATTCTCCTCTACGGCCATTGCTTCAACCAATCGATGTGGTCATTGAAGAGTCGTTGGTATGCCGATGTTTCACGATTGCTTGAGTATATTGGTAAGAGGATAGACCACCTTCCTTTGTATAACTTCTTCTTGGACGCTCTCGCCATCTTCTTAATTAATTCAAAAGCAAGATTTGAACAAGATCATTAGAGATGATATTTACAGGAAATTTATCCAGTGTACCTGGACCAACCCTCTTGGTGGGTTACATCCGAAGATGGCCTTCTATGCTACACATTTTCTTGAGATCAACAATGGTCTTATCTCAAGTATATCTCCCGACATTGGACACACGCCCTTCAGTATTTCCCTTGGTTAGTTCAAGGTTGGTTCTTATAGACTCAAAGTGGAGAGTGACCATCAAGTTGATCTGTTCGAGTGGATTTTCCAGCTCTACTCCCTCCAGAGATCAAAACGGAAGAGCACTTCATCTTCCGTTGCCCCATCTACTACGAGATCAGAGGGAGATTTCACTGTTTGTTTAGAGAGCATCCGACATTCACCGACTTCTTCAGATATCATGATCAGAGATGCCTTGTTCTTTATCTTCAAGAGGCTCTCAAGCTTCGGGTGGAGATCCTTGGCGCCCCCTCAGGCGGGAATCGCATAGCTGATCACTTCCTTTTTCACAAAGGCTCTCGGTGGAAGGGGCACTAAGCGCGATGAATGATACCACACATGACCACCGGACGAGATATGTTCGGAGTCGAGGTATTACTTCATAGATTAGGGATGGCCGCCAGGACACACGAGCTCGAGACCTACCTCCCACAGAGTGACTCTGAGGTCCTCTAGGCGCACGCGGAGAGCTCTCCCTCCTTCGTGACATCAACACCCAGCTTATTACAAGCCTTTGGTCTCGGACTCCAAAGACATTACTAGCTTTTTTCAGTCACCTTTAGATGTTAAATGAGGGGCCTCTCCCTCCTCTTCCTTCCCCTTCCTCACTGCTTTGACACAAGAAGTTCTCAAAAGCTTTCTCAGCCCTCCTCCTCGCCTGCCTTCCTTATTTCTTCTCTTCTTCTCTTCTTCTTTTCTTCGGTTGTTTCTTGTGACCTTTTTGGTCCTTTGCTGCGTTCTTTTTCGCATGTTTGTATTGGTGCATTTCTTCCCATTGACCTACAATTAAATTTTTGGTCATTCGTTGGACATTTAATATATTTATATTAGCTTATCTTATCTTCCTCCCCATCAGAAATTACCTCAATGTAATGTACTTGGCCCTTGCCTAAGCAACAATGGTACCCAAGAGTGCATGCATCTTTGCATGTAAAACAAAGATTTTTCCTCCTTAGCTCATTCCTTGTATTATCAGCATCTTTGTTCCTTGGAAGCTCTCTTTGGGGATTCATACCCTGCTGAAATGGCCTTCTTGCTTGGTTAATAGGAGCTGTTCTTGGCTGCCCTTGAAATGTGGGTCTAGGCTGCCCCAAAGAAGTTCCTTTTGACTGTCCAAAGGGCAGATTTTTGCCCTTAACTGCTGTAGATTCCAGATTTAGTGATCTTTTGATTGCATCTTGAAGAGAGGGAGGCTCAAAAGCCTTCACCAAACCCCTAAGAGGTTCAGTCAAGCCTTCCATGAACAAGACAACTAATCTTCTTTCACTTACATCTGAAACCATGACTACTAATTTCTGAAAATCAGCAACATACCTTTCTACTGATGCTTCTTGTTTGAGTTGTGCCAACTCCCGAAATGCACTTCTGGATCTTTCCTATCAAATCTTTGTTAGCCTTTGATTGAACTCCTCAAGAGTGGTAATAGAACCATGTCCTTGTGTCACTAGACCATGATACCACCATTCATGAGCCACACCTTCTAAATGTAAGGTAACAAATTTGAGGGCCTCCTCCTCATACATAGGATTTAGTGACAAATAAGTATCCAATTTTTGCAACCAGGCCCTAACAGAACATTTATCCGTACCATCATATGTAGGAAGAGTAATCTTACCCAATCTATGTTGGATATCTTTCCTTGGCTCTTGTGGATGACTCACCTTATTCTTCCTTGGTCCTTCGCTTCTCCTTAGTTGGCAAAAGTCCCTGAATGAAAGCAACTCCCTTGTGTTGTGATTCAATGATGCATATTCTTCTCCATATAGATCCATTTCTTCAACAAACCCATGTGCTTGTGGTTGTTCTCTCTCCTCTTGTGGCTCAGTTCTTTGAAGGAAATTAACACAAAAGAATTTAGAGGGGGTCTTGCTTGAGACCCTTTCTCCATGATAAGTAATACTTCCTTCACCTTGATTGCCTTGATTTCCTTGAGAGTTCTATCTAGTAGTGCTTAGCCCATGTATGGATCTACTCAAATCAACAATGGCTCCTACAAAGGAGTCTCTTAGATCTCTGTGTGCTTCCATCAAACGGTTCTGCAACTCTCTGTTACCCCTAGTGAATATTTCATTCACATAGCTCAACTCATCTGAGGGTGGAGGTCTTTCTCTATCACCCATATCTTCCTTTCCTGGAGTTCTTCTTGAATAGTGATATCTGAAACCCTCTTCACCTCTGTCCATGCAAAACTGATTTCTTCTTCACAGGATGGGAGAATCACTGCTCTGAGACCACTGTAATGTCCCCAATGGACCTATAAACACTTACAATGGATTTGCCACAAATCTGAACTTAGAATGAACAATATAAAATTTATAAAGTTGCAGATATGAAATTAAACCAGAAAATGCGACTTGCCTAGGGTATGCAAGTCCCTCAAAACTGAACTAAAACAACACTTTTTATCACGGAAATGGATCAGCTGATTTTTATAATGCAAATACACAAGGAAAATACCAAATTGGGACTCAATTGAAAGCTAAAATATTTATTAATAAATATTTGTAGATTGATCCTTCAGAGACACAACTGAAAGCCCAATTCTTTGACCCTAAAAAATTACATCAAAAGGCTGATTGGATGTCTAAAAATTAGATGATGGAACAACCACCCAGATCTGAATTTTAACAGCTCCAAACACCCCAAATCAGTCCTCTATATGGGTCGTTATACCTAGAACAAGTTGGAAATAAAAAGAATTACAACAACCAACCTTCCCTTCAAATACTTGTTCAGATCTGGAAAATAAAGCCTTCAAACACTGTTGGAAAACACTAATAGAAGAAGAGTTTCCGTTTTCTTTCTAGACCTCAAGAGGGTTTTTGTCCTCAAGAGATAACTTCTAAGGGTTTTCGTCCTTAGAAGTTATTATGCAAAGCTTCACAAGCTCACACCAAAAATGTGAATTTTTATAAAATAAAAGGGATGTTTTTTCAAGCAAGTCAACTTGCTTTTATAATCAAACTTGGCTTAGTAGCCACCCACAACCACCAATCATCTTCCTTTTTCCACATTTAATTCTTTTTTAGCTTTGTCTCCTCTCCAACATGGGTCGCATTTTCTCTAGGAGGAAATAAAAATTATAAAGTGACTTTTCCCTTTTATTTTTTATTTAGTCTTTAATAAATTAATATAAGTGCTTTTGATAAAATTTCTTTTTTATGCACTTTATAATAATTCATTAAGACTAAAGTTCCCCTTTATTCATCCCTTAGCCATTGGGAAACAAAATTGGGCTAAGGGTCTTCGACGGGTTATTTTAGAAAGAGGGACATTTGATAGAAGCATTGCAAAAAACAAAAACACACAAGTAAGCCTAGCTAATGGCTCATACGAATGTTTCTGTTGCTACTCTTTCCTTAGCTTCTATTTTTGTAAAACTTGTCTCAAGGTTGCTATTCTTTCCGTA
Source organism: Taxus wallichiana var. yunnanensis (assembly GCA_018340775.1). NCBI lineage: Eukaryota > Viridiplantae > Streptophyta > Pinopsida > Cupressales > Taxaceae > Taxus > Taxus wallichiana. The sequence continues at coordinate 696,547,114 of CM031244.1, read as the reverse complement.
CATGCCAATGTTGTCATTGTTTTCTAGATACTCGTGTTATCTTTCTTGTTGGAACTTGTGTGATCTTGACATTGACATTCTAATGGTCCTCTTTCTTCATTTCTTTTTTTTTCGGTCCTCTTGGGCCTTGTTTGTAAATAGGCTATGTATTTTGTATTATTTGGGTACACCTTATTTTCAAATTTCAATGTATTGATTAAGGTAGGTTGGCCCCCTTATTTGCAAATCCAATGTATTTATGTGTATATACACACATTCAATCTTATTCCCAATTACAATCAAATCGATTCGTTATAATTTATAAAGTATATTGTCCACAAGCTTTCGTTTATCATCTACAAGCTTTATTACACATTTTCTTCTTTTACAATATTCATTTGTCTTGTCTAAAACTCAATCTTGTTCCCAAGGAAACCTATCTAATTATTCCTAAACAATATCAGAGTAGACAAGATTTTCTTTCAAAGCATCATCAATCATGATTCATCCGTTGTAGGATTTTAATTCTTTTGACCATATTTTTGTAGAATTCATGGTTTCAAAGAATTGTGTATATCTTGCAAACCGTAGGGATTTTTTCAATGATTTTTTATGGAAGTTGGAGATTTGTGTAACAAAGATACAATCCAAAATTCAGTATTTTGTGATCGTTTTTTATTGAGTTATTGCAATTTTAGGGTTTTTTCATAAGATCACTCCACATGCCTCAAATTTGTTTTATATTTTGTTAAAAATACATTTCTGGGAAGCTCTAGGACATTTATAGTGGTTCTGTTCATTGACTTTTGGATCTGAGGCTGACCTTATTTTGAAAGAATCTTAGCAAAGTTTGGTAAAAATGAAAACCAAATTCAGTGTAGAGGGGTCCCTCAATAAGTTTAAGGCATGCCTCATTGCTTAAAGATTCTCATAAAGGAGTGGAATACATTGAGACTTTTTCTAATCTGCCTTGCATTGACACCGCACACACATTTCTCTCTCATTGCCTCCTTCAAATGTAAGGCCCATCAAAAGGATGTTTAGAGTCTTTTTTTCATGGATATCTATAAGAAGTGATTTACATGGAATAACCTTCAAGTTTCTAGTAGCAAAGTGATACTCCTCTTGTTTGCCAACCTAATTTGCAACTTCATTACCTTAGAAGGCTTTGTTCGATGTGAAGGAGATTATGATCTCTATGCTCATAACTTGGACAATCACATCTTGACCATTGTTTTTTACTTGCATGATATGCTTATTACATGGGATTTGCCATGTCTGATTCGAAATATGAAGAGCAAGCTTTATGCATCCTTTGGCATGTCCAAAATAGGCCTTCTTCACTATTTCCTGGGGACAAGATCACTTAAAATTCTTCATACATTTTTATTTCTCAGCCTCAGCATGTCTCTTCACACTCTTTGCTAGCAGATATCTTCACCGAGATGCTTCCTAAAGATACCTTTCTTTATCTTTGTTTGTCAATGGACTTCAAGGTCCTCACAAGGATGAGAAACATCAATCTCAATAATTCAGCTACCTAGTCAAGCTTAAGGGCGATGTTGAAACTTGTGTAATCTTGACATGTACCTTCTAACGGTTCTCTCTTCATTTCTATTTGTCAGGTCCTTTCAAGTGTTTGCTTTGTAAATAGGCTATGTACCTTGTATTATTTGGGTCAAGTCAGCCCCGTATTTCCAAATTCCAATGTATTGCTTAAGGTAGGTCGACCCTTTATTTGCGAATTCAATGTGTTGGTTGTGTATATACACCATAGTTTCAAAAATCGCGATTTATCGGCGATAAATTGTTTGCAACCATGAAAACGATAAATCTTTTGAAAAATCGCGATTTTTGTTATGGCGATAAATCGCGATTTTTGGCGATAAAAAACCCTCGAAAATCGTGGCTAAAATCGTTGAAAATCGCGGGTGAAATCGTGGCTTAGGTTTACATGCGAAAAAAGACCAAATCGATTTGTTTTTTAACCTGTTTTCTCTTGCCCGACTCGGTTTTGCTCCTGCGACTCGCATTTACTCCATTTGTGGGCATTCGACGTGGGTAGGAGGGCATTCGACGTGGGCACGAAAAGTTCGTGGTTGCAGCGAAGTGGAGGGCACGAAAAGTGCAGAGTTCGTGGTTGCAGGCTGCAGCGAAGTGCATAATAAAAAAGAATATTATTGATATTTGATAGTGATACTTCAAAAGTCACATGTGACATGACTCTATGAGCATTTTTGTTTGGCAAACTTTGTACTCTCTTTTTTGGTCAAAACTTAATAGAAAAGATGCATATGGGCCTATGGCATTCTATAGAGTCACTTCTCGCATCATTTAACATTGTTTTTACATTTAATTTAAGTGTTCTTTATGAATTTAAATGTTTTTAAAAGTATCGATAAAGTTGCCGATTGATGCCAATTTTTTGCCAATTTTTGCGATTCCCGATTTCCGATTCAAAATTTGGCCTGCCGATTAATCGCCGATAACAATTTTTTGAACTATGATATACACACATTCAATCTTATTGCCATTTAAAATTAATTTGATTGATTATACATTATATTTCCTACTAGCTTTCTCTTATTGCGTATGGGCTTCACTACACATTTTCTTCTTTTTTGCAATATTTATTTGTCTTGTGTAAAGCTTTGTCTCTTCGTTCCTAAAGAGGCCTATCTAGTTGCTCTTACAATTCACACTAAGTGACGCCAAAACTAATCCATGATGAATATTTATACCTCCTATTAACTTGTATGTCATCCTCGAGATCAACATCCCATTATGTGGTGGCCTACGTTACTGGAAACGCGGGTAGGGTCAGCGTTTCGGCCTAAACGTTTTGAAGCGTTCGGAGGGGGAAGCAGCGAAATGCGGAAAAAAAAACGAAAATACAGTTTTAAAAAACGAAAATACAGTTTAAAAAAACGAAAATACGGTTCAAAAAGGTAAAAATACTTTGCATTAAATGCCTTGAAACCCTAACGCGGCTGCAGCTTGCTAAACACACTTCCAAAAAGTTATATAATGACCTCTTGGGTCCATTCTAAATCACACTCTCATTTTTCTCTTGCTGAATACAGTTTTTAGTAAACTAACATTTAGCATTGTGAAGAGCAAAGAGACATCAAGGAGCAGCTTGAAGGAAGAGTTTAGCATTGTTAAGAGCAAAGAGACATCAAGGAGCAGCTTCAAGGAGGAATTTCGAATCAGATTTGGAAGGTGGGATTGACTTCAAGGAGGAAAAACCAGGTATTTTTCAAGTTTTTTTTTTTATTTGGCTAAAGAAAATGTTAATGTGATCAATGATCACGAATGATGTGTGCATTATGCACACATCATTCGTGATCATTGATCATGATGTCAATATGTATATTTAATTTAGTAATTTTAAAACTCTATGCTTAAAAAAATAAAAAAATGTAACATTTTCTTTGCGTGTTAAAATAAAAAACATATATTCTTTTTTTAAATTATAAATATCATCCAAACTCTGTGTATGCTCTCACCTCGCACCTATACGGTGACCTTGGTGATCAAAAGCAGAATAGGATGTGTAGGGTTTTTAAATTTAATTCTTTTTGTTTTTTAAAAAAGTTTATTTTGTTTTTTTAAATTAAAAAATCCGAACTCTGTGTATGCTCTCACCTCGCGCCTGAACGGTGACCTTGGTGATCAAAAGCAGAATAGGATGTGTAGGGATTTTTAATTTAATTCTTTTTGTTTTTTAAAAAAGTTTATTTTGTTTTTTTAAATTAAAAAATCCGAACTCTGTGTATGCTCTCACCTCGCGCCTGAACGGTGACCTTGGTGATCAAAAGCAGAATAGGATGTGTAGGGATTTTTAATTTAATTCTTTTTTGTTTTTTAAAAAAGTTTATTTTGTTTTTTTAAATTAAAAAATCCGAACTCTGTGTATGCTCTCACCTCGCGCCTAAACGGTGAACTTGGTGATCAAAAGCAGAATAGGATATGTAGGGTGTGGTTCTATTTAATAATTTATTGTTATCTAAGTTTATGTTTTTATTTTTCAATGAAGGTTTGATTCAATGGCATCTAGTTCAGCTTCAGTGGGAGGGCATGGGGAAGGGGAAGAAAGCCAAAGTGGGGGTGTAGATCCTAGAGCTCCTCTTTGGAGACATGTGCAAATTGTGGAGAACCTTGTTGGCGGTGGCTCTCGAGTTTGGGTATGCCATCATTGCAATATACAATACAAATCCTCTTATACCCGACTCAAAGCTCATTTAATGGGGAAATCAGGAACGGGGATTAGAAAATGTAACAAGGTTGAACATAAACATATATTGGCATATATGAAAGAGCAAGAGGACGCTGATATGCAAGCTTCAAGAGCTAGATTTAAAACAGCTCCTTTGCAAAATAGGGGTTCACAAAAACCACCCAACCCATCAAGCCATCCTTTTATCCAAGTTGCAGTTGAAACTCCAACAGAGGGAGAGACTTTGTCACGAAAGAGAATTTCCAAAGGCCCATTAGAGCAGGCATTTGCAAATGAGAAAAGGGATGTTGCTGATGAGTTGGTTGCTCGATGCATTTATGCATGTGGGCTGCCCTTCAATGTGTTGCGCTCACCTTATTGGCAACAAATGGTGAGAGGTATTAATGATGCACCAAAAGGGTATAAAAGCCCTAGTTATGAGAAGGTCAGAACCACATTGTTGGCGAAAGAAGTGGCCCATGTACATACTTCTTTGCAGCCAATTAGGGACTCATGGAAGGACTCAGGGGTATCTATCATTTCAGATGGATGGAAAGATGCCCGAAATAGACCCCTAATCAACATTGTTGCAGTGTGCCCTAAAGGGGCAATGTTCTTAAAGGTCATTGATTGTGAGGGTGAAGTGAAAGATGCTCAATTTATTGCTAATATTTTGATTGAGGCTATTGAGTCGGTGGCCTCGAAAACGTTGTCCAAGTCATCACGGACAATGCCAAAATTGTAAAGCGGCGGGGCTGATTGTTGAGGGGAGATATGAGCACATTTTTTGGACACCTCATGCGAGTACACTCCTTGAATTTGATCTTTGCGAGAAGATTGGAAAAATACCATGGATTGAGGAAGTTTATACAGAGGCAAATGAGATCCAAATGTTTATCACAAATCATCATATGTCCCAGGCTATCTTTAGGAGATTCTCGACATTGGAGTTGCTGAAGGTAACCAAACAATTTCCTAGTTTCTAATTTTTATTTGCTAACTTTTTATGAAATATCAAATCATCAATTGAATTCCTTTTAATTTTTTTTTTTAATTAACTTGCTTTAATTTATTTTAATAGGTTGCTGAAACAAGATTTGCCTCTCACACGCTCGTCTTGAGACGACTTGTGAAGGTAAAGCAAGCCTTAAGGCTTATGGTGATTGATGATGTTTGGTCCGTGTGGAGGCAATCAAACACAGAAAGAGCCATCAAAATAAAATCAGTGATACTTGATGATATTTGGTGGGCAAAGGTTGCATACTTGCTTAGTTTTACTGAGCCTATTTTATCTATGATTAGATATGCAGACACGGATAATGCTTGCATAGGGGAGATCTATGATGGCATTGACTCTATGCTTGAAAAAATTAGAGACATCATACAACAAAAAGAGCAGGATCTTGAAGAAAAATTCTACAGTGAAGTTAAGAACGTGATCATGAGAAGGTGGAATAAAATGACCACCCCATTGCATCTCCTAGCCTATGCCCTGAATCCCAAATTTTATAGTAGTGAAATACTTGCACTACCTGGTAGGCAAAAACCATATGATGACCATGAAGTTGCAAGTGGAGCTAAGGCAGCATTCCGGAGGCTTTTTCCTGATCCAGATGTAACTAAATACGGTCATTTGTGAAATGACGCTCTTTGTCTCTTCATCTAATAGTAGCATGGGTGAAATAGATGCAACACTTGACAGGTACAAGATGACCCCATGCATGTGGTGGTGTGCACATGGCCATGATGCCAAGTGGCTGCGACCTGTTGCCATTAAAATCCTTTCACAGGTATCAAATATTAAAATGAAATCAAAAGTTTGTTTATTAATTAAAAATGTATGTTCGTACTTAGTAAATTAATACTATAGTATTACTAATTGAAAATTTCTAACTTCTTTTTGTAACAGGTGGCTAGCAATTCCTCAGCAGAACGGAATTGGAGTACATATTCCTTCATCCACTCAGCCAAACGGAACAAGTTAGCATCCAAGAAGGCCGAGGATTTAGTGTATGTGCATTCCAATTTGTGCATTCTATCACACAAGAGTGAAGCCTATGTTAGAGGTCCCAACAAACTTTGGGATATTGATCCTGAGACTAGCGACTTTGATGCTTCTGCTGCAACTCTTAGCCAACTTTCACTGCTTGGTATTGATGAAGAAGAATCGGGATCTTTTGCAGAAGGGAGGGAGAGTGGAGCTAGTGGGAGTGGAAATGTCGGTGCTAGTGGTGTTCATGGAGATGATTATGACTATGAGGAAATCTAGATGATATATTCTAGAATCTAGATTATTATTATGTATATGTGAATCATTGAAATTGTAACCATGTTGAATGATGACTCTTTAGAACTTAGAAGTTCAAATTTCAATGAATTCAAAATATTTTGAGTGCTTTATCAATTATCTCTTATGGTCTACAATTATAAAATGAGTACTATGCATATATATATATATATTTTTAATAATATATTGTACGGACGTTTCCGTCGACGTTTCGTATCCAAGGTTTTTTGAAAATTGCCGTTTCCGCGTTTCGTACCCGTTTAGTTTCCGTTTTTCTTAAGGCGTGAGCCATTATGAACTTCAACTATCTTTGTCGCTCTCCTATCCTTAATACACAAAACTATGAACTTCATCCAACTTTTTCACTTTCGTAGAGGTAAGCCAATTTCTCTTGATAGAGTGAATGAAGTTGTAAGTAGACAGATTAAGGTCCTCAACCTATATAGTTCTAATTGTTAGGCTATATGCTACTTTTAATATTATTAGACTTTTATTCAAGTATTTGATAGTGCCTAGTCTCCTTTGTAGTGGAGGCACTCCTCAATTTTGGGGATGAGCTTCACTAAAACTATAATGCGGGAAGTCTCCCAAGAGTACCTTTTCTTGAGATCGAGTTCCTTAGAGTCTCCTATTTTAGAGGATGTAGCAAGACGCGGGAGAAGTTCGGGCCCTCAACCTATATATTTTAAATTGTTAGGCTATAGTATTTTATTAAATGTAAGTTGTCTATAAATTATAGTATGTTGTATTGAATATATTCCATTATTGTTTTTCTACCATGAATAGTGTTAGACTTTTATCTAGTATTTGATAGTGTCTAGTTTCCCTTTGTAGTGGAGACACTCGATTTTAGGGACGAGCTTTACTAAAGCTGGAATGCGAGAAGTCTCCCATGAGTATTATTAGACTTTGATAGTGTTTAGTTTCCCTTTGTAGTGGGACACCCTCAATTTTGGGGATGGGCTTCACTAAAATTGGAATGCGGGAAGTCTCCTAAGAGTACCTTTTCCAGGATCCGATTCCTTAGAGCCTCCTATTTTGGAGGATGTGGTAGGACATGGGAGAAATTCTCCATATGTTTCTTGATTTCTATGATGAGGTACCCTTAAGAAGCGTGGTCTTGAAATTAGGAACTGGTTTCCATAGTATTTAGGCATGGGTGTATTTGAAGGCAATGTGGTAGCATTAACATCCGGTTATGCAAGTGTCTACACCCTATGTCAGTGGATTGAGAGGGGATACTTCTACTCGGGTCAGCAGTGCATTTTCGACTCTTTTCCTTTTATTTTCAGCAAGGCTATTAGAAAGAGATGAATTTGTAACCACACTAGTGAGAAGAGGTGTCTTACCTTTCGCTTTTACACAAACTTTCTGGTGTCCCAGATTTCACCCTGAAATCTGGGACTACCCATTTGAAAAAATTTCGTTCTTTTTTAAAATAATGGGTCTTTTTGTGTTTTTATTGCCAGAAGATGTCTGTATTATGTTAGGATATTCCTAGTGTATCATATGAGCCAATTTCGACAAATACCCAGATGCCCAAACTCGTTTTATCCCTTCGCCAAGTTTTGTCTACGGGAAATTTTTATTTAATTATTTATTAAATAAATAATGCCTCATTTGAAGTAAATTGTGCTCCGGTTGAACTCTACTTTAAAGTTTTGCATGCCAAGTATTCACATATAACAATAGGGTTTTCACTAGGTATGAATCACGGGCTTTTCTGTGACTTCTGGCAACGTTTTGCATTTTTGTTATTTTTCTCGTATTTTTCTCTGTGAAATTCCCCTAGGTCAATTCCTTCGCAAAGATAACTGCTTTTTCTTGCGGAGTATCGGAGATCATCTCATTGTCGTCATGAGAAGGAATCAACCTCTGGAAGTCGATTCTCTTTAAAAAGACGAAGTCGTGCACAAAAAAGCTTCTTCTAGGACAAGTCGCATTTTTGGGAATGGATGGATTTAAGCTGCAGTGGGATTTTTGGTCGCAGCAGGCAGGTGGGATTTTTGTACTTGCCTTGCAGGGTACTTTTTCCCATGAAGGCAAAGTCACTTAAGTCATGATGGGAAAATTAGAGGCAACAAGCAGGCGGGAATTTCTTACCTGCCTTGCAGGGTGAAAATTCCCATTGTGAAATAAAGAAAAATCACTTAAGGCATTGATGGGAATTTCTTACTCCTTGCAGGGTAAAAAATCCCATTGTGAAAGTCAAACAACTTAAGTGGATAATGAGATTTTTGGAGCTGCCATGCAGGTGAATAATCCCATCAAATTTGACTTTTAAAATAGAAACCAACCTTTACCAAAAAGTGCGACCCCTTTGGAGCATTAATTAATTTATTTAATGGCATTTATTAATAGTCTCTCTTCCAATTTTGGTGCCTAGGGATGAGGAAAAGTCAATGCATAAAGGGAAGTCAAAGAAGACTGGAAGTAGAATGCTAAAAATAAATTAAATTAATTTATTTAATGCAGCCCTAGAGCATGCTAAAAAGTGTGACTCATTTGGAGGAGAAATAATACTTTTTGAAGTATTAATTAATGGTTTTTTATTCCTATTTTTGGCGCATGGAGAAATAGAAAGTCAAAGCATGATGTTAAGTGAAAGTAGAGGGCTAAAAATAAATTAAATTAATTTATTTAATGGCAGCCATGAGCATGCATAAAATAGGCACCCAAATTGAAGAGAAAAACATGCTTATTAATTAATTGATTGCCAGGAATAGGAGAGACAATTATTAATTATAGAATGATGAAGGTTATATAAGCATGGGCTGCCATAAGTGAAGGTGTAATTAATTCTTTTTGCAAAGGATTGCAGCCGGACAGTTTTGGCGCCCAAGGAAGGAGGATTTTTGCATTGAAGTTTATTTTCCACTGCTGGGAAGCTTCAAAGTTTGGCGCCTAGGGTTGGAGGAGCTTGATTTAAGCCTTGTTAATTATCTGCATGTTGGTATGAGTGCCCAGGTGAAGTTAAAAATATTTATGCTTGCTATGCATGCAAGCAAAGCCTCAAATTTTAGGGCAGCGGGCTTAATATGCAGATTTTTGTGATAAAAATCAAGTGTTCATGCTCTAGAATTTGTCTTTGTCTTGAATTAATTGCAGGTATTCATTACAGGTGCTCATATAAGTGAAAAGAGTGCAAATCAATGTCAGGTACATTGAATATGTCCTCCGAATCTAAAGAAATTGCCAGATCTGCACCAATTGCAAAGAATTCCTGCATAATTAAAAAAAAAAGAGTTGCTTAGACAAAGATTGCGCTTTGCCATTCTAGATTTATTGAAATCAATGATACAAACATAGGCCCTGAACCTATCACCAATTTAATTGTCAGATCTGCACAAGTTGATCCAATTGCAAAGGCTTTCAGCAAGAAATCATCCTCTTGTTTCTAACGCAGCTTGTGTAAAAGTCAGTGCATGGAGAATTCCTTCTAGGATCTTGTGCATGTGCTCCCAATATTTCAGTTTTGAAGCCTTCATTGAATTTGCATTCACACGGAGTGCTTTCCACAATTTTTAATTGCTCATATACAATTAAAAATAAAAATGATGAGTTATTTACGGCAAACATTGCACTAATGCATGTACTGGAGAAGAACTACAAAAGCTTCAAGGATAAGAGGGAAGACATGTCAGCGGCAACACCCGTAAGCAAAATCACAGTCAGTTGCTTCCAGATCTAGTTTGGTGAGAATCAAAGGCAAAAGAAACTACATGTAGAATATGAAAAAGAGCAAGACTGCAGCTTTCCTCTTTCTTCTTCTTTCTCTTATTTTCTTCGACAAAGTAATTGAGCGATCAATTAAATTATAAAACTTAAGTGATTGGTTTAAAAGCCATTACTTGAAGAAGTCAACTACTTGGAAATAGGTGGCAGACATGCAAAATAGAAGGTTCTATCTTTAGTTACAAATCATGCATGTCATGCAAAGAAAAATTTCGGGAGGGAGATTGCCGGTTGTTTTCCTTTACAACTTCCACATGTGTCAGTTCACTAAAAGCTTCCTATTTGTAATTTCCCCTCTACATGCTATAAGTAGAGGAAGAACCTATGGGTAAAAGATCAGAATTTGTAAGCAACATTCTTGTGTTCCAGACTTTGTGCTAAAATCTCGATAGCTATTTGAAGCAAAGGAATAGAAAGGAGCATATTTCCGAATAACTTTGTGTCACAGTGCATTTTGTTGCTAACTTTTTGTCTTAGATCTACTTATAAACTTTGTGTTATTCTAGATCTAGATCGAAAGTTGCCTTTGCTTATAATTATGTGTGTTAATATCTATTGGTTTGCATCTATGTGCATGCAATCAACTCTGTAATCTATTGATTGGGTTGCACATCTTCCCTCTTTCTTTCTGTGTTTTATTATTTCCTTCTTCATTAGATATTTCCTTTCTTTAACAACTGCTTACTTGCTGCAAAACTATACAGCTATGGTTCATGAGCTGCATGGTTAAAGTAATACCCCCAAATAGATACTAGCATATTTAATTGACAAATCTTACACGGGAGCCTCACCGGTAAATGAGGGAGATTTATCTCATGATTGCCTAGGTTTTCAACTATGCAGAAAATCTAGCCAACACTTTCTTTGCTTGGCTGGCTTTGGCAAAGTTATGTTCTTTTCTGGAGCAGCAACAAAATCTGTATCAGTACTGCTATTCTTCTTTTCAATCCTCTTAGTTGGAGCCTCTTTGGAAGTGTCCGCTTTGTCTTCATCTTTCTTATGTCACAAATTATGATCACTCTTCACTTGAGACTTTGCAAGGTTAGTCAAAGCAAGGATATCTCCATTAGATGGTTTCCTGCCATTGTATTTTTAATCATATGAGCTCTTAAATACTCAAAGTCATAAGCTGGAAACTCAGAAGTCTGCGCCACATTAATTGAGTCTTGAGTGAAAACAAACATATCAATAGATACCAAGCTCTCTTGATCACTAACCACATCATTATCTACACAAGCAGAAACAACACCAACAATACAAAAGGTACGGGGCATGAAAAACTCATCAAACCATTCAAATTTGTCAATCTGGTGAATTTCATCATCGCTGGCAGCAAGAGACTCTGGTGTTTTTCTCTCATTACTCTTATTATCAGGCCTTCTTTATGGAAAGGCTTCTTTCCTTTGTCATGCAATCTTTCATGTGCAGACTCCCCCGTCTTGACTGTGCAGTTTGTCATTGATATATTGCTTGTTCTGCATCAGAGATAATCCTTTCTCATTACGAGCAACTCTATAACATAACTATTTTAGTGCTCCCATCATTTAATCCAAATTTTCATCAACACTCAATGAATTACTTGCTGATTGCTTTTCATTTGGTGGAAGAAGTTTACATCACCTCTTTTGGAAGGCTTCCCAATAACTCTAATATTATTTTCAATAATAATTGCTATGGCATAGGCCTGTCTCAAATTAACCAGACCTTTATCTCCATGATAGAATCCACCCTTTGCATCAAAAGCTTCACAATATTTAATCAAACATGCAAACATTATTTGGTCTGACATTTTAAGGAAGTCTCATCATAGTCTTATTAAATCTACTATTAAAGTCTTGCACACACTCATTTGAATACTTTCTAATATTCTCAAATTCACTGATTAAGAATCTTGGCTCAATCTTGTCCCCAAATTGAAGTTTAAATGCTCTTTTCAGCTCAGGCCAAGAGTCAGTACTACTGTCAGGCAAAACATTTTACCAATCACGAGCATTCTCCTCCAATGTAAATAATTTCATGATCATCAATGAGATTAATAAAGGTCCTCAAGAACTTCTCACCTGAGACTGCATTATTCCCTTGAAATTTGGGCAAATCTCTTTCTAATATCCATGGAACCTTATTGGGATTGTTTTGCATTTGAGAGAAATGAATCTGTCTATATCTATCTGCTCCCAACAAAGGACGGGAGTTCTCGCATTATGCATGAAAGCATTTTGATGGGGATATGGATTATTATTGGCCAACCTATTATGGATGCTTTGCTGGTTCTGTGTGATAATTGGATTGGTCTGATTCAAATGAGGGGTCTGATTTAAATGCACAATATCATGAACAACAGTATGATCAAATGAATCTTCTCTCGACTCTTCTCTCAATTCTCCAAGGGTTACTGGCTTGATGTGGAGTATTAAGGACAACAGACTTATCAAATGAAATATGTGACTAACAAACTCTTTATATTGCAAATAAAGGTGAAGAGAAAAGACAGATCCTTCACAGAGGAAGAGGATTTGCTAGTGCGTTTCCAAAAATGAAAGGGCAATGTTGTCTAGGACTGATTGTTTTATTTGAAGATTCAAAGCAATCAAAGAGGGAATTATGATCTTCACTAATATCTCGTATTAAAATCCACTCAGTACTATCTAAAGGAAACACAACCGTGTTATATTCAGAAATCTGAGAGTGAGAAATACCTTGTCCCTCCACAGGCCTCCAGATTTCCTTTCCTTTGGACGCTGACTGTACAAGTGATAGTTTAAGATGTAACTTCTTGGATGAATCTTTTATAAAAGCAGAATGCAGGTCTTCTAGCTTTGCAAATTTAGAGGCACAAAAGGTAATACCAGACAAAGGGACAACAAACTGACTAAAATTTCAACAAAAATATAGGCTGAACCAGTTTTTAACCTCAAGGAAGTCAGCAATACCTCAAAGGTATACACAGTTGACACAGAGACTTCAAATCTGAGGTATTTGTGAAAATTTTACAGAAACAACATGATCTCTTGACATTAAATGTACAACTCAATGAATTAACTCACAAAGACCAAAAATTTAGATGTAAAGACTAGGAAATGCAATAGCGAGACATAATTTACACACAAATTGGAAAGTCCCTAGAAACAATGCTAATTTGTTGAAGCTTAAATCCGCACCTCTTTGTAAATGAATGAAGGAATGGGGAGTAGTTGTTGCAGTGAATTTTCCTTCACAAATTAGGCTTAAATTTGAGTCAGCAAATGAGGAGGTGGGAAAGCTACTTACTCTTTGGGCTCTGTAAAACCTATGGGAGAGACTCTCAACAACCTTAAGATAAGGAAATGGTAAAATATCAGCAAGAGAAATGCATCAGGACTAACAAACACACTTAACCTCTATGATTTCCCACCCTATCTTCTGTCACTAGCAAGAGAATCATAAGATGTTTAGAATTAGGTCGAGGTTGAAGATATATAGATTGTAAGAAATGATATCCGAAATTTGCAAGCTCATTGCCATAGATCACATATTTGGCTACCTGCATCCATAGATTAATGGCAAAGATCTCTAAAGATTTGCAAGACTCAAAGAGGATCTCATTGTGATACTAAAATTAGAAGAAAATATTGTTAAGGATGTGGTCAAATCAACCCTGATCAGTTCCTTGAATCCATTGGGCAAGTAATCTCCGTAACTTAGACAAATTGAATTAGTAACAGCCAAAAAGAGAACAATTTACTCAATTATTGCACACTCTGCCATAATTCGTACTCACAACAAGAAAATCTCACACATGAGACTTCTCATAATGTGTCGAATTAAAGCATTAAGACACTTTACAAAAATATAGAGAGAACGAGAGATTATGTAAGGTTTTAATAAATCTACTGCTACAAAATGCCTACACATCACAAATAACCATAGTTACCAGGTTCGGCCGGATCTGTATGAAATCCGGTTCGAACCGTATTTTTTGAAGCAACCGAATAAATTCGGTTCGGTTCGGGCCTGTTTTTGCAGGGAATTTTTTTTTTTCCTTTTTTGGCATATTTTTTTGTTGATGGAAAAAAGTTTGCCATTTTTGGAAAGGGTCCGGGAAGATGTAGTAGCAAAAACTTGCATGTGCCATAAATTTCATTATGTGGCTCCGTTTTAGGTGTCGTCTTCTCTAAAAGTATATATTTTCTCGAGCTCTACGCATTGATGGCAATATTTTTCTTATTTTCATAAAATCCATTTTTTTACCTTTTTGGACCAAGCAACTTCTTGCAATCTTTTGAAAGAATCATTATGATGATGATGATTATGGTAGATGGATGCTTTTTTGTATGATTTGTCTATATATAATGATATAAGTATACAATAATATAAATTTATAATAATATATGTATATATATTCCGAACCGAATTTTTCCATATTTTTTCGGATTTTTTCGAGAACTCCGAATTTTCGGATTTTTTTGCCCTTCCGAATTTAATCGGATTTCCGAAACAGTAACTATGCAAATAACAACTATATTATCAAGCAACGATCTCAAATCCTATGACACTTGCTCAACATTATTTGACAAATTGCACCTAGAATCAGATTGGCTATGATTGACAAAAGTTCAGAATTATAGGGAATAAAATGTCTTAAGGAAACAAAGTAGTTCATGAAGCAAAAGCCCCAGATGAAGAATTTTTCCTTCAATTTATACTATTCCCTAGGAGAAGTGATCAGATCCTAAGAAAGTTCCACATGTTAGCACCAGATGAGATCATCCTTTCCATCAATAAATGAAGAGAAAGGATCAAGAGTGGATCATTCAAGAAATGGGCAAAGAACTCAAAGCACCAAATCAAATTGGAGGGAAACACGAACTTTGCTTGGAAACAAGCAAATCAAACTACAAACCAAATCCTCTAGAAAGTACAAATGAATTCCACAAGGTGTGAAGCATGTGTATTACCATGAAATCAGGAGAATGTGTAATTTCCCCAAATGGACTATTTTTGCCCATAAATGGATTTAGGCTATTCCCAACTCAAAATTGCAAATTTTAGAAATTATGATAAAATATAAAATGCAGATCTGAATATTTTAAGGGAAATGGCGACTTGCAGAGGGTCTAAAAATCACTCCAAACTAATGTAAACCCTCTAAATATTTAGCCCAAAGGACTCGATAAATATTGCAAGAATGGAAACACAAAAGAAATACCAGATTTAATCTTGAAGAGAGGCTGAATTTATTTTATAAAATATGCAGACAGGCTGCCCATAGACACAACTGAAAATGGTACCTTCTTAACACCAAAAATTCTGGAAAATAGATGATCTAATTTATAAAAAATTAGAAATCTGATCAGCAACTGGAACAGCCCCAAGAACAACCACAAAGCACCATATAACAACTCCCTAGATGGTCACTCCACCGAAAAGGGGGAAAATATAACAACAATTTTTCTTCCAAAACCCTTGACCAAAATCTGTGCTTTTACCACCTTCTAACTGCTGGAAAAGCACTGAAAATACTGTTAATCAAGTGATCTGCAATTGAAACCCCAGGATGGAGAATCCTCTCAACTAGGAGAAGGGTTTTTTTTTCTACTAGACTCTTAGAGGGTTTTCGTCCTTAGAAGATTGAAGATGCAAACTCAAGGCTCAACCAATGTTTTAAAACTCGGAACCGGACTTGGAACCGAGTCGAGGTTGGACCGGATTGGAACCGGAACCGGACGGTTCAAACTTTATTAACTGGTTTATTAAAAAACACAAAAATTACATTTTAACGAGAACAATATATTTGAACGATTAGAAACCATGATTCTAACAATTACACACGAAATATGCAATGTTTGCTCATGCATATACTATATAACATGTAAAAAAGGCGTTTATAGCAAAATGGCATGAACTCCAAGTAAGAAAGGTGTTAAAAGCATAAATTTTAATTAAAAAATTGAATTTTTTATACTCAATGCCGTATGCATGCATCTTTACATGACTCGGCCGGTTCAGTCCGAACGGACCAATTCGACCGGTTTGGTACCAAATCGACCGAGTTTCGGTTCGGTTACGGTTGGCCGAGTTTTAAACACCGAGCTCAACATACAAATCAGATTTCATAAAATAGACAAGTGATGCTCTCCTCAAGCAAGTCGACTTGCTTATATAGAGCTAATGGACCAACTTGCCTCCCTTAACATCCAATAAGCTTTTAGCCCCTCATTTAATGTTTTTCCCTTTTGATCCATCCCATAAGGAGGTCGCATTTTCTAGGGAAAATAAGAATTTATAAGGCGACTTTAGCTTTTTATAATTTTATTTTATTATTAAGTCTATAATAATTTAATATAAGTTCTTTTATAATATTTTCTTTTTTATTTTCACTTTATAATAAATCATTATGACTTAAGTTCCCCTTGTTCTCATCCCTTAATTGTCGGGGAGACAAAATGAGCTAATTTCGAGAATGGTGCCGCCACTTGTCTTGAGATCCTGACCGAGCCAATGGGGAGCTTTTTTTTAATTGAACAAATTACTCAACTTCCCAATTGATGAAAAATTGGAGGAAGATCTTTTGGGAGCATCTCCACATATTTTTTCTTTACTGCAAGAAACCAAAAGAGTCTGGAACTTTTGTCACAAACTGCTTGCAAACTACTCAACAATTCTTTCCGAAATTAGTTTCATTGCAAATTTCTCTGAATAAGCTTTCCAACGTACCAAACTGCTCTTGATCTATAGGGATCCAGAAAAAACACACCACTTCATTAGTTCCATCAGCACCAAGAAGGAGAAACAAGAAAAGTGAAAGAAAATGAGGTAAACGAAGGTTCTGGATAGAACCGCCACTCTGCGTGGCGACGGAGTTCAAACAGCGCCGCCCGGCCCAGGGGCGGCGGTCCCGAGACCGCCCGTGCCGCACAGGGCAGCGATCCTGAAACTTTCGAACAAAAAAGAAGAATGGAATGCGAGTGGACGCGTTCTTGAAGCGCCCAGCCGTGTCTCTTCCCTTCCATGCCCTTTCACATCCTCCAATGCATGGGAGGACATGGGAAGGCCTATAAATACATGAAAGGAGCAAGAGAATAGGCATTCGAAGATCCAGAGAGATCGTGAAGCAGAGTTTAATGAGAACAGTGAGCATGATCTTGAGTGTTGGAATGGAATTGTAGGAGCAAGGTGTAAAAGAGCAAGCAAGTAATTGGAGAGAAGGTTTATACTGTTGCTTCTTTTCATACTTATTGTAATATGTAATTGTCTATGTTAGACCAATAAAAGTGGGAAGAAAGAGCAGTTGCCCTTCCCGACTGGTTTTCCTCCTTGGAGGTTTCTAGGATACAATTGTTGGTGTTGAAGTTTGAGTTATTTCATTCTCTGCAATTTCCTTTCTATAGCACTAGATAATGAGTCACGAAACTCTAAATTTCAAGCAAATCTGTCATTTTCCAAAGTTGAAAGTAGAACAACATAGTTGTGTGATTCGTAAGTTCCAAAGTAGAAGTTTACGGATCAGCTCCTCAATTGGAGCCGGCAATCCTAAGTCACTAGGTTTGACTTCGAGTTGAAGTTTGACAAGGATAAAATTCGGTTCAAGTTCGTCCCAATGGATAA
The DNA here is from genome assembly GCA_018340775.1 of Taxus wallichiana var. yunnanensis. Lineage (NCBI taxonomy): Eukaryota > Viridiplantae > Streptophyta > Pinopsida > Cupressales > Taxaceae > Taxus > Taxus wallichiana. The sequence goes on along the minus strand of CM031244.1, from coordinate 696,529,310 downwards.
AGTTCAAAAACATTTTGCCATTGAGTTCGAATAATAGAAAAACATATGAAATTAATCAAACCACAAACTTAAACATGTAATATTGAGTTTTTAGACTTCATACTAATCATACTATAGCCTTAAAGGCTACTTGTTACATCAAAAAGTTCCATATCATCAAAGAGCAAACATACTCTATAGCCTTATAGGCTACTTGCTACATCAAAAAGTTCCATATCATAGAAGAGAAAACATACTCTATAGCCTTATAGGCTACTTGTTATATCAAAAAGTTCCATATCGTAAAAGAGTACTTGGCTCATCAACATTATCATCATCACTAGATTCTTCACAAAGGAAGTTAGGATCATCTACGTCCTCCAAGTCATTGCATGAACGGGTTGGGATTGTGAAGAAGAAGATTCTTTTTCCAAATCATTCATGCACACCCGCAAATTGCTGCGGACATAAACAAGATCTCCTAACTTTCCCAACAATAACTTGTTTCTTTTCTTAGATTGGATGTGATCAAAACAACTCCAATTCCTTTCGCATGTTGATGCACTTGCTCCTTGACTCAAAATTCGAAGAGCAAAGCGTTGTAGTTCCTTTGCACTTGATCCATAATATTTCCACCATTTGTATCCCTCAAGATGTGGCCTATCATCCTTGGCTCCTCGTGATGAAAATATCCCTTCTTCTACTCGAAATGCCCTTGTTTGGTGCCTAATTATCCTTGCAAGTTCAAGATCTGGAACAAGCTTGTCAATGGCTTCATAAAGCCCACCCATGACTTCAAAATCACTCTCTCTATCTATATGAAAGAGCCTAGGCTCTAGATAACAAGTTGTTGAATGTAAGGGTGTGTGCATCATTTTCCATCTTACATCAATGACATTCCATATTTCTTTGTAATCTGCTTCCACATCATTAAATGCCTTCTAAATGGATTCCTTATAGTGGTCCATAACCGCATAAACTATGCCAAGACAAGGGGTGTCACCATCAACCATGCGAAGCACGTCCACAATAGGTTCACAAACTTTTAGAACTTCGTTTGCGCTTTCCCAAAAGTTTTTGTTTAGAATAATTTGTTCTGCATACTTTCCCTTAGAGCTTGTTGAAAGCACACATCATTCCCACTCATTGCAACAAATCGCTGACCTTATTGTTGCTTTTTCTTCAACCACTCTTTTTAAAGTAATATAAAAAAAGGCAAACCTTGTTTCACAAGGCCTCAACAACTCCTTAGATGTATGTTGTCTATAAATGCTCAATGTAAGGAGGTGGTTCCTTATGAAGTTTGCAATTGTGCTCCCCTTTTGAATTGCTTCATGAACCCATGGAAATTTGGCGAAGTCCTAAAGTAGCAAATTCAAGGAACGAGTTACACAAGGACTCCAATAGAGTAGAGGATACTTGTCCATTATCATTTTTCCAGCACCTACACAATTAGTGGCATTATTAGTGACAACCTGAACTACATTTTCCTCACTCACTTTCTGAATTGCTTCATCCAAGATTTTGAAAACAAACTCCGAAGTCTTCCTGTATTTGATGGTGTCAACAACTTTCAGAAAAGATATTCCTTGAGGGCAATACATCAAGACATTAATCAAGGGTCGTTGACACATATCAGACCAACCATCACTCAATATATTGAATCTTGTTACACTCTAAGAGGCCTTGACGCCTACCATATCTCCAGTCACCCTCTCATTTGACCTTTCCAAAAGAGTACTCCCAAGCCTCTCTGAACTAGGTGGAGTATATCCTTTGCCAAATTCAAATATTTTTAATTGCATTTAAAAAATAAAGGACTCCTTGTCACCTTGAATGGAATAACACTTGAATAAAACAAATCTGCAAATGCATCATCTACATCTTGCTTTTGGACTAGTTTCCAAATGCCGAGAAGTGTTCCACTAGCACATGTGATTGATTGCATACATGATGATGACATGCTTGTGGAAAAAGCCCTTTGATGTATTTCTAGAAATAGTTGTTTCAAGTTGTTACTTTTTACGTGTTCTTATATGTTTTCCAACAAGTGATTGTCACTCCTCTCTCTCTAATCTAGCTACGGTTTACGGCATGACATTAGGACAAGCTTTAACATCGCACTGGCCCACTGCTCTACCAAGCAAGTGGTCTACTACCCTAGTTATCTTCGCTAATAAAATTTTTGTTGCATCAATTTCATTTGATCTCATTTCAATGCGTTTGACATGCTTCCTTCCCTTAACTTTCAATTTCGAGGAGCCATGAAATCACCTTCAAAAGTAGTATCACATAATCAAAGCATACTTAGAATGAAAATAAAGTTAAAATATATGTTTAAAAATTTAGGAAATTAACAGTAAAAATAATTTTTTTAAATAAAATTTATTTATTAAAAATAAAAGTACATGTAAACGAATACAAACAAAAATAAACAATAACTACATTGAAATAAATCTAGAAACATAAATACTTAATATTTAATACAAATATTAAAATTAAAAGAATATAATTAATATATAATAAGTTTAAGTTTTAATTAATATTTAAAATTAAAAATAGTAAAATTATATCTAATAATTAAAAAATTAACAACATTTAAAAAAAATACCGTATTAAAATATTAAATTATTCATGATTAAATTTAAATTAACACAAATTTATTCGTGGCCATACGTGACAAAACAGAATGCGGCTGCAGTGAATAGATCGGATCGAGAGGTCGTTCCGTCCCTTGTCCCCAATAGGAAGAAGATGGGTAATCCGTTTACAATATTGCTCCGATCTGACCCGGCTGGCAAGCAATCCCAGTCCGCTTTCGGCAGAGGAAGGAGGCAGCACTTTGTTCGCTTTCAAGCGAAGTGAGGCTTCCGGTTAATCCAATCAATATCTCTTTGAGCGGCGAGGCTTCCGATCCATAAAGTAGGTGGGTCGAGAGGGGTCTTCCTCCTAAATAACAAATAAAATAGAAAATGAAAACATTAAAAAGAAATTAAAAACATGATTAAAAAAGATATTGAATTTTTTTCACTATCTTCGTATTATGTTCAAAACTTTAAAAGATACATATAATAGAGTTTAATTATAAAAAGCAAAAGTGAAAGTTTAACTATGTCGTATTAGGTTTAAAAGTGAAACTTATGAAAGTTTAAAAATTAAAACAAATATGTAATGTCCCTTTCTTGGACAAATAAGATTAATTTGGATTTTTCTAGCAAACCCTTTTCAATAAATTAATTGCAAACTGAAATCTTCCAAGAAAAACCCTTAAAGAAAGAATATAAATTCCTGAGATCTGAATTTATACCCAACCCTTATGGCTGTAATAACCCTTTTGGGCAGAATTAATGAAATATGGAAATGCACGGAACCCGTAGATAACCCTAGATATAGCTGCAAATTGTGCCCTAGTTGTCCTGTTGAAGCCTTACCGGATGTCTCTCCATGGCTGAATTCCTTTGCTTGAAATGCATATCTGAAGTGGGAAATGTAGAAAACGTGCCAGAAAAGTGTGCCCTAGCTCGAAAATCTGATTTTTCCTCTCGAGAATATGATATAAGCTCAAGTGTGATCTCCGTATGAAACCACCAAGGAGAAATTGAGGGTTTTCGTCCTCGGATGTAGATTGCAAAGGAGGGTTTTCGTCCTCAAATGCAAAAGTAGGAGCAACAACTCAAACCTTCAATGTCAAAATAGATGAGAGTTAAAAGATGTGTCCAAATGACCCCTCAACACTCTTTTATAACTTTACTTTTGCTTTTCCCAAGGAAAAGCCTCCAAAAGCAACTTTCCATTTCTATTCCTTCGTTATGACTTTCCTTTTTGAAAGTAACTTTTTATAATAATGAAACTTTATCAAAAAGTTACTTTTTTATAATATTAAAATATAAGTGTCTTTTATGAAGTTACCTTTTCACACTTATATTATTAAATTGTCATACTTTATTTGAAAAGGGGACATGACAAAATAAAATAATAAAATAAAACAAACATCATAAAATAAAACTAAAGAAGTTTAAAAGCGTTTTAAAATATAGGAAAACATAAACATTGTTAAATAAAGTAACTAAGACCTAGAAATAAAATACATTGAATTTAGTAACTTACCTTATGGATGGCGACGATTGTGAAATTTGGAAGCTTTTACGGGTAATGGAGACTTTATGATGACGTTGTAGTACTCTAACCCCCTCAAGTGTGCCCTAGCAGATCTGCTGAGTGCACGAGGACAACAACCATAGTTCAAAAAATCGCGATTTATCGCCTAGAAATCACGATTTATCGTTTTGAACGGTGTAAACGATTTATCTTTTAGAAAATCATGATTTTTGACCTGCTGATAAATCGGCGATTTACGGCGAGAAAAACCCAAAAAATTGTGGAAAATCATAGGAAAAATCGTGGAAAATCAAGTGGGTTAGGGTTTAAAGCAAAAAAATGACCAAAACAAAAAAACGTGCCCCTTTGAAAGCATTTCATGGCTATTTTCTCCTGCGCGATTCTTGTTTCGTGTCTCGACCTTCGACCAGAGGTTTCCATTAATCTTATGTCGTTGTTGTCCATCTCCTGCCCGATTTCTGTTTGGCTATGTCGCTGTCACTAAAATTCCCGCTTGTAATATTTCTGTATTGTTATTTAGTTATTAAGATTTATACATGACCCTACGTATTTCATTCGACATGTAACTTGTATTTATTTTTTAATGTATAACTAGAATTAATTGTAACTGGTAACTAAAATTCTGAGTTGTAAATTTGTAATATTAAATTACAATGAATTTTCTAATATTAATTCTATGTATTTAATTGTAACGTGCAATATCTATTAATTTAGTTGTATAGTATTTAATAGATTAATATTGCGATTTGTAATATTAATTTAGTTGTAAGTATTTAATATTAAGTGACTCTATTAAATATTTAGTTGTTAAATTCTGACTTGTAATGGTGACTCTATGTATTTAATTGTAACTTGTAAGTATTTTTATAGATTAAAAAAATTTATAGAGTCACTTCTCGCATCATTTAACAATATTTTTACATTTAATTTAAGTTTATTTTATGAATTTAAATGTTTTTAAAAGTAGCGATAAAGTTGCCGATAAATCGCTGATTCGTGATTTCCGAGTCAAAATTTGGCTTGCCGATAACGATTTTTTGAACTATGACAACTATGCCTCCACTCTCCCGATGCTTACACAACCGCATTTATCAATGCCCAACTCCACTCTCGTAATTGGATCCAAGTTTTGATGCTCATTGTTCAAGCTTTGATGCAAAAACAATAATGGCAATGAATCCTCCAATAAAAACACTAACAAATTCGCTATATTTCGCCCAACCAAAGCAAAAGCATTATATGTGTTTAACAAAACGAAGGTAGGGGTTTTAGGGACGTGCGTGGGCTTTTCCCGACTTTTTTCTGTTCATATTGTCCCACATTTTTACGCATTTTCCCAAGGCGGATTGCATGAATTTTATGGGGCACCTAACAAGTTCGGCGAATTTTAAATTTTTAGGAAAAATTTGCGAAACTTGTGACTTAGCCCCGATCAAAAGTTATGGGCAAAAAACTAGAGCTTTATAATACTGCTGCTCCATGAAAATTGTGCAATTTTTTTGATTTTTCAATTATAGTTCCTTTGTAATTTCTTCATAGTGCCACTTAGCATGCTTTGATTGGCCTCTTGGAATGACACTTGGCAGGTTTTAGTGGCTCCATGCTCTCAGGGACTTTTATTTTTACGAGCATGGTTCTCTACACAAACCATATGAGGCTCCTCGATTGTGATGTGAGTGACAATCAGGCTTCAGGTCATTTTTTCAACGATTCTCCACTCCTTTGTCTCGAAGCGTTATTTAATATGAGCTCATAGGATTGTGCCACATGGCACAATCCAGAACTCCTCCCTCGAGATTCCATAACTTTGCCGCTCCTTCTTTGTTTTTACATGAGCTTTCTTTGGGTTCTAGGCTTCCTAGATCACGCCACATGGCGCCATCTAAGAGTTGTTCCTCGTCGATCTCCTTGGCCTTCGTTTTCGTTCACTTCTTTTGTATGGGGTCCGGGTGCGTATGATTGCTACACATGTCGTGATCTCATAGTTTGAGTTATGGGCTAATTCTAACCTTTGTCGACCTCTCTTTTGTCTCGTGACGTCAAGGGCACTAGATTGCACCATGTGACACAATCTAGGACTCTGTCTTCCGATCTTTTAACCTTAAATCGTACCGACTCTTCATTTTTTTCTCTCGGACGAGTCCACGAGATCATGACCGGTGGTGCGATCTAAGATTCTCGTGCCAAAAGGCTTTTCAACATTTGCTAACTTGAACTTATCTCAAAGTCATGAGCTCGCTAGATTTTGCCATGTGGCACGGTCAAGTAGCTCCTCTAATCCTCCACCTTAGAGTTTTATGCTTTGATCTTTATGTGGGTCTTTGTGATTTGACACTATTCCAAAAGTAAGTCTAATCCATGAAGCCTCTTCTTTGCTCCACTATAATATGAAAGTATTTTATCATATAAACACTTATGTGCTCACTTTCTGGCCGATGTAGGATGATTCCCCAAGGCAATAAGGCGCGACTAAAGCTTGTAATGGCTTGAAGAAAAACATCCCATCGAAACAACATATGGCCATGGGTTAGAGAAAACATGGTAGCGAAAACATGGCACCTCCATGCCATCAAACAAAAAGACAAGGCATCCGCGCCTCGACCAATCACACCTGTTGACTGCAAACATACTCAAGATCTTGAAATTTGATCATAAGGCACCAAAATTGTCACGAGGCATTTTGGGCACCAACATAGTGTATGATCCAAAATAGTGAACCAATTATTTTCCCTGTGATATCTTTGAGTAGCCGGCGTACATGTATCAAACATAATTTTGAGTAGGAATCTACCCATTGGTTTGTAGTTTGTACAACATAAACATAATCCTCATCGGAAGGATTGTCGTCTTTAGTAATATAACCATGTTACTGTTTGCAAGGCATCTTCTTCCAATTTCATGTGAACCTGGGGTTCTTTGGTCCTTGTGGTGATGGTTGTGTTGTCGACTTCTTCTTGTTGGATTAACCATTGGTGAATGCATTATACCAACAATCTTTGAGCTCATGGACAATCTCACATAGGTGAGGCATGTCTTTTGGGAACAAGAGTTGTTCCCCAAGTGGTGTGATGCTGAAGTAGGATTATTGGAAGACCTCGTGGGCTTCTTGTCCTTTGATATATTGCAAAAGCATAATCCTCCTCCATGTCGTCTCCTTTGTGCATAAAATCTTCTTACTTTGCAGCATGTTAACCAACTTCTCAAAAAGGGTTTTTAATTTGAGACATTCAATGATGTCTTTGTACGCTTTATATGCAAAGAGCAAGATCTTGTCGGGACAACAGTGCGAGGGAGCTGTCTAACATCTTTTCCTCTGGTGTTTGTATGTAATGTCCCCAAATGGACACTTTGTACCCCAAAAGGATTTGAGGCAAAACCCAACTCAAAGATGCAGATTAGAGAATTTATTGTAAATTATTTATTGCAGATCTGAATTTTCTAGAGGAAATGCGACTTGCACAAGGTATAAAAATTACTTAAACTTAGTGCAAACCCTCTGAATATTAAGCCCAAATGATTCCAAAAATATTGCAAGAATGGAAACACAATAGAAAGACCAGATTTAACCTTGAAGAGAGGCTGAATTTATTTTATAAAATATGCAGACAGGCTGCCCTAAGATACAAAAAAAATGGTACCTTCTTCACACCCAAAAATTCTGAAAGTTGGCTCATTTAATCATTAAAAATCAGATCTGTAAACAACAATGAAAATCAGCTTTTAGACAGCTCCAAAACCTCATGAATTAGATCCCTAGATAGGTCGCTCCACCAAGGATACTACTGGAAATGAAGAAGAAACACAACAGCAAATTTCCCTCTTCAAACCCTTGTAGAAATCTGCAAAATTTCAGCTTTCGTATTGCTGAAAAAATAATAGAAAAAACAGCTAACTCCTTTATGCCCAATGGAAACCCCAAGGTGGAGAATCCTCTCAACTAGAGGAAGGGTTTTCTTCCTTCTCTAGATCTCTTAGAGGGTTTTCGTCCTCAAGAGTGAAGATGCAAGCAAAATGCTTAACATACAAATATGAATATAGAAGATAAACAAGTGGTGTCTCTCCAAGCAAGTAGACTTGCTTAAATAGAAGAATAGGGCCCAAATGGCCACTCTCACATCCAATCAGAATTTTCCCTAATTTAATACTTCCCCCACTTGCTCCTCTCCTAGGCAAGTCACATTTTCCCTTAAACAAATAGCTCTTGCTAATGCCTTTTTGCTTTTTTTTTTCTTTTTTAATTTATTGAGTTCATAATAATTTATTATAAGTGCTTTATAATATTTTCTTTTATTTTTTTGCACTTTATAATAAACTATCATAACTTAAGTCCCCCTTAAGTTTATTCCTTAGCCGTTGGGAGGCAAAATGGGCTAAGGGTCTTCGACTGGGAAGGGGATATTACAATCTTCCCTTCCCAAAATTGCTTGCCCTCAAGCAATTGTAACTCATCAGTTCAAGTGCCAAGTGCACGAGACAGAACATGCTAAAGTGATCCAAAATCCTTGCACCTGTACCTGTCAAATGAGAGAGCTCTTGCCAAAATATGTAGCTCTCATAATGCCCACAATCATGAAATTGGAACAGAGGACCCACATGCTCCATATTACACTTTGTATTACCATACTTCTCATGAAGAAAGCAAATCTGAAATGATTTAATATGCAACAATAAATTTGACACATGTTCATTCCTTTCATACCTTGGAGTACCATCAAGATCTTCATCATTCTTTGTCTTCAGAATAACTTGACTTTCACTGCATCAAATCCTTAGCATTCTTGTCCATAATAGGTTGAATACCATCATGATAAAACTGTTGTAATAACATAGTATGAAGATGATGCAATGGATCCTTGCTACTACTAACCTCCTTATAGAGAAGATCATCAAAATGTTTACCTTCAGTTGTTGATTTGGAAACCTCCAAAACAACACTACCACTCATGATTTCATACAGAAAACAAGAATCAACACCTTTCACAATTTCAAGCCCACCAATACTATGGCTTGGTAAATCCATCCCATATGACAATGACTCATTCTTTAGGACTGCAACATCTTTTCCAATTCTGCATCCATCAAGTATTGTTTGTTCCTCTTTGCCTTCCTCACTAATACAAATATTTTGCTCAATGGAAGTCATACCTTTCTCTCTAGAAGCTTCTTCTTCTTCACTTGGCATGGTGGAATACTCTATGGGCTGATTTCCCTCCACTTTTTGCATGGTACTTTTCTCCTGTTGATATTTTCTATTTTTTCTAATGCCTTTACTATCTTTCAACTCACAAAATTCTTCAAAGGTCAACATAGCTCTTACCTTGGAACTGAGTGTTGCATACTCTTTACCCCATGTCTCCATGTCATCATCCTCAATTGGTTGTTCCTCCTTTTGGAGAAACTTGGTTTTGAAAATCTGATGTGGAGGCTTGGTGGATGTTCTAATTGGTCCATTAGAGCTTTCTTCACCATTGTTGCCTTGATTTCCTTGAGAGTTTGGTCTGAAAGTACTCATCCCTGTATAGATCTTCTCAAATCAGCCATGGCTCCTATAATGGAGTCTCTTAGATCTCTCTGAGCATCCAACCAACAAGTTTGCAATTCTCTGTGGCCTCTAGTGATTGCTTCATTCAGATATCTTATCTATAGGAGGAACTCTCCAATCATGCCCTTCCATGGTCACCTTCTCTATCTTCAGATCTGATTTTCTCTTTCATAGGCTGGGAGAATCATCGCTCTGATACCACTGTAATGTCCCCAAATGGACACTTTGCACCTCCAAAAGGATTTGAGGCAAAACCCAACTCAAAGATTGCAGATTAGAGAATTTATTGTAAATTATTTATTGCAGATCTGAATTTTCTAGAGGAAATGCGACTTGCACAAGGTATAAAAATTACTTAAACATAGTGCAAACCCTCTAAAAATTAAGCCCAAATGATTCAAAAAATATTGCAAGAATGGTAACACAATAGAAAGACCAGATTTAAGCTTGAAAGGAGGTTGAATTTATTTTATAAAATATGCAAACATGCTGCCCTCATATACAAAAAAAATGGTACCTTCTTCTCACCCAAAATTTTTGAAAGTTGGCTGATTTAATCATTAAACATCAGATCTGTAAACAACAATGAAAATCAACATTTAGACGGCTTGAAAACCTCATAAATTAGATCCCTAGAGATGTCGCTCCACCAAGGATCTTTGTTGGAAACAAAGATGAAATACAACAAATTTCCCTCTTCAAACCCTTATAGAAATCTGCAAAATTTCGGCCTTTGTACTGCTGGAAAAATAATAGAAAACACAACTCGTTAATGCCCAATGGAAACCCCAAGATGAAGAATCCTCTCAACTAAAGGAAGGGTTTTCGTCCTTCTCTAGATCTCTTGGAGGGTTTTCGTCCTCAAGAGTGAAGATGCAAGCCAAATCTTTGAACATACAAATCCGAATATAGAAGATAAACAAGTGATGTCTCACCAAGCAAGTAGACTTGCTTAAATAGAAGAATAGGGCCCAAATGGCCACTCTCACATCAATCAAAATTTTCCCCTTATTTAATACTTTCCCCACTTGCTTTTCTCTCCCAGTGCAAGTCGCATTTTCCTTGAATAAATAACTCTTGCTAATGCCATTTTTCCTTTTTATTTTTATTAAGTTCATAATAATTTATTATAAGTGTTTTATAATATATATATATATATATATATACACACACACACACACACACACACACACATATACATATATATATTTTTGCACTTTATAATAAACTATCATCTTTGAAGTATGGAGCCGATTTCATAGATGGCTAGTACATTTATAGGGACCCCTCTTATCTTAGGGGAGATTTTAATACTATTCTCAATCTACAAGAAAAACAAGGTGGGAATAAACCCTTTGGATGTTAGCTCTCTGATTATGTCTCAATGAGATCTAGTCATTACAACTACTGGATGTTCCAACTGGAAATGGGGTTATGACATGGAATAATAGAAGGCAAAACCATCACTTTATTATTAAAAGACTTGACAAATTTCTAGTTTTTGAAGAATGGTGGTTAAAAAATTTTGTTCCCAAGGCAACACTTCTGAACAACATTGGCTTAGACCATTGGCTTGTTTCTATTGAGATAGGGAAATCTTTTCGGCATAATGTACCCTTTAGATTCCAATTGATGTGGCTGCGACATGAGAATATCAAACAATGTATTCAACAGTGGTGGATGGAAGGAAAGCCAAGACATGGTACACATGTATTCCTTTGTTAAGAGGTTGGATTACCTTAAGACCAAACTTAAGAAATGGAATTGGAATGGAATTGGAATGAGTTTGGAGACATTAAGGCTAAGAAAACATGTATTCTGAAACAACTAGAAGAGATCAACTATGAAATGTGTCAAACAAGAAATATAGGTGATATTATTAGAAAGAACAATTGCTAAAAGCAGAATTGACAGAATGGGAAATCAAAGAGGAAATAATGTGGAAGCAAAAATCTAGAATCAATGGTTAAATGAAGGAGATAAAAATTCTGCATTTTTCCATAAATCATTACTTCATAGAAGGGTGCATAATTATATTTCTTTGAAGAAAAAAGGGGGACTATAGACCTATTCCTTGAAGAAATGAAACAAGAAGTACTATTTTATCTTGACTTGTTTACACTCAAAGTTTTAGATGTGTTGCCAGATGATTTCCCAAGAGGAAAATGAACAACTTATCTGACCATTTATTGAGTAAGAGTTATACACTGTTGTCTTCAGTATGGGAAAAGGAAAAACACCTGGGCCAGATGGTTTCCCAATTGAATTTTATCAGACTTTCTGGGACACAATAAAGCAGGATTTACTTGGTGTTGTGGAAGAGGCAAGACTATCAAAAGCTATGCTTAAGGAAATAAACAAAACATTTATCACTCTCATTCCAAAATCGAGGATGTGGCTAGAGATTTCGGGATACAGGCCTATAGCGCTATGCAATGTTTTGTATAAAATTATCACAAAAGTTATGGTAGAAAGGCTTAAACCTCTTCTATATAAGATTATTTCCCCGAACAAGGTGGATTTGTTTTGGGGCGTCAGATTCATGATGAAATAGCTTTGGCCCAGGAGCTCTGCATGCAGCGTGGACCTCCGAGAAAACACGGCTATGTTTATTAGATTGGATTTATCCAAAGCATATGATAGAGTGGACTGGAAGTTTCTCAGCCAAGTCTTAGCTAAATTTGGTTTTTTCTCAGGACTGGATTAAATGGATAGAGGCTTGTTTAACTTCATCTCTTTCTCTGTGTTACTTAATGGAGCACCTACCAACCTTTTTGGAGCTTCTAGGGGTATTAGACAGGGAGATCCGCTGTCCCCTTTTCTATTTATTATTTTGGCTGAATGTTTGGGAAGATTAGCGAATAAAGCTGTCAGGATAAAAGAATACAAGGTGTGTCACTTGCTATATAAAGCCTCTCTCCTATCTTTAGTTTTTGATGATTCTACTTTGGCAGGGAAGGCTACCACAGTGGAAGCTAAGCAATTGGCTAAAATCATTCAAGTTTTTTCTTACGCACTGGTCAACTGATCAATGAAGCAAAATCTAGTATTATTTTCTTCCATTGCTCCCTACAACAGGAAGAGAAAATTCTCAAGATCTTCCATTTCAAAAAAGGTTCTCTCCTATTAAGTATTTGGGGTTCCTCTTTATACTAAGCAGAGTAAAGATTGAGAGTGGATAATAGCGAAGATAAATGGTAAGATACAAAAATGGACCAATAAATGGTTATCTACAGGTAGTAGAATGACTCTGGTTAAGGTTGTCCTTCATGCGGTTCCAGTTTATGTTTCATCCATCCTCAATATTCTGAAATTTATTTTGAGAAAAACGATGCTATTTGTCAGGTTTTTTGTGGAGTGGGACACAAAATCAGAAAAAATGGTCATTAGTAAATTGGAACACTCTTTGTCGCCCTAGAAAGGAAGGTGGATTAGGCTTCAGATCAGCAACTAAACAAGCTCAGGCCCTAGCTGGTAAACTTTATTGGAGGCTAATCACATCTCCAAATGATTTATGGGCTATTAATATCAGAGGTAAATACCTGGAAAATCAGCCACCAAAACTTATTATTAGATGGTCTCTTCCAACAAGAGGATCTCCGATTCTGGTAGTTCTTAAAATGGGGGAATGCATGATAAAAAAAAAGCTATTTTGGATAGTGAATAATGGGAATCAGGCATATTTTTGGTTGGATTCATGGGATGCCCAACCTCCTTTAATCCATCAATTTCCTCATTTACGTAATGTTATGGAAGTAATGCATCAAAAAGAATGGACAAGAGTTATGCATTATACTAAACAGATTTCTCAACATTGGGATATGGGCAGATGTTGGATACCTACCCACGAATGGCCTATTTCTTTAGAGCAGCAAGAACAAGCTTTTATCAACCAAATATTGAAAAGACATTCCCTCTCCTAGTCTAATGAACTAGATCAAATAGGATGGGGGAATATGTCGGGAGGAGACTATCTGATGCGCTTAGGATATGAGGAGCTAACTAGAAGCAACCCTCATCCCCTGTAAGCAATGTTTAAGCAAATATGGCAGCCGCAATATGACCCAATGTTAGCTTTTTTCTTTGGCTCTTGGCACATGGCAGAATTCTCACAGGAGATAGATTGATGAAGAGAGGTTTTTATGGGCCATTCAGATGTACACTATGTTGGAATGAGGAGGAAATTGGACATCATCTCTTCCTTTGTCTGTGGGTTATACCTTTATGGCAATCTCTTGCAAATATGTTTGGTATACATTACCAATGACTTCATTCTCTTGAGCAACTGATGAAGGAATGGCAAGAAGGTATTCCAAAAGGGCAAGATTTAATCAACGCTCTACGGACGGTATTTCTTTGCTAATTTGGAATATATGGAAGGAAAGGAATAAAATAATTTTTAAGCAATAAATTACAAAGAGGGGTATGGAAAAAGACTATAATTAATATGGCAGAAACTATAAAGCGGAAAGTCTCCCTCCACACTTATTCGGGATGGAATAACATATGTAATTTGCTATCATTACAGCCTACTAGCTCTCGCTTCCTGCTTTTAAAATAAAAGAGAGAAGATAAACAACAAAAATGAGTTCCTCCTGTGTAGTTTGGTAAATTGAACACGTATGGGGCTTCTAGGGGAAATCCGGGAAAGCCAACAATGGGGGTATTGAAAGAACTTATGATGGGAAAGTTACTTTCATGTTTGCTGAAAATCTGGGAACCACTACCAATAATATTGCTGAGGTCAAAGCTATTTACAGAGGTCTGCAAGAGGCTATTAAGTGTGGGTGGACTCAGGTGCAGGTGGAATCTGATTCCAAGATTATTGTTAGGATGCTAACTACTACAAAGAAACTAGGGAGTTCAAATTGGCAAATTGAGAGAGGAAAAAGTAAAATCAAAGGCTTACAGGCTAAGTTTCAGTTGATGCAAATTAGTCACATCTCTAGACAGAAAAATCAAGTGGCAGATGCTTTAGCAAATTGGGCTTTGGACAATCATGACATAGGATGCTATGGAGACCCTCCTCTGTGGTGGCCTCAATGAGATCAGGAAGATATGAGAGCTATTTTGAAACTTGACAATCTTTCATGATCTTTATTAAGTTTATTTTGTTTCATAATGCTCAGGATTGGACTAATAGTTTCTAGGCCTGACATAGTCAAAATTGTACAAATATTTTTCTTTTGAAATAAAATTCTGTGTTCTTTAAAAAAATATATATATATTCCTTAGCTGTCGGGGAGACAAAATGGGCTAAGGGTCTTCTCTTGGGAAGGGGATATTACATTGTAGCGAGGGCCACGGTTCAACAATGCGACGAAGAACACTTTAACATTTTATTTGGCTCCAACATTCTCTCATCTTCATCTTGAGACAACATTGCTGGCTTTGAAGGTGCAAAATCTTGTTTTGATTCTTGGCCTCAAAGACAATCTTGAGTGTGTTTCATGCGTTTTTGGCTGAAGTTGAGTTACGGATATGAGGTTGGACCTCGTCGGGCATGCCAAACATAATGACCAATTTCACCTTCTGATTTTCCTTGCTAAATTTTTGTCGTTGGTCAACGTCCGTCGCATGTGCGAGGAATGACCTGTCAACAATAGGCCAAATGTCCTCGAATTCAAAGTGAGTCTTTACCTTTGTTTTCCATGTTGAATAGTTGTTGCCGTAGAGAAAGCGTAGGCGTCGGGGAATTTTTTTTTTTCTCCTTGTGGCCATTATTGTTTACAAATAATGAGAAAAATGATTAAATATTTTAATTAAACATTGTTTAAACAAAAATTAACCCCAACTTCTATTTAAGGGTCTATTTGAGCCACCAGGCAAAAGTTTGGCTTCCGGGTCTTCATGCTTTGTGAGAAAAACAATTTAATAATTTTTTGAATGTTGAATTTGTTTTATAAAAAATTCATAAAAAGACTTCAATTAAAAAGAAAGTTCTTCCGTAATTTTGCATAGCAATCGGACTTTATAAAAATCATGATAAAAATGTGATGTAATTTTGCCTGAATTTGTCTATGTATGCCGTATGGATTTGTGAGTATGGATGGAGCATGGAGAATGGCATGTTCAGACTGAGTTGAGTGAGCGCTTTCAATCACTGAACTTTCACGCCTTCGAGATTTCACGACTTTATAGAAATCATAATAAAAATTTGATGTAGTTTTGCCTGAATTTGTCTATGTATGCCGTATGGATTTGTGAGTATGGACGGAGCATGGAGAATGGCATGTTCAGACTGAGCTGAGTGGGCACTTTCAATCACTGAGCTTTCACTCCTTTGAGTACTGTAAAATGCATAAGTTTACATTGCTGTTGGACTTGATCTGAAGAATAGGAGTGGGCCGGGTGCTTTAGTCTGAGGAAAAATGCAGTAACCTATATGCTGCCACACTTCCTGCGGCTCTTTCCTTTGAGTACTTTAAAATGCATGAGTTTACATGCTACTGCATTTCGGTCTGAAGAATAGCATTTGGAGTGGGCTGGGTGCTTTAGTCTGAAGCAAAATCCAATAACCTATATGCTGCCACACTTCCTTCTGCTCTTGCCTTATGTGCTGCACTTTTCTAATCTTGGCTGAGCGCTGCACTCCTCAGGTGCTTGGTGAATCGAAAAAGAAAAAACTCCCACACCTCCCGAGATCTCACACGCTTGGGCTGTGTTTAATATATAAATGCTGTGCCTCGTTTGTGGGCTGAGGGATGGCACTTCCCTGGTGATGTCACTTCCCTGCTGCAAGAATACCTGCATATTGCCTGCATATGAAGAATGGCTGCGCCCTTCTAAATGCTGGCTTGCTTGACTACAGGATGCACTCTTCCTGATTTTCACGCTCCTCAAATCAGAATGTTTGAAATCTGACCATGCCCTCCAGATGATGCTTAGCAAATAAAAGTGGTTTTTCTGCTGCACATTACTGCAATTTCAGATGCCACTCAGGTTGGATGTCTTGCAGGAGAGACTAAAAGAAATATTATAAATGAGCTCCTTCCTGGCACACCTCTCTATGCTGCCTCCTTTTTCTTTAATAACTTTTTGTTTAATTGATGTCTCACGCCCCTCTCCAGGATGTGCTTTAACAGGTATAATTTAAAGCCTCTGCTTGCACAGGAAAGATAAATAATGTGGATGTTCCTTTCAAACTTGCTTTTTTCTCTTCTCTCTCCCAATTTTCCTGCTCTCCAAGACAACCTCATTTGATACCAAAATGGAGCACAAAAATAATTGTTACGTGCTTATCCATTCATTAGCTTCATTGCATATTTAGAAATTACACTTCTAAAGATAACCCTGTAAGTTAGGATATCAATCTTATCAAATATCCTTTACCAACTACCTAACTTTTATTTTATTCCATGGATTCTTAAGAATTATAAATAATTTAGCATTCTAACTATCTTAATCTAGTCTATTAACTAAATAACAACACCACATATTCTTTCCAGCCTTTGAATTGATTAAATATTCGAACCGCTGTTAAGGAACGAGGAGTTTGAAATTTCATATATGTTCAAGATTCTTGTTCATTGTAGGTACCTATGACAAGTGCAGCAACAATTGAGAAAATCAATGCAAAGGTTTCTTCGAGACTTGTGGAACTTCGTGAATTTTCCTTGATATGCTCCAAATAAATGCAAATAAGGGACACACATTAACCATTATGAACTTCAATGGAACAATAATATGCACACAAAGATTATACTAACGGAAGCACTATGCTACCAAAAATATAGAATAATGGGAGTACTTTACTTCCCAGCAATAAAATAAATATCAATAGGATAGAAAAATAAGAATTCCAAGGTATAATTAGATGAGACCTCATAATGAGTTTTAAATACAAATAATTTAGTAATTTATGATTAGCTGTCTACATGGAAAACTAGAAAAGGCAATGATGTGCAAACAAGACAACATTTTTGATTATTTGTCTACAAGGCCGACTACAAAAGAAAACTGTGCAAGGAGTGCAACACTCCCGCTGCTTTGGGTGGTGTTGCCCCAAAGCTTCCCAAATGTGTGTGATTCTGGAAGGTGTCTTGTAATATCCCTTTTGGGGACAAAACTGAAAATTAAGGAAATTAGCTCAAACCTCCAAAATAAGCAAGTCTGATTTTTATGACAGCAATTAATAAAGGACCAGAAAATACTCTCAAACCCTAGTGACTAGAGAGAGAGAGAGAAATCCACCGTAGAAACACTCAAAAATTATGGGAAGTGATTCCTTGGATTGCCCTTGATTTTAGAAGCCAGAAAATGTGATCAAATCATCAAACTCAAAATTCTGGAATTTACTATGGCACAAAAACAGCTGAAACTTGTAAATTCAATAACTCTTAGAATACAAGGAATCTCCACACAAATGAATACTCAAAATGATCATAAAAATACCAGCAATCAAATGAGACCAATATCATAATTTTCCAACCATGGAAACCCTCTCAAAATTGATCCCGAAATCTGTGAATGAGTAGATGAAGCTGAAAACTATTCCAAAAATCACCAAAACAGAGATTCCGGCTTTATAAATTATGCCGAATCAGAATATAAAATCAGATTTGTAATTTGTGCCCTAGAAGGCACTCAAACACCATCAAACCCTAGTTGCTCCAACTAGGAATGACTCTAAAATGCATGCAAATATTTGTAGATGATGCCTTTGATCCTCCAACACTCAAATCTGCATAAAGGTCTTCAATAAGTCTTCACGCCAACCAAGGAAAGAGGGTTTTCGTCCTCTAACCAACCACTAGAAGGGTTTCCGTCCTTCTAGGAAGAAGCCACACACTTGGGTTTTCGTCCAAGAGTGGAGAACAAGGAGCCACTAGCTCACAATGCCCAAATAGAAAAATGCGCCAAGATAGATCCTTCAAATGAGCTTTCTAATCTTCTTTTATAACCTCCTTTTGGCGCCAAAGCTTGGAATAGCAAGGCCGACCCCTTAAAGTATTCTTTTAATCTTTAATTGGCTTTTAAAGTGCATAAAACCCAGCCGACCTGCTAAAGGCAAACACATACTAAAAAGAAACATTAAAAATTAGAAAAACAAATGCAAATGAAAGCTCAATGTTCTTCTCCAACTCCTCTACTTCTTTGCCATGGAGAAGGAATGGCAAGAAGTCCAAGTTTTGATCCTCAAGTGGGAAAAGGGGACATTACATGTCTTTAGATTTGCATGCCACTTCTTCCTCGAGAGTCCTTTCTATTCAACCAAAAGCTTCGCTATCCCTCTATTCTCCAAACACTTTCTTGATTGTTGAAGGCTGAGGGCATCTTACCTCCACTTTAATTTCAACCTTTTCTGCCCAAACCATGAATGGAAGTAAGACAATTGTATGATTGCCCAGATTGCCAACTTTGTGAGATTGTTACTCCCTCAATAATGTGCAAAATTTTGATTACAACTATTTGTCGAAATTCTCTTCAAGTATTCTTTTTAGTGTCACAAGAATGGTTTCAATCGACACTTGTTCTAAGAAAATGATCTGCTGCACATTCAATATCTTTTTGGAAATTCAGCAAAATTGTAAATCAAAACTACTAAATTTGTTTGATCACTGCATCCTCAATAGTGCTCAAAAATATAATTCGCAACCACTTTCAGTTGCTCCCGAATAGTTGTTTTTAATGGCGGAAGAATTGCTCCCGATTCTACGCGTCAAGAGAACAACCCTTCACAATTTTGGTTGATTTTTTTAAAAATTGCCACAAAATAACCAAAGTGTTATGCGGTGACACGTCCCACCCATTTCCTAGTTGTTACGGACGTGTTGGGGGTGGTAGGAAATCCCCACCCTCCACACACCCGACAATGCCAAAAAAATTGGGTATTCCCTCAAGAACTTACAAGATGTTTCCGGGATGTCCCCGAAATGTTCACTTTTTAGGAAGTACCGACATCCCCTACTTTTTCAATTTATACAACTGTTTTTTTTACTTTTGAAGATTTAAATACCAATACAGATATCTAAAATATATCTATTTAAAAAACACCAAGTATTTATCAATCACAAAACACCTATTTGGGATTTGTGACATAATTTCGACCATTGAAGAGTTCCACATTGATTAATGACTCCACCTTCTCCACAAGTTTCCCGTTGTTTGGGGATGGATGGCCTCAATCTAGCATTGCACCACCTGCCTGATGGGCTTGAAAAAGTCTTTTTGGATGAAAACAAATGGGCTCCAAACTACGCGGTATGCCCAAGATTTCGTGCTTTTTCTTTTGATCGCTTTCTCCAAGCAAGAAGGAAAAGTCATGATTTCCTTGATGGTCAAATGGACGTCAAATTTAAGATCCATCAATTTTATTGGTATCTCACACTATTTCACTCGCTCCTCCCATCCCCCTTGTGTGCCATTGCAATTTTAATTTGTTATTTGAAATATCCCTTATTGGATACCACTAAAAACACACATTATAGATAAATTGTAGCAAATAGAAAATCTGATTTTTGCCGTAAATACTCAGCTAGGGCAGCGAACTAATTTTTATTTATTTTTCTCAAAATATTTGCCCAAAACACATGAAAATTTGCAGGAAGCTTGCTATGATAATAAAGAACCCTAGAACAATATTTTTGGAATTTTTGGATCATATATGACTGCCAGAAAATTACAGAAAACCCTAGACAACTAGAAAACCTTAAAAATCCATATCTTCTCAAATACATATGATAAAATTCTGAAATTTTGGAAATAACATCTATTAATAATATGAATGAAAACCCAATCGCCAGTCCTCGAAAAAGCACTTTGAAAACCCTCCAAAAAACACTGTAAAATCCCAAAATGGGTTGCTCCACCTAAAAAGAGACCACAAACCCTCCAAAATTCCTCTAGAAGTGGCACCAAACCTGCTCTAATCGCTGCAATAAAATAGATCCGGAAACCCTTGATTTTTCTCCACCAAAAAGCCCAAAATTCCACCAAAACCCTTCTCTGAAAACCCTGAAATTGATCTCTGAAAATCAGCCCTGAATTAGTTCCAAATTGACAAGCTAGGGTGGATCTTCCACCACCGAAGAATGCCCTGCTAGCTAGGAATGGATCTCTCACCACCGAAGCTAGGGTTCCTGTGGGATCTTACTCCACAAGCTAGAAAAAGCAAACAATAGTTGCTCAAAGGAAATCATAAGTGTGTATGCAATAATGACCTCTCTTTCTCCTCCCAATCTCCTTTTATAATTTCCCCCAAACAACTTGTGGCCCAAGAAACCTAAGTCGACCTTTTCTAGGAAGGACCACCAAATAATAAAGTAACTTAAAGTTACTTTTCTTCCCCCAAGTCGCCATAGGGACATAAGTGACCCCAACAAAAGAATATAACATTAAAGTGTTATTAGTCACCCCCATAACGATAAAACATAATGTTTGCCCCCACCAAGCCACTTAACACCCATGCCAACGCAAAAATATAACAAATAAGCAAGGTGGAATACCCAATAGCCTCTAAAGTCTTTAGCCCCTTGGGTATGACCAAGGCTAAGACTAAATATTGGCCCTTAGGTCCTCTGTGAAGGAAAGGGGACATTACAGTCCTCCTTCTCGAAATTTGCTTGTCCCCAACCAAATGCAAACTAGGATGCTGTAAAATCTATTGTCCCTCCCAAGTAGCATCCTTTAGTGGCAATCCTCTCTATCGCACCAAATACTTTGTGATCACCCTGCTTCTGAGCCTCCTCTGTCTCACCTCAATAATAGATTTTGGTTCCAAGACCAACTTCCCCTCATCATCCAAAGGTGGCAACTCTGTGGAGGGTACGATATGTTGTCCAAGTGCCCTTTTAAGGCACGACACATGAAAGACATTGTGTATCTTATTGTGCTCTGGAAGCTCCAACTCATATGCAACTACCCCAACTCGTCGTGCTACCCTGTATGGACCATAGAATCGCGGTTTCAACTTCTCCACACCCTTATGCTTCGGCGAGGATTGTCTGTATGGCTACAAGCATAGGAAGACTAAATCCCCACCTCAAAAGACCTCTCTACCTTGTGCCTATCTGCATATATCTTCTGCTGATTTTGTGCCTTTTGAAGGTTCTCCTTGAGAGCTTTTAGAATATCTTGGTTCTCTTGTAACCAATCACGAGCTTTGGGAGCTCGGTTGTCTGACAATACCAAATCTGCAAATGACATAGCATCATACCCATATAAAGCTCGAGAAAGGAGTCATGCCAATGCTCATCTGATAGGTGGTATTATAACAATACTCACCCATGTGCAACCACCTAATCCAAGCACACTGATGACCTATCACATAGCTACGCAAATAGCCCTCTATCCACTTGTTAACTATCTCCTCTGTCCATCAGTCTGTGGATGGTAGCTCGTGTCTTAAGGGTCAACTCAATACTGCAAGCTGAAAATCTCTGCCAAAAAGTGCTCGTGAAGACCTTATCCCTGTCACTAACAATATTTTTAGGCAATCCATGAAGCCTAAAAACACCTGTATAGAATACTTGAGCCACATATGGTGTATCATGCCCCTTAGGCAGAGAAAAGAAATGAGCATACTTAGTCAACCGATCAACTACAACGTATATGCAATCATGCCCATGTACTCGAGGGAGTCCTATAATAAAATCCATGGATATGCTCTCCCACTTTTGCTCGAGAATAGGTAGAGGCTGAAGTAACCCTGCTGGAAAAGAATGCTCGGCCTTGGTTTGCTGGAAAACCACACACTCTAATATGATTAATGACATCATCCTTCATCCCCTTCCATGCAAATCTCTCTCTGATATACCTGTATGTCTTGAAGTATCCAGGATGCCCTGCTAATGGTGTATTATGCACTCCCTGTAGGATCATCTCCTTCATCTTGGATTAGTACAAGGAAAATCCTATCCTTGTAGTATATGAGATCATCCAAGACTTTGTACTTGTCATCCTGTATAATACCATCCATGGCCTCACATGCAAACTGATTTTTGGAATACTCAACCAATATGTGAGCCTTCCAATCTGCTGAAATCTCAAACATAGAACTAAGCATAGAGGTAAGGTAAGGTCTCCTAGATAAAGCATCAGCAACAACATTATTCTTACC
The DNA here is from genome assembly GCA_018340775.1 of Taxus wallichiana var. yunnanensis. Taxonomy (NCBI): domain Eukaryota; kingdom Viridiplantae; phylum Streptophyta; class Pinopsida; order Cupressales; family Taxaceae; genus Taxus; species Taxus wallichiana. The sequence continues at coordinate 696,506,610 of CM031244.1, read as the reverse complement.
TTTGGTGTACTCTATGTCGAAGTCGTAGGTTTGTACCTTGTTCACCCATCTCTTGGCGATCGTTGAGATCCTTACCCTGCCTAGGAAGAACCTCAAGTTGTTGTGATCCGTACGAACCACGAATTTGTTGCTCACAAGGTATTGTCTGAATTTGGCCAAAGCATGCATGATGGCCAACATCTCCTTGTCGTAAATTGAGTACCCTTTCTCCACAGGGCTCAATTTCCGACTCTCATAAGCAATGGGGTGCCTATCCTGCATAAGAACTGATCCAATACCCTCTCTTGATGCATCACACTCAAGTACAAATGGGTGAGAGAAATTTGGCAATGCAAGAACGAGACATGAGCTCATCACCTCCTTGAGGTGATCAAAAACCTGTTGTCTTTGCTTGGACCAAGCAAAAGCCCCTTCTTGGTCAAATCTATCAATGGAGCAGTCAACCGAGAGAAGTTCTTCACAAATCTCCTATAGTATGTGCATAGTCCCAAGAACCCTCTCAATTGTGTCAATGTCCTAGGTGGTGGCCAATCCAAAATTGCATATATCTTCTCCCTATCAACCTTCACTACCCCTCCACCAATCACATATCCCAAATATAATAGCTCTGTCATGCCAAACTCACACTTAGAAGCTTTCGCATATAGCGAATTAGCTTCTAATATCCCCAAGATCTCATCAAGGTGCCTCATGTGATCCTCCCAAGTCTTGTTGTAGACCAATATGTCGTCAAAGAAAACCAATACAAACTTCGCACAAGTGGCGGTTGAACACATGGTTCATACAAGACTGGAAATTCGCTGGTGCATTAGACAACCGAATGGCATCACTAAAAACTCAAAGTGACCATAATGGCACCTGAAAGTTGTCTTATGCACATCTGCTCTCTAACCTTGATCTGGTGGTATCAGATCGCAAATCTATTTTAGAAAAATAGATTGCCCATGTAGCTCATCTAGCAACTCATCAATGTGTGGCACTGGATACTTATTTTTTATTGTCTTCTTGTTCAAGGCATGATAATCTATGCACATCCGCATGGTTCCATCCTTCTTCTTCACCAACACCACTGAAGAAGCAAAAGGACTGGAACTAGGTCTGATATGCCCCATCTCAATGAGCTCATGGATAGTCCTCTCAATCTCATCCTTAAACCGTTTGGGGTGACGGTAAGGAGTAGTAACCACAGGTCTAATGTCCTCAAGCTCGATCACATGTTCAAATCCCCTATCGGAGGTACACCTGGAGGTATGTCACCAAAAACTGCACTATGCCTATCCAATAGACCCTGGATATCCACATGATACTCTGATTGCCCATCCTCTGACTTCTTGGTCGAAACCAAGCACTGTACTGCCCAATCAACCTCATTGTGCTGTGAATCCTCTCAATCCTCTTAGTTGTAACAACCCTGGGTGCATCTGTAGATAAACCCCTCAAAGTCACATTCCTCCCTTCGGACTTAAACTTCAGCTCCATCATCTGAAAGTTAGTCGAAATTCCCCAAGGAATGGGCCACTTTGAACTCAAGCAGCGAGTTACGTCTCTCCAATACCAACAATATAGAAATCATCGGTAACTAGTATAATTACCCATCGTGATGCTCAATTGTGGAACTCACTGTGTGCATCTCATAGACTCTCCATTGGCTACAACCACGTTGAAGCCCTCAAAATCCTCTGCATGTAATCCTCGCCTCTCCACCAATGATGCATCAATAAAGTTGTGGGTTGCCCCACTATCAATGAGTACCACTACTCGCTGACCCTGTAAAACTCCCCTAACTTTGAATGCCTTGTACCTCGGGGTACTAGACAAAGTGGCAATAGTCTCCTGGGGAAAAGTCTCATCCTCCTACTCCACCCCTGCATTGTCCAATGCCTCTCCATCTCCATCCTCCAATCCCTGAGTGTCCTCATCACCATCACTCTCCTCGAAAACCTCAATGAATTGGGCCTTCCCTCTACCTTTGCAATCATGTCCTGGAACCCAAGGTGTGTGAAATCAAAACATAGTTTCTTTCGCCTCAACTCATCTCTATCCTCTCTAGATATGAATGGTTTCCTGCTCGTGCATCTTGCCTAGGTGGAGGCACCTTTGGTGTGGGCCATCGGGTCTAGATGGAGGTACCTTAGGTTGTACTGAGGTGGGAACCTCGACTTTGGAGTGGATAACTCCAAATCACATGCTCTCCTAATAGCCTCATGCAAAGAAGAAGGCTCAAATGCCTTTACAAATCCAACTAGAGTATTCGTCAAACCTATTATGAAAAGTGAGGTCAACCTCATCTCCAAAACATTGGGTACCATGACTGATAATCTCTGAAAATCTGCAATGTATTGATCTAAGGAACCTATCTGTCTCAAGTGAGTCAACTCTCTAAAATACCTATCAGGGTCCCTCCTATCAAATCTGCTCATCAGCCTCTGTGTGAATTCTGCATAAGTATCAATATGTATGTGCCCCTGTGTAATCAGTCCATGATGCCACCAGTCATGTGCATCTCCCTCAAGATGTAGGATGGCAAACTTAATTGCATCCCCCTCGCGCATGGGATTCAAGTCAAAGTAGGTCTTCAACTTGAATCCAGGACTGTGCGGTACACTTCTTAGAACCATCGAAGTGTGGAATGGAGATTTGTCCCAATCTCCTTTGTAACTCAGGTACTTGTAGTTGATGATCTCTCTTGGGTTTGCTCCCAATCTTCATTCTGCAGTACTCTGTGAAAGGCATATTATCCCTAAAGCCCTCGCTCAATGATTGGTACCTTTCCCAACAAGACTCCTCATCCAAATCATTTGTTGGCTGCCTTACCTGTGAAACTTTTGGATCCTTCAAAAAAGAAGGTTCATGGAGTCCCAAAGGCTTGGTAGAAGAGTGGGGAGACCGCTGCCCTGGATTTTCATTTTCACCTCTTTGAGCCGTGTCCCCTATTACTAGTTTTCTCCCTTTCTGTATGAGTATCAATCCTGCCCTGTGCTAATCTCTCAGTGAGCTAGCTCAAATAGAGATTAGTGGTTTCCTGTTGCTTCACCATGTTGGTGAATAACTGCTTCATCAAATCCACACCCATGTCATCATTGTCTCTTGTCTCCCATCTTTCAACCCCACAGGTTGGAGAAATAACTACTCGATACCACTGAAATATCCCTTGTGGGATACCACTCAAAAACACAAAAATTATAGATAAATTGCAGCAAATAGAAAATCTGATTTTTTTGTAAATACTCAACTAGGGCAGCGAACTAATTTTTATTTATTTTTCTCAAAATATATGCCCAAAACACATGAAAATTTTGTAGAAGCTTGCTATGATAATAAAAACCCTAGAACAATAATTTTGGAAATTTTCAGATCATATATATAATATTGCAAGAAAATTTAAGAAAACCCTAGAAAGCTAGAAAACTTAAGAATCCATTTCTTCTCAAATACATATGATAAAATTTTGAAATTTTGGAAATAACATTTATTAATAATATGAATGAAAACCCAATCACAGTCCTTGAAAAAACACTCTTAAAACCCAAAAAAATTCTTTGTAAAATTCCAAAATGGGTCGCTCCACCTGGAAAGAGACCACAAACCCTCCAAAATTCCTCCAGAAGTGGCGCCAAACCTGCTCTAATCGCTGCAATAAAACAGATCCAGAAACCCTTGATTTTTCTCCACCAAAAAGCCCAAAATTCCACCAAAACCCTTGTTTGAAAACCTTGAAAATGATCTCTGAAAATCAGCCATGAATTAGTTCCAAATTGACAAACTAGGGTGGATCTTCCACTTTCGAAGAATGCCTGCTTAGCTAGGAATGGATCTCTCACCATCGAAGCTAGGGTTCATGTGGGATCTTACTCCACAAGCTTGAAAAAAAACAAACAGTTGCTCAAAGGAAATTATAAGTGTGTATGCAAGAATGACCTCTCTTTCTCCTCCCAATCTTGTTTTATAATTTCCCCCAAACAACTTGTGGCCCAAGAAACCTAAGTCGACCTTTTCTAGGAAGGACCACCAAATAATAAAGTAACTTAAAGTTAATTTCTTCCCCAAGTCGCAATAACGACATAAGTGACCCCAACAAAAGAATATAACATTAAAGTGTTATTAGTCACCCTCATAATGATAAATCATAAAACATTTTCCGCCCCCACCAAGCCACTTAATACCCATGCCAACGCAAATAAGCAAGGTGGAATACCCGATAGCCTCTAAAGTCTTTAGCCCTTGGGTATGACCAAGGCTAAGACTAAATATTGGCCCTTAGGCCCTTGTGAAGGAAAGGGGACATTACATTATTACATATGTTATTATTAAGAATTTGTTTAATATTTAATATGTTATTGAATATTTTAATAGTCGTCCCCCTCTGTCTAGAAAAACTTGGAATTGTTTGGCCCTCTCAAAAATTTGGGAAGTATATTGCCATCCCGAAACCTCACCCATCCATCCGCACATCACCCCCGCACCTCCCACCCTCCCCGTCCCGAGTCTTAGGTAACTATGAAAAAAATCCTAGATTTCAAACAAAATTCTCCAACTTTGCTTGAAAAAACGAACAGGTTGCTCAAAGGAAATTATAAGTGTGTATACAAGAATGACCTTTCTTTCTCCTCCCAATCTCGTTTTATAATTTTCCCCAAACAACTTGTGGCCCAAGAAACCTAAGTCGACCTTTTCTAGGAAGGACCACCAAATAATAAAATAACTTAAAGTTAATTTCTTCCCCAAGTCGCAATAATGACATAAGTGACCCCAACAAAAGAATATAACATTAAAGTGTTATTAGTCACCCTCATAATGATAAATCATAAAACACTAAATACGCCCGCTTTCACCAAGCCACTTAACACCCATGCCAACACAAAAAATATAAATATAACAAATAAGCAAGGTGGAATACCCAATAGCCTCTAAAGTCTTTAGCCCCTTGGGTATGACCAAGGCTAAGACTAAATATTGGCCCTTAGGCCCTCTGTGAAGGAAAGGGGACATTACATTATTACATATGTTATTATTAAGAATTTGTTTAATATTTAATATGATATTAAATATTTTAATAGTCGTCCCCACGTCTGAAAAACTTGGAATTGTTTGGCCCTCTCAAAAATTTGGGAAGTATATTGCCATCCGAAACCTCACCCATCCATCCGCACATCCCCCGCCCGCAATCCTCCCCCCGTCCCGAGTCTTAGGTAACTATGAAAAAATCCTAGATTTTGAAACAAAATTCTCCAACTTTGCTTGAAAAAAACAAGGTTGATTTCAAAGGAAATTATAAGTGTGTATGCAAGAATGACCTCTCTTTCTCCTCCCAATCTCGTTTTATAATTTCCCCAAACAACTTGTGGCCCAAGAAACCTAAGTTGACCTTTTTCTAGGAAGGACCACCAAATAATAAAATAACTTAAAGTTAATTTCTTCCCAAGTCGCAATAATGACATAAGTGACCCAACAAAAGAATATAACATTAAAGTGTTATTAGTCACCCTCATAATGATAAATCATAAAACATTACGTTTGCTTCTCACCAAGCCACTTAACACCCATGCCAACGCAAAATATAACAAATAAGCAAGGTGGAATACCCAATAGCCTCTAAAGTCTTTAGCCCCTTGGGTATGACCAAGGCTAAGACTAAATATTGGCCCTTAGGCCCTCTGTGAAGGAAAGGGGACATTACATTATTACATATGTTATTATTAAGAATTTGTTTAATATTTAATATGATATTAAATATTTTAATAGTAAACCCCCACTTTGTCTCCGAAAAACTTGGAATTGTTTGGCCCTCTCAAAAATTTGGGAAGTATATTGCCATCCCAGAAACCTCACCCATCCATCCACACATCACCCCCGCCCCACCCATCCTCCCCAATCCCGGAGTCTTAGGTAACTATGAAAAAAATCCTAGATTTTGAAACAAAATTCTCCAACTTTGCTTGAAAAAAGCGAACAGTTGCTCAAAGGAAATTATAAGTGTGTATGCAAGAATGACCTTTCTTTCTCCTCCCAATCTCGTTTTATAATTTCCCCCAAACAACTTGTGGCCCAAGAAACCTAAGTTGACTTTTTCTAGAAAGGACCACCAAATAATAAAGTAACTTAAAGTTAATTTCTTCCCCAAGTCGCAATAATGACATAAGTGACCCCAACAAAAGAATATAACATTAAAGTGTTATTAGTCACCCTCATAATGATAAATCATAAAACATTACGTTTGCCCCCACCAAGCCACTTAACACCCATGCCAACGCAAAATGTAACAAATAAGCAAGTTGGAATACCCAATAGCCTCTAAAGTCTTTAGCCCCTTGGGGGTATGACCAAGGCTAAAACTAAATATTGGCCCTTAGGCCCTCTCGTGAAGGAAAGGAGACATTACATTATTACATATGTTAATATTAAGAATTTGTTTAATATTTAATATGTTATTTAATATTTTAATAGTCATCCCCCACTGTCCCGAAAAACTTGGAATTGTTTGGCCCTCTCAAAAATTTGGGAAGTATATTGTCATCCCGAAACCTCACCCATCCATCCGCACATCACCCCCGCCCTCGCACCCTCCCGCTCCGAGTCTTAGGTAACTATGAAAAAAATTCTAGATTTGAAACAAAATTCTCCAACTTTGCCCAAATCATCGCTCTAGTACCAATGATATGCTCCAAATAAATAAAATAAGAAATACACACTGACCGCTATGAACTTTAATGTAAGAACAATTTACATGCAAAGATTAGAAGAATGGGAGCACTCTGTGACCCAATTATACAGCAAATATTTCAAGGGTAGAATAGATAAGAAATCCAAAATATATGATTAGATGAGACCTCCTTAGGAGTCCTTAGGAAGATCAAATATCAAGCAACTTAGTAATTTGTGATTACTCGGCCACATGGCTGACTAGAAAAGATAATGTTGTAAAGGGAGCACAACACACACGATTCTCACCCCTCCATCCTATGTATGTGTTAAAAAGTCGTGATAACAATCAAGTTTGTTTCTTTGAAAAGCCTCCAGGACAAGGGGAGGTGGAATTATCAATTCACTATTATGATCTATTGACATGTTGATGCTGACATGATGTTCATACAGAGAGTTGCCAGATATTTCCGTCCCCGCCCTAGATGACTTGTGGCTACCCGTCACTCAAATTGCACCTATGGATGGGTGCGCGACCCATCAAAACACATAATACCATGCATGCACATGCCTTGGTGGGCCCTGTGCGTCAACGGTCACATCAGTGGCATGTTGTGTATTTCAACAAAATGAAATCAAATCATGTTCAAGCAGCCAGCAGGCGGTAGCTAGATTGGTGGGGACTGTGCGCTGTGACCAAGTAGGTCACGGGTTCAATCCCAGCTGCACCTCCTGCGCGCGGGTGAAAAACACTGTGTTTTTCAACCACCCAAAAAAAACTAAGTATGAAACCGAATGACACGTGGCACAGCATGACATCATGGGGTTCGCATGGGTGTTTCATACATGCACCGGTGCATTTTGAGTGAAGGGTAGCTCTCTCCCCCAGATGCACATATTAGATACATATATGATATGCCCGGATAACATCTCCAAAATTTGAATGTATTCAAATATGAGCCCACATCTGGGCTGTATCTGATATGTCTAGATACAATACCAGGTCTTAGCTGATTTAGGGTTATATAAAAACATTCAAAAACTGCCAAAAAAATGAAACATTAAAAATAATGGTTCTAAACATGTACACACAGACACCCACACACAAACACAGTTAAAAGCAACATAATATACATATATAAATTTATATTTTGACATGATGTTTTGTGGCTTTTGATATATAAACTACATATATTTGCTTTTATAATTGCCATATCCAGCCGTATCCTTATCAGGGGTCTTGAACATTGCCATACACTTAGTTGATACTATATCTGTATCAGATATCATATCCGTTTCCATGCAGCTCAGTTCATACATGATAAATACATCCAACAATCTCTCAAATTTTGTATCATGTCTTTTATTATTTATTTCTGCAAAATAATGTTCATCTTTTTAATTCATTTTTTTCTTTATAAACATACAGACACATGGATTCCATGCACTATCTTAACCTTGGGAGTCTGAGAAACTGCTGTATTTTATCTGTAACCTGGGAACTTAGTGTGAAATGTTTCTTGTAACTTTAGGACTATTAAACTTGCATATAGAACTTTTCTGCATTAAACGGGATACATGCAATGTACTAGAACTATGTTTCCATTTCATTTTTTGATATAAATTAGAAGATAAGTGGTCATAACCTTTATTTTTAATGTAAATTGAGAAAATTCGTTCAAGAAATATTTTTAAACGTTCGTTATAATTATCTTAGTTCCTTTTTCAAGTATAGTTAACAGTGCAGGCAGTTTTTATTACTTAACTGGTGACTGTATCTAATTAGAATAATTTTGATGTTTTTTCTGTTTGAAGGATAGGGCGGCCTCCTATAACTGTTGTAGTCACAAATAATCACGGAGGTGCAATTTTTAGTCTTCTTCCCATTGCAGATACGACGCCCAAAACAGTTTTTAGCAATTTCTTTTCAACACCACAGGATGTGTCAATAAGCAAATTGTGCCTTGCACATGGGTAATTTTTGTTATTTTAAATCACCCCTTCATAGATAGCATGGCATGCAAGTACTGTGTTTTCTATTTCACGGATGTCTTAGAGAACAAACAGAGCACAAGATATAGATGTAGGTTCATAGCAGTAATGATATTAACATTTTTACCATGTCATCATCAGAAAGGTTACACAGTAAAGCAAGGATCTTAGTGATTTCATAAGTGTTTTGTTCTAAAGAAATCATTTATCAATGTAAGAGTGGGAGAAATGTTTAGCTAGATTGATTTATCAATAGACGCCTACAGTTATTATATTTTCAAATTTCCTCGGATAATATTTTTTTAAGAATTTTGTTTTTCTGGATTTCATGGCTTTAGTTCTTAAGATTTCTTGATAAGTGATATGTGATACCAAAGTGGCTTTGTACGTGATCTCTGTTGCAAATTGTCAAAAGATATTGTAATTGATATACACATACACCTGTTATAAAAAAACTTTAGGAGTCCAATTTTACAGAACATGAGGGCCTCTCTGAAATTTATAAATTGAATCAACTTTTGAATGCATTCACAAAGATTGTACTAGTTTTTCATCATGTAATTCAGATACAAACCTTTGCTAGAGTTAGATGTCAAAAAGAGGCCCAAAAAGATCTTGTATAGACAATAAGCTTAAGAGCTATCAGAATCTATAAGACCATCTAAGATACAGATTTATACGAGTATATTATCTTTTGAGATAGAGATTCATACGAGTATATTATCTTTTGAGATAGGAAAAAACAAGACAAAAAAACTATGTTGCTAGGAAACAGGTTTGGCGGGTTCGATACGCAGATACGTTGATTTGAAAAAACCCTTGGGTACGATACGTCTTGGATACGTCCGTACATAGATACGTCTTGGATATGTCCATATATATATATATATATTTTATACATATGCTCATTTTTTAGTCCATAAGAAATACAAAACTAGAAAATTATAGTAGGATCAATGTTCAAAAGTAAAACATTCAATATACTTAAGACTTCACATTTTCATTGGTCATGTGGCTCCCATACATATGATATACAAATATCATGTCAACATGAATACAAACAAAACTTGAAAAATAAACTAGGATCAATGTTCAAAACATTCAATATACTTAAGATTTTAGCAATGAATTGTGTTCTTGAGTACAGCCAATATTGAATGGAAGCTCCAGTACTTTAGAGCTTATCACTTTAATGTTGTTTGTTCTGCAATTTCTGCAGCAAGGTCCTTGGTCTCCTTCTCAATCCCTTCACCAAGATTGTAACGTACAAACCTTCTGACTCAAATGTTTTCTCCTAAAGGTGCAACTGCCTGCTTCACAAAATCTTTAACAAGAATGCTATCATCCTTAATAAAAGGTTGTTCAAGCAGTGCTATCTCAGATAACCTCTTTGTTATCCACCCTTCCACAATCTTTTCTTGAATATTCTCAGGTTTTGCAAAGAGGTCCTCCCTTTGCATTTCTATCTCTCTTTCCTTTTCCACTACCTTCTTTGGGATATCCTCTATGCTGACATACTGAACTTGTGGATAGGCCACCACCTGCATTGCCAAGTCTTCTACTAGTTGCTTGAAGATATCCCCTCGTGCAACAAAATCAGTCTCACAGTTGACCTCAATCAAGACACCAATATGGCTGTCATGGATATAGGAACCTATTCTTCCCTCAGCTGCTATTCTTCCCGACTTCTTGTCAATATTTAAAAAAAAACTGTTTTTTGCCCCCCTTCCCCCACTGTCCAAACCTGTGGATACGCTTTGGATATGCCAAGGTATGTCCTGGGTATGTTGAAACGCACCTGGGACGTACCCTAGCATATCCAAAGCGTATCCATACCGTACCTGTATGTATCCATACCGGATACGTATCAAACAGGGTATGGGAGGGGGCAGTGAACCCTGGTAACATAGTAAAAATATAAACAATATGGTAGATGTATTAGCAAGAAACCCTCATTGTATTAGGTTGAAACAAGGCGGAAAAATGATATAGCATAAAATGTTTAGAGGAATAGAGAATTTTGGATTTCCCACTGAATCGTACATCATGAAAGAACCACCTTCAGGACAAATCCCTAGTGACCCTATAAAAGTAGAATTTCTCACTGAACAATAAAATATGTTTCTGTAAAGAAAAGGTCAGTTTAAACTTGGTAACAGCATTACACCTTGACAGAGGAAGAAGACTAAAATGAACATCTACATGACAGAAATAGCTCACAGAACCTGTCATGTGAGATTCACGGGCAGTAAACAAATTCACCTAATCTTGCATGTTTCTATTGACAAGCTGTTTTTTCACTGGCAATTATTAATGGTTAAGAAAGTCAAAACAACTAGGAAAGTTTATAGTGGAAATAGTGGATAGGAGCTCAACACAATTTGTTAAATTGATGATTTCTTTTGGTCTGAGAATATTGGCTTATCTTACCCTGCAAAATACAGTTCAAGAAAGGAATGCCTTAGGAAAATAGGGCAATCGCCACACACATTAATTTTAGAGAAATGCCATTGATAGAGATCTTGTGAAATTTTTATATCTTATTTTAGTCACTTATGTGAAGGATATTCTAGCAGAGCGTTTGCCTTTAGATGTATCAATATTTAATCAAATGTAGTTTATTTGATGCAGTGATGCGTGGGAATGCATACCTGGTATTTTCAAGCCATTCCGGGTATTCAAGACATTTTGGGGACCTGGGGATGGAAACCTTACCTCCCCATCCTAATTAGTTTTATTTTGAAGGTTTCCCCAAACATTTCCAGAATTTCACAGCATCCCTAGGTATAATTCCTCATTTCTTGTCAAAGATGGGGACGTTCAGATGTTCCTCAACCATCTTTGGGATGTCTGACAGTTGTGACAGCATTTAAACATATAAAAATAAAACAATTTACAAAACAAATGACCTAAAGAGGGGCTCACCAAGGCCCTGCACCACAATATAACCTCCCAAATCCTAGAAAATGCATGTGTGTAAATTTGGGGAAAAGAGGAAAGAAGAGGAGAGAAGAAGAAATTTGTAGCCAAGGAAAGAGGGATTTGTCTTTTGTTGCTTGCATCACATTGTTTGACCTTGAAGTTTGTACAATGGATGTCTATTTCCTTCCGTTCTTTTGCAACTTTTTAAATTAAAATTTTAAATTTGATTGCCGAATGTGTTTGAAAAAACTAAAAACTAAAAATGAGATTATCGCTTTTTTTTTTTTCCAGTTTGCCTGTGCCAGTTTCATTATTTTAAATAGTCGGTATTGAAAATGCAATTTGTGGGGATATTTGAAATGGAAGCATTACCAAGGTTTGTGCACACCTATTACACTTGCCAGATGGAAGGGGTTGGCATGTGTCTTTCACTTACACTTGAGCAGAGAGCTGAAATACTAAGGTTGTACAGTTGGGATCTTTTTACTCCTGCATTTGCCATTAGCCTCACCCTTTTGCTCAGGACTTCCAATTCTTCTCTAGCTCCTAGGGTACCAAGTTTTCATGTGAATGAAGTGGAAGGATCATCCAAGGAAATATTTAATGTCAGGCACGTGATGAGGCAAATGACGCCTTTGGAAAAAATCTCATTTCCAATGGTATTTCATTTCAAGTTGCTTGATCTCCTTATTACAAGGCGATTACTAAGGTATGAAAGAAGGTTTATCTTATATGCCTCCTAGAGAAACAAAATTGAGAACAACCATTTCAGATAAAAGTCATTCAAAAGTTGGTGACATGAGCGAAATTAGAGTGCTCTGTTATCATGGATGGGTGGAGAGACATTAGGCACCATTCTCTAACTAGTAATTAATGTAATTTCCACATTTATCATGTGTGTGTGTGTGTTTGTGGATGTGTGTGCGTGCACACACGCCCGTGTGTGCGTGTGTGCGCACGTGCACGCATACGCTGGGTACATATAACCAATATCCTGTGCACCATAGTCATAACTTTCAGTCCATACAGAATGTTTAGAATGAAGATTAAAGGCAAACCTTGAGAACCATAAAATTCACAATAAAGGAAACTTGAAATATAAACACACTAAATTTACAATGAGTTTTTAGTTATGTTTGGATTTTCATGTGTTGAGTTGAGGTATATCTGCAGAAGGATTCTATTGAACCGGGAAGGGTTCCCAACTCTGTTGACATTTTATTGCTTGTCAGGGTAAATCATATGCTTGTACAAACTAAGGAAGATTTTGAGAATGGGCTGCTTATCTCTGAGGAAGGAAAATGTGATTGGGTGATTGAAGTAGACAGCAATATAGAAGAGAATACTGCACATCATAGGTATTGCACATAGCATTTCAGTTTGAAAAGCGAAATTTCCTTTACTGTATTTAGTTGCAAGGCTTTAACACAGTTGTAAATGTTTTCTTGCAGAGTTATACAGCAGTCGGCGCTTAAAGTTGTGGAGCATGCTTTCAATATCCTTTCTAGATACTCAGAAAATGCTAACATGGAAATCAATGCTTCTGAAATTCGTGTTCTCAAAATGGAATATTCGCTTTACAGGTAAATTTGCAAAATACTCTTCCATCCGGCCACAATTTGACGCATGATTAAGGCTTGCTTGATGTCAATCTTATTTTTAGATTGGCCATCAAAAGTATTGACATCTCTTCTTATGACAGGATTCCACTCTGTGCTCCACTTACAACTGCTAGTAAGAAAAATCAATCGGAAGAAGCATATAGGGAAGGGTTTCTTTTGACACTTCTTCTGTATAATGGGAAAAAGGGATATGGTGAAGTAAGCACTCATATCTTCCTTTCAAACATATGATGGTTTTCTTTTGTGTTCCTTTTCTTCAAGCATATTATAATCTAGGTAGCCAGTGTGGGTACGAGTAGGGATCCGGGAATCGGGACCCGATACACTAGTACTTCAATTTTTTTTGTGGGAGCTTGTGTACAAGTTTGGTTATGGCCATACAAAAATATAAAAATATATAGCTAAATAAAGAAATTAACCATATAATATGCATATAGAGTAAACAAAATAAGCTAAATAAGCACAAACCATACCGATAATTTAATGCCAAATGTCATGATATTCATTGGTTGAACTTAGAACAAGTACATTGTGCAAATGTTACAATGTATACACAAAAATCAAGACAAATCAGCATATTTATTATTTTCATAATCATAATGCTGTCCAGTGTATTCAGTGAGAGCATCATTAGAATCATCATGTGGTTCATTAGAGTATGCTCTGAATGTTAAGTGTAATAGATCAGGCCTCTTCAGTGTAGTTCACTAGAGCAGGCCCAAATCACATCCCTTTACATTTGACATACTACCATTTACATCCTCTATGCGCAAATGTTACAATGTATACGCAAAAATCAAGACAAATCAAAGTATTCATTATTTTCATAATCATAATGCTCTCTAATGTATTCAGTGAGAGCATCATTAGAACCATCATGTGGTTCATTAGAGTATGTAATGCCCCTTTCTGGGATCTAACTGAAACAAAAGGGAAATTGCACAAACCCCAATAGATAGTAAACTGAAAATTATGACAACCAACTGAAATTTATGACAGCAAGGTACAGCAGTCTGATTTTTTTATAACAAGGAAAATGCAATATCTCTCCAAAAATGCATCTTTTACACAATCCAAAGCATGTAGGGAACTTTAAAAATATTTTAGAACAAATATAAACCAAGAAATGAGCCTTCAAACCCCAGCTGGAATTTATTTAATTAAATATAATAACAGTGAACACCCTTACAAATATGGCTAGAAATGAAGGATTCCATGCCCCAAATTGAAGTACAGCTGTAGATTTCAGCTGCTGAAAATATGAGAAATACAATGATGGTTGAATTTGAAGTTACCATGCCCTAGAAGACCCCAAACACCACCTTATGACAATTCGCCACCCTAGGAGAGGGCTGGAAATGCCTTCAAAACTGAATACAACTCCTTATGAGATAACCTTGTGCAAATTTGAGGGGTGTCGTCCTCAAACCAGCCCACTATTGAGAGGTTTTGTTCTCAATAGGTTTTCCAAGAGGGTTTTCGTCCTCAATGGAAGAGAGAGAAAGCAAACATGCTCCAATTCCAAGAGAAATAATTTCCAAAAGTATGCATAACCTTTTCCAAACCAAGCAACCCCTTTAAATCGGTGTTACGCAAGGATGCGTCCCGGAGGTTTACATCACGTCCGAGACGTCTCGGGGACTTGGGGACAGGGACAGGACGTTTCCCTGCCGTCCCCATTTTCCAAAAAATAAGGGGGACGTCCCCTAAAAACAAGGAACGCACCCGGGACAAAGTTTAGGGACTTCGTTGGGGACATCGCGACTTCCCCGAGACGTAGGGGCGTCCCCAACGACTTTCACGCCAAGCAAAAGCTAAAACAACTCGTATTTTATCATTTTTATGTTTTTTTAAATATTTTTTTAACTTTTAATGCTTTCTAATTAAAAGCAACATGACCTAACCCTAAAAGCAACAAAAAAACTTATAAAAAGAGCATTTCACACTCATTCTAATCACACCAAGCAAGAGCAAAAAAAGAGAAGGAAAGAGCAAGAGTAAAAAAAAGAGAAGGCAAGAGCAAGGAGCAAGGTGCAAAGCAAGCAAGAGCAAGAGCAAGAGGTATGTACATACATTACTAATTTACTACCATTATTTGGTTTTTATTTTATTTCCAAATGCAAAGTTGAAAGTGAAGACATTGCTTTTGCTTGTATTTTTTTCCTATTTGGATTAACAAGTGATGGAATGAGATAAAGCATAAAGGGAGGGCATTTTTATTGCTTTTTTAAAAAATGTATTCATCGCTGTTTTTTTTTGAAATGTATTCATTGTTGTTTTTTTTTAAATTGTATTCATTGTTTTATTGTATTGTATAGTTATATTGTTTTATATTTTAATTATTGCAGCTTCAAAATGAGTTCCGATAGTGATTATCAAGCCGAATATGAGGTTGAAATGGGTGTGCAAGGAGAAGGAACAAAATCGAAACACCTAATATTGCTATTAGTTCACAATGGGAGTGTGGACAAGTTCAGTTGCCCCTCCGAAATGTTGAAAAAGTATGCTAGGGGCCTTTTGATAAGAAAAAACCTTTGAAACAATTTGGTCAAATTATGTAGGGTCCTAGATCAAGCATTTAAGGGGGCACCAAAATATAGAAATGCGACATTTGCTCATTATCTTGGTCAGGCAACATTACTAGGTTGAATGCACATTTATTGCACATTGCGGGGAAAGGTGTAGGTATGTGTGGACAGCTATCACTTGAAGAGAGGTCAGAAATGGTGAGGCTGTATAATGGAGATATGGTGGAAAAGGTTCCAGAAGTTCGTGGCCGTCATGTTAGTGGCACTGGCACCCCTTCTAGTTTTGTGAGAATTAATATTGGTAGTGTTACAGGTGCAACTTATGAGGTGTTTGAATTGGATGCTTTTGGTAGCAGTAGGGGAAGAGGACAATTGTGGCCTCCATTCCGGTTGTTGAAATGTATGATCAAAGGCTAGAGAAGAGGCTGATGATGCCATTGAAAAATTCTTTTTCTTCTACAAGCATTCCATTTCATGTTGCTCGCTCTCCTTATTACAAGGAGGCTATGGCTAAGGTAACCAAAGTAGGTGTAAGCTATGTGCCCCTAGGAGACACGAAGTTGAGAACCACAATCTTGGATAGGAACTATTCCAAGGTTAACTTATTGATGGAGGAAATGAGGTGCACATGGGTCTCTCAAGGGTTGACAGCATCATAATGGATGGGTGGACATATATCAGACACCACCCACTCATAAATATCATTGTTTCATGCAGAGAGGGTCCTTACTTTTTAGGGAAGTTGATTGTTCAGGAAAGAAGAAGGATGCAGAGTTCTAATTCACCATTTTGCGAGATGCTATTGAGGAGGTTGGCCCTGCTAACATTGTGCAGGTTATTACCATAGTTACCTAAGACTCCGGGACGGCGGGACGTCGGGACGTAGGGACGGGGTTTCCGGGACGGCAAATTTTTTTGAAAATTTCGGGACGGCGGGGGGACGGCAAGGGGACGGCTAATAAAAAATATATATATTTTATTTATTTTACAAATATAACATGAATAAAGAATAATTCAATAACCTAATGATTAATACAAGAAAGTTTGAAGATTGTAACCAGTAACCACTAATGATTAATCCAATTATTCATCACATAAGCCAAGGCCCAAAATGCTACAGCTATATATATTATATTCAATGTTCAAAACTTCAACATGACAATGAAAGACTAAATAGTAAATAGTAAAGCTGAAAATTAAAAACAAGTCTTAGTCTTACTAAATCGATAATCAACATGAGAAGAGTACTGACTACACCCACATTACATATGCTACGAAACATTATGTCATGTCTCATAACCAAAATGACATTACATAACCAAAATGACAACTACAAGTGACAAGTACAACTCAAAAATCACTATCAGAGCCCTCCGAAGGAACTGCTGCAAACTGCTCCTCCTCACTAGGATTATCTGTATCAATGTCATCTGCATCTGCAAAGGAGATATCAACTAGTCCTCGCTGCTCCTGATCTTCATCAACCTGCCTTGCATCCTCAGGATCCACATCCCACCGCAATGCTGGGCTCTCCTTGTACGTAGGTGTCTTGTGATCCATGAGGACATGGCACTATGTACAACAACAAGTTTCTTTGCTCTCTTAGAGGTAAGTCTGTTCCTTTTAAGAGAGTGGATCCACCCATATGTTGACCAATTCCTCTCAGAAGCAGAGGAACTAGAAACCTGAGAAAGAAGACGAATAGCAAGTGTACGTAGCAATCCCGCATGTCCATACAATCGCCACCAACCTGGACTCTCATGTGCCAATGTGGTCACTGTCTATCTTTGATGATTTTTGTAGCCATCCGGATAAGCGAACTTGAGCCAATCGGTTCGACTCGTGAAGCATCCTCTGCATTATACATTTTTTTAGGGCTTTCATGAAACCCTTCCTCACCTCCTCATCATCTCTCGGGAGAACTCGCCGAGCCTCTCAACATACCACTTCGGATTTAGTGCATATGCGGCCATGTGTAAAGGAGTGTTCAACTTCTCCCACCTCCACTCAATGATAAATTTGAATATGCCGATGGTAGAACTCGAGGTGGGGTCCCTTGCTCGAACAGCAGCCTTCATCTGGCCAAGCATACTATCAATACATTCGTATATCTCACCAAGGCTAGGGCTCTCAGAATCCCCATATTTTATCACACTGAAAATTGGAGATATTATGGATGTGATATATCTCACATCTATCCAAAATGTTTCATTCACCACAATTGCTTTCACCTTCTTCCCTGCTCTGTCTTCGACCCATCCCACCTAGACCACTCTGATGTCATGACCATGCACTGTAATGATTCCTGCAACTCAGCCATCCTATCCAGCAAAATAAAATATGATGCAAAACGTGTGTCCACTGGCTTGAGGAATTCCTTCCTCGAAAAGCTACGGAAGAGTGTTAATGACGTATGGTGGTTGCAGATGAACATCTGCACATCTCAAAGCATCACCACTACATTTTGACCCAATCAATTTTTCCAATATCTTTCAAAGGTGCATTGTTCATGGCATGCACACAACATGGGGTCCAATATATATGTCGGTAATGAGCCTCGACAAGCAAACTTACCTCGCCCGCACACATATCTTTGAATCTGTAATAACTGCACAACGTTGGCAGGGCCAACCTCCTCAATAGCATCTCGCAAAATGGTGAATTGGAACTCTGCATCCTTCTTCTTCCCTGAACAATCAATTGCCCTCAAAAAGTAAGGACCCTCTCTGCATGAAACAATGATATTTATGAGTGGGTGGTGTCTGATATGTCCACCCATCCATGATGATGTTGCAACCGTGAGAGACCCATGTGCTCCTCATTTCCTCCATCAATAAATTAACCTTGGAATAGTTCTTATCCAAGATTGTGGTTCTCAACTTCGTGTCTTCTGGGGGCACATAACTCACACCTACTTTGGCTATCTTAGCCACAGCCTCCTTGAAATAAGGAGATCGAGCAACATGAAATGGAATGCCAGTAGCAAAAAAGAATTTTCCAATGGCATCATCGGCCTCCTCTCTAGCCTTTGTATCATACATATCAACAAGTGGATTGGAGGCCACAACCTTCCTCTTCCCCCTACTACTACCAAAAGCATCCAATTCAGACACCTCATAAGATGCACCTGTACCACTATCGGTATTAATTCTCACAGCACTAGAAGGGGTGCCAGTGCCACTAACATGACGGCCACGAACTTCTGGAACCTTTTCCACCATATCTCCATTATACAACCTCACCATTTCTGCCCTCTCTTCAAGTGATAGCTGTCCACACATGCCTACACCTTTCCCTGCAATGTGCAATAAATGTGCATTCAACCTAGTAATGTTGCCTGACCAAGATAATGAGCAAATGTTGCATTTCCATGTTTTAGTGCCCCCTGAAATGTTTGATCTAGGACCCTGCATAATTTGACCAAATTGTTTCAAAGGTTTTTTCTTATCAAAAGGCCCCCTAGCATACTTTTTCAACATTTCGGAGGGGCAACTGAACTTGTCCACACTCCCTGTGAACTAGTAGCAGTATTAGGTGTTTGTGATTGTGTTCCTTCTCCTTGCACACCCATTTCAACCTCATATTCAACTTGATAATCACTATCGGAACTCATTTTGAAGCTGCAATAATTAAAATACAAAACAATATAACTATACAATACAATGAATGCAATTTTTGAATACATTTAAAAATTAAAAAAACAGCGATGAATACATTTAAAAATTAAAAAAAACAAACAATAAAAAAACCCTCCCTTTATGCTTTATCTCATTCCATCACGTGCTAATCCAAATAGGAAAAAAAATACAAACAAATGTAATGCCTTCACTTTCAACTTTGCATTTGGAAATTAAAAAAAAAAAACAAAGAATGGTGGTAAATTAGTAATGTATGTACATACCTCTTGCTCTTGCTCTTGCTCCTTGCTCTTTGCTCTTGCCTTCTCTTTTTTTACTCTTGCTCCTTCTTTTTTGCTCTTGCTTGGTGTGATTAGAATGAGTATGAAATGCTCTTTTTATAAGTTTTTTTGTTGCTTTTAGGGTTAGGTCATGTTAGTTTTAGTTAGAATGCATTAAAAGTTTAAGAAAATATTTAAAAAAACATAAAAATGATAAAAAAAAGGCATAATCGCCTTGGCTGCCGCGTGAAAGCCGTTGGGGATGATCAACGTGGCGTCCCCAACGGCGCACCCAAATCTAGTTTCCAGAGAGGGTGCGTTTTAGTTTTTAGGGGACGTCCCTTTTTTTTTTTGGAAATGGGGATGGCAGGGAAACGTCCCGTCCCCGTCCCCAAGTCCCCGAGACGTCCCGGACGTCCGGGACGTGCTGCTGATGCCTGGGACGCGTCCTGCGCAATGCTTGATGGTTATTACAGATGCAACTTATGTGTGCAGGGCAGTAGCTAAGCTTGTCAAGGCTCATTACCGACATATATATTGGACCCCATGTTGTGTGCATGCCTTGAACAATGCAGAAAAGATATTGGAAAAGTTGATTTGGGTAAAAATGTAGTGGTTGATCTTAGAGATGTGCGAGATGTTCATCTGTAACCACCATACGTCATTAGCACTCTTCCGTAGCTTTTCGAGGAAGGAATTCCTCAAGCCATTGGACACGTTTTGCATCATATTTTATTTTGTTGGATTAGGATGGCTGAGTTGCAGGAATCATTACAGTGTATGGTCATGACATCAAAGTGGTCTAGGTCGGATGGGTCGAAGACAGAGCAGGGAAGAAGGTGAAAGCAAGCTGTGGTGAATGAAACATTTTCGATAGATGTGAGATACATCACATCCATAATATCTCCAATTTTTCAATGTGATAAAATATGGGGATTCTGAGAGCCCTAGCCTTGGTGAGATATACGAATGTATTGATAGTATGCTTGGCCAAACGAAGGTTGATGTTTGAGCACGGGACGCCACCTTGGAGTTCTACTATCACCAGATTGACCTATCATTGAGCGGAGATGGGAGGAGTTGAACACTCCTTTACATATGGCTGCATTTGCATTAAATCGAAGTGGTATGTTGAGAGGCACGGGAGAGTTCTCCCAAGTAGATGATGAGGAGGTGAGGAAGGGTTTCATGAAAGCCCTAAAAAAATGTTAAATGCGAGAGGATGCTTCACGAGTCGAATGATTGGCTCAAGTTCGCTTATCTGGATGGCTACAAAAAATCAACAAAGATAAGACAGGACCACATTGGCACAGGAGAGTCCAGTTAGTTGGTGGCGATTGTATGGACATGTAGGATTGCTACGTACACTTGTTATTCGTCTTCTTTCTCAGGTTTCTAGTTCCTCTACTTCTGAGAGGAATTGGTCAACATATGGGTGGATCCACTCTCTTAAGAGGAACAGACTTACCTCTAAGAGAGCAGAGAAACTTGTTGCTATACATAGTGCCTTGCGTCTCATGGATCGCAAGACACCTACATACAAGGAGAGCCCAGCATTGCGGTGGGATGTGGATCCTGAGGATGCAAGGCGAAGTTGATGATGAAGATCAGGAGCAGCGAGGACTGGTTGATATCTCCTTTGCAGATGCAGATGACGTTGATACAGATACTCCTAGTGAGGAGCGGTTCGCAACTGTTCCTTCGGAGGGCTCTGATAGTGATTTTTGAGTTGTACTTGTCACTTGTCATTTTGGTTATGTAATGTCATTTTGGTTATGAGACATGACATAATATTTCATAGCATATGTAATGTGGGTGTAGTTGTACTCTTCTCATGTTGATTATTGAAGAGTAAGACTAAGACTTGTTTTTAATTTTCAGCTTTACTATTTACTATTTAGTATTTAGTCTTTCATTGTCATGTTGAAGTTTTGAACATTGAATATAATATATATAGTTGTAGCATTTTGGGCCTTGGCTTATGTGATGAATAATTGGATTAATCATTAATGCTTTCAATCTTCAAACTTTCAATTTTAAGTCTTAGTTTATTGAATTATTCATGTTATATTTGTAAAATTAATAAATTATATTTATTTTTATTAGTCATCCCCTTGCCGTCTCCCCACCGTCCCAAAAATTTCAAAAAATATTGTCGTCTCGGAAACCCCGTCCGACGTCTCGGCTGATTCAGAGTCTCGTAACTATGCTTGAAGGGTGGTTATGGACGAGAAATTCAAGCACAAGTTTAAGCAATACAAAAAATCCAGGCAAAACAAAAACTCATATCAACGACCATTTGTGTTCGTAAAACGAAAATATGTAGGTAAGAAAAGCAAATTCAAGCCTACTTGTTTTATATGCAAAGGTCCTCACTATGCAAATAAGTGTCCACAAAGAGATTCAGAGAAAGGCAAAGCCAAAATCAATACTTTGGCTACAAGAGGAATTCTGAGGCGAAAATTATATATTAATTTTTGATTCGCGATTATTCCTCGATATATCTTACAAATCACTTGATGAAGAACAATGTAATTTGATACAAAGAGTCACAGATGCAAGTGATAGTTACGATGGCAAAGTGGATATGATACTATACCCTCTTTTGTCAATTTTTCATCAATATGGTATCTAACTTCTCTCATCCAATGATACCTCCTAGTGCGCAGATCTCCTCGAGAAAACAGCTTGAATCTTTGTCAGCCAAAGTGAATATGATAGTTGTCCCTTATGGGATCTTTGCTAAAAAGATGTCTTTAACAAAAAGACTCGAGAGATCTACAGGACAAATATATGAGACAGAATGAAGCAGAGCAAAAGAGAATGCAAGAATTGATGGATATGGATATGCATCCAGACGATCCTTATGATCCGGTCCCAATCAGACCTCCATTTAAAGCAACGTATCGTGCAAAGACAGAGACTCTGTAAGAGGAAGATCCAGTTTATGGAGAGGACGTGGAAGAAATGTAAGTCCTCCTCCCGAGATCATTTCCTTTTTTATTTCCTGAAGAAAATGTTCACCTACGGTTCATGAGCCTGATAAAGCCTCTATAGAAGTATATAGAGCATGGAGAAAGAATAGAATTGATTTCTTAGAAAAAGTAGTTTCAAAGGCTTCAGAGGAACTCACAAGATCTGCTAAAAGAAGAAGAAAGTGAAGGACTCTCTCGAAGATAATCTAGAAGAAGCTTTCCAAAGCATATAGCCCTTCATGAAGAAGACAGAACAGAGCAGCAGAGGTATGCACACTAAGTTGTACCAGAATCCTTTCATCACTATTGCCATATGCATACCAAATATTAAACCTTATCTATTAGATCTTTATGATAGATACGGGTGCTGAGATAAGTTTGCTCAGATCTATGGCTATACCTTCAGATTGTTGGATTACTACTAACATTAAAATAAGGTTTGATAAGAGAGAAGTAGTATCAAATATATGGCCCAAGTTCAAATCAACATTGAAGGAATTTCCAAAACAATCAATTTTTATCAGCATGATATGGAAAATTATGATTGTTTGCTTGGGGTTGATTTCTGCATGAATGTGGAACTTTTAGTATCTCTAGGGACTCGATAGCATTGTTCGGTCCTCAAATACAACTACCTAGAAGATATTCTTTCCAATCTATTGTTCCTCTTCCACGAAAAGAAAAGCATTAAATAATCTTTGGATTCATAAGTCCATCCATGCTGCATCAATCAAGTATTGAAGATATTACATCAAAGATAAAAAGAAATGTCTGCAGTGACAATCCTCATGCTTTCACACATAGAAAGAAACATAGTTGTTCTCTTGATCTGCAACTTATTAAAGATCCGAAGGAAAAGACATAATTCCTAGGTTGAGGCACATCATAGGGAATGATTCCCTACGAGAGAAAAGAATGCCAGGAAGAAATCCAAAAACTCCTTAAAGGAGGTTTTATACAAGAATCTAATTCTCCCTGGTCTTGTGCAGCATTTTATGTCAACAAAAGAAGTGAGCAACTCCGGCAAAAGAAAAGATTAGTGGTAGATTATAAGCCACTAAATAAATATATTCTGCGATCAACATCCCATACCAAAGAAAGATGATGCTCAAGCGAGAATCAAAGACTCAAGGTCTACAAAGCAAATTTGATTTAAAGAGTGGTTTTCGGCAGATTTTCCTACAACCGAGAAGATATGTACAAGACACCTTTATTGTACTCAAAGTGCGGTCAAGTATGAATGGAAAGTGCTTCCATTTGGTTTGAAGAAATGACTCCTTCCATTTTTGAGAAAATAATGGATAAAATCTTTGGTAAGCTATCTCTGAATTTCTTGGTCTATATTGATGACATACTTATCTTTTCAAGGTCACCAAAAGAGCACATTGAACATTTAGAGCAGCGTTTTATCAAATTGTCTATAGCAATGGAATCATCTATCTCCCTCCAAGATGGAGATTTTTAAAGAAGAAATTGATTTTTTGGGCATAAAAATCAGATCTGGAAATATTGAGATGCAAAAGCATGTAGTTGCTAAGATTCAGAATTTTCCAGATGAAATTCTTGATAAACAAGCAGCGATTCCGAAGATTCTTAGGATGTGTTAATTATGTAGCTGGATTTTATAAGAACATTCTCGGCGACCGTATTCTCGTTAAACAAAAGACTTAAAAAGAATGCTCCAGTGGTGCGATGATATGACATCTCGATTCAAAGGATTAAGAACCAGGTTCTTGATCTTCCTCCAATGTCCTGCCAGGCCCAGGATTAAAAATAATAGAATGTGACGCTAGTGATCAATCGGGAGAGCAGTTCTTAAGGAAAAGTCTAATGATGGCAAAGAAAAATATGCGAGATATGCCTCGGGAGCTTTCCCGAGGATCTGAGGTAAAATATCACTCCTCCCATAAGGAAATCTTAGCAGCTAAAAAGGCTATAAAAGCTTTTTCTGTTCTTCATACGAGAATGAGTCCTTTGTCTGAGATCGATTTAAAGGATTTCAAGAAAAGATTAAATGGAGGAGATCCTTCTAATAAGTCAGCATTCAATAGACTCCAGCGATGGGGTTTATGGTTTGATAATTTTGATTTCACTTTGTTGAACACATTTACGGTAAGTTAAATTCTCTAGCAGATTTTCTTGTGCAGAGAACTTAATAGTTCTAAATCCATCAATGTTACACAAGTTTTTCATGAGCCACATGGAGCCATTTGGGATTACAGGAATTGTAAAAGACAGATTGATACTTTGATGATCAATGACCATAATATGTCCAAGAGAAGCACAGGATTTGTTATTATCCCGTGGATATATAAATGTGAATGAATTTGGAATGTCGAGCTAGAATGTAGATGCACGACCCGAGAGATTCCTAACAGAGAATTCCATACTCTCCAAGACCCTCTCGGTCAAATGTTGTCTGAATTGGTTATGGAGATCTTCAAGGTTTTGTGAATATCCTGATCCTTTACCAGTTGAAGGATTAAGACTCAGGCAGTTGATTCCAAGGCCCAACACTCTGTGGAGATTCGAGTATTCAAGACTCTGGACTGAAGAGCATCCTCTTCAGTATGATCTGTGGAACAGACCAGCCATCCAAGGAGACAGGAAGTATATATCCAATCATTTTAAATTTTTCTTGCAAAAATTTTTACCTTCAAAACTTTCTGACTCTCCTTTGTTAAATGTTCATCCTGACATTGCTCGTAATGTTCTTATTCAATGTAAAATACCTTGGTTTGTCAAGGTAAATTATTATGTAAAAACTAACACTGTCAGGAATACTGGTGAACGTCCAAATGCAATGATGGCGACGTATCATTCTTCATCACACCATGATGGTCCATCCTCCTGTCCCAGGCCAAGATCTTCGTATCTTGGATCATTATCTTTTCCCAACACGGCGTTATCTACAACGACACCGATGGGACCGCCACTTGCTCCAGATCGTGGATTGAAAGATCTACAAGGAATCTCGAGGAAGCTCCTTCAAGAGATGATGTGATACTTCCTCTGATGATGATATTCCTGGCCCATCTGTCTCTTTTGATAGTCCTTAGGTTTTCTTTTGTCGGCCATGACGGCAGGCCTGTTGCCGGTCTTTTAATAAAGATAAGATTCGATCTTATCTCTTCTCGGTGCGTGGTGGACCCTACCACTTTCTAAAGGCACTTTAATGAGTGGTGTGTACTCATTGTTGTCGGTCTCGTATGTCACGGATCACTCCGGTTTCCGGTTCCCGGTCATCCGGTTCTCGGTGAAAAGCTATGAGAAGTCTATAAATAAGACTCTTTCATTTCATTCAATACACCGCAGAAATTCGGGGCATGACTTAGAGATTTGAAGCTTGTATAAAGTGTGAAGTCTTCAGTTCAAGTCTGGATTTTCCTTAAATCCTCATATCTGTAAGTTTGTATAATGGTTGATACTATATTTGTTCTCATCTCTGTAAATGATTCTCATAAGTTGGTAATAATAGAATCCTTTTCAGAATTCGAAGAATAGTATGACCTCCAATAGTTCCTTTTCTTTCATTTTTCATTTGGTTTTTCTCCTTTGCCCAGTAACGACTATACTTAGAAAATTACCAAAAAAAAACGCAAAGCTCACAAAATGTCAAAAACAACTAAAAAACATGAAATTAGCTTCCCTTGCTCACTCCCTTTTTGCCCACGAGAAAGTGGAATGGGCTCAAGGTCTTCAAAGAAAACTAGTGGTGCCGAGGGGACATTACAGAGTATGTGTTGAATGTTAGGTGTAATAGATCAGGCCTCTAATGTGTAGCTCTCTAGAGGAGGCCCAAATTGCATGCCTTTACACTTGACATACTTCCATTTACATCCTCTATGTGTAGACTGAATGACCAATGATGATGTGAGGTAAATGTGTTGTTTAAAAAGAGTTTGGGGGTGTCTTTTAGGGTTAGGGTTTGTGTTTTAATGTTTTAAAAGTCATTTTTGACTTTATTTTAACCAAAAAAAAGAAAAAAACCTGTTTTGGGTGGTAGAACCCTATGGGTTTGTTTTAGAAATGCCTAGGGTACTCATTTCGGTACCGAGATACGTTGAATGGCGTACCCAGATGTACCCAGTACTGAAACGCGCACCCCATGCATTTCCCCGTACCCGGGAACATACCCGTTAACCAAGGCCCAACGGGCATAGATGGCTTTCTAGATTATAATGTTATGTACTAGTTACCCCATTTAGTTCTAACTTATACCAACAAAGATTAAAGTTCAATCCCTTAACCTTCAGAATGTTTGAGCTCCATAGTTTCATGTTGTTCTGACTTTTGTACTTGTGCACTCAACAGTACATCATATTATGCATGTGGACATACATAGAGATTAGTACCATCCTTGATGCAGGACACAAGTGTTACTCTACTTGACAGAAAAGGACCAATTTTATGATCCCTCCATTCTTTGGTCTGCACAACAGTCATAGGAACCTTTTAGTAGGCTGATAGTTCTCCAACTACATGAACACCCATTGGATTATATAGTGATGACTTGGATGGCATTTCAAATGCTTTGGGGTGCACCAATGTCTACATTCTGCTTAGAAAACCATTTCTATACTACTGTTTTCAAATAATGTTGTTCTGCTATGTCATATGGCTACAGGTCTCCAAAAACAATTGAATTTTCTTAGCTCATTTTGAGTTATAGGACAACCCCATCACAAGGCAGTATGTCAATGGAGGAAGCCTTCAAAACATACCTTGTATATACTTAACTACACTTGGGTATGTCACCCTTTGGAATCTTTATTAGCTGGACCACTGTAGGAGAAACAAGGCTTAATAACACATAATCTCCACTAGCCAACCTGCTGAGACAATGCTTCTTGCTCCAGTACTAGGTAATTTAAGCCAAGATTCACCTCACACAGTTGTTAACCCTACAATTCTTTTTGGATGTGAGGTTTGGAGCCCACAACTAGCATTGACAAGCTACAGCTACATAAAGAGAATTTTCATCACTATGTTAGTGAAAGATATTCGAGAAAAGAAAACAATATCCTCTGCCATGTTGGCTGATTTTGGGACATGTTTACTCCTCTCTTGGATGGTCTTCCACGTTGTAACCATAGCACACATGATTTGATGCTTGACTGATTTCCACTCTAGTCAGACATCTATGCTATCAATCTACTATGCGACTTCCTTAGCAGGTATGCAGATCTAGATGGTAACCAGGGGCAGTCTCTTCTTTAACTACTTGTATTTGATGTAAAAAAATTCCCATTAGCTTTCTCCATCATTTCTCGTTATCTTACCAAATATGAAATTAATGTAAACAATCTGGGGTAAAGCTATAGAGCTATCTGAGAGTGACAAGGCTCAAACTGACATAAATTTTTAGACATGCAATTCTCCACTTCCATTTTGCACTCGAGGATAGTTGATCTTCACCTTAAGGTATATCAAGTGATTGCTACCTTGTTGCTTGGTATTTCCTTTGGCATAGCTACAATTTTGCTCCAATAGGCGAAAAGTTTTGTACAGTATCAAAACATCACCTCCCAAGAGAGAAATGTGCTTGTATTGTTGTTTCTGGGAACTTAGGTCTAATGAGAACCACTATATCTTAGGGTTTACTCTCTATAACAAGATCCATGGATGATAGTGTTGCTTATTCAAGCACTCACGAGGATCTTAAGGAACTTTCATTCAATAGAAAGAGCAAAGACATCTTGCATCATTTATATGCAAGATGTTTCATATGAGACTAAAGACCCAAGTGGCAAGGTCTCCCAAGTCGGAATCTCCAAAATAATCACTGCCTAATTCTAGTCTTTGCAAAACTTGTGTCATAAGAAGACATGTGCTGAAAATATATGTGCAATATCAGCTAGACAACATATGTAATGTCTCTTTTAGCATAAATGCTGAGATATTGGTGTTCATCAAGTATCTTCTTCATCCCTATATCTTTGACTCTCTATATGCTTCATGGTTTCTTTGGGTTTTTAACTCTTCTTTTCTCCTTCTCCTTTCTTAAGGTGTGGTAGGTGCTCTTGCTATATTCTTTATACTGTTATATTTATTGCAGTCGCGTTGGCTATTTCTGGCCTTTGTTAGACATTAATACTACATTTGAACAAAGATAAACTAGGTTGCAGTAAGGAAATGGCTACGGGTTCAAAATGTGGAAACACAAATTTTAGAAAAACCCTTGGGCACAAAATGACATGGAAATGTCCGTACAATAATAGATAAAACTCATTTGTAGTCCATAATAGATAAAACACTTAAAATACTTTGTATCCATGAAAGTTCATAACATTCAACTTGCTTCAATTTTATATGTACATGATTATAATTTCGGTTCTAGAATATATTATATAGAATTTCCTCAAAATCAGCTCCATGAATGCCACTAGCGGCTCCACTATCCAACCCTTGTGAAGAACTCTTTGGATATTCATCATCGGTACCAAAAGGTGAAAGGTGGTCGAAAGTAGTAGTGGAAGCATCAAAGTTAGTAGTATTAGGACAAATTTCCTAAAACTTGTTAGTACCTCTAGTATAGTCTTTAGTCTTGTGTGTTAGGAGGTGCATATTGGAATGTACATATACCAAATCCTCAGCTTTCTTGGATGTCAACTTGTTTCATTTTGCTGACTGGTTGAATGCATATCACGATTACTAGGAGACGTGTATAGGTACAGTACGAGGAGACGACAATAGACATGCCATTTTCAAAAAAATAAGAAATGGGTACTTGGAGACAACAAAACAATGTATATGTAAATTTTAGAAAAACAATAATATACAACCTAAGAAAAACAATATTACCATTGTAAAATTCAAATATTAGATGTTGTAAAGGTAAAAGTAACTATATTGAGGTTTATCTTTGATATCTCATCATACGTAAGGTCAAGAGTATAATTTTTATAGAAAACACTTAAATGTAAGTCTCAAGCAGTACCCAGCACCAGTCTCCAAGAGACGATTACCAACCTTGAAGACATTTTTTTTTGGTAGAGACGAGTCTCTCGTGCAACACTTGGGCATATGTACTTTGATTTCTCTCTGCTGAAAACTTACCAGCCACTTGTTACAAAAATAGTGTTAATAATGTACAAAAATGTCTGTTAATATCTTAAATTTTAATTGATAAACAACAAATTTTCGTCTAAATTTCGTACCAATGAGAGAAGTTCAATGGCAATAGGTTGTAGGTACTTAGCATCATGACCATATACATCGCATTACTTGATTAGAGTCACGTTCTTGTCACAAAGAGCTTCTATTTCGTCCATGCTACCTTTTGAAGATTCAAACTTGCCCATTTTATCACGGACCACTCTAGTTATAGATGGATTAGGAAACAACCTCTTGAATCCTGCCCGAGTTCAATTTTGCAACTTGTTGATCATCACATGGTGGTTGCCTACTTAAGTAACCCAACTATTTCATTGTCTACTTTGATATTTGAGCTTTATGGCATAGGCAAGGAGATGCTGATGGGGTGATCATTTTATTCCACCTTATGACCAATCTTAACTTCATTCTAGAATTTTTGTTCAAGGTTTTGCTCTTTGTTTTGTATGATCTCTCTTATTTTTTCAAGCATTTAGTCAATTCCATCATAAATTTCTTCTATATAAGTATTTTGTGTTTACATATATAATCATAGAAAGAATAGGCGTTGTGAAACTAAGCTAATAGTCAATCTTTACCCAACAATCATCATAAAGGATCAATGAATTTATCTTGTGGGCTCTTTCTGTCGTTGTTTGCCTCCACATGGTCCAAATGTTGTCAATCACCATATTATTTAAGGCATGCATTTCTTTCACAAGTTTCTCAAGACGAGCATGTGAGAGGCAAATCTGGTCTCAACAACCTATAAAACGAAATTAAAAAGAATTTAATAAAGTATAGATTTAAAATAAATCCAAATTATTAAAAGTTAGATGATTTAAATTATATAAATTAGAAACTTAAGAACTACTTCTCACCTTTAACAATTTCAACATTGAGAATCTGAAATTATGACAAACATGTGAGTGATGATTTATGACAAACATATGAATTTCATTTGCCTCTGTGTAAATTTTCTCTATCAATGGGATTTTCCCAATCTTCTACAACATCAAATTGAGGGAGTGTATTGCATAAGGTGTCCAAAATATGTGCCCCTATCTCCCCTCTACAATCTACCTTGTTGCCTTGCAATTTTTTGTGTTGTCCATGATGACTTGGACAACGTTTTGAGGGCCCATCAACTTAGTATTCTCAATCAAAATGTTAGCAATGAATTAGGCATCTTTCACATCACCCATTTGAAATAATACACTCCTAAATCCTTCGAGGAATCTCTAATTGGATGCAAAGAATTTGTATATGCTCCACTTCTTTTGCTAAGAGGGATGTGCGAAACTTGTTTTGTATACGCTTGTCGTGCCTCATTAATACCTTTCACCATTTGTTGCCAATATGGTGATTACAACACATTGAACGACAACCCACATACATAAATGCATTGAGCCACCAATTCATTAGCAATGCCCCTCTTCTCCATGTTGATGCTTATTCTAGGGTCCTTTTGTTCTTTTTCGTGAGGTGGCCTCTTCATCCAAGGGAGTTTCAAGTGGCTCTAACTAAGTTTTAGTTTGACTTTGAATGAAAGGATGATTTGAGTATGGTATTCCTAAATCCCTCCTTTGTAAAGGAATTGTTCTAGAGAGAGCTCTTGCAGAAAGCAAGTTAGGTTCCTCTTGCTCTTTCTAGTACACAAAGTTGTTTCAATCTTGTCACACTTTCTAATCCCCCTCCCATTACTTTAGTTAAATGAGCTTAAGGCGGCTAAATGAGGACTAAAACCACATGTTGCTGATGGTTGCATAGCCAAGATCAAACACCACCACCAACAATGTTCTCCAACACTTCTACATGTCTCCATAGGAGAAGAAGGATCATGTTTTACATTCATGGGACCCAAAATGTTTCCTTGTGGGCCTTCCTCTCAACTTGCTTCCCCTTGCCCCTCTTACCCTCCACCTAAAGTTGTACTTGATGTCATTTATATTTTGTTATCTCAAACCTACAATGAGAAAGATAAACTTAAAAACAACAAAAAAACTAAACAAACATTGCATCCTTTTTTGTTTCGATCACCAAGTTCGACATAATGGTGGAAGGTGAAAGTATACACGAAGTGTTGAGCGAGAAAAATGGCTAAGTACAAGCCACACGCAAGGGGTGCGTGAAGGTGCACGCGCATACTGAGTAGGATCAACGCGCGTAAAGGTTCGGGCGGAGCAAACAGAGTTCAAGACTTAGCCAATTTTCCAAGACATGGCTAAAAATAGAAAAGAAAATTTGGAGTGGCGTCCAAAACAAGGTTTATAATTAGACAGAAGTAGGGTAGCTTGGGACGCACACAAAGGAGCTAAAATTGGAAAAGCACATGCAGAGATAAAAAAAGATCATGCATAGGTCGAGCTAAAAATAGGATTAAAGCAAGTCATATATTTAGGTTAATCTATTATTAGCAAGGATTGTAGAAAGCATGCAATCTATTTTGTATGCACACCTATTATTAGGTGAGTGCATGGAGCAGTGAAGGGCAAGTCCCCACCTGCTGTCCCCCAGATTTCATCCTGAAATCTGCGACTACCCTATCCGAAAAATTTTCGTACTTTTAAAATAATGGGTCGTTTTGTGTTTTTATTGCCTGAAAGTTCTTGTATTGCGTCAAGATAATCCTAAAGAGCCATATTAGCCTTTTTTGCCAAATACCCAGATGCCCAAAATTGTTTTATTCTGTTGTCGGGATTTGTCTGCGGGAAATTTGTATTTAATTATTTTGAGCCCCGTATGAGGCTATTTGCGCTCTGTTTTAACTCTATTATGAGCGAATATGTTATTATTCCTATGTGCCAGAAGGGTTTTAACTTATTTTAAGTTTTGAGTTTTATTTGCAACTTTTGACAATTTTTCGTGTTTTTGTGGTGTCCCGTTTCGTTTTCTGTGAAATTTCTCTAGAGCAATTCCTTCACGGTAAGCCCGATTTTTGGCCTGGAGCAACTGGAAAACATATACGCACATTATGCCCGGAGGAAGTCGCCATCGGAGGTCTGGATCACCGGGAAAAAGCGAAGTCGTGCACAGAAAAGCCCCTGTGGGGATGGGCGCATTTTTGGAAAACAAAGGATTTAAGCTGCGATGGGAAAAATAGAAGCCGTAGGCATGATGGGAATTTTATACCTGCCTAGCAGGGTACTTTTTCCCGTGATATAAAATTCACTTAAGCTGCAGTGGGAAAAATAGAAGCTGCAGGCAGGCGGGAATTTATTGCCTGACTTGCAGGGTACTTTTCCCGTGATATAAAATTCACTTAAGCTGTGCAGTGGGAAAGTTAGAGGTGCAGAGAAAGCGGGAATTTATTATGCACTTGCCACAGGTAAAAATTCCCATGGTGAAATAAAAGAAAAGTGACTTAAGTGAAATCACGGGATTTTATTGCCTGCCTTGCAGGGTAAAAAATCCCATTGTCAGAAATTCTTAAAAATAGAATTCTATTATGCAAAAAAGTGCGACCCACCTTGGGTGAATAATAATGCATTAAATAAATATTTGTTAATATTTATTCACCCAATTTTGGCACCTAGGCTTGTGGAAAAGTCAACAAAAGCAAAGGGGAATAAATCAATTGGAAATAGAATTCCAAAATTAAATAAATTTAATTTATTTAATGCAGCCCCTTTTGAGAAGGAATTAATACTTTTTAAAGTATTAAATGATTATATTAATTCCTATTTTCAGTGGCTATGGTCAAAGCACACTGTGAAGCTTAAGTGAAGTGAAGTGTAGATGATTAAATTGGATTAATTTAATTTATTGGATGACTGTCCTTAAACATGCTATTTTTAAAAGAGGAGCATGATTTTTAATTAATTAATTGCCTTTAATTGTTAGGGCAATTATTAATTATAGAATTGTGAAAGTTATATAAGCATGGGCAGCCATATGGGTGAATTATTTAATTCACAGTCAAGAATTGCAGCCAAGTGGAAAAGTGCGCCCCCATTAGAGGAAGGATTTTGTTCAGACAAAGTGCTAACAAGGCTAAAAGCTTCCAGGTTTGGTGCATGCTTTGGAGGAGGTTGATCTTCGTTTGCATAGTTGTTTTCACAGGTGTTACAGGAGCTTAGGTGTTGATGAAAGGATTCATGCTCTCTTTATGTGCAAATTAAACACCAATTTTTGGGGCAGTAGGCTTGAAAAGTGCAGATTTTTACAATTAAAATTCACTATTCATGCTCCGGTGGCCATTTTTGTCTAGATAAATTGCAGGAATTCATTACAGGTGCTTTACAAAGGAAAATGAGCTTTTATCAATGTTCAATACATTGCATATATCCTCCAAATCTGAAGAATTGTCCAGATCTGCACCAGTATTGAAGAATTCCGGTCAAATAAGAAGAAAAAGACATTCGAGACAAAGATAGACAAAGCTATGGTGAAGAAAGATGAAAAGAAAGCACAACGGAGTCATGCATCACTTTTAAATTTGCAGATATTGGAAACACGGATCTAGGCTCGGAACCTCTTGCTAAATTGATAGTACGATCCCGGAGCAAGAAAGACTTCACTCATGCGTGCAGGAGAAACTTCACTCATGCGTGCAGATTAAAAGCAGTGGAATTATTCGAGCTGCAGCTTTTCCATCCATAGCCTAGTTGCCAGAATTTGTTATGCAGGTGCAGATCCATATCCAGAGATGCAGATGCAAATCCATATGCAGATCCAGATCCAGATCTTATAGTTGCAAAAGCTTCTGGCACAAAGGCTTCATCCTCTTGTTTCGAATGCAGCCCATGAAGAAGACAGTGCGTGGGAAATTCCTTCCAAGACCTTGTGCATGTGCTCTCATCTTCCAGTTGAAGCCTTCATTGAATTTTCATTCACCCTGAGTGCTTTCCAGAATTTTTAATTGCTCATATGCAATTAAAAATAAGGATGATGAGTTATCTACATGCCCAACCTTGCAGCGATGATGCATGTACAACAGAAGAACTGCAAAAGCTTCAAGGATAAAAGAGAAGACAATGCGGAGGCAAAATTCCAGCTTGCTTCCAATTCCAACTGCTTGCAATTCCAGCTTGTTTCCAGATCCAGCTGCTTCCAGATCCAGTTTGAATCAGCTGCATGCAGACATGAAAAAGGATAAAGTCAGCTTTCCTCTTCCTTCTTCTTTCCTCCGACAAAGTCAGCTTTCCTCTTCCTTCTTCTTTCCTCCGACAAAGTAATTGAGCGATCAATTAAATTATACAACTTACGTGATTGGTTTAAAAGCCATTACTTGAAGAAGTCAATTACTTGGAGATAGGTGGCAGGTGTACAAAATAGAAGGTTCTATTTTCAGTTGCAAATCATACATGTCATGCAAAGAGGAATTCGGGAAGAAGATTGCCACTATTTCTTTTTTGACTTCCCATGTGTGCCGGCTCAACTAAAGCTTCAAACTTGTAATTGCCCCTCTACATTCTATAAGTAGAGGAAGAACCTTGAGTTAATCGAAAATCGAATTTGAAGCGGCGATCTTGTGTTCCAGACTTTGTCTTTGAACCCCGAGAGCAACTTGGAGCAAAGGAATACAAAGGAGCGAGTTTCTAGGAGAACTTTGTGTCACGGTGTATTGTGTTTCTTGCTTTTACATCTTTAGATCTCTTAAGTAAACTTTGTGTTATTTTAGATCCGGATCTAGAGTTTCCTTTGCTTATAATTTTGTGTGTTCATATCTATTAAGTTTCTTCTATGTGC
Organism: Taxus wallichiana var. yunnanensis; assembly: GCA_018340775.1. Classification (NCBI taxonomy): domain Eukaryota; kingdom Viridiplantae; phylum Streptophyta; class Pinopsida; order Cupressales; family Taxaceae; genus Taxus; species Taxus wallichiana. Next base: position 696,471,248 of record CM031244.1, on the reverse strand, counting down.
ATGCAATTAGCTCTGCTTTATCTACTAATGGGATGCTCATCTTCCCATTTCTTCTCTCGTATTTCCTTTACTTTTTTCTTCTATAAATACTTCCTTTCTTAAAATGTAATTGCTTACTTGCTCACGAGAACTTCTTAGTTATGGTTCATGAACTAAGTGGTTAAAGTAAAACCCCTGATAGATAATAACACATTTTTATGACAAATCTGACACGGGAGCCTCACCGGTTAAATGAGGGAGATTTATCTCATGACTGCCTAGGTTTGATGCTATGCAGAAAATCTAGCCAACACCACCCTATAAATCTGTGATGTGTGTCTTTGTTTAGAAGTTCCCGTGAGTTACCAAGTTACGATAGAGGTTCTTGAGGGTTTCGGTATTATGTAGTCATAGGTTTTGGGAATGCAGATGAGAGCACATAGGTCCCGTGCACGGATGTATGAAGATATTGTAATCAGCTACGTTGTTATGTAATACAATTATGCTTATGATGGTGTTTTGGGAATTAAAGTGTTATTGTTTTTGAATGATGATTTGTTTCCTTATTATATGTGTTTCTAAATCGCAATGATTATGATACTTATCTCGTGCATGGATGGATGTTTAACTATGGATATGATGAACATGCATGTTAACATCCCGATAAGCAAGGTAAAGGAGGGATCTCGGTGGTTGCGTGCGCTTTGGGTGAGATTCCAAATGTCTGGATGAAGTGTTATCGCACATAGCTATTTAGAGGGTAAAACAAGACTACATTTTGGTTCCGTTGCCGAGACCTCTTTTCAAATTGTCTACCAGGATATTGCATGCAGATGGCGTATCGACTATCTTTGGAGAGTATTCGAGTGGATAGAAGACAAACAAGACACTTTTGCACAACGATATAAAGACTGGACCCGATTTTAATGCGCGAAAATGGGTGGAAAATAATCTATATGATTGTTTATATGAGACGTTCTTGACTTCTTCCCAAGAGAATTGCAAAGTGGTTGGCGCAAACAGACGTACTCAAACAGAGGTCTCCACCAGAAAGAGAGCTTGGACACAGGGAGATTACCAAACACTTTCGATTTACAAGAGATGTGGATTAAAGTCGTAGATCGTTGGTGGGAAGTTAAGCGCAATTATACTTTGAGTACGCAATTTCCACGTATTCTTGCCTTGAGGAAGCAGAATTTTGGTTTTTGCATTAGCCTAGAGGATCCTATTTGCTCGCAATTCCCTTAGCTATCAACATCTTGATGGCGTAATCGGGAATAGAAAACTTACCTATGGCTAGTTAAATCCCCACCGCGCGCAAAAAGGCGAAGTAGGTTTGGAGAGGATGGCGCGCGGCCCGCGAGAACAAAGGCAGAGAGAGGAAAGACTAGCTCAAGTATAATGAGGCGCGACAGAGGGAAGTTGATGAAGTGCCGAGATCGAGAAGAATGATGGTGACGGAAGTGATGAGAGACTTGTGGAAGCCGAGGAGCAGTAGTATCATGTCATCCCAACATTGGAAAATCGCAGTAGAGAGACCCCATTGGCCTCTGATGAGAGCGCGTCAGAGGAGAGAATGAGGACCGCAGGCATGCATTTGATCTAGCATGGCTACCTAGCCCTTGCGCAAGGTGTTCCAAATCCAGAAGTAGTTGTTGAAGAGCATCATAGTGAAGGTGAGAAAACAAGATCTCCACGTTGGGAAGGAGATACAAGTAGGCATATTTTAGTTTCAGCTCAGGAAGCACAAAAGGTAGGCATATTCGACTTTTGAAGCAGAAAAGGTAGACTGGGACCGACACACTTTGTGCAAGACCTTTGGATACCCTTCCGTGCCATCTTACTTAGAGACATTGGAGCCAAACACCCCGGATTTGAGCCCAATCATGAACATAATAGTTGGCAAAGCATGATTTGTAGGGTCTTCATCGCCTCTACAACCAAAGATGCAAGATGCAAAAGAGGTAGAGGTATGTGACTCTCACATGCCATAGCCGAAGAAGTGTATAGTGGATATCTCAAAGAGAAGTCAGGAAGAAACCCCTCAGAAGAAGAAGAGGAAGAAGAGTAAATTACACTTGACCAGAGTCGGAGGAAGGAGATGCAAGTATAAGAGAATGAAGGGAAACAAGGGCGCAAGCTCATCTCGGTCGGTTAGAGTAAGTCCACTTGATAAGGAGGGGTACTAAAAGACCTCGGGTTGTGTCGGATGAAGAAGAGAATAAGTTTCAAGAAGAGGGGCACAAGGAAACGTGCAAGAGGAAGAAGGGACTACGCATGAGGATGATCAACCCGTGAACATAGGATCGAGCCTAAAGAAAGGAGAAGAGGGTGAACAACATAAAAGCCCGTGCAAGGAGAAAACACCAAAGTGCACAATGAAGTGATGCGCAACACTTAGGAGGAGCCCAAAGAATATAAGGAAGGTGATGATACATATGTATCGGGTGGATAAGGGTGCTAGTGGTGAGACTAGTACATGGCCATTTATACCAAAGAAGCCACAGACAAAGCTAAAGCGGTAAGAAACCGAAGACCTCCCCAATCACCACATATGTCTTTTGTTAATCATCCTACAAAGATGTTGATGGCGAGATTCAAAGCACAATTACCGTAGAGAAGTTGTTTGGATGGGACTTGATGCACGAGGAACGAGGGCTCTCGCACACTCGAAAGATGTTATCATGGAACATGCACTCACATACAGAGGAGTCAGAGTTTGAGATCAATAAGAGGTCCCACTCCAAGTTAGTATTCAAGAAAGCGCACGGGAAAGAGTTTACCATCGTCAATCCCACGAGGTTAATAGACGAGCGGGCATGTAATGCGCTAATTAAAATAATGACCAAGGTTACGCGCAGGAACTCCGGACAAGGGGGCTACCATGAGGCTCATGGTAGAATATAAGAAGAAAAAGGAGTGCGAGATTGAGAGCTTGAAGGATGATATCAAAGGAGAGAAGAACCGCACGAAGGAGGCCTATGACAGGGCAAGGGCATTGGTAAAACAAATCACATGCACATGCCCCACCTCGTAAGCCAAACTCGAACTAATTATAATGACGAGATGGAGTATCTCAAAGACTTGGTGGGGATGTTGCTTCAGATGTCAAGAGTAGTGCGGGGCCATCAACGGAAGAGTTGGTCGAGGCCAAGAAGAGAGATAGAGCGGGTGTAGAAACCAAGATAGTTGAGTTTGAGGCCTTAATCACAAAGGTCAGAAAGCCAATAGTAGCGTTGAGTTGGCTTTTGATAAATGCCGTAAATGTGACCCAATTTTGAGCACGCACGCCGCTAAAGAAGAAGCTAAGCTCAAGGCAATTAAGGAAAAGACACCAAGCAATAATCTTGAACGGGCCAAGGTCATGGAAGAGACATCATTGGAGAAGGCTCGATAAAGACCATGAGGGAAACACCGGAATTCCAGATCAAGCGAGATCCAACTCATGATCATGGAATGAATGGATGTTATGGAGGGAGTTACTACAGATATGGACGTGGTGTTAAGGAGCTCAAGTAGAAAGTGGACGAGTTGACACCGGATCGATTCCAGGGGAATTGAGAGGCGGCACGAGGGAAGCCCACAGAAGAGCTTGCAAAATGGAAGAAGTTAGAGGATGCATTGAGCGCGGAGTTTCCAGAGCTCCTCGAGCCACCCGAGGCTTGAGATCATACGCGTGTAGGGCCGAGATTCTTTATTCTTCGACTCATGGTAGTTTTTAGACTTATTCTTTATTCGTTAATTTTTTTATTCATTCATTCATTGGAGACATAAGTTGGGTGACACATTGCCGAGGATGGGAAATGACTTTAGTGTGGGGTAGTGTTGAGCGGGAAAAATGGTTAAGTACAATCCATGTGCAGAGGTTTGGAACCGCGTGCAAGGGGTGTGTGAAGGTACGCGAGCATACGGGAAGGATCAAAGCACGCGGAGGTTCAGGCAGAGCAAACAATGTTCGAGACTTAGCCAATTTTCTAAGACATTGCTAAAAATAGAAAACAGAGATGGAGTGGCGTTCAAAGCAAGGTTTATAATTAGATGAAGTAGGATAGCTTGACGCACACAAAGGAGCTAACATTGGAAAAGTACATGTAGGGACTAAAAAAGATCATGCACATGTCGAACTAATAATAGGATTAAAGCAAGTCATATATTTAGGTTAATCTATTATTAGCGAGGCATTCAGAAAGCATGCAAGCTATTTTGTACACACACCTATTATTAGGTGAGTGCATGGAGCGGTGAAGGGTAAGTCCCCACCCTATAAATATGTGATCTATGTATTTGTTTAGAAGTTACCATGAGTTACCAAGTTCGATAGAGGTTCCAGAGGGTTTCGGTATTATGCGGTCATAAGTTTTGGGAATCAGTATGTCTTGTGCAGATGTATTGTAGATATTGTAATCAGCTACGTTGTTATGTAATACAATTATGCTAATGACCGTGTTTTGGGAATTCAAGTGTCATTGTTCTTCCCGAATAATGATTAGTTTCCTTATTATATGTGTTTCGAATTTTTATGATTATGATACTTCTTTGTGCATGGACTGATGTTTTAACTATGGATATGATGAACATGCATGTTAACATCCCGATTAGCGAGGCTAAAGGAGGGACCGGGTGGCTACGTGCACTTTGGGTGAGCTTTCGTGCTATCTAGATGAAGTGCCAACGTGCATAGCTATTTAGAGGGTAAAACAAGACTACACGAAGTTCTGATTTTATTTAAAATAGCCAAATAGACCCTAAAAAAATAAACATAATTAAACCCAAAACAACCGTTTTTGCTTCTGATCACCAAGTTTGCCATAACAAAGGCAATGTGAGAACATGCCCAAAGTTTGGATTTTAATTTTTTAAAACAACAGACATAACTAAACCCTAAGAATAATTCTGTACTTTTGATCACCAAGTTCGCCATAAAGGTTCGAGGTGAGAGCATACACAAAGTTCAAACATTTAAAACTTGAAACAAACAAAAAACCTAGAACTAGTTTAAAATTTTAAATTAAAAAATTTAATTTAAAATGCATACAAAACTAAATAAAACTAAAAGAAATATTACATAGAATTTAAAAATAAATATTATGATCAATGATCATGAATGATGTGTGCATTATGCACACATCATTCATGATCATTGATCACATTAACAAATTTGTTAGAAAAAATGGAAAAGAGGGTGAATGGAGAGAAAAACTTGACCTCCTTGCTCTTTGAAGCTCCTAGCTTCCTCCTTCAAGCTGCTCTTGATTCTTCCTCCTTCAAGCTCCTATCTTCCTCCTTCAAGCTTCTAACTCCTCCTCCTTCAGCCTCTAAATTTGCAAAAATGAAAATCTAAAAGTGTGTTTTGAAATGGACCAAAGAGGTGCTTATATAGCTTTTGGATAGTGTCTTTAAGAGGTGGAAGCATGTAGATTGATTCTGGTTTCTTTTTTTTGTATGTGAGTGTTTTTTTAATTTTTTGATGTTTAAAACCATAATGTATTGCTGAAACGGTATGGGTACACCTCGGGTATAGCCTCGAATATGTCGTGGGCATGTCGGAGCCGCACTCAGGATTGTTGCACATTTCGGGACGTACATGTCCCGTACTCCAAGAGTCGACAGGGGCCAATATGGCATTTCTAGGTGGAGAAGATGATTTAATTTGAGTCTTTAAGTTCTCAATGGTGAAAATATAAAAACGATTTATCATCAATATTCACAAAATAAAAAATAATATACTTTACACTATGATATTCATGGAAGCAAGTGTGATACACATTGAAAGAGAAGTGTTAAAACATTATATGTTATTCAAACAATTGTTGACTAAGATTAGTGAAGACATGCTTCCCGCTAGTGCCCAACAATCATATTTAGCTCATCTAGGACTGAAAAGGGTTTGTTAAAAGACTTAGATGGTTGATCCGTTGAGACATTCATGATGATTTAACATTGATAGACTTGCACAATCAAAAATCGAGCATTCAAACTATAACAACCGATAACTTTTTGAACAATCAAAAATTAAAAGTCCTAAAAAATTAGGTATTCTTAAAATATGATCAAACCAAAATTAGAGCATCCCACTTACCCATATGACGTAACCAAGAACAAAAAGAAAATCATGATTGGAAAATTGAGAACCAACTCACCCGAGCTACACAAAAAGCGTAGATGAACTTTCTAGAGATACCTTGGGAACAAAAAAATTGTAATAGTTTAAATGAATGGAAGATGAAACAAATTTTATTTTTACCTACTCAATATGTATTGATATTAGTGTTTTAAAACTGGCCGAACCGGAACAGAATCGCCAATTCGACCGGTTAATGGCAAAGGAAGGAACTCGGTAGAATAACCGGATCGGTGACCGGTTTCAAACCAAACTAGTCCTCAACCGGTATATGTACTGGCCTGAATTGGTTATGAACAAGTCTGTACAAAATAAACAAAAAAATTGACATTTAAAACATTTTTTTCTTAAATCCAACTTTTTAGTTGGCTTTATTCTAGTTTTGATAATCAATGATTTGATCATATTTATATCGGACATGTAATAGCTTGTAGCTTGTAGACTTTATGAAGAGGTCCGCTCAAGGCCTTCTAAAACATTTATGTGCGCTTGAGCACTTTTGCAAAGAAGTGGGGATGCAAGTCAACACCAATAAGACCAAGATTATGACCTTCTCCAATAGAAAGAAAAGAACTCAAGTATGAATTCTGTTTTTATGGAAACATTTTAGAAGTAACAAAATATAAATATCTTGGGTTTGACTTTAATAACAAGCTCAGTTGGGAGATTTGTAGCAAAAAAAGAATTTTAAGGGGGTGGAGAGTTTTTATGCTTTCCAAAACAAATGCAGAGAGGCGGAAGTATGGGATTGGAAAACTATGCAGACTTCGTTTGGGCTTTTAGTAACTCTAGTGGTGCTTTATGGATATGAGGTTTGGGCTAACAACATTTCAAACTCAAGGTGGAAACAATTTAAGAGGATTCAAAAAGCATGATTACTAAGAAGTTCAAATTAAAGATCTCGGTCCCATATGATATTCTTCTAGCTGAAACGGGGGATGTACCTCACAGAAGCTATTGCTTATGGTTCGTCTCATAACATTATAAAAAGATCGACCAAATGGATGGTAGCAAATGGCCTAAGGTTGTCCTCAATGATTTTTAGAGAAAAGAAAGAAGTCATGGATGAATCAAAACAACAAATGGCTTAAAAATGGAAAATTTACTTGAAGACGTGTCCTAATAACAGCCAAAAGATAAAAACTTTTGTTATAGATAAATTCCACCAAAATATGTGGGGAAAGCCATTAAGGTGAAAGAAGAGGTATTATTTGGAAGAATTTAACTCTACATGTGATCATCAATAAAAGGCTTTTATAGGGGCTAATATCCTATGAAAAGCAAACATTTTCATAGCTCAAGCGAGAACTAATTCACATCGTCTTCGATGTGAAAGGAAGATGGAAAAGACCTAAAGAGGCCCAGTTTGCTAGTACGGTGGCTACTGCATCCTTTCAAAATATTTTCAGCAAAAATATGATTGCAAAAACAGGAGAGCTGATTGTCAAACTCATCAACAGGAGATCTGAATGCCAAAAAGATCTTTAACAAGCTCTGTTGTCCCATAGGTTGTCTTTGGTAGCCTCATGGACGTTAAAATATCTTCTTCTTCTTCTATTGTTTTTCGACTCTAGGAGTCTATGTTAGCAGATGTAAAGAGAACAAAGAACTCGGAGAAGGAAAGAGAGCAAACCGCATTGTTGGAATGACACAGGCGAGAGGTTTATTTATATGTGAAGAGGTGGTTGAACAATTACAAACCGAACAAGTACATAACTGTTTTTACATGTTATATAAAGTGTTATATTTTAACACCCCCTCTTAATGACTAAACCGGAAACAAGACAAAGTTTGTCCCGAAATTTTACAAATTTCCTAAAGCCCATATGTTTAGTCATTACATCAATAAGATGTGCCATAGGTTGTACTTCAAAATCATCAGTCCATGATCAGTGTGTTGCGGTTGTCAAATGAAGAAGAACCGCAAAACAAAAACCGGTCCCATGAACAAAGGATATGGCAAGTGGTCCACTAGTTCACTATTACGTGATTTATTGACCGGTGATGAATCACCAATGGTGAGAGTGTCGGCCCCATCTCAGTGCTGAAATCGAACCTAGAAGATGTGGATTGAAAAATCTATTCCAGGCTTGTGTAGCTTGTTGGAGTCTGTACAAAGACTCAATCATCCTGCAATCGAAGTCACCTCGATCATGTCCTTGCACCACCATGTAGTGCTCATCCAACTTTTCAAGAAGAGAAATGTGACCATCTGTGCAATAGGAGTTAGAACCAACTCCACAATAGTAGGAGAAATAACCATCTCCATCTCAGCAATGGTCTCGTCTCAACAGTGGTAGGAGTGAGAATCAACTCCTCATCTATTTGCTCATCTATCCCCCTCTGTTGGGAAAGATTGTTCACAACACAATGAGCAAACTGGTCATGCTCTACTGTCCTTCGAGCAAGGACCTCTGAGTGAGTGGCTGGGCATGCCATCTCACCATGCATCGTTAGTGCATTTGGAATAGTGGAGTCTCGTCCACAACAAATTGTTCTTCAGAATGAGGAAATCCATCCTCCCAAGGCATGTCCGCCTCCCGTACACCTAGTATAGTGGATATTCCCTCCACAATAGGTGCATGTAGGTTGACTATATCCAAGTCAACAGATTTGTGAGGAATGACTTCCTCCCAAGGCATTGCAGCCTCCTGCACTTCCTAAATGGTGGAGCTGTCCTCCACACGTGCATTCATGTTGATCGCAGCCGGATCAACAAGCCGATACTGACCACCTTGCCCAATACCAAGGGCAATTATCCGTCTTTGTTTGACATCAGAGACAACACACTTCTTTCCACATAAATCCACAGAAATATTGGGATTTTCAGTCAATTGACGAATAGATAGAAGATTCTTTTGTAAAGAAGGTACATATCTAACATTCCGTACCAACAATTTATGAGCATTATTCTATACAATGCATATATCTCATATCCCTTCTACTGTAAGTGTTTCTCCATCGCTAGTACTACTAATTCAAAACATATATTTACGATAAATGAAACATACCAAATTCCTACGACATGAAAAGTGTGCAGACGCACCGAGTCAATGATCCAAAGAATCGCTGGTACCACTTTGTCATTTGAGCATGATGTCATAAGACAATAAAGGCATGCCCATCATCCGAATCCGTTCTTCTCGCAAGCTGCTGCCACATGTTCCTCATTACATGGCTTTTTGTTACGCTTCGAAAGATCATACATCCGCTCCGGCAATTCTTTTGAGGTGCCCAACCTTGTGAAAGTAATAAGCATGTGACCTGATACCAAGTGGAAGACTCACCAGATTGACGTTTCCACTTTCCCTTTGACTGAGTGACAAGAGCACTCTCTGAATGGTCACTATTAGATTCTCCCGAAGTTGTCTCCATTCCTTTTGCAACAGGTAGGAACCCACCTTGTCAAACGTGAGTGTTTGACTTTCAGCCATTAAATGGAGTGCCTCCACAAATGACCCATATGAAGAAGGTAAGTTGTTCAAAACCAGAGCCACCATATCATCATCGTCCACCTTTTTATTGATGGAAGATAACTAGTCTTGGAGATCTTTCATCCGAAGTAGTGGTCAGACAATGATCCACCTTGTAATTTTACGGAAAAGAGCATATTTTTCAGGTATAAAACCCGACTCTTTTCTGACGTCTGATATTTATCCCTCAGATTGGCCCACAATGTGCTTACTACAGTGGCATTCCGCACTTCGGTATCATATCATCCGACACCGACAACTTGAGAAGCAATAACGCTTCCTTATGATGTTTGTCATAATCCTCGAAGTTCGTCGCTGGTCGACTTTCATCACCCTTGATTATTTTATCACAATCACGAAACTCTGCGACCATTAAAATCTTATGACTCCAAACATTGAAATTAGTGCCCGTTAATTTGTGTCTCCGACAAAGTCAAGTGTGATATATTTGCCATTTTATTATTCCAAAGTAACGGAAAATAATAAAATAATAATTTGCCCCACACTTAATAAAATATCCTTTTTCCAGCAAATATATGTAATTATGGAAATCACCCCTCCAACTATATTTGCTTGTAAAAAATTATTATTACTTATTCCTCCAAATTTAATCATGCAAAAGCAAGGTAAATACCTTTGTTGATGAAAAATTTCATCGACTTTTCAGTTTGAAGAAAATAAACCAAATGATGCCCTCGAATCCTTCGAGTCACGACTTTGCTCCAACGATTTGCATGTCACACGACTTCAACAAATTCCAACACAGTATTTCTCCCCACGCAGGCTCAGAAAACTCTTCACGATTGTCCACGTTTTTGCCTTTCTTCACACGACTCAACATATGGTGAACTGGTCACGTTTTGCTTTCGTTTTTGCCTTCTGCGAATTGTGGATTTGCGTTGTGACCCACGTATTTTGTTCTCCACGAGTTTGTTGGTGCCCACGATTTTTCTTGTTGCCCACGATTTTGTTCTTTTCCGTCCACGATTTTGCTGGTGCTGGCCTTGACGTTTTTCTCTTCCACTCAGATGTTTTTTTCCTTCACCACGTTTTCCTTCATACGAGTGGGTAGCACGACTGGGTATTTGCGACTATTATTGTCTTCAAAAACAGCCTCGAATGGCTCGATAAAACCCACGAACCCTCGGATTTCTTTCTGCTCCTCACGTCTGGTATTTTTCTCCAAATACCTTCACGCTTTACCAAATTCGTGACTGCACCAGTCGTTCTTTGCACTAGATGGAATAACTTCAGTTTGTGCCCTACTAAGGCTTCCCCAAACTTCCAGTTTGTGCCTATTGACAAGGCTTCCTCGAACTGCGAACCAACCGCTTTGATACCAATGTTAGCAGATGCAAAGAGAAGAAAGAACTCAGAGAAGGAGAGAGAGCAAACTGCACTGTTGGAATGACACAGGCAGAGGTTTATTTATATGTGAAGAGGTGGTTGAACAGTTACAAACCGAACAACTACATAATTGTTCTTACATGTTGTATAAAGTGTTATATTTTAACAGTCTAGAGGTCATTTAGAGCCTCATTGTTTATGTATTTTGTTTCGGATATGTATTGCATTTGGTGTCATTTTGCTATATTTACCCTTACATGGTATATACATGAGCAAACTTTGCATATTTTGTCTCTAATTGTTTGTAATCATGGTTTGGAATCTTTAAAATATATTGTTTTCATTAAATTGTAATATTTTATGTATTTTTAGTAAACTGGTTCATAAATTTTAAACCAGTCCGGTTCTGGTTTGGTTCCGGTCTGACCCTCGACCAGTTCCGAGTTTGAAACATTGATTGATATTAGGCACAATTACATAGATATTTGCAATCATAACCTAATGTTGAATCTTAAATGAAGACAATCAGACAAAGCTTAAGGAGTTTATTTGAAAAATAAATAGCTATCACACATTGATACATCCTACATGCCCCTTTGGCTTAAAGAACATAAAATGACATATTATCTTATCATTGTTATCCACCTAACCATCACAAGTTATCAGTAATCATGTCGGAATGTTCACAAAAAAATTATAAATTTGTTTCTCTTTTTTAATATTTTATTCATATTTTCTATATTTAATATATGATTTCTTACATAGTTTTTCATGCAATACTAAAGTATTCCTTCCTGTGACATGATTTGTAGATTCATTGCGTGATTGTAGGCACAACTATACACACATATCTACATCATTATATGTATATATACATATGTAAATATATGCTGTATGTATATTTATACATATACATATACACATACATATGCATATACATATACATATACATATAGTGACACGCACATGCACACATAGCTACTTGTGTCTGAATGATGAGGGACGGGGTTTCGGGATGAAAAAATACGGATTTTGGGGACAGTGGGGGACTGATTAAAATAACGTATAAATTAACATGTGAATCTTTAAAATACAAAAATACGAAAAATATATATATTTATGCTTTTATATGGATTGAAAGCGTTAAATCACTTTTTTTTATACATGAGTATAGCATAAGTAATTCCAAACCACATGTGAACAAATTCTCTATAATTTAATTATTTTGTCTTTAATTCATATCATAGACCCAACTTAACCAAAAAGAGAGGAAAATGATAAAGATGCTATTTACATCAGTCTCTAGTGTCAATTCCATTCAAAAAGCTTAACAGGAAACAGTGTGCATACACTTTGAAAAGGCACAGTATGAAAACTGTTGCAAAGGTATAATTATATTGAAACAGTAGTTTTGTGATTATTCTTCTAAATTCTAATATCCTGACCACAGGAAAACTGGTACTAAACTAAAACTACTTTATAATCCACACAAAATCCTTCTTGGTTAATTTTGGCAGCTTTATAAAAAAGTTGTGGCAGCAGAAAATTGCAGGCCTGGGGGAGGTTTTGTTTTCAGTATGTTTTTTTGTAGTAAACGTCTCAGGAACATCCCTGAGACATCCCTGCTTTTCATGGAACGACTCGATTTTTTACAATTTTCTGGACGAATACAGGAGTATCTGCAGGCCTGTTGTATCCACTGTCCTGTACAGGTGAATCCAGTAACATAGCAATGAAGTTAAAGTTCAAGTATGCACACACAATTGTTCAGTTGTCATCTTCCTCGGGGACGCATCGAGGAGTATCTGCAGGGCAACGAATCGTATCCATATGTACCCTCCTGTACAGGTGAATCCAGTAACATTGTACTGAAGTTCAAGTTCAAGTTTGCACACATTAAAGTGTTGAATTGCCTGCCATCTTCCCAATTCATAAGTAATTCACATATATAGTCAAGCATAAATCTCTGTCTAATGTTCCCATGGCCAAGTGAGTCACCATCCAAACTAATTAAATGTCTATAAGGTACAGAATCATTGATAAGCTACAAAAGCACGAGACAGAGTATGCTTCAGACTAGTGATGTAAGGTACGGTATACCATACCAACAGTGAGACAGTCTCATCATTGGGGACACCAACAGTATCCCTCCCTTCCTCAATTCAATCTCTAAGTCAGTCAAGTGAGATTCTTTAGAACAACCTAACAGACCTGGAAGTGCGTGCAGTAACAAAATCACTACAAGATTGCAGAGTTGTTTCAATTCATCATCTCACAACTGAGTTGGAGGATACAGTCCGGTAAGCAGCTCTGCTCAATGCCAAATGAAGTACAGAATTGTTCTTAATGTAATGTTTAGACAAGTTGTCACAAGTTCTCATACTTGGGATTTTTATTACCATTCACAATTGATAGAGCTGTAAGATGAATTGAGAGTAAAATACATAATTTTCACTCAGTCAGGGATTATATTTGAGCCCATTCAACCCTGGGACTGTAAACAGGTTACTAAAACCCTCAGTATATTGTTCTGTCATAGTGACTATCTGTAATGTCCCCAATTCCGAGCAGTTAGCCTAACGGCCCTATTTTGGTCTTAGCCCTGGTCATTCCCAAGGGACTAACGACTTTGGAGGTTATTGGGGATGGTTGTCTGATTTCCTACTATGTTTTTGTTATATTTTGGGCGTTGGGAGGATCTAATGGGCCCTTTGTGTTCTATTTTGTCGTTGGGATCACTTAAGTGGACACTTTTGGCATTTAATGTTATGTTTCTTCGTTGGGGCCACTTAAAGTACCTTTTTGGCGACTTGAGGGGATATGTATGGCATTAAATGTTATATTTCTTCATTGGGATCACTTTTTGGGCCAAGGCGCCTAGGAATGGAAAAAGCAACTTTAAGTTATTTTTAATTGGGCCCTCTTTATGAGAAAGTGCGCCTTGGGGGTTTTAGGGTTTCTTTGACATGGAAAAGGTTATAAAAGGAGAAGAGGGGTGAAAGGATATTCATTCATGCATACACTTATTTTCTTTTCATGTGCAACTGCTGTTTGCAACTATTTAGCTTGTGGAGTAAGATCCCACGGGAACCCTAGCTTCGGTGGTGAAAGATCCATCCCTAGCTAGCAGGGCATTCTTCGGTAGTGAAAGATCTACCCTAGCTTGTCATTTGGAGTGGATTTCAGGGCTGTTTTACAGAGGTATTTTCAGGAATTTCAGAATTAGGGTTTGAGGGTTTTTGAGAGTTTTTGTGGAGATTTTCAGCTAGTTTTCGGATCAGACCTACGGCAGCCATAACGAAAGGATTCGGCATCATCTAGAAGGTTTCACAAGGGTTTTGGCCATTTACCAAAGGGGGCGACTTGTTTGGGAAATTGCAGCCCTAATTTCTAGGGTTTCGGTTGGCCGTTTTCAGATCCGAAGGTTGGAAAGTTATCTTCTATATTTATATATGTTATTTCCGAGTTTCATCATTTTTGCACTTGTATTCGGAAAGATATTAATTTTTGAAGTTTTCCGGCTATTTTAGGCACGCTGTAAATTTCTGGCAGCGTTATATTGACTGAAAAATTCCAAAAATATTTCCCTTGTGTTCTTTATATTATTATCTAGTTCCATTTAAAATTTCAAGTGTTTTGAACGGATATTGTGAGAGTTATTCATATTTTTCTGTTCGCTGCCCTAGCTGTAATTTTCTGCATAAAAATCAGATTTAGCATTTGCTGCAAATTTCTGTATTTTGTCCATTTTGTTGTAAGATCCCAGCAAGGGATATTTCAGTGGTATCAGAGCTGTTGTTTCTCCAGCCTGTTGGGGTTGAAAGATGGGAGACAGAGACAGAGACAGTGAAGAGTTGGGAGTAGATCTAATGAAACGACTGTTCACCAATATGGTGAAGCAGCAGGAGACTACCAACCTCTATTTGAGCCAGCTCACTGAGAGGTTAGCACAGGGTAGGATCGAGGCTCATGCGGAGAAAGGAGAAGCTAGCAATATGGGACAAAGCATGGTAATAGAGGTGAGAGTGGACATTCGGGACAAGGGTCCCCTCATGCTTCTACCAGGCCCCTGGGACTCCACGAGCCTTCCTTCTTGAAGGATCCAGAAGCTTCGCAGACACGACAGCCCGCAGACATGGTGGATGAAGAATCTTGCTGGGAGAAGTACCGGACATTGAGTGAGGGTTTCCGGGACAACATGCCATTTCAGGAATATTGCAAAATGAAGATCGGGAGCAGGCCTAGGAGAGATTACCCACCACAGGTACCCGAGTTTCAGAGGAGATTGGGACAAATCTCTATTCCGCACTTCGATGGCTCAAAGAAGTGTACCGCCCAGTCTTGGATCCAAAAGTTGAAGACTTACTTCGACTTGAATCCCATGCGCGAAGAAGATGCAATTAAGTTTGCTATCCTACACCTCGAGGGAGATGCCCACGACTGGTGGCATCATGGATTGGTCACACAGGGGCACATGCATATCACTACGTATGCAGATTTTACACAGAGATTGATGAGCAGGTTCGACAAGAGGGATCCAGATAGGCACTTCAGGGAATTGACTCACTTGAGGCAGACAGGTTCTCTGGATCAGTACATTGCAGATTTTCAGAGGTTATCAGTTATGGTATCTGATGTTTCAGAGATGAGGTTGACTTCACTCTTCATGGCAGGGTTGATTGACGCCTTAGCAGGATTTGTGAAGGCATTTGAGCCTTCTTCTTTGCATGAGGCTATTAGGAGATCTCGAGACTTGGAGTTATCCACTCCAAAGTCGAGGGTTCCACCTCGCATTCAGCAAAGAGAACCTCCATCTGGATCAGATGAACTTCAGCAGAGGGAGCCGCCACCGAGGTAGGAGGTGGCTAAGAAGCCATTTATTTCCCGAGAGGACAGAGATGAGTTGAGGCGAAAGAAACTATGTTTCGATGCCGCACGCCTGGGTTCCGGGACATGATTGCAGAGGTAGAGGGAAGGCCCAATTCATTGAGGTCTTCGAGGAGAGTGAGGATGACAGAGGTGAGGGGTTGGAGACTCACGAGATGGATGATGGGGATGGAGTTGCGATGGATAGTGTTGATGCAGAGCAAGAGGAGGAGACTTTCCCTCGGGAGATTATAGCCACATTGTCTAGTACTCCGACGTACAAGGCATTTAGGATTAGAGGAGTTATGCAGGGTCAGCGAGTTGCGGTACTCATTAACAGTGGGGCTACCCACAACTTTATTGATGCATCATTGGTGGAGAGACAAGGTTTGCAGACGAGGGACTTTGAGGGCTTCAACATTGTTGTAGCCAATGGGGAGTATATGAGATGCACACGGAAAGTTCCACAATTGAGCATCACCATGGGTAACTACACAGTTATCGATGATTTCCACATTGTTGGTATGGGAGTGACCCACATAGTGTTGGGAGTGCAGTGGCTTCACTCTCTTGGTGAGTTTCGGACTAACTTCCAGACGATGGAGTTGAAGTTTAACTCGAAGGAAGGAATGTGACTTTGAGGGGATTATCGGCGAAGCACCTAGGGTGGTTGCGGTGAGGGGATGGAGAGGACTTTCCAAAGCATAACGAGGGGTTTTATTATCGGATCGATGTGGAGTATGATGGATGTGGGTGTGACCAAGAGTGTTGCACATAAAAGGCGATTTACGGAGATTGAGATTACAGTTCGGATCATCCGAGTTTATCATTGTGTTGGGTTATCAAGGTTTCGGTGAGACCGGAGATCTCATTTGCTTGTTGAGTACTCCAAGAACCGACACACTTGTGAGATTCTGGATGGTCACATACAGGATGACAATTACAGATTGGAGGATGAGATGATCTTCTATCGTGGATGATTGTACCTCATGTCGATTCATGGTTGAGGATGGAGATCATTGCGACATGTGCATTATTCTTCCATGTCTGGACACTTGAGCTTTGATGAGACCTTCAACTTCATATGGGAGAGGGTCAGATGGCATGGGTTGAGGGAGGATATCCTCAACTTTGTGCAAGGATGTGTAGTTTGTCATGGTGGCAAATCGGAGTATGCATGTTCCTTATTTCTGGAGTTGATAGGGGATAACACTCCTATATGTTTTACTGCTTATGAGGATGACGAGCATGTGCTAGCTAGCCGAGGGACGGAGTCGACAGGAGATGCAGTGGGTGATCACATGATGCCAGTTTTGCAGTGGCAGGGATTGGACAAATTGACAGTTTCAGTATGGGTACCAGTAGAGAGTCGATGTGGGCATTATTCTACTTCAGGGACAGCATTGTTGTCTACACTGCATGGAGAGCATGATGACTATATGTGGTGTTTTGGTCACTTAGGATCACACCGATCTTTGGTTGACTGCAGGGTGAGATGGAGGCACTTACTTTGTGGTATTCAGTTTCTACATCACAGGAGGATAATGCTTGGGGTCAAGCATTTTTCGGGAGGGGAGGATTGTAATGTTCCCAATTCCGAGCAGTTAGCCTAACGGCCCTTTTTGGTCTTAGCCCTAGTCATTCCCAAGGGACTAACGACTTTGGAGGTTATTGGGGATGGTTGTCTGATTTCCTACTATGTTTTTGTTATATTTTGGGCATTGGGAGGATCTTATGGGCCCTTTGTGTTCTATTTTGTCGTTGGGATCACTTAAGTGGACACTTTTGGCATTTAATGTTATGTTTCTTTGTTGGGGCCACTTAAAGTACCTTTTTGGCGACTTGAGGGGATATGTATGGCATTAAATGTTATATTTCTTCATTGGGATCACTTTTTGGGCCAAGGCGCCTAGGAATGGAAAAAGCAACTTTAAGTTATTTTTAATTGGGCCCTCTTTATGAGAAAGTGCGCCTTGGGGGTTTTAGGGTTTCTTTGACATGGAAAAGGTTATAAAAGGAGAAGAGGGGTGAAAGGATATTCATTCATGCATACACTTATTTTCTTTTCATGTGCAACTGTTGTTTGCAACTATTTAGCTTGTGGAGTAAGATCCCACGGGAACCCTAGCTTCGGTGGTGAAAGATCCATCCCTAGCTAGCAGGGCATTCTTCGGTAGTGAAAGATCTACCCTAGCTTGTCATTTGGAGTGGATTTCAGGGCTGTTTTATAGAGGTATTTTCAGGAATTTCAGAATTAGGGTTTGAGGGTTTTTGAGAGTTTTTGTGGAGATTTTCAGCTGGTTTTCGGATCAGACCTACGGCAGCCATAGAGGAAGGATTCGGCATCATCTACAGAGGGTTTCACAAGGGTTTTGGCCATTTACCAAAGGGGGCGACTTGTTTGGGAAATTGCAGCCCTAATTTCTAGGGTTTCCAGTTGGCCGTTTTCAGATCTGAAGGTTGGAAAGTTATCTTCTATATTTATATATGTTATTTCCCGAGTTTCATCATTGTTGCACTTGTATTCGGAAAGATATTAATTTTTGAAGTTTTCCGGCTATTTTAGGCACGCTGTAAATTTCTGGCAGCGTTATATTGACTGAAAAATTCCAAAAATATTTCCCTTGTGTTCTTTATATTATTATCTAGTTCCATTTAAAATTTCAAGTGTTTTGAACGGATATTGTGAGAGTTATTCATATTTTACTGTTCGCTGCCCTAGCTGTAATTTTCTGCATAAAAATCAGATTTAACATTTGCTGCAAATTTCTGTATTTTGTCCATTTTGTTGTAAGATCCCAGCAAGGGATATTTCACTATCCAATCATATGACTCTTAAGGTCCCCACCTTTTCAAGATATTTCCTGACTGTATGCTCAATTAGAGAAGATAGATACTAATATTATACTGTGTGCAAAATCATAAAGTCATAATGAGGCTGCTACTTATAAACAAGCAAATCTTACCACTGTCAAGATACAGTCCCTAACTAGAACTCTGAATAAGCGCAAGAATAGTATCATCCCATGATTCTGAGTTTTTGGTTTAGAGGTAAGAAGCCCTGACTTACAATGCCATATAGAGTCCACTTAAGTATCTTGTCTCTATCAACTCTTATCAGAATTCAAAGGTCTCAAGAGAAGACGGGGCTCTTATTATTTCCCAGTTCCAAGACGTCATATATATAAACTTTAAAGTTAGATTCTTCATTATTATCCCAAACGCTCATACTATCCAAGAAAAGCATAGATTCCAAAACCAAAAGGAGTTCCACTAGGCTAAACCTATCATGATAATTTTCCTCTGATCATAATGCATCATAATCCCCATTCAGTGTAGACTAGAGAACCACAAAAACAATTAAGGTTACAGGATAAACTCTTGACAGTCCTGTATAATACATATGGTTCCCCAATGAAGCAAGAAAAGAAAGAGCCCTTATACTAGAAGCCTGAAAAGTAATATCCATACACTAAAGTACAAACCTTAGATTGAATTCAACATACAGTTCAGAATTTGGGGTCATCTCTACAAAGCTACAATCGAAAAACTTAATATTGCACTGCAGTGAATGCCAATATCCCAACAAATCAAGGTCTACAGTTCAACTGACAAGCATAAATATTCATATACAAACAACATTGTAGCTCCATTCAAGATACAACTTAAGGTAGCGGTTCTCTTTGAGCCTTCTATCAACTATAGTGTACAGATTTCAACTATCTTACATTCCTTTCCCTTTCACAAGACACATTACAAAATGAATAGATTCCACTTGATTTACAAATCAAGATCCATCCATCCCCTTCAATACAAAAACCAGAATCATTCCAGACTTGCTTCCTCAAAGGACTACCACCTGCTGCAAAATATGTTAGCAACATGGTCAGCACAAGGCTGGCATACCATCTTCCCTGGTCCATCTGTTACATAACGTTATAACATCTGAATTGCATCTCATACAAATCCATCAAAGGCTAGGGTTAGGATCTAACCATTTCTTATTTTTATAATATAACCAAACAAGCCCTCAAAAGGGCAATCAACAATAGCAGTCATCATTGTAGTTCTCCTCAAGGGAGCGCATCCATCAAAGAGTTGAGTGAACAATATATCCCCTTCTCGGTTGAAGACCTTTAGCCCAATTCTGTTTCCCAACGGCTAAAGGGTGTTAGAAAGGGAAACTTATCATAATAAATTAATTATAAAAGTGCAATATAAAATCATATTATAAGCACTTTATATTAATTTATTAATGATAAAGTCAATTTAAAAATAGAAAAGGCAAATATAAAGTGATAAAGTAAAAAAGTAAAAATAAGAAAAAAAAGAAATATCACTTTATGTTATTATTCTCCCTTAGGAGAAAATGCAACCCCTTTGGAGGATGAAAAGGTGGAAAAAAACATTAAATGCGAGGGGTGAAATCTGATTGGAAGTTGGGGAGGCTATTTGGCCCATTACATCTATAAAAGCAAGTCTACTTGCTTGTTGAAGGCATGCTTTTTTATTTTACACAAATCTGATTTTTGTCTGAGCCTAGAGCTTTACAAAATATTTTCTAAGGACGAAAACCCTCTAAGGGATCTAGAAGA
Source organism: Taxus wallichiana var. yunnanensis (assembly GCA_018340775.1). NCBI lineage: Eukaryota > Viridiplantae > Streptophyta > Pinopsida > Cupressales > Taxaceae > Taxus > Taxus wallichiana. The sequence goes on along the minus strand of CM031244.1, from coordinate 696,450,867 downwards.
GGAACGAAAACTCTTCTTCTAGTTGAGAGGATTCTCCATTTAGGGGTTTCCATTGCGGATCAAGGATTTATTGGTGTTTTTCAGTGTTTTCTAGCAGTAGATTTGCAGATTTGTGTTACTTCCGGCGAGGGTTTGAAGGTGGGAACTTGTTGCAGATTTTTAACTTCATTTGCAGCCATATCTAGGGTTATCTACACCCCGTGGGTGGAGTTAGGTACATTTTAGGGCAGATGTCCCGAATCTCATCACCAACAGCTTTGCCATAATTTTAGAAGCCAAGATCAACTGGTTTACATAATTTTTGGGCCAAGGAAATTGTATTTTCAGCTGTCTGAAGGAGCATTCTACAGATTTTAATAAAATAATTCAGCCTTCATTTGGGATCAAATTTGGTACTTTTCTTGAGTATTTGTCTTTATAAAAATAGCTGATCTATTTTGATGATAAAAAGAGTTATTTTGGTTCAGTTTGGAATTATTTGCGCACCTAGGCAAGTCGCATTCTCCCATAGAAATTCAGATCTGCACTTAATTATTTTTGTATAATTTCTACTACTTGCAATTTTATTTGGGATTTGCGGGAAATCCACTTGGGGTAGAAATATGTCCATTTGGGGACATTACAGGAGCGCATCCATCAAAGAGTTGTGTTCAAAAGAAAAGTATATCTCATACTGCAAGCACATCGACAAGTCATACACCTAGTAGTTAAGAACATTATGTTTGTTGTACATACATGTGTATATACTTCTATGTCTAAGCAACAGATAAGTGCAGACAATACATTATTTGTATAAACATTCATGACTCAATATCAAAACAAAACCCCTTTTCAAAGGGCAAGACAACAATCAAGCTCATAATAGTTTCTAGACAGGGAACAAAGAGTAACATGCCTGTTAACTAGAGGCAATGGTTGAAAGATTGCACCATCTACAACAAGCTTCCAACATGTCTGTCCATGATCAAAACTCCACTCAAAAGCCTCAATACTTATGTTACCCAGACTCAAGCTAAATGAAGAGATTACCTATGGTTTGCAACATGCCCTACCTCTCCAAGCGCTTTCCATTTACAACCCTTACTCCCTGCTATCCGTAGATGCATGATCAGAAAATGGCTTCAAGGTGGGCTGAAGTTCTAGTTCCCATTTTTCATAACTGCATGCTTCTAGTTCAGTTTTGATCCGCCTGAGAACTCCGTAACCCATTTGCCTACATACTAGGCCTATCCTGAATTGGGTTTCTTCCTGCACTTTAACTTATCTTTACAGCTAGGGTTTCCAATGAATTCCCTGAGCATGTGCTATCCTCCAAATTAGGGTTTCTTAATCAACATTTTTTGGCACCCTAATATAATGAGCCATTGATTAACCAAGAAAAATTGGAAATGGTTGTACATTGCACATTACTTAGTTTGATATATCATATTATCGATGCTCGATTCATCACATAATGCCAAAACATAACAGTTAACGCGTCTTATTATTATTTTATTTACTGTGCCTACATACATATCCCTCCAGTTGGTCAGAGTGTCCTATTTAGACTTCCAACTAACCAATTTATAGATTTTCCTACTCTGTATGGAACTCCAAATTCTTTAAAGTTTTTTTACATTTAAACAAGTATCTTTATATTATTCTTGTTGGGTATTGATACCTAATTTATAGTTGGATCATCTCCTTTCATTTCACTTTTTCTTTCTTCACAAGTCATCAGAATCCCTTGAACAAAACCCCAGACCGCCATCTGGGAAAAGACTGGTCTCGTATAAAATATAAGGCATGGCACTTCCTGAAGAACCCAGTGACCACTATTCTGAAAATAACGCATTGTGAAATCACAACTACCTGATAAATAAGAAAGGATTTATTGTGCAAGTGACTTGAAAACTTTGAAGCTAACATTAAAAGCACTTTTGTTTTCCAAGTATATTATGATAGAAAGATTTTCAACCTTAGCTGCTTGCAGAAGTCAAATCTAGCATGCAATTTCTTACCTTTGAATGGTATTGTTCTTTTTTAATTATCAGGTGGCTCCTATAGGACCGCACAGTGAAGATATGCTAGATGTTGAAGAGCAGTTGAGATTTCTTGTGCATAGAGCACATAATATGTCACTGAATTTTCTCATGTCTCTGTTGAATGACTCTCTCTGGATGGATGTGGAGAGATATAGGAATACCTGTAAGTTAATTAAAAGATATTGATCATACAAAGAATTCTGGTACCTGTGGACTCCTACCATCTTATATTGCTTGTCTGTTTAAATGATTCCCTAATATTGAATGTATATACTACCTCTTGATTTGGATTGCTGTAGGCATGTTCTCTCTTTCCAAGTGTGCGTTGTGGTTTAGAAATGGGAGTCCTCACCGCACTAGCAGCAACCAGAGGTGGTAGTATTGCAGACTTGCTACTTGGCACTGACAATTTGCAGAATGTTTTAGGCAAGGTGGAATCATCATGTATTTCCAGAAACATTTCATCAAAGGTGCAGGTATGTGCACTTCTGGACTCAGAAGACTCTCAGGAGGAGATTGCTTGTGCTGCAGCAAAACTAGTTGAGCAAGGTTTCCATACAATAAAATTGAAGGTAAATGCATCAATATATGACATTGTTATTTGCAAGTACATTGCATGTTTTTAATTGAAACATGCTTACACAAATATATGTCAATGATACAAATTTGATTTTTCCCTCTATTTGTTTCAGTTTACAAGAATTTCATGGCTAAAATATAACTGAGGATGTTGTAGTATGTATCCAAAAAGGAAAAATTCCAAACTTTGAAAGTGACAAATAAAATCTAGTCTGCTTTTACTATAGGTGGCACGTCGACCTGAACCCCTAGAGGATGCAGCAGTAGTTCGAGCTGTTCGACAAAAGGTTGGGCATCTGATTGACATTCGTGCAGATGCAAACCGTAAATGGACATTTTCTCAAGCAATGCAATTTGCATCTGGTGTGAAGGATTGCAATCTACAGTACATTGAAGTATGTGCTGAACCTATGCTTTTGTTGACATATCTGTAAATTCAGGTGCTTTCTTTGAACACTAAATTGTTTGTATTCAGATCACAATAAATCAAAATCATTTCCTCTTACACCTGCTGGTTAGATTCTTCCCTTGAAGTGCCTAGTACACACCCCTTTGAACTATTGGCACAGGAGTGAAGATATCACACCAATGGATTTACAACAAATCTGGAGAAAAGAGAATAAATTCCTACTTGAATATCATACAAACACTGGGAAAAGAGAGTAATATCCCAGTACAAACCAAAGAAGATATAAAATGACCACCGGAAGTTTAACTACAGACCCAGAGGTAATATACCACTGCAAAATCTATTACAAACCTGGGGGAGAAGAGAGTACTACTGCTAAGTACCCTCTTAGGGATAGAAGGATTTCATCTTATCTTCATAACACGCAATAGACTATGTAGGTAGCAAATACCAGATTTTGAAATGGCGACTTGCCGGAACAAACATCTCAAAGCTTTAATATATCTTACTGACATCATTTTTAAACAATTAAGAACATCCATTTCTTGATAAGCATACCCATCATGAAAACATCAGCCTGCCCACCAAAAGTATAGACAAGTAAAAAAAAAATTGCTTTTAAAAAGATGGAGCTTATCATCATATACACTTAATTAAGGAAAGTGCAGAGTCTCATACTGGTCGTAATTGATGAATTGGATGGAGCTAAAAGTGAAAGATACTTCACATGCAGGATATGGTAAGCATAGGAGTGGACTTTAAGGGTTATTCTTCGACAGGATGTTTGTTGATGATAGCGTTGAATGGTTCCATCTACCTGGGATAAAGGAGGCTGAACCAATCACTCAGTTACCTTGCAGACCCATCCTTAATCTCTTCATGGGTGTATCCAAGATGGACCTTGAATTTGGGGTACGTTGCTGTCAATTAGGAAACATCTAAGGTGACACACACTGTACAGGAAAACAATTCAGGATGGGAAAAATGGCCTGACTTTATAACATTTATAACCCTAAAGCAGACTTAAACAAAACAAAAATACATCTGCTGGCCTGTTGATAAGAAGTTTTGAACTCTTAGAGAAAACCAATTTCACACCTTTTGCAAAACACATCTCAATGTCCACTCTGATATTTTGATGGTGAGAATATATGGCTATCAGTTGCCAATTAAACCGAACTATCACTCACCCCCATATATATATAGAGAGAGAGGGGGTGGGGAGATCTAAAGAGCGGCGTTAATCTCCAATATAGTTAGAGGGGCCCACCCATATTGCTAGTATTATTTGCTGATGTTTTCATTTTACTATTTCAATGTGTATGCTTGGACACACACACATCCATACATGAATATAGTTACACACTTATTTATTTACATACATTTTACATTGTTGTTGACAACCCATCTTGTGCCTTTCCCAAGGAAATTTGCAACACCCAAATAGATTAAGATAGTGTGTTACTGAAAGTTGAAAGTGGAAGTTAAAAGATGACTTTATGCCTATTTTATTGCTTTTAAGGTTTGAAGTCACTTGAAATTTTAATTATGGCTCAATATTCATGTGATTAATATTTTCTATTGATCTTGTGATTGTTGCTACACTTATTAGTTATTTGTTAATGTTTTCAATGTGTATGATTTCATTGTGTAAAGCATGGATACAAACACATCCTTACATAAATATACTCTGTACACACATTTTGCACTATTGAAGAAACCTATTAGGTACGGTTTTAGGACAATTTGCATGATCTTATTATGTAATGTATGTGTAATCTTTCTTATGGCTGGTTTCTCACAAAATAATTCTAAGAGCTGATTATCTTCAAAAAAGAGGGATGATGAGACCCTTGATTTGTCCCAACTGCAATGCAAATGGACAATCCATTTTCAGCTCTTCATGCATTGCCCTCTTGCCAAATATTTGTGGAAATAATTTGAAAGACTCCAAGAAGCAAAAGGCGCCAAAGTGACTGCAATTGACCAAGCTTTACAGAAATGGAAAAAGCCACAAACTTAAATGAACGTACTCAAAACACGTTGGCCTGCTAATCCCAAGTCATATTATTTGACATATAGGGAAAGAAAGGAATGCAGGAATCTTCAAGGAGGAAAATTCTTAACTGAAGCAATTTTTCTAGATCATCAAGAACAACGTTTGGAACACATCAATGAACTCCTCAAATATGCTAGACTGTCAAGTAGCCCATAGTTGGAATATTCCTTTCCACCGTAAAATGCAATGGTTATTTATAAAACAAAGGACCGGCTGGACTTTGACTCGGAAAGACTGGTTCAAACTCAACTTTGATGGAGCATCCGTAAATAGTCCAGGAACTGGTAGGGATAGAGTGATAATAAGAAATGATCCGGGAATATGTCTTTTAGCCTATCTCAAAGAAATTGGAAAAAAACCAACAATGTGGCTGAATGGTTGGCCTGTTTCTGTGGTATTTAGATGGCTACCGAAACTGGATACAAAAAGTTGAAGGAAACTTCAAAACTATAATTCAATTCATAAATTTGGCTTACAAACAGAAACTTTATATGGATCATCTTCTTAAATCTCAACTCACAATATAATAAATCAGATTGGAGTACACTATTATATTTCAGAGATGACAGGCTTTGCAAGTATAGCCATTTCTGAATTCAAGTCAGAAGGCATGCAAATTTATGATCAACCAGGATGACCACCAACCAAATTAAAAACATTGTGGCCCTTGAGCAAGAAGCCACTAAGAGTTTGAAGAATACAATAAAAATCCAATCCAAGAGGCTCATTATCATCATTTCCAGAAGGTGAGCAATATTTTCAAGTCAAAGTTTGACCTCAAAAGAAAAGCTAACACAAATTAAGTATTTGTACAATAACAGATTATAATTATTTTCCAAATTCTTCTCTTTGATGATGTCATGGTTCCTTTCGCCTTTGTAAGATGTCCTAGGGGACAGGACATGTGTCTTCCTCATACACTCACAACCCTTATCCATATTTTCAAGACAACCTTCTCATTTCATAGGAATCTACACCTCCATTGTACTCAACTCCCCAAGGTTCATTATTGCCCTTCATTTTCCAATAAAAAGAGGCTGTACCTTGCTATATTACTATAATATCAAAAATCCTAACATGGTCAGGTATATATCTAAGTTCAAGAGCATTCCGGCCATACTTGTCTTTGCTAATCACTTCATTCAAACCTTGTAAAGTGAGACTGAATATCACAAGGAAATTATTATCTGAAAAATTGGAATCCACACCCATGTTAGCCATAAAGTCCACCACCTTGTTTCCACATTTGAGAGTATGCTTTATCACCAAGTTTTCAAATTCTTGTAAAATATGCTTGCACTCATGGATAATGATTGCAATCTGCCAATCCCGAGTTTTTCCTTTCCCAAGAGCCTCCAATATGATCTTGGAGTCACCTGCAATCTCCAATTTCCTCCAACCCTTCTCTTGAGCAATTTTGAACCTCTCCAAACCGACTAAGCCTCAGCTATACTATTAGATGTATCTCCTTAGGCTTCGTTAAAAGATCGTAATTGATTGCCAGTGCTAATGTTAATCATTTACTCTCACCTCATAGTCCCTTTTACTAGCCAATCTTGAGCTTCCTTTATATGCCTATGCTAATGTTGGGCAGGTTGATAATTGGGTTCTTAGTGGCCCTTGGAATGTCATTTATAAACCCGTCTCTCCTAGCGCTTATTTTCCTCCCCAATGTTTCCTCCTATTGTACCCTTTGTTCTAGGGTCTTCGTGAGACGCCCACCATTGTCTAGAGTCTAGATCATACACCACCACCAACATTTTGGTCCATGTTAAACTTATTTCACTCAACACTTGTCCTAGGCATGAAGAATTTTGATGTCCCTCGTCACCACACTTTTATAAGCACAAAGTCTACTTTCACACCAGCATAATAGAATTAAACGTATTTAACCATCAAAGGGGTGCGACTAAAGCATGTTTGGATTATCCCCAAAGTGCTTAACTCAGATGCAAGAATGAATTTCCACAAAGAACTTAGATCAAAATAAAACCTAACACAGCTAAATGGAGGATTCCCATGCCCTATGCTAATGTTGGACAGGTTGATACTTGGGTTTTCAAAGTGACCCCTGAACGCTATTTATAAACCCATCTCTCCCGGCACTTATTTTCATCCTTCTCATCCTTTCCTCCTACTTCACCCTTCGTTATAGGGTCCTCAATATAGATGCACGCCCTTATCTAGACCATAAGCCACCACCAACACTTCGGATTATGTTGAACTTATTTCACCGAACACTAGTCTTAGGCATGAAGACTTTCACCTGTCCCTCTCGCACCGCACTTTTATAAACACTAAGTCAACTTTCACACTCGCATAATAACAATAAACGTATTTAACCATCAAAGAGGTTCGCAACCAAAGAATGTTTGCATTATTCCCACAGTTGCTCAATTCTAATGCAAGGATGACTTGCCACAAAGGACCTTGATCAAAATACAACGTAACGTAAAGTTAAATCGAGGATTCTCATGCTTCTCGCTTCTAACAAGATATTCCACCTATTCAAAGGATACGAGGAACAGTTCCGATTGCACTTTGATCTTTGCCATCAATAAACAGGATAAAAGTCTACCAAATCACTAAAGAAATCGTTGAGAGGGTGGAAGTTGAAGAAGTCAATGATGATCTGTATGTAAGTTCCAGGCATTCACTATCTGGCTCAAATTACCCGCAGTCTTGGGGTGTTTATTAAATGTGTTAATAATGATTTGTTATCGATTAGTTACTCATTAACTAATGATTTTGAAAAGCCATATTTGGAAAGTCTTGAAAATCTATTTTTAGCAGTTTTCAACAGCTTTTAGTATTTTGCATTTTTGGGGGTTTTGGGAGCATTTCGAAGCTTCAGATCTGCATTTACGATAGCTAAGGTTCTATCGTCGTAGTGATGTTTTTCAAGTTCATTCTATCATCTTTCCAATGGATTGTGTAGTTTGCAAAACGAGTCAATGGGCTAGGACATGACTCCAACAAGTAGCACTAAATAAAATAATAATAATAATAATAGGATAGATTTTGGAATTTTCAACTTCTGTCCTTTCAAATCCATCCCTAAGGTGGATACAAATGGTCTCTATGTAGGATGACTTTTGGTTCCCCTCTAGAACCCTTAATATTCTATTTTTAGCGATTTTTTATATTCTCCATTGTATAGTTATAAAGCAGCTTGTTTTAAATAAAGAGATAGATATCCGGGCATACATCTCTCTTATGGAGTTTGCTAGTTTGTATACATTTGGAATTGCAATAAAATTTGTTTGTGTTTACAACTCTTTCATTGTGAATTGATTGTTATAACACATTAAGCACCATCGTTAGTGTGTTGTCCACCGAGTTGCACCTCAATCCGGATCAGTGGTATCAGAGCTAGGTTCTTTCCACTCTTGCATGTCAAAATACAAGAGATTAGACTACTAGAAGCATGGTGCTCAGATCCGTAATCCTTCGGATTACCTTCCTTGTCGCTTCAAACGACCTCAAGCAACACAAGAGGAAATGGGAGATCCCTTAAGAGAAATGCTTGATGAAGCTCTTGAGAAGCAGAGGAGGGATATGATGGCACAATTCACTAATGTCCTCTCTCGGGTCGTCCCTTCCATAGTTCGCATACTGTACTCAGCGAATACTCGGAAAATACTCAGAATACTCAGTAACTTAAAAAATATGCAAATTTCTTTTAAACACATAAATTTTAAGAAAAATATAGCTACAAAATGTATCAAATGAGTCCATAAAATGTTGCAAAAGTGTTTTCTATTAGATTTGAATACAAATACAATACAAAATTGCATCATCATGCGAATACAACAATTGGTGATAAGTTTTACCGACATTGTTTTAGTATCGTGGAGGTAGTTTCTAAATTACGAGCTTTTTTGTATGAACAATTTTGATGACTCAAAGAGACTTGCTTTTACTATCATACAAGAAATTTCAACATAACTCAATGGATCTCACCTCGGTTTTTCAAATATTATGCTTTACCACATGGGAAAGTCAACCACTTACGAGATCATTACATTCTATATAGGCATTGCATTAGAGAAGGCAATAGATTCCACAAAAACACACTTATAAATTTCCATAAGATTTAGAGAATCCCACAAGACTAGCTAGGAAAGAGCTTTGGCCTAGGATTCAATACAAAGATTTGTAACATAATAATAGCACTGAAAGGAGGATACTAACTGCAATAATCTTGGACGAATGGTGAAGCATTAATTCAATCCTAAGAGATAAACTCAAGCCAAAGGAAAATTCAAGCTTCGGGTTGAAAGAAAACATTGTTGCAAAAAAGTGTCGTCTTTCATTTTGTTGGCAATTGTATTGTAATAGGGGAATTTTATTACTTGTAAAATATCACCGCCAATTAATATGAATTTCCAAAGATTTGTAACATAATAATAATAGACCTGAAAGGAGGATACTAACCTGTAATAATCTTAGACGAATGGTGAAGCATTAATTCAATCCTAAGAGGTAAACTCAAGCCAAAGGAAAATTCAAGCCTCGGGTTGAAAAGAAAACATTGTTGCAAACAGTGTCGTCTTTCATTTTGTTGGCAATTATATTGTAATATGGGAAATTTTAGCACTTGTAAAATATCACTACCAATTAATATGAATTTACTCGCCAAAACTCGGCGAGTCCTTTTTGAAGAGTTTTTTCAGCGATTATTCGTTTGTAGTTTTCTTTGGCGAGTACTTGTTGAGTCTTTTAACTATGGTCCCCGCAACCTTCCCCACCTCCGTATCAACACCCGCATCTGCGGACCCTTCAGACCCCAACACCATTCAAGGTACAAGTAAATTTTGACATTCCGCAGTTTGAAGGAAAACTGATGCTGATGAATTGGATAAATGGCTCAATCAACTAGAATTATATTTCTCTATCAATAATTTTTTTATGTTGAAAAGATAATGTTTGCACTTTTGAAAGCATCTCATGTCAAAATGGTGGGAATCATACTCCTTACAAGAGGATGATAATGATTATGTAACGGTCGATACGAAACCTCCTAGAAACATGGGGCAGTTTTGTAGAGGCCATCAGAGAAGAATATTATCTAGTGAAGACCTATAAGGACTAGTTCAAGAAACTGCACTAGTTGCGTCAAGGTCGTGATTAGACAATGCAAGACTACACCAATGAGTTTCATACCCTATCAAGCAAAAGTGGGTGCCGAGGACACCAAGAAGCAAAGTGGATTTTCAAACATGCGCAAAGCAAGTTGTGATATTACATCCAAGAAGAGATGGAGTTTGCAGACATCAATACTCTTGGGGAAGCCTACCGATATGCAATCAAGATTGAAGAAAGGTCCATACGTAGGGGAAATAAAAATACTTCATATTTCAAAAAGGAAAGCTAACACCAAGTAGCAAGGGATACACCACCACAAAAACAAGACAAGAAGCAGGAATGGAAAGAAACGCTACGAATAATAGGGATGTAGTGTGAAAAACACAAGAGCAGGTACCATGACATAAAGGATTGTCAAGCTATCAAAACAACTCTACTAAGAGAGTCGTGTGGGAGCTAGATGCGTGCAAAGCCTCAGTAGATAACCAAGGTACACATGAAGAAGAGGAGCTGATTGTGGATGCAGATCCATATGCCACGGTTGTCACCGCACAAATAGTATCCCCACCAAAAGAGGATACAAAATGTTTATTCCACTCGCAGATGTGGGTAAATGGTATGACTCTTCACTTTATTCTAGATAGTGGTAGTCAAAATAATTTGATATCTCGCATAAACGATAAAGATATCATACTCCTCACCCGCAATCATACTCTTACATCCATGATGTCACACCACTAGATGTATGTGATGTACTTCTTCGATAGCCATACATGTGGGATCGCCATGGTGTCTACAAGGCAAGGCCTAGGAGTGTTGTCATTACTCTAGGTCGTAAGCGCTACCGCATCCTAGAGGTAGCCCTTGCTAAATATATGGCCTTGATCAGTGCAAACCAGTGTCGGAAATTGATTGCTCAAACTAGGACCTTTGTCCTACTCATGATCCGGCCCGAGGAGAAGCAAAAGGTTGTTGTGACCACAAAAGCAGTCCTACCAGACCAAACTGTGCAATAAAACCAGATGGATCAAATGATATCTGAATACACAGATGTATTCATACCACCGACAAGTGTGCCTTTGCATTGTCAGTGAAGCATACAATTGAATTAATCACGGAACACCACTCTTGAATGGGCCCCTGTGATAAAGGCGCAAAGACATGTGAGAAGAATGAAGAGATCAAGCATCAGATTTAGGAGCTGATTTAGAGGGGCACATTCGACCAAGTGCATCACCTTGTGGAAGCCCAATTGTTCTTGCCCGAAAGAAAGATGGGACGTGGCAGCTTTGCATTGACTATCGAGCCTTGAACAAAATCACAGTGAAGAACCGATACCCGCTTCCATGAATTGATGACCTCCTGGACCAACTCAGGGGAGCTAAGTTCTTCACAAAGATCGATCTCAAGTCAGGGTACCACCAAGTTTCCATCGATCATCCGCAGATGTTTGGAAAACTGCTTTCAAATCTAAGAAGGGCTTGTTCAAATGGTTGGTCATGCGTTTTGGGCTCACAAATGCACCTGCAACATTCATGAGGATGATGAACAATATCTTGTGACCATTCATTGATTCATTTGTGGTCGTGTACCTAGATGACATTCTTGTCTTTAGTAAGACATGGGAGGAGCATGTTCAACATGTCCAACAAGTTCTTCAGACCTTGTGTTAGCACAAGCTCTATGCCAACATAGAGAAGTGTTCCTTTGACATGGAGAGTATCTAGTACTTGGGATACATCATCAACAAGGACGGTATACATGTAGACCCAAAAAAGATCTAGGTCATCCGAGACTGGTCGGCACCAAAGACCGTCATGGAACTTCAAGTTTCTTAGGACTAGCCAACTTCTATCACAAGTTTGTACTTGGTTTTCTCACATTGCATGGCCTTTGAATCAGGTGACACACGGAGGAGCAAAATCAAAGTTTGTATGTATAAAGACACATTAGAAGGCATTTGCACGAATGAAGGGGAGACTCTGCTCAACACCAATTTTGGTATTGCTAGATCTACAACAATCATTTGAGATAAAAACAAATGCTTCAAAATACGCACTTGGCGCAGTCCTCGCCCAACATGGGCATTCGGTGGCATACCACAATGAGACCTTCTCTAACACAGTGCATAGGTACTCAACATATGACAAGAGTCGCACGCCATTATGCAAGCCTACAAACAGGGGAAACACTACATTTTGGGAAAAGAAACTATCATGCACGCAAATCATAAGCCTTTGCAGTTCATGCAGACCCAAGGCAAGTTGTAGAATGATCTTTATAAAAGGTGGTCCACCTATATGCAATGATTCCATCTCAACATCCTACACAAAACAAGGAGTGCCAACCGAGTTGCTGATTGTTTGAGTCAGCCCCGATTACTTCTCTAACAACAATCCTTGACTCATGTGGGCATGAGACATCAAAGTGGCCTCAATTGTATGAACACGACCTTGAATTTTTTTGACATCTATCAAAGGCTAAGGGATGGAAAAAATGTTCCAAACTATCATTTACATGAAGGAGTTTTATGCTACATGGGACACCTTCGTGTTCTTGCGCAGAGGAGCGTGGCAAAGTAATTTGGGAGGCTCACTACAATTGGTTGCAGGTCATTTTGGAGTAGAGAAAACAATGGCAGTCTTGTAGAAGTATTTCTATTGGATAAAGCGCCGTCATGATGTTACCAAATACATCATGTCCTACACAGCCAATGCAATAACTTCACACTGTATCAACTCAATCAATTTAACAAGCCATTATATACATTACTTAGTAAAACTCATCAAACACCGTGGATTAGGACCTTATCAAGATACCTTGAACTTGCTTGGAACCACTAATATGCATCCACAAATGTTTTATAGGCTGCAAATGCTTTGAACATGCTTAAATTCACCTAATGAACATGATCCAACCCTTACCAAAACTCCACACCATCAATTTCACTCTATCTTTCTTTAGACCTCGAATATGGCTACTAGCCCTGCAAACAGACAAAATCTGATGAAAATCACACATTCCAAGGAGTTAGCTCTTACTGGTAAGATATTTGAAGACCCATTAGGCCCATTCAAGTGTCTACAAAGTTTCAAAACATATCTCTTTTCCCATAAAAAGTTATTCTAATTTTAGTTTTGTTTGCCTAGGTCTCTCAACTAGCCCTAGTTCAACACAAGTCTTTGTGTTCTGAACAAACTACAAACTTCCCTGCAAATGTAAAAAATGTTTTAGATACCCATTTTGGCATTCTTGCTTTCAGGTGAGTTTCATGAACTAGCTTCAACCACAACCTCCCCAGATCCACTTGTTCTCTTTTAGGCCTTGTTCAATTAGGTCTGCTAGGGTTTAAGGGCTTAGTTAGGGTTTTAACACTTTACAATCAACTTCAAATGTTAGACCACCATTTTCCACCTATTTACCACTTGTTCACATTATTGGCAATGTCCATACAACCCCTTGGTGTTATCTTGTTATGTTTTCCAATATTTTAGCTTCTCAAGTTCTTACTCTCCTTAACATGCTTTACAACTTTCTCTAAAGCTCTGTTTTCTCTTGTTTACTCTAATTCCTTAAAACTTCCCTCACTTCCACTTGTTCTTGTATCTTGACACCTCCTTCCAATCACTCATTCATCTATTCCAACTCAAATTACCTTTTCTACCAACTCTTGTGTCTTTTAAAGTTCTTACAAACCCTTGACTATCGTAGAATAGGTCATTATGCTTTTCCATGGCTTTGAAGGTCCTAGTGACTCTTTCTTCTTTTTACAACATGTCTCCACTTCTTGACTACACCTCTTCATCTCTTTGCGAACAAACTCTTCAGGTTTACCTTCACCCTTTACTGTCTTTTATCCTTATGACTGTCACAGTCACAAAGTCTAAGTCTGTGAATACGCTTTTCTTGAAGTTGATCACTTCGTTGATATTCTCAACATGTCTTAGAAAACCAAGTAACATTTTTCAACCTCACTACCATTATCATATTTAGCCTCATCGACAACTGGTTATCCATCATTCTTTAAGGATTGTCTCGGTCTTTCACGTGTAGGAACTGTGCATATAATTTTCTTGTCTTTCCTCCACTTAACCCTAGGATTCTGAGTTTCTATCAAGGCTCTCTGTCTTCATTCCTCCAATCTTAACTCCCTAAGATTGTTAGCACTTAAAGGCCAACTCAAGATGATTTACTAGCTTATCTTCAACTAAGTCTTCAAGTCTGAGTTTGAACTCAGAGCAAGGCTAGATCCACTGTTTGAATGAGAATTCTGCCTCCTTTTAGTCTCAGTGTCTCCCCTTCACCTTTCAACAACAAATACCATCTACTAAGGTTTTAGACTCAATACTTAAGATGTATTTTGGATCCTTATACTAATTCCTCTAGTCTTTAGTTCCTCTAGTCTTTAGCTCCTAGAACAGGGTATACACTGTAGATAACTGTCTTTTGTTCTTTTTAACACTTTGAAACTCCCTCACTCACCTTGAACTTTCTTCGGCATCTCTGCCCCATGCATAGGCTTCTTTCCCCAGAGTTTGAACCTTTTTGATGGTTCATAACCAAGTTTTGCTAGTTTTCCTTTTGTTACAAACCCTAAGAAGGGTATAATCCACAAGCAAGATTAATTGGTTTTGAGCACTTGTTTGAACTGTGCAGACTAATCCAATGATGTGGTTACACCTACAGGCCTTCACTCCACGTTATTAACCCTTTCACTTATGACAAGTTACCTATTATTGCTTGAGACTTCAAGAAATTAGCTTTTATCAGTCTGTACTAGACTGTACAGTAGCATTTTCCAGTCTTCATAACCCTCAACACACTATCACCCTTCCTCAATGCATGCATGTCCTTCATTTAGTTGTATCCATCACACAAGTGGCATTCCATTCAACATTTAGGCTAACTTACTTCATCAAGAAACTTCTTTTCAATTGCAAAAACAGAGTTATGTTTTTACCTTCTTCCATAAGTCAATGGTCCTTGCTTTTAGGTTATCTTCATCATCGCATTACCTTTTCTCAATGTTTCACTGTCTTTCTAAACCTGCAAAGCTTTTGTAATTATAAACTCTTTATTCACAAATAAGAACCAGTCATAAACATTTAGATATTCATCCTTGATGACATTTAAAACCAAAGAATACACAAGATAAAATGGAAATCTGTATTGTTATTATGTTCTTCATACAATGCACAGACTTCCTGAGCCTCTTGTATCCTTCTCCAACATACTCTCCCTTCCAAAGCTTCCTTTCCTACCTCCAACTAACTCCCTCTTCAAATACATCTCTTTCTTACTTATGAAAATGTGAGGAATAACTAACTTTCAACCCTGACTAAGGGTGATAACCAACAATACATGATTAAACTTTAACAAGAGGTGATGTCACTATCCTAAGGTCTACTTTTGACCCCATACATTATTACATGACCTTATTTTGCTTCATTATACCTTCCATACATAGTTTTACCTTTCAAATATTCAAATTCTCCATTTTTGGAGGGAAAAGCTCTTGATTTCACCTTTACATAGCCAAGAAGGTCTACATGGATTCAAAACATTCTATGACACCTAAAAGACTCCCTAACACCTATAGAAACCCAAAACCATGCTTTATTCAATTGTGCAATTGATGCTCCCGCATCAATTTGAGCCATTGGCTCCTATTGATGTAGCATTTCCTTCATGTTGGAAGAAGAATTTGCCCATATGCAAAAAGAAGTGGATAAGGCAACCAAATTTGTAGAACGAATTCGACACATTCAACAAGTTCATGAGATCATGGAACAAACCAGCCAAAAGTACAAGCAGCATCATGATGCCCATCGGGTTCCTCATCAATTCCAAGTGGGGGATACGGTCTGACTACATCTCCAGAAAGATCGACTCCGTGTTCCATAGGAAACTCGACGTCTACGATATGGGCCATGCACAATAACCAAAAAAATTGTAAGAATGCATTTGAGCTCAAGCTTCCACCCTTCCTCAAGTTGCATCTAGTTTTCAATGTTGAGTTACTCCGCCCATACTTTCCTCCACTCTTCGATTTATCAAACATTGGAACAACAGTTGAGAGTACATAATCGAACCCAAATTCTGCACACCAGTGAACTCGATCAAATCATTGATAGTTTTATTAGGAACATGAAGCATCAATAAATCACACTCTACTACATAGTGAAGATATCACACCAAGGGAAATGGTTCAACCAAAGTCAGATTGAGAAAGCATTCCCACAACTGGTCAAAAATATGGGAGTAATGGGGCCCATTACTTTTATTATTTTGCATTTTTGGGGATTTTTTGAGCATTTATGGGTTTAGTAATGTGCAACGATAGCCAAAGTTCTATCATCATAGTGATGTTTTTCAAGTTTGTTCCATCATCTTTACAACGGATACTGCGGTTCGCAAAACGGGTCAACGAGCTAGGAGATATGACCCCAACTAGTAGCACTAAATAAAATAATAATAATAATAGGATAGATTTGAGATTTTTCAACTCTCGTATTTTCGAATCCATCCCTAAGATAGATACGAATAGACTCTGTGTAGGATGACCCTTTGGTTCCTCTCCAAAACCCTTCATATTCTATTTTTAGCAGTTTTTCATATTCTCCATTGTATAGCTATAAAACAACTTATTTTGAATAAAGAGATAGATCTTCAGCATACATCTCTCTTATGGAGTTTGCCAATTTGTATACATTTGGAATTGCAATAAAATTTGTTTGTGTTTACAACTATTTCATTGTGAATTGATTGTTATAACACATTAAACACCATTGTTAGTGTGTTGTCCACCGGGTTGCACCTTGGTCTAGATCATCATAATTATAATGTTTGGAGTCAAGAAAATTTGACAATTACAAAGCACAAGGATTGCAATAAAATCATTCTCAAAGTCTTTGAGGAAGGCCTATTGCAAATTTTGTAGAATCTTTGCTATTGTTGAAGTTGTGATTGTCAAATGACTTGATACCTAAGGCTCAAAGTGCCACTGAGACAAGTGTGATTTGGACTAATTTGAAGAACAAGTATCAAACTTTGGATAAAAGTTCGAGTTTTTTACCTAAATAATTCTTTGTTTACGTAAAAGGTGCATGAGGACTGGTCCTTGTTAGAAAACCTTCTTCGATTAAAGATCTCTAAAACTGCTCGGTGCCATCAACAAAAAGGTGGATGATGATGATTTCGTTGTGCTTGTTTTGAATAGTTTTCCTCTCATATGAAACATTTGTGAAGGTCCTACATTTGATGGTGGAAACTCCTACATTTATGAAGCTCCTACATTGAACAATAGCAAAATGTTAGAGGGTTGTCAATTTGAGGTTCATATCTTTGGAGTAGTCTCCAGATTTGATGACTAAATTTCTTGATTGTATTGTATTTTTAAAATTTTGTAACAAAATTCTTGTCTTTTTTTTTAAACCTAACAACAATAAAATTTGTTTGTGTTTACAACTATTTCATTGTGAATTGATTGTTATAACACATTAAACACCATTGTTAGTGTGTTGTCCACCGGGTTGCACCTTGGTCTAGATCATCATAATTATAATGTTTGGAGTCAAGAAAATTTGACAATTACAAAGCACAAGGATTGCAAAAAAATCATTCTCAGTGCTGAGGGAAGGCCTATTGCAAATTTTGTGGAATCTTTGCTATTGTTGAAGTTGTGATTGTCAAATGACTTGATACCTAAGGCTCAAAGTGCCACCGAGACAAGTGTGATTTGGACTAATTTGAAGAACAAGTATCAAACTTTGGATAAAAGTTCGAGTTTTTACCTAAATAATTCTTTGTTTACGTAAAAGGTGCATGAGGACTGGTCTTGTTAGAAAACCTTCTTCAGATTATAGATCTCTCGAAATCGCTCAAAGTGCCATCAACAAAAAGGTGGATGATGATGATTTCGTTGTGCTTGTTTTGAATAGTTTTCCTCTCATATGAAACATTTGTGAAGGTCCTACATTTGATGGTGGAAACTCCTACATTTATGAAACTCCTACATTGAACAATAACAAAATATTAGAGGGTTGTCGATTTGAGGTTCATATCTTTGGAGTAGTCTCCAGATTTGATGACTAAATTTCTTGATTGTATTGTATTTTTAAAATTTTGTAACCTAACAACAAAACTTTATATTATGTAAAACTCAAAATTACATATTCGGTTGTGCCAAGCCTGAAAGCTATTGGTCCAAGCTTGAGCATTATACAACAAAAAAGCAAAAGAAATAATCATGACAGAGAATCAAGATTAAGAATATATTTGATATCCTCCTGAAGCTTGTTGGACCACCATGGAGGGGGCATGCCATAGCAAAACAGGTCCTTGTTGTCCAAAGCCCAGTTAGCCAGTCCATCAGCAACTTTGTTCCTTTCACGAGGAATGTGATTGAATTGGACCTCTTGAAATTTTCCCCTTAGTTGTTTTATCTTCCACACCTCTTTGGCAATACGCCAATTGGGAGGGGAGTCCAATCTATTATCAAAAAGCAGGTGGATAATGATTTGGGAATCCGACTCAACTTGGATCTTATGCCATCCAATTTTCAAGGCCTCTTGCATGCCTTTGTAGATAGCTTTCACCTCAGCAAGATTGTTGTCTTTGATTTAGTCATTAACGAGGTTGTTAAATATATTAATATCTATTTTTTTACATTAATTACTCATTAACTAACTTTCAATTATAAACTGCCCCAACCAAATTGTAACTACTTTCAGCAGAATAAAATGACAGACAAACATATCTCTATGTGCCTCCTAGTTTCTCTTTGTTCTCTCTCTCATATCTTCTAACAATGTCTGATGCGTAGCTTGTTGTCAATGGTCACTTGTTAGTTTTGATACCCTTTAAGTTCTAAACATGTTACATGGTAACGTGGATTTTCATGATTTTATACTTGTAAACAGAATTTCCATTGTAATATCCACCATGTTATCTAACGCTCACCATCCTCGTGGACTTTTCAAGCTTCGGGTACGTACAAAAAGTCAAGCCTCCTTAATGAATCAAAGTATTACAGGGTACAATCACCATGAGGAAAAAGTGAGCAATAGCAAAAGGAAAAGAAACATTTTGCATTTTTCAATGTTAACATTAATCCCTGTATATCAATATAGCTTGAACCTCCCTTGTTTTGTTGACCTACAAAACAGAACCGCCATGAAGTGCCAACAAATGTTTTTAGTGATTTTGTCACATATTGTTTGTGGTTTTCAAGGTATGTAACCGAACTAGCTTTTACATGCTCGATGTTGGAGTGAAGAGGAAGGCATAGGTATTTAAACATTTTCCCTGCAAATTCCCATCTTGAAATCAAAATTTGTTGTGAACCATTTATGATCTTTGTGCTATATTTTGATGTAAGTACTTCTGATATGTTGCTAACGATGGAATGTTATCAGAGATGATGTGTTGTTAGTTATTGAAAACAATGGAACACAAATCATTGGTGTGTGTCTTTGTGAACGTAAGTCATTGGAATTTGGTGTATTTCCGCAAAAACAATGGAAAATAGAACATGTGAAAACCAAATAATTATTGAAAACAACTTTAGGTTAGGATAAACAAAGCATATAAGGAGCCAAATTTATAAATTTATGGTTTTTTAAATAAATATAGAGCAACAAAATCCCTATTTGGCCATCAAACTGAAATTTTATTTTGCTGAGAAAACAGAATGAAATTAAGTGAACAATCAACATTTTCCATTTCATTCATGCATTTAATTATCCAACATTGAAGTTTTTGTTTTATGATAATTCTATTCTATTCTATTAGCAACGAAGCCTCCGAGGTTGTAAGTTATGATGTTTGGCCAATTCAAGCATTTGGACCTTCATATGATAAACCTTTCACTGAATGACCCCAAATTAAATGAACATTTAAAAATATATAAGTAAATTAGAAAATCAAAATAAAATGTCTTAAATCGTTTAAATGTTGATTATGGAAAGATGGAAACCGATAATGGAAAATGTTGATTATGTTGTGAAGTAAATAAGTAAATGTTGACACTTATAAGCCATTTAAATGATTTATGACATTTTGTATTCATTTGTTGATTAAGTGCATGTTTATAACTAAACATTTAATAACATATACAAACCAAACTAAGTGAACATTTAAATGATTTAGGTATTTGCTAATCATTTTATAATTTGCTGTATGCACTATTTCTTACTTTGGATTTACCTTCTTTAGATTGGCACAATATGTATTTGTGGCCAAAGAAAAACAACTGCCCGTCTAAGATGTCAAAATAAAGAAGATATTTTCACGAGGCAATATCAAATGGATGGAGAAAATTTCAACTACCCATGTAAGATGTCAAAACAAAGAAGATATTTTCACGAGCAATATCAAATGGATGGAGATAGAATTAGGAAATGGCAAATCTGATCAAGTAGCTGCCATACCATATGTACGGTTAGAGGAATTTAAAAGAGGTGAGAAAACAATCCGAGCAACAATAACACATTTATGAGAAAGAAGAATATTATCAAGTTCACACAAAGCAGAGAGTTCACTACAAAATCATATGAAGTGCGAGTATCATTACATTTACAATATGAAGTTAATCTTCATTGTTCAATTAATGCCATATGTGAAGCTGGAAACCTAATGTTTAGGCTAATCTTGATTGTTCAATTGACATTTTGATATTCGTATTTTTGACTTATGTCAATTAATTTCTAATGTTCTTGTGGGCCCAAGGATAGGCAAAAAGCACCTTCCACCGAAAAGAGGGGAAAAATACAAGTAAAAGAGGGGTCGCCTAATGAAGTTTCTCGCAAAAGAGTATTTTGAGATGGCTAGTGTGGCATATATTACATACAACAATTGGTTCCATGAAGACAATTAAGGAGTACACCGCCATGGGAATGAAGGATCGCAGATAATAAGAGGGCAATGTTTGCCCCACACCTATCGAAAGAATTGACCAGGATGTAATCCATCTTGTTCAATTGGATGTTCCAATTGATAGTATATGTGAATCTTACCATAAACATCATGATTCCACACCAAGAGATGCCCACTCTATGAGACAATATGTGTGAAATATTGGGTCAAACATAGATCAAAGATGTGGCAATTCAATGCAGCAACTTAATGAGTTGGAATGCATGGCTTGTCAGGCAACATATGGAGTCCTTTTTGTGCTTGAACAATTTGATGTTGTGCAGAAAAAACCATTCATAATGTGTATCTAGACACAATGGATGCACTATATGATGGTTAAGCATTCACACAAATCCATCTTAGCCAAGGATGTGACATTCTCAACAAACAAATATGGGGTATGTAGTTGGTGTAAATTATTGTTAACTTTTTCTACCTTTTTTTTGTTGAATAAGTCTAGTATATGCCTTGTTTTACAATCCAACCGTACATGTTGCTCACATTTAATCACCAACAAGGTGGGGAACTTGTTCATGGGTGATTTAGTGGCACAACACCATTGAGGACATTGAGATTTGGTTGAGGCATGTTTTAGATGATGGGTATGCCCATTGTTCAAATTGGAAATTCATTGCTTTCAAAAAGGATGATGATGCTATGGAGAATAGATTTATAAGTTATACTATCTATCTACATTTTTAGTGGCTCAAAAAGGCCAAAGCACAATTTTTTTAGACATTGTATTGAGTTCACGTTTTGATTTGTATAGGTGGTGTTCCAATGCCATTTGATAATTTGTAAGTTGCATGTATGTAGGACATGGTTCAAACATGTCCTTAGAGACATGTGTGATAAGGGTAATGGTAAAGAAATGTTCGAGATGTTGGGATATATGATGTGTAGGAAAGGATATTCTAGCAATATTGAATTGCATAACATCTTTTACTAGATCTATGGGCCACAAGAGGTAGAATTTTTGCTTACTTCAAAAAGAATTATGTTGATGGTAAGGGATGAATTGGTAAGCAACGACCTAATCCTTGTCATCCCATCTTGTAAATGTTTATGTTTATGGTCAGACCATGCTCACATCCTCTCGTATGCAGTTCCATATATAGAAATATCAGCATACACATTTATGGACTTTCCCCATGTCAACCAATTTTGTTTTTGCTTTTGAGTCATACCATCATTTGATTAAAAGCAAATTCTTTATTGACTGTCAAACAAGTGTGGTTGCATATTAGATTGGGTAAACCACTCCCTTTTGAGTGAATCAAGCGATATTTCAAAAATAGAGATAAGTTGGAGGAAAATGGTTTATGAGTAAACTGCAATCTGGAAAGGAAGCTTGACACTATATTTGAAAGGGAAAAATAAATTCCCAATGGTTGTACTTTTGATGGCATAATACCCTCAATATATTGCATTAGAAGTTAAACAAATAGGACAATGTCACTAAGTTTGATCACGGTATTAACTTACCTTCGTTTTTCTCAAAACATTTATATTTATAATTGTATACTTGTATAATTTGGCAACCATTCACTTTTGTTGTTCATCTTTTGGTTTGAAAAATCTTCCAAGGTTCTTTTCTTGTGAGTATAGGGGGTGTTGATGGGAAATGAGTGCTGATGTATTATTAAAGTTAAAACAACGTTTCTTACCCCAAAACTAGGGATTGATAATGATCATCATGGTAATGATAATTTTGAACTCAATGAGGAGTTGGCAATAAGTGTCAAAGAGGTGGCAAATGAGATCCACATTTGGATATAGATGAGGGTAAACACAATTTAATTTCATTTGGATCTCAAGGACATTAACCAAAAGAGATTCAATTTGAGGATATTATAGTAAGTGTTATACTCTATGTAAATGTTGTGACAATTATGTTCATGTTTGTCTTGTTGTAGGTAACTATGAAGGAAGATACAACTCAATGGATAAAGAAGAATCTTACTCTTATGACATCAAGTAAGCACAAATTTTTCCTTTTGCGGCCCATGGGTTTGGTAAAACATTTTATGAAATTCAATACTATTAGACTATCCTTCACCTCATGCATCATGTATCTAAGTACCTCAAACATTTCTTTACATTTTACCTTATTGCACATGTCACTAAGGACATGTTTGAACCATGCCCCGTGTATGTGCCATTTACAAAGGATCACACGGCAATAAACACCGCATTATGTGAATTGGTACTTGAAATCAATACAATGTCTAAGAAAAATTATATTGGCCATTTTTTGAGCTACTAAACATGTAGATATATAATATACTTTATAGAAGCAATCTTCATAAAGATCATTGTCCATCATGAAATCATTGACTTTCCAATCTGATGACGGGCATACCCATCATCTAAACCATGCCTCAACCAAACCTGAATGTCCTCCATGGTTTTGCGCATGTGGATCATCCATCCAACAAGTACCCCCACGTTGTTGGAAATCAAATACATGTAATGTATACAATTGGATATATTAAAAAGACATATTTGACTTCTTCAACAAAAATAGGTGGAAAAAATAAACCATAATTTGCACAACCTAAATACCCATATATTTGTTTGTCAAGAATGTTGCATCCATGGCTAAGATGGAGATATGTGAAATCGCCACCATCATATTGTGCATCCAAGGTGTCTATATACACAAGGTTTCTCCCTGCAACATCAAGTTGTTCATAATACAAAAATGATAACATATGTTGCGCATGCCATGTATTCCCGATTCACAGAGTTGCTAGCATTGAATCGCCACCCATTTGATCTATGTTTGACCCATATGTTTTACATATCTCGCCTCATTAAGCGTTCTTGATGTGGAATAATGATCTTTATAGTGACTTCCCACTATTATCAATTGGAATACCTAGTTAAATATGATGGGTTATGTTGGTGCTCGGTTTTAACCTCGCCCCTTTCATGAGCTGAAAATTTTTCCGTCTGCATGGTTTGAAATAATTTGTCTTCCTGTGTGGATGCATGAAGTTTTATATTTATCAGGTTGTTGTCGTTAAACCCTTCTCTATGGGCATGAATTACGTTGAGCTCTGTGTTGGTTACAATTTCTCTTTCCATGCATGCTTGTTGATTGTTTGGTCATGGATGACGGGTTTTCCCCTTCTTTTATTTTCCATGATCATGCCTTCTTTGTTATTTTTGTCCCAACATCCGCAGACACGTGGTCATCTTTAATTGGACACGGCACAACGGGTCTATTTGGTGAACTTGTCACTTTTGTCACAATTGTAAAAAATGTCAAATTGGTCCCGTGGCCCCGATAGTTTCTAATTGGCTATTCAACAATGTGAAGCGGCAAAGCAATTTTCTTACTTTGACCCCGAAGATGTACACGTGTCATAAGTCGAGCCCATGGGAAGGCGGCCCTTTTGGAATTTTGAGGCATTATGATGAAAGGTGTAAAAGTGTAAAAGGAATGCCTAGAGCCCGTAAATGGACACATGGCCATTTTTAAGTTAAAAGCGGGAGGCGGGTTGCGGAAGACTTTGGAACTTTTAGCCTTGTTTTGAAAAAGGGAGTAAGGTATAAAAGTGAAGTGCGACCCCACAAGTGCCCAGATAAAGCCACGTGTTGAGTTTACATCAAAGACGGGAAGGCGGGTCGCCGGAGGTATTCTGGAATTTTCGGCTTTGTTTTGAAAAGGTAAAAAGGTGTAAAAATAAGCCGCGACTCCGCCAAAAAGTGCCCTAGGAAAGCCACGTGTTAAACCTATATTGAAAGCGGGTGGGCGGGCCAGAATGTTTAAAAGCACACAATTCTTCTGAGTGGCATAAAATGCAAAAGGCCCCCCAAGGCCCGCCTCAACTAAGATCTTTTCCATGTGGAGGGCCCGCACTGTTTGGGGACCTACCCCTGAATTTTACTTTTGAAAGAGCAGAAGAGACACGTGGAGGTTTCCATTGGATCTTCCATAGATTTTTCAAGCGTCCGATGCAACTTTCTCAGACCCTAGGCCCATGGCACCTTCCGCTGGTTCTTAAACTTTTTCAACTGGCAATCGGTGCCTTTGTTAGACCATAGACACATGGAGAGTCTGCGCTCGTTTGAGGTTCCGCCTCTGGGTCTTACCTTTGGAGTTGCGCCAAGGAGACACATGGAGGCTTCCGTTGGCTCCTCTTTATACTAAGACTTCTCAACGGCCGAGGCAACTTTCTTAGGCCCGGGACACGTGGAGGGCCCGCGCTTGTTGGGGACCTGCCCGAATTTTACTTTTGAAAGAGCACCGAAGAGACACGTGGAGGTTTCCGCTAGATCTTCCCATACTTAGACTTTTCAAGCATCCGATGCAACTTTCTCGGACCCTAGGCACGTGGCACCTTCCACTGGTTCTTAAACTTTTCAATGGCCGATACAACTTTTTCGGGCCTAAGACACGTGGAGAGCCCGCGCTTGTTTGGGGTCTCCGCTTTGGGCACCATATCAAAAGTGCATCAAGAGACACGTGGAGGCTTCCACTAGCTCCTCTTTATACTGAGACTTTTCAATGGCCAAGGCAACTTTCTTGGGCCTAGGGCACGTGGAGAGCCTGCGCTTGTTTGAGGTCCCACCTCTAGACTTCATCTTTGAAGTTGCGCCAAACAGACACGTGGAAGCTTCCACTGGACCTTCCCATGCTCGGACTTTTCAAAGAACCGATGCAACTCTCTCGAGTTTTGAACACGTGGAGGGCCCACGCTCATTTAGGAACCTGCCTCTAGAACTTCACCTTTGCAGTTGCACCAAGGAGACACATGGAGGCTTCCGCTGGCTCCTCTTTACACTTGGCCGACTCGGACTCACAGCGCAGATATGTGGTATAATCCATGCGAGGACACTCATTTTTGAGAGGCATGAATGCAGGTATCTATTCCTCAAGGTGTATTCTCGAAGGTGAAAAGGATTGCTTGTCAGATCAAGCCATATGGAGCCACCTGAGAATTATTAAAAAGGGGATTTCTTGCACGACAAAATAAAAGAATGATTAAAGACTGTCAAAAGTTATGATATGACATCCCGGTCATAGTTGAGGAACTGAGAAACGTGATCAGTTCATGATTTATCCACCTAAACAAAAAGTAAGATATTTTCAAGGGAATAAACATGATTAAACAATATGTTGTAAAGAGGAATATTCTCTTGAAGATTTAGACTTTTGGGGGGAAAATTTGGGATGAGTGAGCGAGTGAAATTGTATAAATGCAATGAGAATACTCTTGCATAAGGGGGTTAATTTTTCTAAGAAAGTTTGAGAAAAACCATTTTCCCGAGAGACCGTCTGAGAAACTCTGTTTATTTCCTTGTGTTTGTAGATTTAGTCATGTCAAGATGGTTGCAAGTGTACAACCATTGACAAGCTCTAAGATTGTTGAAGAAACTCTCCCTTGCTAATGAATCTAGTGAACCTTGAATGAATTTGTGTTGATCATGAGCATAATTGTGTTTGCTTTTATTTTAGAATGTTTTCAAATAGTTTTTCATGTTCCTGTTGCAATCTTATGTTAAAATCCCTCTGAATCACACAAGATCTTATCCACGTGGTAGTATTGTGGCATTTGCAATTTCATTGTGAGGAGAGCTTTCATCTTGTAATGAAATAAACAATTTAAAATCACTTTACTTTCACTGTGTTGACAAAGATTGTTTGTTAGCCTATGAGTGTATCTTAGGCATGACTAATCAAGGATTTCCAACGTTTAATTGAGTCTTTAACACGAGCCTTTGTGTTGAATTCTTGAAGAGTGTATGAAATCGTGCATCTCTGGGCCTCCATTGATACACACCTTCTGGTTGAAGGAATATTTTGGCTATTTTGAAGCATTTTGTTTATGAGTGTTCCAATATTTGTAAAGGCTATCAAATATCTGGTATAATCAACTTTATCTTACTTAAACTTCCCACCAAAAACTTCTCAAATGATAAATCCTACATGAACTACCCCTGTTTGTATTGTGTATCCACAAAGATTTAACAAATTTCATTGCCAAAATATGCAAAGACAATCAGGTTTCAATTATTGTCTTTAGTAACCCGAACCTTGTCCAGGAAACATCTCCACTCTCTAGTGTGACAACTCGTGAGAGTTAGATTGTGTTTTATTGATCATATTTTCTCAAGGTTTTCATGAAAATTGTGCAAAGAAGGATCTCTTGATATCCTTCACCAACACGGGTTACAGAACGGGTCCTCTCACCCCGGTCAAGCCACAACCTAAAGTAGTGAGGGTAGATCAAACCCTTAGTAAGGTGATATCCATTTTTCCAACGACCGAGTGACAAAGAGTCGTTGAATCCCTCCCGGCCTACAAAACGACTTATGTCATGATTTGTCTGTCTCTAAGCATCCTACTAGTTTCGTGATGTTACTCGGCCCTCGTAGGAGAATCAATTTGGATACCAACAAAGTTACATACTTAATCACTTTTGGTTGCTTTCCTATAACCTATACTATATGGAGAGATATGAACGATAGACTCCCTCCGTCGACACTTAAGTGCCCATCGCCAAAATCTAGATATAGGACCATATCTCGTGAGTGAGGCTTACAGGATGAAATCTAAATATAGGAGCCAATCATCCTATCCTTCTTGCCCTTCCACCCTCCCATACTAGAGACAAGGGAGGGCACTAATTCATTATGCTCTGAGGGCAAATAGTTGGGGAAGGGCGGTGGCCCACTATCTAACTCTATCTAGGGAAGGGTTGAAATAAAGATGTCCCGTCCAAGTTAGAAATGTGATACCTTTCCCTATAGATAAATAAGGCGCCTATGGCACTCCCACTCCCCACTCTCTTTATTTGATCTTTTAAGTGCTTATCGAATATATTATACATTTCCAGTTATCGGTCTATAACCTCCCAGCATTGGACCAGATTCTAATTAGGTGGGGATTGGACTTGAAACCCCCCTCTATATAGATCCATTGGGTAGGTTCGAGTCGATACCTCTTAGGAGAGATGTGGGGCATACATTACCCTCCTATTATCACGTGATTTTCAATTCAATGGCACTGTACTTTTGATTTTCTTCATGAAACCAATTGTTGTAAGTAATATATGCCACACCGGGTATCCCAAAATACTCCTTCACAATGAACTTCGTTAGACAACCCTCGTTTGCTTGTATTTTTTTCCCTTTTTCGGTGAAAAGTGCATTTCACATATCCTCGGGTCCATAAGAACATTGAAAGCTAATCAACATAAATCAAAATATGAACACCATTCAATTGAACAATGAAGTTTAACCTAAAAATTAAGTAGTTAACTTCACATATAGCATTAATTAGACAATGAAGATTAATTTTTTATGAAATAGTAATAATACTAACACTTCATTATGATTTTGTAGTCGACTCTCTAGTTTATGTGGACTTTGATAGTATTCTTCTTTCTTATAAATGTGGTATTACTGCCAAGATTGTTTTCCTCACCTCCTTCAAATTCCTCTAACCCTACATATGGTATGGCGCTTACTTTGACCGAACCCACCATTGTCCAATTCTATCTGGTCCGTCTGATATTGTTTCATGAGAATATCTTCTTCTTCTTTATCTTGAACAAGCAATTGGAAATGTTTTGCCACCTGCAAAACACAAATAATACATGGGACACGGGAAAATCAAGGATTTTATGCAGTTTTTCTTCTTTTTAAAGCCCGGTCACTCACACATTATCATCACACAACATTTAGGCATTCTTTGAGGAAATTAGAGGGAGTTTATAGTGGATTTACAAATCATTTTAGTTCTTTTTTTCTTTCCCAGCATGTAAGTTCTTTCAAAAATGTTAATATTATGTTTCTAAACACGATTCACAAATTTTAACGCATTCCATTCGATTCCCATTTTTTTATTGGTAACATACACTAGTTTTCATAATTTACGAATAAAATTGCTAGTTATTTTCATGTACATAGGGTTTAGGAATACACTATATGGTTCATATTTTTTTAATGTTGTTTTTTTTTGTATTTGAACATGTTGCAAATTAACCATTAACATTCAATGGAAAACAACTTCGCATCGACTTAGGAAATGGAAGCCTTCGCTCTGGAGGTCATCCTTCGGGAAGTGATGAGCCCACTTAGAAGTATGTTGTATATATAATGACCACAAGGAGTGTGGTTTACACACTCTACTCGAAGAAGGTTTGAAGAGGCATCAATCTCTTTAGGTACCATATTGCATGCATCCGTCACCGTGACATGACAATGTGTCTCAATGTTATGAAAGAGGCAAAACAAGAGATACATGCAACACTAACACTATTGGATGAGAAGAAACTAGAGAGGGTAAGGGTACAAGCAACCATAGCAATGGCCGTGAACTCGGCCTCGACAACCAAACAGAGGTAGATATGGCATCCCGGATTTTGGGCTCTAGTTGTGGTCCATGCATATGAGACACATCCACCTCATTCAATTTGAAAAAATCCAATTAGGGGCTTTTTTGTACCTAAAAACATACTTGGAGCACTACCTTCGCTACATGGAAGAACAA
Source organism: Taxus wallichiana var. yunnanensis (assembly GCA_018340775.1). NCBI lineage: Eukaryota > Viridiplantae > Streptophyta > Pinopsida > Cupressales > Taxaceae > Taxus > Taxus wallichiana. The sequence goes on along the minus strand of CM031244.1, from coordinate 696,421,288 downwards.
AGGAGGTGCACCATGAAGCAGTATAAGGCATGTGCAAGTTTTGGTATAAAGATCGACCTTCCCTTAAATGTGGTGAAAAGACCGTATTAGGAGTATTTTGTGACATCATTGATGTTGCAGGAAAGAATACAAGGTTCCCTCTTAAAAAGACTTAAGTGGGAAGTTCTAAAATGTTGGTGCAAATGCAAAATTACTTTTAGAAGAGAAAAAGCAATGGCGAAATGGGTGGACGGATGGAATCGCACCTCGCCAATTTTTGGTGGTTTTAAATGGTGAGATAATATTTTTGAAGTCAATTGATACCTCTAACATAGTAAGGAATGCAAACACATTGAGCTTTATGTTGGAGGAGCTTGTCTTAGTGGTGGGCATTGAAAATGTTGTTCAAGTTTTCATTGACGATCCAACAACATTTGTGGCAGATGGGAGATTATTTTGTCGCACCCCGCTCAACGCGAGTTCTAAAACGGTAAAAAGACAACCAAACATCCCGCACAAATAAGATAATCATAACAAAGGTGGTAATATTTTTTAAAAAGTTATTTAATTACACGGCAGATATAACTACTCATTATGATAGTAACGCGACTAAGTCGCAACATACGGTGAAGTGGCACCAACCCGTAATTGTGAATGACAAGGAGAATTAAGCAAATTTCACGCCATTAATACAACATCGTATTAACGACCATTCGGGATAAAAGCTGGCTTAAATATGCTGCTCTCGCAAGTTACACGAACTACGATTATTATTATTATTATTTTTACAAGGCGCCAATGATAACTTTATCGTGACGGAGGTAAAGTGAAAGTACTTCACTAGCAATACAACTTATCGCATGGAAACAAGAATGACGGGTTTAGAATCAATTTACGAAAAGTTAATAATCGTTTGAGAGCGATCAATATACTATTATTATTACTATTTATTTATTTTAAAGGTTTGCAGGAAGCCAAAATCTAAAAAATAGTCATGGGTCCCATTTCGTCTCCGAAATGGACCCATGCCTTCAAATTTATTCCACAATTAAATAAAAGATTAAGTTAATTTATTCATCCAATAAAATGGTTACCCAAAACATAACCTAAGCCATTAACAAGGTAAACATTTAATTTAATTATTTAAAAGTGCACTCATATGACTTAAGTCATTGTGCACATCAAATCTGAGCCCTAGGATCTAAGAGATCTCCACCATTAGATCAAAAACCCTAAAATTTGATAACTTGTGAGGATGAAATATCAAACCTAAAATCTTATTATTCATTTTTATTCATCTCCTTCACCTGGATGCCCTAGTTTTCTTTTGCTTTGTATTTTCCTTTTTTTCGTGTGTAGGGAAGGAGAACTCATGGAGAGCTCAAGGAGAAGAGGTTTAGGAGGATTATCCACTCCATTAATATTTGCATATGTAGATCTGGTTTGCTCACAAGTTGTTTGGTTTACTAGGGTTTCAAATATATTGTTTTCATTCAACCTTCTGGGTCTGAACCCAAGAGATCTGCAAGTTTATTTACTTTGCATTTGTTATTGGTTTTTTTAATAAGAGCCCATATCCAAGGAGAGATTAGGAGCAATAGTGCATTGAAAATCTGTATATATTTATTCATATATATATATATGGGGAAACAAAATAATGCTAGCTGCAATATGCAAGGGTGACAACATAGTTGGAAGGCCAAATGGCCAGGTGCGTGTGGACGGCCATTGGCCATGGCAACAATGGAAGGGGGAGGGTTGTGGCAAGCGCCACAATCCTCAATGGATACCAAAAAGAGTGGGGATGGGTGGGACAGCCGTCCCACCCCCACACATTAATATATTTTTTTATTAAATAAACAAAAACCCTACTTTACAAATATGGCATTGCTAATTTCATTCCTTAAACAATTTTATTCTTTATATATATATAAGAGTCAATTTTTGATCCATTCTCGTAATACCTAGATTCAACATAAGTTTTGCTAACTTATTTAGTAAAAGGTATTTTTATAAATCATATATAATATATATATATATATATATATATTTGTTAAATAAAATCAAGGTTAACAGATAAGTAGACAAAAATCAAATAGAAGAAGATGATTTCCTTGAATTATAAATACAACAGTTCCTATAAGAGTATTTTTTTATAATTAACTAAGTGTAAAAGTTATATAAACCCAACCAGATTTCCATTTCTAAGATGAGATTAACCAGAAACTATGACTTTGCAAATAGTACAAAACCTCATGTTCTACCATTCAAAGCAATAAGATGAACTTGAAATGCAATAACTTCCATTTATAAACTTACTTTAAATACAATTGTATGAGATTCTCATCAAAAACACAACCATTTCATGATTTGTTAGAGGATTTAAACCCAATATCATATTTCTTTCACTTTTCCATAAGGTATTTCAAGAGGAAGAAACAAGGAATTTATACAATAAATTAACCTTTAAAATCAGATGAACAATTCCTTTAGAAAACATGCAATAAGTTGCAACATTTGAACAACTAATACTTCTTAAGTAAGAACTCTCATAGCAATATATTTAAGATAACAATCCATTTTATGAGAGTAATTCATCTTGTTTGACATAGATTAATAAGAAGGAAAACTATCCTAAAATGCAAGTACAAAAGCCCTCCACTTAATGTGGAAACATGCCGAATTGTCCCAAAAATTACAAATCCTTTAAAGGTAAATTTTGCAACCTGCTAATCCTATCTACGCAGCGTATCCAAGTCTCTTTCTACATTTAACCTACGATATGAACTTGAGCACCAACCAGCTCCAAACTAGAATGATCTTTCTAGAAAAATGTGAAGTAAACAAGTGTAAAACCAATCCAAATCAAAGAACGGAGAGTGGTGCGTGAGTCTAACAAAAAAATCTTGTTTTTACAGTCGGAAAAGGAAACAAAAAAATATAGTCACTAGGGCATTTGCAAATGAGAAAACACTTGATTTTAGGGATTATTCACAATCGCAAGCATTTGAAAAATGACACGAATTTGTTGAAAATCATGAGAATCAAAGCAAGCTAAAAATCATGGGTATTTACAATCGCAATTTTGGAGTAGTTGTGATTCAAAGAAACACCCTCTCGGGCCAGTCACAAAGGGAAAAAAATTCCGAGATTTGTAGACTAGGGCATGATTTCTAGGTATCAAAAATTTCAGGTAAGAAATTTGTAGTTGGAAATCATAATATAAATTGTGTATTTCTACTCTGCAATTTCAGAGTAAAAATCAAGTTACATAACTATATCAGTAGCATTTATTTTTGTGCTCAAGTGAGAAATTCAAAATATAGACTGTAACTTTCATTTTTGTTGCATTAATTTATGGATCTATAATCAAATAGTGTGTAAAATGGATGACGAAGTCACTATGTCTAGCCACATAAACAATTTGAGGTCTCTCATCAAACTAGTAGAAGTCAATGCTATGGTAGATGATGAAGATGCCAAAGCTATTTTGTTAAACAATCTGCCTTATAAATACAAGGGAAAGCTCAAAGAAAAACCAAATGGGTGAAGAATTTGTTGATGAAGAATACACATTTTAAGAAACCCACGCTTTGAAAACAAAAATCAATCTAGTGTAGATAAAGCTCAAGATTGATGGTTGTCGAGTTAATTTGAGAGATAGTGTATCTTGAGATTATACCCTTATGAGGGTCATGAGACAACTTGATGGAGCACTATGGATGTAGCTCAACATGGATGGTTGTCCAATAATATATGAGGTTCGTAGAATTAGGAGTTTGGGGAGGTGGAATTCAGGAACTCGGAAATTCGGTTGGGAGTTACAATTTACGAAGGTTACGAGGCAGCTTGATGGAGTTCTACCTAGTCAAAAAAATGTTTAAAAAGAGAGCTTCTAAATAATGCATACCTCTGTTTGGTTTTGTTGTTTTAATTTTTTGAATATGTGTTTATTTTCTGCTTTCGTATGATAAGCATTAAGAGGGGGTATAAGAATTTAAGACTTACCTTTTATTATTAAGTCACTATTATTTATGTATTAACTAATGTTCAATTGTAATCACCTCAACCATTTTGTAACTATCTCTTGCATAATAAAATGACAGACACAATCTATAATGTGTGCATTCCAATTCCTCTTTATTATTTCTCTATTCACATCTTCCAATAGAAATCACATCAAGGGGAAGAGCTTGTGCAAACGGGTGTCACAAGATTCACAACTAACTTCATTATGTCGCAAAGTATTTGTAGTTTCAAACATGGTTAGACTCAACATATGCAAAGAAAGTTGATGGAGAAAGGATTGCAAATATAGTTTTTGATGATGTCTTTGCGAAGAGAGTTGTAGCGATCATCAAAGTAACCTCAAACTTCAATTCACATTTCAAGTCGATTCCTTTAATTTCAATTTTTAAAATCAAAAGTATTGTTATTACTTTAATCGTACGTTTGTAGCTTTAATTTGTTTGTAGGTGTCAAAGCCTTTGGTGAGGGTTTTGTGCTTGGTGGATGGAAGCAAAACCCAATAGGATACATTTATGAGGCCATGGATAGAGCCAAAGAGGCTAACCAAAACTATTATAGAAGGGAGTATAAACAAATTTGGTCCCATTTGAGAATTAATTGATCAAAGGTGGAATAATCAACTCCACCAACCCATTCATGCAGCGGGGTACTACCTCAACCCCAAGTTTATCTTCTTTGATAGCTTCATCAGATGTTAATGGTAAGGTTATGGAGGGTCCCTCAACATGCATTGAGAGGATGACACCAAAGGTTGAGGTGAAGGACCTCATTATTTTAGAGTTGCAAAATTACAAGCAAGCTAGGGGAGGTTCTTTTCTTTGCCGCTAGTTATCTAATGGAGATTCACCTACACACATGATAACAAAAATTGGAGTATTTACTTATATCTTACAAGTTACAAATTTACAATAATTACTTAATTTTTTTTAATATCTTGTTTATAGATTTTTGGTGGGAAGATTGGGGTGGAAATACCTCAAATCTTCAAAAATTAGCCATCCAAATTTTATCTCAACCTTGTAGCATTTTTAGATGTGAGTGCAACTGGATTTTGTTTGAGGCCATTCACATGAAGAAGCACAATAAATGGCTCAACGACACCTTGATGACCTAGTTCTAAGCAATACAATCATTGGCTTCACATAAGAAAAGTGGAGGACACATCACAAGAGCCTGTTGATTTGGATGACATTGATCCCTATAATGATTGGACTGTACAAGAAGAAGAGATTCCCATGTTCACAGAAGACAAGATTGATGATTTCGAGAGGAAAGCTATGGAAAGTGCAGACACAACAGAAGCAAAAGAGATTGGATTGGATGGCATCATTGTAGATGATGTCAAATATGAGGCAGAAGAGTCACTACCATCTAGAACCAGGGTGGGGCCATGGTTGCAGCCTTCAGATACACAATTTATGATGATGATTTTCAATGACAGTCATCATAATTTCATAAGCATTATCAGCTGGTTGTATTCACATGATGCAATTCTGTACTCTATTTGTTTTCAAATCTAATAGAAAACACTTCCTCAACATTCTACACTCATGATATATTTTGTATAAAACTTATGTTCTTTTAAGATATTTAAGTATTTTTTAAGTTGTTGAGTATTACCGAGTCGATTATTTTTTGGTCTACGGAGTATTTGGCAAGTACGAGTTTGCAAACTATGCTTAGAAGTACAGGGTTTGTTGGCAGTAGAATAGAATAGAAGTATAACGAAACAATTTTTTTAATGTTGGATAATTAAATGGACATATGAAAGGGAAAATGTTGATTGTTCACTTAATTTCGTGTGTTTTGTGGGTGAAAAAGAGTTTCATTTTGATGGCCAGATAGGGATTTTGTTGCCCTATATATATTAAAAAATCCATAAATTTAGAAATTAAGTTCCTCACATGCTTAGTTTGTTCTAACCTAAAGTTGTTTGTAAAAGTACTTATTTTTTACTTGCTCTATTTTTTCAATAATAACACCTGATGCACCTCAGTGTGAAAAAGTTCCAGTAACTGTCAAGCCTTTTTGGTAACACTTTTTCTGGTGGTATTTTTCCAATTTTTAGCTTTTGTCAAAATCAAATTAAGTTGCAGGCCAGGGCAGGTAAGAGTAGTAGGCCGTTGGCAAGCTGAATTCACAGGAATCGACCTCTGACTGTGGGAGAGCTGAGCCATCTTGACACAGAATTTGTTGCAGCTGCAACATTCATCCACTTTGCAAGTTCCACGTACAATTAGGCAATGAATGGCAATGTAATAAAGATATTACTACTGAATGACTATACAAAGAACCAGTCTAATAATTTGTTGACCACTTGAATGATGTTTACAAAGGAGACTCGGCTTTCAATAGTTGGTGCAATTACAGGTGGTTGAAGGGAAGTTAGTCCGTGAGATTTGGTTTTTGGGTCGAAACCGGATAGGTTTCAAGTATTTACTTGCAAATTTTGTGTGATAGGCTTTGAATGTTAGAGAGATAATTATCAAATTACAGAGCAGACTTCAATTAATATATAAATTACATACATGAAAAGTAAAATTTCCTGAAAAATAATTATTTAATTGTGTTAAGTTGAAGGCTTTACGAGCAATTTAATCAAATAATTCATTGTTGTGGGATTTTACTCGTGTGTGTTTTACTCATGATCCAAATGACCGGCAGTAGTCGTACTCATTACCATAGTGATGTGAAAGGGTAGCCACTTAGCCCACTAAGCATATGGAGCGTGTAATCCCTTATAGATCACCCTTGTTTCATAATTATTACCAATGTGGGACTAACCGCTTTGTCTCACAATCATAGTTACCATGTTTGTACGAACATAGGCGAAATTTGGTTCGGACCGAATTTTCAGGGAAAACCGAACTTGTTCGCTAGGTTTGGTTGGGGACTAAATTTTTTTTTCCTTTTTTGGCAAAAAAATTGTTTTTGGATTTTTTTCACAAGGAGAGAAAAAAATTTGCCATTTTTGGAAAGGGTCCGGGAAGATGTAGCAGCAAAAACTTGCATGTGCCATAACTTTCATTCTATGGCTCAGTTTCCGGTGCCGTTTTCTCTAAAAGTGTATATTTTCTCGAGCTCTACGCATTGATGGCAATATTTTTCTTATTTTCATAAAATCCATTTTTGCACCTTTTTGGACCAAGCAACTTCTTATTATTTAGAGACATTAATAATTTAATAGCAATATGTAGAGATTAATACTTAATAATAGTAATACTTGAATTTATTACCGAATGTTTAAGTTACTTTAGTAACTAGTTACATAAATTTAATTATTTTAGGTTTAACTTTTAGTATATTATTAATAAGTATTTTAGTTTTTATAATTTTTTTGGTAATTATTCATATTTTATATTTTTTTAAATTTATAATTTTTTCGAGCCAAACCGAATCGAACCGAATTTTTACAAAATTTCGAACTTCCGAACTTTTTTCCCTATCCGAACAACCAGACTTTTCGAACATGGTAACTATGCTCACAATTATTACCTATGTGGGATTAATCAAATCGTGTACTTTATTCGTATGTTAAGTTGAAGGCTTCCACAAACAATTTAATTAGATGATTCATTTTTGTGGGATTTCACTCGTGCATATGTTTTAGTCAATATTTGAGTGACCTCCATGAGTAGTCATTACCCTAATGATATTTTTACTCATGTATTTACGGTAATAATCACAAGGCGACCCACTTAACACACAAACACCATAAGTATTTGTTAGTAGGGGAAGGAATGGTGAATATAATTGTCTCATTGTTTATTCTTTATCTTGTTCTTTATCTTTCACATTTTTAGTATAAACATTGAATCAAAAAAGGAAAATAAAAGAAGTCGTTGAAATATCCCTCGTGGGATATCAATTGAAATTCACAAAATATTTAAAAATAACAGCGAACTGAAATTCTGTTTTTTCTGATTTTTAGGACAGCAATATGCAGAAACAAAGAAATTTGTATTTTCCAAAATAATAATTTTTAACACTACCTAGAAGCATCAAATAACTTAGAAAAATATGTAGAAAAGTAAACAAGAGAGATAATTTTTATCTCTCATATATGATTTTATTTATTTATTTTTAGCTTGAAACTACCAAAAAAATCCAGAAGTTCACAAGGAGCTGAAATGATCTTTATAAATTCTGAAATTTGGACAAAAATATATTTAAATTATAACGAATCAGATCCAACTTGGAAAACTGAAAAACTTCAACCAGAAACCCTAGAAAACACTGTTGCAAAACCCTAAGTGAGTAGATCTGAAAATAAATAAAGCTCAAACTAAATGAAACTCCTAGGAATTCGCCAAGCTTGCCTCAAACGCTGGAAATAATCTGATCTATAGATGGTTGAAGTATGGACCAAATAATCTCTCCAACACTGAGCAAACCTTTGAAATTCTCTAATAACTCTGATCTAAAAATTTGATTTGAATGAAGCTCCAAATTAGCAAACTAGGGATGATTTCGCACCACCGAAGAGTGCTCTGCTAGCTAGGAGTGGATCTCTCACCACCAAAGTTAGGGTTCCTGTAGGATCTTACTCCACAAGCAAAAAAGTATACAACCAGCAATGGCTTCAATATCATAAATGAGTGAGTGCATAAATGAATGTCTTCCTCTCTCCCAAGTGCTTCCTTTTATAAATTCTCATTGCAACAAAGGCCCAAAAGAACCCTAATCTACCTCCTTGGGAAAAACCGCATAATAATAAAATAACTTAAGTTACTTTATCACCACTAAGTCAAAAGTACACTTAAGTTATCCCAACACAAAATTAGAACATAAAGTACCATAGGGAAGCATCACACAACCTTATTTCACTTAAGTCACCTCAAAGTACGTGTGGTGTCCCAGATTTCATCCTGGAATCCGAGACTACCCTATCTCGAAAAAATTTCGTACTTTTAAAATAATGGGTCGCTTTTGTTTTTATTGCCGAAAGTTCTTGTATTGTAGCAAAATATTCCCAAAGAGCCATATTAGCCATTTTCGCCAAATACCCAGATGCCCAAAATTGTTATATTCTGTCATTGTCGAGATTTGTCTCATGGGAAATTTGTATTTAATTATTTTGAGCCCCGTTTGAAACAATTTGCGCTCCGGTTTAACTCTATTGTGATTGTACATATCGTTATTCCTACATACCAGTAGGGTTTTAACCAAGAATGAGGTCTGCACTTTATTTGTGACTTTTGGCAACTTTTTGTGTTTTTGTGTTTTCCTGTTTCATTTTCTGTGAATTTCTCTGGATCAATTCCTTTGCCGGTTTGGCCTGATTCTTGGCCTAGAGTAGCTGAAGATCATATACGCACGTTATGCCAGAAGGAAGTTGCCATCGGAGGTCTAGTTCACTAGGAAAAGATGAAGTCGTGCACCAAAAAGTCTCTTCTGAGCTGGCCACATTTTTGGCAAAAGAAAAATTGAAGTGGATCATGGGAAAATTAGAAGCAAAAGCAGCGGTGGGAATTTTGTATCACGTCAGCAGGTACTTTTTTCCATTGTGGAATAAAAGAAAAATCACTTAAGTGAATCATGGGATTTTATTACCTGCCTTGCAGAGTAAATAATCCCATTATGAAAGTCAAATGACTTAAGTGAATCATGGGATTTTCAAGACTGCCTTGTAGGGTAAATAATCTCATTGTCGTGTTTCTTAAAAATAGAATTCTTTATGCCAAAAAGTGCCCCTTTGGAGAAGTAAAGGCAGCCTTTAAATTGATTAATTTAATTAATTATTCATCCAATTTTGGCGCCCAGGCTTGTGGAAAAGTCAACGGAGGAGGGTAAAGAACAAAAGGTGGTTGAAAATAGATGTTTCTAAAATTAAATAAATAGTATTTATTTAATGTAGCCCCTTTATGTCAAAAAGTGTGCCCCTTTTGGGAGAGAAATAATACTTTTTAAAGTATTAAATGATTAAATTAATTCTTATTTTCAAGGTGGCTAAGGTTAAAGCATACTGTGAGGCTTGAGTTAAGAAGAAAGTAGGTAAGTCTAAAATTAAATAAATTTAATTTATTTAACGGCAGCCATAACATGCACAAAATAGGCACCCCATTTGAAGAGTGAAGCTTATTAATTAATTAATTAATTGTCGTAATAGTAAAGACATTAATTAATTATAGAATCACAAAGATTATATAAGCAAGGGCTGCCATAAGGATGAATTAATTAATTCACAGGTAAAGAAGTGCAGCCCAAAGGAAAAGTGCGCCCCATTTGAAGAGGATTTTTGCTCAAAAGAAGGTGAAATTAATGCTAAAAGCTTCCAATTTTGGCGCACAAGTTGAAGGAAGTTGATTTGTGTCTGGATAATTGTTTGCATAAGTGATACAGGTGCTCAGGTGAAGTTGGTAAAATTCATGCTCGCTTTGCATGCAAATAAAACATCAATTTTTGGGGCAGCAGGCTTGAATTATGTAGATTTTTATGATTAAAATCCACTGTTCATGTTCTGGTTGCCATCTTTGTCTGAATTAATTGTAGGAATTCGTTACAGGTGCTTTACAAAAGAAAAGGAGCTTTAATCAATGTCCAATACATTGAATATATCCTCCGAATCTGAAGAATTATCCAGATTTGCACCAGTTTTGAAGAATTCCGGCCGAATAAGAAGAAAAAGAATTATTCAGACAAAGATAGACAAAGCCATGGCAAAGAGGGATGAAAAAGAAAGCACAACGGAGTCATGCATCACTTCCAAATTTGCAGACATAGGAGACAGATCTAGGTCCGGAACCTCTTTCCGAATTGATTGATAGATCCAGAGCAAGAAAGACTTCACTCATGCGTGTAGTTAAAAGCAGTGGAATTATTCGAGCTGCAGCCTTTCCATACACAACCCAGTTGTCAGAGTTCGTTATGGAGTGTGCTAGGTCTTACCATCCTTCATCCAGATCAGTGCGAGATGCTACAGGAAAAACAATAATTCGGTTGGACGCAGAGTCCATCAATTATTGCTTGAAGATTCTGGCTCGAAAGGTGGTGACTTCTATCAACATACAAGATGCTGGCAACAGGTGGGAAAAGCATAGAGTTGACTGCGTGGACATAATGAATAGCAGATACATGAAAAATCCCAGATCTCCTTCTAAGTTCCCAAAAAATCTTCTGCGGTCCAATCTGGTGCAGGAGGTAGATGATATTGCCAAATTGTTATGCAGGATAAATGGCGAGGCGAATGCTCACACTTTCCGTACATGGATGTGTGCTTTCATCAGGACCATTGAAGTCAACAAGGTTAATTCCATAATCAATTGGTCGGAAATCATTAGCGATAACATTGGTGAGCAACTCCGGAACGTGAAACGTACTTTCAGCTTCAAAATGACTTCTTATTTGGTATATGCAGCAGCTTCACAAGGCATCTTCTCCAAGCTGGACAGATGTGGCGTTCTTTCTAAGGACCCCATTTTCAAGTGCTACCCACAGCTTACTGTATCTACGTGTAAGAAAGATTTCAAAGTGGTCAACAATGGATTCTTCTACGAATTCAATTGCAGAAGAAGACAGGACCGAAGGCCAATAGGGTGAGCGAGGAAGCGTGGGAAGTTGTATCCAAAATTGGCAGTCTATTCATTTAGTTTATTGTGATTTCACATACCTCAGGGTTACCGGCTTTTCTGGAGAACCGGTTAAGCTGCCCAAATATCCGAATGATAGATTGATCACCATGGAGCTGAGCAGACAACTTGTGGAGATACACAACCTTCAGTCGAAACGGCACAAGTCTACGGGCTTCTTCCCGATCACTGTGGGTCATTATAGTTGCCAGAGCATTCATAGAGCTCGAGGGATGGAGGCGGAGATGTTATCCGAGTATGAGCAAGAGTTCTTCCCGCACGATTGAACTTCGATCCATTTAGAGTAGCCAGGAAGACGATCTCCCAGGAGTACGCACATGTGCCTTCATTAGAGGATTTTTGGATGAAGTGCAAAAGTGAGTACGAGGTTAGAAAAAGATTTCAGCAAGTTATCAGCACAACAAGTGTTCGACTTTGGACTAGCACGGATACCTGCGGATCTTAAAGATGATGGGAATGTGTTACTTGACGCTTACCATTAAATGGGAGGAGATAGAGCCGTACTCGAGGATAACGTAGGGGGGGCTGCCATACGATCAAGAAAGGTCCGGCGTTGTTCGTGAATACTTCAAACCGGTTCTTTGCAGCGACAAAGGATACTACCTTGATGAAGCACCGATGAATCAAATCACGGGCAACTTCGGCACAGGAGATTCCCTCAAGAGGAAGCACCGAGGAGAAAGCAGCAGAAAATCCGAGAAGATGAAAGTGCACAGTAAATCTCAATCAAAGGAGAAGATCACTTCCACCGCTCTTTATGACTTTAGTTCCAAGCTTCTCCAAAGATCCAAACTTCACCGATTGTTACACCTCGCAGGACACTTCCATGCCTCCACTAAATCCAGCGACATTCATCTTCTCTCCTCACCACTCCGTCAAAGACTTTGTTCAGTAAGAGACGTTCAAGCCAGCAGATGGCAGAGTTCGAAAGAGCTTTGTCCTTGGATGATTTAGAAGATGACAGCCATAACACTGTAGCAGTTTCTAATGGAGAGGAAACAAAGCGGGAGATAGTAGTGCACTCAACAACTTCTCATTCTCCGAGAAGTAACTTCTCAGAATGGTTGGCTTCACAGTTGGTTCCAGAAGCTAGAGTGGAAATGAACTTGGAGGAACACGACTTGCAACTACTCCGAGAGTCTAGGCGGAAAAGACAGAAGACCTAAAGTTGCTAAGGTAACTTCAAGGTTGATCATTGAGGAGTTGGGAAAAATTTTCACGAGATGTCGATTCCGGCGGAAGAAAAGAAGAAAGATGAGCTCATGGCGTAAGATGTAACAAAGAACTGCAGTACCCACTCGGTCAAGCCACCACGAATGATCAAGCAGAATACGCACATGATAGATGCTCTATTCCTTAAACTTGACAAAGAAAAGGCGGAGTGGTGTCACCCAGATTTCATCCTGAAATTTGCGACTACCCTATCCGAAAAAAATTCGTACTTTTAAAATAATGGGTCGTTTTGTGTTTTTATTGCCTGAAAGTTCTTGTATTGCGTCAAGATATTCCCAAAGAGCCATATTAGCCTTTTTCACCAAATACCCAGATGCCCAAAATTGTTATATTCTGTTGTCGGGATTTGTCTGCGGGAAATTTGTATTTAATTATTTTGAGCCCCGTTTGAGGCTATTTGCGCTCTGTTTTAACTCTGTTATGATCGAACATGTCATTATTCCTATGTACCAAAAGGGTTTTAACTTGGAATAAGTTTTGGGCTTTATTTGTGACTTTTGGCAATTTTTCGTGTTTTTGTGTTGTCCCGTTTCATTTTCTGTGAAATTTCTCTAGAACAATTCCTTTCTTAGGGTAAGTCCGATTCTTAGCCTAAAAAAGCAATTTGGAAAACATATACGCACGTTATGCCGGGAGGAAGTCGCCATCGAGGTCTAGACCCTGGTGGTGGTGTCACTCAGATTTCACCCTGAAATCTGCGACTACCCTATCCGAAAAAATTTCGTACTTTTAAAATAACGGGTCGTTTGTTGTTTTTATTGCCTGAAAGTTCTTGTATTGCGTCAAGATAATCCCAAAGAGCCATATTAGCCTTTTTCGCCAAATACCCAGATGCCCAAAATTGTTTTATTCTGTCGTCGGGATTTGTCTGCGGGAAATTTGTATTTAATTATTTTGAGCCCCGTATGAGGCTATTTGCGCTCTGTTTTAACTCTATTATGAGCGAATATGTTATTATTCCTATGTGCCAGAAGGATTTTAACTTATTTTAAGTTTTGGGCTTTATTTGTAACTTTTGGCAATTTTTCGTGTTTTTGTGGTGTCCCGTTTTGTTTTCTGTGAAATTTCTCTGGAGCAATTCCCTCGCCGGGTAAGCCCGATTTTTGGCCTGGAGCAGCTGGAAAACATACACGCACATTATGCCCGGAGGAAGTCGTCATCGGAGGTCTGGATCACTGGGAAAAAGCGAAGTCGTGCAGACGAAAAAGCCCCTGCTCGGGATGGGCGCATTTTTGGAAAACAAAGGATTTAAGCTGCGATGTGAAAATATAAAGCTGCATGAGGCATGGTGGGAATTTTATACCCCCTGGGCAGGTACTTTTCCCGTGTTATAAAAATCACTTAAGTGGATCACGGGATTTTGGTGCCTGCCTAGCAGAGTAAAGAATCCCATTATGAAAAAATTCTTAAAAATAGAATTACATGTGCAAAAAGTGCGCCCTTTGGTGAGAGATTAAAAGGATTAAATTTGATTATTTTTATTAATCTTTCTTCTCAAAAAGTGCGCCCAAGCTTCAGAGGTCAACAAGTCAAAGATGGAATAAAAGAAAGGAGTTAAATGCATTAAATTTAATTTATTTAATGGCTGCCCTCTTCCTCTCAAAAAGTGCGCCCCTATTTGGGTATTATTTAATGTTTTTAAGGCATTAAAACATTAAATTAATTTCTATTTTCGATTGTGGCTATGGTCAAAGCACACCGTGGAGCTTGAGTGAAGTCAGTGTGTGTGAAGGATTAAATTGGATTAATTTAATTTATTGGATGGCTGTCCTTAAACATGCTATTTTTAAAAGAGAAAAGCATGATTTTTAATTAATTAATTGTCTTTAATTGTTAGGGCAATTATTAATTATAGAATTGTGAAGGTTATATAAGCATGGGCAGCCATATGGGTGAATAATTTAATTTACAGTAAAGAATTGCACCCAGGAGGAAAAGTGCGGCCCCATTAGAGGAAGGATTTTGTTTAAACAAAGTGCTAACAAGGCTAAAAGCTTCAGATTTGGCGCATGCTTTGGAGGAGGTTGATCTTTGTCTGCATAGTTGTTTTCACAGGTGTTACAGGAGCTCAGGGGTTGATTGAAAAGATTCATGCTCTCTTTATGTGCAAATTAAACACCAATTTTTGGGGCAGCAGGCTTGAAAAGTGCAGATTTTTATAATTTAAATTCACTATTCATGCTCCGGTGGCCATTTTTGTCTGAATAAATTGCAGGAATTCATTAAGGTGTGCTTTACAAAAGAAAAGGAGTTTTTATCAATGTCCAATACATTGCAAATATCCTCCGAATCAAGAATTGTCCAGATCTCGCACAAAGATTGAAGAAATCCGCCAAGTTAGAAGAAAAAGAATTATTTAGACAAAGATAGATAAAGCCATGGTGAAAGGAGATGAAAAAGAGAGCACGATGGATTCATGCATTGCTTCCAAACTTTCAGACATAGGAGACACGGATCTAGGCCCAGAACCTCTTGCTGATTTGATTGATAGATCCAGAGCGGAAAGACTTCACTCATGCGTGCGGTCAAAAGTAGCGGAATTATCGAGTGCAGCTTTCCCATGTATGACCCAATTGCGAGTTCGTAATGGAGTGTGCTAGATCTTATCATCCTTCATCCAGATCAGTGCGTGATGTTGCGGGAAAGACAATAATTCGTTTGGATGCGGAATTCATCAATTATTGTTTGAAGATTCCAGTGCAAAAGGTGATGACTTCTATTAGCATTCAGGATGCTGACAGTAGATGGGAGAAACATAAAGCTGATTGCGTGAGCATAATGAACAGCCGGTTCATGAAGAAGCCTAGATCCCCTTCAAAGTTCCCGAGAACTCTTCCACGGTCCAATTTGGTGCAGGAGGCAGATGATGTCGTCAAATTGCTATGCAGGTTGAATGGCGAAGCGTTTAATGCCTACACTTTTCGTACATGGATGTATGCTTTCATCAGGACCATTGAAATCAACAAGGTTGATTCTATAATCAATTAGTCGGAAATTATTAGCGGCGAACATCGGTGAGCAACTTCGGGCGTGAAGCGTACTTTCGGCCTTCAAGATGACTTCGTACTTGATGTATGTTGCAGCTTCACAGGTGTCTTTTCCAATTTGGATAGATGTGGTGTTCCTTCCAAGGACCCCATTTTCGAGTGTTACCCATGACACTGTGCACTACTGCGTGCGAAGGACTTCAAAGTGATCAACGATGACTTCTTCTACGATTTCATCTGCAGGCTAGACAAAGACTTGAAGACTCACAGGGTAAGCAAGGAAGCGTGGGAAGCAGTGTCCAAGATTGGCAGTTTATTCATCCAGTTTGCAGATTTCACATACCTCAGGGTTACGGGCTTTTCTGGAGAACCTATAAAGATGCCCAGGTATCCAAGTGATAGATTGATCGCCATGGAGCTGAGCAGGCAACTCGTAGAGTTACACGACCTTCAGTTGAAACGGCACAAGTCTACGGGCTTCTTCCCAATCACTGTGGGATATTACAGTTGCATCAGCATTCACAGAGCTCGAGGGATGGAAGCGCAAATGTTATCCGAGTATGAGCAAGAGTTCTTCCCTGCACGGCTTAACTTCGATCCATTTGGAGTAGCCAGGAAGACAATCTCCCAGGAGTACGCACATGTGCCTTCGTTAGAAGATTTCTGGATGAAGTGCAGAAGTGAGTACGAGGTTAGAAAGAAAGATTTCAGCAAGCTATCAGCAAAGCAAGTGTTCGACTTTGGACTAGCGCGGATACCTGCGGATCTTAAAGATGATGGGAACGTGGTACTTGACACTTACCATCAAATGGGAGGAGATAAAGCTATACTGCAGGATAACATGGAGGTTGTCATTCAATTGAAGAAAGATCTGGAGCTGTGTTGGTGAATACTTCGAACTGGCTGCTAACGAAGGGATACTGCCTTGATGAAGTATTGATGAATCAAATCACGGGCAACTTCGGCGCAGGAGATTCCCTCAAACGAAAGCATGAAGGAGAAAGCAGCAGAAGGTCCGAGAAGTTGAAAGTACACAGAAGATCTCAAGAGAAAGAGAAGACCACTTCTACGACCATAGCTTTGACTCCGACTTCTCCAAAGTACCTAGAGGATCACCAACTATTACACCGCAAAGAACAGGATGCTTCCATGCCTTCATCAAACCGCGACGTTCGTTTTCTCTCCGCAGACCACTTCGTTCAAAGACCCGTTCCAGAGGAGATGTTGAAGCTGCAGATGACGGAGTTCAAAAGAGCTTTGTCCTTGGATGTTTCAGAAGATGGCAGCCATGACACTGTGGCACTTTCTGACGGAGAGGATGCAGAGCGGGAGATGGTAGTGCACTCAGTGACTTCTTACTCCCCGAGAAATAACTTCTCGGGATGGTTAGCTTTGCAGTTGGTTCCGGAAGCAAGAGTAGAGATGAACTTAGAGGAGCATGACTTGCAGCTACTTGTGATCCGAGCGAAGAGGAAGGCCTAAAGTTGCTAAAGCAACTTCTAGGTTGATCATCAAAGATTCGGGAGAGAAGTTTGCTGAGATATCAATTCCGGCGGAAGGAAAGATAGAAGAGGAGCTCACGGCAGAAGATGTGACGGTGACCAAAATACCACTCGGTCAAGCTACCACCTGAAGGATGAAGCAGACACACGCAAACGCGTTGATGGATGCTTTGTTCCTTAGGCTTGAAGTGAAAAGGCGGAGAAAGAAGAGTCTGCAGAAGCAAATATCTCAATTATGTGAGATCATAGCCAAGGTTGCTAAACCTTCCATTCAGCCCATTTAGAGCGGTGAGTGATCATCTTATGCAGAAATGGAAGATGCAAGCAATCAAGTAAAGGCTATCGACGAATGGAAGGATCTCGATTATTAAATCAAGCTTCGTGCAACTTGGGGAAGTGTCACCCGCCTAAAGGTTATGAAAGATGCAAAGCAAATCAACTAAAGCAATCGATGGAAAGCATAGACGGCATGAATACGATTGCAGAGAGTAACCCGAGTATTTTGGCCGAGATCAACAAGTCACGGAGATGTATTGGTTGCAGAACAAATTGTACCGGATGGATCAGTCGAGAAGGGGAAGCAGCTAGAGTTTGCAGTATCTTTCCGTTTGGAGATCTGCAGAGTTTTGCTGAAAAGGATGCAGGTGCTTGAGAGTAGAACATCAGATTTACCAGACAGTATCGTTTCTTTCACTGAGGAAAGAGTGGATGGAGGTGTTACTTCATACGTGCGGATTGTTTCTAACGAGGTGCATGATTCCCTGGAAGGTTCTCTTCTGATGGTGCAAAAGAGAATTGATAAAGCTACCAAGCCTTTCACGATGAATTCTATCAGTAGATTGGTGGCGCGCCGCAGACATATCGCAAGGTTCGGGCCGAGTTTGGAAGAGGTGGAAGCATGCAGCAAAGTGTTGAATGAAGGGTTGCTGCAGTTCAGGACAGAGAAGGAAGCAGTGGCTAAAACAGATGGAAGGATGCTGAATTATATGTTCGACAAGTATATCAGATATCAGAACAAGAAGAAGATGTAAACATTACAGCTGGCATGACTTCTTCTATTCTTTCTTCTTCTATTTTCTATGTTCCTGGATGAAATTGTAAAACTTCTAAGTTATTGGTTTTGCAACCATTACTTGAAGTCATGTGGAACCATTCTATTAGTTAAGTGATACATGTGTCACTTAAGAAGTTAGTTGAGGATGATTGCCAAATGTCATCTTTACTTCTTGTTCATACTTTAGTTCAGTTTGAGTCTTCTATTTGTACTTTCCCTCCTACATTCTATAAGTAGGAGAAGAACCTCCGGGTTAATGATCAATCAGAATTTGTAAGCAGCAATCTTGTGTTCTAGACTTTGTGCTAAACCCTTGAGAGCCACTTGTAGCAGAGGAATACAAAGAAGCAGGTTTCCGGAGAACTTTGTGTCACGGCGTACTGTGTTTCTTGCTTTTAAATCTTAGATCTTTTGAGTAAACTTTGTGTTATTTTAGATCTGGATCTAGAGCTGCCTTTGCTTTATAATTTTGTGTTCAAATCTATTAAGTTTCTTCTATGTGCATGCAATTAGCTCTACTATCTACTAATTGGGATGCATATCTTCCTCATTTCTTCTCTGTAATTCCTTTACTTTCTTCTTCTATAATTTTCCTTTCTTAAACAGCTACTTACTTGCTACAGAACTTCTTAGTTATGGTTCATGAATTAAGTGGTTAAAGTAAAATCCCCTGATAGATAATAACACATTTATATTGACAAATCGACACGGGAGCCTCACCGGTTAAATGAGGAGATTTATCTCATGACTGCCTAGGTTTGATGCTATGCAGAAAATCTAGCCAACAACCGGGAAAAAGCGAAGTCGTGACGGAAAAGTTCTAACTGGGGTTGGGTGCATTTTGGAAAACAAAGGATTTAAGCCGCAATGGGAAAAATACAAACAAGCAAGGTGGAAATTTTGTACTTGCCTAACAAGGTACTTTTTTTCCGTGATATAAAATTCACTTAAGTTGCAGCGGGAATTTATTATGTCCTTGCAGGTAAAAATTTCCATGATGGAATAGAAGAAAAGTAACTTACGTGAAATCATGGGATTTTATTCCTCGCCTTGGCAGGTAAATAATCCCATTGTCAAAGTCAAATCATTTAAGTGGATCATGGGATTTCTGGGGCTGCCTTGCAGGGTAAAGAATTCCATTGTTATAAATTCTTAAAAATAGAATTATATCGTGCAAAAAAGTGCGCCCCCTTTGGTGAGATGATGGCAACCTTTAAGTGGATTTAATTAATTATTTCTCCTACTAAAATAGGCGCCCAAGCATGGAAGAAAGTCAACAAGTCGAAGGGGAATAAAAGAAATTGAATTAAATTAATTAAATTAATTAAATTTAATTTATTTAAAGGCTGCCCCTTTATGTCAAAAAGTGCGCCCCATTTAGGATAGATTTAATGATTTTTAAAGCATTAAATCATTAAATTAAATTCTATTTTCAATGGCTATGGTCAAGGCACACTGTGAAGCTTAAGTGAAGTGAAGTGTGAATGATTAAATTGGATTAATTTAATTTATTGGATGGCTGTCCTTAAACATGTTATTTTTAAAGAGAAAAACATGATTTTTAATTAATTAATTGCCAGGAATAGGAAGGGCAATTATTAATTATAGAATTGTGAGAGTTATATAAGCATGGGCTGCCATAAGGGTGAATTATTTAATTCACAGGTAAAGAATTGCAGCCAAAAGGAAAAGTGTGCCCCATTTGAAGAAGGATTTTGCTCAGACAAAAGTGAAAACAAGGCTAAAAGCTTCCAAATTTGGCGCATGCTTTGAAGGAGGTTGATCTTTGTCTACATAATTGTTTGCATAGGTGTTACAGGTGCTCAGGTGTTGTTGAAAGGATTCATGCTCTCTTTATGTGCAAATTAAACATCAATTTTTGGGGCAGCAGGCTTGAAAAGTGCAGATTTTTACAATTAAAATTCACTATTCGTGCTCCAGTGGCCATTTTTGTCTGAATTAATTACAGGAATTCATTACAGGTGCTTTACAAAAGAAAATGAGTTTTAATCAATGTCCAATACATTGCATATATCTTTCGAATCTGAAGAATTGCCCAGATTTGCACCAGTTTTGAAGAAATCCGGCCAAGTAAGAAGAAAAAGAATTATTCAAACAAAGACAAAGCCATGGCGAAGAGAGATGAAAAAGAAAGCACGATGGAGTCATGCATCGCTTCCAAACTTGCAGACATAGGAGACACAGATCTAGGTCCGGAACCTCTTTCCGAATTGATTGATAGATCCAGAGCGGGAAAGACTTCACTCATGCGTGCGGTTAAAAGCAGTGGAATTATCCGAGCTGCAGTCTTTCCATACACAGCCCAGTTGCCAGAGTTTGTTATGGAGTGCGCTAGATCTTACCATCCTTCATCCAGTCAGTGCGTGATGCTACGGGAAAGACAATAATTCGTTTGGACGCAGAGTTCATCAATTATTGTTTGAAGATTCTAGTACGAAAGGTGGTGACTTCCATTAGCATTTAGGATGCCGGCAACAAATGGGAGAAGCATAGAGTTGATTGCGTGAACATAATGAATAACAAATACATGAAGAAGCCTAGATCTCCTTCAAAGTTCCCAAGAACTCTTCTACGGTCCAATTTGGTGCAGGAGGTCGATGATATTGTCAAGTTGCTATGCAGGATGAATGGCGAGGCGAATGCTTACACTTTCCGTACATGGATGTATGCTTTCATCAGGACCATTGAAGTCAACAAGGTTGATTCCATAATCAATTGGTCAGAAATTATTAGCAACAACATTGGTGAGCAACTCCAAACGTGGAGCGTACTTTCAGCTTCAAAATGACTTCCTTCTTGGTGTATGCTGCAGTTTCACAAGGCGTCTTTTCCAAGCTGGATAGATTTGGTGTTCTTTCTAAGGACCCCATTTTCGAGTGCTACCCACAACTTACTGTACCTACGTGCGAGAAAGATTCCAAAGTGGTCAATGATGAATTCTTCTACGATTTCATTTGCAGGCTAGACAAAGACTTGAAGGCCAACAGGGTAAGCAAGGAAGCGTGGGAAGTTGTGTCCAAGATTGGCAGTCTATTCATTTAGTTTGCAGATTTCACATACCTCAGGGTTACGGGATTTTCTGGAGAACCAATAAAGATGCCTAGGTATCCGAATGATAGATTGATCGCCATGGAGCTGAGCAGGCAACTTGTGGAGTTACACGACCTTCAGTCAAAGCGGCACAAGTCTACGGGCTTCTTCCCAATCACTGTGGGACATTACAGCTGCATTAGCATTCATAGAGCTCGAGGGATGGAGACGCAGATGTTATCCGAGTATGAGCAAGAATTCTTCCCCGCACGGCTGAACTTCGATCCATTTGGAGTAGCCAGGAAGACGATCTCCCAGGAGTACGCACATGTGCCTTCATTAGAAGATTTCTGGATGAAGTGCAAAAGTGAGTACGAGGTTAGAAAGAAAGATTTCAGCAGGCTGTCAGCGAAGCAAGTGTTCGACTTTGGACTAGCGCGGATACCTACGGATCTTAACGATGATGGGAATGTGGTACTTGACACTTACCATCAAATGAGAGGAGATAAAGCCGCATCAAGGATAACGTAGGAGGCTGCCATACACTTGAAGAAAGATCTGGAGTTGTTTTGGTGAATACTTCAAACCCAGTTTCTTTGACAAAGAAGATATTACCTTGATGAAGTATTAATGAATCAAATCACGGGAAACTTCAGCATAGGAGATTCCCTCAAGCGAAAGCACGGAGGAGAAAGCAGCAGAAAGTCTGAGAAGTTGAAAGTACACAAAAGATCTCAATCTAAGGAGAAGATCACTTCCACGGACATGACTTTGGTTCCAGCTTCTCCAGCACCCAATACTTCACCAATTGTTGCACCTCAGCAGGACACTTCCATGCCTCCACTGAATCCGGTGACATTCATCTTCTCTCCTCAGCCACTCTGTTCAGCACTTGTTCCAAAGGAGATGTTGAAGCTGCAAATGGCGGAGTTCGAAAGAGCTTTGTCCTTGGATGATTCAGAGGATGGCAGCCATAACACCGTGGCACTTTCTGATGGAGAGGAGGCAGAGCGGGAGATGGTAGTGCACTCAGTGACTTCTCATTCTCCGAGAAGTAACTTCTCGGAATGGTTGGCTTTCATAGTTGGTTCCAGAAGCGAGAGTGGAGATGAACTTAGAAGAGCACGACTTGCAGCTACTCCAGAATCTGGGTGGAAGAGATAGAAGGCCTAAAGTTGCTAAAGCAACTTCTAGGTTGATCATCGAGGAATCAGGGTAGAAGTTTGCTAAGATATCAATTTCGGCAGAAGGAAAGGAGGAGCTCACGGCAGAAGATGTTACAGTAACCAGAGTACCCCTCGGTCAAGCCACCACTGAAGGATTGAAGCAGGACACGCAGACATTGATAGATGCTCTATTCCTTAGGCTTGACAGTGAAAAGGCGGAGAAAGAAGAACTTCAGAAGCAGGTATCTCAGTTGTGCGAGATCATAGCCAAGGTTGCTAAGCCTTCCATTCAGCCCATTTCAGAGCAGGTGAGTGATCATCTTATGCAGGAAATGGAGGATGCAAGCAATCAAGTAAAAGCTATTGACGAATGGAAGGATTTGATTATGCGTCAAGCTTCTGTACAACTTGGAGAAGTGCAGCCTGCCTAAAGGTTATGAATGATGCGAAAAATCAGCTGTAAGAACTGGTGACAAGCATCATAGATATGAACACAGTTGCTGAGAGTAACCTGAGTACTTTGGGAGAGATCAACAAGCTGCCAGGAGATGTATTGGTTGCAAAACAAATTGTACCAGACGGATCAGTTGAGAAGGGGAAGCAGCTGGAGTTTGCAGTATCTTTCCGTTTGGAGATCTGCAGAGTTTTGTTGAAGAGGATGCAGGCACTTGAGAGTAGGACATCATCCTTACCAGACGGTATCATTTCTTTCACTGAGGAAAGAGTGGACGGGAATGTTACTTCATATGTATGGATCGTCCCTAGCAAGGTACCTAATTCCCTAGAAGGGTCTCTTCTGATGGTACAAAAGAGAATTGATAAATCTACTAAGTCTTTCACGATGAATTCTATTAGCAGTGGTGGCGTTGCGTAGGCAGTGATATTGCGAGGTTTGGGCCGAGCTTGGAAGATGTGGAAGCGTGCATCAAAGTGTTGAATGAAGGGTTGCTGCAGTTCAGGACAGAGAAGGAAGCAGTGGCTAAAACAGATGGAAAGATACTGAATTACATGTTCGACAAGTATATCCGATATCAGAACAAGAAGAAGACATAAACATTACAGCTGGCATGACTTCTTCTATTCTTTCTTCTTCTACTTTTTATGTTCCTGGATGAAATTGTAAAACTTTAAGTTATTGGTTTTACAACCATTACTTTAAAGTCATGTGGAACCATTCTATTAGTTAAGTGATACATGTGTCACTTAAGAAGAAGTTAGTTGAGGATGATTGACAAATGTCATCTTTACTTGTTCATACTTTAGTTCGAGTTTGAGTCTTTATTTGTACTTTCCCTCCTACATTCTATAAGTAGGAGAAGAACCTCCAGTTAATGATCAATCGAATTTGTAAGCAACAATCTTGTGTTCTAGACTTTGTGCTAAACCCCGAGAGCCACTTGGAGCAAAGGAATACAAAGGAGCAGGTTTCCAGAGAACTTTGTGTCACAGTGTACTGTGTTTCTTGCTTTTAATCTTAGATCTCTTAATAAACTGTGTTATTTTAGATCTGGATCTAGAGCTGCCTTTGTTTTAGAATTTTGTGTTTATATCTATTGGATTCTTCTATGTGCATGCAATCAGCTCTGCCATCTACTGATTGGGATGCACATCTTCCCCATTTCTTCTATATGTTTATGTAATTACCTTCTTCTATAACTTTTCCTTTCTTTAAACAATTGCTTACTTGCTGCAGAACTGTTCAGTTATGGTTCATGAACTGAGTAGTTAAAGTAAAACCCCATTTAGATATTAGCATACTTAAATTGACAAATCTGACACGGGAGCCTCACCGGTTAAATGAGGGAGATTTATCTCATGACTGCCTAGGTTTTGTGCTATGCAGAAAATCTAGCCAACACGGAGAAAGACGAGCTTGAAGGTGTATCTCGGTTGTGCGAGATCATAGCCAAGGTTGTTAAACCTTCCACTCACCCCATTTTGAGCAAGTGAGTGATCATCTTATGCGGGAGATGGAGGATGCAAACAATCAGTGAAAGCTATTACGATTTAATGGAAGAATCGATTATTCGTCAAAAAAAAAAAAATCAGATTTAGTATTTGCTGCAAATTTCGTATTTTGTCAATTTTTGTAAGATCCCAACAAGGATATTTCGGTGGTATCAGTAGTTGTTGTTTCTCCAAACTGTTGGGGTTGAAGATGGGAGACAGAGACGAGAGACAATGAAGAGTTGGGTGTAGATCGATGAAACGACTATTCACCAATATGGTGAAGCGGAGGAGACTACCAACCTCTATTTGAGCCACCACTCGAGAGGTTAGCACAGGTAGGATCGAGGCTCATGCGGAGAAAGGAGAAGCTAGCAATATGGGACAGCATGGTAATAAAGGTGAGAGTGGACATTCGGGACAAGGGTCCCCTCATGCTTCTACCAGGCCCTTGGGACTCCACGAGCCTTCTTTCTTGAAGGATCCGGAAATTTCGCAGACACGACAGGCCGCAGACGTTGTGGATGAGGAATCTTGTTGGGAGAAGTATCGACATTGAGCGAGGGTTTCGGGACAACATGCCATTTCAGGAGTATTGTAAAATGAAGATTGGGCAAAGAGCCCGGGAGAGATTACCGATACCCAGTACTGAGTTTCGGAGGAGATTGGAACAAATCTCTATTCCACACTTCGATGGCTCTAAGAAGAAGTGTGTGCGTGCGATCTTGGATTCAGAAGTTGAAGACTTACTTCGACTTGAATCCCATGCGTGAAGAGGATGCAATTAAGTTTGCTATCCTACACCTCGAGGGAGATGCTCATGACTGGTGGCATCATGGATTGATCACACAGGGGCACATGCATATCACTACTTATGCAGATTTTACATAGAGGTTGATGAGCAGGTTCGACAGGAGGGACCCAGATAGGCACTTCAGAGGAGTTGACTCACTTGAGGCAGATAGGTTCTCTAGATCAGTACATTGCAGATTTTCAAGAGGTTATCAGTTATGGTATCTGATGTTTCAGAGATGAGGTTGACTTCACTCTTCATGGCAGGGTTGATTGACGCCTTAGCAGGATTTGTGAAGGCATTTGAGCCTTCTTCTTTGCATGAGGCTATTAGGAGATCTCGAGACTTGGAGTTATCCACTCCAAAGTCGAGGGTTCCACCTCGCATTCAACAAAGAGAACCTCCATCTGGATCAGACGAACTTCAGCAGAGGGAGCCTCCACCGAGGCAGGAGGTGGCTAAGAAGCCATTCATTTCCCGAGAGGACAGAGATGAGTTGAGGCGAAAGAAACTATGTTTCGATTGCCACACACCTTGGGTTCCAAGACATGATTGCAGAGGTAGAGGGAAGGCCCAATTCATTGAGGTCTTCGAGGAGAGTGAGGATGATGGAGGTGAGGAGTTGGAGACTCACGAGATGGATGATGGGAATGGAGTTGCGATGGATAGTGCTGATGCGGAGCAGAGGAGACTTTCCTGGGAGATTATAGCCACATTGTCTAAGTACTCCGATGTACAAGGCATTTAGGATTAGGGGAGTTATGCAGGGCCAACGAGTTATGGTACTCATTGACAGTGGGGCTACCCACAACTTTATTGATGCATCATTGGTGGAGAGACAAGGTTTACAAACGAAGGACTTTGAGGGCTTCAACATTGTTGTAGCCAATGGGGAGTATATGAGATGCACACAGAGAGTTCCACAATTGAGCATCACCATGGGTAACTACACAGTTATCGATGATTTCCACGTTGTTGGTATGGGAGTGACCCACATAGTGTTGGGAGTGCAGTGGCTTCACTCTCTTGGTGAGTTTCGGACTAACTTCCAGACGATGGAGCTGAAGTTTAAGTCCGAAGGCAGGAATGTGATTTTGAGGGGATTATCGGCAGGAGCACCTAGGGTGGTTGCAGCTGAGGGGATGGAGAGGACTTTCCAGCATAATGAGGGGTTTTATTATTGCGGATCGATGTGGAGTATGATGGATGCGGGTGTGACCAATAGTGTTGCACATAAGGCAGTTACAGAGATCGGGATTACAGGTTTAGATCATCCGAGTTTATCATTATGTTGGTTGTCTGAGGTTTCGGTAGACTAGAGATCTCATTTGCTTGTTGAGTACTCCAAGAACCGACACACTTGTGAGATTCTAGATGGTCACATACAAGATGACAACTATAGATTGGAGGATGAGATGATCTTCTATCAGGACAGATTGTACCTCGTGTCGGATTCATGGTTGAGGATGGAGATACTGCGACATGTGCATTATTCTTCCATGTCTGGACACTTGAGCTTTGATGAGACCTTCAACTTCATATGGGAAAGGGTCAGATGGCATGGGTTGAGGGAGGATATCCTCAACTTTGTGCAGGGATGTGTAGTTTGTCATGGTGACAAATCGGAGTATGCATGTTCCTTATTTCTGGAGTTGATAGGGGATAACACTCCTATATGTTTTAATGCTTATGAGGATGACGACTTCACATGTGCTAGCTAATGAGGGATGGAGTCGACAGGAGATGCGGTGAGTGATGACATGATACAGTTTGCAGTGGCGAGGATTGGACAGATTGACAATTTCAAAGTATGGGTACGGTAAGAGAGAATCGATCTGGGCATTTTTCTACTTCGTGGACAACATTGTTATCTACACCGCATGGAGAGCATGATGACTATATGTGGTGTTTTGGTCACTTTGGATCACATCAATCTTCGGTTGATCAGCAGGTGAGAAGGGAGGCACTTACTTTGTGGTATTCGGTTTTACAAAGACAGAGGATAATGCTTGGGGTCAAGCATTTTTCGGGAGGGGAGGATTCAGTAATGTCCCCAATTCCAAGCAGTTGGCCTAACGACCCTATTTTGGTCTTAGCCCTGGTCATTCCCAAGGGACTAACGACTTTGGAGGTTATTGGAGATGGTTGTTTGATTTCCTACTATGTTTTTGTTATATTTTGGGCGTTAGGAGGGTCTAATGGGCCCTTTGTGTTCTATTTTGTCGTTGGGATCACTTAAGTGGACACTTTTGGCATTTAATGTTGTGTTTCTTCGTTGGGGCCACTTAAAGTCCCTTTTTGGTGACTTGAGGGGATATGTATTGCATTAAATGTTATATTTCTTCATTGGGGCTCATAAAAAGCTATATAAGGAGATGGAGGGTGTAGTGGGAGATCACTCATGCATACACTTATATTTCTTTCATGTGCAACTGCTGTTTGCAACTTTTTAGCTTGTGGAGTAAGATCCCACGGGAACCCTAGCTTCGGTGGTGAGAGATCCATCCCTAGCTAACAAGGCATTCTTCGGTAGAGTGAGAGATCTACCCTAGCTTGTCATTTGAAGCTTGATTTCAGGTTGTTTTACTGAGGTATTTTCGTGGTTTTCGAGAGATAGGGTTTTGAAGGTTTTGGTGAGTTTGGGTGGAGATTTTCACCTGGTTTTCGGATCAGACCTACGGCAGCAATAAAGGAAGGGTCCGGCATCATCTACGTAACTTTTCACAAGGGTTTTGGTCATCTACCAAGGAGGGCAACTTGTTTGGGAGATTGCAGCCCTAATTTTTAGGGTTTCAGTTGGTCGCTTTCGATCCGAAGGTTGGAAGGTCATCTACTATATTTATATATGCTATTTCCCAAGTTTTTCATATTTTTGCACTTGTAATCGGAAAGATATGAATTTTAGAAGTTTGGAGCTGAATTGATGCCCTAAATGTGTTGGGCGACCTACTTTTTTAGGCAAAATTAGGTTTCGTGTTATTGCTGTGTGAAAACTATTTTGGAATATTATTCTTCATATTTTTGTGGCCAAGATCCAAAGTTTCAGCTCATTTGGACTTCTCTAGCAAAAGATATTAATTTTAGAAGTTTTCATTGTTTAGGCACGCTGTAAATTTCTGGCAGCATTCTCGTTATTTGAAAAATTCCAAAAATAGTTCTATAATATTTGTTATTGTATTAGCAAGCTCCATTTAAAATTTCAAGAGATTTGAGCAAGTATTTTTGGAGTTATCCATTATTTTCTATTCGCTGCCCTAGATTTAATTTTCTGCAAAAATCAGTTTTCTGTTTGGCTGCAATTTGTCTGTATTTTGCATATTTAAAGTTGGGATTGCCTAAAATCCATTTAGGGGTAAAATAATGTCCATTGGGGACATTACAATGGTATCAGAGCTGTTGTTCCTCCAGCCTGTGTGGGTTAAATATGGCAAATTGGAAAGATTTCAATATGGGTTTTATGAAGGAAATGTTCACCAACATGGTGAAACAACAGGAAACCACTAACCTTTATTTGAGTCACCACTCTAATTTAAATAAAAGCAGGTCTTGGGACAATCAGAAAAGGTGAGAACAATAATAAAGGGCATCCAATAGAGGTGATTGATGAGGATTCTTGTTGGAGGAAATACCAATCTTTGAGTAAGGGTTTCAGAGATAATATGCCATTTCATAAAGTTATCGCATGATGAAGATCGCAAAGAAGCCCAAGCGAGGTCATCATATGCCGGTAGCATTCGAATTACAAAAACTCATTTGAAGAAGAAGAAGCTTATAGAGAAAAAGGTATGATTTCCATTGAGAAAAATAATTGCATTAATGAAACTTTGCTTGTTAGAGAAATTATTCCAGCTCAAGAGAAGAATTTGTATATGCAAGCAAGGAGGATGTAATGGAAACTCTAAAAAGGTGTGAGTGGAATAAACAGAGCTAGAGCTGCTAAATTGATAGCCGCTCATGCAAGACAACACCTACAAGAGTTCAAGGAAAAGATGTCTTCACTTAGTGGTCAGCAGGATATAAGGAATGTCATTTCTCAAGAGAGGACAGCCGGGAGCATGGAAATACCTTTCAAAGGAGGCTGATCGCATGATTAAAGATGGTGTGGAAGAAAGTATGCCAACTCATTTATCAGCATAAGCTGATTTATAAAGAATTTCAGCCCATCAGAGACACGAATACTCAGATTTTGGGGCAGCAAAGTCAAGA
Organism: Taxus wallichiana var. yunnanensis; assembly: GCA_018340775.1. Lineage (NCBI taxonomy): Eukaryota > Viridiplantae > Streptophyta > Pinopsida > Cupressales > Taxaceae > Taxus > Taxus wallichiana. Next base: position 696,391,752 of record CM031244.1, on the reverse strand, counting down.
CATTTTGAAGACCAAAATTGGCGAGGATGTTGGTGATATTCCAAGGTATAAAAAGCTTACTAACGTGTCTTATTTATTGTTGCCTATTTATTTTCATCATGAGATGCATGCCAAAGTTTACATTATGGAGTGTGATGAACCATTGCTCCAAGTATATGTATGTGAGCATCTTGTGGATGATATATGGTGGCAAGTTTTAGTTCACTTGACAGGAACAGGTGCCAGACTTGCGGATCACTTCAGCATGTTTTGTCTCTTGTGCATGACACTTGGACAAAATAAGATCAAAATTGCTTGAGGGCAAGCAATTGTGAGAATGGAGGATTGTAATATCCCCTTCCCATTCGAAGACCTTTGGCCTATTTTGTCAACCCGACGGCCAAAGGAAAAATATAAGGGTGGCTTAAGTTATATTTAATTATTATAAAGTGCCATTAATAAAAGAAAAAAATATATAGAGCACTTATAATAATTTATATGACTTAATAATTATTAAATCAAGGATGGAAAAGACCCAAATAGAAATTGTTATCCATCCTAGGTGAAAAGGCGACTTGCCTTAGAAGGGGGAATGGGAACATAAAAGGATAAATGCCCATTTTACTATGTATTTCCCTAGAAAAATGTGACTTGCATTAAGAGAGAAAAAGTTGTTGGAAAAAAATTTAATATGGGAAAATATTAAATGCTTCATAGGAAAATCCTTGAGAACTAATTGGATATCAGAGAGGTTGTTTTGGGTCTCTTCTTCCTTTATAAGGAGAAGTCGACTTCAAGGGAAGGATATTCCATACCATTTGATATTTTTAATTTGTGTCTTAAGCTTGTAGCTTATGCATATTCTTTCATGTGCAACTGCTGTTTGCAAATATCTAGCTTGTGGAGTAAGATCCCACAGGAACCCTAGCTTCGGTGGTGAGAGATCCATCCCTAGTTAGCAGGGCATTCTTCGGTAGTGAGAGATCTACCCTAGCTTGTCAAGTTTGGAGCTGAATTGATGCCCTAAATGTGTTGGGCGACCTACTTTTTAGGGAAAAATTAGGGTTTTGTGTTTGTTGTGTGAAAACTATTTTTGGAATATTATTCTTCATATTTTTGTGGCCCAAGATCCAAAGTTTCAGCTCATTTGGACTTCTCTAGCAAAAGATATTAATTTTAGAAGTTTTCAGTTGTTTAGGGCACGCTGTAAATTTCTGGCAGCATTCTGTTATTTAAAAAATTCCAAAAATAGTTCTATAATATTTGTTATTGTATTAGCAAGCTCCATTTAAAATTTCAAGAGATTTGAGCAAGTATTTTTGGAGTTATCCATTATTTTCTATTCGCTGCCCTAGATTTAATTTTCTGCAAAATCAGTTTTCTGCTTGGCTGCAATTTGTCTCGTATTTTGCATATTTAAAGTTGGGATTGCCTAAAATCCGTTTAGGGGTAAAATAATGTCCATCGGGGACATTACAGCACGAGCTTCGTAAGGTGTATCTCGGTTGTGCGAGATCATAGCCAAAGTTGCTAAACCTTCCACTCACCCCATTTCGTAGTAGGTGAGTGATCATCTTATGCAGGAGATGGAGGATGCAACAATCAGTGAAAGCTATCGACGAATGGAAGAATCGATTATTCGTCAAGCTTCGTGACAACTGAGAGGTGCTAGCCCGCCCAAGGTTATGAATGATGCAAAGAAATCAGCCGAGGCAACTAGTGACGAGCATAGAGAGATATGAACACATTCTTGCCGAGAGTAACTCGAGTACTTTGGCCGAAATCAACAAGTCGCCAGAGAAGTATTGGTCATGAGCAGATTTACTGGACGGATCACTTGAGAAGGGGAAGCAATCGAGTTTGCAAAGATCTTCCGCTTGGAGATCTGGCAGAGTTTTGTCAAGAGGATGCAGGACTTGAGAGTAGGACATCGTCCCTTACTGCAGACAAGTATCATTTCTTTCACCGAGGAGGAAGTGGTCGGAAATGTTATTTCATACGTGAGATCATTCCTAGCAGAGTGCCTAATTCCTTGGAAGGGTCTCTTCTGATGGTACAAAAGAGAATTGATGGAGCTACTAAACCTTTCACAATGAATTCCATTAGCAGACTGGTGGCACTGCAGGCAGATATTGCGAGGTTCGGGCCAAGCTTGGAGGATGTGGAAGAGTGTATCAAGGTGGTCAACAAAGGATTGCTGCAATCAGGACAAAAAAGGAAGAAAGTGGCTAAAACAAATGGGAAGATGTTGAATTACATGTTTGACAAGTATATCCAGTATTAACAAAAAGAAGACATAAATGTTACAGCTAGCGTGACTTCTTCTATTCTTTTTCTTCTATTTTCCACGTTCCCAGATGAAATTGTAAAACTTTAAAGTTATTGGTTTTGAAACCATTACTTAAAGTTATGTGGAACAATTCTATTAGTTAAGTGATACATGTGTCACTTAAGGAGAAGTTAGTGGAGGATGATTGTCAAATGTCATCTTTACTTGTTGTTTATGTTTCAGTTCAGTTGAGTTTCCCATTTGTACTTTCCCTTCTACATTCTATAAGTAGAAGAAGAACCTCCTGTGTTAGAGATCGGGATTTGTAAGCAGCATTCTTTTTTTCCAGACTTTGTGCTTGAAACCCTCGAGAGCCACTGAAGCAAAGGAATATATAGGAGTAGATTTCCGAAGAACTTTGTGTCACAATGTATTTTGTTTCTAGCTTTTTATCTTAGATCTTTGAATAAACTGTGTTATTTTAGATCTAGATCTAGAGCTGCCTTTGCTTATAATTATGTGTTTATATCTATTGGTTTCTTCTATGTGCATGCAATCAACTCTACTATCTATTGATTGGGATGCACATCTTCCCCATTTCTTCTCTATGTTTATATAATTCCCTTCTTCTATAAATATTTCCTTTCTTTAAACAATCACTTTTTGCAGAATCATACAGCTATGGTTCATGAGCTGAACAGTTAAAGTAAAACCCCATATAGATACTAGCATATTTTAATTGACAAATCTGACACGGGAGCCTCACCGGTAAATGAGGGAGATTTATCTCATGACTGCCTAGGTTTTATGCTATGCAGAAAATCTAGCCAACGTGCCCAACGTCGAAACATAACCTATAAGTGAAATGAAGGTGCAAACCATACCCAATAACCATCAACGTCACTAGCCCCTTGGGCATGACCAAGGCTAAGACGGATGAAAAGCCTCTTAGGCCATCTGCTCGGAATTGGGGACAATACAATCATTCCAATTTTAAACCAAAAAAATCAGGTAAAAACTAGATAGATCCGTGCAAAAGAAATTAGGTTCTTTGTTTGTCCATGGTATAAGTGGCAGACATTGGTGCAGCCATAGGCCAGTGTCATCATTATATAGCCCTGGGAGGTCCTTGTGACATTACATTATTTAAGAAAAAAATGCCTATGGGCCTAAACAATATATTGATTTTTATTGGCAGTGAAAGGGAGCATGAAACAGATACCTTCAGTTAGAGAATATCTTGCTGCTTTTCTGAGGTTCTCTGAAGAAGTCTTTTGGCTGAGTCATCCATTCAATCTGTTGCAGAGTAATCATGTGATGTCTTGTAACACATGGTTGTTGACATTTGTTAGATGCTTAATTGTTAGGGTTGCAGAAGCTATTAAGGAGAGTTTACTTTAAGATTAACTATGCATTTTGGCAACTTTAAAGTTTAAACCTTGAGCACCAGTATGCCCTTCTTGTAGATTACTATATGTAATTGTCTTGAATAAAGCAATTGTTGATTGTTTTTAGCGTTTTCTCCAGTAAAGTTTTATTGACAGTTTACTTTCAAAACTCTGCATGAATAATTTTTTTGGGGTTGTGTCGGTTAATTCTTTTTGCGGGTTTTATTTTGTCAATCAGGTTTTTGTACTCTTTTTTCTAATGTCATAATAATGGAAAATCCAGTTCTGTTCTGTGGATTTCTATCCATGATTTTCAAACTTGCATCTATTGTAAATGTCTTTACGCTGGCGTCAGGAGAATGTTTATATTGGATTTTCAGTTATGGATTGTTTCAGATTGTGACAAGATCATAGTTGTGAAGTATTGTGTGATGCATGAAGTTGAGGCTACGGAGAATTATGCTCTGCAAGTAATGAGTTTGTCTCCAAAATGAAATGCAACCCAAACAAGTGGATGGCATGGCTGCAGTTGGAGGAATGGATGCAGTTGCCTACATATCCTGTTGATGTATGAAAGGCAATACAACAACCCCATCTATGGAACTATTTCCGATGTTCCTTATAAATCGCGAATACACACTTTCTGAGTTTCTAACCTGAGTTTCTATTTTTATTTTCAGATTGACAGTTTTATTTCAGTGACATGCGAAGAATAAATTTTACGTGCATTTTGTGAATATGTCTTACAGGGTTGGATGAGGGACCATGTCATGCTCAAATATATTCATAGATCTTTTTCCACCATGTTAAAAGTTACAAACTTCTCGACTTGATTATGCATTGTAATTGTTTAACTAAAAAAATCACCTTGCTACCCACTATTTAGTAATTTACATAGTAGGCAGACATACTCTTCCTTATATTCCATTATTCACTCTATTTCTATTAGGGAGAATTAAACATTGACATCCCTTTTGATGTGCTTTGCAACTTATGTGCAATTTCTAGTTAAGAACACATCATCTCTGATAATGTTCCATTGTTTAAAACATAGCAGGTTTAATTAAATTAAAATATAGCAGAAAGATTAGATATGGTTCACAACAAATTTCAATTTTGAAATGGGAATTTGCAGGGAAAATGTTTGACTATCCATTATTCCATCGTACTCTTCACTTTAACATCAAGCATGTAAATGTTTGTCAGGTTACATACCTTGAAAACTGCAAAAATCCTAAACAAAATCACAAAACACCTTCATTGGTGCTTTCACAATGGTTTTGGTTCATAGGTGACAATGAAACAAGGAAGCTTCTATTAAAATATATGGCTTATTATTTAGTAGTTACTATTTAGTTAATATTAGTTAAGTATTAACTAATAAACAGTTGTAACCACTTCAACCATTTTGTAACCATCTCTCACATGATAAAATGATGGACACACAATGAACAATGTGTGCATTCTGATTCTTCTTCATTCTCTTTTTTCTCTCTTTACAAATTCTAACACTAGTATTGGAACCCTGGTACTCAAAGGGATCTGCAAACCAAAGGAAGAAGATTCAGAATAATTTTTAGGGTCATCTAGGGCATTAAAAAAGGAAAGAAATATGGGTGCGAATATGTCGTTAGGGCAAAAAAAGACAGTCATAAATCTGCATTTAAATACTATTGCGTGATGGTCGAAATCAAAAACGTCAAGTGTCGAAAACATAGTTGCAATATTTTGCGAGGGCGTAGAATGAGGGAGAAAACACAGGTTGCAATATTTCGCGAGGGCTTGGAATGAGGGAAAAACACAATTGCAATATTTCGCAAGCACTGGAATGGAATAAAATAAAGTAGCAAATAAAGTTGTGAGGTCAGGACGAGTTGTGAGGCTGAGCAAATCCAATCCTATTTAGGGTCTATCTCGCCAACATTACCGCCATTATTTAAGGGCACATGAGGACACATTTACTATCGCCATTTTGTTAAAATATAACACTTTATATAGAATAAAGATGTACGGTTCCAAGCAGTTGTTGATAACCAACAAATAGTCAGAATTAAATGTAATCGCTCCTCTCAATAAATAAACCTCTGCCTGTGTCATTTGAATAGTGCAGTTTGCCTTTTGTATTCTTTCTTCTCTTTGCACATGCTAACATTGGTATCAGAGCATCCAAAGTTGCAGTTCGAGGAAGCCTCCAAGAGGTACGAACCATAAATTCGAGGAAGCCCTAACAAGGCACAAATTTGATAAAACGTGGGGTATTTGGAGAAAAATACCAGACGCTAGGGCAAAGAAGGAAGAAATTCCTCCATTCGAGGCCAAGAAAACGTGGTACGAGGGCCTAAAGTCGTGAAGACAGTCGGTTTTGCGAAAAACGTGAAACAATACAATGAAATCGTGTGAAGAAAGGAGTTAATATTCTCGAAGGGTTCGAGGGCATATTTGTTTTACTTCATCACCAAAGTCGTGAAGGAAGGCAGATACGTGGGTTCCTGAAACTCTGTCGAATGAAGGAAAACCGTGGGAAGGAAAAGTCACGAAACCCGGTTCGGGTGGTGGCATCCTGCTCGTGGGTCGGGTGACATCAACAACATAATCCAGTTCCTGCAAAAGTATACCTAGTCGCAAATAATCCTAGAAATGGAGGGCATTTGAATGCTAAATCGTGGCAGGCAAAATCGTGGAAGAGAAAGACGTCAAAGGGCAGAAGCAAATCGTGGAACATTGAAACCCTAGTCGCAAATCCTGTTGCAGGCAAAGACAGCAGAGGCAGAGTCGTTTTATTCTTCCTTCTGAAAAGTCGATGAATTAATATTCATTTTTCCAACAAAGGTATTTACAAAGTTTTTGAATAATCAAATTTGGAGGAATAAGTAATAATATTTTAATACAAGCAACTATAGTTGGGTGATTTGCATATTTTAATATTACTTGTTGGAATAAGTAATACTTGGTGGAATAAGTATTATTTTATTGAGTGTGGGCAAAACTATTATTTTATTATTTCCGTTCTTTTGGAATAATAACATGGCAAATATATCACACTTGACTTTGCCGGAGACACAAAAATTAACGGGCACTAATTTCAATGTTTGGAGTCATAAGATTTTAACGGTCGCAGAGTTTCGTGATTGTGATAAAATAATCAAGGGTGATGAAAGTCGACAAAGCGATGAACTTCGAGGATTATGACAAACGTCATAAGGAAGCGTTATTGCTTCTCAAGTTGTCGGTGTTGGATGATATGATACTGGAAGTGCGGAATGCCATTGTGGCAAGCACGTTGTGGGCCAGGAAGGGTAAATATCAGATGTCAAAAAAGAGTAGGGTTTTATACCTGAAAAATATGCTCTTTTCCGTAAAGTTACAAGAAGGTGGATCGCTGTCTGAGCACCTACTTTGGATGAAAGATCTCCGAGACCAGTTATCTTCCATCAACAAAAAGGTGGACAACGATGATATGGTGGCTCGGTTTTGAACAGCCTTACCTTCTTCGTATGGGTCATTTGTGGAGGCACTCCATTTAATGGCTAAAAGTCAAACACTCACGTTTGACGAGGTGAGTTCCTACCGTTGTAAAAAGGAGTGGAGACAACTACAGCAGAATTTAATTGTGACCATTCAGAGAGTGCTCTTATCACTCAATCAAAGGGAAAGTGGAAACGTCAACTGGTGAGTCTTCCACTTGGTATCAGGTCACATGTTATTATCTGTCACAAGGTTGGGCACCTCAAGAAGGATTGTCGGAAGCGGAAGTATGATCTTTCAAGCGTAACAAAAGCCATGTAATGAGGAACATGTGGCAGCAGTTGCAGAAGAACGGGATTTGGATGACGGGCATGCTCTTTATTGTCTTATGACATCACGCTCGAATGACAAAGTGGTACCGGGGTTGTTAGATCATTGACTCAAAAGTGCGTCGCACACTTTTCATGTCGTCAGATCGGTATGTTTCATTTATCGTAAATATATGTTTTGAATCGAGTAGTACTAATGATGGAGAAACACTTGCGATAGAAGGGATAGGAGATATATGCATTGATTGAATAATGCTCATAAATTGTTGGTACGGAATGTTAGATGTGTACCTTCTTTACAAAAGAATCTTCTAGCTATTTGTCAATTCACTGAAAATCCCAATATTTTTGTGGATTTTCGTGGAAAGAAGTGTGTTGTCTTTTATGTCAAACAAAGACGGATAATTGCCCTTGGTATTGGGGAAGGTGGTCAATATCAGCTTGTTGATCCGGCTACGATCAACGTGAATGCACGTGTGGAGGACAGCTCCACCATTCGTGATGTGCGGGAGGTCGCAATGCCTGGGAGGAAGTCATTCCTCACAAACTGTTAACTTGGATACAATTAACCTCAACCTACATGCACCTATTGTCAGGAGGGAGTATCCACTATACCTGTGTACGGGAGGCGGACATGCCTTGGGAGGATGGATTTCCTCATTCCGTAGAACGGTTTGTTGTGGACGGAGACTCACTATTCCAAAGGCATCGACGATGCATGGTGAGATGGCATGCTCACCACTCACTCAAAGGTCCTTGCTCGAAGGACAATAGAGCATGACCAGTTTGCTCATTGTGTTGTGAACGATCTTTCCCAACAGAGGGGGATAGATGAGCAAATAGATAAGACGGAGGAGTTGGTTCTCACTCCTACCACTGCTGTGATGGAGATGGTTATTTCTCCTATTGAGACGGAGACCACTGCTGAGACGGAGATGGTTATTTCTCCTACTATTGTGGAGTTGGTTCTAACTCCTACTGCACAGATGGTCACATTTCTCTTCTTGAAAAAGTTGGATGAGCACTACATGGTGGTGCAAGGACGTGATCGAGGTGACTTCGATTGCAGGATAATTGAGTCTTTGTACAGACTACAACAGGCTACACAAGCCTAGAATAGATTTTTCAATCCACATCTTCAAGGTTCTGATTTCAGCACTCTGGAGATGGGGCTGACACTCTCAACCATTGGTGATTCATCATTGGTCAATGAATCACGTAACAGAGAACCAGTGGACCACTTGCCATATCTTTTGTTCATGGGACCAGATTTTTGTTTTGCGGTTCTTCTTCATTTGACAACCGCAACACAATCATGGACTACTGATTTTAAAGTACAACTTATGGCACAGTCTGTAGATGTAATGACTAAACATATGGGCTTTAGGAAATTTGTAAAATTTCGGGACAAACTTTGTCTTGTTTCCGGTTTAGTCATTAAGAGGGGGTGTTAAAATATAGCACTTTATATAGAATAAAGATGTACGGTTCCAAGCAGTTGTTGATAACCAACAAATAGTTGTAACTAAATGTAACTGCTCCTCCTCTCAATAAATAAACCTTGCCTGTGTCATTTGAACAGTGCAATTTGCCTTCTGTATTCTTTCTTCTCTTTGCACATGCTAACACATTTCACATCGAACACAGTCCATTGGTTTGCTATACCACCACAAGCATAAACGAAACAATAATAATCACTCAAGGTTTTGGACAAGTTTCAGTCATGAATGGTTCTTTATATGTGTTTCATGGTTTTATAGACCAGTTTCAGGCTTGTCTTTTTATAGAATCACACTCCATACAAGTTACAAACCCAATTGGCAAGGAAATTTCAAGGCTCAAGGCACTCTTATATGAGTCGATCCACGGCCATTTGAAGTTGCCTAGGGCACCCATCCGCTTAAAAGCATTCTCATATCAATCAAATTTGTGGCCATTTGAAGTTGCCTAGGCAAAGTCCAATTAGCAAAGGATAAAGCTTCAATAGATGACCGAGATTCTAAAGTTATTATGTTAAATAGTTTACCTTCTTTAGCAATGTCATTTTTACTCTCAATCAGATGCCTTCGCAAAGCCGGAAGATAAGATTTCAGCTCTCTTGGCTGAAGAAAAGAGAACAATTGTGCATGATGTAGAAAGTAATTCTTCACATGAAAATGCACTATACTCTCGCATGAGAAATAATCACAGAAAATCATATAAAGACACTAGGCAGGTTAAGTGTTATTATTGCAAGAAAAGAGGTTATATAGCTTGGAATTGTCGTGCTAATGATGTTATCAAAGGAAAACACAAAGATAGCCTGAAAGAAGCAAATATGACCTTTGTTGACAATCCATCACAAGCTGAATTTATTGAAGATTTTATTGATGAAGAATACATACTCTAAAGAAGTTAGTGTTTTCATAATAAGAAGGAATCCAATGTGGGTAAAACTCGGCATGGATGACTGTCCAAATAGTTTCGGAGTATGTGGATCTCGGGAATTTACCCATACGAGGGTCATGAGACAATCTAATTGAGCATTGTGGGAGTAGCTCAACATGGAGGGTTGTCCAACAATTTGGGAGATCTCTGTAATTCAAGAGTCCAGGAGGTGGAACCCGGGAACTCGAGAGTTTAGCTCGGGAGCTACACTTTTCGATGGTTAGGAGCCAACTTGATGGAGTCCCACCTGGTCCAAGAATTGTTGTTCAAAACAAAAGCTTCTGAAGATTGTAATTCTATCTTCTTTTCAGCAATTTAAGCCTTAAGAGGGGGTATTAAAATATGAGGCTTATTATTTAGTATCTAGTTAATATTAATTAAGTATTAACTAATAAAGTGTTGAAACCACTTAAACCATTTTGTAACCATCCCTCGCATAATAAAATGACAGACACACAACAATTAATGTGTGCATTCCAATTCTTCTTCATTCTCTACATTCCTTCTCTTTTTACAGGTTTTGGTTCATAGGTGACAATGAAACAAGGAAGCTTCAAGCTATTGCCGGTATAGGTGGATTACTGTTAATGTTGAAAAATGCAAAATACTTCATTCCTTTCTCTTTCACTTGCTTTTCCCTTATGTTGATTGTACCCAATAGTGGTTTGATTCATTTAGGAGGCTAGACTCTTTGTATGTACCCAGGGCTCAAAAATTGCGTGAGGATAGTGAGCGCTGGCAGAAGCAAAAGGAATAATAGGTGAAATGCCACAATGGAAATTCTGTTAACAATTATAATATTGCTAAATTCCATGTTGGCATGTAACATGCATGGAAGTTAAAGGGCATCAAAACTGACCATTAACATCAGGCTAAGCGCTGGACACCCTACAACCTACAGGTAATTTGAGCCAGGATAGTGAACACCAATAGCAAAAGCACAAGGAATGTTTTAGTTGCCATGCCCTTGACCTTATGCCCTGCTTAAGTGGCTTGACTTTCCCTACACTGTGCCATTTTGATGGCTGGCATTAATTCCTATGGATTTGTTTATAGCATCTACAGGAGATTATATGATCTGCTACATTCAAACTCAACAAACAAAATAAGGGCAATAGCAATGGCAAAAATACAGCAAAGGACTCCAGGTCCAAAACTCTTCATCTTTATAGAAGAAAAAAAGAGAACAAGAAAGGAAAAGAAAACAATTCCAAAGGAATCAGCTAATCTGAATCAAAAATCAGGAAAGGAAGATGATAATCATCATCCTAGTCATATTGATAGTGAGAAGACCATTACCATCTACAGTCAACAATGAGCAGCATGTTCAACAGTTTCAGCAAGCAATAAATCATACAAAGGAACTCAATCTGATTCAGGTAATATCCTCTTCTCCTGCAATTGGCATTTGACCCTGTTCTAAACTTCCCCTCTATCCCACCTCTATGTGATTGGCGCCGATTGTGAAGATAATCAAACTTTGGAAGCAATCAACACCATCATGTCAATCACAGATATTATTTAAGAACATGCGCAGATGGCTTCTTCTACCGAAAGACGGGCATTGTTATTGAAAGCAGTACAAAAGCAACCACCACAAGAAAGGTGTGGTAAAGGTCTATCTTTAAACCACATGCTACCGCAGGATGAATATGGACTGCTTGCCCCAATGAGGAAAGTTCTTCCTCCTGCTTTTGAGCCTGACAACGACATCAATTAATGTGTATAAGTCTGCATAATCTTTTTGTATGGTTCTTGACCTTTGTAGGAGAAAGAAGGTATACGTTATGGCCATCATATCGATTATAACGACTATATTTACAGCTGTTTTCTTGCCCATTGCTATGACTTGTAAAACTGGTATGAGCCTTATTGTATATATGCATGCGAAGCATAGTACTAGCTGTAGAATGAGTGTCATGTAAATGTATGAGATGTGGGGTTTTGGTCTTCAAAGCACTGCCTAATTAATGTAATTTCCTTCTCACTTGTGCTCTCTTAAATGACTTGAGTTTTCACCTTAAGACAACTTTTTTGCACCTTTCTTCCATAATAATAATTATAATTTACCTTTTATCAAAAACAATTATGCAATGCATTGATACAAACACAACTGTACAATATACACATAATTTACACCATTGAAGATAAACTATTGTGCACACTTTTAGGACAAATTCAAACACCCAAACAGAGATGGATTTTAGGCAGCTAAAATTAGTCAGTGTGAGCTGAAAGATACATCTACTGTGGATGATGATCTGTATGCAAGTGGACCTTTCTATGATCTGGAAATTTGGATTACGCTGCAATATTCATGTGTCAGTAATTTTTTCTATTGATCTCAATATTATTGATACAATTATTTGCTAATTTTTTCAAAAAAATTATTTTATTTTGTTGTGTGTAATGCATGGGTATACACACGTCAATGCAAGCATATGGACACACTCATGTAGTGTATGATACCCATGTTTTGGGAGTCCACACTAAGCACATGATAACCATGCATTTCCCAATACCCGCAACGAATGCTACCTTGGTTGATAATAGTGCACATTGCATTCTGTAACTTGATCATTGCATACCCTAAGTACTAGAGTAGGAATGCATACGTGCTAACCTATTGAATGCAACCCATTTTTGTTTCAGGTGAAAAACAGGGAACTGTTATGGTGCCACATGATCAGTTTAAGAACAAAAAATAGTAAACTACAATCAAAACATAGAATTTCAACTATTTAAAGAATAAGATAACTTAGCATTAAATGAATAAGTCTACAAATATAATAGTGTCTAGTGATCCGAATCAGGATCCATGCCATTTTGAGTCATACGAGAATAGCAACAATGTGAAAGGATTTAAGCCTTGGGTTTGTTAATCGGCTTTTTATTTGTTGGGATCTATTTTGTTGCTAAGGTCACTAGGCAATGGAGTTTTTCACAAGGACTAAATTGGGAAAGGAATGACCGCCAAATTTCTTAAGCAATGATTTTTGAAGAAAAGTTTTTTCTTCTATGTTTCTTAAATAACGGATTAAGACATGACCATAAAACAACCAATGGGGTTTTCCTTATCTCAAGTATGATGTAGACCATCCACAGTAGAGCTTCTTTTAACATTTTCATTTTTCGTCACATTTGGAGCAGAAATGAGAGGGTGCTATTGAATTTTTGTAACTTAAGGCCCAACATGAACAGTTAGCTACTTAGTCACAATGATACATTTTATTTTATATCAAGTATTACTTCATTTGGTGAAGTCTATTAGTTAATGGAGGTATAAACACTGTGAGATGCTTTAAGCACTCCCATAGTGGTTGTGCACTATATGTTAATGACTTCTACTTTGTTGATCACTTCTTTCAACTGAAGGCATTAGTCATATTTCTATCCCTATAAGGCTATATCTGAGTAAAAAAACTAACTCTTAGAGACTTGCAATTTTTGAATACATCTTAAACTCCACATAACAAGAGAAGAAACATGCCATTGATATTTACACCTGTCACAAATTACAATGATACATTTTAGTTTAAACTTTATTCTATTTTCGTCTTTACATCGTTTGATGAATTTTTTTAGTTATTGGATATATCACATGTGGATAACTTCTGAAAATTGAAGGCAATTAATAATATTTCGATTTCTATATCTGTGTAAATAAAACTTCCTCCTTGAGACTCGTAATTTATACACATCTCAAACACCACTTAACAAGAGAATAAATACGCCATTGATATTTACACTTGGAGATTCGTTCTCTTTTTCTGCCTGTCATTGCTAAACATTTTGATCTTCATTACTTCTTAGACCACTAGGTAATTAAAAGAGAAGTATCCTAAAATTTCACCCCAATTTCTTTACATTATTTTTTTGCATATGTGGCTCCAACAGAAAATGTTCTCTTTTATAACCTGATGCACTCCCTTCCTCTCCTCAAAGGGTGCAGAAGAAAATTTATTTTCTAACATCCTGATGGTACTTCCTCCCGTCGACAATGATGCATATTTCTCTAGAGTTCATGGCATGTTGAAGACAAGCTTAGTTTTTGAGGAACCTAAACTCTGAATTGGGATATGTCATTAAAGCTTATATAAGTAGTTCGTTGAGCTTCATTGGATGTAAATCATAGCTACCTAAGTCTCAGGGACAGGGGGATGGAGGGATGGGGTTTCCGGGACAGAAAAAAATTCCCAAATTTTGGGGACGGCAGGGGGACGGCTATGAAAATAATATATAATAATTAATATTTGAATATTTTAATTGTATTCAATGAAATTTAAGGATTTAAACTATGTTTAATGTATTTTAGGTGCTTTCAAGATCATAATTTAATGTTCTTGGTTAAAATAACAACATTTTAAAAGTAAAAGCTTCATAAAACTTGTGAAAGATTTTTAAAAATAGGGGATGTCCCCTCTAAGACCCCAAGTCCCCGAAACGTTCGGGACGTCCAAACGTCACCAAAATCTAGGGGACGCGCCCCGCGTAAGACTGATGTAAATAAGATTGCGGTTTACCTGTGCATGTTAATGAGCCAAATGAAGTTTCCTTAGCCCTTGGAAATATAAAATACTTTTCATACTACATACTTGTATCAGCTGGCATACACAATTGGCAATTAGTGAGGAAAAATTATTGCATAGCATTATTTCATACATGTATTTGTTCTCTTGCAGGAACCTGTAGAGCATCCAGGGGATATTTTAAGGTTCTGTGAGGAAAGCAACATGTCTGTAGCATTAGATGAGACTATCGACGACATTAAAGACCAACTCCTTGACAGGCTTTCCATGTTTGCACATCCTAAAATTGTGGCAACCGTAAGCAAGAGTCAAACAACTCCTGATTGGTTTAAAAAAGAAATTCAACATCATTAAGAACATGGCATACAAAAACAACCAACACGTTTTTTATTCTTCTATCTGCTGTAATCTTAGTTTTAGAAAAAATGTATTTTCAGGTGATGAAACCCAGTCGCCTGGGTGGTTTCGAGCGTGTGGCATTAATAGCCAAGTGGGCAAACAAGCATGGGAAGATGGCAGTGGTCAGTGCAGCATTTGAGAGTAGTGTCAGTTTGGCTGTGTATGCTCAGTTTGCTTGTTTCATTGATAACAGGAACATGGGAGTTAGAACAAGTGATAAACCAGAAACTCCAGTGATTGCCCATGGTCTTGGAACATATAGTTGGCTCTGTGATGATGTAATGAAGAAAAGACTGCAGTTCCAGGTATACCCAAAAGGTGACAGAATTGAAGTGGATGTGAAGGATGCTGCAACTATTCTTCAAACTATGGTAGTAAATCCGGATACTGTCAAGCCAGGCTGTGTCATACCAAATATTAAGTCATATAAATTGACAGTACTTTATAAAGAGACTCGCTTCTCCTTTCATGTAATGGACACTGGGATAAATAACCAAACTGTGAGTCTTCTATCTTTTGATGCTTTAGCAAGATAAAATAAATTAACAATTGTTTTCATTGCTCCATAAGATTAAATAAGACATTTTTATTGAAATTATTCTTGTAATATTAGGGCTTAGATAGTCCAATTCCAAATGATTACATCTTTTAAGGTTGTAATGTGACTTGCATTCTTCCTCACCGCAGTTAACATTAATTGAATATTCTGTTGGCTGATAGGGAAATATTCAAGAAAAGACATTACTCTTCCTCCATGGTTTCCTTGGCACTGGGAAAGATTGGCTACCAATGATGGAAGCTTTATCGCTCTCTGCAAGATGCATTTCAATTGATCTACCAGGACATGGAAAAACAAATGTGCAGAAGAATTACAATACCGTCCAAAATAATGGAAATGCACAAATTCCTTCCTTGGAAGTTAATGGTCAGGGTAACTTAACAGACACAAGTTTCTCAATAGAAGTCCTTGCAGAAGTTATATCTGAGCTTATATGCCAAATTACTGAGGAAAAGGTGTTTCTTATTGGATACTCAATGGGAGCAAGGATTGCATTGTACATGACCTTGAAATGCAATAAAAAGGTATCTGATAATTTTGCTTTTTTGCTTTTTTGGTCTGTGTACTCATTTGAAACTGTATGAATATCTCAATATCACCATATTCTTTCCTAATGATTTCCTCTTTCTTGTAAAGATTTCTGCCACTGCAGTTATATCTGGAAGTCCAGGATTGCAAAATCCTGATATGAGGATAACCAGGTCTGCACAGGATGATGCTTTGGCCGAACTATTACTAGGTTCTGGCTTAACGTCTTTTGTAGAAATGTGGTATAAAAGAGAGATGTGGGAAAGGTATGTAGAATGTATTGCTTGAGAAGAAGATTTTGTTTTGCAGGCAATTTATTTTAACACCCATAAAGTAAGATTAAACGCCATATGTTTTTCTAAGCCTGGCAATTTGCGGCATGCATAGTTTTCATTAACACTGTCCAGCTTAAGGTTTCACCCATATTTCAAGAAACTAATCCAAGGACTTTCCAGCTTAAGAAGATTTTGTTTTGCAGGCAGTTTATTTTTACACCTGAAATGTAAGCTTAAAAGCCATATATTTCTCAATGCCTGTCAATTTGCAGCACTCATGATTTTCATTAACACTTTTCAGCTTAAGATCTCACCCATATTTCAAAAGATTAATTCAAGAACGCATTCAGCATGGGAACATCAAAGATATGGCAAAGGCATTGTCTTCATTAAGCATTGGCCGACAACCGTAAGATCGATCTGCTCCCCTTCTTATGTTTCAAATAGCGTGCTACTTAGTACTATGTCAATCGTACAATGGAAATATCAGACACCATCAAAAGTTCCAAAACTTGCACAAAGGGAAACCGTCCAAGAGAAAGCCATATTTTTTTGCTTAATAACTTGATATTCCTAGTAGTATAATTTCAATTAGAGTTGGGTTTCATCCTCTATCCATAAACATAGCAATGCCTTTTTGTACTGAATTCTAGCAGGTCTCTATGGCATGATTTAAGTGGTTGCAAGGTTCCCCTTCTTGTCATTGTGGGAAAGAAAGATAGCAAATTCAAGGAAATTGCTCAGCAAATGTGCTTTCAAAAAGGTGTAACTCAGCTTAATTCTCGGACCATTCCAATCACACCATCTATGTTGTTTGAAAATATTATCAATTTGCCATTGGTGCTGATGGGTTTTACTATAAATGATACAGATGACCACCAAGAACATGAAAAAGAACAAAGGACAGATCATCTACAACAGATCACAATGTTGGAGGTTGACAAATCTGGTCATGCTGTGCACTTTGAGAATCCACTGCCTGTAATTAATGCAATACGAAAATTTGCAGTGGGGACACTGAGCTCAGGATCAAATGCTTAGACTCAAAACTTCTATTTTTCATTATTAATCATGTCGTTGCCAAAATGTAGTTTCATATGAACTCTCTAGTTATTGAGAGATGAGCATATAATTCCTGCTGATGTTTACCACAGCCATACAGTAGAAAGAGAGAAGATAATAGGGGAAGGTAGATGTGATTCAAAAACATGGAAATAGAAAATGCATGAACTATGTTATCTCCATCGGGACTCAGCAAGAATCATGCCCAAGTTTATGATCATACTTGGTTATAAGTTCAAAAGACTTTCCCAATGATCACTGTGTCTCTTTTGAAAGGCCTGTTAGTATCATGGTTACCGAGACTAAGTCTTCTCGTCCTGTTTTTGATAAGCAAAGGTTGCCCATCAGAACTTTTGGAGCATTGTCTAAACACAGTTAACATGGATCGAGGCATTTGTCAACTCGGAGCCAGTGGAACCTTTGCCCCTCCTGCGACGGAGAATCAGGGTGCTCAGTAGAACACCACTCCTATCACTGATGGCTTCCTGTGACTCTCCTTGGGCTACCACTGATTGGATTTTGTCTATTTGCTGCTAGTCTTTTTCGTAGTTAACATTTTTGGAGGCTGTGGTTCATCAGAACAGTTGTTTATCTTTTTGGTTGGAAGTAACAGACAATCTGTGCACCCCTGTTTGTATTATTTAGCTGGTTTTAGTTTTCGTATTGTCTCAGTTATGTATTGCTTCAAGTCAGTTTCTAGCCATCTTCTGTTAATCTGTCTTTCATACAACTATGAGGCTGTTTGTATTATTTAAGCTGGTTTTAGTTATCTTATCCTCTCGGTTATGTATTGCTTCTAGTCAGTTTCTAGCCAGCTTCTCTTTAATCTGTGTCTTTTGTACAGCTATGAGGCTGATGTTATTGTAACAATTGTATCCTTGTTAATACAAATATCCAGAAGAGCTTTGGCAAAAATAAGTATCTTTTGATTATCATTAAGAAGGCATCCTTAATAGCTGGAAAGGCTGCAAGCTCATTGCTTACAGAAGAATGCATGAATTATTAAATGTGCAACTGCCAGTTGCTGGCACATAAGGCATTTTCACACGGAATGGCAGCATCCCCTTAGTTATACTATACTCCACTGTAACAAGGTTCATGTTGCAACTTGAGATTCCCAACATACAGTTTTATATTGCAGGCTGGCACTGGAGTACCTTGTCATTTTTCTCTGGTGATTTTGACTGAATTATACATAGACATATTCAACAATAGTTGACACTGAAATGCAGCGTAGCTTACGTATGTACTTGAGTTTTATGGTGTTATACTCTGACTACTTTCACTGTGCCTAGTGTATTTGCGTTTTGTATACAGTACATAGTTGTTATGGGCCTGTAATGGGATTTCAATTTCATGATTGAATGAGTTTTGATCTTGTTAGGTTCATGGGCTTTGCTTTGGACTTTGCATTCTTTGGGTGTTCTGGAATGGATTGATACTTGATACATTCCTGGCATAGTGGTTTCTAACAGTGCTTTACTCCATTTTTTAATTTATACTAACTAAAGATTTAATTTATTGGAGCTGAATAATATTCCTGATGGGAGACCAATTTCAAACATTTCAACATTTTTATTGTGTAACATATCTCGTGGGGATTTGATCACGGCTGTCAAATATGAAAGTCTCAATAAATTACCATTTGAGCTCATCCCACAAGACATTTATCTGATCAATCATTTTTTGTTACTTGTTTCAAGCTTTTTCT
The DNA here is from genome assembly GCA_018340775.1 of Taxus wallichiana var. yunnanensis. Taxonomy (NCBI): domain Eukaryota; kingdom Viridiplantae; phylum Streptophyta; class Pinopsida; order Cupressales; family Taxaceae; genus Taxus; species Taxus wallichiana. The sequence goes on along the minus strand of CM031244.1, from coordinate 696,372,832 downwards.
TATGCGAAGGCACTCGTATACAGTTGATTTTATTTGCCTTGTTGGATTTCAGCACTTTCAGTATCTGTTATCAAGTAGCTATAATACCAGTCTGACAACTATGATACCAGCTAGAGCAGTGGAAGTGGCCACATTGAAATGATACACCAGTCCAGCAAGACAATGAGAGTGGTAATCTGGAAATGAGATAAAGAATGTTATCATTGAATATATGCTACACGACGATGAGGGAAGTTTGTATGGACTCCTGAACTGCTTTGTTTTCAACACAGAATACTACATGTGATTCAAATTGGTACATTTTGCTTTGAAGATCTGACTTGTATACAGCTTCGCTGTAATTCCTCAACAGAACAGTTCCAGAAGCAATCTGGGAAATCCCAATGAGGGAACTTGTGGAAACATATATGTGACTCTTAGTTGGTGCCTATGTTTGCTCATGATGAAAGAGACCCCAGACATCAGGAACTCTATTATTTAATTCTCAGCATCCAAATTTTGCTATAAGAAATGTCCACAAAGAGATCTTTGGATGACAAAGTGTAGTTCTGAAGCTACTTTTGTCATCCTTGCCATATTCATCAAATTAGGGAAGCCTTAGTATTCTCAGCTTCTAATTTGTAAAATATATAATCGTCTCGAGTCCATAGATTGACGTAAAATTCCTAATGAGTCTCTTTGCTAATCCAGTCTATCATGCAGTGGAAGTTATGGTCTTCATAACTTACGTGTAATTGACCATGAGAAGCTTATGCTCATTTTGCAATTTGTTGATGGTACCTTATTGCTTCTCTATCATAGTGGTGAAGAACTTAAAAAACAAGATTCCCAAACATGATTTCCAGAAAACTTGGCTTTCAATCTGAATCCCTTCCAGATAAAAACCTTGGCTTCCCTTTCTTCCAATTGAGCCTCAAAAAAACAAGTTCCATACCAAGCTTGCAGTATAGGCCAAAGATTTTGATGGCATGTTTACCTGATTAAATGTGTTCTTTAGGTTATATTTGTTTGTCTTTCCTTTTAATCCATGCAAATTCTAATCACTAGTCTCTCCTCGATTTGTAAACACAAATTTGTTTGACAGGACCTTCCAACTTTTAATTTTTTAAGACTAAGGTTAACTAGTCCTTATCTGAAGGAGGCACTAATCCCTCCAACCTCACTTTTTTCATGTAGGCTTTGATAATGTATCTAGTGTGCCGCTTCTGTACTTAATCAGACAAATCTTTGTGTTCTGATTTTAGGGGTGTTCGATCCTTTTGACTGCCAAAATATATTGTCATCGACACCTCCACCATTGCGTTCTTCTATTTGGAAGTATATTCGTGCACACAACATTTAATAGCTCGTATAGTATTAGAGATAGATGATTACTAGACGGAAGAAGAGCTGAGATTTGACGCCTGTCCTGGATGTATTTCATGTTTTTACACGTATATCATACCTTCCAATAAATTCTACTTATTCTTTGTGGCTGGAACTTGTTTTTGAAAATGTCAATTTTTTTAGGGCCTTATATTATATAGTCATGTTTTCCGGTAAATGGTGTATTCGTTAAACTTTTTCGATGTTATATTATTTGAATGCTATACTCTCAAACGGGTAAGACACAAAAAGTTTGTATTATTTGAATGCTATACTCTCAAACAGGAAAACACTGATCATTATAAATATGTGCAATGTATATAAATTTGATAAGAAAAAATATTTAAAATTTGGACTTACATTTATTAAATGACAATCATTTGTAGAGGTCCTCGGTTATGAACCCCGCCCCCACTACTCCATAGAATAGAGGGAGTCAGGCGAGGCTCCCCGACCACTAGGCTCAAAGGAAAACAAGTAGGCATCAGAAATCTATGAGAATTATCTACATGTTGGAAACATCAATTTTGATATGAGGTTTAAAGGTTTCATGAAGAATTCAAAAACAATACAGTTGCCTCTCTCCGTTCCAAACAAAAATGGGCTAAAGTTTTCAATTTTAGGCAGGCTCAAGTCTTTCAAGTAGTTCCATTGATATTATAATGTGTTTTGGAGTCAAAATAATATAATATTTGACCCCAAAACATCATCCTAAGCCTCCAGAGTGAAAAAAGTAAGTTTCCTAGCTATTTCTAGACATCTAGTGCAAATTTGGGTTTCCATTTTTGGCCCAGTCGCACTTTTCACTCCCTTGTGTCCCAATTGTCCCCTTGGGGACAAGGGGGACATGAGGGACACAAAATTGTTACCTCATCCTCCTCCCCAGTCACATTTTTGTGCCCTTTATGTCCCAATTGTCCCTATAGTGCAAGGGGACAAGAGGGGCACAAAAGTGCAACCTCACTCCCTCACCATGGTCACAATTTGTGTCTCAATTATCCCCTCTTCCCCCAAGGGAAAAAGGTGGACAAGAAAGTGTGGCCCATGTAAAGTTGGAACACCTGGACCCCCATGCAACTCCACTCAACTCCACAGGTGCTTTTCCTAGCCCCCTCATCTCACTCACTTATCACCCCATGCTACCACTTGTCATAATCTTGCTCCAACCCGCACTTCTCTACCCCCATTTTCTAATTGTCTCAATCACAATAGATTCAAAACCCATGTAAACTCCATTGTAACCCAAGTTGAAGGTATAATTAGTAGAATGAGTTAAAGCCTCACAAAAACTCATTTGTAACTCATTCTCACTACACAAGTCCCCATTTTCACACAAGCTGTTGATGAAACACCCTCAAAAACTCCATTTTTTTACAGAGGTATTGTCAAAATCCTTTTAGACCTCTCGATGAGCTCATTAAATGGATAAACATTATTTATATTCCCCTTTGTTTGAATTTGATTGCATTTCATAAATTTTTCCTAATCTAGAGTAGAGAATATGTGCATTTTCCTAGCTTAGTGTGTAAATTTATTCCACCATAATGTTCTAACCAAAACCGGGAAAAGCATCCAGTTTTGTAGAATGATTTTTGTTCCGTAATGCAAAGTTTTAAGCTTGTAAATTTAAAGACAACTCACTTGAGTTCTCCGGCTCACTTGAAGTCTCTTGGAATGCTTGATTCTCCTCAAAATGTTTCAAGTCTCCTTAGAATGCTTTGGAGTGTGACCTTTAGCTTTAGAGTACACTTGATAACTTCATAACCTTGCCAACTAATGTCAACAAACCATGAAGTGCAGAATTTGTCAACCTAGAACACACATCTAATGAAGAACAACACACGTCGAGAATAAGGAAACACCAATTTTGGAACGGATCATGTAATTTATTTTTGTTGTAACTAAATCTTAGAATCAATTGGTTCCCCAATTCTCTCCATTATTTCATCCTGAAATATGGAGATAATTTGGGAACTCTTTACCGATAATCTAAATAAGGATTCTTCTAGTCATTTTGTAGGCATCAGTTGAGGGAGATGGATGATATAATTCACACTCAATGTGTTAGGAATGTTAAAAAAATCAGTATTTTGTAATTTGCTTAATCTATTGCATGATTCGAACTTTTGAAATCAATAAAATTGATGCTTTGGCGAATTAGAGTATAATCGTTGCTCGATCAACATGAGAGCAAGGGCCCGCTCACCCCGAGACTTAGAGGTTTTGGTATTTTTGTATTGTCCAATTTGTGTTAATTTTTATATGTTCATTTGTGCATTTGTTTATTTTTTATTGTTTGATCCATATTCACTCCTCTCATGTTAGTGAATCTATAGTAATTTAATTCATACATTAACTAGTGATTTTTAAATCCCTTTCCTTTAGTAATTTTAATTGTTTTAAGTTGTGTGAAATTTCATTCCGAAGCTTTATATTCTTTGAATTTCAACCCTACAATTTTATTTCAATAAGTGTGCTTCTATTTCAAGTACTATTGAGTTTTGAATTTCAAGCATTTCAATTTCTATCAAGCATTGTGTGTTTAATTCTACAAGTTAATTAGTTTAATTTTATTTTAAATGGTTTGTGCAATTTTCTTAAAGCTTAGCTTAGATTTCAATTTCAACATTTAGGATTAAAAGATCGCCCCCAAAACAAATAAGAATCCACCAAGCAATTGTTAATTTCACAAAGAAACCTTATTGCATGTTACCTTTGGACATTGTGTTGGTTATAATGACATCAAAAAAGTTTGATCAAATGAAGAGTTAACAATGAGGCTCATCATTTTTAGCGTTGTTGTCAGAGACAATAGTGTCAATCGAGAATCATTCAATTGGCAAATGCTCATAAGAATCTACCTAATAACATACATATATGAGTAGACCCAAAGGCTTGAAGGGTAGATTCATTCCAAAAGGTCCTCAACCACAAGTCTTCCATTCACCTAACAAATCTTTGGATCAATTTGCACGATTGGAAGAAGCATTAAACTCGCCAATTAAAGAGGACACAACCCTTACTTTGCCACGTCCTTAGAATATTCTCTTGAAGTAGGGTCATCATATCTAAGAAAATATAGATTAGCAAATCTAGTTAATCTGAGCTATCGACTCTGAGTCGTTGTCCTTTCTCCCACACCTAATTTTCACCTAAAAGGAAAACTATGTATAAAATCAATTGGGAAAGAATGGCATAAAAACAACCACAAGTTGAGCACAACCCTTACAATGCAAAATTTATTGTACTTCAAAGGACAATTACTTATCCTATTGTCATTGATGAGGAAGATTATACTCCCATGAAAAACATATCCCCATCTGTGTTACCTACATTTGGGTATGACATCTGAATATCCAAACCAATTCCTCTTTGAGTTCAAAATAATTTGTCAAACATGACTATATAACTGATAACCAAAAGTTGAAAAAATTTCCTTCTACACTTAAGGATTCACCATGAGATGGTTTATGAGTTTATCACCAAACTCTATCCACTCTTGGGTAGAAATGGAAGGACAATTTTTGGACAAATATCAGGATTATTGCAGGGGAAGAGATAGGAAAGAAGAGTTTTTCTAGGTTAAACAAAATGAAGATGAAAATATGGAAGATTACTTGGATAGATTCCTCTTTCTTCATAGAAAATGTGGGCATCCTTTGAGTGAAGACTTAACTAAAACCATTTTCTTAAAAGGATTGGATGAAGAGTCAAGGGAATCTATGAATCTAATGGGAGGAGGAGATGTAAATCATCTAATTTTCCATCAAATTGAACTAGTCTCAAAAATTTGCAACCTTGTTTGACGCCTATGTCGCTTCCAAAGCATTCGACATTCCTTCACTTGTTTTGATTTTGGCCTTGACTTGCTCATATAGTCTATGCATTGCTACTCTATACTCATCAGGAACCCCAAGCTCCTCCATTCTACTCCAAAGTTTACTTCTAGGAACCGTGTCAAATGTTTTTTTGAAGTCAACAAAGCAACAAAAAGTTTCTCCTCTTGAGTATCCCAAACTTTTTCGATCAAGTGTCTAAGAGTGATGCAATGGTCAATAGTGGAGTGCTTTGGCTTGAACCCTGCTTGGCCTTTTTCCCTTTTTCCCTCTTTTCTGCCCAATTGTTGATTTTGCGCTCTATCATGCTACCAAATAACTTTCCAAGAAGGGGATTGACCATGATAGTTTTGTAATTAGACGAATTATTGATATCCCCACTTTTGTAGAGGGGGATAATGACACTAGTCGTCCATTCTATCGGAAAGCCTTCCTGAATGATACCATTGAATATGTTTTTGATGTGTGGTGTGAGGATATCTAATCCCCACTTTAGATATTCAGCTTGCAACCCATCTATGTCTTGCGCCTTACCCCCTACTAATCTTTTGATGCCTTGAGTAATGTCCTTCGTAGAGAAAAGTTTTGTTGTTGTATTGATGATGGGAGGTTTATCCTTATTTTGAACTCGCTCATAGAGTACTTTTACATATTCTAACATTGAGTGTCTGTAATATTGTTCTCTGTTTGCTTTTTTGTTGTAGTTCCCTCCAAAAGCCTTTGGGGTTATGTTTTCCAAGCGAAATTAATTCTTGTCGCCTTGTTTTCATGTAGCTTTCTTTTTTAGAGCGTATGATTCTTGCATAAGCCTTTTTATTTTCTTTGGTCATCCCAAGACTTCTCAAAGTCCTTTTTGTTGCCTTACATTCTTCATCATACCACGGATTCGCCGGAAAACTATTGGTGCTTCCACTCTTAGGTCTACTTCTTTTGCATGCCTTTAGAGCCTTTTGGATTAAGTGAATCAACATATTGTTGTTTACTGTACCATTGTCCATAACTGAAGTACTATTCTTTGTTTCTTAAGGGTTGCTTTAAAGAGTTCTCGGTTCTCCTGAGTCATGATGATTTTACCTTGAGGTGGTCTTTTCCTTTGCTTGTGGTGGTCTTGCCCTTCTTGTTGGTTATTAATGTGCATGTTGAGGTCTACATATATTGGGTTATGATCTGATTTCATCTCAATAGGGCAGTCCCCAATTTCAAGCTTCCTCAATCTCGGGATAGAGTTTTGTGAACAAATAACATAGTCTACTATGCTTTGACCGTTGTAGGTTTTACAAGTAATGTTCCCCGAATCGGCCATGTTCTCATGCCATTGCATATAACCATGTCATATAAACTGCATACTCCCAAAAGTTCTACTCCATAGTATGTAACTCCTCCATTTCCATCTTGTGATTTCCTTTCCCAATGTTGATCTTCTTCTTCTAACCATAATGGATTGTTTCCCACTTCCCCTTCATTCCTCAAGTTAAGAGCTTGATTGTTTGTTGTTCGTGCATTGAAGTCTCCTATTATCATGACTTCTCCCAAGGTGTTGAAAGCTGAAATGTCATTTTTTAGTGACGTGTAAGGGTCTTCACAATCCAACTTCCTCTTCTTGTATGTTTTTGAGCCCCTCGGTGCAAAATAGCACAAAGCAAGCCAAATTGTAATCTCATTTTCTGTTATTTTCAACCATATATATTGCTTATTTGGGTCCTCTTTCTCTACTTTTATAATTCCACACCATGTTTCTTTGATTAACACCGTAACCCCTCCATGCCCCTTACCACTTTTTGTCCTTTTGTTCCACACTCGATATTTTCTTATATCCTTTGAAATTTGGACTTTGCAGCCTTCGTGTTCATGAGTTTCAGTGAGAATGATAATGTCTTTTCCCTTTGTTATGGGCCCCAAACCAGGACCTCTTCTCCAAGGGTAGCCTCTACAATTCCACTTACCAAGGTCAAGTGCTCTTGGGGGCCGAGTCCCTATTTCTTGTGTGTCATTCGGTGGCTGATTTGGGCTCTTCCATTCGTAACCATGCCCATTTTCATGCTCCTGCTCTTTCCTTCTTTCTTCTTGTTATACGAGAGTTAAATCTTCATCTAGGTAAATGTGTGTCCCTCTAAGAGACCCTTTGTTCCTTAATATCTTGTTCTTATCTTCTATGTTTTTCATGATAACTCTTACGTGTTTGTCTTTTCCTTCCCCATTCAATTTACCAATTCTATTTGCTTGATGAATATGCCATGTCCAACGTAGTTGGTCCGCCAAGAAGTCTCTTGCTAGTTTGTGAGTATTCTCATTCTCCATAGTCTCTCAATCCTTTAATAATAATGTTTGCAGCCCTATCACGTCTATCATTTTCTTCTCTTATTTGCATTCTGACATGTTTTTCTATTATCTCCCTCTGTTCATCTGAAGGTCCTCTTACTATTTGTGCCCAAGACTTGGTCCCCTCATGTTGGGCTCCCATGTGACTTTCTTTGATTTTTGTGTTGGCAATTTCATATTTTGTTTGTGGTGTGTTCATGCTTTCAAATGATTTATTTTCAATCCCTTTTGATTTATTTTCTTCCATGTTTTAAAGTGGTTTAAAGCTTGATTTATCTTTGTTAACTCTTGTTGCCCCTTTGTCATGTTATTCTACAAGTTGCTTATTTGTTCTTTGAGTGTGTTATTCTCTCTTACAAGTTTTCGAGTCTGGCGTATAACCTCTTTCATCTTGTTGTCCTCGTATTGTTTCTTTTCTTTTAGGTCTTTGAGTCTCTTTTTCATGTTCAATAATCCATTAACATATAGTTTCGGGCGACCATATTAGCGGCGTTGATATTGGGCTGTAAATTTCCTTATTTTCTTTGTCCTTAAGGCCCCAACTATGTTTTTGATGTGTATTGTTACCACTCAACGGTTGAATACCCTAAGTGAGTTGGGTGTTCTGTTCCATGTCTTGCTTTTTTTTCTATTGACAATTTTTGCCCCTCGGGCAAAAAAAATGTGCAATCCAGGCCCACATCTGGCTAGCAAGCAAAATGGGCAAAAAATATGAAAATTCCAAACATCTCTTGTGCTCAACACTATTAGGCTCTCAGATCGAGAAAAATGCGAGAAAACCAAATTTTGGGTGTTGGGGTCAAAAGTTCATATTTGGGCCTTGCAAGGTCCATTGAGCTTAAATGAGCTCGTCGAGCTACTTGGCAAGCAGCTCGGTGAGTTGGGTCAAGCATTGGGGGAGCGAGTTGTAAAGTGGCTCGTCGAGCAACTCGGCAAGTCGAGTTGGCCAAGTCACGAGTTTGTCGGGGTGGGGTGCCAAAAGGAAACTCGAGATTGGCACGTGAAGGTCTTCAAGATTCAGTGGTCGGGCAAGCTCAAACACCTCGGTCGAGTTGTGAATGACAAGCTCGTCTCGTCTTTCGGCTGGGGCTAAGTCGAAATGCCGAGGAGGAAGAAGGAAGGTTGAGCTCCCTAATCTCGTCCATGAAGAATTCATCACGGGAAGCAATGCCGCGAGAGGGGAGTGGCTCATCAGACCGAGCCATGGAGCAAGAAAACAAGCGAGCTTGGCGGGTCGGGTTTCAGCGAGAAGGAAAGGGCCTAGTTGAAAGAAAGGCTCATCGAGCCAAGGCATTAGGATTTGGCAGTGTAAAAATGGCCGAGCAATTCGAGGAGCAGAAAAGGCCCGAAGTCTGAAATTTTTGGACTTCGAGGATTGAACAATTAAGACTTTTCACCGCACAAAACACAAAAAATGAGCCGAAGTTTTGAAACCCCAAAGTCTGAAAGGGCTCGGAGGGTTTTCAGGGTCAACTCCCCTTTTAGAATCAATGGTGCAAGAACTTTGGAGTTCGGCAATGGAGAAGTCCGAATCGGCGAGCTCAAAAAGCTCGAAAGCTCGAAACCCCAAAGTTCAAAAGGGTTTGGGGTTTTCAGAGGTCAATGCCTTTTCAGGGTCAACCATTTTAGGGGTTGTCTTCGGAGGCGGATTATGGGGACTCGGCGGAATGAAGTCTCGAAAACGGGAAAGGTCAAAGTTTGAAACTCGAACTCCAATTTGAAGTTTGGGATTTCGGAAGTTCGGAGGTTTCAACGAGTTGGACAAATGAACAGTGTCACAAGCCCAAAAAGTAAAGGGTGCGAAACCCGAAGTCCGAATTTCACTTTAGGATTTCAGAATTTCAGAAAATTATGGGGCTTGGGCGGATGAATAGTTCGACACAATATGATTTCAAAGTTTGAACTCTGAAGTCCGAATTTTGGACTTCGGAGGTTTGGCATTTGAAACCTTCAAGTCGTCTCGACGGATGAACAATGCAACGGCCTTTGAAATGGGAAACCACGAAGTTCTAAATCGCGAAAGTATGAAATTTCATATTTCGAGAGGGTGAAATGCAATTTCAAAGTCCGAAAAATGCAGATTAACCACTAGCATTTATTGTGGTATGGCAACCTCGTCTTCATATGGCCATAACTTTTGATTGGGAGCTCAGATTTGCATAAAATCAGAATTTTTAGAAATCTCTTAGTGTCCTCTGCACAACAATGACTAGTTTTCTTAATTTTAGTGAGACTAAGTATTCCAAAATGAGGAAATACAATCTTTTATTTTAGAGGGTGTTTCCAAATTTCTCACCAACCCAAAATGATGAGGTATGGGCTTCTTTTCTTTCCTAACAAACAAGGGACAATGGGGTATGGGCTTGCAGATCGGCCCATCACTCCTACAAGGACAATGATGGATTTTGCAGGAGATTAGAGTACATATTTTGAATTTCTTCTCTCTCTCTCTCTTCTCATTATTTTCTTCCTCTATAAAATTGTAAGGGGTGGCATTGTGTAAAAGGTTTATCATCTTTCTTCTCCTATGCACCTCATTTCTTATTGGGGCTCTAAGTCTTCCTCCAAACACTGTAACGGCTTCATGCCTTTCTCCCACATGCAATGTATTGTGTATACTTCATGAGAAATAAAATTTATGTTTTGTGTTAGTTGTTTTAACCTTTGCATGATTTTTGTGTCTCTCTTACCTCTCATTGCAACAGGTTGTTATGTGCATATTTCATAGTTATTGCAGGAAATGTGAGGTTTGTATTTATCAGAAATGAAGATTGTTTGCATTTTGGGTTTGTGTTGTAGTTATCCAGTCTCCCCTTAATACATTGGTGGAACTTGGGTTTGTGTTGCATTTTTCCAACCTCCTCAAGATTCACCCTTTCTCCATTTTGCAGGGTTGGGAAGAGTGATTAGCACTCCTTTTCGGTGTATCACCGCTCGTAGTGTAGGTTTCTTTCATGTAATCCTTTTTCCATATCCCCTAGAAGCATTAGATTAGGATTAGTCGGTATTTTTACCTACATTAGGAGTAGTTAGTGGCAGGTAGGTTAGGAGCAGGAACCGGCCTTCTCTAGAGAGTTGTCTGATTCGCAAGGTCCCACACTTCACGACAACTCCATGTTGTGCAATCACGCCGAATGCCCCAGTCCATAAACTGTCTCATTCGAGGGGTGTTGTGATTACATACTCAATAGTTTTGGCACGCCCAATGGGACATCGCAGGAGTTAGATTTTCTCATCTTTCAAAGGTGTCTCATTATCAAACAAACAAATCTTAAGCCACCGTGCGACCACACTCAATAGTTTTGGCACGCCCGGTGGGACAACAAGAAGTTAAGTTTTATATTTTTAAGTTGTTCTACTACAAACCCAAGCCACATTCAAGTCTAACTTCAAATAAGGACATTTTGGAGCTTTCTTTGCATTTCGGAATTCGGAGGATGTCATTTTCAGGATTTCAGAGGTTCCAGCAAAGAGGGTCAAGTATGAAATTACTTTTTGCAGAGTTTAACATGTGCAAAAAGAGCTCAAACTTTCACAAATGATAGATCGAGGGATGAACTTCAAAAGGGTATCCTTAGTTTTATTAAATTCTCATTTTTAGAATTTCAGGGTTTTTTCAAATTTCGGGATTCGGGATTTTGGAGGTTTTCCATTTTTAGACCTTTCCAAATTTCGGGTTTCAAAGTTCGAATTTCGGGAACTATGGCATTTTGGAACTTCGGAGACCATCTGCAACGAACCAATCCAACCCATCATCATTCTTTGAGCACTTCAATGTGTGCAAACAAGTATCCATTTCATCTCATCAAGTTTGTTGTGCACTTGGTGCAATTTCAGTCTTCAGAGACAGACATGCAAGCACAACTGACAACTCCATTTGGGTCAAAATCCATTCTCTGAGTAGCAAACATTTCCTTTCTTCGTCATCCATGTTCTCTCTTCCATCCCTTTCATTTTTCTTCCATTCTATGAAGTCTTGCAGTCATGGCTTCATTCGCCTCATGGGATTCACATTTAAGGAAGCGGCCATATCATTGCAACTCTCCTTCTGAGTTACAAATTTCATCTCGAGGGTGCTACCAACCATCTCCAGATCCGTATTGTGATGGGAATCAACAGTGGGCATACCCCAACGAGCAAGAAACGAATCAATTTAGCTATACATCAAACTATCCAACTATTGGAAGGCAGTGGTATGTGGATTTCGGAGGACATTCTTCCCCCGGAGATGTGGAGTTATAAATGAAGACCCTCAAGATGATGATTAGTGTGGTGCATTCTAGGGCTTCAACCCAAATGCAGGCATTTAAGATTGGATTTAGGACCCTTTGTCCATGGGAAGGCCCCTTTCCATATTATCTTAGCCCGCAAGAGAAACTAAGCTTCATAGTTAAGATGCTACTCCAAATCAAAGGTTGGATCAAGGACATTGAATGTTATGCAAATCAACCTTGTCTATAGGAGACCCCTGCATTACCCTCTCATAGTTCTTTTCCTTCATCCCAATCAGTATCATTTCAACCAAAACCACAATTCCCAAGTTTCCGCTAGATTGCACCTACTATGGAATCCCTTTCTTCATCTTCTAGCCTCCCACCTCATCTCAGTTTCTCCACCCTTTTCCCTTCCAGGAAACCATCCCTCCACAGGAGAAAATTGGCAAACCCCTTCCACCATCTTCATCACTAACATTGCAAAAATATATTGAGGCCCCACTCATCACTTCTCTCACTTCCCAAAATCCATGTGGGGATGAAATCCAAAAAACCAGTCAAGAGGAGCAACATGAAGAAGGGCCAAGCAAGGATGAAATGATAAAAACTTGGTAGGTTTAGCCCTGAGGTCCAGAATTGAAAAAATTCCTCTACTAGTAAAGCCTTCAGAGAAGACCAAGGTGGAAGAACAGGGGTGCAAACCAAATTTACAGCGATTGCGGAACAAGAACATGTTGAAGATGATTAACAATCGGAGTGTTCAAAGTATACAATGTTCACGAGGGCACTTTGTTTTCAGAGGTCGCTAATCAACCACCTACTCCAAATTCAGGGGAAAAAATTAGAACTGCTCCAAATCCAAAAGAAAATGAGCATGCTTCCGCATTTATGGAGGAGGTTGAGTCAACACAACTTGACAATAAGGAGGCAGATTATCTGTCAAACTTGGAGGAATGTTTCAATGACAAGTAGCCCATGAAGATCACATCATTTGCTCCTTCATCATCCACTTTCCAAGCACAAGAGCCCATTGCCGAAGAGGAACACATGCAAGACAATTATATCCTTCATAAGATTCCTCTTGAGCCAAGATTGGAGGAATTGAATCTTCCCATAGCATGTCAAACAAGGAGGAGGAGTTCTCGGGTGAGCAGTTGCACCCAACCACTTTCAACAATCCACTAATAGTTCCATTGGAGGCCGCAAGTGATCTCAGGGAGCTACATGTTGAGGAGGAGTCCCGCATTGCCACGGAGCGAAAACAGCAAGATGGAGATCATTTCTTCCATGCCATCCACCCAGGTGACACATTATTTGTCTGTAGATGTGCGAGAAAAAGAAAATCTAATCACAAACAATCACCTTTTCCAAGAAAGTCATCATGAATTTTTTTTTGCTAAAACTCATTGCAATGAGCACATTTGGAGGTTTAGGCCATGGCCTATCAAATACTTAGCTTCGTTGGAGCTAAAATCAGAGTTGCAACAACCGATTGTGTTCACTTCGAACATGAGGGTGAGTCTCATAGTGTCAAGGATCAGCTACATTATCTGCAACATCTCCAGGAGCCCCAAGTGAATCATTTTGAACAGGTGTTTGTTTGGTTTCCTGATATCTCGATGATATGGGTGAGAAGTTTCTGCTATGACAATTTCTCATTCATAAGCACAACCATGATCAACGTCAAATCATCCGCATGGCTGCCAGTCTTGAGAAAAGGAAGCTACTTTGCACTACCAGTGGCGGGATTTGTTTGAAGTTTTCTCTCCTTCTGGTTAGTGTAGGGTAGGAGTAGGGTTTGTTTTCAGTATCACAAGTGCTTAGGCACACTCTGCATGTCTACTTAGGCATGTATGATCTTCTATTTTGTATATAGATTTTTGTTTGTGTTGCTCCACAACATTACATGGTGTTTCAGTGGGCCATTTGCATGCAGAATAGGTTCATACTTGTAAGGAACAATTGCAGATCTCAAAGGAAAACAAATGCAGAGCAACTAAATCATGTTAAGGACAAGTTTTGTTAAATTTTCATTCTTTGTGTCCTTCAAGGCCAATCATAGATGAACTTTCAAAGTGCCTCCGCCAATCGGGAAATAGTTTCCCTCAAAGCATCATGTCGAAGAGTGGAACTTTCAGAAGAAAAAAATCAAATTTAATAGAGTTTTATGTGCTTCATACTCACTTGGCGGAATCAAGTTTCGGGACAGTCCATTTCGGTCTCGAGAACACGGGGTTGTAGAGAGGAACAGTGAAAATTCCAGGGCAAGAAAACTTTCCACTCTCACAAAATCTTAACTTCAAGATTTCTTTATGAAAATTGAGAGTGCAAACAGAATAGATTTTGGGTCAGCAGTTTGCAAGCAATCGAGAGTAAATTTCAAGTACAAGATCAATATTGGGCTATCAATTATGACTCCATGCCCAATGGATACTTCAAGGCAACTGATCTTTCACCTAGCATGCGGTCGTACCCGTGAGTCACCAAATTGTTGACAATTTTTTGCCCCCCAGGCAAAAAAAAATTGTGCAACCCGCGCCCACATCTGGCCAACAAGCAAAATGGCCAAAATTATGAAAATTCCAAAAATCTCTCATGTTCAACCCTATTGGGCTCTTAGATCGAGAAAATTTTGAAAAAATGAAAAATATGGGTCTTGGGGGTCAAAATTTCATATTTGGGCCTTGCAAGGTCCACTGAGCTGAAATGAGCTCGCTAAGCTACTTGGCGAGCAACTCGGCAAGTTGGGTCAAGCATTGGGGAGCGAATTGTAAAGTGGCTTGTCAAGTAGGCTGGGTGAGCCAAGTTGGCCGAGTCATAGAGTTCGTCGGGGTGTGGTGCCGGAAGGAAACTCGAGATCGACAAGTGAGGGTCTTCGGGATTCGGGGCCGGAAAGCTCAAACACCTCGGCCAAGTTATGAATGACGAGCTCATGTCGCTAGGTTGGGGGGTGAGTAGGAACACCAAGCAAGAAGAAGGAATGTCGAGCTCCATGAGCTTACCTGTGGAGAATGCATCGCGGGAAGCGATGTCGCGAGAGAGGAATGGTGATCGAACCAAGCCATGGAGCAAAAAAACAAGTGAGCTCAGGTCGGGTTTCGGTGAGAAGGAATGGGCCGAGTCGAAAGAAAGGCTCATCGAGCCAAGGCATGAGGATTTGGCAGTGTAGAAATGGTCGAGCAATCGGAGAGCGAGAAAAGGCCCAAAGTATACAATTTTCAGACTTTGGGGATTGAGCGATTCGGAGTTTTTTGCCGATCGTAACGCAAAAATGAGTTGAAGTTACGAAACCCGAAATTTCGAAGTCGAAAGGGCTCGAGGGTTTTCGGGGTCAACGGCGTAGGAACTTCAAATTTGGCGATGGAGAAGTCCGATTTGGCGAGCTCGAAGGCCCGAAGCCGAAGTCCGAAAGGGTTTGGGGTTTTCAGAGGTCGCCTTTTTGGGGACAACCATTTTGAGGGTCGTCTTTGGAAGCGGATTTTGGGCACTCGACAAAATGAAGTCCGAAAGCGGAAAGGTCAAAGTCGAAATCCGGACTCGAATTTGAGTTTGGGATTTCGGAGGTTCGGAGGTTTCGGTGAGTTGGACGGACTAACAATGTCATGCAAGCTCGAAAAAAAAAGGTCTAAAACCCAAAGTTTGAATTTTAGACTTGGGGTTTGAGACTTTCGTAACATTTCGGGGCTTGGACGGGTGAACAAATGTGTCATGCAATATGATTTGAGTCGAACTCGAAGTCCAAATTTCGGACTTGAAGGTTCGGCATTTCAAACCTTCGAGCGGTCTCGATAGAGTAACAATGCAAACGACCTCCGAGATGGGAAAGCCCGAAGTTTGAATCACGAAAGTTTGAAATTTCAAATTTCGAGAGGGTGAGATGCGATTTCGAGTTTGGAAAAGGCAGATTAACCACTAGCATTTATTGCGGTATGACACCCTTGTCTTGAGATGGCCATAATTTTTCTCTGGGAGCTAGAATTTGCATAAAATCGAGACTTTTTGGAAAGCTCTGTGTCCTCTACACAACTACGACTAATTTTCTTAAATTTAGTGAGCCTAAGTATTCCAAAATGAGGAAATACAGTCCACCATTTTAGAGGGTATTTCCAAATTTCTCACCTACCCGAAATGATGACATATGGGCTTATTTTCTTCCCCAAAGAAGGGGCAATGGAGTATGAGCTTCGCAGATTGGCTCATCACTCCTACAAGGACAATGATGGATTTTGCAAGAGATTGGAGTACATATTTCAAAAAATTTCTCTCCTTATTATTTTCTTCAATTTTTTCTCTCTCCTCATTATTTTCTTCCTCTATAAAATTGTAAGGGGTGGCATTGTGTAAAAGGTTGATCACATTTCTTCTCCCATGCACCCCATTTCTTTTGGGGCTCTAAACCTTCCTCTAAACACTTGTAATGGCTTCATGCCTTTCTCCCACATGCAATGTACTGTGTATACTTCATGAGCAATAAAAATTATGTTTTGTGTTAGTTGTTTTAACCTTTGCATGATTTTTGTCTCTCTTACCTCTCATTGCAACAGGGTGTTATGTGCATATTTCATAGTTATTATAGGATATGGGTGTTTTGTGTTTATCAAGAATGAAGATTGTTTACATTTCAGTTTGTGTTGCAGTTGTCCAGCCTTCCCTTAATACATTGGTGGGGCGGGGTTTGTCCTCAGGATTCACCCTTTCTCCATTTTGTAGGGCTGGGAAGAGTGGTTAGCACTCTTTTCTTAATGTATCACCGCTCGTAGTGTAGGTTTTTTTCATGCAATCCTTCTTTCCATGTCCTCTTGGAAGCATTAGATTAGGATTAGTCAGTAATTTTACCTGCATTAGGAGTAGTTAGTGGCAGGTAGGTTAGGAACAGGAACCGACCTTCTCTCGGAGAGTTGTCTAATTTGCAAGGTCCCACACTTCACAACAACTCCATGTTGTGCAATCACGCCAAATGCCCCAATCCATAAACTCTCTCATTCAGGGGGTGTTGTGATTACATATCAACAATTTCAACTTTGTTATTAAGCAATATAATAATTTTTCTTGTACCCACTTCTTGCTCTTGTGTTGCTCGAGTTATCTTTGTTTGTTGCTTTTGGAATTGATTTGTTGGAGTAGTGTTAGTTGCCTTTGGTAGGACAATTGTGATTTTTTTGCTCTTAACCTATCTCATTTTTGGGCTGCCTACATTTTAAAATACCCTTGTGTTGTTTGGCATTGACGTAGAGCATTTTTTCACCAATGTCTAATAAATTAGCATGTTTAAATCCCAACATGTGAGATTGGATGTATGATTCCCACGCCTCTACTATGGCATCTTTGTGCGGATAAAGGGGGTGTTGACTGTAAAAATCTAGTGAGGTTACCAAGCTTCCTAAGGCATCATTCCAATTATTGTTTGTGTCTACATCCTTGCCAGTGATCCACCAATCTCTTCCTTATTGGAAGTGGGTATTTCTTGGTAGTTAATGTTTCTACTTCATTCATTGTTTTTGTGTTATCATTTCCATCTATGGGATCCTCCTTGTTGTCATGTTCTGTCACATCTTTGTCCCCTTCCTGTTGCTTTTCTAACATCTTTTTGTGTGCTTTCATCCTCTCTAATTTGTCTTTTAACAAGTATATGCTACTTATAATACTTTTGTTTTTTCTTGCCATACATAAAAGGTGCAAGAAAGAGGGTTTGTGGGACTCACCTAAGTTATTTTGTTGCACCTCTATCTTGCAACTCAAACCCTTGCTTTGTTTGTTCACCGTCACTTAGTTATCTTACAGTCGACATCTACCCTAATATGCCATATGCCCCGATTAGGAAGCCTCGTGCATAAATGCTATTGTGTTAAGAATGGAAGTCTAAAGGCGCTCAAATTTTCGGCCACACAACAAAGAGGATGGAGTCAAGTGTATTGTCATGGTTCATTTATTGATTGATTGCTCATTTAAAATTTACACCAAGTTTGTGCTTTATGGACCCATTAACAAGAAAAGCATTTTCTAGACTACCAACTTACAAAGAACATGCAAAACTGAAATGTAATGCTTTGAAAGGAAACACACAAAGATACGAACTATAAGAGCCAAACAAACAATATATCCTCATAACCTCCATGAGATATGCCACAGGGAGAACATCAACCATACATTGAAATCCATTGCTAGAAACCCTTCTACCTTATCAAACTTACAATTGATTCATTACTTTTTCCTCTCTTCCAACTCCACTACCTCCTTGCAAAATTCCTATAATGCCTTTATAATTGTTACACGTGCAACCACCTTTTAGTTATCTCATACCTAACAGCAATTCATATTAGTTTTACTCCTAGCTAAATGGGTTGTAACAAAGAAACAACTTGATAACCTATTTATTGTTTAAATTGTTCAATGACCCTACACTTTATTCCAACTCCTTTGTTATACAGATAAGTACGGGACCCACACGCAATAAGTCAAGATATTCCATTGTGGCAACCACCAAATCGCTCATGTCGATACAACATCAAATAAAAGGCATTTTAAACTGTAGTGTGCATCTCCAAGTTTAATCTAAGAATCTATCCGCAAGTGTAATTGCCAGAAGCACAGATAATTTCCGGTGCACTAAATGTCCTTTTTGTCTTGAATATCTCGAAAATATCCACTTGTATAGGTATTTTTATAATTAAATCTTTGAAAAAAAAAAACATTTATTTACTTTTTCCACTAAAATATCAAATGATGCCTAGAACATGTTTATAGAACTCCAATAATGTTTTTCAAAAGAAAGTGTATGATGGTAAACATGCATTTAAAATGTTCCTTAATTGGAAATAAGGTATTCAAAAGAAAGAGTATGATAGTAAACATGCATTTAAAACATTCCATAAGGCACGGCATGCACAAGAAATTTGATAGAATGAAGGTGATCCAACAGACCAACCTACAACTATTTTTCCATACATTGAAGGTACATCTAATAATATTGCAAGAATAAAGCATTGTGACAGAACGACTGACTTTTGTCCCTCACAAATGAAGAAACCAAGGAGCACAACCTTGACAATTGTCTGAATACAGGGAGAAGTTGCCTTTAATGGAACAATCTGACAGATCTAGGAATCATGGAAGAATTGTAAGTGCTGAGATCATTTCAAAGGAGAAACATTTCTACAAGAGGAAGCTGACAGAGACAGTGGAAGTTGGAAAACTTTCCTGACTTCTTGAAACCGCATGAGGGCCTAAGTTTGAGGCAATCATAGAAACCGATAATTTTTCAAATTAAGAGGACCTCAGAAGCACTATCAATTTAATTTAATTGCATGATTATAAGATTGATTAATTAATTAATTAATTAGGTGGTATAACTAGTTAATTTCCAGTTTTTAGTTTTCTACGATTGGTCTCTAAAAGCAAATTCACAAACACCCAATTATTAATTAAGTTATATTCACATTAATGTTGTTCTATGGTGTACATACATAGCATCTTTTGCCAAACAGACTTATCTAAGGAGCTATATTTTATAATCTAATCACATCTCCATCCTAACAATGGATCACAGAGTGTGATCTGAAATGTCGATGAGATAAAAATTCATCTCATAGATTTTTCTAGAAGCTCCTTTTATCAAAAACTACAGACTGGCTGCCGCACATCTCTAAAAATTGAAACTGTCGATGTCCATCACAAAACAAAAGCAGCTAAAAATAAGGAGTGTTTAATGCAAAAAAACAAATGAGTTTTATGATGTGTAATGGAAGAAAATCCAAAAACAATTTAGAAGTTCAGGGTGAATAATTGAATGTCATATCCCAAAAAGACAAGAAAAAGAACATGAAAGAAAGAAAAGAAATAAGAACACAATTCCAGATTTTACACACATTAATGGGCGACTGCAAATGGGTTTGCAAATTGAAGTATATTTCAAAACTTTAGAATCTTTTGGAAAGTCTGAATATTTTCAAAAAGTCACAAAATTAAAAATGTTCAAAAATCATAAATTTCAGAAATGTCTAGAACACCATTGATTCCTGATTTTCACATAATTTCAGGTTTAATACCCTTGCCAGTTTTTCACCAATCACGATTTCGCAACACTATTTGATACTACAAGGCAAAAATCTGATTCTCTTATTTTCCTTTTTTTCTGCAACTGTGAACCAAACTATCTAAACAATAAAACTTCAATTCAAAAAAAACTTGTCATTCATCATTACTATAGCATTTCAAGACGGTCCCTAAGTTGAGAAGACACTTTCCGAAGAAATGTGGATGCCAACTCAGCTATAAGAATATCCGGAAGCCTTTTATCGCTCTGCTTGTCCAAGGATTAGTCTACCATAGACCACTTATATTAACACTCCAAAGTCCAAACATAACCTTACCCTAAGGATTAAGGGCCCATTTGCAGTTACTTTGTGGCATCTTTTCTCAAGCACCCAGTTAAACTTGCTCACCCCAGATAATGTCTGAAAACCCTTTACATGTCATTGCAAACTACAAGAAAATTATGGTATCTCATCCAGGCTTGAAGGAAAATTCTCAGAATGGTGTCCTGAACTTACCAGAAATTGCCAAGCATTAAGTTATTGGTGAAGAGAGAAACATTGTTTAAGGGTCTTCTGCTGAATGACTTCATAATCCTGTCCATAAACAGGAGGACCAGGTAAATACTGGAGCCAATTGTGATGTGATGTATCCCTTCATCATGATCTTGCCAACGGACTGTTATTGGCCACTGGCCCTCTCCTTCAAGTGCAAAGAGATTGGCGTTTGATGATGTCATGTTATGTCCCGTTCTTCCTAATCTTGCCAACTAAAAGGTCTCAGCTGCTGCTGATACCCTTCCTCCTGTTCCAGAGATGTTGGTCATTGATGATGTTAAAATATGATGGGAGGTCTGGCCCCTATGAACACAGTCAAAATGACTGACTTAAGCTGATGGTTGAGGTTGCATTCGGCAATGATTTTGAGTAATTTTGCTTGAACTTGCAAGTAATTTGCAAGGTCGGTACTTTACCGAAGTCTTGTAGACGGATTGTAATCTGTTAGGTCAGATTGCATAAAGACTATCTATGAAGTTATTAACTGTCAGGATCTGTCTTTTGTAGGAACTTATGTCTGAGGTGACTAATTCTTTAGAATTTAGACTCTGATAAGACTTACGTAGCCCTGGTTCATGGCCTGGGCATTTGTATATCCTTTTCGACGAGGATAAGATCTAGTTAGTGATCAGCGTCATAGTGTTTTTATGTATCCTTTTGGACTCCAGTAGGATTTAGTTAGTACAACACTTTGTGGCTCAGGTGTTAAGTATCCTTTGTCTACCAAAATATATGTAGCATAATTAACATATAAATACGCACCAGAATTGATTACCCTATTTACACTTACATCATAAATTATCCTACTCTTAAGACTAACATATTACTTTCAGACTCCTAGTGCACTGACCCTCTAGTACAACTGTGATTTCTCTGAAATCATTTCATTTATTTTACCATTTCTACTTGGCTAAAACCAGTGCAGAGTGTTCTGGTGTCACAAAAGAAGTTCACCAAGGTCTGATCATCCAGAGGCTTGGTCTGCTGACCATCACAATTCAAATAACAGAAGTAAGGGCTACCCAGCCATTCAGTGGATATCAATTATTTGCATCAGCACCCATTCTGTGTCAGAATCTAGAGAAGCGAGTGGTTTAGCTTTTGGAAGTTCAAGCTTGTAAGCACATGCTTGAATTGTTTGATGGTATCATACTCTTCGATAGCAATGTCCACATCTCATACGCTTTCAGATTATCTATTGTCTATAGATGTTGGGATCATGGAAAAAAAAAAAATTTCAACATTAAGGCATTTGAGTATTCATATTTCTAAAAATAATGTCTGTTTGAATACTCTGTTTCTCTGAGTTTACGGGATGGTGGGATGGGGGAACACAGGGAGGCATTTAAAAGACAGCAAATACAACATTCTAGATTTTGAGGACGGCAGAGGGATGGCAAATTATATATATATATATATAATATTTTCAACATTAAGGCATTTGAGTATTCATATTTCTAAAAATAATGTCTGTTTGAATACTCCGTTTCTCCGAGTTTACGGGTTGGTGGGATGGGGGAACACGGGAGGCATTTAAAAACAGCAAATACGACATTCTAGATTTTGAGGACAGCAGAGGGATGGCAAATTTTATATATATATATATATATATATATATATATATATATTCTCACCAAAAATACACAAAAACAAGAAAAATATATTTTATAGCATTTCAATCGCCTAATGAAACCGTCAAACATCCTCCCAATAAAGGGATAAGTCGCTATAGGATCAAGAAGAAGAAAAATATGTTGGTCTCCTCCAGGTCTCAGCAAGCGAAAATTGAATTTAGATGGTGTCACTCAAGGAAATCCAGGCCCAACCGGAGTTCGGGAACGAAATATTCCGAGATAGCCAAGGGTGGTCATTGCTGATATTTTTACTACACTTTGGGAATCATACCAACAATAGAGCAGATAGAATGGCGTTGCTTAAAGGAGTACAAATTACAGTACTAAAGGGATGGAAAGACACGATCATCGATAGGGATTCACAAAATTGTCATCAATGCTTTGAATGCTGGAATGATCCAGGCCTGAAGAACCAAGGAGTGAAGTGGTTATGCTCCAAACTAAACTATGTTGAATTCAATAACATAAAGAAAGCAGGAAACCAAGCTGCAGAGTCGGTTGCAAATAGAGGGTTTCGTCTGAGAAGCCAAACCCTTCCCCTGATAGGATGGTGAACCAACCCTTCTAAAAATTTACAAGAAAATCATAATACGCAATCTCTCCCAGGGTGGGCAGAGAGGCAGGGAGAGACATAATACGACAGCAGTTTAGCGGGGTGGAAGGGAAGGCATGATATGACAGCAATTTAAAAACACTGGGAGTAGAGGCAAGGACCTAATCATTTTCTTTTCGCCCTTTCTCCTGTGCTGATAATGCCTAGTCCAGGCTAATCAAGTATCCAAAGGTTGCAGCTAATAAATGTTTCACCCCATGTGACGTGATGTGCGCAACGGAATTTATTAATGAAGAGCTTTATAGAAATTACAAACTCCCTTGCATATGCATAAAGTAGAACATTCATAAATCAGTAGGGGTTAGTGGGAGAGGCAGGAGATGGCAAAGGAAGGTAAGGATCTCATCTCCAGAGCTCACAAAACTCCCCTCGCAGCAAATGGCCTTCAATCATCTCCCCATTTTTTTATCAGGTCTCGTATTTAGCAGCCTGTGTTCAAAATTTAAAAAGGTACAAGAAATCGTGCTTATTCTTGGTTATTTTGAATTGCAAAAACTATCAAGAGTGTAAGGAATATCCTATGGGGTTGCAATATAGAAAGAGGGTACTCAAATTTGACAGCAATATAGGTCGAAAAATGTGAGAGTCGAGAAAATATTGCAAGCATACGATGTCCTTCCCTTCTTGTTGAGCCTAATAATTTAGCAATATCTGTCTTCTATCCCTCCTCTTGACTTCTATACAATCCGTATTCAGCATTGTAAAAAAATACCTCACCTTCTATTGCAAATAAATTTTAGAAAAGTACTAAAAGTTGTATGTTGCACTTTCACTGCAAAAGCTCTTCTTTCTAACCTAGATATCCGTTGTAGTTATAGCATCATCGGCATGGAAAAGAAGTATTGAAAAAATATAATGCTCCCCATTGGCTACTGCTGTGCATGCAAAATCAAGCCAACTCAAAGGAAAAGAGTAACAAAGGTCTCTTTGGGAGGCAATATCACAGCATGCGCAAATCAATAAATAAGGAATCCTTATCTGAAGCTGTGATTCATAGAATGTCGCATGCCACTAATATTGGCAATCGTGCACATGCTTATCACTCATACCTTCAGCTTCTTTGCTATCAATGAAAATCTACATCTTCCTCAGGGGAGGGCCAACAAGCAGGCAGGGAAATCGATGATGTGGAAATTTCCCTGCCTACTTGATGCCCTCCCCTGAGGAATACGAAGAAGTTGCTAATGAAAACCAAACTGAAAATGTGGTAATAGTGGACTGAGACAGTAAGTGCTGGGTATTATATATTGTATAGTCATTTATGACTTTCACAAGTGTAACATGAGTTGATTTAAGCTCTACATGTGTATGTGTGTGCACACACGTGTTCATTGACTATCAGCACCTAATTCTAAATGGGATAGAATATGGGCTCTAATCAGTGGGCAGTCACTGATAGAAAAGAAGCTGAAGATTGAGCTTCCTCCTGAAGCATCCATCTCCTTTTACCTCTGTTACCAGGAAACGCCAACCAGGGCAGCGTACTGCATAATGATGTACTGGGTACTGGTCCTAGTGCTGGTAGTGGTACTAGCCTGAAACATTTTCGAAACTCCAAAACAGTCCCACCGTACCCAGGACGTTTCTGTACTATATTTCAGGTCGTACCTGGGCCTTTCTGTACTGTTTCGGCAGTGCTTCTGTTTTTTAAACACCAAAAATAAAACTAAAAAAACTAGATACTTCTGTTTCAACAGTACTTCAGGAAAATCTAGATGATATATTCTAGAATCTAGATTATAATTATGTACATATGAAAATTTAAATATGTTCAATGTTTTTAACTTTCATGAATACAAAGTATTTTAAGTATTGTATCATTTATGGACAAAAATGAGCATTATGCATTTTTATATCTTTGTATTTTTCATAATATATTGTACAGACGTTTCCATGTCGTTTTGTACCCAAGGGTTTTTTGAAAATTGGTGTTTCCACATTTCAAACCCATACCCATACCCGTTTCCTGGCAACCTAGCCTTTTACCTGTTTGCTGCCCTCCCCTAAGGGAGACGAAGAAGTTCCTGTTGAAAACCAAATTGAAAATGTGGTAATAGTGTACCGAGACAGTAAGTGCTGTCTACTATATATTGTATGTGCTTTTATGACAATTACAGGTGGAACATAAGTAGATTTCATTTCTAAATGTGCATGTGTGTGCGTGCCTGTGGACAGGTGTGCGCAGCTGTGGGTGAGTGCATGCATGTGTGCACGTGTGGGTGCATAATCAGTTAGAGTGAGTAGAGAATATATGATTCTATACAGAAATTTTCAAATGAATTAAAAGCTAATTATAATGGAAATTGAAAACTGTGCACCCACCACACTATCTTTCCCCTTACACCCAATATAATGGTCCCCCGTACAGCATGGCTCCAGAGAATATGCCTTTTAGTTTATTGCAGTTGGAAAAGAATGAATGCAGTGTAATTGCAGATAAAGTTTTGGGAACAGTAGACTAACGGAAAAAACAATAACGGCAATAAGGATTGGATCCCCAATCCCTTTGAGAAAATAACTGATATATCTGTATTATCAAATGGAGATGGGCTAGAGCAAGTGCTTTTATGAGAAAGATGGAGAACTGATTTAAAGGTGCCCTAATACTACAAGGGTCTGTCTAACAAGCTTCGTAGATCTCAGATTGGAGAAGGAATGGAATCTCATTACCTTCCATCACGAATTTGAGTGCTTTCTGTTTTCTGTTTTAAAGAGGCCTTTGGCTTTCCGGGTCTGAAATTTTCACTCTTTTATTCAGGTCTAGGGCTCTTTCCTAGTTATCTAAAGCAAAAACAAACTGTCACAACATTATTGAACATTCTAAAGATCTTAAATATAAATACCATTAACATCTATAACATTCAACATGGACCATTGAAAATTTAACCACTGAAGTATGAACGAAAATTGTAAACATGAATATCTAATTTTTATGAACTGTTTGAAAATGCCCTCTTTTTAATTTTACAAATATGTTTTCTTTCTTTTTTAACTGTTGATGTGGGCAGCGCCAGGACACTTTCAGCATATAGGGAACATCCTCAAACCTTCTCAAGTACTCATATCCCCACCCTAAAACACGAAACATCCCAATGATGCCAAACAAGATCCAAAATGTTTAAGGGACATGAGGAAAATGAAGAAAAACAGGAGTACACAGGCATAGACGTTCGTGAAATGTCCATGGCAGCCTCAGAGGGCAAGGAACGCATCCTCATGAAGCAATGTTGAAATGTCAATATATACTATATAAATTAATTTTTCCAACGGCATACAGGAATACACTACAAAACAATCTAGATATGATGTGGCATCCAGTTTTATTCAATTGAGAGTGTATAGACATTAAGATGGATTCTTTTCAAATTTTCAATAGAATGACAGAAAGTAGAAGAAACGTGGTTAGTAAAAAAAAGTTCTTTGTAAAAATGTTTGCAGACTGCAATGTTATTCAATTGAGTGTGTTCAGACCTTAATATGGATTCTTTTCAAATTTTCAATAGAATGCCTGGAAAATAAAAGAAGAAACATGATTAGTGAAAAAACAAGTTCTTTGTAAAAATGTTTACAGACTGCAATTCCATTCAAACAAGGGAACATTGTAAAACAAGAACTATGAACTGTCTCCATATTAGCATGAAATGGCATTTCCTAATAGCAACTCATAAGAAACAAAATACTTCTCATTAATGCATTGAGAGTATATTAATCAGTTCCACTAAATCTTCTGGCAAAAACTCAAACAGCTATTGACTGGAAACAATTAGATTGATTAATATAGACACCAAAAATTAATAGAATTTGCATCTTTATAATTAGAAGTGAACTACATGTGGAATTATACATATGATGTACATTATAAAAAATTAGCCCTTATACAACAAGCTATCCATGAGTCGTGACAAAATGCATACTGTGCTATTTACCAAATACACTCAACTCTTCAAATTCATCAAAAATTCAAAAATGATCATGATGTGACCATGCAGAAGATGAAGATTGCCCTGCCCCAGGAGTAGTTATAGATGCCTCCCTACTCAAAAATCAATCTGCTGTGCACCATCCACCCTTGCAACCTGCAATGTAAAATATAAAAATAAGAGAAAAGGGCTCTTTTCAAGCCCATTTTAGGGTTTTTAAGAAATTAGAGCATGTTTCATTTTCTTTTTTCACTTCTGTTTTTGTTCATAAAAACATTCCAGCAAGGAGGTTTAAAAAATTTAGTGGGGCTGTGTTAAACCTACGCAGCCCTAAAACCCTAGGTTTCCTTCAAAAATCCAAAATATCGAAGTTACGAATACAAAGGAAAGTTGTTTCCCAAATGGAAAACACTCACATTCACAGAAACATTTCAGGACTTCTGCCACATTTCCTGTCTTTCTGTTTCCACAATGTTTTCGGTTTTCCAATGGGAAACAAGGCTCGGGTGTTTACTGCAGCAAAGGATACTCTGCAATTTAAAGGGCACTTTCAGAGTTTGCAGCCCTATTGACCTTTTTCTTAGCACCAACTGTTTGGAACATACAGCACTTTTATAGAATCAATTTTTTCTTCGTTGACACTGTTAAGGTCAAAGTTCACTGGTGAAAACATATGGTTGTTATAAGTTATAACAATCACCCAGGTTTCAGTCAAGGCAAGAACATTTAGTCGGTGTTAAGTGGAAATTAGCAGGAAGGCCTGCTATCAGGGCTTTGATGACCCTGCATGTTCTTATCCTCTTGGGACTTGATAGTAATTCCAGGTGTTACTGCCAGATTAGTACTTCAACCAACTAACATTCTGGGATTTAGGTCCCTAGATTGTGACCTCACCTTCTGGGCCCAGTTTACACCCAGATTTCATGGATGAGGGTCCCAATAGCATCACTTGTTTAATCAATCAAAATATATATATATATATATATATATATATTAGCAACCAACAAAGATATTTCTACATTAGGTCAATGAAGATACATATATACACACACACATATGTATGTATCATCATTGACCTAATGCAGAAATACATATATCTTCATTGACCTAATGTAGAAACACACACGCACATATCTTCATTGACCTAATGTAGAAATATCTTTGTTGGTTGCTAATATGTTCCCAATTTACTTAAAGCTTATATTCCAGTAGGTAATGAGAAAAGACTAGGTAGTTGGAACTTGCGAGAGTTCAACAATGAACTTGAGCATTATAGGTGTGACCAAATTACATTCTCTGGTATGAATATTTCTTGGCTGTCCTTACTTGCTGGGACTTAACACAGCTGCCCAAATATGTATGGACTGAGAAATCCACTCTAAAAGATAGAACTCTATGGAGTATCAGACTCATGAAGTTTAAGCTTGACTTGGAGAGAGGAGTTGCCTTCTTCAGAATGGCATTTGTATGCCTTACCAGTTTAGGTATTGCTTGTATAATACTTTTGAATGGCAAGCAAGCACGGTTGTCTCTCCATTCTTTGTTAAGCCTTCTTTGACTTGCACTCTTACTTCTGACCAACTTTCCTTGCATGCCCACATTCATTTAGAATTGATTTCTTGCATAATAGAAAGGATCTTCACTTCTCAACTATGCCTTTTCAGAATCAGGTTTCTCCATAATGAATAAAGGACCAACAAAATGGAGATTCTTTATTAAACTAAAGGCTGGGACAACTCTTGAAAGGATTCTTAAGCAAATGACATTGATTTCTTGCATAATAGAAAGGATCTTCACTGCTCAACTATGCCTTTTCAGAATCAGGTTTCTCCATAATAAATAAAGGACCAACAAAATGGAGATTCTTTATTAAACTAAAGGCTGAGACAACTCTTAAAAGGATTCTTAAGCAAATGACATCACTAAGTTTATAGAGTGTAACAGCATCTAGGCAAAATTTTGATCATACTCAAACAACATTGTTAAGGACCAGGGTTTTGGAAGAAACTTAAAACCATTCTTACAATCAAGGTATTTCTCATAATTATTTCAATTAAGACTGAAAAATCATAGTCATGGTCCATAAATTAGCTAAGAATAAATAACCCCATATATCAGGTTAAACTTGTCCCATTTTAGGTGGAGAATTTTATTTATCACTGCAATTCCCAACTTCAACATACTTGTGTCCACTGAGAATCAATCCACCTATACTAGTTTTCCACCATTTCTATGCAAATCGTATTTTTCCAGCACTGTAACAGAAGTTGTTTGGACTATGGTTACTAGGAATGACCCAAGAGGATCTGAGACCTTCAACGAATCGGGGCACCACAGTGTGGCTATGCATCATTATCTGACTTCAAAATTTTGATCATACTCAACCAACAATATTAAGGACCAGGGTTTTGGAAGAAACTTAATACCAATCTTACAATCAAGGTATTTCTCATAATTATTTCAATTAAGACTGAAAAATCATAATCATGGTCCATAAATTAGCTAAGAATAAATAAACCCATATATCAGGTTAAACTTGTCCCGTTTTAGGTGGAGAATTTTATGTATCACTGCAATTCCCAACTTCAACATACTTGTGTCCACTGAGAATCAATCCACCTATACTAGTTTTCCACCATTTCTATGGAAATCGTATTTTCCAGCACTGTAACGGCAGATGTTTAGACTGTAGTTACCAGGAATGACCCAAGAGGATCTGAGACCTTCAACAAATCGGGGCACCACAGCATGGCTATGCATCATTATCTGAGTTCATCAGTGTCTTCAGCATCATACCATGCACATGTGCATACCGCAGGGTCCTAAATCCTCTGCAATACCGCCCAGTTCTGGGCAGCTCTGCAGTGTCAGTATTGTACTGCACAGTTCCACAATACCACCAGCAAAGATGATGGGCTAATGATTAGTTTTGAAGCATTTGTAATGGTTTAGCCCACGCTTCGTGCTTGATTTTCCTCCTTTGAGACATTCTTCTATTTTTGTTAGATATAGCATTAGAGTTGCTAGTAAGGAGTTACATAGACATCCTACGTCCAACCATTAATATTTCTTGGCTGTCGTTACTGGCTGACATTTAACACAGCTGCGCAAATATGTACGGACTGATAATTCCACTCTAAAAGATAGAACTCTATGCAGTACCAGACTCGTGAAGTTTAAGCTTGACTAGGAGAGAGGAATTGCCTTCTTCGAATGGCATTTCTATGACTTACCAGTTTAGGTATTGCTTGTATAATACTTTTGCAGTTGTAGAATGGCAAGCAAGCAGTTTTGTCTCTCCATTCTTTGGTAAGTCTTCTTTGACTTGCACTCTTACTTCCGACCAACTTCCCTTACGTGCCCACATTCATTTAGAATTGATTTCTCATATTATAGAAAGGATTGCCACTGCTTAACTATGTTTTTTCAGAATCAGGTTTCTTCCATGATGAATAAAGGACCAACAAAACGTAGATTCTTTATTAAACTAAAGGCTGAGACAACTCTTAAAGGATCCTTCAGCAAATCACAAAATTAAGTTTCTAGAGTGTAACAGCACCTAGACAAAATTTTGATCATACTCAACCAACAATATTAAGGACCAGGGTTTTGGAAGAAACTTAAAACCATTCTTACAATCAAGTTATTTCTCATAATTATTTCAATTAAGAATGAAAAATCATAGTCATGGTCCATAAATTAGCTAAGAATATATAACCCCATATATCAAAATAAACTTGTCCCATTTAAGGTGGAGAATTTTGATTATCACCGCAATTCCCAACTTCATCATACTTGTGTCCACTGAGAATCAATCCACCTATACTAGTTTTCCACAATTTCTATGCAAATCATACCTTTCCGGCATTAGACCGTAGTTACCAGTAATGATCCAAGAGGATCTGAGACCTTCAATGAATCCAGGCACCACAGTGTGGCTACACGTCATTATCTGACTTCATCACTATCTTCATTATCATACTGTGCATGTGTGCATACAGTGGGGTCCCAACTCCTCTGCAATACCACCCAGTTCTGGGCAGCTCTGCAGTGTCAGCGTTGTACTGCACAGTTCCACAATACCGCCAGTGAAGATGATGAACTAATGATTAGTTATGAAGCGGTTACAATGGTTTAGCCCACACTTCACGCTTGATCTTCCTCCTTTGAGGCATTCTTTTATTTTTGTTAGATATAACATTAGAGTTGCTAGTAAGAAGTTACATAGACATCCTACATCCAACCTCTCGGATCTTGTACAAAACATTGTATAATGTAACTTTGCATTACATTTCTACATCTGGTGCCTCTTGTTCCTCTGCTTTCTTCTCTGTTGCATAAGCATTCTGAAATATCCTTTGGCGTCTATCATTCACAATACAATTTCCACACATAACACATTTAAATTCTCATTTAGAGTGTTGTCCACCAGGTCGTCTCAGGCCCCGGTCAGTGCTACCAGTGCACATGCCCACTTCATCACATCCCGGTAGTAATGAGGTTTCATTTAAACTATCTCTTTGTTTGTATACCCACTCACATGACATCTGAATACAGAATTTAGGACTCAAAACTCATGATCCTTCTTCATACCTTCATGACCTCAAATGGAAGACCAAACAAATTAAGTTCAACTTCAAATATGTTCAAGCAAATGATAGAGGATGCTTTGCAAAAACAACAATAATTGGAAGAACACCATGCATGCAAGAGAGCAGCGATCCTTGATCACTTCTCTCAACTTCTTAAGCATGTACACACGGCTCCCAATCCTACTCCACAGTGACCTTTTGGTGGTCACACCCATATAAGGTACAAGTCAATCTAGACATTCCTATGTTTGAAGGCAAAATAGATGCAGATGCCCTAGATAATTGGCTTAACCTTGTTTGTTCATACTACATAGTGAATCAATTCTCTGATTCAGTAAAGATCATATTTGTGCTTTTGAAAGTTTTTTTATCTACAGAGCTATGCTGGGATAACTAGCACACTGCACTTGAAGATAATGTTAACTTAAGACTCTTTTGTAGACACATGGAATGGTTTCGTTGAAGCACTCAAAAATACCTATTATCCAGTTGGAAACTATGATGACCAGTACATCAAGTTTTGCCCTTTGCACCTAGGTCGTGATCAATCTGTGCAAAGAATACATGGACACCTTCCACTCCCTTGCCACAAAACTATATATCTAAGAATTTGAACAAAATCGCATCTTGAAATATAGGTTGATCTTGAGGCCATATGTTCAATTTGACATGGACTTCCTATAGATCGCCTCTTTGGGGGAAGCCTATAGATTTGCTTGAAATTCGAAGCAAATGCCAAGCTAAGGTCTAAGCTAGTGAATTACAAGTCTCGGGACAAGCTGCAATCAAAGAATTCCAAGCAGAATCATAATTGAGGGAATGGTCCTTCGCACAATCTTCGAAAGAAGACGGCAAAGTCAAATGATCTGAATACAATCCAAGACTCACAAGTGGTGTACAATCCATAATTCTAGCATGCACTCCACAGATGAATGGTGCGCTAAGAAAACTCTACTTATATAGCTTGAAGCAGCCGATACCACCATGACAATAGATAAGGGTAAACAAGCCATGGACTCTGAAATAACCCCATGGTCAGTACTGTGAAAATTGCCTCTTCGTCCAATTCAAATTTAAAGGTCGGAGAACATTTATTTCATTTTCAGATATTAGTCAATGGACAAGCATAACATTTTGTAGTTAACAATGGAAGTCATAAGAACTTGATTTCTCCTAAAGCAGTTCAAAGATTGAACTTGCCACTTACGCCTCACCCACAAACATACTCAATTGGATGTTTTAGCTTGGGTTCTGAGACATGTGGTACTCGGCAGTGTCATCTAGTGTAAAAATCAAGCCTTTTCAAGATGCAGTCCTTTGCAATGTTGCACCATTAGAGGTATGTGATGTTTTACTTGGTCAACCATATCTTTACCATCGACATGGAATCTATGAGGCAAATCCTAGAAATGTTGTCATAGATGTTGGTGATATGAGATACCACATACTAGAAGTAGTCCCTAAGCTCTCACTCATTAGCGCCAAACAGTGCAAGAAGCTAGTCAGCTCTAACAGAAAGTTTGTACTCCTAGTGGTTAGACCTGAACAGAAACACATCCTCGCAGCTCTTGTTCATACCACAATTCCTTCAATAGACGTGTGCGAGCTGCACAGCATGTTGGAAGAATACAAGGATACTTTTCAATCACCTAAGGAAGTGCCTAAGCATTGTGCAGTAAAACATACTATCAATTTGATCCAATGACTACCTCTTCCCAATGGATCTTTATACGCAGATCATTTTTGGAAAACGAAAAGATCAACCCCATTAACTTGTGGATAGGGGACACCAATCCTAGCTCATCACCTTGCAGCAGCCCAATTGTGCTCCCACCAAAAATGACAGCACATGTAGGCTGTGCATTGACTACCGATCTCTCAACAAGATCACAATGAAGAACCACTATCCTCTTCTCAAGATCAAGGATCTATTGGGCCAGATCCACAACGCCAAGTTCTTCACCAAAATCGATCTTAATTTTGGGTGTCATCAAATTCTTGTTGAGCTTACAGACATTTAGAAAACACCCTCCAAAGCCAAGGGACGGTTTGTTTGAGCGGTTCGTTATGTCCTTCAACTCGACTAACACAACCACAGCATTCATGCAGATGATGAATGACATTCTACAACATTTCACAGATTCGTTTGTTGTAGTCTACCTTGATGACATCCTAATCTTCAGCAAAACATGGGATGAACACTTGCGCCATATTCAACAAGTGCTCCACACTTTATAGCAATAGAAACTATATGCTAACATGGAGAAATGTTCATTTGCCATGCGGGAGATATAATATATGGGATACATAGATGTACAAGGAGTTCATGTGGACCTCGCCAAGATCATGTTATCCAAGAATGGCCTACACCAAAGAATCTCACAGACTCTACAACTTGGAATTAACAAATTTCTACAGGAGGTTTGTACTTGGTTTTTTCACATCACTTGGCCATTGAATCAAGTTACCAAAGGTGGCACCAAAGCAACCTTTGTCTGGTCAGCTGCACAACAGAAAGCATTCAAAGAATTGAAATGTCAACTATGTTCCATGCCCAGTACTTCATCAACCATTCAAGATAGAGATTGATGCATCCAATCATGTAATCAACACCATCCTAACTCAACATGGTCACCCAGTTGCTTACCACAACAAAAATTTTACCTTTTGAGAAGAAATTATCCAACATGTGATTGGGAGCATTGGAAGCATTATATTTTGGTCAAGTAGACTATGATCCACATCGATCACAAGCCGCTTCAATTCTTGCGGACTTAAATCAAGCTGCAGCAAGAGCCACATCAGATATGGTCTTCTTATCTTCAGCAATTTCACCTCATAATAGATGCATAATATATGGGATACATATATGTTGCCGGGATACGTGTACAAGTATCGTGCATGCAGTGCGGGTACAATACACGAGATACATCAATTTTAAAAACCCTTGGAGTGCGATACGTCTTGGATACGTCCGTACATATATATTAAAAAATCAAATATATATCCTTATGGCAGCCACATGATCAATAAAAATGCTAAGTCTTAAGTATATTGAATGTTTTGAACATTGAGTTTCAAGTTTGGACTAAAAATGAGAAATATATATATATATATATTTCAGTTATTTATGGACTAAAAAATGAGAAATATATATATATATATATATGTTCAAAACATTCAATATACTTAAGACTTAGCATTTTTATTGATCATGTGGCTGCCATACGTATCCTGGCGTATTAGTATCCGTATCCGTATGTAATGTCCCTTTTCCCTCGCCCATGGCCTAAGGGCCAATGCGTGCCCTAACCCTAGTCATGCCCAAGGGGTTACGGACACTATTTTGCTATTGGGTATGGGCATCTAGTCCAGTTGTTATTATTTTTTATTGACTGGGTCATAAAGTACTTTTAAAAAGGGACTAGATGTTATGTTTCATCATTGGGGCCACTTAAAGTACCTTTTTGGCGACTTGAGAGGACATGCATGGCATTAAATGTTATATTTCTTCATTGAGGTTACTTTATGGGCCTAGGCGCCTAGGAAGGGAAAAGCAACTTCAAGTTATTTTTAATAAGGCCCTCTTTTTGGGAAAGTGCGCCTTGAGTGGTTTTAGGGTTTCTTTGGCATGAAAAGGTTATAAAAGGAGGTGAGGGGTGAAAGGATATTCATTCATACATACACTCATATTTTCTTTTCATGGTGCAACTGCTGTTTGCAACTTTTAGCTTGTGGAGTAAGATCCCACGGGAACCCTAGCTTCGGTGGTGAAAGATCCAACCCTAGCTAGCAGGGCATTCTTCGGTAGTGAAAGATCTACCCTAGCTTGTCATTTGGAGTGGATTTCAGGGCTGTTTTACAGAGGTATTTTCAGGATTTTCAGAATTAGGGTTTGAAGGGTTTTGAGAGTTTTTGTGGAGATTTTCAGCCGGTTTTCGGATCAGACCTACGGCAGCCATAGAAGAAGGATTCGACATCATCTACAGAGGGTTTCACAAGGGTTTTGGCTGTTTTCCAAAGGGGGCGACTTGTTTGGGAATTTGCAGCCCTAATTTCTAGGGTTTCCAGCAGTCCTTTTTCAGATCTGAAGGTTGGAGAGTTATCTACTATTTTTATATATATTATTTCCAAAGTTTCATCTTTATTGCATTTGTATTCGAAAAGATATTAATTTTCGAAGTTTTCCGGCTATTCTAGGCACGCTGTAAATTTCTGGCAGCATTCTGTTATCTGAAAAATTCCAAAAATATTTCCCTTGTGTTCTACATATTATTATCTTGTTCCAGTTAAAATTTCAAGTATTTTGGACAGGTATTTTAAGAGTTATTCACATTTTTCTGTTCGCTGCCCTAGCTGTACTTTTCTGTATAAAATCTGCAAAAATCAGATTTAGTATATTGCTGCAAATTTCTGTGTTTTGTCATTTTTTGTGGTAAGATCCCAACAAGGGATATTTCACCGTACTTATCTGTATCGGATACATATCAGACAAGAAACATGGGGGTCAGGGCGTATCCACGGCAACATAGGGATACATGATAGATGCACAAGGAGTTCACGTGGACATGGCCAAGATCATGTTATCCAAGAATGGCCTACACCAAAGAATCTCACGGAGCTCTACAACTTGGGATTAACAAATTTGCACAAGTGTTTTGTACTTGGTTTTTCTCACATCACTTGGCCTTTAAATCAAGTTGCCAAAGGTGGAGCCAAAGCAGCCTTCATCAGGTCAGTCGCACAACAGAAAGTATTCAAAGAATTGAAATGTTGACTATGTTCCACACCAGTACTTGCATTACCTAATCTTCAGCAACCTGATCTTCATCAATCATTTGACATAGAGCCTGGTGCATCCAATCATGCACTCAAAGCCATCCTAGCTCAACATGGTCACCCGGTTACTTACCACAACAAATCTTTCACTGCACTGATAAGAAATTATCCAACATATGATCGTGAGCATGTAAGCATTGGAAGCATTATATCTTGGCCAAGGAGACTATGATCCACACCGATCACAAGCCGCTTCAATTCTTGCAAACTCAGAACAAGTTGCAGCAAGAGCAACATAAGAAATGGTCTTCTTATCTTCAGCAATTCCTCAACGTCATGCATAAGAAGGGAAATGGCAATCCAATAGTTAATTGTTTAAGCCAACCTCCAGTTCAAGCTATCCTTGTGGTGCTTGATGCTTGTGGACATGAAGTAAACACTTGGTCAAAATTCAAAGAAATCTATCACAACTTCATACATCACCTTGGTTGCTTTTTTGTACTGCATGAGGCAAAGAGGCATAAATTATTAAGGAAGCTCATTTCAGTAAGGTTGCAGGACACTTTGGAGTTGAAAAGACCCTTGCAGTGCTACAAAAATACTTCTTTTGGCCACATCTCAGGTCAAATGTCACCAAATACATCAGGTCTTGTACCGCATGTGCAATTGCCAAACCAGTCAACAAGAAGCAAGGTATGTATACACCTCTGTCAGTTCCAATAAGATCCTGGGAATCTAGCACGGATTACCTCTCAGGCTACCCTACCACCAAGCATGGTAATGATTGTGTTTATGTAGTAGTTGATAGATTTTCCAAGATGACAATTCTTATACCTTGTAAGAATTTTTAATTTTTTTGTGAAACTCCAAACTGTACTTTGAAAATTTCTGGGTCAATTTTGGAATACCAAAAACTATCATCTCTGATAGGGACACAAGATTTTGGAGAACTTCCAAAAAAGCACTCTGGTTTATGATGGACACAAAGTTGAATAAGTCTACCGCATTCCGTCCACAGACTTATGGACAGGCGGAAGTGGTTAACGGGATGATCATGCATCTTCTAGGAATGTATAATTTGAAGAAGCGATACACATGTGATGAAAGTCTTCCTTTCATGCAACATAGCTATAGCACAACTCTACTACAAATATCCCTTTTCAAATTTGTTTGGGTTTCCAACCTCTGCACCCATCGATGTAGCTTATCCTATTACACCATTGGCAGTAGTAACTCCTTTAGCTGAAAATGAAATTGACAAAAAAATTACGTTTGTTGAGCACATTCACCATCCTGTAGAAAACAAATGCTAAATACAAGTAGTGCCCTCACAAATGATGTGCACCTTCCAAGTCGATGATTGGGTATGGCTTCACTTGTAGAAGGAAAGATTGACATGACCTTACCGCAAGCTTCATCCTCTTTGGTAAAAGCCCCACACCATCACCAAGCAAGTAACAGATAATGCTTTCACACTTAATCTTCAACGCAAAACTCTTGAGCCATTATTTTCCACCTTTATTAGACGCTTCAGAGTCAGACATTGCCAAGACTCTTCAACAAACAAAATTTAATCCTGATGATAACACGCGGCAGAAACAAATTTAATCATTAATGTCAGGGTCAAACAAATCAACACAACAAGAGATCTCTCTTTTCCAAATCATTAAATCCAATCACCTTCTCAAGGAAAGTCATTCACAGAAGCTCAAGTTTCCAACACTTTTCTGCATCTTCTTCTGCCACTACATGCAATGGGGACCATTGCTCTTTGAGAGGGGCAACTAATCTAGGAAGATCTAAGACCTTCAAGGATTCATAGCGCCACAGCCTTGCACCATGTCATGATTTGACTTCACCAAAGTCTTCAACATCATACATGAGATCATAACTACTCCGCAGTACCCCAGTTCCACACAGCTCTTCAATGTTACCACAGTACCATGGAGTTCTACAATACAGCTAGTGAAGATGATGGACTTATGATTTATTATGACGTGGTTGTAACAGTCTAGCTCATGCTTCATCTTGCTCCTTTGTATATTAAAGTATTCTTCTATTATTGTTAGATATAGAGTTGTTAGTAAGGACTTACATAGACATCCTACATCTGGCCTTTCAGATCTTATACAAGACTTTGCATACTATAGCTTTGCATTACACTTCTACACCTAGTCTCTTGTTTCTTTGTTATATTCTTTGTTGCATAAACACTCAGATCATGGAAACTCCAATTTAAGGACAAGGGCCACATCCACGTCCCGTACCTATATTTTTGAGGACTATATGTATATGCAATATAACCATACACTAATTCATTTACTCACATACCCTGATTTGAATCATGTCCTTGTCCCCCTAACGGTATCTGTACCCTGTATCTCCCGTAACTATGGTTTAGAACCATGGTGTAAGCACGTGTATATGCACAAAAGAAGCCATTTTTAAAGATTTAATAAGTCTAGCTTATCAAGACATTGTATTATAATCAAACACAAAAATGTATTTTGAGAAGCAAAATTATATTTTAAGAAGTAAAAGAAATTGTTTTTGGACACTTTACTAACCATTTTTTCTGATTGTTGCATGGATTTTGAAGCTATCAGTTGATGTTCTCCTTAACACATTAGTCATTACTAATAACCACCAATAAAGAGAGGCTCTCAAAATCTTTCCACTCATAGTACATCATCATAATGATTATGCAAACTCGCTCTCACAGTCACCAAGAAATTCCAGTATAGGGATGGGGATCCCCACATTTTTTAGTGACTACATTTATATACAATATAGTTGTACCCTTATTAATTTACTCAGTACCCTGATTTGAATGTTATCCCCATACCCCGCATCTCCTGGTAAATATGCTTGCTCTAAAATATCAGAAGAATCCAATTCATTTTACTTAAGAAAAATGTCCTAGAATATTAAATAAGTAATAAAACATTGTTAAGAGTCGATTATTTAATAAAATAAAAGAGAGGTATCACTATAAACAAAACAAAAACTGAACTTTTCAAGAATCATTCATGAAGAGCCAAATAATTTAAATAACTAAAACAATTCTGCAAATAAGAGGATGGATTGGAATCCAATCCGTGAAAGTTGCACTACAGATGTCCCCAATAACAATTTCTGTCCTGCCCATTGGTAAAGAAAACAATGAACCAAATGCCATCAATTATGGATGGCATGCTAATGCATAGCTTTGACAAAAAAATATGTCTCGTCCATGTCTGCTAACAGAGACATGGTCTGAGAAAGACAGAAATAACATTGGCAAGGCCTGTAAGTGACATTAGCTCAAACAAAATGCCAAGTAATTTTATCATACACTCTTGATTGACAATTTAATCCTACTAAAAGGAAAACATACAGAAAATGTAGCATTAATGCGCTACATTTTCCTTATTGAATCAACATAGTAATATGCTTCAAGAAGCATCTACATAATAGGACTAAAGTAGGATGTGATTAAGCATGATTCTTCAGAGCTCACTCAAAAAATATACTTGACATGGTCTGAGAAAGACAGAAATAACATTGGCAAGGCCTGTAAGTGACATTAGCTCAAACAAAATGCCAAGTAATTTTATCATACACTCTTGATTGACAATTTAATCCTACTAAAAGGAAAACATACAGAAAATGTAGCATTAATGCGCGACATTTTCCTTATTGAATCAACATAGTAATATGCTTCAAGAAGCATCTACATAATAGGACTAAAGTAGGATGTGATTAAGCATTATTCTTCAGAGCTCACTCAAAAATATACTTGCAGTTACTACGTAGCAGAAAGCAAAGGCACAAAGGCCTTAAAAATAATAATTTTGGCTAGCTTATCACAGATTTGTATCCTCTTTGTGAGATCCGGATTTAAATTATCTTCTCTCCTTTCAAAATAGAGGTTTGCTTATGTTGTCTCTAGAAGCAAACACACAGATGGAATAAACGATTACTAAGAAGAGAAAAAAATGAAAAACAAATCTCGGTAGTATCTAACAGAAAATGATAGATGATAAAGTTGCATTACTCATACTCAGCAAAGTTGAGAAGTACAAATCATACCCAATAAATGCTCAGCAAAAACACTCAAAAAAGAGTTGGAGAATTAGAATTCCCAAAAACATTTAACTTTCCCTACCAAAATCATCATTCCATGACAAACTTACTCAATAGACTTAAAACATGTGTGTTAGATGGGCAGACAAAAGTTACACATTACTAGGTATTCTTTGATACCTATAAGGCTATAAAGATTACCAACAAAAAATCACCAAGCTAAAGAGTAATACTCATAGTAATGCTTGAGACTCGGACAAAGCAAACCAATTTTGAACTCAGTCTGGAACTCAGTAATTCTAAACAAAAATAAAATAAAGCAAATTTTAGAAATTAATGCTCTTATGTGCATTCCACGTCAAATTGGTTTAAAAGACAGACATCTAATAGATTACATAGTACTTTGCTACCATACAAAAGTACATACCAAAAACTTCGTGAATAATGCAATTGTGACTCTTGAGATGAAAGAAGACTTGTTTTTATATTTTATTATATTGTTTTCTTTCTAAAAAAGAAATCATGTATTTGGAATTTCGATATCCATATGCCATGGCATTAAATCAAAAAAAAAATTGAATGAAGCCAAACTATGAGAGGAGCCTCATCACTTGTCCCAACAACAATCATTTTATGAGGACCCTTGCAACATTTTACATATGTCCTAGATGCAGCTGAAGTCATTTCCCCATTCCATAGACAACGACATTTATCTCTATGAGCTCACTTCTCCCAACGCTACTGCACATGCTTCACAGTCAACTTGATCCCACGATGCACAGCCGTCCTCTGAACAAACAGACTCCTCAACCTTGGTGAACCATTTTGATTGTGGATCAAAATCTTCCAATTCAATGCAGAATAATCAACCCCATATTTTGCTTGTGGCAGAGGCAAAAGTTATTGTGGACAAATACAAGGTCTTTCAACCTTTGGATTTCCAATTTCTTGCGCTTTTCGAGTATATGTGCAGGCTGAAGACACAAACAACTGTACTATATAGTTTAGCACCTTAGCATCAAAATTCTCACACCATGCATGCCTAACAAAAAAAAATCTAAAATTCATTTAGCAAAAAAGACAAGATTCGTTTTACTAAAAAACATATAAAATTCATCTTTAGCTAAAAAAACATATAATATAAGTGCCCAACAGGCTTGGGGCTAGTGGTGGGAAACAATGAATTTCATACCATTGACCACACTTCCAATCTCATGGCCCTCCTAGACACCCTAAAATGGCCATGTGAACACCTGGAGGTGGGAGTCAAACTTCTCATTGTGAACCACACAGGGCACGCGGATATCATGAACCGAAGCCCCATCCCCATGTCCACTTCCAGCTCTACCCTAAAATTAATCGCGTCTTGATGGCTTTTCGGATGGAGTTGCATGTGGAATGTGTCTACATCACTCGTTAATTATATGCCCTAATATCATCATCAAGGAAGGTGGCGCAGTAGCAAATTTTGTTTATCTCTCTTTTTCTCGCCTTCCAAAACTCGGCATTTGCTTTCTCCGTCTTTTTCTGCTCTTGTGTCTTATTGTAGAAAGCAGGTGATTTCCACCAATGGAGTAATATTGACAAGGCAAGGTGTTAAGAGTGGCAGTGAGATGATATCTCAAACAATAAACTTCATTTTTTTAACCCTTATTTGTGGCCCGTGGGAGCCATGGCATTTATCAAATTAACTTTGGGAGAGTTTTCCATTGGAAGTTAACAAAGTCTGTACTATCGAAAAAACCAAGTCATCCTTCGGTCGGAATTTAGATAATAGATTTTGATGTAGTTACCCGATATTCTCTCCTTCGAGATATCAAGAACTGGCAGAAAATTACCTTCAAATCTCAGGTTTTGGAGCTGGTAAGTGAGCTTTCTAACAAAATCCTTTCTCTTGAGGAGAAAATGAACTGTGCAATTAAATAGCTAGACAAGTTGTCCACTGGTGCTAGTTGGGTCGAGTAAGTCTGCGAAAGGGACTTCTAAAAATCTGTTGAAAAGCAAATGCTAGATAACCCAAGAGGCAGTAAAGTCACTTTCCTTTGTTTTGTCTGCACCCACTTCTGTCAATTGTCCTGATGGTATATTCGATGTGCTTCCTAATTCTCTTGGACGTCTTGGATGACCCATATGTGTGGGAGAAAGCTAAGTAATTTGATTGCCTGTGTTGAAATGGGGTGTTAAAAATATGGCATCGGGTGGTGTAAGGATATCTCAAGCCTACTCTACTCCCGGTGCCCCAAATATCAATATTCCAGTGAACATCCAAACCACTTCTGGATACTGGGAGATAGATATCAGTAGGCTACAAACATTTTTCTACTAGACACTGTAATTCTGTTGTCAATACTGGCTGCGTGTACTACTGGAATGCTCCTTGGTTTTTGGTTTCAGGTGTCTGAGCTAACTATGGTTTTCAGCTGTCGATTGGGTTTTAATTGCTCATATTATAGTTTTTGTTTTTGTTAATCCTTCCACTAATGCATGAATTACTCTTCGATAGTTTTGTTGTGAAGTTAACGCCTTCTCTGTATGGTGTTCAGCTGTTATTTGGTTTTAATTGCTCGTCTTATGGTTTTGTATTCTGATAATCCTTCCACTAATGCATGAATTACTATTCAATGATCTCTTCAAAAACAAATTCAGACTACTTCCCATCCAATCTGGAAGTTAAACAGTTTGAAGAGAATGCTGATATACTATTCCAAAGGAAAATGTTAAAGTTATTAATTAACTATTAGTTAGGTGTTAACTAATGGTCAGTTATTAACCACCTCAAACTGATGTAACCAATTTCAGCATAATAAATATGACCAACACACACATCCCAATCTGTGTCATGTGCCTTCCAGTTTCTCTTCATTCTCTCATATCTTCTTAAAAAAGTTCAAAACACATGGGTCGCCAATGTCAAAGTATAAAGAACCCCATAAGGCAATGCAAACTAAGATACATGTAAGAGTTAAGTGTTGAAACACATGAAGTGCAAAAGAAAAACTATTTGCAGTGGATGGTTTCAAAATGTAAATATAACATTAAAAATAAGAACTTTCAATCTAAGTCACAAGGTTCAAGTTCGCATTTATGTTCGGCGAGAATAAAAAACGGTTCAAATTCGCCAACAGATGAAGTTCGAGAAAAAAAAATATGTAAGTTCAAACAAAAAAATTCCTATCATTTTTATTTTTTGAAAAAAATGCATAAATATGTCAGAGGGACAGAGTGGAGAGAGCTTTTGTCTGCTACTCTCAGTCGTTATATGTCAATACACATACATTTGTAAAATAATGCAAAATCATGTCAAGAACTTCGCATGCAAAATAATGGATAAAATTTGAGGTCATGATCTACGAGAGTAAAGTTCGGCAAAATTTGAACTTTTTCAATAAAATTCAGAGACCGTTGTGACATAGCTTTCAACCAACATGTTCAGACAACATGAAAATAAGGAAATAGCCACTGATGTGAGGGAGGATCAATTCTGTGTCTACCTATAAATTTCCAAGTCTGTTTATGTCTAACTCTGCTGTTCAGTCAACACTGGTATACCCCAAAATTTTATTTTTTAAGCCGGGTGAATATCTATACATCGAGAAGTTATCAGAGCATCTTAAGACATGACACAGTACTTCTGGAACCTGGAAAACCAAGAATGTTCTTAATAACATAGATTGTCTGCAGCAGGATACCAACTACCGAGACCAATAAGAATTTACAGCCGGAAATAGAGGAATAATGGTTAACATTAATTCTTTGAATATAAAAACTATTAAATGCTTATGCCATATGAAACAATCCACATAACTTCATCAAAGTAGCATGGGAATTAATGTTTAAAGCAGACAGCATATACAAGTGCAAAACAAGAAGCTAAAGAACATAGCTACAAAGCATTCTGGTATAACAAAATTTGATAAGTTGCCAAGAATGGTCTGAAACAAAATTTGGGAATAAAACTAACTGCAAATGCAAACCTTGCATTTTATCTATATAGATATTGAAGACTGATGAAAGTGAAAATCTTTTGTACATTCAAATCAATCTCAAGTTCACTGCTTTCATAAAGCAATTAATCCACAGTACAATTATATTACAGTGTCTCGGTTATTTACAGTATTTTCTCTGCAAAACGGAAAAAAACTACAGATACACTGTTATGTCCTGAATGCAAAAGCCAGTTCTAAGCCAAAACAATATTTTCGCAATGTGTGAATAGAATATCCTTTCAGGAAAATGAATTTGGATAAGACTGACCCACAGAAATGAAAAAGAATACAGGTGACTGTGCTAAAACTAAAACACAACTATGCTAGAACTTAATACATATGACTATGACTATGACTATGACTATGCTAGAACTTATATATATGTACTATGACTGACTATGCTAGAAGGCAACTGCGCTAAAACTTATATATAACTATCATAGAACTTAATACATATGACTATGACTATGACTATACTAGAACTTATATATATGACTGACTGCATAGGACTTAAATACGCATAACTCAATGGCAATTAAGACATGAAATAGATTTGAAAAGTAAACAACCTGCACAAATCATGTTTGTATGGGAACCTGTTTTCTTTGCTCTTCATACTCAGGATCATCAGTCGGCAGCTCATATCGACACACAGGGCATGAATTCCGTGACCTTAGCCACGGAAGAATGCAGCATCCATGGTAATGATGCAAACAAGGCAGCTGTTTGGCTGGCTCTCCAATTTCAACTTCTTCCTTGCAGATTGGACACCATGCATTTCCATTGTCTATTTCTTCTTGGCAAATAAAAATCGAAGGAAGAGAAT
Source organism: Taxus wallichiana var. yunnanensis (assembly GCA_018340775.1). Taxonomy (NCBI): domain Eukaryota; kingdom Viridiplantae; phylum Streptophyta; class Pinopsida; order Cupressales; family Taxaceae; genus Taxus; species Taxus wallichiana. The sequence continues at coordinate 696,328,095 of CM031244.1, read as the reverse complement.
CCACTATGACCTTGGCAGCAGGAGGAGCCCCTCTGGGAAAGCTATCAATCTCTGCAAAATGTTCAAGCAAAACTTCATACCCTGCTGCATCGGCATAGTCCTCTGGATCCCCAAAATATGCATCGACATTGCCATCAGCGTCCACATCATCATCTGCACCCTCTTCTTCATACCTGAAACAAGAAAAATCTTAAGCAATGGAAAATAAGGAATATATGTATTAAAAGCTAATTTTTACTTAAACAAATAGAAATTTTTAGCAGTCTAGTAACCTTACCTTCACTTTAAATAGCCTTGTGATGCTTTCCTTTTAGAAAAAAATTGCTAATTGGCATGTCTAAGTTTTGGAAAAATTCCATAAATTAGGAATTGGCAAAATATAGCTCATAAAAAAACCCTGTAAAATTACATAGTTTATGTATTATGGGCTAATATTTTACTAAAAGTCTAAAAACATAAAATTTTGACAGCCTAGCTTATAAAAACCTGTATCATGTTTTTTTCTGGGAAAATTTGCTCATTGGTTAATCCAACTTTCAAAGGCATTGTGAAAAATAGAAAATTGGCAAAAACAAAAACAAAAAATACACTGTAAAACTAAAGAACATATACGTACGATAAGCAGATATTTATATTAAAAACATGAAATTTTGACAGTTACATTAAATGTACACACATTCTATATAAAAACTTGCATAATATTTTTCTATGAACTTTCAAATTGCCAAGTCCATATTTGATAAATTTTTGAAAGATTTTCTACTCAAAAAAGCGTGAAACATACCTTGTTAAAATAAGGATTATATGCATTATAGGTTAATACTAGACTAAACACATAAAATGCTGGCTAAACTATATAACTTTTAGGTAGAATTTATATAAAACCCTGCTTGATGTTCTTTCTTTTCTTTTCTTGAAAAAAATTTCATTGGCAAATCTCATACTTCAAAATTTTGAGAAAGTATCCTATTGGAAAAAGAAATAAAAAATACCCTGTAGAGGTAAGGAATATATGTATATAGGCTAATATGACTAAAAATATAAAATTGCTGCCAATATAGTAGTTTTTAACTTTTATGTGCATTTTACGTAACAGGTACTCTTTTTGGTCACTGCCTAACGAGGTGCCAATTTGGTGCATGAGAGCACCCTTGTAGAAACCCGAAAGGAAATTATTTTCTATTTGCCATTTATATTGTTCAACAAGGTGTATACCCCTTCTGATTTCAAACCAGTACCTCCGCAATGGAATTTACACACCTTCACCATCAGGCCCACTCAGGGTCGGTTACTATGGTGATGTTGACAGCCTTTTGTGATGCCATGTCTTAATGACGAGGTATAAACCCCTAGATATAAGCACATATGCCTTTCGTGATGCCATGTCACAGCCATTAGGCATGAAACCCTTAGATACAAGTAAATATGCTACCTCAATGGGTTTGAATCAATTTTGAGAAAATTACAAAAAAAAATTGACCTAATGGAGGAAAAAGAAGTATTAACTTCAGGAAAAGGCGTTAAAAATCCAACGTACTAATCCTAATATTGGATTTGAAACATCAAACTTCTGAAATCTAGTAACTTTGGATACATTTTATACCAGAACCTGCATTTCTTCCCCATTTTGGAAAAATTAACCAATTGAAAAAAAAACACTACAAGTGTTCTTAAAAATAAGGAATATATGTTTTACAGACCAGTATTACTTATAAAATTCAAAAATTCAACTTCAATTGGGACATTTATACAAAGTCATACATGAATTTCATTGAAAATCCAGCCAATTGAATTAAAAAGGGGAAAACATACCCTGTAAATTCGAGATCTCGAAATTCCTCCAACGCATTGGTCCAGTCAAAATTTCTGGCCACTACGATTTCATCCAACTGAGTGGTTCGAGAATCTTCAACCCGGGTCACAGTTGGTTCAGCCACTCTAGGATCAACCTCGGGAACTTCTCCATATAGCTCCTCCCATTCCTCGTATTGATCCTCCCCTGCCACATCGTCAGCACCTTCTTCGACCCCGAACGAATCCCATGACCTAAATACGATGCACGGATCACATCCTTCTGAGTCACTGTCACTCTGGCTGCATTCAATGGAGTCTGAATAGGCGTCCGAATCAACTATCAGAGGGTTCCAGTCTATGAGGTCAAACCTTACCCTGGAGTCACTGGGGTCGAGATTGACGATTCCAGGCTCTGAATTTTCACTATCTACCTCTTCCGAGTTTTGACCCAACGTGCGTATCAGATCAATCCTTGCCATGGAGTCGACAATAGGATCGAGGTCGACGACTCCATGGTCTGAATTTCCATGTTCTATCTCGTCCAAGCCTCGACCCAACGTGTCCATTTCGAACTCGGCAAATCGTTCGTTCAAATTTCGCCCAAACAGCTCTGCGTGACTATTGGAATCACAGAACCGAGAGACCCGAACCCTAGGTTCCTGTTCGACTTCGAAATCGTCATGGGAGACCCTAATCCTCGGTTCCTCCATACGACCTAAGGTCATGGGTTCAACATCGGCCCAAAGGTCGGGGTTTCCACCCGGGGCTCGACCTCTGCCCAAAGGCCGATGCTTTCCGCCTGCGTGTCGACCTCGTCCTCGCCGGAGGCATAAAAGCTTTCGGAAACAACGAGATCGGCCCATGCCGGCTCCTCCTCTTCTTCTTCTGGATTTTCTTCTTCATCGTCTATAAGCCAACGCTGAGGCACACAGTCCATATAATTCTCCTCGTCTTCTTCTTTGCGGCTTTGTTCTTCGTTCTCGTTATGCTGATCAAACAGGTGGAGAATGTCGAAGAAATGGCTGAAGGAAAGAGCATCGCGGATTCCAGTCTCGGCATCCGAAAAAGAAGAGGACGAGGAAGGAGGCATTCGTTCCACCCAGCCTCTTTTACATACGGTGCAAACAAGTGTGCCTGCTACCTCCCTTGCCGCGGCAACTTCCTTCTCGCAGTCGTGACACCAGTACGATAAAGTCGCCACTGAGGGGAAGCGTTGTCGCTGGTGCGATTCGAACCCTGCACCTGCGCTTTCAACTTTCGCCATTGCTGGGCCGCTTGTAAAAGACCGTCTTGTGTTTTATTCGAGGGACAAAATATTGAACCGCAGATGAAATATGTTTTACATTGTCATGTTTTCACACAAACAGATTATATTCTTTTCCTATATATATATTTTTTATTTTTCCTCAAAATTTTCCTCCCATCATCCATTATTGATAGTAGAAAGATGATTCGATTAACTTTCTCTTTTAAAAAACTAGCAATCGCATGAAAATGTGAAAGTCTAGAGGAGTGAAGAGTGGAGGAAGTGTGAAGGGTTGAAATTAAAGGCAATAAATTTGTTAGTGGAATTTGATAAAGGAGAATGTGAAGTTGGGTTAGGTGGATTGAACCATAAAATGAGATAGGGAAGCTTGCATAGAGGGAAGCTTGCAAATGTCTTTTTAACCTTTTGATCAAGTGTTGTAAATTTTCTTGATCTATAATTCAAAAAGTTATAATGTGGCTTTATTTTAAAATAGAAGAAACAATTAAATTGCTTGACAAATTAGAAATGAGAAGGTGTGTGTTGTTGCAGGAGTTCACAGTGGAAAATTCCATGTCGATGCAGTCTTATTAAAGTGGGAGGGACTAAGTATGCACTCGCAGTATGAACTGCAGTGTTATGCGAGGCATAATTATAGTAGAGGATTCAACCTACGTAGATGATATGTGGAAGCGCAAGCCTGATAAACTAGACATTGTTATAATTTGAACATTAGGTTGTTAACCTATAAGTTTATAGTTTATGCAATGATGTTTAAACTACTATGCAATATGTGATGGTATATGTAAAAAACAGATATATTAAATGTGATAATTGGGATATAAAGATTAACATTCTTTTTAATTTGAAATAGTTATTGCTTAGACTACAATTTGATACCTGAATTGCGTAATTTTGTAATTTGAACTACTTTATGGCATGCAAACAATTGATATTGGCAATATTATTGTATATTATATCTCTGTTTTTTTAAATTACCTTTCGTGAAGCCATTAAGCAAGATTCCAACTTTTTTAGAGTTGTACTTTCTCTCTTCCCAACATTGCAAAATACACAAAAGGTAATGTTTGTGTTAATATTTTTCTAAATATAAATCTTATTTTTTGTGGCAAATGATTGGTGGAATGTTATCTCCTCATTGCCTGAACTAGTTCCTTCCTCCTGCACAAATATGACTGGTTTTATTAAAGTTTGAGAAATTATATCCACGACTTATAAGGTGGATGGAAACTACTACTATTTAATACGATAGGAGTTAAAGTTAATTGAAAAAGTTGTTGCACTCTCTATGTAATGGACTTTGTTGCATTGTTTGAGACAGAAGAAAAATATGTCGATTCCATTATGTTACAAAGCTCTATACTTTTTCTCATGCATGATGTCAATTCATCAGGAGATGACAAATAATCCGATCAATTACTATAGTTTTTGCATTAAGTATCATATGGAATCATAATAATATTGGTAATTTCTCTTTCTTGATTCTTTGTTTGGAAGTATCCAATTCACATAGCTACTTTCTCATTTGTGTTCCAAGATTAGTCAAAGCACTATTGTTCTTCCATCCCCTTTTTATCTCCTACTAATAGGGATCTACAGTGACAAAGGTTCAAAGATGCAAATAGTTAATTTTCAAATATTTTACCCTTAGGTTTCGACCTCATGACCAACTAGGAAGCAACACATGCCTTGCAAATCTACCCAAACAGTTTACATGTATGATAATGAACCGATTTATCCTTGCAACAAATCCAAACAAGCGGAAATGAATAGGAAAATTACAAACTGCCATTAAGACAAGTGCACTTACATAATTGGCATCAAACCAACAATTTATAAAGCAAGGTAAGAACTCTTTCACAACATACACAATTAAGACTATGGAAATTTTACATGAGTAGTTCCTAATTGATTAGGGCTAATTCCAGGGTTAAGAGAATGATCACTCGGCCTCCAACAACTAGAACCCACACCATGTTGGTAAATCCATCTCGCACCCCATCTTTGAACTTAGTCATCCTAGAATCTTGGATTAGCCTTTGAGCCCTGATCCTAAGCAACTCAAGATTCAAATAACTTTAATGATTGCTCTCATTCATAACAAGAAACATGGCTCTAAAGTAGAATCTAAACATGTAGATAACAATTTTCAATTTTAAGGCATATGCATAAGATTTAAATATTCAAACAAGAAAATTATGTCTCGTATGTGTTTGCAAGAAAATTTGTCGGGTAGACAAATTGATGGTTTTCTTGCCAACGCTCTGGGACTCTAGGTCCCTCTACTTGTGCGGTGCCGCTCCACTTTATTGTGAATGGACAAATAGGGAAATTTTTGTTAGTTAAGAGGTCGGGGATCCAACAAGCACACTCCACTATACCCGCGGTAAATGTTTGTAATGAATACAAGGGAAGAATTTGTTGAAACATAGGGGAAAGGGATTGAGAAGTTGGCTAAGGGGAATTAACTGTGCAAGTAGAAAAATCAGATTCTTGCCAAAGCTAATTAGAAGTTTTATATTCAAAAATATAGGAGAGAAACAACATGTTTATAACATCAACAATGAGAGGAAACCATGCACACAAAGTTGCACACATTCATGCATCATGAAAATAAGAAACTCCTTTCTTTATTGACATATTCACAAGTTGTACAATGCTTAGAAGATAGAGGAAAATTAGATAAGGGAAGTGGAAGAATGTTATCTCTTTTGCCTTGCTCAAAAAATCTCTCTCTTGAGTGCACAAAATTGATAACCCTTAAGAATGAGGGTGTCATTACATTATATAGAACAAGAAATGACTCTTCGCCTACCCCCATGTGTCTTTTCACTTGCCTTTTCCATTCATGACTTTTGGCATTCCTAGGAAAGAACATTAAGTCCCCTTTTATAAAATAAGGGCAACTTATTACATTTTAGACTATAGTCACTTTAATGAATAAGACAAATGTCATGATTGCTCACAATGAAGAATTAAAAAAGGGGTAAAGAAGAGGAGAAAGAATGAAGAGAGAAGGGGAAGAATTATCCATAGCGAGTCCAAAAGTGGAAAGATGAGTGAGAATGAGGCCATCTGCAACTTTCTGCACTCAACATTGAAACTTTCTATTTTTAGAATATGAGATCATAACTTGCTATTTTGGGACATACAACATGTTTTACTCCAATTTCACCTGATGAACCTCTGGCACATTCCATCCTTTTTCTATCACTGATGCATTGCTAATTTTAGCACATTTCTAGTTTTAGCAGAGTTCTTTGGGACCTCTTTATTTTGGTAAAGTTGTCGCGTTTTTTTGCCTTACTCTTCATTTTTCATTTTTGTAATTGTCTCGAGTGATCAAACTTGCAATTTTGGGGTACTTACTATTTATAGCACGTAGAAGAGCATGGGATATGCTATTTTTATTAAGTGTCCAAAATGGCCTCGATTTGCAATGGGGGTGACATTTTTAGATTTGGATCATCATCGTGATCTCGTGCTCTAATTTTCATTATGATTCGCTCATCGGAAAATCTTAGAAATAAAAAACAAAAATTTCGCCTGTTGAGAGCTTTGGGCAAGGAACTACCATGATAGACATTAATGGAGTCGCAAATATTTTTGATAGGTTCTTTTTCACCTTTGATTGCAATGAAATCAACTCCATTGGGATAGATTTTTCATTTGGAGTTTGTGTTCACAATTTTTAGCTTCGCTCACTCTCCAGATTGATGGGAAATCTAAGGAATGAGAGCTAGGGCACAAAATAAAGTTTTTATTGCAGTAAATTAATGGAGGAACCTTTGAATCTCTTGTTTGTTGCAGATTGAAGGCATTTAGGAGAGGAGAAGATGCTTCGATTTTTGTTGGATTTTGTTCACTGGTTTGCAAGTTATGAGTGATTCTTTGTTTTTGGCCTATCTTGCTTTTTATAGAAGTAGACAAGCATGGTTTTGGATCAAAAGCTTCATTTTCTCTTCGTAGTAGAGAGGGAGGACGGAAATTAGATGGGTTACGTGATGGAAAAGGAGCGAAAGTGGCAGCGAGTGGAGGAAAGAAATAAAATCTAAAAGTAATGGTTTTGATGTGTGTGTATGGGAAGAAGTAGAAACACTGAGAAGCAACACTCAATATTAAAATTTTGAAAATTTTCGTAACTTGAGAAGGAGTGAACTTTCTTGTCCCAACTATCCCAAAGTTTTGGGATGGTTGGTGTAAAAAATGTGTGCCCCTGTCCCATTGGTCCATGTGGCAAAACATGATTGGATGAAGGTAAGGGCTAGAAATGAGAGCATGGGGGCTAAACTAGCTTAGTTAGGCTCAACGGAGGTCATATGAGGGTACAGGGGCCTAAAATGAGGTTGGGTGCACTTTTTATTCCTAGACGTTCCAAACATTTGGGACGGTTGGTGTGTGCCAATTGGTCCATTTTTTCACAAAAAAAAAAAAGACTAACTCCTTGTAATGTCCCCTTCTAGGACAAGTTAGGAATTGATACAAATCTAATCACACATAGCTGTAAATAATTAATTTTCAAACCCCGATTTGCACGTAATTTTTAAAAATTCATATCTTTGGCTAGAGAAGTCCAAATGAGCTGAAATTTTGGATAATGGACCAAAAAAATATGAAGAACAATATGCAAAAATCAGATTTTGCACAACCAACTTGAAATCCTAATTTTGACCTAAAAATTAGGTCACCCAATTACATTTAGGGCATCAAATCCACTCCAAAAATTATGAAAACATCTCCTTCTTATTTCTCCTAGTTTCTATAATCATATGCAATATTAAATCAACCCCAAACTATAGATTTGATATAAATATCAATTTTCCATACCCAGAAAAGCCCTGCAGACAAGCTGAAATATTCAAAAATGCATAACTCCTTCAATATCCCATATTTTCCCCTCAAATAAAATGCAGATAATTCTATAAATTAAGATCTTTCCAAAGAACTAAAGATCTGAATTTTATGACAACTAGAAACCCTCCAAAACAACCCCCAAAAGTCCCAGTCTAGTCGCTAGGGTTAGATGGAATGACATAAATTATTTTCAGCTCTTTCTACACTTCAAAAACCCTCCAAATAACATTCCTACACTTGGAAAATTATACCAACATAGAGCAGATTATATTTTACCTTGTTCACTCACAAAACATGCCAAAACAAGTCCCATATCAAGTCGCCATTGTTAGCAAGTATGAATCATGCAAAGAACATACTTCAACACAAGAGAACTCAACAAATGGAACAAGAGAGAATACTTCAATTGATCAAAACCAGCTCACTAACTTCCCACGCAAGAGAGAGAGAAAGCATCAATGGGCATGCATCCCAACTCCAAGCATGGAGCATAAAATAAATATCATCACAACATAAGTCTAACAATGATCCTATCATTCCTTTTATAGCTAAAGGAGGCACAAAATTTGAAATCCTTAGGAGAGGGAAATTATTAAATAAAACTAGTTTATTTTCCCTAGGTGTGGTGTCCCCTTTTAAAAGGGTGATTTTAATATTTAAAAGCCACCTAAATATTATTTAATTAATTCCCCTTTTTAATTTACATTTTGGGAATTTAATTAAATAATTACTTGCTCCATAAATATTAAATAATTAAATAAATATTGCTTTATAATGTCAAATGATAACAATCACTATCCAAGAAATATTATAAAATTATTTAATATAATTTTCCCCTTGCAACATCCCTAAAGCCCACGGGGAATGATAAAGTTAAGGGTCTTCAAAAATAGGGGCTAAATTGGCTTAGTTAGGCTCAATAGAGGTCATATGAGGGTCCAAGGGCCTAAAATGAGGTTGGTTGCACTTTTTTTTCCTAACCGTCCCAAACATTTGGGACGGTTGGTGCACAAAAGTGTGTCAATTGGTCCATTTTTTCACCAAAAAATGACTAACTCCTTTACCTTGTGGAACAACTTGTCGAACGCATAACTTGAGCTCCCGGACATATTTTCACATGCTTATTTATATGAAATTGCATGGAAAAGGAATTTTGAACACAATGGTGATGGTATAATACCTTGATTCTTCCTGAAATCCCCTAAAAATAGGATTTTCTTCGGGCTCAAAGGTTGTGCATGTTGAAAACAGGTTGTGGATAGAATCATTTGAGTCTTGTGAAAAAAGTGATACCACCATCCTCTAGAGATATAAATTATATTTCTAACGATATTTTTTTGGCTCCTAAATTCTTACGAAGCTCCCAAAATCACTTCTCGAAACTCAGGAGTTGTTTTCACATTGTACACTACTTCACCCTCTAGGACCCACTTTTGTTGAAACTGCTCCAAAACCTCTAAAAATTCCCAGATTATTCCAAAAATAATTTAAAAAATTATTCTCTCTCTATTACACCTCCATAATGAGTTTGAGTTCTTCGTTCCGCTCCGGGGGGTGCGTACCAACCTCAAGAAGATCAAATAAAAACCCTTTCCAAAGCTTCTTAGAGAGATTGTCTTGAAAGATATCATTTTGGAAGTGTTTGAATAGACTAGGCATCCCTAAATCACCTATGATCGTGATGACATAACACATTGGACTACTCAGAAGGATGGGATAAAACTAACACAAGGGTCAAGGTGATTTGGAGGAGGGTATGGGATGACCTTTAAGCAAACATTTTAACTGTAGGGTATGGTTGTCATGCTTTTAGGTGTGAATTTTGTCCTTGCAAAAACTCATGACAACAAGTACACATATAATCTAAGTGTCTTTATAAAACTAGTAAAACTTTATTACAACAAATATTCCTAAAAAAACCCTCACAGAGGAAAAATTACAAGTCAAAGAGCTAAACAACCACTCAACAAAGAATGAGAATAGAAACGATAAATGTTATGCGATATTAATAGAACTATTTTTTTAGTGTTTGAAAAACATTGAATACGGGTAAGGAAGGACAAACAAGACCATGTCTTGATAAGAACAAACACACATAGTCTAAAACAACAAGCCTAGATGAGTAGAAATGTAGAATGAAAACAAGTCAAAACAATAACCAAAGACAAAAGCAACAAATAATTCCTAGAATAAAGGATAAAATCTACAAAGGCACATGTAAAACCGCAATTACACGTAATGTTAAATATCATTCACATGGCATTGATGTTTTTTATGACACCATTAAACCATTGGTCGCATCTCACCCACACGGAGATTGGTGCTTTGTGCACGAACCCGACCTCCAATTGTTAGCTCCCGGAAAATTATGGATCGCTCTAAAAATGAGGTCAGAACTTCCACATCATGCCACACAAGTTTCAGAAACTAATTTCTACGAAAAAAAAAACTCTATTTTGTATTTTTTTTAACATTATTTTCATGATGCCATTAACCGTCGGACACTCCCCTCCCACACAACACTAAGTGTTTCTTGGAAGAACAACTTGGGATTATTGGTGGTCATAACACCTCCACCTCACGAAAAAATAATCCTTCAAACCCTTCTATATTATATCAGGGAAGGGTTTGAAACATCTCTTTACATGTTAAAAATAACACTTTTTCTAGTTGGTTGTCCAATATATTTGCCCATGGACAATAGGAAATTGTTTGAAGCATCGACAAAGTGAATGATCTTAAGAAAAAACAATCCTTATTCTCATTCATGATTCATAACCTCCTGCGTATACAAGGATTTGTAATTTTATTTAACAACTCAAACCCATGGTTATTTGAAAGTTCTTGTAAATGATAAAGACAACAAAGTGAACAACCGAGAAAAAGGAACATTTTTATGCTAATTATCACACTTCAATGAACCAAAAAAATTGGCCTTTCACTTAAGAAAAGAGGGGTGATTCCTTGAGAAGAAGCTCATTGAAAAGCCTCGTAATTGTGGATGGAAGTGGCTAAAACTTCAAATCAACTGACCTCTCCAGAAGGTCTGTGCATCAATGTCACACGTAATGCAATCTCCACCTTCCAATTTTCAAACTATTGTCATCTATAGGAATCCTCGTCCCCATTTGAGCACCTTTCGCGTAACAACCACGCCTAACAATTTGCGGTATGTAGCATTCATTTTGTTTGCCTAGAATTAAGCCACAACCTTCGGGGTTCTTGAAACACGATAAACAAAATATTAACTTATTTTCTCTCTGCAAGTAATTGTACACAAATCATGATCTATATAGAGTTACGAAAAGTTCTTGTTTCCCATGCACGCAGCTTGGAATTTCAAATCAATTTGTTGACGATCTAGCTCAGTAAATTATTAAAAATAAACACATTTTAATATTTTCTTTATAAAAATACAAATGAGTTGTATACTTTCACACACACACACACACACACACACACACACACACACACACACACATATTTGTAGAGGACTAATTAAAAAATTATATAATTTTCTAAATTTGCAGTGTGTCATTGTCTATGGCTACCTACTTTTTACCGGTAATATACGGTTAAAATCACAAAAAAATGATCACAACTGTCAATTTATAGCCCGATTCTCAAAAATCATTTGTGAAGAAGATTTCTTTGTAGGAATTATTCAATGGCGAGAGAGACAACGTGTGGTAATGTATCCCTTCATAACAAAGGGCGATTTCATTCCTTGCTTTTGAAGGTCTTGCCATTAACTTCATCACCAAAGACTAATAGTGCTTCTAAATTGCAATCTGGGTAGTGGGATCGAGATATTTGATTCATGCCTCTTTCTTTCCCATACATTGACGACCTCTCTCCCGGTTGTGAAAGTGTTGATGCTCTATTCATGGTGGAAAGATTGTTCTTTTATTCTTCGTATAAACTCTCTGTGTCATTTGAGCAATTGTTGGAGCAAGGCATAGCTGAGAGTTCACAAAAGTCAGCGTGCATCATCATAAGCAACACATTTTTAGGTAGGATGGTAGGTTCGACATCCAGTTTGGGATTTATTTGTTATTTTCCATACTCTATTGTAATACCTCTTAACCAATCCAAACTCTAAATTAATAAGGGACAAAATGGCTTAGTAGGGATCCTTAACCACTCTCTAAATGTCGATTATCGCCTTTCTCTACGTGTCAATTTGTTAGAAACAACTCTAATCCACTAGACATTATTTGTCATAGTTTGGTAGCACAATGACAAAACTACACCCCATTAAAGAAAGTTACATCTTTATACTCACAATAGGGTGGACGAGGTCAAAGAAGAGTATCTATGGTATTTAGAAGAATCCATGGGTAATCTTGTTTGCTCCATAGATCCTCTTTTACGAAATGCCGGAGAAGGGGGCCAAATTGATTTTGAGTGTATCACTTTGCTAGATTGCTAAACATAAAATTATGTCCTCTACTTATGAATAAAACTACATTCAATGGCATCGATGGTATGTGCATCAACGTCATCTGCCCTGCAATCTCCAACTTCAAGTTTTCCGATTGTTGTTGGTTGTGGGAAGCCTCGTTCCCATTTGGAATGTCTTTTTGTGTAATAAGCTAAGTTGGAAAGGATCACTTTATTGCTTCTTCATATCACCCACTGGCTCCAAATTCTTTAGAGTAAGTCATACAAGTTGAAAAACACCACTTTATTACTTCTTCACATCACCCTTTTGCTGATGATACTATCCTACTGGGTGCGGTGCTCTAGAGAATATCAAACATTGGAAAGGGACACTCTTAATTTTCTTCAGTCTCCAGTGTATGAGTTTATATTTTTAAAGCTTCTTCTCTTATCTAGTTTTTTTATCCAATATTTTTCTCGAGGGTTGAAAAATTTGAGGAATGCACCATTTGGACACAACATCCTCTTTGTAGTTCTCAAGGAGATAGAATTGCAGGTGGAGCAATTCTTCTCAAATCAACCTTCCTCCAATTTCCCACTCATTTTTTTTCCAACATGTAATCACCAAGGTCTTTTACTTAGAAGCCTAGTACTCACTACTCACTACCATCGTGGTCAGAAGCCCATAGACTGATATGTGGTTCCTCTCCATAAAATTTGGAATTAGAGACTACATGTAGTTACCTTTGATCAAAGGTATAAAGATATTGTGATTTATTCAATTCTGAGGTAGATCTGTTACAAAAATTTATTTTCCAAACTACCACCTCTACATGACTGATATTTGCATAATCACAAGAATGTTGTCCTACTTCAAATTCACTTCGAAATAACAATTATGAATGCTTAATGATCTTAGAAATTAGTGTTGTGTGTTGGTAGGAACATAATCTAGTACTTGCAAAACTAAAAGCAATGAAACGGAATATACACAACATGAATGAATCATGAAACCATCAATGTCATAAAAAATTTTGGTCTCAAAAACCCCAAGATAGGGATTAACCAATTGGAAGTAGCAATTACCCAGACTTACATCTTCTTATAGCCAAAGAGGGATTACAAAGAGTTCAATAAAAAAGTACAAGCAATTTTCTATCTTGCTCAATCACCTTCCTCTCTATGACTTTCTCCAATCTCCTTTGCAACCAACCAAATGACAACGTTGTCACTTACACCATGACTATCCTTCTCTGATATTCATGCCTTGTATTTATCATGCTTAGAGATGTCCTCTCTTGCACTAAAGGATCCCTAATCATGGTGGAACCTATGAGACATGCCCATTGTCATTATTGTACTTTGTAGTCACAAAATCATGCACTTACTATTACATTTACACAACCAAGTATGTTATTTTATATATGGATCTTGCGTGATAAAAATATTTACTAATGACCTAGTCCCTAGTCATGTTGTTAGTTAGTCGTTCATCTTTGTCATTTGTCTTGCACAATCGTCAGTTGTTTACATGGTTCTGGTTGTCTCCTGGGGAGTGTCAGGTGTCGTTAGTTATTCATTTGTTGTCTCTAGCCATGGATAGAGTGCTTAGGGTAGTGATGGGGCGCCCATGGGTGCCCCGGTTCATAATTTTAGGCGCCCTGGTCCCCGTAACACTTGGGTCTAATTTACTTATTTGAGGTCGGTCTTTGTCATTTTCCCGCTCATTCCCCTAAGTACTAGTTAGCATGTTGGGTCATTAGTGTCAAAATTTGAGCAAGAGATCCCTATATAAACATAACATACTCACTATTTTATGGGTGGACTATCTACTATCAAGAGCTAGCTATCTACTAAGGCAAAGGACTGCATTTGGGCATCATTTACATCTGCATCACACAAGCATAGGGGGAAAGGGTTGTATTCATTCTATTCCATCCACCATTTGCATTTTACATCTAGTTATTGCCCCTACTTTTTGCATCGTTGGCACTAGGGCACCCTAGGCACACAATTGCACACATAAGCACACAAAGCTACATTGGGTCTAGAATGTAGTGCATCACTTAGTTGTAAGTCCACCATTGTGGCAACTAAGGTTAGTCCTACCCCTTCATATGCATCTTTATTTTTAGGGATTTTATGTTTTTGTATGGGGTTTTTCATGTAGATCTTCACATCAGATTCACAGCGACATAAGCGAATATATTGTGATAACTACGCGACAAAGTCAAAAACACTTGTAAAGACCTAGAACATTGTCAGTTTCAAATTCTAAGCTTTTATGTAGACCAAAGCACCTAGATCATAGGCCAGGGTGTCCATAGGTACCCCAGTCCTCTCCCTGTGCACCCTAGTCTAATCGGATCTTCAATCGTTGTAATTTCCAGGGTAGCGCCTTCACATTTTGTCTTGTTCGCACGTCAGCCTGTTCAAGTTCAACACACAGTGAGGTAAGTCATTTTTAGGTTAGTACCTTATCCATTTCATTTCCATTATTTCATTTCATTTAAATATAAAAATAAAATATTTAGCATCAATATTTCAATTTATGTCATTTATTACATTTCGTATCTACTTAGATTAACTTAGAATATAGATTCCAAATTCATATTTTAGTTAATCATTTTGGTGAACCCGTCTTTTCGAATAGTTTTCCTAGGATCCAATTAAACCCTAATGGCTAAAGATAACTCATCTTCTTCACCCATCATGTCTCATTTTAGCATTAACCCTATCTATGATGAGGTTGTCATAGTTGAGCTCAAAGCTCTATATAGTACTCAATTGCTACACCCGATCATATCCAACAACAACTTTTAGATGGCCAACAATATGTGCCTACTAGTTTTAAAGATTCTCCTATAGGCATTAGCATTGTTGAGGATCCAATAGCCTTTACTCATTGTACACCATGTTATACGACTACTTGTGATCCTCCTTCTGATCTTTCAAAGGAAACTTTAGATGATTCTCTTATTGATTACTTACTTGGTATTGATAATCATTCACATGTGCATAATGATTCTTCTTTTACTCCAACCACTGATATAGTTCCTTCTCATGCTCTACCACTTTTGATATTACTCCTACTAGTTTACATACTCATTCACATTATGTTGACGATCCTATTGATAGCATTCTTAGCGACATTCTCATTTTTGAGTCTCTATCTGATATTGGTGAGGCGGATGATAGTCATGGTTCTCTTTCTTTCCACACTGTTGAATGTGACTCACCTACTCCATTGTTACCTTCTCCTGAGATCACATCTACCATTGTGCATGAGTCACCACCATCTATCACTTCCTCTTCTCTTACGAGTACTACTCTTGTTGTTATATCATCTGCATCTCCTACTCCATCCTCTCCTAAAGATGTGTCTCCATCGGTCACCTCATCTATTAAGGGTATTTCTGATGTTAGTCCTACCATAGCTATCGACACTCCATCTATATCTCCTACTATAGCTTCCTCGACACCTACTCCTAGTGTGTCTTTAGCATCAGAATCTCCCACATCACCTCTTGATATTCCTATGATCACTCATAATGGCAAACTACAACCACTTAATACATTATTTCCATCTTCCACCATTCCTTCACAGGATATCATCTCTCTCATGCATGCAATAGGTCAGCTCCAATCTCAAGTTCACTCCCTCACTTTAGAAAGTAGGGCTTATTATGCTTCTATTGACAACAATTCATTACATGGTAACCCTATCCCTAAGAATATTCATAACTCTACATTTCCTCAAGATTTTCCATGCCTACTTTCACATGTTTTGATGGTACTGGTGACCCTCATGCTCATCTCTTGCATTACCACATGCTTATGGCCTCTCATTCTAATGATAGATTGTTACTTAAGGCCTTTCGATATAGTCTTGTTGATGAGGCATTACATTGGTACACTCATCTTCCTTTTGGGTCCATTAGTACTTTCTATGACATGGAGGATGCTTTCCTAGTCATTTCATCATCAATAATGGCCCTAGAGTCACTTATGATCACATACCTACTTTACATCAGGGCTCCTCGAACCTATCAAGGATTATATCTTACGATTCAATGCTTGTATACATCAATTAATATTCCAACCTATCGATTTAGAGAAGCAATTCATTTTTGTCATGGTCTAATACCTCCACTTAAGCAAAGATTACAATATGATACATGTGAGTCATTCATTCTCCTATGTTATAAATTCATTGACCTAGAACAAGATCTTTTCTCATCACACATCATAGATCCTCCACATATCCCTATGGTTATTACCTCACCTAGTTTTCCACCAGTGCCTCGGTTGAGCATCCAACACAATCTTCACCTTTGCCTCACAAACAAAGAAAAAAACTCAACCCACTCCACCACAAAAAATACTCCTTCCCCAGCTCTGCGACAAATGACTTCTCCTACCACTCCTCCTAGGTTGCGCGAGCCTTTACATTTCTCTCATCACACTCGACCACATGATGTGCTACATGTTTTACTTACTGAGCGATTAATTTTCTTACCCTCCAACCAACATCATCCACAACACCGATTACAGTGTCAATGTGACCAACCTTATTGTAACTATCATCGCATAAATGGCCATAGGAAAATGATTGTCTTGCCCTTCAGGATCGATTACAACAACTCGAGGATAAGGGCATCATCTCCTTTGGATCTTACTCATGTGAGCGATCCATTTCTCCTCTACCTCGTCGAGAGTTTCTACTACCGATGAGTCATCTCCTACATATGGTACTTAGGCTATGGTACGTCCACCGCATGCATTATTCATACACATTCTTCGCCACGTCCATATACCACCGCATTATCACATCCATCACATTCACTTCATTCATCTCATCCATCACATTCACGCTATCTACCACATCATGCTACTCATTGGCATTGGCCTCCACTATACTCGCTCTTGCACATCCCACTGCATCTCTATATGACATTTGGTTCGGTTCATACACTCATGTTGCTTCCATTCCACATGCTTCCACCACTTCACCCGCCTTGGGATTTGGTATGTGATTGTTATCACCTTACCCCCGATGCACTTGTGGTTCTTACATGAATTGTTGAGGGATTTATTTTAAGAACATCGCATCACACACTTCATCGTCTCATCTAGCACACTCAATCATTTCCCGATGATGTAGTTTAGCGCACATGACTCATTCTTGATCACGAGGGTCTTAACTAAAAATCCTATCCATCCACACTTTGGGGGCATCGCTCATTCTCCCCCTGTTTCATCATAAAACAATGTACTGATCACATCCTATTATCATTTAACATAACATGTTGCTCTCTTCAGTGATTATACATCATCCATTTTTACATTTTATTCCACTATCATCATTACATTAACTACGTGTTACAAATAAACATTTTTCATCAATCACATTACATTTATTATCTACTATCATTCACCATACACATATTATCTACCATTACCAACATTATAATGCAAATCTCCACTAATCAAACAATACACCACACATACAATAAACATCGACTCATACAATACATTACAACACATATCCATGACAATGCAAAATTATCATATATCACAAACATGTGTCCATACATATATATTTAATATAAAAATCATAACAAAACATGTATCATCACTGGGGAAACGCCCTACATCATAATATACCATGATACAAATTAGACCTCATCATCACTATCGCTCTCGGGTACTACAAGAGCTATAGAACTAGATGCCTCTCCACCAACATGTGACACTCGATGTTCGTGGCCTCAATATCTCTCGACTTACCTCTCGTAGCAAGGTAATATTTGTAGCCTACTTGGAACACTAGCGTTGCAAATCCACATATCATGCAAACACATCTTGTGCCAAGGGACCACCACCTACCACCTCTCGGGCTTGTCAGAGTCTCCTCGCATGCCTCATCCCTCTCACCTAGCAACATAGTACATGTCGCCACTACTATGGCCACCGGATCAAATAAATGGGCATGCTCACCCACGATATCATCCACATGCTCAAGTATACCTCCACCAAGTACATCGTTTGGCACATTCCATGTCAATGTGCGAGATGGATGTATCAAAATCAACAACCAATATGCATCACCTACAAACACAAATTACACAACGTGTTAGATAACCATATATAACAATATAGGCAAACAACAAAGTACACAATGCAACTATACAAATACTTACCTGCTCCGCATTTACATGGTTGGGGGCATGGGCTTCCCCCTCTCCTCCTACATGTGGTAACCCGTTGGACCTTCAAACAATGGGAACAACAATACCCGCCGATGAGCTGCCCACCATGCGCGGTACTCCTTGGTGTAACTCGCATCATCTGCGTCTACAAGCTCTATCATCGTGTGTACCTCATATGGCCCCAACAGTACTAACTATTTTCTTGTGGGCCCTAGTCTAGCTCCGGCCCTCTTAGGTGCTTTGATAGCTCGCAACTATATATATGCTCTAGGGGCATGTCATGAGCCATACCAAACTGACGTGATACTCTCTCTACTTGAAAAATCTTGACCACACCTAAAAATCAATCCTCAAGCCACATCATCCTTCGAATACACGCAACTCTACCGCATCCTCGGGTCATCCTCCATAGTCACGATATGGCCTCCATATGACTGCCTCAGGGCCCCATCCTATCTATTTGTGTTATGTAGGTATCGATGTCCATCTTCCTACTGCGAATATCAATCCACCTCTGCGCATAGATCTAGGCTAGCCCACTCTGCTTATGGACCTCCAACTGGTCTCAATATGGCTATATGCTCATAAACCCATACATGCAATAGTGTGGTGGCTCCTATCCCTCCACCATGTTCCTCGCGATTAAATCAATATAGGTCTCTATATAGGTGGGCCAACACACATTGTGCCCACACGTATCTTGTACCCTCCTCCTCTATATCTGTTGGCATATGTCATGTATATTATATAAGATGCCTACACCTCCTCCCTCTATGGCTATACATGAAGCAATCACAACCGCTATGAACTTCCGCAAGCACAAAACCCTAGACCACAATATAGCATCCAAATTGATATGGGCCTCGGTAGGTACTCGAGTCCCCACAAAATACCACCTCGCGGCTCACATCTGTCACTCCATATTCTCTACTGGCATAACCCACACTCTCTCCCCAACCACTGGCAATCGCAGTATGTGATATACATCCTCAGAGTAACAATCATCTCTCTTGTAGGCAACCAAAATGTGCATGTATCGCACACCATCTCTCACATAGTGCAAGTCAACATGGGCATATTATGGGGCACATCCCCCATCCGTGTTATGTGTCGTAGGCCAACACAGTCCATCACATCCCAATCATCATCCGACAACCCCAATCCAAGCAATGTACTCATATGACGCCCACCGCGGAACTCCCTCGAGTGGATATCCTCTGCACACCACAAAACAACAACAAAACCCATTATTAGGACACATTCCAAGATCAAATACACTCACTTATTGCACTAAAAACCTAATTTTCACTATTATACACCAAATGCACACATTCTGGACTAGGGCGCACAGATGCAGGATTGGGGTGCGCAAAAGTAGGACATCAACGCCTAGATCTAGGTGCTCCTGTCCTAGGGGTCATTAGCACCCTCGCTACTATTGTCCAAGTCTAAAATGCTGAGAAAATTAAAAATATCAAAATTACAAAAATTCAACCAAAACAACTACTATACCATACATTTTATGAAAAACAATGCACTTACCAACTCTGCGATTGTATGTGACACTACGGCGGTCGCCACCCTCTCAAACCGACTAGACGCAATGCTCTCACTTGCGATATTTTCATTCACTTCATGCACACTCTCACAATCGTGTAAAAATAAATGAAGTGACTAAAATCTTTTCCACTTCACTACTTATAGCTACTTTTGCATCACCTACTTTACTATAGTTATTATTTCGCGCTTATTACCACTACTAATACACACTACTTGTTTTTGTCATATCTCGAGTGTTTTTACTTTGATTTACACCTCGTTCACGAAATCCTTTTTAGAATTCTACCTACCACCGTATTGAACACATTTTACATGTGTTATCTCTCCTCGACATTGTCTTCCATTCCATTTATACACATTTTGACAATTGTTACCACTTTCCATCTATCTCAGCTTACTTTTGGCTTAGTATTCGATCTTAACATCGCTTCCCCTTTCACCGAAAGGGGGAATATCATTGGGGTCATCCTATAATTCCCCTTATATCACTACACATTTAAAAACATTATTGATGCGACGAATCCAAAACATTTACTAATTCACCGCACGACATTTCACCATCAATTCCCCCTAATGACCTAATTTGGGGGCAACAAACATATAATTTTTCTATGCGATGCTTCATCACTTCCCCTAATGACCTAACTTTGGGGAAACAAGCAATCAAAAATATTTTCATGTGATATTTCAACAAATTCTATTGATTTCCTCCAATGACCTAACCTGGGGGCAACTAATGTAAAATCTCTCTATGAGTAACTAAGTGAATCAATCAGATCAACCAATGCATTCAAACCTCTAGAAATTGTAATTACACCACTCAATTAATACAACCTGGCACAATCGGCCTCCGAAATGACCTAACTTGGGAGTTACATTCATTAATTCACCCATATGACCTAACTTTGGAAGTTATTCTACATTTTGCGCTTGCTTCAAGATGACCTAACTTGGAAGCCATCATATATCTTTGCACTTGCTTCCAGATGACCTAACTTGGAAGCCATTCTACATTTCATGTTTGCTTCTAAATGACCTAACTTGGAAGCTATCACATTACGGTGACACCCATGGAGTGGGGGCAAGAGTGCCTTTCCTATACCACTCCTATATGGGTCAATTGTTTGATCGAAATTATTTGGATCCAAAACCACAAAATTTGTCGAGTCATTTATAGTGGCTAAATCTTAAGGTTGTCAGAATTAGATATTAGAGAATAAAAACTTTTCTCCCTACACTCTTCCTCTAGGGCAAAACACCCAAATCCTCCAGTTGATTATTCGTATACATGCATTTAGGTTGGGAACTGATCACTCCCTACCCCATCTCATCATCATCATACAACATTCGAAATCATAAATTGTCTCACATTTCTATCATCACTCATATTTTGTGAACTTCATCACTGCAGTATGCTTTTCGCTACATGGATCAACACATTGATTCATGGTTCAACACACTATATGGTTCTTTCAACACGCTTCTACTACACATCTGTGTGTTCTACTACAACATGGGCTTCTCCGACTTCTCTCAGGTACGCATCTCTATCTACTTTATGTTACCGAGCTTTCGCTCACCAACATAAAGTGGGGGAAAATGTAGTCAAAATCACGCACTTACTATTACATTTACACCACCAAGTATGTTATTTTATATATGGATCTTGTGTAATAAAAGTATTCACTAATGACCTATTCCCTAGTCTTGTCATTAGTTATTCGGTCGTCTTTGTCATTTATCTTACACAATCATCAGTTGTTTACATGGTTTTGGTCATCTCTTGGGGAGTGTTAGGTGTTGTTATTTAGTCATTTGTCCTCTCTAGCCCTAGTTGGGGCACCTAGGGTAGTGTTGGGGTGCCCATGGGCACCCCGATCCGTAATTTTAGGCGCCCTAGTCCCCGTAACACTTGGGTCTAATTTACTTATTTGAGGTCGGTCTTTGTCATTTTTCGGCTCATTCCCTAAGTACTAGTTGGCATGTCAAGTCATTAGTGTCAAAATTTGAGCAAGAGATCCCTATATAAACATAACATACTCACTATTTTATGGGTGGATTGTCTACTATCAATAGCTAGCTATCTACTAAGGCAAAGGACTACATTTGGGCATCATTTACATCTACATCACACAAGCATAAGGGGAAAGGGTTGTATTCATTCTATTCCATCCACCATTTGCATTTTACATCTAGTTATTGTCCCTACTTATGCGTCATTGGTGCTATGGCACCCTAGGCACACAATTACACACACAAGCACACAAAACTACATTGGGTCTAGAATGTAGTGCAATGCTTAGTTATAAGTCTACCATTATGACAACTAAGGTCACCTAACCCCTTCATATGCATCTTTATTTTTAGGGATTTTATACTTTTTCATGGGGTTTTATAGGTAGATATTCATATCGATTCATGGTGACATAAGCAAATATATCATGACAACTACACGACAAAGACAAATAGACTACAAAGACCTAACGACACCGTTAGTTTCAAATTCGAGATTATCTGAGACTAGAGTTCCTAGATCACATGCCGTGGTGCCCATAGGCACGTCCTCTCCCAAGCACCCTAGTCCAATCGGATCTTGACTCACTACCAATTTCTGTGGCATCACCTTCACATTCTGTCATGTCGCGCACATCATCTGCTCAAGTCCAACACACAATGGGGTGAGTCATTTTTAGGTTAGTACCTTATCCCTCTCATTTCCATTATTTCATTTCAATTAAATATAAAAATAAAATATTTAGCATCAATATTTTAGCTTGCGTCATTTATTACATCTTTGTATCTACTTAGATTAACTTACAATATAGATTCAAAATTCATATTTTTGTTAATCATACTTGTATAGTCACAATGGACAAAAGTAAAACCACTACTCTCCTTTTGGAGCCATTCTACTGAATTAAAGAAGGTTACTTTGGTTGGAAGATGAATTGGATTGGTTTTCTTGCTCCCTATGGGTCATAAAGATAATTTTAAAATTATTTCCAAGGGTCTCTAACTCAACTCTTCAAACACTCATATAAATATTTGGCATACAAAAATCCTTAATTTTGTTTAAATCGATGATAGAAGTGGATAATTCAATGTTGTGTGAGTAAGTGGAGTGGTCGCCCTTTACTATATTAATAATTATTTCAATGGATACGAAAAAATTCAAATCTTCTCCACGAACATAACATGTACTATCTTGTTGCAATGATTCATCCACTTGGAATTTTGTTCTATCTTTTAGGGAATGGTGGAACGTGACTGGCATTTTCCAGGAGGAATGGAGGTAAAATCAGGTACCACAATTTCCAAAGGGGGCATATAAAGTAGGCTTTAATTATTTTTACAACCAAGGATATTTACTAAGGCTTCGAGTTATGACAACCAATTTTTCAACAATTAGTAATTGCATTAGATTCACATTAGTTGCTAATCAATATACAACAGCATGGAGGACATATTTTTCTATGGATTTAGGCTAGTGCAGAAATCATTTGAGACAAGGTAACATGTAGCAATTGCCTAAATTTGTTACTTTCACCACAATGGCTTCTAATGATGTAGATACATGTACATTCCTTCCAAACACCTAATAAATATTGAACTTGCTAAGATTGGTACGTCAGGTTCACCATAGAGGGAATCTAGCTTTAATTTCTTTTTAGTTAACTACATCACCCACAACTTGCCAAAATATAGGAAATAAGGAAGTGATTCCACCTATATGAAGGAGATTTTATATTTATTTTCATCTATTTAAAAACCCACATCAATAATTCCCTGAGTGTTGAATATAAGTGGCATATAGAGATTTAAAAGCTCTGTGTTTCGGTAGGCCACAACAAATGATGTGTGTAAATAGTTAACATTATCGTCATACATACCTCCCTTGTAAGGTTCCACGTAGGCCACAACAAATGATGCGTGTAATTAACATTTACCTTCTTTCGTGAAATTACTACATCCTTATAGTTTTTCTCGATCTTAACACTCATTGGGACATGCAATTTGCATGACATCGTCTAGAAACAATGCCTTTATATGATATTAGGTGGAAGAATGTGTGTGCTCGATAATGTAGAGCTGGTTGTGGAGGACTGGGTATCATACCTTCTTTTTCAAAGCATTTGGTCGACGGTTCACATGCATACGTACACCAACTTTGTCTGCGATCTCTTCTCCACCGTCAATTCAACTATGATTTTCAAATGTGGGAGCCTCTTTCTCACTTAGAACACACCTTTCAAAGCATAAAAACTTGATGATAAATTATGAATAGTGGTTTGAAAAATTTAACAAAGTTAATTTCATAAATCATCTCTTTAATTTTATGTATTATGAGAATATAAAAATGTTTCACCAATAAGTTACGTACGTATGAGCAAAACATTTAAGGTGAGAGGTTGGGTATGTGAAGAATACCTGAGGCAAGAAAAAGGTAACACGTGTTATAGAAGATCACGCTAATTATGAAGAGATCCATTTTTTCGGGAAGGACTACCTGAAAAGAACACAATACCACAAGATAGAATTAAAAATATCGGTTGGTTGATTGCTTAATAAAGCTAGATGTGGAAAGCAAGGTATTTCTGAGAAATTTGTCACCCACATTTGAAAACAAGTTAAATGTTAATAAGAACATGAAATAAAGAGTCCTATTGTAGTTGTATAATTTAGGTATCTTACACAAGCACGATAAATCAAATCTATTCTAAATAATAAATACAAGACTAAATATAAAGAGGGTTGTTGGTTGTTGAGGTCTGTAGGTGTGGTAGAGGGTGTTATAGAGGTCTAGGTAAGGTTCTGGGAAGTTTTGAGAGGTTTTGGGTAGGTGAATTAGCTCACTAGTCTGAGGGAGATTGCCAAGCATAGAGATTGATGTCGGTTGGGGAAACCCATGTTGGTCACTGGGTTAGCCAGTATCGGTTGGCTAACCAATCACGGTAGGGGCAATTGGGTGCCAAAGTAGAAAAGGACTTGGTTTCGGCTCTCGTGATCGCATGAGAGGGTCGGGGGAGACTTAGCAGGGGGTAGTAGGATTTATGTGAAGGCTCAATAAGGGTGAGAGAGGTGATTAGAGAGGAAAAAGGGTTCAGGTTGGTAGGGTATCGGGTAGATGGGTGATAGATGGTATTCGGGTGAGAAAAGAGTTGGACAATAGAAGAGAATAAGAGATCTAAGACCAAAATAAGAACTAACAAACAAGGTTAAGATACTTATCTAAAGACCTATAGATTGGTAGATGGTAGTGGTTGATGGGTGTTCGTAGGAGAAATGGGTGCGGATCCAAAGTCGTCGGGCAACAGAGCCTATGTACTTCCTTGTGAATGATCTGAGGTGTGGAGCAAGAGGTTGGTTTTGATGAAGAATGTGGGTGCTCATGTACTATGTTGGTCATCGAAATCTTGTTTTGAACTCCTGGATGCAAGAGCTAAGAATGTCAAAACTCAAAAACTAAGATGGAGAAACCTAGGAAAAGGGTTGGAATTTATTATTTAATGAAACTAATGGGTGTTAGGTGACTGGTGCCAACTAAGGAATAACTAACATTAGCTAGGGAGAAAAGGTCCTAGTTTTCCAAAAATATCCTTTTCTCTCCATTTTGGTGTTGGTCAAGATTTGTTATGGACTAGGAGTCTGGGTTGGCACTAGATGAAGCGGGAAATTGGTAGGAGGGATAATAGGTAATGAATTTTAGGGTTAGAATGAGTCTTAGTTAGTTAAGGGGAGTGGTGACTTAGTCTAGGTTAATAAATAAGCTTGGAATGGGTCCATGGTGAGGTGGAGGGTGAAGGAATTATTAACTCAATATGGGTAGTTAAATTAATAATAATGTGTGGAGGGGTCATGGTAAGGGGTATGTTAGTCGAAGGGGGCCTAGAGGGTTGCGACCCAATTTTGGGTGTCTACATTTACCCCTTTTCATCATGTAGCTTGTGCTAATAAGTGATGATGATGAAAACAAGAAGTAGGTTCTCTCGGAGTAAGGGTGGAGGTGATCCCCCTCAAACCGAGAACTGATCAAGTGGAAGGATGAATCGGTGATGGGTTTGATAGGGGTGGTGATGAAAAATGGGGTAGGTCGTAGGTGTAGGTGTAAGTATATATAATAGGTGTGATAAGGTGGAGGGAAGCAAATGCACGTATGCGCTCAGAATGCAATAAGGTACTATGTTGAAGAGCACACAAACTCTACATTGTCAAAGGTCGATAGTTTATCCAAACAAGGGTGATGTGGTCTAGGCAGCCAAGGTGTAGGAAGTGCTCTTGGAAACACAACAGGCCAAGGTACATGAACGGGTACAGGTGTGTTCTAAAACACCTAAAGGTTTGGTCTGGTTGAGATAAATGTTACGAAATAAGGCAAGGTAAGGTCGGGAGTGAAAACAACATAGGTAGCATTATTGAACGGTGGAGCGAGTAAGCAAATTCTATTGTCAAATAGGTGGGTTAGGTTTGGTGGGGGTATATAGGTGAGGCAAACATGCCCTTGAGTATCCTTAGGGAGTTGGTGAGGTGGTGAGGCTAGTAGGTGATTCTATAGGGATGTTGTAGGTCCGTAATAGCAAGAAAAGGGCATCATGTAACAAAAATTAGGTCAAAGGAGGCATATGTGGGTATATGGAAGGTGATCGACGCCGGTTTAATTTCTAATTTGTTGATATTATAGAAACTCGATGTATAGACATAGTTTGGTTTAATTTCCAAGTTATTGATATTATGGAAACTAGATGATAGGCATGGTGTGGTTTAATTTCCAAGTTATTGATGTTATGGAAACTAGATGTGTAGGCATGGTTTGGTTTAATTTCCAAGTTATTGATGTTATGGAAACTAGATGTATAGGCATGGTTTGGTTTAATTTCCAAGTTATTGATATTATGGAAATGTGAGAAAGATGAGGTAGTAGGGTCAACTAGTGGTGAAACAATGAAAGATGGTAGAAAATGGTGGAAAATGGTGGCAAGCTAACCTCCGAAGACCCCATGTCTTCGAAATGCTTCCTACATAGCCCTTGCAAAAGGGGCCTCAGAATGATCTAGTTCTCCCATAGGATAAGGAAGAATAATAGTTCGATAGGTAGGTTGGGTAAGGCAAATGGTCTAGGTAAGGCAAGGTGGAAAAATAGGCAAGGTCAAATGTTGAGCCGAAAATAGAAAGGGAAATTGGTTAAATTTTGTGATAGGTATGGGTATGGTGTTGTTTTTGGTTTTGATTTTGATTTGGTATGGGTGTGGGTGAAACGAGAATCAGATCAAGATATTCAATTTCGATGGTCTCGTCCCTTGAAGAATCAATAAGTAGTCAGAGGGGAACTAAAAAGAAGTGAAATGCTCCATAGTTGGCAAGGACCATAATGGTCATACCAAAGATAGGCTTATGAACATAAACCCCTTGAGACATTGCATGATTGATAGGTCTATGGGTGAAAGAAGTTGCATGATGATCATGAAGCGTCACATGAGCGCCACATCCCTTGAGTAGATAAGATAGAATAAAAGAGGGTAAGGTAGAGTGGTTTGTTTATCATAACCTTGTTGTGGGACAACATGCCCCATTTGCAAGATACCAAAACCATCATAGGTAAGTCCATGACCACAAGTTTATATTTTTCTTGACTTTTCTTTTCTTTTTTTTTTTTGGGCATGTATAGATTGATCGATGTGGGAAGTCTATATTGGAATGAATAGTAGTATCTCCTTGAGATCTTTGTGAAGCTGATTAATGCGGTAAGCTCCAAGATAATTTTTATTTTAAAAAATATAGATTAGTCTTATTTTTGGATAGACTAAGTACAATAAGTGGTTGGCTTTTTATATCTATCCTTCGAGGGATCAATATACTTATAACAACAATAGAGAGACATAGATGTTCATTTGAGGGAATCATCTACTTGCAAGAAGTTTGACTCAAGGAGGAAATTTTTGGTATCCCAATGTTTTTGTATTATTTTGGACTTGTAGTCATGGACAAGACTATAAAGGAGTAAGGCTTCTTTTATGAAGGCAAAACCATAACACGATGAAGGTTAGGAATAAAGGAAGGGTTTTAAGTGATGAACAACCATCAACCTATGCATACAAGAAGATAACCTCCTCTACTCTATCTAGATCTACATGGATCAACAATACAACATGATCTCATGGATCTATGAATATAAGATCTCACAATAACCTATGGATCTAACAATACAAGCCTAGATCTACATGGATCAACAATACAATATGATCTCATGGATCTACAATACAAGATCTCACCAACATGTGGATCTACAAGAAGAAACTCTATGTGCTTTGCATACTATGCAAGCCATTACAATTAGACAATAATTATACAAAGGAAATACAAAGTAGAAGAAACCTCTTCTCACCATTCAGATACACCTGCTATTTCCTTCTGTCCCACTTCTCTCCATGGAAGCTTTGTCTTCATGTAACATGTTCTTTCTTTTTCTTCTTCTTCATCCTCTCAACCAAGGATTACTCTAATTAACCTTCTAACCCTAGCTTTCATGCTTATATAAGCATATAAAAACTTAGGGCACCTTAGCTATGCATTTACAACCTTTAGATTCACTTTATAACTAAAGTTAGATCTAATTCCTGTGAGTTAAATATAAACTTTCACGCATAGGTAACCGGTGCCGGTTCCCTAACCAATGTAGGTTCCTTGTCTTGACCGGTGTCGGTTCTTTGATAGATGTAGGTTCCCTATCTTAACCGATGTCGGCTCCGACCAACACCGGTTCCTCCTCGGTGACCGACGCCGGTTAGCTAATCGACGCGCCATCTTGTGTAAACCAATAAACCTCAAATGCATGCCTTTGTGAAGCAATTCAACTCCATAAATTAACAATCTCCCACTTGGAGATAAATTGTTGAACCCGCATACATGTACGTGTACATCACCGTCCTCTACCTACCGTGAAGACCATCTATTCATTAAATAAAAAATTCTCTCAAATAAAATCGGAAGATTAAACCATCTTTTGAAACTAAGAAGATAAACCATGACTTACTAAATACCTACACAAAGCTACGATTGATCCGTGATATAAGAGCTAGCCATAAATCAAGCTTCCATGAATCATAACTCCAAGCCTCTCATGCAACCAAGCCACCATGACTAATATACTTGCAAGAGCTCCCACTCCAACTAAAGTACTAAGATTCAATCATAACCATAGCCATACCAACCATGTTCTCCAACCATCTATCCATGTCTCCATGCAACCACCAATGCAACTAACCAAAGACAAGTCAAACTAGAATATGCGAAAGCAAAAACAAGATCCTAGGAAAAGACAACCCAAATGAGTTCTACATGTAACCAGTGGGTGATCAATCCACAAACACCTACATAACTCAAAGAATCCAAACACTGCAATATGCAAATCCAACTCTACATAAACAACTTGCATGTCCAAGACAACCATATGTAGAAAACACATCTATCATGGAGTAACATAGTAATAAGAGGAAATACAAACATCCCCTACTCATACTCAAAGGGCATCTAAACCATGCTCATACACATCCATATGCAAAAAAATATCTGTATCATCATATATTCACAAAACAGAATCTATCTACATGTATAAACTCACCATATACATCCATCCATATCATCAGGCTCTCTAGAAGCTCCAAATCTACCACTGACTAACTCCAAAGCCAAATATGAATCTTGTGCTTATCAATGTCAACACCAAACAACCATGCTAAACCATGTTACTAAAAATTGTGCAAATACTAGCAAAAATGTCATCACCATACTCTGCACAACCATCCAAGATGAAATCTAAACAAGGGAACCATCTAGAAAATGGTGAATAAACACCATTGTCAAACTTGTACCCTAACGCATTTACTTTATTTGCTCACCAACACCCGGTCAAATCCTAACTCGACCACGGTTCCCAGATGATCGACCATAGTTAGCCAAAATTGACATTGGTCTTTGTAAGCTTAGATTTCTCCCTTTTCCACCCTTCAAACTCAAAACATTGTTCTCTCCTCTTAACCCGACCGAACAACCATCAACTGCCATCCCATAAGGATATCCAGCACCACAAAATAAAACTAGAAGTGACGTCAACATGCACTAAACACAAAATACCTGTAAAATCATGACTATCCTCCAAAACAACTTGTGCTTCATGCCACTTTGAAGGGTAGCATACTCCTCTCACTTTGCACGTGCATATGTGTCCAACTTGCAATGCCAACACCCATGGCTTGCTCCCACTTAACATGAAATCCCCTGCACTGCTTCTAATAACAAGCTCAAAAGCTCCGATATATATTAATGAGAAATAAAACCATGTGAAAGAAATATAAACCTGATTCCCTTCTTATCAAAGAATACTTCTACATCATAGAAGTTTGGACTTCTTGTGAAGTAGGTGAATCGCCTTCTTTCTATCCGTACTAAGCCTCTTCTGTTATCTATAAATGTGTGTCTAAACATGAATTTTCATTGAGGATCTCATCCTTAGATCGAATACCCTTGTCTCAAGATTCAAACACATCTCGAAAATAAAATTCAAACCCACCAAATATCCATGGTGTAAATTTTTGCTTGTGCACACAATCTAAACATAATATCGGTTGCTTCAAATGAAAGAAATAAAACATGAACCGAATAGATATACTTGAATTTGACCCAAGTCTCGCTGGACTCTCGAGCCAACTATGTCCTCTTTCTGATTCAAATATCGAGGTAATCTACTTCATTTTTGTCTATACACTCTGTGCAAGAAACCTGATCCTTCAAACTGGACACTAAAACCATCCATGTCTCTCTCCGCTGCAAAACCTAGTACAAATTCACTACTACAGCAGACCGACCCTGGCCGCCTAACCGGTACCGGTTCCTTCGTGATCGACGTTGGTTCCATGACCAACGTCGGTGTTGTTGGAATGAACACAATGCCAAAAATTGGCATAGTACACCAATCCAGTGCCTACTCCGACTGTGAGCCAATAGTTGTGTTGAACTAATCATTTGAAGAAACACCCAAATCTTGTACAAAAACTTAACATCAATAATACATGCAAATAAATTGCACCAAGATGAAATACATCACCTTACCAAAGACCAATATACTCAACCACATCTTCAATCAAGAACATGCTTCTCTACGATGGAAGCCATGTATTTGTTACGTGTTACTACCTCTCTAACAAAGCCCATGATCCGATCGCACCAAGGATGCATAGCTACTCCTCTATCTCATACTCGATCTCGTAATCCCAAACCATGCATGTGCATTCAAAACATATAAGTACTGCAATACCAAGATAAAACCATACCTCTGTAACCTGGATTTGTAATCTGACCAACATGTTTGTGCCTCCAAGAACAAGGGACACCTTAGAAAATAAGACACATTCCATGCATCTCTCAATTTCTTCAAATATGTGATTTTCGTTTAAAACTGTGTTTCGCGATAACTAACCATGGTCACCCCAGAATCGACCACGGTCACCTTGCCGATGCCGGTTGCCACCTAACCGACGTTGGTCACTGTATTCTCCAAGAACCTCACATTTCTAGCTTCCACTTGAGATTTAAATATCTTCCTATGATTTTCACATCAAGAAAAACAAACCTTGCTCTCATACACCTGTTAGTAAACCACTAACAATATACTAAAGCAAAACCTTGCTCTAAAATAACTAAGCTCGATACCAGTTGTTGGTATCAGATAAGATAACAAACTAGGCTCTGATACCAGTTGTTGGGAATTCAGGATTGTGGAATAGTGCTATGATTCAATAACAAACAAAATCATGCACACAGGATCTAAACAATTCCCCAAAATCTACAATAAGTGGAAGTATAAACTAGAATAATCCAAATCAAAACAAAGTACACACACATAACACAACATGTACTTTGTGGTTCATCCAATGTGGGCTACGTCCACCAAAGATATATATCTCATATATATATATATATATATATATATATATATATATAATAATGAACAAGAGTACAAACCAACTCTTCCCACAAGAGTACAATGCATCTCTCTAAGAGTATCTCCTCCTCCATATCTCTAAACAGATCTACATGAGTGCACTACAACCGTGCCTCCAAACCACCAATAGATCTCACATATCATGAACTACTGCATCTCTCACTATGCAACCAAGCTCTCATGTGAATCTACAAACAAGACCTCTCACAAGGGTCTACCAATGTGCAACCATAACTATGCACCAAGAAGTAAGTCTCTTCTCCATCTTACCGCATCAACTTGTGTATACAAGAAGACAACCTCCTCTACTCTATCTAGATATATATGGATTAACAATACAATATGATCTCATGGATCTATGAATACAAGATCTCACAACAACTTATGGATCTAACAATACAAGCCTAGATCTACATGGATCAACACAATATGATCTCATGGATCTACAATACAAGATCTCACTAACATGTGGATCTACAAGAAGAAACTCTATGTGATTTACATATAATGTAAGCCATTACAATCGGACAATAATTATACAAAGGAAATAAAGTAGAAGAAACCTCTTCTCACTATTCGGACACACCTGCTATTTCCTTATGTCCCACTTCTCTCCATGGAAGCTCTATCTTCATGTAACATGTTCTTTCTTTTTCTTCTTCTTCATCCTCTCAACCAAGGATTACTCTAATTAACCTTCTAACCCTAGCTTTCATGCTTATATAAGCATCTACAAACTTAGGGCACCTTAGCTATGCATTTACAACCTTTAGATTCACTTTATAACTAAAGTTAGATCTAATTCCCGTGAGTTAAATATAAAATTTCATGCATAGGTAACTGGTGTTGGTTCCCTAACTGATTTTAGTTCCCTGACTGATGTAGGTTCCCTATCCTGACTGATGTCGGTTCCTTGACCGACACCGGTTCCTCCCTGGTGACCGACGTCGGTTAGCTAACCGACTCGGTTATTGTGTAAACTAGTAAACCTCAAATGCATGCCTTTGTGAAGCAATTCAGCTCCACAACCTAACAACTACATGTTGATTTTCCTTCGTGACAAGATCACCAATCTTGAATGTTCAAATGAGGTAAGAAACGTTAGATGAAAAAGGTTCGGCTTTTAATGAGAGGTTCAAATAGAAGAATATGAAGTATCTAATCCCCCATAGGTTAGGTTGGTGTGAAGGTGAGGAGGTGTAGGTGAAATGGTAGGTGAAGGCGAACTAGAAGGGTTACCAACTTTTCCTTTCCTTTGTCTTTCGCATGTGTGACCGAGTGACTACACGCACCATGTTAATCTCAAAGATAAGAGGGGAAAAAGGGTTGTTGAACTCTACCTTGATCCTTGGGTGGATGTGAAGGTAAAGGTCACTAAATGATTGAGGGGCTAGGTTATGTGGCAACAGGTGAAGAATGAATGGAATCCTCCCCCAACAGATCATATTCTTCGAAGAGACCATCAAAATCACAAAGCTAAAGGAGAATGTTTTTAAGGGCCTTACAACTCTCAACATCATGCCTTGGTGAGCGATGATAGACACAAATTTGTGTATCATCAAACCTTATTGGTTTAGGTTTGAGAGGGTCGTAAGGTTTGATGGGAAGAAGAGATATGGTAGATGTCTCTAACAACCAAGCGAGGATGTTAGCATAAGATCTTGCCAAAAGATCACAGTGAGAAGTCAGGGTTGCTTTGTGCGAAGGTGTGGGTGACCTTTGTGAAGAGAGTGAGGTGAGTGACCGTGTTGGTGTAACTACCTTTTTGGTAGGTAGTGAGGGTTTGGGTTTAACTACCTTTTTGGTAGGTAGTGAAGGTTTGGGTGTAGGTTGTGCCTTCTTGGGTAAAGGTAGAGGAACAATGTGATAGGACGAAGGAGACTTATAAGGTGTAGGCATTTGAGTAAGCTAGGGTGAAAGTGGGGGTGTTGGAAAGAGTGAGGTTGAGGGTGATGAAGAAGGTGTAGGTAGAAGGGAAGGTAAAGGCAAGGGTGTAGGTTGCTACACTTTAGGTTTGCCTGGCGAAGAGGTAGGTTAACCAAGGTTGAAGGATGTGGGCCTAAAATCGACGACAAAGGAGAAGAAGGTGGGAGATACCGAGGTGTGAGCCCTAAAAGGTTGGGTCTTCCTCTTAAGTGCTAGAATAGATTTTGTGATGGGTGGGGATGAAGTTGATAAGTCTAGCTTCATAGCGAGATGTGATAGACTTGATACTAGTAAGATCCCTAAGGCGGTGTTAGGTTTTGGTTCAGATAAGGGCCTGAGTGAAATGGGTGTTGATGAAGAAGGAGCTAGAACCATGGGCTCAGGTGTAATAGTCATAGGCACTTTGAATACCTTGGGATAAATGGTCGAGGCATCCGGGGAAAATATCTACATTTGGGTAGACACTAGGCGTCCGAGGCACCCTCAGAGGGTAGAGTAATCGACATACTCTATGCGATGAACCAAACAAGAGAATGGTTTTAGTTTAGATGAAGAGGACGATGCATTAGTGCTAATCCCTATGATGAGCTCTAAGGTTCGTGAGATAAGGAACGTCTAGGCCTCATATTTGATAGGTAAGAGTGAGTTAAGAAGAATGATGGGATTTTGAGGTCCTTTAGTGAGGTATCACAAATAGAGCGGATATGTAAGATTGATTCGCGTCTATGGGTAGAGGTGGATACAAAGTGGATGAAATAGACAAGGTTAACTCCTCTATGGGTTGAGGAGAAGGCAAGGCGGGTGATGTAGGTTCCACTGTGGGCAAATAGGTTGACAACGAGGGCTCCTTTATGGCTATAATAATAGGTGAGTTTGGTTCCTTTGTGGGTAAATGAAACTGGTAAGGTGGGCTCCTCTGTGAGTAGGGGAGTTCGCATGAGAATTTCCTCAATGGATACTAGAGGAGGATGCTCGATAGAAGGATCAGATGCTGGGGTGAAAATTACATGAACCACATGGACATTAGTTTCATCCTTGGATGTCTTTCTAGGGTGATTTGATGAGGGGGCATGATTAAGAAATGGTTTTCTAAAGATATCCAATTTTGTGTCACCATGCGTGTTAGGGTTGTAGAGGACAAGATCACCATTATCTAACATTACTTGGACAAAGTGTTTTGAAAGTTTTACAATTTCCATCACTATGACCTCTTACATCATGGTAATTACAAAAATCATTCTCTTTAAACCAAGACAGTGTGGGGCGAGAAGGATCAAAACCTGTGTGCGGTTTGATATGAGGTAGAGTGATGGCTCCCGCTTTTAACAAATTGTCCAACACAGAAGAATAGGGCTCTTCGATGGGAATGTAACTCCTTTGTTCATATTTGTATTGAAAATTATGAATAGGTGAAAGATTGGTAAGAGGTTTGGGTTGATTAGACAGATGAGAAGGGCCATCCTTCATAACCACCATGTTGGCAGATCTTTGGACTTGGAATAGTTGTTAGGTGGCTTGGAAGAAGAGTCGTTGGATTTGAAAGCAATGTTCTTGTTACGCAATTTAAGTTTCTCCTCCTTAAGAGCATAGATCTCAACCTTTCTAGCCATAGTGAAGGCCTCGTCAAATGTACGAAACATTTGAGCTTGAAGAGTTTGGGAAATGTGTCTAGTACACGCCCTGGTAATTAACTCTATGAGTTCATACTGTGGTAGAGAGAAGGAGAATTGATTGATCAGGCCCCACCAGGCGTGCGACAAAATCAATGATCGATTTTTCTTCATATTGGCAAATAGAGTATAGATTTTTCATAGAGACCTTCTTAGATATATTGATTGATAAGTGATCAAGGATGGTCTAGGCCAATTGGTTGAATGAGAAGACCGAGTGAGTGCAAAGCACTATACCAATTTTAGGCGGTATCGACAATGACATGGGAGACGTTTGAAGGAGTAAGGCATCGTCATGGCATATTAAATAAAAAGCATGTTTAA
Source organism: Taxus wallichiana var. yunnanensis (assembly GCA_018340775.1). Lineage (NCBI taxonomy): Eukaryota > Viridiplantae > Streptophyta > Pinopsida > Cupressales > Taxaceae > Taxus > Taxus wallichiana. The sequence goes on along the minus strand of CM031244.1, from coordinate 696,292,110 downwards.
ACGAATGCAAGTGCTATTGGGGATCCTCCTTACTATTAAAATAGTTGAATTTGCGCAACTCCCATTATGCGGGATATGGATGAATAGGTATGGAAGGGTGAATGGGTTCATTACAAACCTTATCGTAGGTTAGGACGTTATGAGATCCGAAATGGAGGCCTCGAGTGTCCCGCATTTTTCCATCATAATTTTGATGGACGATCTATAGTGGGATTAGGCCAAGGGATGCCCCTCGAGGTATAAGAGGGTGGATAAGATAAGTGAGTCATGAAAGGCACGTTAGTATGTGGTGGTACCGAGTAAGTGAATTGAGATTTAGGCATATATGAAGTGGAGATGATAGGATGTGTCTGAGCTAAGGTGAAGGTGGGAGGAATTTGTGTAAATATCCTCATGGCAATAGGTGGAAGAGTTTGGGGTATAGAAACAACCAAATTCTGAAAGGGGGTATAAGACATCGACGTAACTAACAGCTGCATAGGAATGGGTATAAAATATATTGATGATGAAATAATAGGGGCAGTGGATGTCAGAGGGATAGCAGATGTCGAGGTGATGATAAATGTTGAAGGTGCAGATGTCACTTGTTAAATGGGCGGTTGTGAGATGAGGTTGATTGACGCTAGAGTAGTTTGGGTAGCTACATTAGCATTTGTTGATATGGCGGAGGTGGTAGAAATGGGGGCATGGAAGTAGGCATTCCATAAAGAGGCTGACCCGATGAGTCATGAGTAGAAGAATTGGCAAGGTAGTGTTATAAGGCCTTGGTGTTGTGATCAAGGAATCGAGTGAATTCCTCATCACCCTCAGGTACGATCACAGGCACATTTGGGTCCATTGGTGAAGAAATAGAAGGTGACGAGGGGGTAGTAGGTAATGGTATACAACTCACGTGAAAAGTAAGAGCTCACACTTGTTGGCGAGTCCAAACCATATGAAAGGTGGAAAATAGGTATTTTGGGCTTTGTGAAAGTGATAGAAACTCATAAACAAATTTTGAAAGAATTTGGTAGGTGGAAATAGGTTGTTGTTTTTGATAGAAATTCAAAAACACAGAGACCGATATTGGTCGATGAATGGTGCTGATTAGATGAAAATATCGATATTGGTTGTTGAATTGATGTCATTAGGAAGGTAATCGATGCGGTTACATTATGAAAATGAAGAAATTTGAAAATTATGAGTTAGATTTGGTCAAAAGAATCCAAGGAAGAGGCTTTGTGTAGTAAATCTAATCTAACACACTCAGAGAACCAGAACTAACTGGTTGTGATGACTGAGTGTGAAAAAGAAAGAAAAAGTGATGAAAATGCTCTCACACCTCAAACAACAGAAATCAAGAAAGAAAGGTCACAAATCCACAAGAAAAATCTAACAAACGTTATCCTAGGAGTAAGATTTTAGTGTTAGATGGCTTACACCTTAGGACTGACTGTGAATTTTTTAGAGAGGAACGGATATAGGGTACCTAAAAGCCAACTAAGGATGGTTTCAGAAAGTTTTGGCACGGGGAAGTCCTCGATATACCTTTGATACGTGAGGTCGATATGATAACCCGACCTGAACACCGGTCGGGGGCCACTATTAATGGGTTTTTAGATCCTGGATATCTTCTTCCTGGGATTTGGGGAATGTTTAAGAAGTTTGTTGTTTGTTTAAGTGGTTTGGAAAAGAAGTGTGTGAAATAGTGAACTACGCTTTATTTCCCAATCCTCAACCGGTCATGACCTTCATTATATTGGATTACTATTTAAGCTAAAATGCAAGCATACAAGGATGAAATGCAAGAGTTTTAAGCCCAAATTGAGAAATGAAGTTGGATGAGAACAATGATGAATAGGAGAAGAATATTTCTTTCACTAATGCAAGCAAGAGGAAATAAAGAAGGGTTTATTTTAATTTGCACTAAAGGAAAGGTGTCTTTTAGAGAAAATAGAAGAAGGAGAATATTACCAAAAGAGATTTAGTGAATATTTAGAAAGGAAAACAAAAACAAAATGTAATCCTATATGAATAAAAGAACCCACAAATAATGAGGGTCCCACTGGGCATGCCAAAATGTTTCACCAATAAGTTGTGTACGTATGAGAAAAATGTTTAAGGTAAGAGGTTGGGTACGTGAGGAATACTTGGAGCCAAGAAGAAGGTTGCACGCGTTGTAGAAGATTAGGCCAATTGTGAAGAACTCCTTTTTGTCTATGAAAGACTACCTGAAAAGAACACAAGACCACAAGATAAAATTAAAAATATTGGTTGGTGGATTGCCTAGTGAAAGCTAGATCCGGGAAGCAAGGTACTTCCTAGAAGGTTGTCAATCCATGTTTGAAAACAAGTTAAATATTGATAAGAACATGAAATAAAGAGTCCTACTGTAGTTGTATAATTTAGGTATCTTACACAAGCACAATAAATCAAATATAGTCTAAATAATGAATACAAGACTAAATCTAAAGAGGGTGGTTGGTTGTTGAGGTTTGTAGGTGTGACAAAGGGTGTTATAGAGGTCTGGGTAAGGTTTTGGGAAGTTTTGAGAGGTTTTGGGTAGGTGAATTAGCTCATTTGTTTGAGGGAAATTTCCAAACATAGAGATTGATGCCGGTTGGGGGAACCGATGCCAGTCATTGGGTTAGCTGATATTGGTTGGCTAATCGATCATGGAAGGGGCAATTGGGTGCAAAAGTAGAAAAGGACTTGGTTCAGGCTCTCTGTGATTACACAGAGGGTTGGGGAGACTTAGGCAGGGTAAAAGGATTTATGTGAAGGCTCAACAAGGGTGAGAGAGGTGATTGGAGAGGAAAAAGGGTTCAGGTTGGTAGGGTATCAAGTAGATGGGTGATAGATGGTATTCAAGTGAGAAAAGAGTTGGACAACAAAAGAGAATAAGAGATCTAAGACCAAAATAAGAACTAACAAACAAGGTTAAGATACTTATCTGAAGACTTATAGATTGGTAGATGGTAGTGGTTGATGGGTGTTCGTAGGAGAAATGGGTTTGGATCCAGTCTTTGTGGTAACACATCCTGTGTGCTTTCTTGTGAATGATTTGAGGTTGTGGAGCAAGAGGTTGGTTGCTGATGAAGAATGTGGGTGCTCAGGTATTGTGTTGGTCGTCAAAATCTTGTTTTAAACACTTGGATGCAAGAGCTAAGAATTCTAGAACTTAAAATCCAAGATGGAGGAACCCGGGCAAAGGATTATAATTTCTTATTTAAAGGAAATCAATGGCGGTTAGGTGATCGGTGCCGACCGAGGAATAACCAACATCGGTTAGGGAGAAAAGGTCCTATTTTGCCAAAAATAGCCTTTTCTCTCCATTTTGGCGTTAATCAAGATTTGTTATGGACTAGGAGTCTAGGTTGGCACTAGATGAATGGGGAAATTGGTAGGAGGGATAATAGGTAATGAATATTAGGGTTAGAATAATTCTTAGTTAGTTAAGGGGAGTGCCAATTTAGTCTAGGTTAATAAATAGGCTTGGAATGGGTCCATGGTGAGGTGGAGAGGTGAGGTGGAGGGGTGAGGGAATTATTAACTTAATATGGGTAATTAAATTAATAATAATGTGTGGAGGGGTCATGGTAAGGGGTATGTTAGTCGAAGGGGGCCTAGAGGGTTGCAACCCAATTTTGGGTGTCTATAGAAAACTCTCACTATTGATACTTTTAAATAACAATCTTGGATTGCAATCTAATCATATTATTTTCTCACCCTCATAACGAATCAAGGAGTGTGTTTTGAAATGTTTGTCTACATGATTTTTATTCAAAAATATATTTATTTAAAAAAAAGAGATTACTTAGACTTGAGGGCTTGGGCTATTGGTGAGTTACAAGTAGTTTGTATTCATTAACTCAAGTTCCATTTTTATTGAGTCTATTAGACACTTTCAATAAATTCCTATGAGGAAAACTTGAGGCAAGGGTCGAACTTCTCCATGTAGAATAAGTAGAATACAATGGGGCACTCGAATGTGGATCGCATGCATACATTAAAGACCCAAGCCCACCCCCATGTCCCACTCGAGAAGGTGCTCCTCCACAACTTTGGTTCATAGCTCTAGTATAATAAGAGCGTTTACCATCAAATTTATCCAATGAGATGTAGGATGGTTGGTAAACTAGGTGGTTGTGCCCAACCCCACCCGTGTTCAACTCTCACAAGGTGCTTGAGTCTGGTTGTAGCGGTTTGTGTTGGTTATGTTGCTCTTGGCGACTAGTACCCTATTGTGTCCTAAATGAATGGGAAAGGGACCTACAAACCCTTGTTTACGAATACAAAAATTATCTATGTAGATATGCACCAATTTTTTTCATAATTTTAGCCTTATATTTCTAGTCAATTAATCTAGGACTACGTATTCCTTTAGCTTTACATTTCCAAGTCAATTGATCTAGGATGGCATATTCTTTCGCCTATGCTCTTATCATGCAATAAATGCAATTTGTTAAGGGAGTGGTCTCATGGAGTCACTATACTTGAAATATAGTGGTTGGGTTTTTTATCAAGGATTTTAACATGGTGTAGTCTTATCTGTTTTGGTATCTTTGATTTTTGGTGGGTTGTTTGTGAGCCAAGTAGCTTCACCAATTGATTAACAACCTAATGATGTCAATGAGAAATTTTTGAATTAGAGATGTTGCATTTAAAAACCAAAAGAGTCAAAGAGTCTAGAAGCCCCCAAAATTGTTGAGAAGTTTGAGAACTTAATTACCGAGTTATTAAAGTTAATATGATAATTTTAATTACATCCAAGATATCGAGTATTTTATGAATGAATAGATATTTTAATAACATCCACGAGATCAAATGGCTATGGGATTAAAGGAACTATCAATCGCAACTAAATTGCAAAGACTATTGATATGGTTGTGTAAAATGGTTTTAATGAAGATTAATGCAAAATAAAATATGTTGATCATTTTTAAAGACGTGGAAAATGGGTTTACGATTAAAGAATAATGTAAATGTAATATGATAGTTAGTGCAAAATGGTTTTTAGTTGAAAAATAATGTAAACTAAAATTTGTTGATCTTTTTAAAGATGTGGAAAATGGTTTTACAATTAAAGAATAATGTAAATGGAATATGATGGTCCCTTTTATAATATTTTCAAGTGGTTTTCGATCATATTATTCTTTTTACGGGTAAATTTCTTGATTAAACCTTGCATAAAGGAATTGGACTTTTGAAATGTATGTGTTCCCCCTCGTTTATTTCAAAATCACAACAATGATAAGGACTTGACAATTTTTTGGTAGTACCTCCTCATAATTACAAATCTCTTCAGGAATTGTGAATTGTACATGGATATATTTATGTTGATTATTAAGAAATATTGATGTGTTTATTAATACTAGAACTTGCATCAAAAGGAGTTACGATGTTTCACCAATAATTTAAGTATGAGTATTTGTAGAGTCATCACATTTTTTTGAAGATGCACCAAAGAGGTATGTCTGAGATGGGTAGTAAGGCACGTAAGGTTTGGCAGGTTATCGAAGCAATTCCAAGATGCACCAAGAGGCATATCCGACCTAGGTAACAAGGAAAAAATATACGTATCTCACAACTAATCAACCATTATGTCAATGAGATACCACCTCCGAGACGCTTCTCCCCAAGTGGTACAAAGATCATAATATATTACTGTGGACTAGGACAATCGACGAGGTTAGGTGTCATCATTATTAGCGCAAGAAGGCCACCTCCATCGCAACGTCACGCCTATTGACATAACGATCACAATAAACTATGACCATGTCTAAATCTTTGTGACACCATCCGTGACCTATCGCAGACAAGAAACTTATATTTTTTATCAAATTATTAATTATTTACAACTAAAAACACATAAAAACATGTAAACGGTTATCAATGTTAAATATGGGCTAGAGTCTTGACCACAAAGTCTCCCTCACCTTTAACATATTGGCTTAATCTAAAATGGTTAATATCTTTATAGGGGTGATAACAAATGGTAGATTATCCTAATCAATTAGTTTCCAAAGCTAATTGCAACAATATCAAGAATAACCATTAAACAATGATAAATAACAATAGATAAAGTAGTTACAATGAGACAGAGAAGACATATTAGTTGATATCCTACTTTGTGTGAAGGTATGGGCTAGTCTAATGACTGAAACAAGCTGGAATTAACCTAACAAAGCCTCATTATTGAAATTGTGTCTTGAATTGTTGCAAGGACCAAAGTGGATGGCACAGGAAAAAGCTTACCCTCATTATGGCCCTTTCTATATGTTCATGTCCCTTCAAATCCTCTACTCCTGATACTTTCTAGGTTTGTACATTGTCTTCTGATATGCTTTTGTCTAGAATCTGGACCTTTCAAACCATGTGATGCTCATCAGGCAATTGATTGATCCTTCAAAACCCCAGATAGCTAAGAAGTCATGAAAAACAAACATTAGGCATAGAGGAAAACATGCAAGAGGCTGTGTGGAGATATTTATTTTTTCACTTTTATTTTATTGTATATTGATTGAACTCCTTTGGCCATACTCAAAAGGTAGTTTTCTATGGTGTTTTGTTTTTCAGCTTTTTTCTCTTATAAGACAATTTGGGATGCCACTAAAATCGAAGTAGTAGAAAACGCTCCATCTCTACCATATTTAGATGTTGACATGTATTTCATGGCACAAACAAGTGATGGCTCTTAAGGAGGAGGAAAATGCCATGGTCTAAATCTCCCATTATGACAGAGGCCAAGAGGATGATGAAAAGGGTGTAGCTTATGGCTTTACACCTGCACACTACACTTCCATGAAACCAACAAGTACTCTCATGGACATTAAATAATGCAAATGGCCCCAATTCCACCTCCTTTTCCATCAAATGTTTCAAATAATGCTAGTTTGAATTGCATTTGAGTAAAGAAAGTCTCATCTTTTCAGATAGGAAAAATGCCCCACACAATTGACCAAACCTTTGCCATTTTGGATGGAAAGAGTGACTATAGTCTTAAATTTACAGAGTACCGTAGAGTAGTTTGAGCATTAGAATTTTAGTGTCTCATTTCAATCTTGCATAAATAAATCTTAAGAAATTTGTACATCGCATAAAGTGTTGAAAAGACATAAAATAATAAAAAAAAGTGCATGTCATCGTCATTGACATCATTGATTTGTTGCCAACATGGTAGTTTTCAGTAGGAGGCATTTCGGCATGAGATAATTCTGCGGTATGTTTAGGAGGGGCTCTTTCTCACATTAAATGTTCTATTGTCTAAATATATTTTTGAGTTGGTATCGAAGCACTAGCTCTCTTTGATGTTCTTTATTCTTCACATAATATTCTCAAGTTTTGTTTCTTTCAGGAGTCGAGAAATATGCAAGTTTAATTTCAATGAATACTTAAAATATTCAAAAAATAAATAATCAATAAATAGATAACTATCAATATAAAATGTATGTAAAATATATAATACAATAAAAATAAATGAGTAATATTTTGAGAATTTAAGAACTGTAAGATAAGAGTTTCTTAAGAAAAAAATGTAATTACATGATAACAATAGGAAATGTAGATATTATTTTTACAATTCTAAACTTTATGTATCTTCATAAAATAATTCAATGGTATGACAATAATATGAAATAAAGACATTCTAAAAAATTGCCCAAAAATGAAGATATGATTATAATATCATTAAATGAAATACTAAATATACAATAAAAAGAAATGTGACAATTAATGGAAATCTAAACCATGATAAAAGAAACATTTAAAAATAATAATGAAATATAATTAAGAATTTCAACTATCTATATATAGTTTTTAGAAATCCAGATATGAGTCTATTGTATTAAAATGTAATACAAGTTTGGGCTATATGGAAAAAGTAAAGAAAGAATATAAGAAAGCAATATTTTGAGAATATAATACAAAAACTAAATGACATAGTCGAGAAAAAAATTTAAAATATTATTTTTAAGAAAGAATTTAATTACATGATAACAACCAAATCAACATATTATTAATGAAGACATTATTTAGATGAAATGTTAAAATTGCAGTAAAATGAAATGATTTAATGTATTTTCATACTATAATAAAATAAATGATGATATTTTTAAATTCATTAATTACAATTGAAAATGTTAGTTATCTATAGATTTTCTAAATATCCAAATATGAAAATAGGCTTTAACATGTAACACTAATTCAAGTTATACAAGAAAAGAAGGAAATCAGAAAACAATACTTGTTAAACCATTCGGTTATAACAAAAGAAAAGGTATGTCTTAAAAAAACTAGTAAGCATAATAAGTAGTATATAATGTTTAATTTTAAAAATAAATATGTAGATAACTAGTCCACCACAAAAAGACAATAAAACATGAAACAACAACATATCAACTTATAGGGACATTTTATTGGAATCTTTTTTTATCAAAGATAACATATTTGATTTGATTTCCCATTGTAATTTTCTATCTTGATTGATATTGTTACAAGCAAAAATTCTTGACCCACAACACGATCAATTATTTCTTACGTAGCTTTGTCATCAATTTCCTACATAACTTTGCCATTAATAGTAATAAAATATTTTTGTTGTTGTAATAACCACTATCAAATCTAGAATTCCATCAAGGAAGCTAATAGTTTTAGGTTAGTTATCAATCCCTTACATCAACCGAAGAGAGTATTTGTAGCCGCACTCAATTATATCAACATTATATTGAGGACAATACCAAACAACATCATTTTTAAAAACTTTTTTAGAAAGGCCTATTGTCCACCTTAAGCACACAAACAAGATAATAGAAGTTATAGAAGTTATCCTTAAGGACCTGTGTCACATAATTACTTTCACTAAATCCAATTCTATTTTTATGTGAAGTTCCATGTGAATGATTTCAAATAATGTTGATTTAACAATCTTGAAGTTCATGAAATGGTGTTCATATGTGAAATGAAATTCATCGTGACTACCTTTGTTGTCATCTACTTTTGAGGGGCCTCCTCTCATATTGATTTCCTTTTCATTTACTTAGTACAAGCCATTACAATTTACTGACCACTTGCGAAATAATAACTCAAATTTTTTGAAGTTGAGTGACGATGGACTCTAAGCTTAGCTTTGGATTCCATCTCAACCTTTGTGTTGAAATATCTCAAAGCACTCTCTAACTTAGTAGTGGACTCAACTTTACACTCGGGCGATGGTGGAAGTAAACACGAGCTCTTACTTGGGATGATGTCATCTCCGTACGTCATATTGTCATGAGCTTACCATCATTAAACCCTAATTTGCTCAAGGTTTCCCATCTTTTCTTGGACATGAGGTTTGGATTTTATGGATGGAAGGGATTCATTATTTATTTTTAAAGTTTTGAATGATTGATTATTCAAGTGTTTTTATAGTAAATTTTCCTAACAAACTTTTCAAGTGTTTTTACAATTGCAAGTCTAGTAGAATTTTTAAGTGTTGTTGCAATTGTAAGTCCCAACAAACTTTTCTAGTGTTTTGTAGTCAAAATTCTGAAGTCATTGTGAACTTTTCTCACGTTCTTACAATCAAAATTTATGGTGATTTTTTTGTGTGTTTTGTAGCCAAAATTTCCAAAGAACTTTTCTTGTGCTTTACTTGACCAAAATATTTGTTGGATTTTTTTACTACTTTCATGTAACCAATAGTTTTGAAAAAATTTAAAGTTTTTTTGTATTCATAAGTCTTGATGGAAATTTTTACTCTTTTTTAGTTGAAATTCCTAGCAAAATTTTCATGTGTCTTTGCAATAAAAGTATCGATAAACTTTCCATGTGTTTTTCGTTAATTAACTAGGAAAACTTTTCAAGTGTTTTTTTAATAGTCAAAAGCTTTAGCAATCTTTTCTAATGTTTATGTGGTCAAAAGTTTTGATGGAATTTTCATGTGCTTTTACAACATGAAGTTTAGATATACTTTTACTTTTATAGCCAAAACTTCCAACGAGATTTTGTTTTTCTTTTAAATCCAAAAGTTTTGGAGGACTTTTCCTCTTCTTGTGCAGGATAAAAGTTTTGAGAATTTCCATATGTTTTTGTACACAATAATTCTAGATCAATACTTCTCATAACCATTTCTTATCTTTTTCAATCAACTTTGTAGTAAGCTTATGATTTGATATATAAATGATGAGTGGGAAGAAGAGAAGGTGGAATACTCATAAGAGCCTCATGAAGGTACCTCAATTTTCTCGGGAGATTGTTGGGAAAATAAGGTAAGAGGAGATGGATTTTGTATTCCTAGTTGAAGATCTTGGGAGCCTTGCTCACTAAGTCTTCTACTTTTATTTTTATGGAGTGATTTAGGCTCTATCATCGGTGGTAGGGTAAGGTTTTCCAATAGTTCTAAGGTTCTTGTAGGATCAATTTTTGAGTGGTTAGAGACCTGGTTTTCTCGATAAAGGTGAGGTGGATCTTCTTGATCTATGAATAATGAATCAATAGTTTTTGAGTAGGTTTCCCTAACATGGTTTCAAAGGATCATATATATACGATGATGCTACTCTAGGATCTCAACATGAAGGTGGGTTAGGGAAATGGGAAGATCGGGGACTACTTGGGTGGTTTCATCAAAATTCTAGAAGCAAAGGGTTAATGGGTGAAAGGACTACATGACTTAGCATCTAAGGGCATATGTGCTCGATTGTTAAGCCAATAGGGGGGGTATTTGGGTTTTCCTAAGGTGGTTTCGGGAGAAAAGGCCAAGTGTATAAAGCTTCACAAAAATAGGGTTAGATTGGTCTTGGGAGAAGATTTGAAGATGGACCAAGTGTTGAAGTCGATAAATAAAAATTTGAGTGGATGCTTTTAAGGAGGAAAATCTTACGAAAAACTTAAAACAAGGGATTACTCATGTGTGGCAACATGTGCTTGGTTGTTATGTTGTTTTTCACATTTTGGTTAGGGATTTCTTAGCTTTCATCTTTAAATTTGAAGATGTTGGAAATATTTTGGCTTCAAGATGGTTTTAGGGTCATCTTTATTATCTTTAAAGTGGACTCTTGGTTTGTATCCTCACTCAAAGAGATCCTTGATTCTTATTGTTGGGGTTAAGCTACCAGGTTTTCCTTTGGAGTTTTGGTCATCGATGTATTTGTGGCCATATGAGATAGTATGGCTTGGAGGCATATGAGATTTACCATAGGCTATCCTCTATGAAAGTTTCTTGGATATTGGTGGACTTGAATCTAAAGGAGGGTTTATAATATTGTATATAGTTGGAGTATGATTGTTGGAAACATATTCGATCTTTGGACTATGTTGGAATTCCTTTCAAGTATACTAGTTGTCACCTTTATGGTCATTTAGCTTTAGATTATCATCTTAAATTCTACCATAATGAGTAGAGGTGGAAGATAAGTTTAGACAATATGAGGGTTAAGGAAAATTGTGTATTTCCATCACCAATTTGTGGTATGTCGTGCAGGTGGTTAGGGGATATATATTTTTGAAGAATTTGGTGGCTTCCCATAATTTGAGGAATACTACAATTTCTAGAGGATCTTAGTAATTGTACGATAAATGTGTGGAAGAAAAGTCATTGTTCTCTTTTTCCATGCATTTGTGAATGTTTTGAAGTATTATATGGATGCCTCCACTGGGATGTGATGATGATGGATCCCAACATTCAAAGTCCTCGAACAAGGTTAGGAGGTCCATTATTGGTCCCATATAAGTGATTCATCCCATATCCCCTGAATATGTTGAGTTGTGGAATGAATTAGGGATAAATAAGGAAGGAGTGGTTAAAAATTTAGGGAATGGAAAGAGTATTGTTTATGGGTTGGACTGGGAGCTACAGGGTGCTTGTGGGATTAACGGGGCCTCCCCTTTAGCTAGGTAAATTGCCTTGCATATGCCTTTTTTAGGGGGTACTTCGAGGATGCAAAGAAGTTATTTTGGTCATTCCCGTTATCTAATTTTTCCCTGGGGAGAAATCAGATAACGAGATCTTGTTGAACCCTGGGATAAAGGAAAGTCTTCATGGGAGAACTTGGGGCCTATAGGAAAAATTTCGTGATTGGGGAACATTCATCCGATACGAGCAAAAAAATGTCAAAATTGATAAATCATGTCTCAAGGGGTCCTATTTTGTTAGTGCTACCCTCCGATTGCGGGAAGAATCCCTAGAAGGTCAAAAAATCAGGACAAGGTTAATTTTGAGAAACCAAGTTGCATTGAGCTAAATATAGCTCGCCGAGCAGCTTGGCGAGCTGGCATAGATCTATGATGATAAGAACTCTAAGTAGATCGGTTGGGACCATTATTCCCAGGGTGAGTCATTTGAGGTTGTAGGAAGACTGGCTTGGGTGATCCGAGTCGAAGTTGAAATATTCGAGCTATTTGGGTCGAGCTTGACACTGACAAGTTGTGGAGCTCATATGACTTGAAAGAGATTAGAGGAACTTATATCATGGACAAAGCTGGATCAAGAGAAGAATAGCCCGGCTCTAGTTCACAAGGATGAAGAGCTCGACACTTAATCCTCCATCATGTTAGAATGATCTCGCCTACGTGATAGAATGATTCACCATTGTGATTACAGGGCTCATGGAATAAGCTACATGTAGCTCGAGTGCTCAGATTGAATAGTCGAACATTAGAGCCAAGTTGATAGTAAGATTGGGCATAGCATAGTGGGAGGCTCGACGCATCGAATGCATGAAGTAGTTCAACGGTGATGCAGAGCATGGAAGCAGTCGAGCTATTAGCTAATCATGGAAAAGAAGCTTGGTGAAGCCAAGTTTATATTTTTAGCTCAACATATAGCTAGTCGAAAGAAACAACTTGAGCTCAGTCGAGCTCATGTAATTTTTCGGCAATTCAGGGGTGATTCAGATTATTTTCTTAGGGAATGAAGGAAACCGTGCATGTTTATGGAAGGTTTTCATGAAAGAGGATGATGTTTGAGCTTGGGGATCATAGACTTGGGACTAGCTAAGTTCGGTGAATAGAGGTGAATGAACTAAATTCACGGCTCGAGGGCTTAGTGAATGGCTATCTCATCAAAAGAAATAACTTAGCACATTAGGTGGGTCAGTTGATTTCAGTTGAGCTCATCACAGGTGCTTGAGCATGAGTGAAATGAAAGGATGCGACATAATAGGATGGCTCACAATGCATGTACTACGGGCATATGAAATTAGTTTGGGAAACAAATGAATGGCAAGGAGAACTCGGGATCGCTAAGCCAAGTCAATATTAAGACCAAAGGAGTGTCTCATGGGCTTTAATAGATGAAATTTGAGTGGTATTACAAAGTAGGAAGATCGAGCAAATTAGGATCTCGGCTCATCATGTTTGAAAAGATGAAATACATAGATTGTGCAATATGTTTGGGTGGCGTGAATAATTTGTTGATGTGGAAGCCGAGGTGTAGATATTGGTGAGCAATTAAAAACTCGACTAGCTCGTTTGAGGACAAAGGTGAGATCATGTAGTGTTTGGCTCAAGGATCCATGTACAAGATCGTACATCGATGGATGGGGTCGATGATTGAACTTGGCTCCTCAAGAAGGAAATGACGCAATCGATGAGATGCTTGCAAAAGTATGCACAAATCCCGCATATGGGTGTCACGAGGAGGTGAGTCAACAAATCGGTTCCGAGTATCCCCGCTGGTCATAATTTCAAAAGCATTGCAGAATCTCGGGTTTTCGGAGTAGTCCAAGTTTGGACATTGAAGCTCAAGAATCGGAACTAAGCGGTGCTTGGTGAGATAGAATGGAGGTTAACCTTCGAAACCCAAAGTCGAATTTTAGACTTTGGGATTTCGAGAGTTCAAAGGTTTCATGCGGTCTCATTAAATGTTGTATGATGTGACAAGTTGGAGTTCCAACTCCAAAACCCGAAAATGTGAGCTCTCGGACTCAAGTCCGAGCTCGTAGTGTTTGACGTGGTGATTGGAAAATCAATTCCGAGTCAATCAATTTCCACACTCGATTCGAGTTCTATGTTGGGCAAGGTATTCAGTGATAGGTGTGAGGATATAGCGAAACGTGTCACTGTACTAAGTGTATGGATTCGCCATGTCGCCGAGTAACATCCAGAAGTAGAACGAGTGAATATGGGGTTAACGTGCAAAAATACTAACTAGCATGCAATAGTGGCAAGAAAAGTAGAAACTTTACGGGAATCCGTTATATTTTGTAAAAGAGCTCATTAGACAATGAGAGCGGATGACTCGAGTTGGTCACCATTACAAGCCTAAACCCTTTTCAAATACAATCTCGGTCCCACTATGAACCATTTTTACTTCTCGAAGAAGATATTAAAATATTATTTTTAATTAAATGAAGGAGATAAATTTGAAATTTGGATTTATGAAAGCATCTTATGAGAGAGCTAATGGAGCTCAATGCTCTGGGTACCCAAAAAATAACTTTCTCTCTCAACAAGCCATAACATCCTCCCCGATTGTCCGTTTTTTGCAAAGTTATAGTTGTTGGAATCGGGAGAGAAAGAGCTACACAATGGAATCATCAAGAAATGGATTTTAAGAGGGTTTGGTGTTCTAAAATTACAATATTTCCTCATTCCAAAAATAGTACCTCAAAAGGTGGAGTTGCAATTAATGAGCAAGCATGGCCAACAATAGTGATTAATTATTTTATACATTCTTTCCTAGTTTTTAGGGATTCTTCCTTCTTTCTCTTAACAAATCAGAAGTGCTATAAATTGTAAAGGGGTGCTTATTTCAAAAATGGTTAGACATATTTCCAAGCTTCCCCTTCTTCTCAAAATTGTAATGGCAGCCTATGCCTTTCCCTATTGTAATGATGCACTGTGAAAGTGCTTGAAGTAATGGAAATTATGTTTTGTGATCAATTATATGTCCTTACATCATTTTTTGGTGCTTCTATTTTCTTCTCTCATGTTTGCAGTGAATTGTGTAACCATTGTTTCTTTTAAAAGTTTTGGAGGTCATTGTACTTATTAAGAAATGAAGTACTATTTGTAAATCGAGTATGTGATGTATCTTTGTCCTCCTCATGATCATCTCTCTTCATTGGCAAGCCGAATTTTTTTCTAACAAAACCCTTTCTTGGTGCATCACCACTTCTAATTTAGGTTTTATTTCTTGCAAATCTCTCTCCCTAATCCCCTAGAAATGTTAGTATAGGTCTAGGTAGCTGTTTTTATTGCATTAGGAGTAGTGTAGTGATTATTTTAGGAAGAGGAATCTGACCTTCTCCGGAGGTTCACATCAAGCCCGTAAGTCCCACAGCTTGAGAGGTGATCCCAAGTTACCAAATCACCTCGAATGTCATGTTCACCTTCAGGCCATTCGGGGGGTGCAATGATTTGGTGATAACAGTTTTTGGCATGCTCGGTGGGATAGTAGGTGAAAGATCTACATTGCATAGATATCTCATTGTAATATCTTAGCCACTGTGCTACCAAAACTAATAGTTTTTGGCATGCCGGTGGGACCACAAGAGTCATATCTTTCACTGGTGTGTGTATTGTGTTCACTTTATTTTATTTAGTTGTGCTCTTAGTGAAATTTTAGCCTTAGGAGGTATACCCAAGCACAACTAATGACTCCATTGGTCTAAGTAACCCACTCTCTAAGTTACATACTTTTGTCTTTCCCCACCCATTTCCATCCATTTTTCTTCCACATCTTTCCATTTTTCTCCCATTCATGAAGTTGTGCAATCATGGTTTCATTTCCACAGTTGAGTTCCCACTTTGCAACTACCGCAGTACTTTCCATCTTCAAGCTATTTTAACCCACTTCAGCTCCATTTTATGATGAAAATCAGTAGCATGCATATCTCTATGAGCAGAGCCATGGTCAATTTGATTGTTCACTTAACTATGTATCTTTTAAGAGTAGGAACATGCAGATGATGGAGGCTATCCTATAGATGAAGATGTAAAGTTGCAGCTTAAGATGCAAAAATTGGAGGTAGGCATGGTACAATCTAGAGCCACAACTCAAATGAAGGCATTCAAGATTGGCTTCAAGGTAGCTTGTCCATGGGTTGGCCCTATGCCAAGTTTTTATAGCTTGTAGGAAAAGATTGCTTTTATGACTGAAATGTTTCCTTAGCTTGAAGGTTGGATTGAAGAAATAGAGGCCTATGAGTTTGATGTAATGCAATCCTATCAATGGGTAGGTTCTGTACCACCACCTCAGAGTCCTCTTTCTATTTCCCAACCAATATCATTTCAGTATAGAACCCAAATCCTAGGCTTTTCACCTGCTGCCCATGTTGAGAATCCCATTTTTGCATCCCATATCTTACCATTCCACCATGAATCTTATGTTCCTCATTCTTCTAGGATTCCTTCTTTTCTACAAAGGCCACCAATACAAGAAGTTACACCTCTTCTACCTCCTCAAGTAGTGACGGAAGTTGTTGAATTCCAACTCACCCCTCCTCTTATAATTTTGAACCCATTTTGGGAAGACCAAGAATATGATTATAGTGAAGAGGAGCATGTTAGAGAGACTAGCAAAGAAAATCTTACAAGGAATCTAAAGGAGTGGGTTGTGGGACTCAATGTCAAGCAAATTACTCTCTTGACTAAAACCCCCTAGCTAAGGTTGAAGTTCAAAACCGGGTGATGAAGATTGAATGTATACAAGAACAAACAAAAAATGATGAGGATCAATAGTCTACTTGTTCGAATGTAGCATACATGTTGAACCGTGTTCACGGAAGGTTGATTTACCTTGGATTGCAAATTCCGTTATAGAAGAGCAAGAGTTGGTTTCAAATCCACAAGAAGAGGAAGAGCATGTGAAAACAAATGAAGAAAAATTCTCAAACATGAAAGATGCTTCAAGTGAGTGTAGTGATCCTAACTGTTTTGAATGTCAAGAAATTGTAACATTTATGGAACATTGCAGTAGTTTTCCAAGAGCTTCATTGGATGTTGAAATCAGCCACAAAGAGGTTTATGTTGTGAAGGAAAGAAATGCAGACTCAATGGTTTTGAGTATGAAACAGGAAGCACAAGAGGTTTCAAATTCCTCTCCTTTTTATTTTTGTCAAAAATTTGATTTCTAGATGAATTTGATCTTTCTAATTTCATGTTTGAGAATGAAGAATATCAGGGTGAACAAATTGCTAATTTGGAGAAAACTATGGGAGAAGAAGTTGAACCTTTGACACAACTAGGTAATGAAGAGACAAGATTATTTGTCGATTTGGAGGAATGTTTGGATGAAAAGGAACCTATGGAAATAGTCATTTCTACTACTCCATTATCTATCCTTCAATACAAATTGCCTGGTGCTTTGCAAGGAAATGTTCAAGAACCACTTGTTTCTCATAATAATCTTCTTGAGCCAAGATTGGAGGAATTGAATCTTCCATATGACTCACCAAATGAAGAAGAAAATGAGCACACGGAAGAGGCCAACTCAGTTTCAAGAACTTGGAATGTAAATGACATCATTGGAAGTTTCTTGCTCCCAACTATGGGTCTTGATTTGCTTAGTGAACTTGTGATGGAGGAAAGTATTCTTAAAGATCTTGTTGCTCCTAATGGTCCTCAAAAGAAACAGGTGGATGAATATGACTTTATAGGTTTCATGTGGGATGAGAAGGTTAAAAATGCAGAACAAATTTGTCTTCAAATGGAAGTGGAACTCCTATATGAGCAGTACGCTTCAAACACTTGCAATGATTTTCCAAAGTGACTTCATTAGAGACTGCATGCAATGATAAAGAGTTGCATTTTGTAGAGGAACTCCTTGTTTTTAAAGAAGGAAAAGGAAATGAAGGGAACATCACTTTGGCACCATTCATCCATGAGGAAGATCAATTGTTTGTAAATGGGCAACAAGAGGGAAAGGATGTCACTACAACACCTTTCATACAAGGATGCCTTCCTTGTTAAAGTTGAATCTCAAAGTAGCAATCATATTCAAAGGGTTAGACCATGTCCCATAAGGTATTTGGCTTCTTTGGAGCCAAAAGAGAAGTCACAGCTAGTCACATTCACTTCAAAATGTGAGGATGAGTTTCATAGCCCCAAGGATTAGTTGCAATGCCTCTACAAAACAAATGCAGAGCAACTAAAAGAGGCATAATTTCTCTTTCTAATTGATGCCTTGGTGAACCAAGTGGAGAATGAGCTTGTTTCAGTTTTTAACTCTCAGTCTTGGTTATAACCATTGTTAAATCATTGCATGGCTTCCCATTGTGAGGAAAGGGAGCTATTTTGCACAACCAGTTTTAGGGTTCATTTAGCTCACCTGTGCCTCTAGTTAGCGTAGAGTAGGAATAGGTTTGATTTCAGCAGAATAAGTGCTTGACACACTCTGCATGTTTCATTTGAAGCATGTATGATTTTCATTGTTGTGTGTGTTTTATTTTGTCATTTCTCTTGCACAACGTTTCAAAGCAAAATTTTCAAGAAGAAGGAAAATCCGGATTTAATAAAGTTCCATGATGCCACAAAATTGTCAAATGTTTTACTCAAATTTCTGCAGTGTGTCATGTATTCCAAGCAATCATGGGTTCAATAACACAGGCAGTCCATGATCCATTACAAAGGTTCAGGATCAGTTTTGAAATATCTCTGTGACTCCATGCCCAATGCATGTTCAAGACTACTGGAATAATGCTTAGCAGAAAGCATCCCGAGAGGTCATCAAAAATGTTATTTGATTTTTCCCCTGGAGAAAAATGGATAATGAGGTCTTATTGAACCCTGGATAGAGGAAATTATTCATGGGAGGACTTGGGGCCTACAGGAGAAATTTTGTGTTTGGGGAACACATTCATCTGACACAAGAAAAAAAATGTCAAAATTGATAAATCATGTCATAAGGGGTTCTATTGTGTTAGTTCTACCCTCCTTTGGTTGTGGAAGAAACCCAGAAGGTCAAAAAAATTAGGATAGGGTTATTTTTGAGAAGCCAAGTAACATTGAGCTAAATATAGCTCACAAGAAAAAGCGGAGTTGGCAAGATGGCATATATCTATGATGATAAGAACTCTAAGTAGATCGGTCGGGACCATTATTAAGAAGGTGGTGATTCATTTGAGGTTCAGGAAGATTGGCTTGGGTAATCTCGAGTTGAAGTTGAAATATTCGAGATATTTGGGTTGAGCTTGACATCGACAAGTTGTGGAGCTCATGCAACTTAAAAGATATTAGAGGAACTCGTATCATGGACAAATCTCGATCAGGAGAAGAATATCTCGAGTTGAGTTCACAAAGATGAAGAGCTCGACACTTAATCCTCCATCGTGTTAGAATGATCCACCTCCGCGATAGAATGATTTCTTTGTTGTGATTACAGATCTTGTGGAATAAGCTAAGTAGCTTGAGTGCTGATTGAATGGTCGAACATTAGAGCCGTTGATAGTAGGCTTGGGTGGAACATAGTTGGGAGACTCCACGTACCAAATGCATGAATTAGTTCAAGTGGTGATGCTTGAGCATGGAACCAAGTCAAGCTATTAGCTAATCATGGAAAAGAAAGTGGAAGCCAAGTTTATATTGTTAGCTCAACATGCAATAGTCGAAAGGAACAACTCAAGCTCGATCAAGCTCATGCAATTTTTCAAAAATAGTAGGTGATTGGTGCTATTTGCTTAGGGGATCAAGGAAACCACGTGTATTTATGGAAGGTTTCTTGCAAAGAGGATGACGTTTGAGCTTGGGGATCGTTGACTTGGGACTGGCTAAGTTCGGTGAACAAAGGCAAATGACCTAAATTCATAGCTTGAGGGCTCAAGTGAATGGCTAGTCTATCAAAAGGAATATCTTGGCACGTTAGGTGGGTCCATTGATTTTGGTTGGGATCATCACAGTTTCTTGAGCATGAATGAAATGCAAGGACATGACACAATAGGATGGCTCACAATGCACATAGTGCTCATGAAGATGAACTTAGTTTGGGAAACGAACGAATGGAGGTGGCGAACTGAGTGCTCGCTGGCCCAAGTCAATATTTAGACTAAAGGAGTGTTTGCGGGCTTTAATAGATGAAGATTGGGTGGTATTATAGTAGGAAGATCGAACTAAGTAGGATCTTGGCTCCTCATGGTCGAAATATGAAATATAAAGACTGTAGTATGTTTGGGTGGTGTGAATTATTCATTGATGTGGAAGCCAAGGTGTAGATATTGGCGAGCCATTGTGAAAACTTGATGAGCTTGTTTGAGGTTGGGACGAGATCATGCGGTGGTTGGCTTAATGATCCATGTACAAGATTGTGCATTAATGGATGGGGTTGGATGGTTGAACTCAACCACTCAAGAAGGAAATGAATCATTCGGTGAGATGCTTGTAAAAGTATGCAATAAATCCAACGAGATGGGCATCACGAGGAGGCAAGTCGATAAATCAGTTTTGAGTATCCACAAGTCATAATTTGAAGTATGGCAGAATTTGGGTTTTTAGAGTAGTCTAAGTTTGGACATTTGGAGCTCAAAGCAAATCGGAACTAAGTGGTGCTCGGTGAGATAGAATGGAGGGTAAACTCAAACTTTTGAAGTCGAATTTCAAACTTCGTGGATTTTAGGCATTCAGAGGTTTTATGGTCTTGGTAAATGTTATATGGCGCGACAAGTAGGAGTTCCAAATCCAAAACCTCGAAAATGTGAGCTCGTTCGAGACTCCAAAGTCCAAGCTCGTAGTGTTTGACATGGCGAATGTAAAATCAATGTCAAGTCTCTTAGTTGCCACACTTAGTTTGAGTTCTATGTCATAGGCAAGGTATTCAAAGTGATAGGTGTGAGGATATAGTGAAATGTGTCATGTAAAAAACACCAAGTCTATGGAGTCGGTCATGTCGGTGAGTAGCATCCAAAGTGGATTGAGTCATTATGGGGTTAACGTGCCAAAAATACTAATTAACATGCAAGAGTGGCGAGAAAAGTGGAAACTCGATGGGAATCCATTATATTTTGCTAAAAGAGCTCATTAGACAATGAAAGCGAGATGACTCGAGTTGGTCACCATTACAAGCTTAAACCCTTTTCAAATACAAATATCGGTCCCACTATGAACTATTTTGACTTCTCCAAAGAATATTAAAATATTATCTTTTAATTAACTAATGGAGATAAATTCTAAATTTGGATTTATGAAAGCATCTTATGAGAGAGCTAATGGAGCTCAATGCTCGGGGTACCCAAAAAATAACTTTTCACTTAACAAGCCATAACTTCCTCCCCGATTGTCCGTTTTTACAAAATTATAGTCATTGGAATTGGGAGAGAAAGAGATACACAATGGAGTTATCAAGAAATAGATTTTCCAAGGTTTTGGTGTTCTGAAATTACAAGATTTCATCATTCTGAAAATAGTGCCTCAAAAGGTAGAGTTGTAATTAATGAGCAAACATGGCCAACAACAGTGATTAATTATTTTCTACATTCTTGCCTAGTTTTTAGGGATTCTTCCTTCTTTCTCTCAACAACTTAGAAGTGCTATAAATTGTAAAGGGGTGCTTATTTCAAAAAAAAGAGTTAGACATTTTTCAAAGATTCCCTTCTTGTAGGATTGCTCAAAGCCTTTCTTAATGGCAACCTATGCCTTTCCTTATTGTAATGATGCATTGTGCAAATGCTTGAAGTAATGAAAATTATGTTTTGTGATCAATTATATGTCCTTACATTTTTTTTCCTTCTATTTTCCTCTCTCATGTTTGCAGGTGAACTATGCAACCAATGTTTCTTTTACAAGTTTTGGAGGTCATTGTACTTATCAAGGAATGAAGTACTATATGTAAATTGAGTATGTGATGTATCTTCGTCCTCCTCATGATCATCTCTCTTCATTGGCAAGCTGAAATTTTGTCTAGCAAAACCCTTTCTTGGTGCATCACCACTTCTAATTTAGGTTTTATTTCTTGCAAATCTCTCTCCTAATCCCCTTGAAATGTTAGTATAGGTCTAGGTAGTTGTTTTTATTGCATTAGGAGTAGTGTAGTGCTTAGTTTAGGAAGAGGAAGTTGACCTTCTCCGGAGGTTCACCTCAAGCCCACAAGTCCCACTAGCTTGAGAGGTGATCCCATGTTACCCAATCACACCGAATGTCATGTTCATCTTTAGGCCATTCGAGGGGTGTGGTGATTTGGAGATAACAATTCCATTAAAGAGTCTTTTGATTTTTTCAAACAACATAGATACCCCTTACGATCAAGGATGACGAACAAGGTTATGAAGAACATTAACATTTAAGGGGTTTTATGCAAAAATTTACTTGAGAGATATCATCTGGGAAGGGGAAGGATTTCCCTTTTGTCTCATGCACAAAACAAAGTTGTGAGAGAAACAAGTGAATCTTTGTCTCAAATATCATCCACTTCGAGGGGGAAACTATAAACACTCAAACTTGGTAATTTACACTTTGACAACTCTTGATTTGACCATGCACTCTTGCTATGATAGGAAAAACTTCTCCATTTTTTTCTTAACACTTTTTGAGGTCCATTTTTAGCTTGTTTATCCTCACACACTGACATGCCGACACATTCTAAGAATACAATGCACAAAATCAATAGAGAAACATTAGTTTATTAAGCTGCAAACTTCATTTGGCATATTTCCTACTCCCAGTTAGGGTCATATAATTTCGTTAGGAATTTATATTTGGTCTTGACCCATTTGTACAAAGTGTTGAACGGACATGTCTTCCAACTACACTTACAAACTATTATCTCTAGTTGGGTCTTATACTTCATATGGGTCAACCTTTCTTAGATAAATCATTTACAAAACCCTATATAAGCAAGTAAACACTACCTCATTTGCTAACCTAGAACTCCTAAGGAAATGCACTAGAACACTCACTTCATACACTTGCAAAAGGCACCCAAAGCTCTTTAAATCTCACAATAACACATATCAATTCATTATGACATCACCCACCAGGTCTTAAGCTACAAAATAGGTCAAGACAACCATATCTCTCATCTATAAACACTCAAACATCCTCTCTCCAAGTATTTTAGCAAGAGACAAGTCAAAGCAAACATGGTCAAAGAAATTACCAAATCTGATTGATCTATCTAGATATCACATGTTAGGTAGAGAAAGACATAAGGTTTGAGGCCTTTTTAGAGTAGTGCCAACGTCAGCAGTGCACGGGGTGCCTGACAACCCTTATGCTTTTTTTTTACAGGACTCTTCATCCATAGATAGGGTTTGATATGATGATTGTTCCATATAGAGAGCCTCGTTGCATGTGATAAATATAGGATTTAACAATGATAGAAAAATCTAGGAAACAACCAACCCAAAAAGTTACAAAAGTTGATTCAGAGAGAGGTCCAAATTAATGTAACAGGTTAGGACTGTATGGTATGGTCTTGACAGTTTGGTACAGCTTTCTCCCTAGGTGGATTTGTTGGTACCCAAACTTAATCTCCTTAAAAGGGCGAGAAACATCATGGATTTAACAGACACTCAGAGGCGGATAGATGATTATGTATGTTATTTTTTTGAAAAGGAGTGGGTAGCACCTTAAGAGGATTTGATCTATCCTCACTATTTTAGGTTGTGCCTTTCTACCAAGGTAAGAGAACCCTTTTGTAGCCTCTGCTTTTTTATGGAGGAGATGGATATGTCCTTCCTAATGAAGTTTTTAGGAGACCTTAGAGAAAATATGATCAATGCAACAAAATCTAACTCTCATGAGTTGTCACTCTAGATAGTAGAGATATTTTATGGGAAAGGTTCAGGCTACTAAAGACATTTGAAATCCTGATTGTTTCTGCATGCTTTGGTAATGGAAATTATGCTTTTGTGCACACACAGGACAAACAAGGGTAGTATGGGTAGGATTAGATATTTTAAATGAATTTTTGGTGGGAGGTGAGGTAGAATGAACTTGATTTTATAGATCTCTGAGAACTCTTACAAAATGAAAAGTATAATCAACAGAATGCTTCAAAATAGCTAAAATGTTCCTTTAACTAGAATATGTGCTTCAATGGAGGCCTAGATTAGCACCTTTTCACACAATCTATGAGATTTTAACACAAAGGATCGAGTTAGAAAACCCAACAAAGTATTGAGATCCAAACCCAATCACGCCTGAGGTACACCCAAAGGCTTACAGACAATCTCTATCAACAAATGAAAGAAAAGTGATTTTAAATCATTTATTTCATCCCCAAATGAAAGCTCTTCTAGGAAATGAAATTACAGATGCCAATAAACTATCACAAGGATTGAGACCTGTGTGATTAAGACAAATTTTGATACAAGATTGCAATAGGAACAAGAAAATTTATTTGCAGACATTCATAAATGAAACAAACACATTTTGCTCAAGATCAACACATAATAACTCAAGTTTGATTAAATTTATCAACAGGGGAAAGTTTCTAGAACAATCTCAAAGCTTGTCAATGGTTGTACACTTGCAACCACCTTGACATGATCAAACTTAATACAAAAGAGTTATATGGGCTTCTCAAAAGACATGCTTTGTCAAGTTTTCCTCTTGGGAATTTTCTTCGACCTATAACACTCTAACCTCCCCTATTTGCACGAAAAATTTGTGCCATTTATAACATTTACAACAGAGCCCCTTTTCCCCCAAAAATCATGACATTGAGTGCTACCAGTGCTCGCCATGATCATGATCACAATTTCCAGAATCAGATCTGTAAAAATTCGCTAGGTGCTCAGGGGAAAATCTCTTTGAATATCTCCCACATTCAACTCCTCCTTCTGGTAGATCACTCTTTCTTCAACTCACCAACCACTTCTACCCCTAATCTGTCAAATCTAGTTCCTTGCGTGCTTGGGAGAAGAAAAATGGAAAATCATATCGAGCCCAAGAGTCAGACCATTTTAATGGTGAAAGACGTCTCAGATCTCCTCTACCAAACTTAGATATCAAAATTAACTCTCCTATCTATTTGGTGTGTAGGAAATACCAAGAAATCATGAAGACTTGCACTTCCAGGGTGTGTTTCAGTAAAATGGGGGGAAAATTAGATTTAGACTCTCTCGGCTTCGTTGATCTTTACTTTGAATTTGGGCCGTCCACGTGGAAGATTCATTTTAAGACGAGCTTGGGGTTCTTCTTTGACTTTTTACAACTTTTGGAAAAATATTAAATTTTCACATTTTGCTCCATGCCTCCACCCTTGAGAAATGAGCCTGACACATGTCTCAATGTGGGTCCCAGCAGAACCACGCTTCCTTTTTTACTTTCAACTTTTTTCTCCTCAAAGGAAAATTTTCCAAATTTCCTTCGAGGCTCCGCACCTCCGCCGTTGATTGGAGCAAGCTTTGACCTTTCCTCTATTAGGCTTGCAGGCCATTTTGATGTTTTAATCTTTTGAATATCGGGGTAAAATGCAAGTTACCCCCGATGGTCCACCTCCCCGCCTCTTAACATTTTCAAAGCCAACCTTGACCTCCTTCTTGTCGGGCTTGCAGGCCATTTTGAGATTTTAATCCTTTTGATGACAAGAGGCAAAAATCCAATTTGCCTCCGATGGTCCGCTTCCCTACCCCTTTGACTTTTCAAATTTCCATGTGTCACAATGGCGCATCTTGAGATGATCCCCAAAGGTTGAGACCTTGAATGAGCGTGGGCTCGCCACGTGTCGTTATGGTGCAACTTCAAAAACCTTAAGGTTTCAAAATGATTTGGCGGGGTGCGCTTCCATTTTAGAATCTTATTCCATTTTTCCAAAAGGGAAAAACATTCAACTTACCTCCGAAGGCCCGCATCTCCACCATTAGCTTTGCCACGTGTCCTCCTGCAGGTCAAAGTAAGACTTTTTCCCTGCCACTTAAAATTTGCTTTAATCAGAGCCTGGTGGGGCCGGGGTGAGTTCAAACCTTTTTTCGAAGTAGCCAAAAGGAACAAGTTCAAAAACAAACCCACCGCACCCTCATCAAGTATTTGGGGCAAAACGACAAGGGTAGAAAATCTCGACTGTAAAAAATGGAAAGAACGGGAAAGCTTGAGTTTTTGAATGAATAGAGGACGGGAGACCCAAATTTCAGACCTCTTCAGAGAAACAGAGAAATAAGGACACAAATATAGATCCATACGTGATCTTTGCCCAAGGAAAGATTAATTATGGCAACAAAGGAAAGTAGAGACTTCTCAGGCACAACACGGGGGATAAAATGTGACAGAGGCCGTAAATCAATGGATTTTCAAAGGCAAAATGGGGCGAGACTATTTTGAGCACCAACATGATTTATAGTTATAGTTTTGAAGGTCATTCCGGTTCGTATCTTCTAGTTTCACGAACCGCAAAATCCCATATCCCTCTAAAAGTCATTTGAAGTCAACTAAGTACCTTTATACATTTTTTTTGAGCTTTCAAATTGCATGTTAGGTTGATTTACATGTATGCCAATTCTTTTGATCTTATATGAGTTACAAATTTGAGTTAGTATTTCTATTGTAACATCTTTGTAAGATTTGTAATCAAATTTAATATAATCTAAACCTAATTAAATTGACCTAAAATTTAATTAAGGTTTAAACATTTTGGTGAACCCACTTTGATCAAACCATTCACCTAATCTAGGATCTCATTAGTTCCTCGAGTATTAGGCCCACGATCTCTAAACCATAGTTGTCATAGGGTTCTATATTTGCATTGTATATTCATATCTACACCTGATTTCTATTTGTTCTCTACCCTAAACTTGATTTACACATTTTTTCTAGGGTTTCATGGTTAGTTTTACCCTTCGAGTCGCTTTTTAAAGCTCTTAATTGCCAAATCACCTTTCATTGCACATCTCAAGCACAACTACTTTATTTTCAAATCCTTTAAGGTTATTCTCAATTTTTATATATTTAACAAAAACCTCCTTTTGTTTTCCCTAATTTTTAGTGCACTTTCATAAATTTAAAATTACTATTTTTAGTAATTAGGGCATAATTGGAAAAATATACACTTTTGGAAAAATTACTTAGCAGTTTTTCTTCCACATAATCAAATTAAAAATACCTCTTTTGTTTCATTAAATTTAGTTTCTATTTTTATATATGGTCGTTTCATTAATTTGACAATGGTAATTTTTTTCTCAAACTCACTTTTAGGTCCTATCTCCTATGATCTTTCCACTGTCGGCTTTCCATGTGTTGATTCTCATTTTTACTACCTAATTAGAGTTTATCCTATCTTTTTTTTGCCATCATGGACCATGCTATAATATATCAAATCTCCTTGTATAATTTACTTTAAAATCACCTAACATGTAGAGATACGCTCACAATACTAGCGCACAAAATAAAACTCCTTGATAATACAACACCTTCCCATGTGAATTCAATTTTGGGTTATATTTTAGCTCCTTCTATTAGTAATGATGACACCTTTCATAAGGTTATCTTAGAGTCTATTCAATCTTTACACCATGATTTCAAGATAAATTTCAAGCTATGAATACTCGAGATCACATCTCTCAAGTGTGAGATAACGCATCTAAAGGATTATTCCAATGCACATATTCATTATATCTCTACACATCATGATCAAATATAGTTCTTATAGACACAAAATCTATGCACTTGGGTACATTTCTAGGTCTTAAAGCATACTAATGTATATATGATTCCTAAAGAAGAAAACTAGTGGTTGAAAACTTCTTTTGGGCCCTTTAATTTATCTCTTGCGCTTTTATTGACCTCACCTACCTTAGAAACTTGTCAAAACTCTACTAATTTATCTTTTATGGCCTTGAAAACTAGTGCCTAGTTAGGACATAAGTGCTCAAGAGCTCCTATCCCTCCTGGGTGCTCCTGACGACCTTCTTCACCTTTTTCTTACTCTTTTGGGTCTCTTTTACTCCTTAGTCACGTTTTAAAACTATGGGTCAAACTTTTAGTTTTCAATTACGAAATTCAAATAAGGGAATCATATATATATATATACTTAGTTATTTCTCTCAAATAAGGGGCTAAATATTTTAAGCATTATCTATCATCACCTAAGCTTACATCAAGGCACAAGAGCATTTTAAAGGAATTCATCTAGAAAACTCATACAAGGGACAAGGGTTGCATCACTTTGCATACACAACATAGGAGGGGAAGTTCATTCTATTCCATTTCACACATTTTCATACTTGGAGCAATCTAGATCTAGCTTGCTATCATAGTACAACTTGCATAAGGGAAACCTAGGGCATCATTACACACACATACACAAAAACTACATGGAGTCTGAGATGTAGTGCAACACTCGATCATAAGATCACTCTTCGAGTGCCACGGGTCAGTCGTGCACTTAATGGAAATAAGTGGAGCCTGGTAAATTGGGGTTTTGATGTGGTTTATGGGAATGTGCAGCTAGTTATCTATTTTTGCAAGTTATAGGTATGATTAGAGACATTGGAGCAAAACCAGAGTGATAAATGAAGATCAACAACGAAGCTTCTCCAACTTAGAAAAGGCTAGAAGTTGAGAATCTGGGTGGAAACTAGCACACATGTGCTCCTATCCTCCCATACGCACTTCTATCATGTGCACTTATGAGTTCTAGAACCCTCAATGACCATTAACAACACCCTTTTTCAATATGTTCTAGCAATTGCCTAGTCCAAATCACTCCCAGTTTGCACAGAATCAACTAAGTCATCTTCCCTCTTTCATTTTCTTAGGGTTTTATATCTTTGAATGCTTATTGTTTGTCCATTACTGTATAATACCATCGTATATCATTAGTTACAATATGTTACTCGAAATTCGATTCAATTCAATTTAGATTAAATCATTTGGTGAACCTTTACCCTCATTCAAACACTAGATCTTAGACTTGCATATTATCTCTTTCTTTATCGCCAACTTTGGATACCATAGGATCCTTCCATTTTCACCAACACGAGTGTCTCCCTTCTTGCCTTCTTACAAGACAATCCTAAATGTGAAAATAAAACACTCTTTTTTGTCTAGTGCATTGATGGAGACATCCCTATATGGTACATATATCCCCTCGAGTATATCCTAGCGTTATTGATCCACGTAGGGGTGATGCAAGAGGATGTGGGGAAATGATAGAGATTAGTACAACCACAAGGACAAGATAGGATGGATGGGGAAACCACTGCGGTGGAGATGGAGGGGGTGGTGGAGATGGATAGAGTGCAAAAGTGACTGGGATAGGAGGATTTCCCGCACATATTGGCACCAAGATAGAGTGATAGGGAAAGACCATCCGACATCATACTGAGACCATACAATGAGTAGTGCGGGTATAGGATCCGAGATATCTACTCAAGAGACAAAGATAACACGGATAATAGCCTACTCTTTTAGTGCATAGAGAGATGTAGAGATAGTCATATTGATATTCAAGTAGTGTGGATTACTCTTGAGCTAGGCAGTAGAAAAAATAGGTTACCGATCCGGATGAAAAATTTAAGTCTAAGATCTTCTCTACTTTTCCCTAAACTGTGACAATGCGTAAGATCTTTCGAGAGCTTTCCAACGAATATGAGAATGCTACAAGCATACATTGGGAGCTTTAGTTATGTCCAGTCAAAGTTCAGTCAATGAGAAAGTCAACTCCAGTCAACAGTCAATATTGGACCAATGACATTGTGATACGTGGTGAAAAGGTCAAAGGGAGTCGTTTGTGGGTTTTCAGCCTCTAGTCTTTGACAGGCGTAAAAATTGGTGGTCGTGACAAAAGGCTCAACTTTTTTAATGGAGGGGAGCCTGACCGCCGTGTGGACTAATTTATTATCGCCGATATGGTGGGTCCACAAGCCACCACTCATCAAATTCACTCGATTTTTCCTATCAAGAGTCAACAAGTGGACTATGTGTTGATCGAGTTTCTCATCAAGTTATGGATTGAGTTACACATCGAGCTATTCATCGAGTTGATTACATTCTATGCCACAATGTATGGGTCAAATTTCTATTATCTTGGTGAGTCCACGTTACACCTCGGTGGGAACCATTTCCACATGGCTCGGTCAACCTAATTGGCCACATTCCCACATATCTCGGTGGTCACAACAACCAAACAACACACCACATGACTCGGCCAAACAAATCCGCCCCCACACATATGCAAAGTTCCACGTGGTGGGTGAAGCGGTGGGGCAAAGGCCCATGCGTGGAGAAGCCCATGTGAAAGGAGGGGAGGTAAGGTTTATTAAAACCTTATCAAAAACCAAATCCGCCCCATGTGGGATAATTTCCCACTTTTTAATGCATCCACATCACGTGGAATTTGGAGGATTATGTGGGATTTAACCCACTTGAAAATGCCGCCCAAAATGGGATGTAAACCCATCTACAATGCTATGTTTAGGATTTTAATAGCCTATAGATAATTTTTAATGCATTATTTAAGGGCCCCATTTGGGTATAAATAGGGGACCCATTTCTTTGTATGAAAAACAACACTGAGAGCATGTGGTTATGTGGTTTCTATTTTGTACGGCCTATGGCCATGAGAGACTGTTATAATCATGTTTGTAGGGTTATTTAGAGGAGTTTAGATTTGATACATCAAAGATATTCCTTGTTTTTACTTATGCCATTATTTAAGAGTTTTTACACACTCTTATTGGAGAATCGTGCCCGTAACCTCGGAGATGAAGTACAGGTACTATGGACATTGAGAAGACGTTTTGTTGAGCACATCAAAGTCTTCACACAATCGTTTTTAGTACTATTTGTAGTTCTGAAATCCATTTAGATGTAAGTTTGTAAATTGTTAATATTTACATCTTTTTAATGGATCGGTTCGTTGTTTCACGAACCCGGAGACATAGCCCCAAAAAGGGTGAACTCGTTATCAAGTGTTGTTATTTTTCTTTCGAGGGATGTGTGTGTTTAGTTTTAATTCAGTTGCACATGAATTATTGAATGCTAAGTCAATTTACAAGAATTTGATAAACACCACTAAATATGAGTTTTAATATGCAAAATTGAGTTTAATAGTTTTCGAACACTTGCACTTGATTCTAGAGAAAATCCAATTTTTATTGATTTAAAGGAAATTGAGAATAATTCCGCATCCAAATCTATTTTATTTGGGATTTGAAAATTTCAATATCTGTTTATAAAAAAATTGTTTGATTTATTCTAAGGGGTAAATCTAGTTTACGGATCAGTTACACAATTGACTATAAAGTAAGAAACTCCATAGACCAAGCAAGACATCCACATTGCAGAGAGATGTATTATAGAGAAATAACAACATCTTGGTCATCGAGAGAGATACAACCCACGTAGAGGGTAAATAAGAGATATTATATAAGATTACATAATTATAAGGTGAGGCCATCTACTATAGTACTTTATATGAGGTAGTTGTATCATTAAATTGGTGAGCCCGTATCTATTCACAAACATCAAGAGCAAGTTAGCGCAAAGACCATCAGGGTCGACAAGATTGTGGGCCTTAGTAGGTACAACTTTAGTGATGGCCTACCCGGGGACAATAATACAGTGTCATCAAGAGGAGTGAGGTAGGGTTCTCCACCACCAGTCATCCAGTGATCCATTGTCCTAAGAAATTCACGTGAGAGAGCTAGTTGTTGGTGTAGGATATTAGTTATTTCATTTATTTATTTATTAGAATTACTCCACATGTAGATTTAGCTTGCTTAGGTGTTCTTTAGTCTTTTGGATTTAACTACCACCTTTATTAGCTAATTGGAAGTTACATTCTATTCTCTACTAGTCTAATGGTAATTATCACCATGGTTATAGGTGGAAGTTACACTTTCTTCGTCTTACCTATGCATTGCTAATTTACAAGGAGGAATAAAACATTGTTTGTTGATTCAAACTATTTTGTATTATTTCCAACTCTTCTATTTCTCTCGCATAGTAGATTGCTCATTTGGCGTTATTGCTTTGTTCAATTTTTAGTGCATTCGCTATTCTAGTTGTATTCTTAGATGTCACTCGACATGTTATCGAGCACCGAGATCTAGTTATGTGAATGTCCTGTAAATTTTTTGTTTGAGTTTATTATGAGATCTAGAGTTTTATAATATCATCAAATTAAAAATATATCAGTGTTGAATCACTCTAATACTGGAATTTTTTGTCCCATGGAAGAGAATATTGGTAGTTTTATGTTGTTTTCTCTTGTGGCATCCATTACCACGCATGATCAAGCTTCATGTTGCTACAAGGGATTTTTTTGTAGATCCGTTTTTTATTTGCATTCTATTCACACCTTATGCATGGAGAAAAGAGAAATAATTTTTGAGTTTTGTTCGCATTTCCCACAAACTTTTTGGGTAGTTGTTAGATTTTATAGATCGTAAATGGTTTTTACAGAGGGGACTATTAAAACAACCACCTTGCTCTCCAATTACGGATGTACAACTATGTTAATGAGCTAAGTTTTCCAAAATATTTTTTTCAAAACTAATTATTTATTGACATTCGTACATATCTTGCAAGCTAAATTTTTAGTCAAAATTTTATTAAATATGCCCTAAATCAATTAAAAATCAGACTTGGTTTATTTTTAATAAAAAGGGAGAAGAAAATAGCTTGATTTTATTTTGCTCTCATTGAAATTATTTCATTTGAGTTGCACATGCAAACAAGTAGAAGGATTGGTTGAATTTTTTATGCTAGAAGGTATTTTTAAATTTATTTTTGTATAAAAACAACATCACAATTGGAATATTGTAAAAAGAGTTAAAAAGAAAGCTTTATATTACTTGTTTAAATCTCTTGTATTTTCACTTTTTGAAGATGAAAGGTGAGGTCCAATGTGGCAAGAGGCCAAAACCCCTTCACAAGAAAAACAAATATTTCTTCTCTTTCCTTTTTGAAATGTCCGGTTATAAGGCTAGCTTTGATTTCATCCTCTAGTGTTTTTAAGTTTGTTGAGTTGTGGAGCTCAATTACTTCGGATTAGCATGCATTATGAAAATCGTTGGAAAACATAATGTGACATCAGTTATGGAGGGACCGACATCGATTAGGAAAGGAGGAACCGACATTGGTTAGGGCTAATCGACATCGGTTACCTGTGTGTGGATGTTTTAATTAACTCACGGGAATTAGATCTATTTTTAGTGTTAAAGCAGATCTATTGATTGTAATTGCATGGCTAAGTTCCCTAAGTTGTTATACACATATATAAGAAAGAAAGCTAGGGTTTAGAAGTAAAAATTAAGAAAGTCTTACAAAAGTTGATGATTATTATGAAAATAATTGTGTGAGAGAGAATTCTTTGTTAAGAAACAAAATCTTGAATGAAAGAAAGTACTATACATCTAAGAGGTGTGGAAGATTGTAGATCTTGAATTGTATATCTTGTCAAAGATTTAGATAATAGATTATCTCGTTTCTTGGTGGACATAGCCCACACTCTTTGGGTGAACCACATTAAATGCGGTGTTGATTTATATCTCTTGTTTTTGTATTTCTTTCCGGTAGAATATCTACTTTTATTTATACGTATGCTTACATTTGATATATTATCTCGTATAACCAAGCAGTGTGCTAACCCCAACAACTAGTATCAAAGCTTTGTTTGAGGGTTTTATGTGCTGACATATTTACTCACGAGAGGGTTTTATGATTGAGTGGGAGCTACAACAATGCCGAAGAAAACAAATACAAGGTAGAGAAGTTTGACGATCGAAATGATCAATTATGGAAGATGCAGATTGATGGTTATCGTATCAAAGAGATTTTTATTTACCGTTGTATGATAAGTCTAGACCTACGACGATGATTGATGAAGAATGGAAGATTGTTGATAGAAAGGCTTTGGGATCTATAAGATTGAGCCCATGACAAAGATCCATGGCTTCCAATACTATGAGCGACTTCTATGGTAGGGTTAATGAAATCTCTTGCTAATTTATATGAAAAACCTCGTGCTTCAAATAAAGTTTATTTGTTGAAGAAACTATTTAGTTCTAAGATGCATGAAGGTGGATCTGCATCTTGTCATTTGAATGATTTCGATCTATTGTAAATTAGTTAAAATCGGTTGATATTCCGTTTGATGATGAAGTGAAAGAACTTTTATTCTTATGTTCTTTACCTGATAGTTGGGATAATTTGGTAATGGTTATTAGCAATACAACATCTGCTAATAATATTTTGAAGTTTGATGATGTGGTTAGTATAATCTTGAATGAAGAAATTCACAAGAAAAGTACAGAGGAATCATCTGGGAATGCTTTGAATGTAGAAAGCAAGGGTAGGCAGAAGGATAGATCCAAGAGTAAGAGTAATGGGAAATCAAAGTCAAGGGATACCGGATCTAAATCCAGAGGCAAGGGAATTCCTATAGGAAATGTGGAAAGAAAGGATATACAAAGAAATATTGTTGGTCAAAGGATAAAGAGAACCAACAACCAGATAAAGGTAAAGAAGTAAATATTGCTGTAACAGAGTTAATGCAAGATGCTCTTATTATTTCTTTAGATAATAGAATTGAATCACGAGTCTTAGATTTAAGAGCTTCTTTCCATGCAACCCCTAATAAGGGTTATTTCAAAAATTATGTATAGGGAAATTTTGGACATGTTTATTTGGGTGATAATGAACCTTGCAGTATTCTTGGTAAAGGGAAGTTCATCTAAAATTACGAGAATGGAAATACACGAGTATTGAAAGATGTGAGGCATGTGCCAAGCCTTAAGAGGAATCTTATTTCGTAGGGAAACCAGGTGAATTTGGTTGCATGGTTACATTCACAATGAGACTCTTGGAAATTCACCAAGGGAACTTTTATTGTGGCAAGAGGCAAGAACATTATATTTATCTACCGTGTTATCGATTCCTTTTTCGCATTATCTATTTCAAATTCGGATGCATGTATGTGGCATAATCGGTTGGGCCATATGAGTAAAAATGAATGTAGATCTTAAAGGCTAAGGGTAAGTTATCGATTTGAAAGATTTAAATCTTGATTTTCGTGAGCATTGTGTCTTTGGAAAGCAAAAGAGAGTGATATTTCTCAAAGTTGGGGCAACTAAGGAGGAGAAATTATTTAGATCTTGATTTTGTGAGCATTGTGTATTTGGAAAGTAAAAGAGAGTGAGATTTCTCAAAGTTGGGGCAACTAAGAAGGAGCAGAAATTAGAGCTTGTACACTCGGATGTGTGGGGACCAACTCATGTAACTTCTCATGGAGGATCCCAGTATTATGTTACTTTCATTAATGATGCTACAAGAAAGGTATGGGTTTATTGTATTAAATGTAAATTTGATGTTTTCAAGATTTTTAAAAGATGGAAAACCCTTGTTGAGAATGAATCAAATTCAAAGTTAAAGTGCCTCAGATCTGAAAATGGTGGTGAATACTGTAGCAATGATTTCAATTATTATTGTTCAGTGAATGGGATATGTAGAGAAAGGACGGTTCTAAGAACACCACAAGAGAATGGTGTTGCAGAAAGAATGAACATGACAATCATGGAACGTGCTAGATGTATGAGGATACATTCTGGATTGCCTTTGCAGTTTTGGGTAGAAATAGTTGATACAACAAGTTTATTTGATTAACCATGGGCCTTCAAGTTCACCAGATGGAGGAATATCGAGAGGAAGCTTGGACCAGAAAAGTGGTAGATCTTTCTTTTCTTAAAGTTTTTGGTTCAGAATCTTTTGTGCATATTGATAAGGAAAATAGGAAAAATTTAGATGTAAAATCTAACAGATGCACTTTCATTGGTTATGGATATGGTGATTTTGGATTCCATTTTTGGGATTTAGAGAATTCAAAATTATTATGAGTCGTGACATTGAATGGAATGAAAAGAGAATGTACATGGATCAAATTTCGGTAGCTCAAGGACGAACCGGTTGAGAAGTTTGTGAATGAAAATAAACTCTTGGATTTAAAAGTAATACCGACAGGGTTATACAGTAACCGGTGTCAGTTAACCCATGACCGACATCGGTCAGTAGAACCGATATTGGTTATAGAAGATCCAAACTTGCATCAGTTAGCAGAACCAACGTCAGTTATAGGTGATCGGCGTTAGTCATTGACATATTTGGATATGAATGTCCAGGAGGTCCAAAATGAGCCTCCGGTACCCCAAACTCCCGTGAGAAGGTCAAAAAGGGTAAGTAAACCTCCAGAAATATTTACACCTTATCTATTTTATTTATTATTGACTGATAATGGTGAACCAAAAAGTTTTGAAGAAGTAATGCAGATAAGACCCACGTCTAGTGGGAGCATGGCATGGATGAGGAGATGGACTCCTTGGAACAGAGCCAAACTTAAGATTTGGTTAATGCCAATACGGTAAGAGGACATTACAGAACAAGTGGGTTTACAGAGATCAAGGAAGAAGAGGGTGGACATAAAAGGTACAAGGAAAGGCTTGTAGTAAAGGGATTTACACAGAAAGCAGGTATTGACTTTGGTGAAATATTTTCTCCTGTTGTAAAGATGACTTCAATTAAATGTATTGAGTTTAGTTACTGATAGAGAGGATTTACATTTAGAGAAACTATATGTGAAGATGAATTTCCTTCATGGTGATTTGGATGAAGAGATTTATATGCAACAACCGCTTGGGTATGAAGTCAATGGTAAGGAGAAATTAGTGTGTAGGTTGAAAAAGAGCCTATATGGGCTCAAACAAGCTCCAAGGCAATGGTACATGAGGTTTGATGGTTTTATGCATGAGCATGGTTACTTGAGATGTGAATCTGACCATTGTGTTTATTTCAAGAAGCTTGAAAATGGGAGCTATATTATTTTTTTACTGTATGTGGATGATATGATTATTGCAGGATCTAGTATGCAGGACATTGATGAGCTTAAGGGAAAGCTAGCTTACACATTTTCTATGAAGGCTTTAGGAGATGCAAAAAGAATCCTTAACATTGAAATACACAGAGACATGAAGAAAAAGAAATTGTATTTGTCTCAGGAGGATTATATCCATAGGGTGTTAGAAAGGTTCAATATGCAGAATGCAAAACCTATTAGTACACCTATGGCTAGACACTTCAAATTGAGCAAAGATTAGTGTCCTTTATCACATGAGAAGGTCAAATACATGACATGAGTGCCATATGATTTAGCAATTGGGAGTCTCATGTATACTATGTTTTGTACTGACTAGACATTGCACATGCAGTGGGAGTTGTGAGTAGATATATGGCTAATCTAGGTAAAGAACATTGGAAAGTAGTCCAATGGATACTTAGGTATTTGAAAGGGACATCTAGCATGTAGTTATGCTATGGAGGTTCAAATATTTCATTATATGGCTATGTTGATTCAGATATGGTTGGATATCTGGATGGTAGGAGGAGCACTATTGGATATATTTTGACAATAGGTGGGACATCGATTAATGGATTTCAAGATTGCGAAGGTTGTGGCTTTGTCTACTATAGAGGCAGAGTATGTTGCAGCTATAGAGGCTAGCAAGGATATGATATGGATGAGTAGGTTCATGAAAGAGTTGGGAAAGGAGCAAGATGATTGTAAATTGTTCAAAGTGACAAGTCATAAGACGATTCATTTGGCAAAGAACTTAGTGTGTCATTCAATAACGAAATAGATATAGTTGATGTATCACTTCATATGACAGGTATTAGAGGATGGGCAGTTGAATCTAGAAAAGATTCATACAAGTGAGAACC
This sequence comes from Taxus wallichiana var. yunnanensis, assembly GCA_018340775.1. Lineage (NCBI taxonomy): Eukaryota > Viridiplantae > Streptophyta > Pinopsida > Cupressales > Taxaceae > Taxus > Taxus wallichiana. Next base: position 696,254,571 of record CM031244.1, on the reverse strand, counting down.
CTGTGGATATGCTAACAAAGCCATTAGTAAAGGAGAAGTTGGAGCTACACTCCACTTCTATTGGTCTTCGAGTTTGAGACTTGAAGAGGAAGAAACAAAGCTAAGGAAGGATCCAAGAATGACGTTATACATGTATGGTGCAATAATTAATCTCTAAGTGGGAGATTGTTGAGTTGTGGAGCTCAATTACTTCAGATTAGCATGTAGTATGAAACTTTTTGGAAAACATAGTAACCGACATCGGTTATGGAGGGACCGACATTGGTCACCAATGACCGACATTAGTTAGGCAAGGAGGAACCAACATCGGTTAGGGCTAACCGACGTCGGTTACTTGTGTGTAGATGTTTTAATTAACTCTTAGGAATTAGATCTATTTTTAGTGTTAAAGCAGATCTATTGATTGTAATTGCATGGCTAAGTGCCCTAAGTTTGTATACGCCTATATAAGCATGAAAGCTAGGGTTTATAAGTAAGAATTAAGAAGAACTTGCAAAAGTTGATGATTATTGTGAGAATAATTGTGAGAGAGAATTCTTGGTGAAGAAGCAAAAGCTTGAGTGAAAGAAAGTACTGTACATCTGAGAGGTGTGGAAGATTGTAGATCTTCAATTGTATATCTTGTCAAAGCTTTAGATAATAGATTATTTTATTTCTTGGTGGACGTAGCCCACACTGGGTGAACCACGTTAAATTTGGTGTTGATTTATATATCTTGTTTTGTGTATTTCTTCTAGTAGAATATCCACTTTTATTTGCATGTATGCTTAGATCGATATATTATCCGTACAAATTATGTGCTAACCCCAACAAAGTTTCAATGAAAATTTAATTAAATGGGTTATTAATGACAGGAAATAATTTCTTTTATATCTTATAATCGATAACTCGAATCGAGTGTCGTATTCTTCAAAAGTGAGTATTTTTCCATTCTCCATCCATTGGTCACATTTTTGTTCTAAAATGCACTATATTATAAAGTGTCACTTTTTAGGGGGTTTGAGAAAAGTTATTTTTAGGTGAGTTGTGAAGCATTTTATCACCTTATATCTTCATCTTGTATCTTTTCATACAAATTCTTACTTTTACACAAAATCTACATTTTTCTAGTTTGTTAGTTGGTGACTTGAGACAAAATACGTTTCTATTTGTGGCATGCATTCACACTCCTTGAAAATCTTCTTGCAAAATGACTTCATGGTTCATCGATCACTCAACACCAAAAACTACGACACATGGAAAGAGGATACATTTGATGGAAAACGGTTTCGGAGTCACTACGGTGCTACATGCGTATAAAGATTTACTAAAGAAAAATACATTGTTGGGTTTGAGAAAAAACAAGTTGGGGCCCTTTGTTGTATTTTCCTAAACGTCTCTGACTTCCTACACTCTCACACTACACCCGTCATGTCATCAAGGAAGCTTAAGACATACTTACAGAGTTGTTTAGGAGCCCAATATTGCTCCACCGCATATTATTCCTACAATTCCTCTTCTTTTCATCCCTTTCTTTCGCAATGATATTTCTAGTGACTTGCATGAGTATTTGTTAGTATCCTCTACTCTTACTTATTCTCCCATTGCATTTATTTCTCCTCCTAGAGAGGAAAAACTTACAAATGGTTTATTTGAGGCACCTATTATTCATCTTATATTTTGTTCTCCTATTCGTTTCATTGTCCAAGACTACATGACTTTAGAGGATGTGATACCTCTACCATCACTTATGGATGAGGAACTAATACCTACTCTTTTCATGTTTTTGATACCTTCCCATGATTCTTTGCAACAAAATCACATACATATTTTGAATTCACCTTATTGGGACACATTTCTATTAGACATTGCATCCTTATTTTTAGAGTCCCGTATTTTGGATCTATATGACACCATTGAGGACATTTGTATTCTCTTTGAAAGATCCTATGGAGTTACACCTTCTTCTCTGGATGTAATGATGGTACTTATAAACCCTTATGCTCTCCCTCCTTCATTTTATGCTTCTACATTTCCATCCTATACAGCTTATGGCTAGATTTCCTCATCAAAATTTGGCACATTTGAGCACTCGCTTGGAGACATTTGAGCATTTTCCAAACTTCTACATTTTTATTCTCACTACATCATTCATCATGCAACATTCTACGTTTACCTTCTCTCTCTTATTTTTGGAGGCACACATGGGCCTTATCTTACAGGATACAAGGTGGCTATATGTAGTTGTAGCTTTGAGTGGGGATTTCTAGTCTTATCTTCTCTTCTTTTATCTCTTTTGGGGGCATTTTTCCTAATAGGTTTTTTCCTTTTCTCCACTTTATGAGAGTTACATTGTACTTAGATACCTCATTAGGCCTAATTGTCAGGAATCATTTCTTTTACCCACCTAATATACACTTAAGGGGTGTGTTGGTGTATGATATTAAATATTCCATTATTTATTTATTTAAATTACTCCTATACATGTGGATTTATCTTACTTAAAGGTGTTATTTAGTATTTTGGGTTTAACTACCACCTTTACTAGCTAAGTGGGAGTTACATTTTGTTCTAGGATTATTATCCACTATTCTAATGGTAATTATTTCCATGATTCTATGTGGAAGTTACACTTACTTCCTCTTATATACTACACCTATTATATTGTTGATTTACAAGAAGGGATACAACATTATATGTTGATTTAAATAGTTTTACATTGTTTTCAACTCTTCGATTTCTCTCACACAACTGTTTGTTCATTTTCCATTATTACTTTTTTCAAGCCTTGGTGCATTAATCATTCTAGATTCATTTTTAAAGGTCACTCGACACTAGCTCATCCTATATTCGGGAGTTTTTTTGCACCACTGGAGATGTACAACACACGATGATGAGATTGTTTTGTATACTCAATTTTGCTGATATATATACAGATTACACACACACACCCACACACGCACGCCCCCACACACACACATAATTTGAGTTCTTGTTGATGGAGTTGAGTATTGAGTTATTATGGGATTCCATAACATTGTATTTTCAGTATGTGATGATGATGATGACTAGATGAGTAGATGCATGATTATATTAGATGTGTAGATGTTATGATGTTTTATTTGATGACGATGTTAAGTGTGTGTTTGTATCTCCTTGTTGTGATCTTGTTGATTTGTTGTGACTCGTGTGTAAAATGTGCATGTGTATACTTAGCCATTTGTGTTTTTGTGGACATCTAGTTATTGTGTCTCAAGAGGGTAGAAGAAATGGGGAGGTTAGTTAGAGGAAATGTTAGTTAGGATGGAAGGTTAGATAGATGATGATGTGGGATGGATAGATATAATGAGAATGGAGTATGAATGGGAACCACATTATAGTTTGCACACTAATATGATTTGAGATACCCTTTATTTGATATAAACATACAACAATAAGTACTATGATATGAAAGACCATAATACCAATGTTTTTAAGATGTTATAGGATTCAATCAAAGAAAATTACAATCCAAAGGTGAGTAAAAAATAAACTAGTAATAAAACACATTCAAACAAAGATAATTGTTTAGTGAATGCACCTATACTTTTGTAATCCCGATGCAAAACTCAAATGTTGTAGTTTACAACAAGGGTTAATGTGATGCCCCCAAAAAAGTATTCACATAAGGGTAACGGATGTCGATAGGTAAGTCCTAGGTTAAGCTAACATGCACCATGGTTATGCCCGAACAATGATATCTATTAGGAAGGTGGAAAACATGAAAACTTGTGGATGGGATGTGAACTAGTATGATCCGTGTGTGTTGTGCACTATAACAAGTGAACATTGTTTGGGGATGTTTTGATTATTTTTATTTCAGGTATTTCACATTAGACACTATTTTTGGATTTTTAGATTTTTTATGAATTTTCTAAGGTTTACATATGTTTTTGGCTTATTTTGAAATGTTTTGATGTTTTTGGATTTTGTGATGTTTTGGATTTTTTAGGATTTTTTATGTTTTTCGATTTTTTGACGTTATATATATATATATTTTCAGAATTTCTAGATTTTATGAATTGCTATATACATAAGAATAATAAAGTGAGATGCCCTCGTAAAGAGGATGGAATATACAAGGTCAATCCCCACGTAACTTACAAGTGGAAAAAGTTGGATCAATGCCAAAGGTACCTGGGAATGGCATGACTATCAATCAATGAATGACAAGGTTAAGATGGAGCGGTCATGCCCCCAAGTACAAGGTGCTTTTGAACTTGAACCTACAAGTGATGTTGCAAACAAGTTTTCACCAATGTACATGTTGATGGTGCCACAATTGTGTGGTTTTCACCATCGACAAATTTGTTTCTCTTTTATTTTTTATTTTTTATTTTTGAGTGTTTTAATTTTTTTCTTTTTTACTTTTTTGACTACATTTGAGCTCAAGTATAGAAACTCTTGAGGTGAATGCCATCCATGGGCTTCTTAAATTTGGTGTCATCAGACGGGTGAGATTATAGTCTTGTGAACCAAATTTAGCAAACACAATGTATGACCCCAACCAAGAAGGCTGAAATTTATTTTCCTTTTCTCATTCCTTTATGGTGTTTATTTGATTCTCTTTGAGCACAATATCCCCAATCTCAAAATTGTGAAGGATAATGCATTTATTATAATTATTTTGGATTTGATTTTAATACACTTTAATGTGGTCCAAGGCATGAAGTATTTTTTCATCAAGCAATTTAAGCTCAAAAAGTCTCGACCACTCTATAATCTTCCTCATCATCAAGATAATCCTTCAAATATATGTGTAAAGAGAGAAACTAGATCTCTAAGGGAATGGTGGCGTTAATTCCAAAGATAAGGGAATAATATGTGGCTCATGTAGGAGTTTGGATGGAAGTGCGGTAAGCCCATAAGGCGGGATGGATTTAGAGATGCCAATTGTAGTCTATTTTACTGATAAGTTCATCCATAATGTGAACAAATGTTTTATTTGTTGCCTCCGTTTTCCCAATACCACGAGGTTAATAGGGTGTAGGCCACTTAAATGGAAAATTTTGAAGTTTTGATAGATTTTATTTACTTGCTTGTTCTTGACGTATTTACAATTATCGAGACAATGATAAAGGAAAGCCATAAGGGTAGATAATGTGGTTTAAAATGAATTTATATATTTGAGCACCAGATTACATACGCATGGGTATAACCTCCACCCATTTGGTGAATTATTAGCTTGTGGAAATGATATTCTTATGGCCATCGAAGAGGTGGGTGTGAGTTACCCTATAAGATCGAGTCCCTATTTTGAGAATGAACATTGAGAAATAATATGTTACAACACGATTACAAGGATTGGGATTGAGCATGAATCAAATTTCCATGTTTCTGAAAAAGGACACATTTGTGAACATATTGACAATAATTTGTTCCCATAGTGGACCAACAAAGATATGAATCGTTGAAGTTTCTTGGCAAGGACAATGCCACTAGTATGAGTGTCGTAGATTCCTTCGTGCACCTCTTTGATATCTTAGATAGACTATTCTAAATTTAGAACTTGACAATAGAGAGTGCTCCCAAGGAGGTTATAATGAGATATGCATTGGATGAGGGCTCATTTTTGGGAACGGGTAATGTCAATTAGAAAGGTGTTGTCTTATAGGTAATTATATATTTCTTCATACTAAGGGGATAAGGGACCAATAACTTCACATACCAAACACGATTTTGGCATATCATAAGTGGGCATGGTGATATGTTTGATAAGGAAATGGAATTCATTTCTTTCCTGAGGTAGGTTTATGAGAGATCCAATTATATCCATAACATCTACAGACCTATTCTAAATCTAGAAGATTTACTCGAAAATTGACTTAGATAAAATATTCCGTTAGGTTGATCATCATGCACTTATAGGGAATAATCTTCTCATCTTTGATATTGTAGTCATTCGATCAATTTTCTCATAGCTGAAATCTATTTCCATTTGCAATATCTTTGTAGTATCGAAAAGAAAATTGTTTAAGAAATTCAACAAGTTTGGTGCTTCATCCCAAGTTTCAACAGTCTCATCTGAGGTTGTAAGAGGATGCAAAGGAAGAGAAGGTTTTCTTTTATTTACCTCATTTATTTCATTTTGTAGTATTTCTCTTGTATACAACACCCTATCTATATATGGGGTCATTCTCTTTAACTAGTTTATCAATAAGGTTTTCTACTACCTACCTAACTATTGAAAAGGCCCTCTCCTCGGGAGGAGAGGCTAGGAGAGAATCAATTTCCCACTTAATTCAACCACACTAGCTATTCACACCCTATATATTAAGTGAGTTGATAATTTTAAGATGACTATTTCTAAACAAGATGGGAGAAATATGATCTATAATGTTGACAAGTAGGGAAAAAATCTAGTATATGGGAAAAATATGTCAAATATGGGATTCAAAAAGTACATTTAGTGTGAATAACATATTTTAATACAAAATAAAAAGAAATCAAAATATTGACATTGTATTTGCACATTTAATTATGTACAAAATAGTGTTCGATATTGTTCATATAGTATATTTCACCAATATGTCAATAATATATAAATACGGTGTTGTAACTAAAGAAATATACATGGCCAACATTAACACAATATAAAATTGTCAAGCAAAATTAAACAATTTTTTTATACATAAAACTTAGTTAATTTTCTTAGAAACTAAATATTCAAATAATTGATTACAACCAAAGTTAACCCAAATATCCATTGTTTCTCAAGATGTAAACTTAATCTTAATCTCAAAAACAAAATAAATAGTATTTGAAGTATACCCAATCACCAAAATTTTAAGCTATATCTACATACCCAATAATTGTAAATGGAAAACTCATTAGAAAAACTAATTAAGTAGAAGACATTAATGTTAGTATATTAGAGATTCTCATGTTTTAACAACTAAAAGTACACAAGGTTAGGCACACACATATTATATATAACAAAAATTATGCAAAGGTAAGATTTTAACACATTCATTTTCATTCATAGATTTTAAGTTTTTCATTATATACAAATACAAATATGATCAATCAATATAGAATGATTACCAATATATTAAGCTCAAATGTAAGAAAGGGTCAATGGTCCTCCCCATAAAATTATTAAATCTCTATTCCATAAATAGAAGCTAATATTAGATTTAGAAAGTAAATTACTTTTTATTCATAAAATCTATTAACATTTGTTTTGATCTAAAATAATCAAGTCAATCAAGTCAATAATTTATTAATAATTTCTAACTACAAATGCTCCAACACAAAGTGACAACCATAAATTCAATATGACTTATGGAGGGGTCCCATGAGGGGGTCATGTCCACAATGCTCTACAAATGTGGTCCCATGGGTTCCTCCACATTTTGTTGCAGGATAGAAATGAATCTATCCCTGAAAAATCTGAGCCCCTACTTTTTAGGGAGAATAGTTGTGCGGGTGGGAAAAGGGGGCTACAATTTTCCCTCACCCACATTTTTTTTTGACAAATGGCAATTTCCAGCTAATGAAAAAGTCTTTGGCGGGAATAATTTTGGAGGGAGAGGCAACCTATATGAAGAGAAGATATGGGGAAATCCATACATCTCTTCTGAAGAGGTTGCTGCAACAAAGATCAAGGTATGTAATTTATTTATTTTTCATTTTCCAGGTCTATTAAAAAAATTCATCTTGCAATTGATATGAGCATTCATCCCCTGTTGTAATTTTTTTCCTGTTTCTTCTACAACAATATCAGGCAATAGAGTTGGGCAATTAAATTTGTTTGTTCTTGATACACTATATAAGGTACATTGTTCACTTTATAACCAACGCTTTCAATTCATCACATTCATAAATATGCCATTTCTACATGATGATTGAAAGTGAAAAGCATTAATTTTATGTCAAACATACCAACTTTACAGTTCTTTGCAAATTTCTGACAAATTTTTTGGTTTCCCCTAATGAAAATTCAATTGTTTTTTCACAATAATCTCAAAAATAAATATTGCATGAATTAGGCTCCAAGTAAAACACTTGCAAATGTTTCCTAGTCATCCTTTCAAAGGCTTACGAATAGACTGCTTTTGAAGTCTATCAAATCAAAACAGTTTGAATATTTTGAAATACTATTTGCTATCTAGTTGGGAAGTTTATTATAATCTATAAACACATAGTAATAAAGCCAAACAAATGACGAGCTTTTTTATTTGATAAAAATTGGTTACACTAGTATATGTGTGCAACAAGTTTCTAGCATAATTTCATATTTGCCATCTATTTTTTTCACAAGTTGACAAAAGCTCATAAATTTTTAGGACAAATTTTAATGTATTGGTTGTTTACAAGATGGCTATTCCACATAATCAAGCATTTGTGAATTATAGGATTTCCTTTTTGGTGTCTTAAATCCAGTATCAAGCTCATGGTATTTGGTCATAACTATAAATATAATGTGTTTGTTTTTAATGGTGTTATTTTTTGGTTTTATAGAGTGAGTATTACTAATCAAGTTTTTGTACTTATGTCATGGGTTTTTCTAATCACTGGCCATGTAATGTACAACGTAATTTGTAAGAAGTATTTAAGGTTGCTAATTCTTTTGGATATTCTTTTCAATAGTAAATATTTATATCATGGGAAAAATTAGCTACTTGTTGATATTGCATGAATTGCGTTGTTGATGTTTATGGCTTATTTATTTACTTAGTGAAAGCTTTCCTTATTTGTCTCGGTTAACAATTTTTTTTGTAATTAGTCTTTTGTAATATGCATTGAATGTGTTTCATACATAGTTACTATTGCTTGCCAAATAAGTTAGATCTTGACACATTGCTTTACCGCAGGAAAACTACTTTATTCTATCTTCCCATGGATAAAAGCGTGCATCACCCAACTCCTACAAAGGGTGGGTTTTTAGGTATTCAACATTACTTTCCCAAGATGAATTACCTGAAGAAGTGTACTCTTTAGATGATTACAACTTCTCAGAATTTGTTCCAAGTACACAAGGGGACAATGAAGAGGTAGTCATAACTTCTAGAGAGAATTATTTTCTCAAAGAATCCTACTTCTCACCAAAATCAACACCACGATATGAACCTGCCCCTATCAATCAAGAAGAAATTGGAGTGAAGCAACCTGATGTTATTGAAAATCAGTTTTCTGACCGACGACAAAAGAGTAGAGTTCGTTGGAGCATTGCAGACACTTCTATTCTTATTGAAGCAAAGCGTATTGAAAGAGATACGCAAACCAATGGCAGTGCAATGAAAAAAGCCATTTCATCTACTGAAAAATGGAAAGTAGTACAAAATTATTGCTCTAGTCATGGTGTTGATCGTACTGCAAACCAATGTCGAGATCGATGGGAGCATGTTTTTCCTGATTTTAAAAGAATCTGAGATTATGAATCACATATTCCATTGGGCCATGATAGTTATTGGAATATGACAACCCGAGAGAGAATTGATAGAAAGCTTCCAACAAATTATGCAAAAGAAATTTTTGATGCAATGGAGGTAAATTTTGGTGTTGATCGAGCAATCAACCCTGGAAATATAACCATTGATTCTTCAGACAACAACTATGTATTTCGGGAGGATTCTTACTCACCAAATGAAGATGTCCAAGGGAAAGAATGTCCAAGCCAAATGAAGAGTCCCAATGAAGGGGACAACCAAACTACTGGCAAAAAACAAAATCAACAAGCAAAACAAGTACTATAAAGGATACATTTGCTGAAAATAATAAGCTGATAATTTCTACTTTGCAGATGGCTGAAGAGGGGCGTATGAAACGCCATGAAATGGATTGTGTTTTGATTGAAGAGCGCCACAAAAAATATTGTGTTTTGATTGAACAACGCATGCAAAAGGAAGAGTTAAATGAAGAGAGGTTGATCAAAATTGAAGAGCAAAAGATCAATGTGCAGTTGAACTTAGTTTCAGCTTTAAATTCCATTGGACAAGCAATGATGAAGATTAGTGATTCATTTTGAAATGAGACAACTCTTCAAGTTATCTTGAGAACATATACATGCAGCTATGGTTGTTTTGTTTCCTTTATGTAATCCTTATGGCATTGATAATAAAACTTTTTGATCTTCAAAGTCCAATTTGTTCCAATTCTTTTAAATCCCAAGTTCTTCTTTTATATGCATTTTTAGCAAAATTCCTTATGTTGTTTGTATGTTTTTTTACTTCTTAATACCATGGAAACCATATTAGTGCTTCTTAAACGTGTCTGTTAGAGGATCTTCAAACTCTCAATAAGACACCGACATAATAAATTATTACAAACATAAGGATAAGGATATGCATAATTCCATACATGTACATAATGTCCTAAAGCTTAGTGAAACCAATTTCATGATATTATTAGACATGTATAATACAATTTAAAGAATAGGAAATCAACCCTTTAACTACATGCTCAATATGTCATATGATCAAGCTTCATATAAAGTGCTTTCAACTTTGCTATTGCTTTCATTTTCCTTCTCAAAACAATATGTACATATCAATCTTGATCTTTACTTGAGTGAGCTTCAAACAAGACACAACTATGGGCCTTTATTTCATAACTACAAAATATGCACCAAAATCACTTGTTAGGAAAACATATTACAAAATTTTGCTTCTGAACATAATGCTTGAATGTAATATAACATATATTAAAAAGTTCTAAATGACATGAAATAATTGTGAGTTATAAGTAAGGAATCCAATCTAGAAGCATTGAATATACCCATTTCAATCCAAAAAAGTAATGGAAGGGAAAAATAATTACTCCTATCCAAAGTCTTAGTCAAGGCATTTTCTTTATAAAAACAATTGAGAAGATAACATATATGTAGAATCCCGATAGGAAAGTTTCATATACTATTGGGCATATTTGCCAAAAAGAAAATGAATGTTTTGGATTGAATTTTTTTGGTTATAAATAGTGATTCATGTCAATTTGGAGGTGATCAAATGCTAAAGCAAGGATTCATTGATAGTCACTCATGAGACATTTCAAATGATTTGTTTTAACACAATGATCACTTAAGGTAATGGGCATGCCTGCACAAGTATTAGACATGGGCTCTCACATGGATTCTTGTCCTTTTAAATATGATTTTACTATGTTGATTACAACTAGATAGGATTTTAATTGCATCCTTATTTAGAGTTCGTAATGTTTGTCATCTTGAAAGTAGGTTAAGGAAATGGCGATTGGAATCTAATGAAATTCCTATTACATTGTTTCAACCTTTTAGGGATGAAATTGTAACATGAAATGATTTTAACATAAAGGGGTGGGATGTGGTACAATTTTGGGTTCACAAGTTTTTACGTAATATGCAACATGTGTCCTTTCAAGGTCTAATGTTGCATGATTTGTCAACTATGGGTACACTAGCTGGAGCCTCTTGATTCTTTTGGGGAGCTATAGTTTGTTTGTTTGGATGTATGTATCGTGTTTGAGATTGTAAATATTCATAAGAACATGCAAGGTTCTAGACTTCTAGTATGATATTTCTTAAGAGTCTTTGTGGCCGATATGATATTCATATTGGCCTGATAGTTTCAAGTAGTTTAGTATTTCAAATTCATAGTAATAATAATAATTTTATGCACAAAATTGCATAATTCATGATGCAATTTGAACAACATCATTGGCCTCTTCTAATTACCATTTTTCAATGTTGTATTTATAATGTGTTGATGGTTTTTAAGACTTCATTTTAGTTTTTTGTCAAAATTATCCTCTAACACGATTTGCTGCACTATATAGTTTCTTAGCATAGAATCCAAGGAAGTAACAAGTAATTCCATTGTATATTGTATACTGGCCTCTTCTCTCAGATTTGGTATTTTTCCTTTCTAATTTCATCAAGAATTTAACACATTCCCCATATATGAAGCTCCAATGAACAAAGTATTATTGATTGTCTTCCTTGTATGTGTATATGCATAGGGTGAAGGAAGAAAAGAAAGAAAGAAATTCCATTAATGTCCAAATGTGCCTAGAGTAGGTCAATGAGACTTCAAGGTACAAACATAAATGGCAAAGTGAAGACTTTCTAGATAATTCTACTTGATTATTTTTTGGAGTAACCATTACATAAGGATGATATATGACATTTTTTTTGTCACTTTAGGTTATAGCTTTGGATCCATGTTCACTCAATAACAAATTCTCTCAACCCCTGTTGCTTGAAATCTCAAAAAAATCCCGTAATGAAGTCGGCCCATTAATTTTAAAACTCCATCGCAGAAGTTTAGCATTATAGGTGCACTAGAAAACAACCATGTGGAGGAAGAAATCCCACATGCATGAACTACAAGACATCCTATATCTATTTTTCAATGTCATCCTATATGTTTTTTTTTGCTAATTAAATTCAACTGTCATCATGTGTAGTAGTATTCCTATCAAAATATTCGTTGTATAAAATTTCATTTTTAATTTCATGTTCTTACCAAGTACAAAGATGCATTCAAAGAGAAGCTCATAACAAAAGGAGACAAATTTAGTTCTGGAATACTCATAACAACATTTTGAAATAAAATTTGATGTGGTTGTTTACATGTATATGTATTAAAATTGAGTTGATGATCAAATGATTGACTAAAGCTCTTTTTTGTAGGGAGGAGTACACATTTCAGGTTTTTTATATTCCTATTTGTAAGAGGCATTCTTCAATTGCACAATGGATTATCATTCAAGGCAAAAATGAAATTCCTCCTAGCATGTGCATCAACAACTATTCAATTAGCATTGCAAATTTGGTATGATCTTCAAGACTCAACCAATATTCGACGCATATCAAAGAGGCGTAAGCTAGATTCATTTATTCCATCACACTCCACCAATCCAGAGGATGAAAACATGGATATGGAGACTTTTTTAATTACTAGTGGGCAAGAGAATTTGGTTCTTGAAACAGATTTATCAATTTCTCAATGGAGAGGTAGGATACAAGGAGAATGGTATGTAAAACCTCGTTCCTTGCATTGGTGGAATCACTATATATTTGAAGTTAAATGTGATGATCAACGGTTTCACAACATTTTTAGGTTGCCTTATGAACTATTTGAATCTCTTTGTGAATCCTTGCATGAAGACCTTAGTCAAGGTGACATACCTTTTTCATTCGTCACATCTATAAAGAGTAGAGTGTTTCCTGTTGAAAAACAAGTGGCCATTGCAGTGCTACGACTATCCTCTGGGATGACAATGATAAACATTAGTGAACTTTTTGGGTGTGGAAAGTCAACTATTGTAAGAACTGTGAATAAGTTTATTAATGCAATGCAACATCGATTTCATAGGAACATCCAATGGCCAAACAATCAAATGGATCTTGAAATTTTGAAGGAAGGATTTCGCCAAAGACAAGGCTTTCCGAATTGTTGTGGGGTTATAGATGTAACTCACATTCAATTCGACTTCCAGCTAATGAGTGTTCAGCTGATTGGTATGATAGAGATCACAACTACAACATGTCCTTACAAGCCATTGTTGATAGCAATATGCATTTTATAGATGTTTTTACAGGATGGCCTGGTTCTGTTAATGATGCTAGACTATTGCGAAATTCTTCTTTCTTCAAATTGTGTGAAGGTGGAAAAAGGTTAAATGGTCATTCAGTTTCCATTGGTTCTTCCAACATGAGAGAGTACATTATAGGTGATGGCAGATATCCATTATTGCCATGGTTAATCACACCTTTCAGTGGATCTTTGACAACTAGTCAAAGAGAATATAACTTTAAGTTGTCCTCGACACATATTGTTGTTGAGTGTGCATTTGGGAGGTTAAAGAATACATGGAGAATCCTACAATCTAGAATTTGTCAGCCTAATTTACAAATGCTACCGAAAACTATTCTTGTGTGTTGCATATTGCATAATATGATGTTAGCTTTAGTTTGTCAGCCTAATTTACAAATGCTACCGAAAACTATTCTTGTGTGTTGCATATTGCATAATATGATGTTAGCTTTAGTGGAAGATGAATCCAATGGAATTGAAGTTGTTGACAATGCAAACTATGTACATACCAATGAAGTGGGAGTTGATCCAGTTGCAACATTATCTCGGGAAGCCTTAATGGATTTTGTTAATGGTGATGACAATCTTATATGTGCAAGGTATAAGTCTGAAAATTGCAGTTTTGACTTCCTTTTACTAGTTTTAAAATTGTTTTTAGTTTAATTACTGACAATGTGTTTATATTATTGCAGACATGAATAGATCAAAAAGTAGACATTAAGATTCCAGTTCTGGTGGGATTTTTAAAGCTTTCTAGTCCAAGACAAAATATAAGGATCTGGTTAAAAGTTCTCAACAAGGGTTGCATGTTAATCCTGCAGCGTTGTCAAGATCTATGGCCTTTCAGGAAAACTGCTAGAGCTTCTTTGTCCCTTTTTTCCTTTATTGAAAAACACTCATTTTCTCTTTAAATAAAGTATAAAAAGCTTTAGAACAGGAAATATTGGTCAGTGAATTTGTCATACGATGAAGAGGCTTGCACTGTAAAGTGGAATGGTGGAATTGAACCCTGAAAATAAAGTATAAGCTAGCCACTTTTTATTTGCATCTATAAATTGGGCACAAAACATGACATATGTATATATAGCGGAATGTGTGAACTACATTTAAATACATTGGCTCTCTTTCCAGAGTTGAGATAAATGAAGGTAGTAATGGCTGAATATGTAGGTTTTATATTTGCATCATCAATACAGTCATGCCATCTTTTGATCATAAGCTTGTGTGTTTGATTTCAAGGTATGACTAAGGAATACTTCTTAAAATATTGTCAATAAGTTGTGTGTTTTTTTTTATCAAGGTTTTAGATGATATTAGAATGATATTAGATTCCAGTTCATTTTATATATATACCTCAAATGCTTCTTCATTCCTGCAACCTGAGCGAGTTAAAATTGTGCGTAAATTCCTTAGAACAAAGTAGAATATCAAGCAAATCGGCTTCATTTTGGGTTATGGGTATTGCAATGGATGCAGGGAAGTGGTGGGCGGTGAGGAGGCAGGACATGAACATGGATTTCATGCCTCCTCCTCCTTCTCCTGCTCAATACACAGCAAAGCAATGCTCTCATAGTAATGTTATATTATTCTTCCATATTACTAAATTTTGTAATCATTAGGATTGAATGAATGAAGTAATGTCTCTGTTTATACAATGTAGATGGAGTGAAGGCAGGGGCAAAGGCATAATAATTGCATGTATTACATCTGTAATACCCATGGCCAGTCACTCGCTTCTTCATTCCTGCCTTCAAATATGCCCCGCTTTATATCTTACTCCTCTAGTGCACACAAAATAGATAAAGTTGAGACATTTACAGAATAAAATTGGATTGTTTGAAAGTTTCCTCTATTTTTTAGAATATAAATTTTTTGGCTTATAATTAATGTAAAAGTTTGCACAAAATAGTCATGACTTGAGACTTTTTTTTGTATGCTTGGTATATCCTCAAACAATAAACGTTCTTAAATGCTTGAAAAACCATTTTTGGTTTGGATTTATCTTAACATGATAGATTGCTTGTCTATTTGGAATTCCAATTTCTACATATGTTGCTAGATATGGACTGCATTGGAGTCTCTCGGTAGTAAACAACGTATGCTCTTGTATGGACTTGGAATGATATGAAATGGATTGTAAATGGCAGGTTTATTTTGCTAGCCTCAATGAAAGAACAGGGGAAGGCTGTGGGAAGTGGCTGATTTGAGTTGACCTTTTTGGTCAAGTGCTTATTATGTGTGTGATGTACATTGCCTCACTAATGGTCCTTATCTTGGAATCCTAGTAATCTAAGCTCCGGCATTTCTTTGTGATTTCGATAATTAAGGTGTCTTTCTTCACTTGTTTTTCTTTGGCTATGAAATAATTTTCTTAACAATTTAGAAGAATGACATACAAACAACAATCTGGGAATGATTCCATCAAATATTTGCCAATTTATCCTGGAATTGAATTTTTGCATAGAATTTATTTGTAGTTGCTAGACTTTTCAAACTTTGCCTTGACTTGTGTGAGATCCAATATCAAAGGGGGTAAAGGCTGAGCAAAAATAAAATTACCATGGGACCATAAATGTGGTAAACTATCCCTAAATTATCTCTCGCAAAGACCCACCCAATTTTTTAGGAGCAGTTGGTCCATGGGACCACTAGGTTAGTGTTGTAATACAACCTTAAAAACTATTTTTTCAACAATTAATTACTATAAATACATCTAATCACATAAAATAATGTATAATTAATTAAGTATACAAATTGTATATGATCATTCCAAAGTGAAAAACTCACATTATGTATGAGTCATTTCTTGAAAGGTGTAAAACATATGAAGGTTCACATATGATGCCAATGATGAAGCTCATCAACCCAATTGGAAGCATGCAAAGACGAACATTATAATCAAATCTAAAACTTTCATGATCCGTCCATGCTTTGAAAGAACTTAGAAATGAGGTGCATATATTTTGAAATTGAAGGATTTAGTAAAAAAAATATAAAGGTTTGAAATTCAAATAGTACCATTCATATAATTATTTAATTAGTTAAAAAGGATGAGCTCCTCAATAATTTTGTGAAAATATTGCTAACGCAATTCAGATTTGGTAGAACTTGAAATCCACCATCCAATGTTTTCGTGTTCGAATCGCGGCTTAAACTCTTTACTAAGAAAAAAAAACGAGCTCTTTCAAAGAAGAAAGTTTTTAACGCATGAAACTTTCCTGGGTTTAGGTTGACTTCGTAAATCTTGACTATTTAAAAATATAAATATGTTTACTAATGTTTAATCATTAGAGAAGTTAGAAGGGGCAAAATGTAGATACCTAAATTTGGTATCTATACCCTTGATCAATCGCGTGCGCATATTTTAATCCATCCCCCTTAATTTAATTTAAATGCCCATTTATCCTATCATTATCAAACCATCATCAATCAACATTAATTAATTAATCCCTATTAATTAATTAATTACTAATGTTTAATCATTACGAGAAGTTAGAAGGGGCAAAATGTAAATACCTAAATTTGGTATCTATACCCTTGATCAACCGTATGCGCATATTTTAATCCACCCCCCTTAATTTAATTTAAATGCCCATTTATCCTATCATTATCCAATCCTCATCAATCAACATTAATTAATTAATCCCTATTAATTAATTAATTAATCATTTAATATTTATTAAATCACATCAATTAATTAATTAATTGGTATCCACATCCACATGCCTTAACCACCTTTCCATTTTAGAATCCTTTCATTCTAAATCTACACCTATGTTTTTCCCTATGCTTTTTCTAACCTATCCTTATCTCCAACTCACCTACACCTCATCCTAAAACAACCTCTTCCCGCCTAATGCTTTAAAACATTGCCAACCCTTACAACAAAGCGAAATCAAGCCAAAAGAAGAAAAATCCTCCCATTGGGAAAAATTTCCCCGTGATCGGCCGATGACCACGGCCGTCGTAAATCGATTCTATAAAGCCAAGTTCATTCCACTCCCAAAACACGACCAAACAACAATAATGTAGCTGAAACACAACGAGAACACAACCAAAACGTAGAAAGAACACATGCGCGTCTTCTCCCATATTTTCTTGCATCTTGCAAGTCCTCCTTCGAATTAGAGCATCTTAAAGAACCCTCTTACATCTATTACAAGATCTTCTTGATCATCTCGCATACCATTAGAAGGTTTACATTGTTTTTATGCTATCTATATCATTTCCGCCATTATCTTGATCAGACTAACATCTTGCAGGTTTTGTAGCCATCGTCACTCCATTATCAAGCTATTCTTTTGGTTTTTATATGCGGTTGCCTTTTCGGTCAATCTACTCTTGACCTTGCCTTATTCTACTACAGTCACCATCGATCCCACCTGGTCACCATCGACCAGGGTCTTGTTCATCCAACAACCTATCCAAATAATTGCTTTATGTCCTTTTCTCTACCTTTTTTCTTAGAGATCATTTTGCAGGTCATCCTTCAGCATCTACAGGCCTATGTCATCCACTAGCTTGCACTCAATTTCAACTACAGTGCAAATCTTCTCTCTCAGTCAACATTGACTTGCCTTTGTGTAGCCTTGGTCACCATCGACCCTCGCTAAGTAATCTTGTTTTGCGTTCATCTAGATCAAATTTGTATGTGCCTTATATTTATGCATATTTCAGTTTCTGTGTGCCTTAGATTTTCCATATTATCCAACTTGTCATTACTTTTATCTTATCTTATCAAACACGTGGTTGACATCCGCCAAGGAAGTTAATCACTTCTTGGAACCGACATTGTTCGGGCAACGCCCACATATACTATCTAATCAAATCTTTCTCTAGTCTTGTGGCTTATATAGCTTACAACGGACATTAACCACCTTTGTGCCCGTCCATCCATCACATCACATATTGAGGTACCTTAAACTCTTCATCATTCGAGGTTTTCAGTTTCTTTAGTAGCTAGATCATTGATTCACAACGAACGAAAAACTAGATAAACACAAACAAAGATAATTGTTTAGCGAATGCACCTATACTTTTGTAATCTTGATGCAAAACCCAAATGTTGTAGTTTACAACAAGGCTTAATGTGATGCCCCTAAAAAAGTATTCACATAAGGGTAAAAATACATTTTGGGTTTTGGTAATTATGTTCTCAAATCCCACTTATATTTATTCTTCAACAAACATGCAAAGATTATAATATATAATAGTGCTCACAATTGTTATAGTATTAATAGTGTTCGATAGTATTCATATAATATATTTCATCAATATGTCAATAATATATAAATATGGTGTCAGTAACTAAAGAAATGCGCATAGCCAACATTAACACAATATAAAATTAAAATTAAACAATTTTTTTATACATAGAACTTGTAGTAATATCTTTCCTAAAATTTTAAATTAATTTTTTAAAAACTAAATATTCAAATAATTGATTACAACCAAAGTTAACCCAAATATCCATTGCTTCTCAAGGTGTAAACTTAATCTTAATCTCTAAAACAAAATCAATATTATTTGAAGTAATATCCAATCATCAAAATTGTAAGCTATATCTACATACCCAATAATTGTAAATGGAAAATTCATTAGAAAAACTAATTAAGTAGAAACATTAATGTTAGTATATTAGAGATTCTCATGTTTAAACATCTTAACAAAAATTTCAAGTATGTAAAGGTATGATTTTCACATATTCATTTTCATTCATAGATTTTTGAGTTTTTCATTATATACAAATACAAATATGATCAATCAATATAAAATGATTACCAATATATTAAGCTCAATTGTAAAAAAGGGTCAATGGTCCTCCCCATAAAATTATTAAATCTATTCCATAAATAGAAGCTAATATTAGATTTAGAAAGTAAATTAATTTTTATTCATAAAATCTATTAACATTTGTTTTAAAAATAGAAGTTAATCAAGTCAATAATTTATTAATAAGTTTCTAATTACAAATACTCCAACACAAAGTGACAGCCACAAATTCAATATGACCTAGTGTTGTGATACAACCTTAAAAGACATCTAAAACTAGCTATCGCATGTGTACAATGCAATGTGAACGCCGAATGGTATATGTTATTATATTTAGAAAGACAGTTATTACTTTTGTAGTTAAGGTTGATAAGGGGTGTGATTGACAATACTGATTTTCTATTAATGCCAAAACAAATGTTGCAAAATACTTTAGAAGGGATGTTAGATAATAGTTAGTTGTGTAATAATTGAATACAAATGCAATTGAGACATGTAAGTTTGTTAATACTCACTCTCAAGAATGTTGTGAATGTGAAGTGTTGTTGTCAAAGTAGATCAAAAGAATGACTAAGTGCTTTAACATATTCTCTCCATGAAACTAAAATGAGACAGAATATGTAATTATATATAAACAAATCTGAAATGGTTAAGGTACATTCCAAATTTCTTTATTACCTCAATGAGTTTGAGAGCATCATTGTTATAGCTATTTTGTGCATATCTTACAATCATAGTATTCCATGAGACCACATTTCTTTGAGGCATTTTGCAAACAAAAAATGGTATATGTTATTTGTGTTATAGGGAAAGTTTTAACTTTTGTAGATGTGTTTGTTTAAACTATGGGTGATTGATTTTGTATGTGTAGAAATATAGATGAGCCACTTCATTTAAAGAGTGCAAACATGAGGTCTAACCCTTAAAACTATTCAAAATGCAAAAAAGTGATATAATGTACAAAGTTTTAGATGAAACAACTATAAATTGCATGGTTCTTTCTCGACATTTTATAATTGTAAGTATTTGTGTGCAGATGAAGACATTAAAAATGTGTTGTTGTTGGTTAACATAAAGAAACGAGCAACAATAAAAAGGAAAAATCAAACATGTATGTTGAAAAGTGTAATTTTGTAAGTGTAGATATATAGACCAACCACTTCATTTAAAGGTTTCGTCTCTTCATTTCAAACTTGTTACAAATTCATACATATACATTTACAAATCTTATATCATGAGTGGTATCATTGTGGACTATTTTATTTGAACTTAACATGAGAAGAATTATATCATGAATGGTAGCCTTTTGAGGGCAATTTTATATCCGGTAAACATGAGTAAATTTGATACCCCTTGAATGGAAATGTCGTCTAGGATAGAAAAAGTGTTGAGTAATGTAGTAGCGGAGGTGCTATCAAAGTAGAATGTAGTATTTACGAAGGGTTGAGTGATAATAGTCTTGCTTCCTCATTTTTTCTTTCTCCAAGTGTTGGTACTGTGCCATTTTTGAGTACCTTTCAAATGAAAAAGGAGGTGAAATGCACATATTTGATAGTACAGTTTGAACCAAATTTTCACCATGTTCGTAAGAATATGATAACTATGCTTTTAAGTTGTTTCCTGCGAGTTAGACAAGGTTTATTCAATGAAATTCAAACCTCTGGGGCTTTTCAGCCAATCTGGCAAAGAATACATACAAAGACTTATACTAATAGAATTTGGGTTATGTAGTAGTTAGCCCTTTTTATACTTTATTACTCAAACACTTATCAAACCGACTAAAGTTGTTTGAATATATCGATTAATGTGATGCCCATAGAATTCATTCTATTGCAGTCAGTTTTTTTGATAAATCATTCCATTGTAGTTGTTGATTGCACCATAACTCGCATGACTTGCATTGAAAATAAATAATATCCCTAGATCCTATTGCTTTTACTAATGAATACAGATCACAATGCGGGGTCGAATAATAAATGTATATGACAAAAATCATTGTGTTCAACTCTAAAATTAAAGAGCATACTGCCTTCAGATGGTTTCACACTTTGAACACTGCACTCTCCTATTCTGTCTACTTTGTCCTTTGTCCTTTTGCTTACCTACAGTCTAATCACAAGGACATTTACATGATAAGAATTTTCTATTAGATTGTTTTTAGTTTCAGATGTACATTTTGAAATTTAATTGAGCCTTTTACTACCAAATGACCTTAAGTCACTTTCCAGTTAGAGCTTTTTCACATCAGGATTCTCCTCGAATTCAAATTTAGTTTTTGTATTATTGGAAATTGTAATGAATCTGATAACTTTCATACATCCTTTATCAATGGAGCACAACAATATCCTTCCTGCATTTTGGGGCAGGTTAGGGTACTGGAAAGAAACTATAAATTGCCACAAGAGCCTCTTATCATTATTCTGCTTTTGTTAGAATTATGAACTTAAAAAATTATACCATTTAATCAAGTCTATCCACATCCATTGGGGGTCATCATGGAAGAAAGTGAAGTTCAGCCCAATGCTATAATTAACTGGAGCCTTTTGTTCAGTAAGGAGCAATCAAAACTTGACACAACGTAAAGGCAAGCCGGTATCAGTATCTACAACCACCACTTCTTTCGTGTTGCATCGAATCACATCCTGAAGAAGTTTTGCCCCTGCAGACTTTAGACCTTTCAAACTAACTCGATGATTGAACAAATTGAGCACTGGCAGCTTAGAAATAGAGGGAAGCTTTCCATTTGGCAAGAAGGCCCTGAAATATTCCCATAATAAAGGCACCTCAAAGTCCTCTTTCTTGTGCTTCAAAGCATTATTTGAAGCATTTATGTGGGCACCAGGCTCCATGTGGTTTGTAGAGAAGCTGGCCTGGTTAGGAAAGTTGGGATACAAAGTGACATAGCCTCTTAAATACATCATGTCGATTAGAAATTTCTTCCAAGATGCTTGCCAGCCATTGGTTCTTGACTTTGGGATTTGAATAGAATTTGATTTGGCATCTGTTGTGTATCGTGTGCCCATATACATGTAAAATTCTCTCCAATGTTTAGGAAAGAAAAGAGCTCCCCAACTGCAAGGCAATTGATGCAAGTATGGAGTGTTTGGGTGAAACTCCTTAAAGAAATTAGTGGCATTCCATTTGGACCTTTCCTTGACAACCTCAACCAAGCGAGGAGTATAAAGGGCAATGGAATTGAGCTCAGGAAGAGTGGCTTGAGGGCCATAATGGTAGGCTAGAAGAGCATACTTGATCCACAAATAATAGAATGGAGAAATCTCGATGTCATCTTCAAGTAACAAGCCAAAATCATCACCAGAAGTAGGATACCAACTCTCGCTAACAACTCGAATGAGGCCACCTTGAATAATCCTTCATCTAAAATATTTTGCACCATGAGGCCATTTGAAATTATTCACAATTTCCAAAGTCTCTTCGTCAACTTTATTGTCCATGTTGAAAGTAAGAAATATTTCATCTCCAAGGTAATAGGCATTGGTGAGAGATTTTAGGAGCCTCTGAAGAGATGCAGGCCTATTTTGTGTGATGATATTCACAAAAATTCTCATTCGGTTCCAATCTGCAAAAAGAAATGGAATTTTTAGTTGAAAATAAGATCCATTTCTTTCAAAGGAAAGTTATTTTTATGTACAAAGATAACTTCATCAAATTTTTAGCACAAAGAATCAAAAGTTCATGTCTACATTTCTCTCAACAAAAGCATTTGCAGGACCCTCGATAGGAGGATTTTATTTCCAAAATGGGAGGAGAGGTGTCTTACTTGGTAGAACTGAAGACTTTAAATCAGCCATCCAGAGAACTTTAGGCACCACAGATCTTGGCAAATGAATCAAAGAGGCATTTTCATTGCTTGAGGTAGCTAGTTTCAGTCCGTCCCTAACATTTGCATTAATATCAGATACAGTGATGAGCAAAGAAGGGTTATGAATTGCCAGAAGCCCTTTCATGCTTGAATAAACTGATTGAACGAGAGAAACCTCAGAGTGTGATGCTTTTGAAATGGAATTAAGTTCCAAATCAAAGATTTTGAAACGTCTCTCATGGCAAGTTGCTTTTGGCCATCCTAGAGCTGAAGCAGCCTCTTCACACGGACAGTATGAGCCTCCAGAGACAACAAAGAAAGCTTTCTTTTTGCCAACATATCGAATTTTTCAAGAAGGGGACGCAATGCCACAACTTCACTCACAGAATGAGCAAAGAACATCACATCTATTTTTTGAGGATACATTGCAGCCCATTGTGTGACATAGCCTCGAGAAAAGACTCTCCACCATTGATCGTCTCGAATTTGCACTATATCCTTATGAATTACAGTTGTCTCAGAGACATATGCAAGTCTGTGCTCACTATCTCCCCATGTTTCTTTATCCTGAGGGTTTGTGGGAAGAACAAAAGAACCAACATTTCTGTACTTTTGAAGCTGGTAACTGCATTCAAAGGTAAACAGAAAGATGTGGATAGAAAGTAATTTATGTCATAGGAATGCAATTCAAAGTATCAACATGTAGACTTGAGACCTGCCCTATTCCGAGCCATGCAATATCACAGATAGCACTTTTGAAAAGTTTAAATATTGAAGCCTAATGGAATTTAAACTTTAAATGGGTAAGGAACATGAACTTAGACAACAGATTCATTCTATTAAGCTAAAAAAGTATATCATAAGCCTTGTAACTTATTCACAGCTGAAAGACAAATCGCTAAGAAGGATTGTTTAGTTTCTAAAATAAAGGAGGTCACGATCCTACAAGACTATATCATAATCCTTGTAAAATATTTACAATCAAAGAGGAATCTACATAAAAGGTTCATTTATTTAATAAAGTATATGATGATATGCTTCACTGCTTCTTATGCCAATAGAAAGTAACCCATCCAATGGTATTCAACATCCAGAAAACTACCAAATAAAAAGTAGCATAGCCCAAAACATCACAAGTACCACTGTCTCGAACAATCGCAAGGAAAACTATAACCAAAATCTTTCTAATCATGCATTAGCCTCAAACCACGTGCATTTAAAGTACATTTTACTAAAAAATGTAGATCATGATCCAAAGACTGCATTTTCAGTTTTCTTTAACAGAAATGTATTTTTTCTCAAAAAAAGTAATTCTTAACCAGATATAATCTAATCTACACATTTCAATGACAAAAAGTGTAGATGTTTCAAATGGATGCCATCCAATTTTCAAATTCCTACTATAGAGTTTGCACTTCCTGTTAACTTCTAAAGTTACGACATAATTTTATCAGAAATCATGCTTTTTGGGTCCCCAAGGGTGACAATGATATTGGAATTTAGAAAGACAGAATTCTTGGTAAGCAGCCCTTGTATGAAATTTATGCTCTTCAAGATATCATCTCTTGGCTTAGAAGGAAGAGGATTCCAAATATTTCAATTTTGATCAACTCAACTACCATTGGGAAAAATGTTGAAGTTACGATCCCAAAATGGAATGGTTGGACATAATTATTTTTCCATATTCCTCAAAAAATCAGAATTACTTCCAAATAAAACATTCCAAAGAAGTCATACACCCATACCCTCGATGGCACGATCGTCCTTGCTAAAATGTGGAATCTACATCCAAGGTATGTAATCCAAAAAATATAGATTCTAAAAATAAGATTTTGTTTTTGACAAAAAGAAAAGCTCAAATACGGAAACTTCTAAATCAGGCATATAATTATTAAATCTATCATAGCTTACTATAGCAAAAAAAAAAGAAAAAGATAGCCATGATAAAGAAGGGGTAGAATTCCATAAGCCTGCAACTTAAGAAGTAGTTTGAAGGATAGAATACCAAGAAGATCAAAGCCAAACCTAAAATCCATGAAAGCAAACATAGCTTTCTATATTTTGATGGGAGGGCTATAGAAAATCTGGGGAGAGCCAGGGCTTGGGGGCTCATCATAAACCCCAAAAAATAGATAAAGGAGTATTTCTGGAACTTGGAATTTTTTAAACAACATAGCAGAGGCCTGCGCCCTCCCAAAGGGAATCACAATTATTTCTGAACAGGCATGAAATAAATCATCTGGATAGGAGATTCACAACTTTTCATGTAGGGTAAAATCATCTAGATAGGAGATTCACAACTTTTCATGTAGGGCAAAAACATCACCCTAAGATTCCTGGCCAAAGTTCATATGTTGACCAAATCATGTAATAAAATCACTCCCAAGATATTCTCACTCTTTGGCAAGATAACATGTAGCTAATATTTTTTCATGAAGTAGTGAGTTAATTTCACATGGAATAAATGAAGAGCCAGTAATGAGGGATCCTTTATGAATTGGTAAGTTCCCTCTATAAAGATTCCTTTGTCTAGCTATGAAAAAAGGCTACTCTCATTGATGTTTTCCCTTCTCTATAAAGAAAAATTAGTTGTTCCATTTGAAATGAGTTAAGGTAGAAAATATTGGGATAGTTCTCACTCAAAGGAGCATCAAGTTGATGTTGAAAAGGCTAATAGATGTTCTAAATATATGAGGATAAGATTTCCAAATTTTCATGAAAGCTCCTTTCAAAATAAACGAGAACAAGAGGTTTTTTATTGAAGGAAGCCTATGATGAAAACAAATGTTTCAAATTTCCAGGCTCCAGCTCCATAATCATAGAGCTTTGTGAGCTCATATTTTGTCGTTAAACAAATTCCAGAATGTAGTGCGACAGAGAGTTAAAAAGAACCTAATGGATGCACCTGCAATAGTCATGCACAAGCACATACAGAAATCTGTAGATTCATCTGCAAAGTTGATGCCCAATCTAGATTCCTAGGATGACTGGCAAGTTAAAGGTAAAGAAGCACATTATCAGCCTGCATAAATGTGAGAAATTGTGAACAATCACTGCACAAAACAGGTCAAGTACCATCATTTATAGCCCTGCATCGTGAACATGATTGGGGACCTCTCCTTGGCTGTCAAGAGGCATATATTGGGCCATGATGGCTCTGATTTCAGAGTCCATGTATGACTGCATCCAAGGTTGAGATATACAATATATCAGAAATAATACCATGCACTTGTCAAAAATGAACTGCAATTCCAAAGTTTTTTAAGCCTAGAAAAATGACACCAATGCAATTTAGCAACTATTTACTTACTCTAAGTCTGTATTTATAAACTACATAACCTCCAATAGCAACAACGACCAGGACACCAATGTAATTTAGCAACTATTTACTATCTCCTGTGTTTGTGGGTGTGATCTATCTCCTGGACAAAAACTTGTACCATTTTATGGCCTTCAATCCAACTACAGCCAAGTATCTTTTTATTCCTCTATCTTTCATCAATCTCCTTACCATTTGAACCTCACCCCACCTGCCCACTTCTGCATAGATGTTTGACAAAAGAACATAAGTTGCAGCATTTTGAGGATCCATCTCAAAAAGAAGAGTTGTTGTAAATAATCCTAACCCTATATTTTTATGTGTTCTACAGACACCGAGCAAACATATCCATACAATGACTTCGGGTTTAATTGTCAATTTGATGATAAAGTTTAGAGTTTCCTCAAGATAGTCAAAGCATAGCCAAGAAGGTAGGCCATGCACACATGATGATCAATTGTAGGCATATTGCAATAACAGCTAGTCATGTCATTGAAGTATTTACAGTCCTCGTCCACTAAACCTGCATGGCTACATGCTAATAAAACACAGGTGAAGATCACATGGTCAAGGTATGTACCAGAGTGCACCATTACTTCAAAGAGCTTGAAAACATCCTTACAAAAGCCATTTTGTGCATATCCCGAAATCATGGCATTCCACGAGACCACATTTTTTTGAGGCATTTTGTCAAACAGTGCACATGCCTTGTGTATGCTTCCACATTTTGCATACATATCTACCAGGGCATTTGCAACTACAACATTTAATAAAAATCACTTTCAATTATGCTGTGATGAATGTCCGCACCCTATTTTAAAGCTCCCATTTTGGCACAGGTGGGGATGCTGGCAAAGGTTGTGGAGTCTGGAGTTACAATTGACAATTGTATTTGCTTAAAAGCTTCAACAACAACAGAATATACCTTCCCTGTAAGTACAAAATATGTACTTTCAAATACAAAGGAAACAGAGAGCGAAAGAGAATATAGAAAGCATAAAAAATAAACTGCAGGAAAGCTAACATTTTTCTGCAAAAGCGGTGGTGTGGAAACACACCGTTAGAAGAAGAAAAGCGAAGAGGCAAATTAAGCCCTTTCGCCTCGAATACGGCGGGCAAGCTGAATATCCTTAGGCATGATGGTGACCCTCTTGGCGTGGATACCGCAGAGATTGGTGTCCTCAAACAATCCAACCAAATAGGCCTCGGCCGCCTCCTGCAGAGCAACAACGACAGAGCTCGGAACCTCAAGTCGGTCTTGAAGTCCTGTGCTATTTCCCTGATGAGGCGCTGGAATGGAAACTTCCTTATGAGGAGCTCGGTGCTCTTCTGGTATTTACGGATCTCTCTGAGGGCTACGGTGTCGGGCCTGAATCTGTGAGGCTTCTTCACTCCTCCGGTTGCAGGGGCAGACTTGCGAGCCGCCTTGGTAGCCAACTATTTTCGAAGGGCCTTCCCTCCTGTAAATTTGTGAGCAGTCTACTTCGTGCGAGCTATTTCCAATCGAATTAAAACACAAAAACCTAGCGATAAAACTTGCAGGAAGCGATAAAAATATAAAACAAGCTAAAAGTCCATCAAAATTAAATGCAATGTGAACGCCGAACGGTATATGTTATTAGATTTAGAGGGATAGTTATTACTTTTGTAGTTGATGTTAATAAGGAGTGTGAGTGTTAGAAAAATTACATATTTAAGACCATGTCAAAATAAAATAAAAAAGTGTTTTGATGTCGTGCAAGTAACGAGGTATTATGTTATCTTTGGAGGCTGATCAGAGTAAGGAGATGCCTTAAGAATCAAGATACTCATTTGACAGCTCAAACACAATGGTGCATTCAGCCAGTTTCAGAATTTCATCCAATTGTGGACGTGTGAGGGCTCTAAGCCCTCTCCCTTCAAGATCAGGACAGAATGAAGTTGGGAAAAATTCAATCTCGAGTCTCTTTTCAAATCCCTCAAATCCAATTGCAGACATAGTAGGGTTAACACAATCACCACAGGACATACCCATCTTGAACTACTAAAACAATTACTGATATTTATGCCTTAACAGGGAAGAGAAAGCTGAGAAATGACAGAAGGGTGCAGGCTGTTGAAACGGGAAACTTTCAAAGAGTTGGGGGAGCAATTGCCAGTCCAGTGAACTGAGGAGCTAACCTGCCAGCCGTGCAGCAGAGCTGCAAACCAGCTCCTAGCGTACATAATTATTGAAAAAATATATCTAAACTACTCCTACACTACAGATGCTGCAGTAAGTATATCAGGATGGCTTGCGCACACACTGCAGGAAGAAACCAGACAATAAAACATGTGGTACACTGTGCTCAAACATTTCATTAACTACACTATAATGACAATGTAAAAATCCCCGAGCAGCTGTAGTTTACTACCAGTCCATCTTCACCATGAAAACCAAGTGAAAACCATGAAAACCAAAGCCTTTTAGGGAATTGCAAGAGCATTCAAACTATGCAAAGTTTAAAGGAAGTAAGATATTTTACCTCCATGCCCTCGATCTCAAGATTGATTTTTTCTCCACCCTTGGTGGTGAACTGTGTTGCAGTTTGTTGGGACCAAGCTCTCCATCCTTGGGCCTGCTCAGTACACCATACTGTATGGGCACATTCTCTGGGGATATGAATCTGCAAATCATAGTAAATATTTAATAAGTTTCTAAAACAATAAACTGCAGGAAAACGATTAAGATCTACTTGAAGAAATTCACATGGCAGTCAAAAATCCCTATCCTTTTGAAGATGCTGCAAGTATGGGAGGCTATTCTGAGAGAGAACTACACTGCAATGAAGAAGGAGCTTCCGATTCAACCAGCTTGCTTTGAAAATCACACCAGGTGTGCAACATTAAAAAATTGGACATGGATTAAGAACCGCTTTGAAGATTTCCCTGGAGTTTGGTACCCTAATGTTGTCAATTTTTTCATGGAGATCTTCACAGCAAGGGAACCGACAGCACATCAATTCTCTTCATCGAATTTCCTGATGAGTATTGTCATGACTTATTTGTTATAATGTTTTAGTTATGGGTGGCCGTGGTAGAAAAATTGTTGTTAATAATGTCTATGTGCTCTTTAACAGAAGGCCAACTGTTTCCTTTAGAGACTGTCCTGGAATAGTAAGAATATGGGTGATTTGTTCTAGTTTTTTGCAGGCATAACTGCCCCCTGCAATATGTATTCCCAATTTCACTTTAGGACAGTATTGGGACTGTACATTTTTTACATTCTGAATAAACTGCAATGTAAATTTCCTTTTGCTGCCCAACAAAACAAAAAAAATTACATAAATCTTCAGAAACAGTTAGCCAGAATGTAATTTATCAAACATGATGAGAAGTTGCAAACTTTATCTATACTTATTATGTATCAGCAATGAAAATCATAATAGCTCAAGTCTGCCCTGATTTGATGACATCCGATATAAAATCATGAACACACGGCGGCATAGCTCTTGATCGGCAGTCACCAAACCAACAAATTCCCCAAATTGGGTATCGTATTGCTCTTGGTCGCTAGTCACCAAACCAGAAAATTCCCCAAATTGGGTATCACGATTTATGGCATACCATCTTCTATTGTATCAAGACCTCCATATATGTTCCGCAGGGAGAAATAACAATCAGATGATATTGAACTGCAGGAAACACAACCTCCTGCTGAGGATAGTGACCAAGAAGAGTTAGATAGATTTATTGCTGAAATTGAGGAGGCAACAGATGAAGAGTTTGCTGCTGAACAGGATGCAGAAAAGAGAGAAAGGGACCAAATCAGATACTGGAGTAGGCCAATTGGTAGTGACGAAACAGACGATGAAGACATGCCTGGAAGAAGCATAGACAATGGCCCTAGACCAGTGCATGAAGACCTCCATCTGCAACTCCCAAACTGCTGCAACCGCATCATCCTGAGGCAAATACATCACAAACCTTCGTATCTCTAGATTTAGCGTTTCGAAAGATTTAGGGTTTCCCAATCAATTTCAGTAGGGAATTAGATGCTGTTGAATATGTGCCCGCGGTAGTGAACTAGGCGGCAGAGGACGACATGCGGAACTGGAACAGTTAAAAAAAAACCCGCTAAAAAAAAGCTAAAAACAAAAACGTCAAACCTCAGTCAAAATTAAACGCCTTGGAAAAACGTCCGGGAGGCCGTCAAGTTACACATTGCCACATAAACGTCCGGAGGTCGTTTACCATAGGGGAAACACCTTCGGCGTAATAATGTATAATTAATTAAATATATAAATTCCTTAGTGAAAAACTCACATTGCTTACAAGTCGTTACATATCAACGCTCACATATGACGCCAATGATGAAGCTAGTGAACCCAATTGGAAGCATGCAAAGACGAACATTATAATCAAATCAAACTTTCATGATCCGTCCATGCTTTGAAAGGACTTAGAAATAAGATGCAAATACTTTAAAATTGAAGGATTTAGTAAAAAATATAAAGGTTTGAAATTCAAATAGTACCATTCATATAATTATTTAATTAGTTAAAAAGAATGAGCTCCTAAATAATTTTGTGAAAATGTTGTTGACGCAGTTCAGATTTGGTAGAACTTGAAATCTACCATCCAACGGTTCCAGGTTCAAATCGCGGCTTAAACTGTTTACTGAGAAAATTAAAAAAAACAGCTCTTTCAGCAACAAAGTTTTTAACGCATGAAACTTTCCTGGGTTTAGGTTGACTTCGTAAATCTTCACTATTTAAAAAAATAAAATATGTTTACTAATGTTTAATCATTACCAGAAACTCTACGCTTCAAATCTATGTAAATAGGCTAGCAGCATCTTAATAAACTAAGCGCAAAAATATAAATATGCCTACTAATGTTTAATCATTAGGAGAATTAGACGAGAAACTCTACGCTTCAAATCTGAGTAAGTAACAGCTTCTTAATAAACGAAAGTTCGGCGCAAAATTAGGCGACATTATTATGCAATTCAAAATTGTGTTAAAAAGGAGCAATAATTATTAAACAAATAACTTCCGCGCAAAGCAAGAAGGTTACAAACAAATTTCAAATTGTACATTAACAGGGTTATTTGTCAAAAGAAAAAAAAGCCAAATTCGGCTTAGTTTGTGAGCGTGAACAGGGCTGCTGCGCTCTTGAGCTCGTGCTCTGCCATATGCTCCAGAGACTGGCTTTCTTTCAGCGATGATTCCGCAATGTACATTCACACCAAATCAAATTCAATTTAAAAAAAATTGAACAAAACGAAAACCAAAAGATGTTTACTCGAGATTCAATGTGAAATGAAAGATTTTAATGATGTCCACGAGATTGAAGAGTATAAGGGACCAAAAGAATTTCAGACTCTTTGTAATATCAGCTCTCCTACTGTGAATCTTGAGCACAAAACTTACGATCCTTTGCAGTTTTGTTTCTTCAAATAACTCATTTAAGTTGTCCACTTTTAAATCGTCTTCATATATTAATATCATCATATGCTGAACACTCCATAATGAAATGCCATTCTGTTTCAACAACCCCTTTGCTGCAGAAAAGACAAGTTTTTCTTTCCCAATACTCTTTGAGAATAGTCCATCTACAGGTTTCACAACCAAGATGATGTGATGGAGTCCTCAACTGAGCCACTAGAATCCTTGCCTTACCATTGATAACTGCCCATGGATTAGTTTTTTCATCATGTTCTCAAGTGAGGTTAAATTGTTTGATATATTGTGCTTTCTTACGACCAATCTGCTGTCCACATGGCAGTCCTAAACTACTCCATCACATAATTTCCGTATGAAAGAAAAAGGAAAATGTTTACCTGGATTCATATGCTTCTCTGGAATCGCTGTAAGTTTGCCTCTGTCCGTATTCAAGAAATTTATTAGGCCTAAAATCGTATCGTTGTTGCTGTTGCTGCTGCTGCTGTTGCCTGTAAATGGCGTGAGAATCGTAAGTGGAATAGGGGGTAGTTGCGGGCATGCAAGGGCACATCCAGTTAGACGGCAATGCGGAATGCGAGACGCCCATACTGCAAGCCGCCGCCAGAGGTTGCACTACCTGTAGCTGTTGATTTTGCTGTGGCGGCGCTGCCGTCTGAATTCACCGGCGGCGCCGCCATTCTGGTACAAATGCTCCAAAAACAGAATTTGGCTCCTGACGAGGTCCAGCTCGTCTCTGAACCTCTCCACCTGGGTTTGCAGCATCACGATGATTCCAAAACATCCGTGCACGGGATCCTTCTCTCTGGCATTGGCCTGGTATACTATCGATTTCATGGCGTCGCTCTTTTGGGTATCGTCCACCTGCCTGAGAATCCTCAAAATGTTGCCCACCCCGAAGAGCTTGTGAGCGTTGAGGAACAATTTCGGCTGATCCGGGGAAAAATACGGCGCCAGAGGACAATCCGGGGAACATTTCCTTCTCTGGTATTTGCATGCAGCGCAGGCCTGTCCAGTCCCACTTTTGCATGTCATCTTTAACCTGCATCGCATTACATGCCATTACAGACATGCTCAAACCCCACCATAAAAACAAACAATGAATCAAAAAAACGTTTTTTACTCGCATCGGATGAATCAATAAAAAAACAGTATTCGAAATCACCACACTAACTGTTTGTGAAAAGAAAAATTCATTTTTAATATTTTTGCCCCTTCCAATCCGATAGACAAGATAGTTGTGTTTGGATTCAGTGGCATAAATAGAGGCAGCCGCAAATTTGGGTGGGGAAAATGAAAGGATGACGAAAAGAAATCCTCCAGATTTGGAGAAGCCCCTCGGATGCCGTCCGTTTTATGCGGAGCGAGCGAGAATATCGGGAGAGAGAACGGCACGTAGGAATGAACATCCTTTAAATGTTGGCAACTGTAAAGAAACATTCCCCAAATTTGCAGGCCCTCATCTTAACGGAACGGCACCGTGGATGCGAATAAGCCGGCGTAGATTACGGCGAAATATGCGCTATTGTCTCCACCAAATTAAACGGGATAAACATGCTGTTTTTCAACACGTCACAGAAAGACGTGGCATTTGGCCCAGCAAATGTTTTGTTTTTTATCTATTTTTCCGCGGCACACCTGCGCACCAATACAAATCATATTTGAAATCGTCAGCGTAACATTAAAAATACACTTTTCCTTTAATTACGCCTATTGACATTCTACAATAGCAGCACGAATCACGATGATAGTGCTGTTTTTTTCGATTTTAAATTATTTAATCCTTACAAATTTTTACTTTAAATTTAACTTCCATTTCTTTATCGTTTAGAAGGTTCTTATGGAACTTTTATTTTATTACGCCGAAGGCGTTCCCCTTATGGGAAGGCCTTTGCAGAGGTTTCTACAATTGAGTTAAATTTGACGGTTTGACGGCCGTCTGGACGTTTTCACGTTTTTAACAGTTTTTATGGGCATTTTCTCATTTTTTGCAGCTATGACTTTGTTTATCTACAATGAACCAATCGCCAAAGAAGGCGCAAAAATCGTCCACGGTCTGTTTTGGTCCACTTTCTCTGTAAAAACTTCAAAACTGGAATAACAGAGTCGAGTCATAGAAATGCATTACATTGGAGGAGGATGCGTCTACATGGAAATGGATCCATCTCTCCGTGACAACGGAATATTATCCGAGGTAGTTTACAGTGTGAAAAATGACAGATGGAAAATTCTTCCAAACATGGACATGGAATTACAGCCAAACAGCCATCCGTGCTCTCCAATGCTTCCGCCTCTGCACTGGTTAGCTTGGCCGCAAAGCCATGCACTACTATATTGTATGTATACAACATTAAAGAATGGGATTGACCGGAAGAAGAAATCCCATTGATGAGGGAAGCATACCAGTGCTCGTGCAAACTGAAATGCGCGGGTTTCGTGGACTTCATCATGTGAACAATGTATGGCCTCCTAATTGAATCATTGCCGGCCTCGGCCTTGGAATTATGAGCTACAACGCATAAAAAAGTATGAGCAATGGTAGAGACACAGTGGCGGTGGTCATTGTGAAGGCTCGATGGTGTGAAGACAATGAGGAGGCAGAGAAGAAGATATCGAGAGAAAAGATTCCCAAACGTTCTGCACCATAGAGGAGAAGATATCATCAAAACATAGATTTATCGACCTATAATTTTCATAGACATATTAGTTAAGAACACGCGGAAGCTCTAGCCAATTATTTCCTCTAGTGATTATAATTTAGTTCAACGCAATGTTAAATTGTATCTATTTAACGAAATTTTAAAATAGATTTATTTTATTAATATAAAAGCCATCTACAAAATAGACTTATTCTTCACCTTTTTCTAGAAACCTTGAAGGGACCAACACCCACATACAAAACCGTGATAGAGATCAATATCCACAATCAAAGTAGCTCTGCATTCGAAGCTATATGTTTTTATGTATTTCCCAGTTTGGAGATTCTTTAAATCAAGGCATGGAAATGATTGGTTTTATTTAGGGTTTTGTTTTAGGCTTTGGGTATGAATGGTTTGGACAATGATGAACTTGTTCGCGGGTCAATGGAATTTAAATTTACAACAAATATGGATGTGAATTAGCTTATCTCAATTATTTCTATTTTATAGGGAATATAAGCCTGATAGTTATGCTAATTTGAAGCACACCAGCATGCTCAAAACCTCAACAAGATATTTATGTAGTAACAGTAGGCTTCCATGCTTGATACAACCACTTTAATGGCCTTCAAGTTCACCCACCTGCACAGTTTGAATGGTCAACATAAGAGAGACTCCAAACCACTTACGATTCATAATAAAATATGGAACACATTTAACTTACAAGTTATTGGTATTGAAGATTTTGAACTTCTCAATTGACTTGAACTCGCCAACCTGAATCATAAAATCACAAAGCACAGAAAAGCATATCAATATGCCTAAAAACTATGCAAAAACCGGTATTATCTTAATTGAAACTTCAAGCCACCATAAATATGTGAATATGCTCAATGTCATTTAACTTACACATTCTTCCGAACCTGTGCAATCTCCAAAAGCTGGACTCAGACAATATTACATTACAAAATGTCAGTCATCTCAGGCATCTCTATAAGATAAGTCATCAAATAATTTCACGGGCCGACTAATATATCCATGTAACTGTATAGGATGCCAAATTCTTTGTCAGCAGTATAAGATTAAAAAAATAGATTCCTACGAAGTTAATTTGGAAGGTGTTGCCACTTCTTGAAAGCCATTTCAGGAGTGAACCCTCGATTACAGTTTCAGAATACAGACTTCCATAGTTGACAAATACAAACCATTGTTATGTTATTTGCATTCATTCACCCAAGGGATGCAACTCAGTGGTGGGCAATTGGGTTACACTTTGTTGGGTCATGTTACTGGCCCCCAGTTAATCTGGCACCTAGGGGATGGCCGCAACCATTCATTTACCAATCAAAAAAATAGAAAAATCCCTTCATTCAAGTTGAGAGTCTACAATAGATCTTTGTTGCTGGCCATACTTGTTTAACTTTAAATAATCAATAATTACCATAGGTGAGGACTGTGTATGGATAACAATGAATTTCTTTATTATTAAACTTAACAAATTTTTCCTTTTTGCCCCCTACAATCTCACCTTTTTTTCTAGCTGCTCTGCAATGGATCAACTCTGGCTACCACACTTCACCTTTAAGGGTCATCACTGAGAAATGGCATTTGATTCTCCAATTTTAGATAATTAGCTGAAGATTATTTTCATTATTTAGACAGAGAATATGCTAAAGGAAATAAAAGACTTGTTGGGAAGAGATTATGTGGCCCATGTCGTGTGTATCAAAGTCAATTTTGAGGTAGCCTCTTTGTCTGTGGATAACATACTCCAGATTGAGCCAAATAAGTTACGTACCAGGGCTATTGAAGTCTCACTGATCAGGGAAGAGCATTTGGTTGGGTTGTATAATATACTAAATAATAACTATGCAACTATATTCATATTTCTGAATGTATGAAACAAGGGGATTTTGTCAACCCCAAAACATAGATATCTTCTAGAGGTGATGCATGCACCATTCATCCAACTTGAGGCCAATTGTAAGGTGATTTGCCTCCTACGTTCCATGTCGCCACAAATACCCTGTAACCCAAAAGCTTGAAGTTAACTTCCAGGTTGCCATTTAGCAAGAAAAATGGTTTGAAACAATAGTCCAAATTTTAGGAAATTTAATGACAGCTTGGTTTGGGTACAACAAATTTTAGATTTTAGATTATTATGGGGAGGTGGCCATGAGATTTGGCCCAGAGCAGTTACAGTTAAGAATAGAATAAGATGGTGCTTTCCTTACAAAAGGGTCGAAGAAGGGGTGCATAAAGGGAAAAAAGGGTCCTAAGAGAACTTTGAGGGTCAAAGAAGGGGGTGCTAAATAGAGATATCATAGAGATATCATTAATAGCTCCTCATTTTACTATATACAAATTGATTGATCTGGCTCTGTATCTGTACCTGGAGTGGGTTCAATGGTCTTTGAGAGGAAACTACTGCATGTGATGTTTTCTTTGTTGTATGCAGAAGAAGAAGAAGATTGAGGATTAGGTTGTGTAGATTGAAGATTGGAAATTTCATGCAGTAGCCGCTCTATCCAGCAAAAATGGTGAAGGGTTGGCAAATGAGGAGGAGGGGTCGGGGCCATCTGTATTATTGAATGTGCAGGAGAGTTCCTCTTGGTGTTAGGATTAGGGTTAGGGTTAGTAGGGTTTCGATTTTGGAGATGGTCTTGGCCTTGGCCTCTTTTGGCATCATGGGTTGCATGTACACTGTATAATAAATAGAATAGGAGGGTGATGACAGAGAACAAAGAAAAGCGTATGTATGAGCATCTATCAATAGGAACTAGAATCTCCAAATAGGTGAACAATGCGAGTACATATTCATGGTGTCCACATTTAACAGAGCGTGATCTCCTTCTTCTGACTGTGTATGATCTTCTCCCTCAAACAAGCGTAGACCAAAATCATTCCCCTGCGCCTGCATTTCCCCCTCCTGAGTGGTCGCCCACATGCCCAGGTGATGTGTAATATTCCCTCCCACACTTTCCCCCATCAAAAATATGTTGGAAAGGTCTATGTGAAAATGTAACCATGGATCTGCCTCGGCCAATGCGAGAGGTTCCATAAATGTCAAGCATGTAAATCGGCATTCAAATTGTTTGACTAAATCCCTAGAACATATGTGACTACATGGACTTTATCGATTGCAAGATATCCATAAAAGGCCTTGGCACCTTCATAAAAAAATGCAATTTCCAGGTGTACAAGTGGACTCCAAAACCTTTTCCAGCATCCTCCTAGCTTCCGCCAGAATGGGAAATTTAAAACAGGGCATGTCAACTGTTTGATGAAATGCCTAGGTGAGATGTGGTTCTACTCGGAACTCATGATAGTAAAACCTTTCAAGGAAGTACTAAATCTGAAGCCATTGAAGCAAATATGGATGAGTCTCACTATCCCCAATTAGTACAAGAAATCCATAATTTGGAGGAGCAAAGAAGAAAAATCACCTTTGAAGATGCAGAGAAACCTCAAGAGTGTGCAAGATCTGATGATCCAATGGAGAACAAATCCAATTCACTGATCGATTACAACATTAACAAAAACATTGATAGCTACAAAACAACTAGGCCAATGCTTTGCATGATTATGTTACCTCTTTTTCTGTTTCTTGCATTAACCATTGCCTACCCTGGATTTGGTTTTCTGAATACTAGCTATGGCAGTGCCAAGAATGTACAAGATCACAAGCCCCACATGTATTCTCTGCCAGTTGGGGAAATATTGAACCTTAGGTCTCTGATATTTATGTTATTTGGGTTTGTTGGGATTGACATTTCAGATCTTCAAAATCTTCAATTGTATTTAGATCTCTCATGGAATGCATTAGGAGGGTCTTTGCCGGAAGAGATTGGAAAAATTACAATGGTTACATATATAGACATTTCAGGCAATAAGTTTCGTGGTGCCATTCAACTGTAGTTGGAAGTTGCGTAGGATTGAAACATTTGAATCTATCAAGAAATGCCTTAGAGGGTCTTATTCTAGAGGCAATGGAAAATTTGAAATATATCATTGACCTAGAGCTTTCGTCAAATTTCTTAATTGGTCCACTACCGAAACCCCTCAAGAAACTTCAAGTGCTTTGTTATCTGAATCTATCTTCCAACAGAGTCACGAGAGAAATTCTAAAAGAGGGGTTTTCACTAATGCCACTGCTATCGTTTTACTTAATGGAAATGTTGGCCTTTGTGGACCAAGGAAATTATTGTTACCTGAATGTCCAAGTCAAAAAAGTGCTTCACATTTCAAAACAGAGATAGTGGTAGTTGTTAGTGTTAGTGATTTTGTGATATGTTGTTTACTTTTGGTTTTCTTATGGATATGGACTTCAGAAGTAGTGGATATACCACTAGCCATTTTACAAAAATTTGAGCACCTCAAAATTTCTTATGGATATCTTTTTAATGAAATTGATGGATTTAATGACAAAAAGTTGTTAGGGGTAGGCAACGTTAGATCAGTGTACAGAGGAGATTTGAGAGATGATAGAGTAGGTGATGTGACATTGATGGAAACTCAGATAAAATATTTAGAACCTTGTTAATACAGTTTGTGACTGAGCCACTTAGTTGAGAAACTTGATGATGTGGGAAGTAACATTATAAATATGAGATTGGTTAATACATCATTATATTTTGATAGAGGACATCCTTGCATTATATTTTTAAAGAGCTCAAAATAAAAATCGTGTGGATGTCATTTGCTCTCATTAAGGTTTTAATGTGTTGGAGCTTCCTAGGCAAGGGCAAGCTCAAATACCCTGTTCAATTCTCATAATATTTAGACAACATAAGTTCAAGTTTGTTTACCAAAATCTTGCAATGGGAAACACACAATGAAACAAGAAGAATGGAAAAGGGACCGCATAAGCTATATTAACTTTAAACCACTGGTAATAGACCCATTATTTAAACACAGTAATGTAATTTCATGAAACTCCAAAAAACACTTCTCATCAATGCACAACTAGCAATATATTTATTTTTCTAAAATTCATGTTTTTAACAATATCACAACAACCGGTGAATGAGTTGCAGAGATTCAAGTTAGCATTACATCATATCAACATACAATTTTCATTTTTAGAAATAGTGTGACCATTGACCAGTGATTGACAGTTTTTTCTTTCTTTACCATTTGTTCTTTAGTGTCCCTGACTTCATAATAACACCATAAAACCTGCAAAGATATCATTAAAACCTGGCACATCTCCTCTTTTTCAAAACTTTAATATGAGTATACTTAGTAAGGTTTTTCTTTTCTTTCTTTAATGCATTTAAATTTTGTTTTTTGTGTACATGTCAGAGAGTTCTTCGAACATAGTCACATTTAGCTCCAAACTATGATGTGTCAACTGAAGGAATCTTTCACGCCATTAAAAGCGATTCAATTTTTCTACAAATTTGGGCGCCCCATATGGCCATTAAAGTATTTTACATCAAGATTGTTGATCGCACGCTAGAGTGTTTGACGGTCCATTACCTGCAGGCTGTTATCGCCGAGCACTTGATTGGAAACTAAGTTAGAAGCATCAAACATCGAAATCTTGCGAGTCTGCATGGATATTTGATTTCTCCACATGGAAACTTGTTGTATTATGATTACATGGTAAATTGAAGTCTGTGGGACATCCTACACTGTGAGTACAATGATTATGTTATGAAGAAGAATGGAGGAGTCAAGATTACTATCACTCAACAAAAAACAACTCGTCGTAAATACTACCCTCTACTTTGATAGCACCTCCACTACTACTTTACTCAAACTTCTTGTATCCAAAGTGATATCAAATGTGTTCATGTTTAGTGCAAATAAAATTTGAAATGTACAGATAAAACCTTTAAATGTAATGCTTCACCTATACTCCTACACTTACACTATCAATCACACCCCTCATCAAAATCAACTACACGATTCTTTAGTATATAAATTCTAATGTACAACATAGTGGCATAGCTACATTGGTACCATTAAGATATGGTCTAGAGATTTCTATCTCAACATTTTTTGATGGATGTATCTAAAGTGTCTATTAGATTTTTTCCAATCTTTAATTGTGTAATAACAAAAAAAAATTATATACATATTTTAAACATTTTTATCAATAGACATGAGAGTGGTTAATTCTATGATACTAAGATTTTTTTGTATTTATAAATAATTTGTATATATTAAATTTTTATTGATTTTTTCTCCTTGTTTTTATTGTGATTTTCAATTTCTATTTAATGTTGTTCCCTTCTAATTATATATTCCTTATTTTAATTATTTTGCCTTTTTATATTTAACTCTAGATCCCTATCTTCTTCCTCTTTATTTTTTCTCTATTTATTTTGATCGAGCACTTCTACGGTGTCATACGAATCGACACTTGATTTCATAGTTGATGCCATTTCGCCTAAGTTCGTGATGAAACATATAGATTCAACAACGCAAAGTAAGTGAATAAATTGATTTTTGCCTATGTTCATGATGAAACATCTAGATCCAACAATGCAAAGTAAGTGAACAAACTAGGTAAGCGACATCCACACCTTTGTCAAAATCACCCAGGGAATGATCTTGGCCTCAACCATTTGACTCTCTCAGATCAGGTGTCCCTACGCCTTACACTCAAAGAAGACTTGATCCTTGGTAGGCTCAATGAAAACCTACATCAACAACAATAGACCAATAAACATAGAACAAATAATCAATAAAATGTATTAATTGATCACGTAATGACTAATT
This sequence comes from Taxus wallichiana var. yunnanensis, assembly GCA_018340775.1. NCBI lineage: Eukaryota > Viridiplantae > Streptophyta > Pinopsida > Cupressales > Taxaceae > Taxus > Taxus wallichiana. The sequence goes on along the minus strand of CM031244.1, from coordinate 696,213,334 downwards.
TAATGGCATGTAAAGTGTGTTCTTATTTAAAATGTATTTCCACATATTTTATTTTTCCTACAAATATTGTTTTTAAGCTATTGGCACATAGTAGGGTTTTAATTTAGTGGTCTATGAAGAGATTTTAATTTTTTAGCCATAATTTATAATTTAAAAAATGAAACCATAATTTTCATTTAAATTGTAAATTTAATAGGTTATATTATTATATATTTTATAATTGATTTGATTATAATATATGAGATAGTAAAATATAATATGTAAATATGATTTTTGTTCATTTTTAAAATATATTATTGTATTTAAAAAATAAATTAAAATAAATTATTTTAAAATATAATTTTATAAAAAAATATTTCTTATTGCAAGTGAAAGTAGAAGATATAAGATAATTACTTTTTAGTAATTTATTATTTCAATTTTAAAAATAAATTGATATTTTTTTCTTTTATGTTATAAAAGCATACCATTTCTTCAAGTTTTCTTTAAAATATTATTGCATATTGTTCAATATTTCATTATCTTTAATTTAGATTCTATTTCGTTATTTTATAAAAGATGCAACTAATTGTTGTTTTCTTATCATATTATTTTTGTTTAAGTATTTCTACATGCCTTAAGTTCTTTATATAATAGTGGTGATAAGTGTATATGATAAAACAAAAAGAGAGAATTCCTAAAAAGTGATGGAAGATTATAACGAGGTTCATTCGTGTTTTTAGTTAATCTTTTTATATTTTCTTTTCAATCAATATTTTGGTAATTATGATTTTCATATTGTTAAGATATTGTAAATGAGTCGTGACTTTTCATAAATGAAACACAAGTGTTGGCCTATGTTACTACCAATGTTAAACTCTATGGTAAAATTTTTTTGGGGTTTATATTTTTACTAACATGATATAAACATGTAAAAGAACAAAATATATTTATTCACTCATCTACACAATTATCTCATTTAAGTTAAAGAATATCAAAAGCCACAACTAACAAATGTCACACTCTTAAAAGAATGGTCACTAATAAGAGATTTACCAAATAATTTTTCATTTTCTTTTAATGCAAAAGTTTGCATTTTACATTTATTTTTAGATGATGTATTTTTTTTTATGATTTTTCTATGTGTTGTCATTTTAGTTTTAATCTCTATTGTGTATGATAAATAATTTTTTTAAAAATATTATATTATTTCTTCATTTAATTAATTTTCAATTTAAAACAATTAATTTTTTAATTTATTTTTAAAAAAATAAAAAAATAATATAATTTTTTTAATAAATCATAATTTTATTCAAAATATATTTTGATAAGTAGATAAATGACAAAATCATGATAGGTTTTATATTTGACAAAATTGGGGTGAGTGTCATGCCTAGTGTAATCGCTTAATTAATTATGTCATTTCACATTACAAAGTTTCCCATATATGCTTTGGTGGAGTTTCATCGAGAATGAAACCATAAAATAATATTCAAAAATGAAATTTTTAATAAATATTAAAGAAAATAACTTTTCCATGCCATGTCTTCAAATCATCTCCTAGAGGTGTAATATATATTGTAATAAATAGAGTTAAGTCGATATCCATTTAAGTTATAACAATCACAATGGCCACCATTTTGGTTGCGACCATTCTAATAATGTAGATTGTTTAATTACGTGAGAAAAATCATCTAGTGTTTCCTTTTTCAAAGGTGACATTTAGTGTCCACATTCACCATTCACCCTTCTTTAAAGGAAAAAAAGTGCTTCAAGTGACCACAAAAATTAATTTTAGTTTTTTAAAATTTTATGGGTTTTTCTTTGTTTATTCTATTTTTTCTTAAAATTTTTAATTTAACATTTTTAATATTATTAAATATGTTTTTATAAAAAAGGTTGTTATTCATATGTTATAATGGTATCTCAAAATTCTAATAAGATATTAGTACAATATTTAGTCTTTCAATTGAAATAATTTACTAGTTAAAGAATGAAAGTAAAACCATCTATATAAGACTATACAAGTGAGAAATTTATAACAAATATGTTAGGGAAGGGACCCCATAACCGAGCACTCTAAGTTTGAGGGTGTGTGCATGTAAGTGGAAAATAACCATCAATCGAATAGACGAAGAATTTAAAAACATAAATATGTGAAATTTATAACTTGTTCATACCTAATGTGCATTGTGGAAAATAACCTATACATAATGTGAAAAAATGTAACATTTGAACTAGTGACCGATAACTGTCGAGTTTTAGAACCACTTGTTATCAATTTAATGCTTTATAAATGCTTATTTCTTTGGGATATGGTGCGCAGTAAATATTGTCAGCTGTGATCAATGTCACCTATCGCCGATCACATGGGAATGAATTCATTCTCGCCAGGTGCTTAATGGTGTGGCAGAAGTAGTTGACAGCATAGTTATCCATGTTGGAACCGCGATAGACTGGAAGGAGAAGATGGCGCCTGGAATGGTGGAAGAAGATGGTGGTAACGGGTGGTTCTAGAGCTCGCCTCCGCCATGCGTTCGGCCGTAAGATCAAGCACCGCCGCTTGCAGAGATCAGGCCAGTAAGACACTCGCCTAAGGCACAGTTGGACTTACATGCTTCACAAAACCGCGCCGACACATGATTCAAGTCCTCTGTCCATTTCATAAGCTTCGAGTCCTCTGGCCTGGTTCTTGCAAATATACTTTTTATGTTTTTATCTCCGCTGCTTACACTAACCCGTAGAACCTGATTGATCGGCCGCACGAACATTTTTGTCGCTCTGATCCAAAACTCCTCGCTTTTGCCTTTGTGGCCTGTTGCGCCTGCCTCTCTAAGAACTAAAATTTTCTTCTTGCAGCGGTTTGTGTCGTGTCATGTCATCGTGTTTCCTTTTAACACCGTTTCCTCAAGACGATGAGCGTTGAATTTTGACACTCTGTCTTCGATTTTCTTGGCCTGTCTCTGTCTCTTTCCTCCAATTCTCTGTCTCTGTCTCTTTCTAACTCTAACGGCGACATATTCACTGACGGGAATGGGAATTTATCCGAATCGGATATGTGATTGTCGTTTGAATCTCCCAACTCTGAGTCGAACAACGATTCCCACTCCCAGCCATAACCGAACACTCTGTCTTCGATTTTCTTGGCCTGGTTGGACTTACCTCTGTCTTCCATTATCCATAACTGCGGAACAGTTTTCTCCAGATTGTGTGCTGGACTGCCTACGTTTGTCATATGAGCACCATACACTATAAATTGCAAGTCGCATTGAAGCTATTATCCATTTTTGGCGGCGAAAACTTCATGGGAGACGATCAGTGTGTGGAAAGGAGAACCGGCCATACATGAAATCTTCCTGGGTTATTGTGAAAGACTTGTTGGGAGATGCTGAGAAGAGAGAATTGCTGGAAGACAGTGCTGAAAGCCTTCTATTAAGCCTGTAGCAGAGATTTCGTGGACTTTCACAGACTGCCTTGGACATGAACAAGATACAATATAATCAGGTTTGTGCGCAAGAATGTTTATTTGCCCTTACTGTATTCTCATTATTTTCATGTCTTCAATCTTGCTGTGGAAATATGAATGGTGACCATCATTTTTTTAAGACTGATTGTGTGAAGGTTGTTTGCAGGATGCTGGTCAATTTGTGCTCCTTCATTTTCTAAAACAGTCATAAACGCATCTTTTGATTGAGTCATCAGAGACTACGGCCTGCAGATTGGACCGGTTTGCTTGCGTTTTCCCCGATTCAGTGTAGCAGCATCTCTTAAACATATAAACTCTGCACCCCAACGAGCTCAGCAGCATCTCTGGTGGCTCTCATGGAGGCATCATTAAAATAGACAGGCACAAACTGTATCTCGGTAAAAAAACAGTATGCAAAAATGTGTTTTTAAACACATTATATTTTGGGAATTTGACAATACTTCTTCTTTGAACTATCTTTTTAACAAGAAATTTTAATTTGTTGACACTAATTTGTCTGCAGGAATTTTGTAAGTTGCTACTGAATAAATTTGTATTTTTGTCTCACTCACACAACCAAAAATGTCTTTCCCTTGCAGCTGCACATGTTTCACGTCTTCGATAGGAGTTTCATGGGTTTCTAAAGTAACAATTGCAAAGTGACGGCATTCCCACTGCACTAACATGTCCATGCATCGCCTTCGCAGAATTAAAGTTCCATTCAAGCAGGTAAGGTCGAGTGTGACCTTGCTAAGGCAATGATCTATTTTAAAGAATTGAGATTGAATGAGATGTTAATATCAAATAAAGAAATTACTAATATTTTTAGAATCTCTGAACTTCACAAAACATGCCATAATAAACACAATTCCGAATTCAATATTTTAGATACAATATTTCATAAAATTACAGCGAGAAGTTTTCTTTGCTGTAATATTCTGGAATATTGTATTTAACATATTGAAATGGAAAACAATATTTTAGATATGGTAATGATATAGGGGAAGGGACCCCATAACCGAGCAGGGTCCAATGATTGAGAGTGTTTTAGCTGTTTTTGGAACCTTTCTTTGCTGTAATATTCTGGAATATTGTATTTAACATATTGAAATGGAAAACAATATTTTAGATATGGTAATGATATAGGGGAAGGGACCCCATAACCGAGCAGGGTCCAATGATTGAGAGTGTTTTAGTTGTTTTTGGAACCTTTGGTAGAAACTTTTTTGCTCATAAATTAAATGAAAAGTGACATAAATATGTTCAATTTTTCCTGAGTTATTGTGAAATTTATTATGTATTGTTATTTCAATATTGAAGTGTAAATATATGACATTCTCACCAAATAAAGATCACATCTGCAAATTTCACAATGCACAATGCACATTAGGTATGAACAAGTTATAAATTTCACATATTTATGTTTTTAAATTCCTTGTCTATCCGATTGATGGTTTTTCGAAGGCTTAATCAGGCACTTACATGTCTATACACACCCTCAAACTTAGAGTGCTCGGTTATGGGGTCCCTTCCCCTATTGATATTATGTGCAATTGTTAGATTGAATGGCATAAACTCGAGTTCTTTGACATACCATTACAGCATATTGTTTTCCATTTCAAAATATTAGATACATTACTCCAGAAAATTACAGTAAAGATGGGTTCCAAAAGTTTTACATATATAACATTTATCAATATCTACTTCAGCCTGCTGCTAAGGCATTCGATTACATATATAACATTTATCAATATCTACTTCAGCCTGCTGCTAAGGCATTCGATTACATATATAACATTTATCAATATCTACTTCAGCCTGCTGCTAAGGCATTCGATTACATATTTGATAACATATTTGTTTAAGGTCTAAGGACTTATATTATGCATTTTACATATTTGTGAAAATATGTGAAATCCTAGCTACCATTACGGAATTCTGTTACAAGCTCGACAAAATTTACTAATGCTTACTAAGAAGGTTATGTAAACCAAAATTTGTACAACTTTTCACTTAATAGTTTGGCCAAAATCCTGGAAATGGTGGAGGTTGCACTTCGTTGTGATTCTCTGATGTGGTAGCATTCACAGATTGAATTGCAGTAGGTAGCATGGTAGGAGGTGTACCCTGAACATTTGCATTAGCTTCTGAAAGTTGGCCAGTCTGACTAAACAACGCTTGATCTAAAATTCCAGAATTTGTAACATTGCTTGTAGGAGAAGATGGGCAGCTAGATTGGTTATTAAAAATGGAAGAAAAAGCAGGCATGAATGTGTTATACATGCTCAACAAAATATGATGTTGATCAGGTAGGGGATTTGAGGGACTACTCAATCACCTATTTTGTCGGTCAGAATCCTTTTGTCGTTGTTGCCATTCCTTCATCCGTTTATCATGCTCTTTGGAGATTTTGGCCTGCTCCTTTTTCAACTCATTCTCCTTTTTTCGTTGTAACTGTGCCTCTTCCTTTTTCTACCTTTTCAATTCTCTTTCAATTTTAAGTTGCCCCTTCTTTTCTTTTTCTATTAACCTTTGTGCTTTCCTTTCATTTGCCTGCTCCCTTTTCCTTGCCTTCAAATCTTCAATTTCTTTTTTTCTTGTCTCTTGTTCTTGAAGTAAATGCAAGTAGTCATCAGAGGTAAGTATTTGAGATTGCCTTCCAATTCTAATTGCATCGTCATTTAGCCGTACATGGGTGTGAACCTTCTCAATTGGCAGTTTTAAGAATTTGCTTACTGGTTTATATGCTTGGTTGTTCCCATCTTGGTTGCAGATCACCTCTTGGTTGTCTTGACTGGCTAAAAAGTCATCAGCTTCAAAATTTCCTGTATCTAAACCATTTGCATCATGATCTCCCCACTCCGATGTGTTAGCATAATAGTGCACCACCTCGCTTGGAAGAGGTGAGGGAGGAGATGGCATAGAAGTTGAAACTTCCTCATTGTTGAAATCAATTTGCATGCCCAGGTTAGCAGCCCCTTCTTTAATCCATTCAGGTGCACTGAATTGTGTTGGTAAGCTCATGCTATCATCAATATCTGTAGCTTCTTGTGTTTGGCTCACATGAGTTGCTGAACTAAGGTGAAAATCTGAAGGCATGCCAAAACATGTAGACTCAACATGCTCTTCCCTTGTTTTTTGGTTTTCCTCATTACCTACCACATTTTTTGCAAGTTCTTCTAAACAACGTTGCACATCTGCATCTTCCACTCCCGCCATCCTCAATATGTTTTCAACAGCTGCCACCTCATCTTCTTCAACATCAAAGGCCTCACTTGGCCTCATATCATTGGAAAGAGCATTTTGATCTAGTGGCCATATACCTGTCCTTCGAAAACCTGCCTTGATATTTTCAGGTGTAAGTGCAAGTTGGAAAGCTTGACTGCCAAGTTTTGCCAATTCTGTCCTCCTTATTTCAAGACCTGGGTTCCTTGCCATCCATCTAGACCTCACTGTTTTAAAGTAGTTCTTGAATGGAGAGAACACACTAACATCTAATGGTTGAAGCTTATGGCTAGTATGTGCTGGTAGAGTCAGAAGGTCAATGCCTAAATTTCTAGCCTCTTGGATTGTGCCTAAAGCTACATGGCTGCCATGACCATCAAATATGAGAAGATGCCTATTTTTTGGTGAAACCCCACCTGGAACTGATCTTGCAAAATGATGTAACCAATTCATAAACAACTCTTTTGTCATCCAAGCATGTGGTTGGGCTGCCATGCATGCTCCAGGTTCACATCTAGCTATATAGTTCTTCAGTTGTCTCTTTGCTTTGAAAAGATAAAATCCAGGAATGCTTTGTCCTGCTGCATTAACACAACATAATATGGTAATCCATTCCCTACTTTTTGACATAATATGTGGAACACTTCTACATCCCAACTTAGCAATGACACGCATGCCACAATTCACGCTGCTTGAACACCAGTTTCATCACAGTTCCATATTTTGTTTGGCCCATATTGATTTGTAGCATACATTTTTTGCAAGTTATCATAAAAAGTAGCAACAATTCTTGGCCTTAACATGACTGCTCTATCTCGGTCAAGGCCTTCTGCAGTTCTTATTGTCAAGTCAGGATGACGTCTTCGAAAACCATACCACCATGACTTTCCTGGCAGGCCATCTTTGAATGGGTTTGGTCTGCATTGGCACATGTGCGCTACATAGGCCTTTAGGTGAATGACTTCAAGACCATGGCCAAGTTCAGCCATATCTTGGCACCAGGTAACAATTTCTTTCTCTTCTTCATCTGTTAAAACAGTTGGAGGTCCCTTCCTCTTACTGGTTCTTTTTCCATACAACCAATCAGTCACATTTGTACTAGGGATTCCCCACTTAGTTGCTGCTTGCCGCGTGGACATTCCATTTTCTTCCACGTCCCTTAAGGCTGCTTTCATGTCAGCTTCTGTCCATTGCCCTCTTATGTATACTTTCTTTGTTATAGCAGTACTTCCAGTTACTTCCACAGTTGGATTAGTAAGGTTGATTTCAGGATCTTGGGCAGCTGTGATATTCTCATGAAAAGAAAATTCTTTGCCTTTTGGCGGATGCCTCATTTTATTGGAAGCTGTTCTTTTCTTATGTATATTCGCTGCATTGATGAAGGCAAAATTTTGTGCTTTGGCTCTTGACTGATTCTTCCTTGGATTCGCTGTGGTGGTTTTTTGAGGTTGTTTGTCGACTATGTTATCCTCATCAGAAGAGATATTTGTGAACTTCACCCCCTCTGCAGCTTACTCCTCGTTTTTCTAACTGGTCTTTTGGCAGGCTGCTTTGCACGCGCCATTATGAAATCTGCCCCAACACGTGCTGATCACCTGTCCCAACACAAGTAGTTCTGCCACACAATTAAACACAATTAAACACCTGGCAGAAATAAATGCATTCCCATGTGATCGGTGATATGTGACATTGATTACAGCTGACAATATTTAATGTGCACCATTTACCAAACAAATAAGCATTTATAAAGTATTAAACTAATAACAAGTGGTTCTAAAAATTAACAGTTTTGGGTCACTAGTTTAAAATGTTACATTTTTCACATTTTGTATAGGTTATTTTCCACATGTCACATTATGTACGAAAAAGTTATAAATTACACATGTTTTATGTTCAGAAATATCTTGTCTAGAGAGCAAAATGATTTTGTTTCTGCGTCAAAACTGATATTAATATAGGGTTTTTGAAAATACGTCCATCATTTGCATGTTTTCTCAAATCCTTTGCTTTAAAGTTTGGACAGCTTAATTTAATCCAATAATGGCCAGAAATTATAGTTTCAAGTTTTCTGAAATGCTTCTGCCAATCCAATAATGGCTTGAAATTACAGTTTCACCGTTCACTTTCTGCGTATTATATTACCAAAAGATTTCCTTCATGGCAACCTTGTGGCTTTTCATCTGGATTATGTTTTCAATGAGCTATGTGCGAAGTGAAATGCCTCGTGAAATGGAAGGGTTACACTATTTAAATGCATGTATATTTGAAGCAAAACTTACAGTAAATTTCTAGCAAAACTGCAGTATATTTTTAACAGAACTGCAGTAAATATTTTATTTCCATGAAAGAGCAGGTTATGAATAATGACAGATGATCAATTGAAAAAACATAGGATTCACTGTATATTTAGTGATTTTATCATTAAAATTGTTACGAATAATAATGAGCTGCTTGTAAACTATTTAAATCAGCCATTATTGTTCATAACAATTTTAATGGTAAACTATCTATACAATATAAACTTCTATACAATATAATTAATGAAGGATTGAACAAGATTACCAAGATGTAAATAAATAGGAAATGGAAGATATTGCACTTGGCTAGTTAGCAGCTTTTGCACAGCATGGAAGAGATTGCCCCTGGCTAGTTAGCAGCCTTTGCACAACAAGAAGATGTAAACTGTCAGCAGCAACAAGTAAGTTTTAGTTTTTGCACAGCAAAATGTAAATCAAACTGAAATATTTTTTTGAATGGGAAAGAAGTATTCGACTCAACTCTACTATTTATAGATTTTAGTGAGAAATTTGGATCCATGTTTGATCCGTGTGCTTCATTTCTATTGGCTGAGGGAGTTTGACATGGATTGGTAAAGTAAATAAAACAATTTATTTGTTATATTTGACACTTTAGTTGATCCATGCACTCGAATTCTATTGGGTGAGAGAGTTAAGTGGAGATGGAGTGGGAAATACATCACTTTGATTGTGAAATTATTAATTATATTTTTGAAATCTTGTTCAATCCTTCATTAATTGTGATTTTTTTTGTAAATAGTGAGCCTTACAACACTTTTCTTGTTTGCAGGTGCTTGCATTTAATATAGAAGATGACATTGGAGGTTGGGAGATTTTGGATGAATAAATTGTAGATATGGATTTGAATTTGTCAAAATCAATATAAATAGTTGGACTTTGATGAGCCTTTTAAATTTGTTACTAGGATAGATGTATGTACATAAAAATATAATATGATGTAAGCAAGTGAATTTAGTATTGAAAGCAAATATATTTATTACTGCACAAATAATTGTTTAACATTGTACATGTTGGAGCCTTAAAAAACTTAAATGGCACCAGTAGTTGATGTTGAAATAACCTCTTGATATTAATATGTAATGTATTAATTTGCAGATGTGATCTTTATTTGGTGAGAATGTCATATATTTACACTTCAATATTGAAATAACAATACATAATAAATTTCACAATAACTCAGGAAAAATTGAACATATTTATGTCACTTTTCATTTAATTTATGAGCAAAAAAGTTTCTACCAAAGGTTCCAAAAACAGCTAAAACACTCTCAATCATTGGACCCTGCTCGGTTATGGGGTCCCTTCCCCTAGCCACTCTTTTCTTCATTAGTAACATGAACCATAACAGGTTAGACTATGTTCCCTTCTTCATCCTTCATGATAAATAAAAGTGATAAAAGCTTCGACTTGCAACTCTCCGACACGGGTATACCCAATTTAGCATAAATTTCCTTAATTTTTCCCTTTTCAAAGTTATCCACTTCCAATTCATTGTGAAGAGTATCTAGGTCCAACATACATCCCAAACTAAAGCCCAAGTATTACAGATCTTCATATACCACATGCTTGTTGCTAACATTAAACAAGGCTATTTGCATCCTAATCAACTAAGGAATTTTCAAGTATCAAGCCTTCGGGTGGATTATATAGGATCCTTCGTGAATTGCATAATACCATCCACTCAATAACCTCGCGCACCAACACAAATCATATTTGAAATCATCAGTGTAACATTAAAAATTTCACTTTTCCTTTAATTACGACCATTGATGTATTCTACAATAGCAACACGATGGTAGTGCTGTTTTTTTGCGATTTTAAATTATCTAATCCTTAAAAATTATAACTTTAAATTTAACGTCCATTTATTTATCATTTATAAGGTTCTTATTTTTCTGTTAGGAAAAATAAAATATATTAACCATACGGTTAAGTTTGGAACTTTTATTCTATATATAGATTCTAATGCACAACATAGTGGCATAGCTAAATTGGTACCATTTATATATGAAAATTCAAGATATGGTCTTGAGATTGATATCTCTATATCTCAACATTTTTCTTGATGGATGTATTTAAGGTGTGTCTATTATATTTTTTCCAATCTTTAATTGTTTAGTAAAAAAAAAAAAAAAAAAACTATATACATATTTTAAACGTTTTTATCAATAGGTATGAGAGTGGTTAATTACTATGATACTAAGATTTTTTTGTGTTTATAGATGATTTGCATATATTAAACTTTTATTGAATTTTCCTCCCTTGTTTTTGTGTGATTTTCAATTTCTATTTAATGTTGTTCCCTTCTAACTATATATTCCTTACCTCAATTATTTTGGATGAGTAGCTTCCACCATCAAGCTTTCTTCATAATTTAGGAGCTCCAACTTTGCTCCCTTAGACTTTTTCTTCATTGTTTCCTTTTCATCATCATGGATGCCACCATTAGATGTCAACAAGTCATTAACAAATATCAAAGAACTCATACCTTGCATGGAGATCTTCACTGCCCATGATAAAAGAGGGATTCTTCTTTGGCATGGCTCCGGAAGCAACTGATGTAGCAATTTATGATGCAAGAAGTCTTTCTCATCTTGGGTTGTCCATAAAGAAATCTGAATTGTGTAGTATGTCTGCTGTCCCAAACCGGAGTATAAAAGCTTGTAAAGACAAGCTTAGGACTCCATACATTTACCCTTATGCCCAGATCAAATGAATAGTGTTCACTTCTTATGTGCATTCCCAAGAATAGCTTGCATGATTGGTATAGTCCAACTTCTTTATTTTGTTTTTTATGAGAAATTTTCTCCCCTTTCCATACCTCCATAGGACTATTTTCAACACAACTCCAAAGCAATCTTTTTAACATAAGCATATCAAAAGAATGGCCAACCAAATTAAGAGAGGAGTTGGTTACCTTAACATGCAAATCATGGTTTTGGAGGGAAGATCATCTTCTACCTCAATTCTTGGAAGCAAGAGATCTGAGATGTATCCGATCCTCGGACCTTCAACAAATCTTTCGTCTCCTTCTTTATTATCTTCTTTGTTTACTCCTTGTTCACACACTTTTGGAATATCGTGGTATCTCTTCTCCAAATTCAATTCTTCGTCTTTGGCTGCATCATTGTCCATTGTGATAAACGGACCAGCGGGCTGTCTTTTATCCTCTCCCTTTTGGGAATGGCTTTCCTCTACTACTACCGCTTCTTGTTCATCACCTTTAAATTTATCATTTGCACAAAGATCATTGTTATTAACTAAGCAATGATCAATGCTAACTTCAACATGTTGATCATTCGGAGCAATAACGGTGGTGGGTGCTTGATGCATCCTTCTCTTTGGCTCGTTCCTTGAATTGTTCTTCTTCCTTTTCCAATGTAATTTGGAAGTCTTTCTCCACTTTCTCTTTTCATGGCTTGACATGCCTAGGCTTAGGCCTAGATCTTCCACTATTCAATTCCACGAACTCTGTAAATGACATGGCTTCATGAATTTCCTTGGGCAAGGCCATATACTCCTTGTAACTTGCTTCAATACTTTACCTTTAATTATGCCCATGGACATTCTACATTAGCAACATGATGGTAGTGCTATTTTTTCAATTTTAAATAATATAGTCCTTTAAAAATTTCACTTTAAATTTAACGTCCATTTTTTTATCATTTAGAAGATTCTTATTTTTTTCTCGTTAGGAAAAATTAAATATATTAACCATACGCTTAAGTTTGGAACTTTTATTCTTTATATAGTTTCTAATGCACAACATAGTGGCATAGCTAAATTGGTACCCTTTTTCATCATTATATATGAAAATTCAAGATGTGGTCTTGAGTTTCGTATCTCTATATCTCAACATTTTTCTTGATGTATGTATTTAAGGTCCGTCTATTAGATTTTTTCTAATATTTATTTTTTTAATAAAAAAACTATATACATATTTTAAACATTTTTATCAATAGGTATGAGAGTGGTTAATTGCTATGATACTAATATTTTTTTTTTGTGTTTATAGATGATTTGCATATATTAAAATTTTATTGAATTTTCCTCCCTTGTTTTTGTGTGATTTTCAATTTCTATTTAATATTATTCCCTTCTAACCATATATTCCTTACCTCAATTATTTTGCCTTTCTATATTTAACTCTATCCCTATCTTCTTCCTCTTCATTTTTTCTTTCTCTATTTTTTTGATTGAGCACTTCTACGGTGTCATACAATTGGGCACAAGATTTCATAGTTTGATGCCATCTCTACCTACGTTCATGATGAAACATGTCGATCCAACAACACAAAATAAGTGAACAAACTAGGCAAGGGGCATCCCCACCGTCAAAATCACCCAAACACGATCTTAGCCTCAACCATTCGACTCTCCATATTTGGTGTCACCAAGCCTTACACTCAACAAGACTTGATCCCTGGTAGGCTCATTGAAAACCTACATCAACACCAATAAACCAACAAACATAGAACAAATGATCAATAAAATGTATTAATGGATCACGTAATGGCTAATTTAATGACATGTAAAGTGTGTTCTTATTTAAAGTGTATTTCCACATATATTATTTTTCCTACAAATATTGTTTTTAAGCCATTGGCACATAATAGGGTTGGAATTCAGTGGTATATGGAGGTATTTTAATTTGTTAAGCCATAATTTATAAGTTAAAAAAACTCGAACCATAATTTTCATTTAAATTGTAAATTTAATAGGTTATATTATTATATATTTTATAATTGGTCTGGATTATAATATATGCGGTAGTAAAATATAATATGTAAATATGATTTTTGTTCATTTTTAAAATATATATTAATGTATTTAAAAATAAATTTAATTTTTTTATCTTAAAATATAATATTATAAAAAAATATTCCTTATTTAAGTGAAAGTAGAAGATATAAGATAATTAATTTTTAGTAATTTATCATTTCAACTTTAAAAATAAATTTATCTTTTTTTTTCTTTTATGTAATGAAAGCATACCATTTCTTCTATTTTTCTTTAAAATATTATTGCATATTATTCTTAATTTCATTATCTTTAACTATGTCAAGGCGTCTCCCTATGAGAAAGGGCTTTGCGGACATTCACGGGACTATGTTAAATTTGACGGCCTAAATGATGGTTTAGCTTTTCTCTGCTATTTTTACAAATTTGCTATTTTTAACAATTTTACTTTTCCATTTTTACATGCTGCGGGTTTACTATTTTTTAGTTTTTGCATGCAACGACGATATTTTTAGCTCTTTAAATTGATTATTTTACTAGATCCGTGAAGCGATCTCTGATTAGGTTTTGTTTGTAGTGCATACTCACAGTTTCGTGAAAACCTACTTCAGTTTTGATGATGGAGATACTGACTTATCTCAAAGCGAGGGTGTAAATGGGCTTGATTTGCAGTGCAAGGAAATCCTTTTCGATGGTTAGGCTCGACGGAGTCTGAAAATAAAGCCTCAGGTTTCTGTCACTTTCCATTCTGATGTACCGGAGACCTCCTTCGCTTGAATTTGACGAAACGATGAGGGAAAAACCATTCAGATTTCTTCTGGTTTCTCATTTGTATTCGTCAGAAATAACAATTTCAGGCTGTCGTCCGAGAAGACCACGATGGTGTGATTGCAGGTGGAATTATAGAGAGTGACAAAAGCTTCTTGAGCTTTGTTTCTCAACGGATTGAACTCGAGGATTGCGTATGGGAAAAACTTCAGCGCATTGGCAAAAAACCTTGCTCTGTCGGGTAAAACCCACGCCTTGTAAGGGCTTTCAGATGTGTTGGTTGAAGAAACGCTGGAGACTAAAATCAAATTACCATGCTCGGTGAGAGTAATATTGGAAGCGCTTGTGAAGTTTGTCGACCCAAGTTTGCAGAAGAAAGCCGAGAACCTGAAATATCAAAGTGAAAAATAACTAAAAACAAATACAAATACAATTTTCTCTGTGTATCGTGTTCTTCTATTTAATTTTTTAATAAGATTGAGCACATTCATTTTGATTGATATTGAATGTACATATTTTATTCTGTATGATCCCAAGTGTTTGATTGATATTGAATGTACATTGCATGGTGTTTTATATGCAATCTTGAGTTTTTTAATTTGGCCCTAAATAAAGTTATAGGGTAAACACCTGGTAATATGATTATAATGTCACGGGTATGTAGTAGTTCCAGGATAACCAAATTTTCTCCGAGTCTTTTACCAGCTATGTAATGTCTTTTTAGTTGTATCATTTTCAAGTGTTCTGTTATTTTTTCGACTCCAAAGTCATTTCAAATAACCTGATTCCAATGTTTTCTCATTATAGGATAATTCACTATTTTCTAAAATGTTGTTTTCTTTGACGGAAAAATGAACCCCCTAGAATGAGATGTTCCAACAATGCTAAAAACTGTAAACAAAGCATACACTCTTGCATAACCGATTTGTGATCATCTCTTCTTTTAGAAAATGGATACAAAATAGCTTCTGGTCAACAAATTAGAAAGAGTTCAACAAATTTACAATAGGAAAGCACACATTTTGTTTCAATACAAACATATATATTCTAGAGCCCAACCGTTATTTGGAGGTTGTGTATTTAAGGTCTGTTTTCAATTAGAACTTATGGTCAACATATATTTTCTTAACAATTTGAGATGCTACTTGTTTGTGTTGTGCTCACATCCCCAAATCCAAGGAAAAGTACACCCAATTCAATGTGCATTCTTGACAACAAGACCTGTTATGAATTAGTGTTTCAATGTGAGAAAATTATAATATGATTGTATGTAAATAGTGATTTGGGAATACAAATCGAAATTGGAGGAGTGTGTGAGAGATAATAGGGTAGATGGTTGGGTTTTTGATAAGGCATGATTCCTTGGATATGGGAAAGCTCATTGCCTATAAGTATGTAAGGCTATTGAATGTAGAATTGTTGTGAGCTTATTACTGTGATTTACTGAGAGCAACTCAATTTTTCCCTATAATGGAGTGATTAGCATGAAGGGGCTGCCCTCTAATGTAAAGTCCTTGTGAATGAGTAAATTAAGTTTTGTAAATTTCTACACTTACAAAATTAATCACACCCCTTATCAACATCAACTACAAAAATAATAACTATCCCTCTAAATCAAATAACATATACCATTTGGCATTCACATTGCATTGTACACATGCGATTGCTAGTTTAGATTGCATTTCGTTATTTTATAAAAGATGCAACTAATTGTTGTTTTCTTATTACATTATTTTTGTTTAAGTAGCTATACATGCCTTAAGTTCTTTATATAGTAGTGGTGATAAGTGTATATGATAAAACAAAAAGAGATACTTCCTAAAAAGTGATGGAAGATAAAAATGAGGTTCATTCGTGTTTTTAGTTAATCTTTTTATACTTTCTTCTTGAATCAATATTTTGGTAATCATAATTTTCATATTACTAAGATGAATTTATATTGTAAATGGGCTGTGACTTGTCATAAATGAAACACAAGTGTTGGCCTATGTTACCACCAATGTTCAACTCTATGGTAAAAAAACTTTGGGGTTAAAACTTTTTCTAACATGATATAAACATGTAAAAGAACAAAATACATTTATTCACCCATCTACACAATTATCCCATTTAAGTTAAAGAATATCAAAAGCCACAACTAACAAATGTCACACTCTTAAAAGAATGGTCACTAATAAGGGATTTACCAAATAATTTCTCATTTTCTTTTAATGCAAAAGTTTGCATTTTACATTTATATTTAGATGATGTATTTTTAATGATTTTTTTCGTGTTTTCATTTTAGTTTTAATCTCTATTGTGTATGATAAATAATTTTTTTAAAAATTATTATATTATTTCTTCATTTAATTAATTTTCAATTTAAAACAATTAAATTTATTATTTTATTTTATTTTTAAAATATTATATATATATTTTTAATAAATCATAATTTTATTCAAAATATAATTTTATAAGTAGATAAATGACAAAACCATGATAGGTTTTCCATTTGGCAAAATTGGGGTGAGTGTCATGCCTAGTGTAATCTACTTAATTAATTATGTCATTTTACATTACAAAGTTTCCCATATATGCTTTGGTGGAGTTTCATCGAGAGTGAAAACATAAAATAATGTTCAAAAATGAAATTTTTAATAAATATTAAAGAAAATAACTTTTCCATGCCACGTCTTCAAATCATCTCCTAGAGGTGTAATATATATTGTAATAAATAGAGTCAATTCGATATCCATTTAAGTTATAACAATCACGATGGGCAACATTTATGCTTTCAATTGAAAGAATTTACTAGTTAAAGAATGAAAGTAAAAACCATCTATACAAGACTAGGCCTACAAGAGAGAAAAACAACATACATATGTTAGCCACCCTTTTCTTCATTAGTAACATAGACCATAACAGGTAGACTATGTTCCCTTCTTCATCCTTCATGATCATAGAAGTGATAAAAAATTTGATTTGCAAGTCTCCCGACACATGTATACCTAATTTAACATAGATTTCATAAAAAATTTCCCTTTTTCAAATTTATCCACTTCTAATTCATTGTGAAGAGTACCTAGGTCCAACATACATCCCAAACTAAAACCCAAGTGTTACAAATCTTCATATACCACATGTTTGTTTCTAACATTAAACAAAACTATTTGCAGCCCTAATCAACTAAGGAATTTTCAAAGTATCAAGCCTTCAGGTGGATTATATAGGATCCTTCATGAATTGTATAATACCATCCACTCAAGAACCTTTACCCATTTGGGTTGCGTGTTCATCCACATTAGAACCTTCTCAAGCTTGTTTTCCTCCATCGAGAGAATTTTTCTACAAAATTCCAAATATTCCTTAGTTGTTACCTTAGTGGTTTTATCTAGTAAGACCCCAACATTAAGTAACTACCTTAACTTCAAGTTATTTACCAAGCCATGAAATGGGAAGTGGACATCTTCGATGCAAAACTATCAATCATCACTTGTGTATATCCTTCATAATGTTGAGGGATGCCTTTTTCCATCACTCTTCCTTGTCTTCCTTTACAATACTACTTCTACTATCATTTAAATAGAGGTAGTTGGGGAGAAACAATAAACAACAAACCCAATTCTTAGTAGTAGTAAGAGAGGGAGGTGTGGAATGAATTCCTTTAGATGCTAGTAAAATATAAATGATTTCCAAAGATAGTTTATCCTTTTGTTTTCCATTCACAATAATGCATTATAAATTTTTGTATAAACCTTCTTAACTAGGAGATGATTATATTTTTCTTAAAACCCACATTGAGAAATAAAAACTAGGGTTTGAGTTAATATGGACAACTCCTATTGATTCCCTACAACTCCAAAGAATGAAAAACATCCCAAAAAACAATATGCCATAAGTATGTTCCATAAAAATTGAGAAATCATGTAGTGGGGAGCTAGACAAAACCGCCACAAATCAAACGAAAAACTCAAACTAATTTGAAAATCATCCTTTAATCTCAAATATCGATAAAACCATAGTTATGCATCAGGGAAAATTTTAGTGGCAAATTTTTCGTAAACTCACAAATATTCATGTTTTTGGAAATTGGAAATGGTGAAATTTCAACAATCGATTGCCACCTAATTCACCACAAATTTCGCACGACGTGTCATTAGTATTGGTCGGTTGACGTAGTATTTACACATCTCAATGAACTTAGGCATGTAATTCACTAACATTTCGAATTAACCTCTACACATATTCGCTAAAGTATACCACTATACATAACACCAGGTGCCTAGGTATCTATATAATACATATATAACCGTTCAAACATTTTGCAATCTTTGCCACCGAAGTCGAACACCAACCCATCCAACCTCTTCCAGTCATACTACAAGATTTACCGCCCAACCCAAATCCGTCTAACTAGAATTCATACAACCGTATGCCATCCAACTGCAATCCTTCCAACTTCGATCTGTCCAACCACAAGTGACTAATCGCCAACTTTCCTA
Organism: Taxus wallichiana var. yunnanensis; assembly: GCA_018340775.1. Lineage (NCBI taxonomy): Eukaryota > Viridiplantae > Streptophyta > Pinopsida > Cupressales > Taxaceae > Taxus > Taxus wallichiana. The sequence continues at coordinate 696,194,357 of CM031244.1, read as the reverse complement.
AAAGGCATCCAATTGTAAGTCCGCCCAACCACAAGCCGCCCAATTGCTAGCCATCCAGCTTTCTAGCCATCTAACAACAAGCCGTCCAACCCTAATCGACCAAAAGGTGAGTCGTCTAGTCATTGACTCTCCCTTAGCCATCCAACTTATTTGTCGAATCCCAAACCCATCTATCCCTATTTGGTGACATATCCATGGATTTTGGAAAGCAGGGTAAGAAGGTTACAACTAGTTCAAAAAAGAGTAACAAGACATTGTTTGGCTATTTTGGAAACTCAAAAAAATGAAGGTTGTGTCTGGATTTGCTGAAAATATAGGTATGTATTATCTACTAATTTACATAATTTTATTATTATATTTTTCATACTATTTTTCAAATACTCTTTGCACTCTTGTTTTATGTTTATTTAGTGGTATTAATAATATAAATAATTAATACTATTTCGTAACACTTTAATATGTAGAAATTTCTCAAACACCTTCACAAACTAATCCATTTCTAGATTTTGGTGATCCTTTATATGTTGATGAAAACATTTGTTCCCTTGATGACATCAAACTAGAAGAAGATTCATCAAATTCTCATCCAACACCAACAACAGAGGAAGATTCTACTCCAATGTCTATTTCCAGAAAAAGGAGATGCGAGGATCAAGATATTCCTGTTGAGAACCCAAATGCACAAGTTGAAGTTGAAGAAAATAAAATAAAATCTATAAGAAGAAAGAGGAAAAACTAGACAATAGGAAGGACTTTCAAGTTCGAATGGGCAGCCAAATATCCTTTTATTGAACATGTGGAGCCGAAAATGGTAATGATGTTCCCACTCAATGTCGATGTAGAATATGTAGTCGAAATAAGGAAAAATCACACAATGCAACTCAAACTAGACACCATTGAAAAACACTGTGGGAAAATATATATTTCCCAAAAGCAAAAGGATGGGAGCATAGTAAGATCTCATAAATGGAAAAATGCAAAAGACTGTTTGCATGTAAAATACGTAGAAGAATATGAAAAAGAACAAAAATATTTGAAAAATCTAAATGAAAAAGGTGACACAATTGTAGCAAAATTGAGCAAAGCTATGGAGACTAAAATGCAAGCCAAAAGTATTCAATTTTCTATTGTATTCCATATATTGAAAAAGGGAAGACCCATTTCATATTTCTCAGAAAATAAAATTCTGTATCAAGTTATTGGATTATAGAACGTTCCTCAATCACATTGATCGATATAAAGTGGTTGGGAAATCGTAAAATGTCTTGCTCTGGTGGAAAAGGAGGATCGAAAGAGTCTATTAAAAATGTAAAGTTTATTTCCTTTCAATTGATGAGGTTACAATAGTGGACAATACTTCATGGGTTTGTATTCATGTATACACATTTGCAAATGAAGTAAGAAATCCCCATCTCTTAGCAATTCATAAAATGAGTGAAAATTGCAATTATGAAAACATTTACAAATTGGTGGTGTCAAGTTTGAAGGATATTGCAAGTATGGATGACTTTCCATTACAATGAAGTTAGTTTGTGTTGGAACTGATGGTGTAGTTGTAATGTAGGGGCCATAAATGGTCTCTGTGTATGACTACATAAAAATGTTACCCCCTATATGATTGCAATTCATTGCATGACTCACATAATGAATCTGGTGTATAAAATTATGAGCACATTCGAAAGTGTTGCCAAAGTGGAGGAGATGATCTCGTGATTTGCATGCTTATTATTCTAGTAGTCCAAAGAGATTTTTAAAATTTCAAAAATTTACAATTGGATTGATCAGATGGGAAAAATCTTCTTAAAGATGTAGATACCATATGGATTTCAATGTATGAACCTACTTGTAGAATATTTGAAGAAAATCCTTCATTGACTGATTTTATGTATAAATACTACGTGGATATAGATAAAGCTAAAGATCTATTGTACCGTCTAACAAACATTGAAACTTTACTTACAGTATGTGGTATTTTTCCAATGTTGAAGGAGCTAAATGTTTTGACTAAGCATGCGCAAGAGCATTGTATCTACATAATAGACTTCATAAGACTGAGAAAACGTGTGTGCTTGAGTCTAGATAATTTATATTTGTTATATGGAAGTTTTCAAGGTCATGTTTTTGAAAGCTAGAATGCATTAACAAACCTTAAGAATGCAAGTTTCTACTTAAAATTCAATATACATGATCATTTGTGTATAACAACACATGGGAAAGAGATACCACTTCATACTTTTCAGAAAAGAGTAGATTTGGTTGGGTCAGAGATGGAAGAAGTAAGAGTGACACATAATTTATTTGAAACAATATTATGTGACACTTGAAATAAATTGAAAAATATTTCTCAATATTTATCTACAGAGATCCATGAAAGATTCAAAAAGGATAAATTACTTGAAGCAATGGGAGTTGTCAATCCACAATTTTGGAATACAGCTAGAGGCACACTTCAAACATCCATTAGTACTTTATATATCAAATACATGACTAGTCTAATGGACCATTTCGTAAGCATGAAGAGATAAATGGAGTTGTTGTTGAAGGTATTTTATAAAAAAAGTTACTTAGTTCTCAAGTCACAATATTTTTCTATCATTATCCTAGAGCAATTTCGGTTTCTGGATGAGCCAAATGAAAATGGTTCTATTAGAAGACTTAAGAAGAAGATTTATTCGAGTAGTATTTTGCGAGAGGATTTGAGAGAGTATATTCAGCTATATGAACTTTTTCAAACAATGATTCTAGGTTTTGTTGAAGATGAGAGGGTTTCCATCTAATTTGTTTCAGACTTTTGATTTTACAAAGGAAAAAGTATGAAACAGATTAAATAGAAATTTAGAACTTTTCTTGAGATTGTATGTATCCAATTACTTTGTTGATACTTTTCCTTATGAGAGAGAACTTTCATTATGGAATTCACTCGTAGAAAGGAAAGGAGTTGGTAACATTCGACCGAGTCGATCTAGGGGATCCAAACACGCTTCTGATTCAATAGAATTCTAGGACACAAATGAACGGGTTGCTCCAAAACTGTTTCAATTGCTAGAGTTTTAATTTATTGTATACATTCTTGACACTATTGACAATGATTTGATATATTGATATATTTCATATTCATTAATGATAATCAATTGGTCTTAATAGATAATTTTTTACTTGTAACAAATTCATTTTTTATATTTTGTTTTATTATTGAAATAAATATTGATTTATTTGGATCCATCTGTGTGATTATCGATTAATGTTTTACATATGTATGAAACGTAAATATTTTTAAAATAAACACAAGCTAAGCGTCTTAAACCATGCTTTACAATTAACATCTCCAAATATTAACATAAAAAATTCACATTAAGTAGAAATCCAATTACAAGTTTGCATATTAAATTTCAATAAATGTGATACAATAGTAAATATAGTTCCAATCCAAAATTAGTCTTGTATTCATTCTATCAAGAGGTGGATTACTTTATGAAGACATGTTTTCATAAAGCATTGTCGGCCAATACAATTACAAAATGGTGGGTTGTCAATGGTTTTCAAAGCTTCGGGAAATTTTTGTCATATAAGAACACATTATGAGGGAATCCTCTTTTCTGCCTATGATTCTAAATCATAGTTTTCCTTACATCTACCACGTAATAATAAAGAATTTTTTTTTCTCGGCCACTATCTTTTAATTCCTACTCCCAGTGTCGGTGTGTGACAACACACCCGTCACATGGTGAAACTAATTACTTTTTTCTATTTTATGTTGTAGGGGAAGCTTGATATTTTTCTTACACACAATAGGCGGGGGTAAGTGCACCAAGTTGGGGGGCCAAAAAGTGGACAAAAACCTGAAAAATCAAAACGCATACACATTCTATTATAACGCGATCACATTTTGATTTTCTAGGTTTGGAATTTACCAAACCATAATGCGTACGCGTTATGTTTGCTATAAATAAAAAAATAAGCCCAAGCCTCTATCATTCTATCTCCCTCAAACGCGAGTTTTAGAGCTTAACCGTGCCCTCACGTTTTGTCATTCAAAGCTGGATCTCAAGCTCAAACAATCATCTTTGGATCACCGAGAAGATCTAAATTGACGATGGTGCCATGGAGAAGAGGTAGGCATAATTATTTTCTCAAAATTGCATTGAAATTTGATAATTATAGAGTAGAATTTGAATTGAATACATTTTTTTATTGTTATAGTTTGAGGTTGAGGGAATCAACCACAACCAAACCCTACTATTCCTGTCATCCCTCCCAACCCTCCCACAATTGCTCAACATCCCTCGAGAAGTCAAGAAGATTTAGCAGCTTTGTGTAGTTGAAAAAAAATTGAAATTGAGGATTTAATCAAAAGAATGAGGGATTCACAATCTATAAACCCCCACCACGCCTCTCTTATAAACACATTGGAGGCATTAGTTGTTCAAGTTGATGTGGCTTTGGGGTAAATTGATCCTTGGACATATTACATACGGGGTTTTAGGGTTTATTATTCCAACAAATTGTCATATGTGGATGTAAAGAAAAAAGAAATTACAAAAGACCTCATATGCACCTTACTCACGGACCCCCGCACTAATTCTCCTATTCTATTTTTATGTAAATGGTTTCCCATCCATTGGTGCAATAATAATTTGATTAAAAATAAATTTTGGGACCGATGGTGGATGGTGTTTGATTTTCCACCTTGCAATAACAACGAGGTGCCACTATACTTTATGAGGAAACTCTATTGCGATCCTCAACAAGATCCCAAATTATTCTGATTTTCGAGATTCCCAGGGCTGATGAAAAGGATCTGCATAGGATTGACCAGGTGCACAACATGCACCTATTCAGCGAGGTAGAGTCCCCACACAAAAGCCCCCTCACTGTGAGACTGTCCCTCCAGTAGTGAAGGAGACAATAGAGATTGATACACTCCACGCGCTTTGGGGCTATTTTGCAACCCTTGTTCGACATACGAGGGAGATTTATGAGCCGGATGCTCATGGAGGTACTGAGTATTCCCTCGGGGAAGTACTAACATGAGGCCTCATATTTTCTCGTCATGTGGTAGCATATGTTTGGGGCCCGAGGAGGACGATACTTTCATGCATATTGATTTTGATGGAGTTGGCACTAGGGGTGCACATGATAATGTCACTATGTCGATGCCTTTTTGTGTGAGACATTTGGATTACAGTCATCGACGTCACCTTCGCAAGTATTTGTTATGTTTTATTATGTGTGTTACAAAAATATCGGAGTACTTGATTTACTTATATATGTTAAATTTTTGAAATAATTATATTTGTACATGTATGCATTGATATTACAACGCAGGGAGAAACGTCTTCATCTTGACCACGGCGGTGAACACCATGCGTACACATACATTCATAGAGGTAATTTAGATGTTAATTATGTAAAATTTTCACATACATGCAAAAATAAAAATAAAATAAAATATATATATATATATATATATATATATATATATATATATATATATATATATATATATATATATATAACTTTTGAAGTCAAATATATGTTCTTGTATGTTCATCTAACTCACATGATACATGTTTGATAAAGATGTTGACTTCACTAGACACCCCACCATCTCTGTGACAAGTAGAGAAAGGTGTTGCCGCTGTGATTTCATCTGCGCAACAACTCACTGAGGTATTCAAACAACATGTAAATTTCATTAAATTGCTCATGTAATTCATATTATGTTAAATTACATGTTAGTAATGTCCTTCATTGTAGAATTATTAAATTATGTTAATAATGTCCTTCATTGTGTATATGCAGGAGTTACCTATGACAAGTAGCAACCATGTTCATTTGATTCACAGGCGTGGCAATGGGTAAAAACAATAGTTCTATATTGATAAAATTAGTTAAAATATTGTCATTACACATACATGTACTTAGTTCTATTTTGGCTAATTCTAATGTTAGATTTTGTGATCTTATGTGTATGTAGGGAACTTTAACCCCCTCCATTTTGACTTCGAGGGCACGGAATCCTCCATCTCATCGTCTTCGTACTCCCATTTGTAATCTAGGAGCTCCCGATGAATCATCTGAGCGTGAGATGTAGATTCGGCGTGATCGAAAGCTTACGGTAAGTTTGTGTATTTATGTAAATAATTTCATTAGCATGGTCTTAAATACATGTTGAAAACATATATAAATTAAGTTTTGACAAAAAAACATTGTTTGCATTTACAGGTTCAACTACATGCGAGTATTCAACAGAAGAGGAATCATAGCATGGGCTCGAACGATCCAAAGTCATCTCATAGATCTCTATCTTCGTCTAAATGAGGGGCTTCTTTGAGCAAGGCCAAGAGAGGGATATATTTTGATGATTAGGAAATATATATGTCTTACATGACATTTTTTTTGTATGCCTATGTGCATGACATTGTATGTACGCATATATGGCATTTAAACTTTATGGTATATGACCTATTTGGGCATTTTTATATTTATTATGCACATTAAAATACTATTTTGAACTCAATATTTTTGTATTAGACCTTACATTTCTAAGATTATTTTTGCATGAAACTAATATGATGTGCACTTGACAATATTTAAGACATTTTGGATTATTTTTTCATTTATTGGTGTTGTACATACTAGCGTTTTCAATGTATAATATGCATCAAAATTTGGAAATCAATATTTATATAATGTATGTATATAAAGAGCTACCTAATTTGAGTAATTATTTATTCAAATTATCAATGGGTATATGTGTATTTACCTTACCTACGCTTCTTCTTGCTCATGGTCTCTTTATCTGTTTCTATCTTATCATGCACCTACTACATTCTTTAATGCTTCTTAGTCTTCTCCCTGTTAAAACACCTGAGCATACAATCATTAGGACCATCATTAAGACAATGTTTTTTGCAACAAGCATGGATAGAAGGATCTAAGGATGCCCACAAAGTCTTACAAGCTTCAATAGTTCAAAGAGAGTCATCACAATTTGATGCCTTTCATCTGTTGATATTTTGAGAATGTCTCTCCAGATGCATTACTCCAATGCTTGAGAATGTCTCTAGATGCAATGACATTCTGATTTGGACACTCAATGATTCTTGATTATCTAATCTTGTCTAATTCATGTTATTACCTCTAAATCTGTAGGCATTTCAAGTTATTTGGAAATCACATCACACCCTTCACTAGGCTTGATGACTACCCCTATCTTTTGAAGGAGCTTTTGAAAGAATCCATGGGTTTATCATAACATAAATTATCAATGAATGGAAGGTCACTAAGTTGTAGGCGGTGACTCCCATTCGAACTAAAGAAGGAAGATTTAATAGGCGTTTGATAAGTCCTGTGTGTTCTTAGCCATTCCCATGTCGAATTCATTCTTAAGCCAATCTAGTATTTGAACAAGAAATCCTGGACGAGGTATCCTAGAAGTATAGGGAGATTAGGGAACCAAAAGTGGCCCCCACTAGTGTTCACGAGGCCATTCGGGCGTGTTAGCATAGATGGTTCGGTCCCACAAGCTATCGTTTGCAAAATATAGCGTATGACAACCTTACACTAACTTAAACTACACTATTTCACGTGTTTGTAAAAAATAGGGAAATGAGAGAACCAAAAGGAGATGGAGAAAATACGAGAGGATTTCAAAGAGGGTCTTGACGTGGAGATGTTGGATCCGACAAGACATCTCTTGGTGCAATGAATGGTCTTAGGACTCTTAAGGGACTATGCCGAACGAGGTAGCCTGAAATCACGAGGAGCATAGGAAACAAAAACGAGGCCTTCACTAGTATTAACCAGGCCATCCAGATGTGTTGGTGTAAACAGTTTGGTCCCACGAGCTATCGTTTGCAAAATATAACATATAACAACCTTACACTGACTCAAACTACACTATTTCACGCATTTACAACTAATAGGAAAGCGAGAGAACCGAAAGGAGATGGAGAAAACCAGGATAGGATTTTGTAGAGGTTCCCTAGGTGGAGGTGTTAGATCTAACGAGATGTATCTAGGTGTCATGGAGTCCGAGAAATCACCTGTTGAAGATATAACATGTTTTGGTCTCAGGGCTCTTAAGGGACTACACCCGAACGAGGTAGCCCGGAAGCATGGGGGTATAGGGAACCAAAAAAATGCCTCCAATAGTGTTCACTGTGCCATCCAACCGTGTTGGTGCAGACAGTTTAGTCCCACGAGCTACCGTTTATAAAATATAGCATTGTGACCCTTACACTGACTTAAACTACACTATTTCACACGTTTGTAAACAATAGGACAACGAGATAACCAAAAGTATATGGAGAAAACTATGAGAGAATTTTTGTAGAGGGTCTTGATGTGAAGGTGTTGGATCTGATGAGATGTCTCTAGGTGCTACAGAGTCCGAGAAATCACCTGTCAAAGATATAACGTGTTTTGGTCTCAGGGCTCTTAAGGGACTACACCTGGATGAGGTAGCCTAGAAGCATGGGGAGTGTAGGGAACCAAAACTAGGCCTCCACTAGTGTTAACCAGGACATCTAGATGTGTTGGCATAGATAATTTGGTCCCAAGAGCTACCGTTTGAAAAATATAGCGTCTGACAGCCTTACATTGACTAAGACTACACTATTTCACACGTTTGCAAACAATAGGACAACGAGAGCACCAAAATAAGATGGAGAAAACCAAAATAGGATTTTTTTATAGGTTCCCTAGGTGGAGGTTTTGGATCTGATGAGACATCTCTAGGTGCCACAGAGTCCAAGAAATCACTTGTCGAAGATATAGCGTGTTTTGGTCTCAGAGCTCTTAAAGGACTACACCCAAACGAGGTATCCCAGAAGCAAGAGGAGCATAGGGAACAAAAAAGGCCTCTAAAAGTGTTCACCAGGACACCCTATCATTTAGGCGTAGATGGTTCGGTCCCACGAGCTACCGTTTACAAAATATAGCGTCTGACCTTACACTGACTTAAACTACACTATTTCATGCGTTTGCAAACAATAGGACAATGAGAGAACCAAAAGGAGATGGAGAAAACCGTGAGAGGATTTTGTAGAGGGTCATAACATGGAGGTTTTGGATCGATGAGACATCTCTAGGTGCCACGAAGTCGAGAAATCACCTATCGAAGATATAACGTGTTTTGGTCTCAAGGCTCTTAAGGGACTACGCCTAAATGAGGTAGCTCGGAAGCACCTGGAGCTTTTGCCTCCAAAATGACACCTCCCCTAGCATTTAATGGCCACCTCGATGGTGTAGTTAGTTTAGAACCAAGAGCTTCCGTTTGTAAAGTATTACGTTTGACAACCTTACACTTACTCAAATTGCAGTATTTTACGCATTTGCAAACAATAGGACAACAAGAGAACCAAATGGATATGGAGAAAACCACGAGAGGATTTTATAGAGGGTCCCGATGTGGAGGTTCCGGATCTAAAGATACGTCTCTAGTGCTACTGAGTCCGAGAAATCACCTGTTGAATATATAACATGTTTTGGTCTCAGGGCTCTTAAAGGACTACGCCCAGACGAGGTAGCCTGGAATCACCTGGAGCTTTGGCCTCTAAAACGACACCTCCCCTAGCATTTACATGGCCACCCCAATGTGTTGGTGTAGTCGGTTTGGTGCTAAGATCTTATGTTTGCAAAGTATTGTGTCTGAAAACTTTACACTGACTCAAATTGCAGTATTTCGCGTGTTTGCAAACAATAGGACAACAAGAGAACCAAATGGAGATGGAGAAAACCGTGAGAGAATTTCATAGAGGGTCCCGACATAGAGGTGTAAAATTTTATGAGATGTCTCTAGGTGCCACAAAGTCTGAGAAATCACCTGTTGAAGATATAACATTTTTTGGTTGGACAACCTTGAACAAAAGTCTATTTTACAAAAACTCATATAACTTGAACAAATGACCTAAATTTGACCTAAAATTTTGCATGAAGCATCATGACACCTTCCTCTATCATCTCCCAGAGTTTATAGAAAAGAATAGGTCTACATTTTTCTATCCCATCTCATTTGCATGCTACAATAGTGTATGTTAGAATAGTGTAAGGTTGTCTGATGCAATATTTTGCAAACAAAAGCTCTTGATACTGAACCGACTACGCCGAAACATCAGGGTGGCTAGGTAAATGCTAGGGGAGATGTTATTTCATAGGCCAAAGTTCTAGGTGCTTGTAGGCTACCTCGTCGGACGTAGTCCCTTAAGAGCCCCGAGACCAAAACACACTATATCTTTGACGGGTGATTACTCAAACTCCGTGGCACCTAGAGATGTCCCGTCAGATCCAACACCTCCACCTAGGGAACCTCTACAAAATAATATGCCAATTTTTTCCATCTCCTTATGGTGATCTCGCTATCCTATTGTTTGCAAACGTGTGAAATAGTGTAGTCTTGTTGGGTTGAGAATGGAGAACACGGATTGAAACCACGGTTAGGGGACAACAAGTCCCTCCTCTTTAATGGAAGAGGTTCCCTTATGAAAGCAGGAAAACAAATGTACGTATATACAACTCTCAATGTTTGGACCCTGATATTCTGGAATGTTTTCATACTTAAAAGATTATCAATCAGAAGGAATGGAAGAATACGGAGATGGGAGAAGGAAGAAAACAACAATGTTTTTAGGAAATATAGATAGTAGAGTATCTCCCTACTTACATTGAACCAAGAAAATATAGAAAAGGATCAATTACTTCACCACCGACACAAATATGTAGACACAAAGTTATAAAGATTCACATAGACCATAACACAAAGTTTTTATTGAATGCAAAACAAATGATCCATTGAATTGAGCAAGGAGAGAGAAAGATATAACATAAGAAATAAGAAAAGAAAGAACTTCATGTATTGAATTACTTCAGAATTTACAACCTTCCCAGAAAACCAGAATCCCTTTTCCCATGGCCAAAGCCATATATTTATAACAATTTATATACATCCATACTTTTTCCCTAAGAAAAGAATATCCGAAAGGGATAATGTTTGTTGCAGATCCGCTTTTGGAAAGTGACATGAAACAAACACACTCATGAAAACCAGAGGTTCAAAAAGGTGAATATTTCATTAGTTCAAGCATGATTATTTTAGCAGGGGACATCTCATGATTTTCTCCTTCATGTGGTCCTACCATTTCCACCTTTTAACCACTTTCATAGCACTCAAGTGCTTACTGATAAGTTTTATCCCTTTTTATCGTGTATGCCCGATAAAATCTATTTTCTGATGATTAAACTTTACATCTCTTTAAACTTATCAATTCAGCTCCAAAACCAATCCAAAACACATCTCATGAAGGAACGACAAGGAATCAAAGAGAAAAGAAAGGAGAATGATCCATTTTTGTGTTTTGCAGAGCTCTGGTTCGTTAATGGTGATAAAAACTAGAAGAGGGCATTCGGCTATCTTTTCCCCTTTTACCTTCAAATTTGGACCCTACACATGGTGAGATCCAAGCAACGAAGGCCCTGGGGGAGAAAATTTGCATTTCCTAACATTTAGGAGAAAAAGCATGTTTTCTTGATTTTCTCCGCCCCCGTAGTTCCGCCAAAGGCCGGACACGTGGCGTCATCTGAGTGGTTGAGGAAATGCGGTTCAAATATACCATTTAAACTCTTTTTAACAAAAAGGCTCAAATTCTCAAAAATCTCTGCTGGCCCACTTTGAATTTTCAACGTGAACATGTGGCACCATGTGATTGGTTGCGGGGATGCACTTCTACTTTAGACTTTATCTATTTTGAGAAAGGGGAAGAATTCCAAATTTTCCCTGAAAGTCCGCGCCTCTGTTGTTGAATTTTCAACGTAGGCCACATGTCTCTTTCTAATTTGTTGTAGGCCTCAACTTAGAATTTTTTCCTTTCACTTGGGCGGGGCCATGGGCCATTTTAGAATTTTTTTCCCTTTGTGGAAACAAGGCTAAAATTCCCAAAGTCTCCCGCCGGTCCGCCAAAGCGCCTATGAACTAAAAAATAGCCATGTGTCCCTATTTCATTTTTCAACACATGGAGCCACTTGATTGGTTGTAGGGATGTGCCTTGCTTTTTATCTGTCTTGGGAAAAGGGAAAATTTCCAACTTTCCCCCCGAAGTCCATACCCCTACCGCTAACTTTTCAACATGAACATGTGTCCCTCTTTGATTTGGTGCGGGCCTTAGCTTGAAAATTTATCCTTTTTCTGGGCGGGGCCTTGGGTCATTTTAGAATTATTTCCCTTTCGCCGTAATGCCTTAGAAAATAAAATGGATCCCCCGACCCGAACCTCCGCCGGCGCCTCCAGCCAATCAGGGACTAGCGGGGATGCGGGGCAAATATGGCATTTTCCCAAAATCACCAAAAGTAATAAGTTCAAAAAGAAACCCGCCCGGCCACATCCAATGGGAAACAAACGCATAGCCTCGCCTTCTTGAGCAAGAATTTGATGGGGAAAAGAACGTAGAAAGTTGCAGGAAATGGGAAAATGCCATTTTTGCTCGGATGAAGAATTTCTTTCTCTGCAAAAGGTTAAAAAAAAAAGATGCAAGGTCCCACACATTCCAACTCATAAAAGAGAACCAAAATCATTTCCCATCTATTGAAAATAGGTAAAACGTTTTAATGGCAATAGACTGAGGAAAATGATTAAAAACACCATGGGAAATGAAAACAAGCATCATGAGGATTTTAAAACACGAATTTCTTCCATGGAAGGGCTCCAATTTTCACAAATTTAGATTTGAAAGGGTGGGGAAAATTGAGAGGACAATAGTTGGCTCCTTTTGGGGATGATTTGGCAGAGGAAAGAGGCAAAATCAAGAACCTTAGAGAATTCTAGGTAATCAGATTGGATCAGTGTCTTAGCCAATGGGAAACAGAGTCAAAAAGAAGTAACACCAACACATAAAGGAAACCAACCAAAACAAAAACAAGGAAAGCAAAATGCTATACAAAATGTACAAAAGGGGGCGAAAACACTAGGTTTTGAACAACTTCAAAAATTTCCCACTATAAGGAAGTGGGAGAGGAGAACCATCCATGTAATCTAGGTAAAAATAATTCTCACCAGAAAAATGTCTGATTTTAAAAGGACCGAGCCAAAGGGAATCAAATTTACCATGGCTACCTCGAGGTTCATGTCTTTTGTCCCAAGGAAGAACATTGTCTCCCACTTGAAAAGTTCTAGGTTTAGCCTTTTTTTCAAACATAGCTTTTACCTTGAGTTGATGAGCTGATATTCTATCAACCACTTGCAATCTGTCTTCATTCAACTTCTGGAGGTACATAATTCTTTTGTCTAATGAATTGGTAAAGTTGGCATCTTCAATGGTCTTCATCAAATGTAAGGCTAGCAGTTCCAATGTCAATGGTAGTTGAGCTTCAACTCCATATACCACTTGAAAAGGAGACATTCCAATGGCTCTCTTAGGTGTAATCCTACTTGCCCATAAAGCATCATATAGTTTCTTATGCCAATTTCTTTGAGAGTCATTAACAAGCTTCCAAACAATGGTGACAAAGTTCTTGTTAGTTAATTCTGCTTGCCCATTCCCTTGGGGATAGTAATCTAAAGAGTGAATAAGGGAAATGCCATAGCCATAGCAAAAATCCATCATTTCAGCAGAATAAAAATTGGAAGCATTGTTAGTGACGATCTTGTTTGGTATCCCAAACCTTATTAAGATGTGCTCCATGATGAAGTTGCATACTACTTTAGAAGTAGTACTTTTAATCTGGAATGGCTTCTAGCCACTTGGTGAAATAATCGGTGGCGGTCAAAACATGAGTATGCCCCGCACTTAAAGGTGGATTGAGTGTCCCATGAAGTCCAAACCCCATTTTTGAAAAGGTTCTTCAATCACTACTAGTTTGAGAGGTAAAACAACCAATTTGGGTCTTCCAATAAAGGTTTGACATGCTTCACACATGCCTACCCACTTTGATGCATCTTTGAACAAGGTAGGCCAATAATATCTAAACACGAAGGATTTTGTGGGCTGTGACAGCAGAAGAGAAATGACCTCCACAGCCTGGTCATGAAAAGCTGAGAACAACTTCTTTTGCTGCTCTTTGTCAACACATTTAAAAACCTTCCATCTATGCCTCGTTTGAACAATGCATTTTCCCACAACACATATTGGGTAGACCTTAATTTGATGGCTCTCTTCTCCTTAGCACTCAAATGGGATGGACATTCTCCATAAGTAAGAAAGTGTGCAATGCCAACATACCATTCATCAATTGAGCTGAGGAAAAGAACAACAGGGATATCAACTTCCTCCTTAGACAATTTGGCATCAGCTCCTTCAACAATGAGTTCACATAAGCCCTTTCCTCGAACTAGCTTCGTGGGTTTGATGTCAAGATCATACTCATGAAATTGGCTTCCCAATTTCCTCTCTTGGTTCCAAATTCTTGTTGTGTAAGAATTTATTTAATAGTTTGTATCGTGCACAAGCACAATAGAATGAGAGTTGAGGATGTAAACACGAAACTATTTCACAACTTTGACCACTGCAAAAGCATGTTTCTCCATCATGGTGTACTTCATCTCATGGGATTTCAAAATATAACTCATGAATGCTATGGGGAGTTCATGACTTTCAACATTCTCCTGGGTTAACACAGCTTGATTCTGAGTACTTTCAGTAGCATAGCAATAGATAATGAAGTCTTTGCTTATAATTAGGGCATGCCAAGATTGGATTCTTTGCTATAGCTCTCTTGATGTCTTCAAATGTAACCTTTCCTTCAGAGGACCAACCAAAATTTTGCTTCCCTTTCATCATGTGGGCTATGTTCAAAGTAAGTTCAACAAAATCAGGTATGAATCTTCTTAAGAAGTTGATCTTGCCAAAGAAAGAGTGCACACCCTTCTTGCTTATGGGGAGAGGGATCTATGAATCATCTAGACTCTTTCTGGATCAATCTTGATTCCCTCCTTGGAGACAATGTGTCCCAATAATTTTCCCTCGGTGACACAAAAGAAAAATTTCTTGGGATTCAAGGAGATGTCATGCTCTCTACACTTTTGGAGGACAATTTCAAGGTGTTGGAAATGATCAACTCTGGTTTTTGAAAACACAATCAGATCATCAAGGTATACAACTATGCATTTTCCCTTGAGACTGCCAAAGGCTAGGTCCATTTCCCTTTGAAAGGTGGCACTAGCATTGATGAGGCCAAAAGGCATTCTCTTGTAAGAAAAGGTGCCCCAAGGAGTGGTAAAGGTAGTCTTATGTTGATCTGCAACACTTACTTCTACTTGATTATATCCTGAGAATCCATCAAGCATGGACAACATTTCTGAACCTGTAACATCCTGCAACACTTGATCCATTATGGGAGAGGATAATTATCCTTCAAAGAGGCTTGATTCAAGTTCCTAAAATCAACACAAATCCAGATCTCACCATTCTTCTTCTTGATAGGCACAATATTAGCAATCCACGTTGAATGGTGAATGGGGAAAATGATCTTAGCCTTCAATAACTTTTGGATCTCTTGAAAAATTGTATCAGCAATTTTAGGGTTATATTGCCTCTGCTTTTTAGGAAGGGCTTGATCCCAGGCTTTAGAGGAATGAAATGTTGCATCTCTTTTGGTTGAAAAGCTTTGAGATCATCATAAGAATATGCAAGAACATCAGCATACCTTTTCAATAGATTTGCTACTTTTTCCTCTCCTCTTGTGTGCAACACTTTCCAATGTTTACTAGCATAGGTTCATTAAGACTCCCAATGTTTATCTTTTCATAGTCAACAGATTGTTGAGCTCCTTTGGAAGCTTTGGACTTGATGTACCCATCATGTTTATCAAATAACTCTTCCAAACTTACCAGCTCTTTATGTATCTTATTATTTTTAGTTTTATACAACCATTATGATCCATTTCTTCTTTGATATCTTCTTCATTGGAGGCACACACTCTCTAGGAATATTCCCACCTCCTTCAAAGTACATCTGGTCAAAATTATCTTTGAGTTCAAGGAAGGAAAGCAAGTGCTAATCATCATTAAAGACCTGCTAGTTGTTTGCATTGTTAGGCACACTAGGCCTATGAATCATCTCAATGGTGAATTTATCTTGGGAGAAATCTGGATGAGGGATCGGAGAGACCCCAAGAGACAACCAAGGAATCAGCCCTGGTGTTCCTTTCCCTCGCACGGCTTCAATTGAAAATGCATCAAGGAACTCAATGGAATCCCAAACCAGGTTCCTATAATGCTTTAACCTTCTATTATTCACTTGATACTGAGATCTCCGACTGTTTTACAATTAGCTCTGCATCTCCACGAGCAAGGATATTCTTGATCCCCATCTCTTTTTCCATGCTTAAACCGAGGATGAGAGCCTCATACTCAGTTGTATTATTTGTGTTTTCGAATTGGAGCTTGAAAGAGAAAGGGTGAATTTTCCCTTCAGGAGAAATAAGCACCACACCAGCTCCAGAACCAGCTGAGGAGCAGCTTCCATCAAATTCCAAAGTCCAAACGCCATTAGGATCAAGAAACACTTCCTTAGGATGGTTAGCCTCATCTTGTGACATGATCATGTAGTTACCATGACCAATGTCTGCATAAAGTATTTGTGCCTTTGGGTCATCTATTTTTTGCACAATATATTCAGTTTGTTTCTCAGGAAGTAGCTTCTTCATTTTCCCATTCATTGGAATAAGAGCATGTGACCAATCCATCATGATTTCTCCTCCAACATTTTTGCAAAAATTTCTACTCAACAACATGCCGTAGGAAGGGGGAATATCAGCTACCAAAATGGTGGCTAAAAATCTCTTCTCTGGAAAAGCAACAAAGGCTACTTGTGCATCCTTGATCCTCCCAACCAATGGCACTTCTCTACTTTCCATTGAGTAACATGAACCAAAAGTGTGGGTTAGGGTTAAGCCTAGGGCATGAGCTACCTTAGTAGGCATCACATTGTCTAAAGCACCAGAATCAATAACACAATTGTTGAGTTTGTGGCCAGCTATGAGGAGGGTGACATAAAATGGTTCGATCTTCCCATCAGATGAAGTGACTGCTGCCACCAGGCTTGGTTGAGATGAAGGAGGAGTGGGCAAGAGACCTCTAGAACTAGGAGATGAAGGCTTGGATTTGATGTTTACAAAGTCTACCATCTTAACGAAGGCCTTGGGATGGGTTTGGTAGAATTCAACCTCTAAGATTTGGATCTTAGTTTTCTTGAGATGGTCAATAATGTCAAAAGAACTAGAGGTAGATGGAGCATCATTGATAGGGGTAGATGAAACTTTTGACTTATCAACTCTATCATTTGAAGGGCAAGAAGTTTTAGGATCAGAAATAGAGGAGGAAGGAAAAACATAACCTACCTTGGATGTCGAAAAATTTGGAATAGGAGCTCCTCTCCTTGCAATCACTGGAATGACCCTAGGAGGTTCCTTAGATCTTTTAGCAAGTTGTACCACTTTCTCCTTCTTGTTGGCTTTCTCACGAGTCATGACAACATATGATTCATTGTTCATCTCTGTAACTCTTTCTTCATAATCATCCTCTTCATCTATACCTTCAATGGTGAGAAAATGGACATGAGATCCATTCAACTCTTCTAATTCTTCACTAGCTTCATCTTCTTGTTCTTCACAGATTCCATCCTCTTCCTTAAGAGTCCTGAGACCAAAACATGTTATATCTTCGATGGGTGATTACTCGACTCTGTGGCACCTAGAGATGTCCCGTTAGATCCAACACCTCCACCTAGGGAACCTCTAAAAAGTCCTATGCCAGCTTTTTTCAACTTGTTTTGGTGTTCTCATTTGTCTATTGTTTGCAAACATGTGAAATAGTGTAGTCTGAGTTAGTGTAAGGCTACTAGATGCTATATTTTGCAAACAGTAGCTCATGGGACCAAACTATCTACGCCAACACATCCAGATGGCCTGGTGAACACTAGTGGAGGCCTTGTTTTGGTTCCCTACGCTCGTGCTTCCAGTATACCTCGTTCGGGTGTAGTCCCTTAAGAGCCCTGATACCAAAACATGTTATATCTTTGACGGGTGATTACTCGGACTCTGTGGCACCTAGATATGTCCCGTTAGATCTTACACCTCTACCTAGGTAACCTCTATAAAATCCTATTCCAGTTTTTTCCATCTCCTTTCGGTGTTTTTGTTTTCCTATTGTTTGCAAACATGCAAAATAGTGTAGTCTGAGTTAGTGTAAGGTTCCAGACGCTATATTTTGCAAACGGTAGCTCATGGGACCAAACCATCTACGCCAACACGTCCGAAAGGCCTAGTGAACGCTAGTGGAGGCCTCGTTTCAGTTCCCTATGCTCCCCGTGCTTCCAGGCTACCTCGTTCGGGCGTAGTCCCTTAAGAGCCTTGAGATCAAAACATGTTATATCTTCGACGGGTGATTACTTGGACTCGTGGCATTGAGAGATCCTACACCACCACCTAGGGAACCTCTACGAAATCCTATTCTAGTTTTTTCCATCTTATTTGGTGCCCTCGTTGTCCTATTTTTGTAAAACGCGTGAAATAGTGTAGTACGAGTCGGTGTAAGTTTGTCCATTGCCAATCACGCGAATAATATAGGTGGTTCATACAATATCGGTGGTGAAATGAGAATTTTAATAAGATATTTTTACAATATAGGTGGTGAAATAATAATTTCTTTTTGTTGTTCCTTTCTAATATTTAATTTCTCTTAGCTTCACTTGGCTTCAAGAATAATAAATTATTTCTTGATAGTGCAAACACGTGAAGGTGGAAGCTTTTTGGCACCACTAATCTACATAAACATGTTAGTAAACAATTAAATAGAATTTAAAATCATACAAAATTCAAACAAAATCATTAAAGTAAATATTCAAATTAAATTCATGAAGAACATACCTTTGCAAATTTAATCAAGTGAACCACAATGATCAACTCTACTCTTAACAAGATGCAAGAATTGATTCATGATCGATTCACGAACCTTCCATGATTCTTGTTTAATGGCCTACCTTGATATTTGATCAATTTAATATTTTTACAAGAACCAAATGTGAATAGTGAAGTATCTTTCGATGTACTTGATGACCAAAATAAGATCACACTTATTTTTGGGTCAACTAACACCATTCCCCCTTTTTGTGATTCAATCTGAGGTTTTATATTTTAAGCACTTAAGGTCCCCTGAAAGCATTTCCATAGATAGGAAATTTCTTCCCCTTTTGAAAATATAAAGAAGTCCTTTTAACTCCTCATATTTTGCAAATGGCGGGCGAGCGGGCCTTGGAAGGATTTTTGCCAAAAGTGGGCCGAGCGGCGGGCTTGGAGAAGACTTTTCGCCATGGGAAGATTGCAGACCAGTGAGGTTATGGGAGATATTTTGGCACTTAGCACTTTTTTCAAAAGGCACAATTTACAATTGCGGGCCGCGAGCCCGCGGAGGATATTTGCGCCAAATAAAAGAAAAATGCTTAAGGCCCGCAAAGGGACACGTGGCCATGTTTTAAGTCAAAGTGGGAAAGCGGGTCACCGGAGGTAGTTTGAATTTTTAGATTTTGTTTTGAAAAGACATAAAGTATAAAAGTAAGCTACACCTCCGCCGATGCCTAGAGAAGCCATGTGTCAAGCCTTTGTCAGAAATTTTGCGGGAAGGGCCGTCGGGAAATTTGGATTTTTTGCCACTTTCTCAAAAAAGCGCAATTTCAATTTTGGGCCCGTGGAGGCTTTTCACCTAAAGTGATTTCGGGCATGGCCTGCGGGAGGTTTTTTTATAATTTTGCATTTTTGTAGAAAAGGCACCCAAGTGAATTTTGGGCTCGTGGATCTGTTTTACAAAACTAGTTTTTGCCATTTTTGTACAGATTCGATTCAAATTTTCAAATGGGTATATCTTTCGATCTAGTGCTTGAAATTCAACAAATTTGGTACCATTGGAAAGATCTCGACCTCCTCTATGCCATGGAAGCATAAATTATTATTTTTAGTAGGCTTTGATGGGTGAAAATAGGAAAACATCTTTCCTACCATTAATGCATGATCCGATTGCTTTAACAACCAGATCATATTTGATTTGATCCGCCATTCTTCCTTCTTTAACACGCCAAATGCATGGGGAACCAAAATTTATAGATTGTAGGAGGATTTTGGGGGCATAGATGGTTGGTGGTTGAGCTTTCAAAGAGAATCCATTTTTCTTCTTTCTTCTCGGTTTTCATCCTTCTATATATTGTAAACACTTCTCATTTGAGAGGAGAGACATCAGGCATAGGGAAACTCTGTTTAAATTTTTCCGACTCCATTTTGAGTGGTAAGCCTTCTCCTACGCCTGGAAAGAAGATTTCTTCCTCTCGAGTAAAAATGTAATGGTTTATGCATCTTATAGAGCAATAAAATGTGTTTTTGTGGTGTTTCTTCAACCCTTTGCATTGTTTTATTGTTTCTTTGTGCCTCTCCCTTTCAAATATGTCTTCTATGCATGTCTTTCACGTTTGTAGGTGTAGGATGTTGTGTTTCATGGAGTTTTAATGGTGGATTTGGATTTGGGTTTGTGTCACTTTTGTCTGACCTCCCCATCTCCTTTTTCCCTATTTCATCCTCCCTCAGTAGAGTATCTCACCCCTTTCCTTCTCTGGTGTATCACCACTTTAGTGTAGGCTCTCTTTCACTCTCTCTTTCTCTCTGGTTCCTTGGAATGGTTAGATTAGGATAGTTTAGTTTTTCCTGCATTAGAGTAGCTTGTGGCAGGTAGTTTAGGAACAAGAACCAACTTTCTCTAGAGGTTCATCTCAGGTTTGCAAGTCCCACAACTTGAGAGATGGTCCAATGTTATGCAGATCACACCGAATGCCCCACACAAAACTAGGCCATTTGGGGGTGTTGTGATTTTGCATTAACTATATTGGCACGCCCCTGGTGGGGCAGGTGTGAAGCACCTTACCACTTCATTTCATCAAGTTGATGTGTTCTTGGTGAGATTCAGCCTTTGGAGGCACATACAAAGCACATCTGGTGACTCCATCTGGTCAACAACCCAATCTTTGAAGTTGCTGAACCTTTTCCATCCATTTCCACCCATCTTCATTCATCTTTCTTTCCACATCTTTCATATTTCTTCCATTCATGAAGTTGTGCAATCATGACTTCATTTCCATCTTGGAATTCACACTTGCAGTAGCAGTAGTGCAGTAGTCACACCTCCAATGTATTTCACAACTCCTCCAGATCAACATTATGATTAGATACAGAATAATCATGCTTACCCATATGAGAAATGCCAAAACTAGTTTGGCTATGGAGCTTATCAAGAACAAGAGTATGCATGCAGTGAAATCAACTACATGGAGAATGCTGATCTACTGGAGAAGATTCAAAAATGGAGGCTTACATGGTACAATCAAGGGCCACATCTCAAATGAAGGCATTCAGGATTGGTTGTAGGGCACCTTGTCCATGGGAAGGCCCTTTTCCAAGACATTACAACCCTCAGGAGAAGCTTGACTTCATGGTTGAAATGTTGCCTAACTTGCACAATGGGATGAGGAGATTGAGGCTTATGAGTTGGATACACAAAAACCTTGTCAATGGGTAGGTCAGTCACTAGCTCCTTGTCTTTCATTTTCTCCTTCACAAGATTTATCATTTCAGCATGGTTAAGATTAAAATCCATTGTTTGCTTCCCCAAGTATTGATTTCCCTTCTCCATCTCGTAATCTTCCATCTCATCTTAATTCTTCTGCCCTTTTCCCTTCCAAGCAATCATTCCTTCTAACAAACAAGAGGTTCTACTTCCCTCTCCATCACAAAAAATAGAAAAATTGGTTGAATCCCAACCTACCCCTCCTCTTGCATCCCCAAATCCATGTTGGGAAGATGAAAATAAGACAACCAACCAAGGGCAGCAAGAAAAGAAGAGCCCAACATAGAAGAAATGATAGAAAATATAAAGAGCTGGGCTCTCAAATTTGGGATTACAAAGATCCCCTTGATGGTTAAGCCAACAAGGAGGTCAAGGTTGAAGAGCCAATGGTGGCTAAGGCTGAGTTTGCAGTAGAAGAAGAACAAAAATAAGAAGGAGATGATCAACAATCAATTTGATCTCGAATGCAAAGTGCCCATGTTGGCACTTTATTTGAAGAAAATGCTGATCCAATCCAAGTTGCACAATCAGTCATCAAGGAAGAAGAACAATCAGCTCCAAGTCCTATTGAAGAGGAGAAATTGGAAGAGATCAAATCAGAGTTGAAGCCACTTGATGAAGAAAGCATTATTGAAGATTTTTTTCTTTCATTTGAAGGGCTTGATTTGATTGATGAATCCATGATGGAGGAGAGCTATCAAGAAGACCTTTCTACCCCAAATAGTCCTCTAGAGCAACAAATTGAAGATTTTGATTTGACAAATTTCATGCTAGAGGAAGAGGCTACCCAAGAGCAAGTTGGTCTTCAAGAAATAACAAATGAACTCTAGAGCCAACAATGTGTTGCAAAAAATTATAATGATGCAAAGCAACTTTAATGGATGTTGCAATCAATAGCAATGCGCATATTGTAGAGGAGTCCCATACTGCTATAGAGGAAGGAAAAGAGCATGAGGATGTCATCATCTCTTCCACACCATCCATCTAGGAAGATCTGTGAAAAGAATCCATTTTGGAGTTAAATATCAAAGCAGTGGGAAAATTCAAAGGATTGGACCTTGCCTAATTAGGTACTTGGCTTCATTGAGCCAAGGAGAAGCCAACACCATTCATGCTTGATTCTAAGCATGAGGGAGAGCCTTCAAAGTGCCAAGGATCAACAACAATACCTCTTGGAACCAAGTGAGTAGCAAATTGAAGAGGTATTTATTTTGTTTCAAGTTGATACCTTGATGGAGGGAGTGGAGAAACAATTTGTAGTCATCCTTCCACTCCTAATAATAGCCATATTCAATGCCAAATCAGTTGCATGGCTGCCAATTGTAAGGAAGGGTAGTTATTTCTCATCACCAGTAGTAGGTTTTGTTTGAAATTGCCCATCTCTCTGGTTAGAGTAGAGTAGGTAGTTTGTTTTCAGTCAGAAGAAGTTCTTGTGCACACTCTACATATCCCACTTGGGGTATGTATGATTTCTAATTTTGTACATAGTGTGTTGTGGTGTTTTGTTGCTTGTGCACAATGCATTAAAAGTATTTGGTGAGATCAACTCCAGTTTGGTGTGTTCAAGTGGCTTAGGGATCAAATTTTCAAAGTTCGGATCAGATTTTTGTTTACTAGGAGTGACTCCATGCCCAATGGATGCTTCAAGGCCATTGATCATCTCATCTAGTAGGTAGATATCCCCATGAGTCGCCAAATTGTTGACCAAAATAAGCTCACACTTATTTTTGGGTCAACTAACACCATTTTCCCCCTTTTTGTGCTTCAATATGATTTTTATATATTTTAAGCACTTAAGGTCCCTTGAAAGCATTTTCATTATAGGAAATTTCTTCCCCTTTCCAAAATATAAAGAAGTCCTTCTAACTCCTCATATTTTGCAAATGGAGGCAAGCCTTGGAAGGATTTTTTGCCAAAAGCGGGCTGGCGGGCCTGGGGAAGACTTTTCGCCATGGGAAGATTGCGGCCGACCGGCGGGGCAGGAGATATTTTGGCACTTAGCACTTTTTGCAAAAGACACAATTTACAATTGTAATCTGCGAGCCCGCGGAGGATATTTGCATCAAATAAAAAGAAAAATGCTTAAGGCCCGCAAAGGGACACATGGCCATGTTTCAAGTCAAAGTGGGAAGGTGGGTCATCGAAGGTAGTTTGAATTTTTAGATTTTGTTTTGAAAAGACATAAAGTATAAAAACAAGCTACACCTCCGCCGATGCCCAGAGAAGCCATGTGTCAAGCCTTTGTCAGCTGCGGGGAAGCGGGCCGTCGGGGGAAATTTGGATTTTTTGCCACTTTCTCAAAAAAGTGAAATTTCAATTTAGGGCCCATGGAGGCTTTTCACCTAAAGTGATTTTGGGCCTGGGGCTGCGGGAGGTTTTTTATAATTTTGCATTTTTGTACAAAAGGCACCAAAGTGAATTTTGGGCCCGTGGATCCGTTTTGCAAAACTGGTTTTTTGCCATTTTTGTATGGATTCGATTCAAATTTTCAAATGGGCATATCTTTTGATCTAGTGCTCAAAATTCAACAAATTTGGTACCATTGGAAAGATCTCGACCTCCTCTATGCCATGGAAGCATAAATTATTATTTTTAGTAGGCTTTGGTGGGTGAAAATAGGAAAACATCTTTCCTACCATTAATGCATGATCCGATTGCTTCAACAACCAGATCATATTTGATTTGATCCGCCATTCTTCCTTCTTCAACATGCAAAATACATGGGGAACCAAAATTTATAGATTGTAGGTGGATTTTGTAGGGCATTGATGGTTGGTGGTTGAGCTTTCAAAGAGAATCCATTTTTCTTCTTCTTTCTCGGTTTTCATCCTTCTTATATATATTGTAAACACTTCTCATTTGAGGAGAGACATTCTGGGTGTAGGGAAACTCTGTTCAAATTTGTTTCTGACTCCATTTTGAGTGGTAAGCCTTCTCCTATGCCTGGCAAGCAGATTTGTGCCTCTGAGTAGAAATGTAATGGTCTATGCACCTTATAGAGCAATAAAAATGTGTTTTTGTGGTGTTTCTTCAACCCTTTGCATTGTTTTGTTGTTTCTCCATGCCTCTCCCTTTCAAATTTGTCTTCTATGTGCATGTATTTCATGTTTGTAGGTGTAAGATGTTGTGTTTCATGGAGTTTTAATGGTGGATTTGGATATGGGTTTGTGTCTCTTTTGTTTGACCTCCACATCTCTTTTTTCCCCTATTTCATCCTCCCTTAGTAGAGTATCTCGCCCCTTTCCTTCTCTGGTGTATCACCGCTTTAGTGTAGGCTCTCTTTCACTCTTTCTTTCTCTCTGGTTCCTTGGAATGGTTAGATTAGGATAGTTTAGTTTTTCTTGCATTAGAGTAGCTTATGGCAGGTAGTTTAGGAACAAGAACCAAATTTCTCACGGAGGCCCATCTTAGGTTTGCAAGTGCCCACAGTGAGATATGGTCCAATGTTATGCAAATCACACAAAATGCCCCACACAAAACTAGGCCATTTAGGATATTGTCGAAGCCAAGTTCCGTGACTACCACCGACCCAAAGTGGGATACTCAAGGTCTTCACCATCATTGATTGTGGAAGTCAATTGTTTCCCCTCTACACAATGAGACAAGAAGTAGTATGTTCCCTCTTCATTAAATTATGTTACAATAAGTGCAAAAACGTTTCCTACATCACAAAGTAAAAATCAATTCAAATTAAAATAAATTAAGAGTTGACCATTTAATAACTTATAAATCTAAAACATGACATGTACATATATGTATGTATCTTGTTGCACTAAATCAAAGACTTGGTCAAAGTCGGTGATGTTGTCATTTGATATGAAGATACTGCAAGTTGTAATGCTTGTGGAACTTGATGTGTGTCTAGTGGAATTAGAGGTCTACAAGTCAATTCATCCACCCAATGGTGTGACTCACATTCATTCATGCAAAATCAATGCATGATATACAAAAGCATTCCATGCACCTAGTATAAATAGTCCAAGCATTTGCATCTCGAACTACAAAATGAGTGCATATCAATTGATCTTGCATCTGTCATACAATTTTCAAAGTTTTCCAGATGTTGTTTCTCTATCAACCAAAAATATGTATGAACCGTTGGTCTCTCTTGAGATTCATGGCCGCGTTTTTGAGACACCAATCAACAATGTTTTGGCATCTCGTAAATTTAGCACCATCTTTGAACTTTAACTCTTCTCTTGTAAGTGCTCTTTTCACACATGCTCTTGCACCATTATGCTCTCCTTTTCCATGCCCCGCTTCAACAAAACTCCAGATATATGTTGTACATTTGTTTCTTTGTGCATTCTCGATTAGCCAATAAAATATCTATGCATTCTTGAATTGTAATGTGCAATTGTCGACCAAATGTAATGTTGATTGAAACTAATGTTCCTATCATTCAAGTTCACATAAAATACCCGAAACACCCTTGCATATATTCGTAGAATGTGTCTGATCATCATTGATGTGGAAATGATACTCTCTTAATATTTTTTGATCTTTCTCAGTGCTTTCTGGAGAGTGCATGAATGCTATATGCACGAAAATAACAACTTGTACTGAGTTATAATATTGAGACTGAACCTCCATTTGTGGCTGTAATATGTAATTCTCTATAAAGTCAACTAATGAAAAAATAGTACCAACTGGGAATGTGTCCTTGCTTAACTTGAATTTTTCATCCAACCATCGAGCTCTATGTGTGCCTTGCATACTCATAAACAATTTCCTCTTTGAATTTGACCATATATTATGATACAGGTAATTGTTTTGTAACAAGCTCACACCTCTTAGATTCTTTTCTATCTTTTAATTGATATGCCACCGATTTATATTTTTGAAACCAACCAATTCTTTTCCAATTGAATATGTAATATTCTCATGGATATAAATTTTCAGATTTAGCAAGCTACCACATACATTGCATGTTCCATCCAAACATGCTTTGTTATAAAAACATTGTCTAATTGATTTTTCACAAAATATTGTGGGAATAAATTCCCTTGAAAACCTTGGTGGGACATTTAATCCACACTCCTGCAACATGATGTCAATATGCAAAACATGACGTATTTGACAAAAAACATCATAATGCATTGAAAATTCAACATGATGCCTGCAACAACAAGTGGTACGTAAGTGATTGATTTTCACATAAAAGGGTTTGCTCATTTCAAAGAATCTTTGGCTAATGTTAATTTGTGGATTTCATTCTTAAAATTAGAGAATAATTGTGTTTGCATCATATATAAGAAATGTTTTGCACACGATTCACGATTACGAGAACCTATTCTTCTTTTTTCTGTATCTCTTCTATTCGGTGACACCCTTATGTTCTCATTCCAAAATTTTACAATTAATTCTTTTAGAATATCAGATGTATTCTTGGATTTCTATGGAAGTATACTAGAGAAATTTGAATAGTCAGTGTTATTGACTGACTCAAGACGATTACATCTCTCTATTGCTTTCATTAGTATTTTTCTGTTTAGCTTCAAAGCATTGCTTGTTTTTCTAATCAAGCATTTATTAACTATTTTAGCACTTACTATATAATTAGTAAGTGCATGGCGTGTAGCATTACTATCTTTGGTGTGTATTTTACCACCTACAATTTGGTATGCTTTATGTATGTTTTCAACAATTGACACAATTTGATACACAACATTAGATGTTCTTAATCCCATGGTCTTCATTATAGGTCTCATCTTAATCAATTTCATCAATGTAACAAATAATTGACATCTTTGTGTGTTATTTAAATTCTCAAAGTAATTATCCGAATTCCACTAGCTTTTCTTCTTGCATTTCTTTCAGACATTTTGTTAGGCATTGGTTTTATAATGTTTTCATCAATTTCAATTAAGTGAATTGGTTTTCTTCGTAAAATAGAAGGAGGTGTTCTTAGAGGTGAAGATTCGTTAACAAGGTTACTTTCTTCATTCAGTGTTTCCATACAAATTTCGGGGTTAACATTTGGATTCTTAGGTAAAGGTTTAACAATTGGATTCATATCAATTTCTTCATCCATACCAACATTATCATTCAATTCAATATCAGTATTCATTACAAAATCATTATTCATTACAAAATCATTATTCTCTACATTTTCATTATGTATTTCATCCTCATTTTCTAATACATTAGCTACATTTGATATAGCAGATGTACCTTGCCCTGCACAAATTTTTCACATTCTCTTCAATTTCTTTATTCTCATCTCTTCCAATTGCTTTGGTGTCTTGTTCTTGACTTTCCTCTTGTCCTTAGCTCAACTTTATCGCCCATGATTAAAAAAATTCAACTAGTGGGGTAGGGGACAAAATGAACTACAAAAAATTGTGTAAGAATGTACAAAAATCTAGCAGACTAGATAGAATGGATGCAGAAATCCCGTGAAAGAGATAAAAGGGACGTTGGGGGACCACAATATATAAACAAAGCATAACGCGTACATGTTATAATGTGTATGCGTTATGATTTTTCCCTTTTCCAACCCATGCCTCAAGGCTTGGGATCTGGTTTGGATCCTTAAACCTGAGGCATGGAACTGCACAATCACAACAAACCACGTGTTTTTGTAATAAAATGCAAAAATCCAACTTCCTCCATGATAAATCAACATCAAATGATCGATTCGTTTAAAAAATTTATACCACGGCGTAAAGCAAAGTTTATTCTTTGTATAAATATAGTTTTCCAATTTTTATAACAAATATAAGGTTTCAATATTATTTAGTTTCTAACTATACCTTTTATAGCTATTTTTTGTCGTGTATCTTTTTTTTAACTCATTAAAATTGAATAAATTTTTTTAGGCACAAATTAGGACTAATTCTATACATATTAAAAAAAAACTAATTTTTGATAGTTGTTGAGGTAGTGGGGGGGGGCACGGGGCACGAAGCCTCGAAAGCTCTGTTCATAAAATTTTTGTACTAGAAAAATCATAAAAATAAAATACTTGCTAAAAAAATAAAAGAATTTATAGCACAAACTAGATGCTCCTAGCTATCTTTCTACCAAGGGTTTTAGAAATACTAAATGGTGCTAAAAAAATGGTGGGGGCACGAAAGTCACTATATTATGTTTTTCAAGAAAACAATATCACCCGATTGGTATTTTAGTTATTTGACCCACTTAAACTCATATGTTTTCAATAAATTTAGTATCTTAGAAACTAGACTCAAAATGCTACGATTCATGCTTATACAACATCTCCCAATTTTGAGTGTAAATATTTCAAAAAAATCGTACAATAAGTGGAAGTTTTTTATTTTTTAGAAAAATGCGTCCACTTAAGACCCCCTTTTACCTCCCCAACTTGGTGCGCTTACCATGGGGTTTTCTCATTCTGTATAGTTCTACTGCTCTCTAGTAAAACTCCAGATGTATGCAAATCCTTTGCTACGGTATTAATATTTCAAAGAATATTTTGCTTTTCCTCGCAACATCTCCTGCTGATAAAAGTGATGGATCAACATCTATCTTTTCCTTCAGTAATATTTCTAGATCCATCTTATGTTCCTTGATTATCCTTTTCAATGTATTATTTTGTTTATTTAATAATACAAGTTTTTCCTTCAACTGTGTAAATGAATTCAATATTTTATGGAATTCTTCAAATGTGCATCAAATACTGACTACTTCTTTCTTTAAATTTTCATATTTTTCCTATAAAATGAAATAAAAATGTATTAGTCTATTAGATAAGTCTTAATAATTTATTGCAATGCTCATAATATCATGATTTTGTGTGTAAAAGATGACCTACCACAACTTTCTTTTTTTTTGCATTTGCAATTAAAACATTATTTGTCTCTAGCCCATTTGTTGTAGTACGTCTGGGCTTCAACATTAAGATTCTCCAACCTGTTTAACATTATGTCCAAAATATCATCATCATAATCATTATTATAAAAATTGTGCCTGATTGAGCTTTGTTTAGCAAAATGTCAAGCCTTGCGATTGGCTCTTTGTGGCGTTGAAAATGAATGCTTTTGAGCATGATTATGGTATCAAGTATTTATTTCTTTGATCAAAATTTTGGCCCTTCTCTCCCAAGTGCGCACTTGATTCCACATCAGACATAATAAATTCCTGAATTGTGGCCCCCATACTATCTGATACCATATTTTTGAAGGAAAAATTTGTCTTCTGATCATCTGTGAGTGGAGGAGGAGAGTCCATTATTTCATTTACATTTTGTTGCACTTGTGGCTGAGGAGGTGGAGTAGATTGTATCATACCATGCATGTCAAAATAGTTACCCTTCTCTGTGTCACCACTATCAAAGCCCAAAACTCATCATCGAGCTTGATCTGGTTCAAAATATAAGTGCTCGTTGTACTGAGGACACCACCTAGTGAAATCCCAGGAAATTCAGACATAAAAAAATTCGGCAAAAATTAGGAGACGTTATTATGAAATTCCAAATTGTGTAAAAAAGGAGCAATTATTATTAAACAAATAACTTCAGCGCAAAGCAAGAAGGTTACAAACAAATTTTAAATTGTACATTAACAGGGTTATTTGTCAAGAGAAAAAAAAAAAAAGCCAAATGCGCCTTAGTTTGTGAGCGTGAACAGGGCTACTGCGCTCTTGAGCGTATGCTCTGCCATATGCTCCAAAGATTGGCTCTCCTTCAACAATGATTCCGAACTGATGAGGCACATTCACACCAAATCAAATTCAAGTAAAAAAATCAAATAAAACAAAACCCAAAAATGTTTATTTGAGATTCAATGGTAAAGAAAAAAATGTTTACCTAGATTCGTATGCTTATCTGAAATCGCTGTAAGTTTACCTCTATTCGTATTTGATAAATTTATTTAGCCTAAAATTATATTGTAGTTGTTGTTGTTGTTGCTTCCTGTACATGACGTGAGAATCGTAAGTGGAATAGGCGTAGTTGTCGGTATGCAAGGGCACATCCAGTTAGACGACAATGCTAAATGTGAGACTCCCATACTACAAGTTGCCGCCAGAGCTTGCACTAATTGTAGCTGTTGATTTTGCTATGGCGGCACCGCCGTCTGGAATTCATCTCGACCATCGCCGGCGGCACCGCCATTCTGGTACAACTGCTCTAAAAATAGAATTTGGCTCCTATTTAATTCCAGCTCATCTATGAGCCTCTCCACATGGGTTTGGAGCATCACAATGATTCCGAAACATCCGTGCACGAGATCCTTTTCTCTGGCATTAGCCTGGTATATTATCAATTTCATGGTGTCGCTCTTTTGGGTATCATCCACTTGCCCGAGAATCATCAAAATTTTCTCACCCTGAAGAGCTTACGAGCGTTCAGGAAAAATTTCGGCTGATTTGGTGGAAAATACGGTGCCAGAGGACAATCCAGGGAACATTTCCTTCTCTGGTATTTGCATGCAGCGGAGGCCTATCCAATCCCACTTTTGCATGTCATCTTTAACCTACATCACATTACATTCCATTACAGACATACCTGAAACCCCCTAAGAAAAAACTAATGAATCAATTTTTTTTTTTACTCACATCAGATGAATCAATCTCCCAAGAAAAAATAGTATTGGAAATCACACTAATTGTTTGTAAACATAAAAATTCATTTTTTAATATTTTTTTTCCCTTTGAATCTGATAGACAAGATAGTTTTGTTTGGATTCATTGGTATAAATAGAGGCAACCGCAAATTTGGTTGGGGAAAATGAAAAGATGAAAAAGAAATGCTCTAAATTTAGAGAAGCCCCTTGGATGACATCCGTTTTATGCAGAGCAAGCGAGAATATCAGGAGAGAGAACGACACGTAGGAATGAGCATCCTTTAAAAGTTGGCAAATGTAAAGAAACATTCCCCAAATTTACAGGCCCTAATCTTAACGGAACAACAACGTGGATGCAAATACGCCGATGTAGATTTCGGAAAGAATGCGCTATTTTCTCCACCAAATTAAACGGGATAAACATGTTATATTTCAACACGTCACAGAGAGACATGGCTTTTGGCCCAACGAATGTTTGTTTTCCTCTATTTTTCCGTGGCACACCTGCACACCAACGTAATTCATATTTGAAATCGTCAGCGTCCGAGGAATGATTCCTCGAATCCTCACCCCTAAAATAAGGGTAACATTAAAAATACACTTTTTCTTTAATTTCGCCCATTGGCATTCTACAATAGCAACACAATAGTCAGTGGTGATTGTTTCATTTTTAAATATTTAAATTTAACGTCAGTTTCATTATCATCTAGATTTTTTTATTATTTTTAGTTGAAGAAATTAATTGGAAAATTAAAATATACTAGCCATCCAATTAAGTTGGAAAATTGTATTCTATATCTAGATTCTAACACACAACATAGTGGAATAGCTAGAATGCCACAATTTGTCACCATTATTTATGAAAATTCAAGATATGATATTGAGATTGGTATCACTGTATATGGACACTTTTTTGATAGATGTATTTAAGATCTATGTATTAGATTTTTTGAATTGTCAAATTTTTAATGACAAAATTATATAACTTAATGTTGCGTTAGGAATAAAACTTAGCTTAATTCATCATTAGTTGATATTTGAATAAATGTAATAAGTTAAAGTATTTAATTTAAATACTTTAAACTTATGTCAATAGGTATTAGTTATCCTTAGTTGTTAGTTAACTAAGTGATATTGTTTTCATCCCTATGTTTGTGGGATCATGTTCTATCTTGCATATTTTGTTCTCTAGATGATTTCCATGAGGGGCAATAGGGGTAGTTAGGGGAAATATGCTATTCTTGCATATTTGCTCAGATTAGGTGATTTGTTTCCATATATTGTGGATGAGATAGAAGTTGTCCAATATCTATAAATATTGCAGCTCTCTCATTTGTTTGTAATGCTTGATTTTGATATTAATAAAATACACAAGCACCATCTTGTTTTTGTGTAAAGCTTCGTGTCAAATATTCTTTTCAAGTATTCATTGTCAAGATTTATTTCATAAGATTTATTTCATTGTCAAGATTTGGTATTAGAGCAATATTTTGATCCAGGAGAGTGTAGGAAGTTTTAGGGAAGTTTAGGGAGATTTGGAGAAATTACAGAGCTAGGAGGAGCCATAGATGCCCCAGTACCATTTCACAGCCCCTACCCGGCTCCACACCCTAAATCACGGTTGATTTGTAATTGAAGATCACCTGGAGAATTAAATATTTTTTCTGTAGGAGCACCAGGTGACATTGTTCTTTTGTATTATTTAAAAAAATTACCTGTAGCTATCAAGTTACTTGTAGCTGTAAAAAAAAAAAATTGCAAGCATTTAAAAAAAAATCCAATATTTTTGATCTATGGGGACCCAAGATTTTCAAGCTCCCCACATTACTTCTTCTTCCTCTTCTTTGTACTTTGTCTTCTCCTTCCAAGCTTTGTCAGAAGAAGTTTAAGCCACAAACAAGGAGATCCAATCAACGTGGAAGCTCTCTGTGAATGTGTAACTGCAAGAGGAGAAGAAGATAGGAGATTTCAACATTCTCCAATGTGCCTGCATAAAAAAAAAAGACTACAAATTCAACGTGGAGAAGATTTGCAACCTACAAGAAAAAAAACTGCGTTGAAATAAGGAAGAAAAAGCTGCCTCCAAGAAAAAATACTTGTGTACAAAGAGAAATAATAAAAAAACTGTGGCCAAGGATTATTAAAGTGAGTAAGGCAAATAGATAGAGGCCTCAAGAGAGAAAACAAGGTGCATGCATGTAAGCTAATCATGCGTTTTTAAGCCCTAATTTCCTTTTAAAATTTAAATTTTTGACGTTTTAAAAAAGAAAAACATTTTTTAAAAAACTATAGTTTTTTGGATTTTGCTTGGAAAGATATTGAAATCAAAAGTTAAAAAATTCATAACTTTCAACTAGTACCTGGATTGAGGTGCCATTTTTTTGAAAGTGTGTGTTTTTGAGAGCTCTACGTCTTGACCAAATTTTAATAAGAATAATATTTTGTTTTTGTAAAAATTGCACAAATTAGAGATTGTTTGTATTTGAAAAGAGGCCAAAGAGCCCAAATTTTTTTAATTGACCAAGAGAGCCATTTTATTTTTGCAAATTGACCACAAAGACAAATTTGTAACATGCCCAATAGTGCTGAAAATTCATTGTAACGGTGAAAAGCATGCCCAAAATAAATAAAATATTATTTTGGGGGGTGTGTATGCTTTAAGGGGGAAATTGTTCAATTCTTCTTCTTTCATTATTCAGTTTTCACAATGGCCAATTACGACACCAAAATTCTTTTTGCCAGATTCTCAACTTTTGCGTTCTGATAATTATCCAACATGGAAAACAAAAATTTACGCACAACTTGATTTTGAAAATCTATGGTCTATTATTTTTGGTACATTAACAAGATCTACAACAGATGTTACACAACAAGCTACATTTGATCGTGCAAATCAAAAAGCAAAGTTAATAATCTTGTTTAGTGTTTCAGATGAGGTACAACCTCATATTCGTGAGGCCACAACAAAAAAATAATCTTGGGACAAGTTGAAAACAATATATGAGTCAAAAAATAAGAACACAATACTTCATCTCCAGAGTCAACTATTAAACTTGAAAATGCAACCAACTGAGAAAGTTGAAATGTTTTTGAGAAGAGTAGAAACTTTGTGTGCATCACTTCAAGCTTTGGAAGAAGAAGTAACTGAACACATCACTGTGCCTATAGTGTTGAGAGCTCTTCCTCCTTCTTATAGGATTTTGTGACCATGTTAAACATAACTGGTCAAACAACAAATTTTGAAGAGTTAGTGAATATGCTACAACAAGAGGAAGTTATTCACTCAACTACTGAAACTAAAGAGCTAGACACTTGCTTCTAATAAAAAAGGAAAAAAATAGGCTAAGTCTAATAAACAACCTTAGAAGCAAGGTAATACTCAACAAGGCCAAAAGGACCAACAAAAATGTCTTATTTGTGGTCGAAAAGGACATGAGTTAAAGAATTGTTGGTACAACACATTCCAACAAGGATCATCAAGTGGTAAAAAGATTAATTACCAAAAAAAAATGGTCAACAACAGAGTAAACAAGGACAAAATAATCAAAAGTGGAAGAAGAAACCAACTCAACAAGGAAATGTAGCCGAACAAGAAGATCAATTTGATGATGATGACTTCCTATATTCTACACAGTCAAATGAAGTATCCAATTCTATAAATCAAATTTGGTATGTCGACTCGGGTGCAACTTGACACATGACAGGAAAGAAAGATTGGTTCTTCATAATGAGTAAAACACCCACCAAAAATCATGTCTCTTTGGGTGATGATACATCATACAATGTTGAAGGCATTGGTTCCATTTCACTACCACTTGGGCATCATAATTGTAAAATTATAGATGTTCTTTATGTCCCTGGTTTAACAAAAAAAATATGTTATCATGAGTCAATTATTAGATCACAATCTCAAAATTGACTTTGATTGTAAAGGCGGTAAAAAGATGTGCCTAATTCGAGATAAGTCACGAAGCTCGAAAATTGTTGCAAAAGCTTGAATGTGGGAAGAATGTTTCAGTTGGATTTTGTTCAATGAAATGATCAAGCACTTGTAGCCAAGGATACATCATCAACTCAACTATGGCATTGAAGACTTGGACATGTGAGTTTTGGCTATCTTGACACACTTTGTCGATACAACATGGTTAGGGGTTTGCCACTTATAAAAAAGGGTACAGATAAATGTCAACATTGTTTGGCAGGAAAACAACATAGAGCACCATTCAAACATAGTACATTTCGGGCTAAGGAAAAACTTGACTTGGTGCATACCGATCTGTGTAGACCAATGAGACCTAGCCACTCTGGGTTTCAATATTTCATGCTCTTTGTTGATGAT
The DNA here is from genome assembly GCA_018340775.1 of Taxus wallichiana var. yunnanensis. Taxonomy (NCBI): domain Eukaryota; kingdom Viridiplantae; phylum Streptophyta; class Pinopsida; order Cupressales; family Taxaceae; genus Taxus; species Taxus wallichiana. The sequence continues at coordinate 696,158,896 of CM031244.1, read as the reverse complement.
TTTTCAAGAAAAATGTGGATATATTGTCTTTCTACAAAAGACCAAGCTTTTGAAACTTTCAAGAAGTTCAAAGCCCTTGTTGAAACAGAGTTTGGTAGGAAAATAAAAACACTCACTCAGATTGAGGGGGAGAATACACCAACAATGAGTTCAATGATTTTTTGAAAACACATGGCATTCGTTGTCAAATGGCTCTCCTCTCACACATCGCAACAAAATGGTGTTGTTGAAAGGTGAAATCATACTATCATGGATATGGTGCGATGTATGATTGATGATGTAGGTTTATCAAAAACATTTTGGGCGAAGTAGCTAAAACGACAATCTATTTACTAAATAGAGTTCCCACTGCAGCTCTTGATGGAGTAACACCTCAAGAAGCATGGTAAGGCATAAGCCATCTATTTCACACCTTAGATTTTTTGGATGTAAAGAAAGTATGCACATTCCTAAGAAACAAAGAACTAAGCTTGATATGAAATCAGAAAAACTTATCTTCTTGGGATACAATGATGAAGCACTTGGCTATAGACTTATGGATCCAAGAACAAGAAGGGTATACACTAGTTGGGATGTTGAGTTCTTTGAGAAGAAAAAGAAACATATGCTCCTTCCATACACTCACATGATGAAAAAATCATCCCTACAGTGAAAACAGAGGATGGTAATCACTTTGATGATGACAGTGATGATGGGGAAGATGGTGAAATTCAACCTCCCACAAGAACCACAAAAAGTATGCCTAAATGGTATACAAGTATGATGAGAGATGTAAAATTGGATAGTGTCCCGACACATCTACCACTGGAATGAGGACTCGCAAGTATGGCTCAAAATGAGGTCAATTTGGCCTTAATGGGTAAAGTTGTTGAAACTATTGAGCCATCCATAGTTTTGAAGCCCTATAGTCTAAACCTTGGAAAGATGCTATGGATGCAAAATATAAGTCACTTATGAAAAATAATACATGGCAACTTACAGATCTTCCACCAGGGAAAAATTGATTGGATGCAGATGGATCTTCAAAACAAAGTACAAAGCAAATGAAAAATTGATAAACACAAGGCTAGACTAGTTGCTAAGGGATATGCTAAAAGAAGGCATTGATTATGAGGAGACTTTTGCTCCCACAACTAAGATAAAAATTTCAGGTTAATATTTTCTCTAGCTGCACAATTTGGTTGGAAAATACACCAAATGGATGTGAAAAGTGCCTTTCTTAATGGTGATTTATAGGAAGAAGTTTACATGACTCAACCAGAAGGTTTTTTCATACCAGGTAAAGAGGAAAAGGTATGTAAACTCATAAAATCACTATATGGTCTAAAGTAGTCTCCCAGGGCATGGTACATAAAAATTGATGAGCATCTCATTCAACATGGATTCAACAGGAGTCCATACGATCCTAATCTCTATCTCAAAAGCAAGGGGGAGATAGTGATCATTGTAGTATATGTCGATGATCTAGTCATCACTGGAGGATCAATGAGGATGATTGAGTCAACAAAGAAAGATCTAACATGATCATTCGACATGACCGATCTCGAGGCTTTCTGCATTATTGTCTTGGACTTGAAGTTTGGCAAAGAGAAAATCATATCTTTGTGTCACAATTGAAATACACCAAGACAACGCTCGAGAAATTCAATATGATGGATTGTAAGCCATTTTCCACACCTATGGAGACAAGACTTCAACTATGTCTCGAATAGATCCATCACCACAAGTAAATGCAACTCTCTATCGGCAATTGATCGGGAGTCTCATCTACTTGACTTACACTAGGCCGGATATCAACTATGCAGTCAACTATCTTTCATGGTTCATGCAAGAACCAAGGGTTTCTCACTAAAAGCAACAAAGCGGATACTGAGGTACATCAGAGGAACTATGGACTATGGCCTAGAATACAAGAAGAATAATAACTTCTTCTTGACAAGATATTCAGATTCAGATCATGCAGGAAACATAGATGATAGGAAATCCACTTCAGGATTTGTATTCTTTTTGGGATCTGGACCGATATCATGGGGGAGTAAGAAGAAGACTTGTGTTTCAAGATCCTCACAGAATCAGAATATGTGTGCCAAGTGGAGCTGTCTGTGAAGTGATATGGCTCAACGTATACTTGAAGGATTGGGAATACCACAGAAAGATCCAACTATCCTACATGTTGATAATGAAGGAGTAGTAAAACTTGTTCAGAATCAATTTTTCATGAGCACACCAAACACATTGAGGTGTAGGTACATTTCATTCACGAACATGTTCAGAACAACAACATCCAACTCCAATATTTCCCAACAGATATGCAACGTGTAAATGTCTTCACAAAGTCACTTACTCGAGGTAAATTTGAGGGTTTTAGAGAATTTCTCTCTGTTCACTTGAGACCATGTTGAATTAAGGGGGAATGTTAGGAATAAAACTTAGCTTAATTCATCATTAGTTGATATTTGAATAAATGTAATAAGTTAAAGTATTTAATTTAAATACTTTAAACTTATGTCAATAGGTATTAGTTATCCTTAGTTGTTAGTTAACTAAGTGATAGTGTTCTCATCCCTATGTTTGTGGGATCATGTTCTATCTTACATATTTTTTTCCAGATGATTTCCATGAGGGGAAATAGGGGTAGTTAGGGCAATATGCTATTCCTGCATATTTTCTCAGATTAGGTGATTTGTTTCCATATATTGTGGATGAGATAGAAGTTTTCCAATATCTATAAATATTGAAGTCTTTCAATATCTTGATTTTGATATTATAAATATATGTAAAGATTATGTCTATTCTTTTCAAGTTTCATTTCAAGATTTAATGCTTGCAAATTTTGATATTAATAAAATACACAAGCACCATCTTACCAAGTTTCTAATTATTTGGTAAAGATTTTAGGATTTTGACAAGAATTTTCTAATTAATATACGTTATAGAAAATAAAAATTTATATGGGTTTCAAAATATGTCAATAATATTTATTTAGTTCTTAGTGATTTTAAGTTTGAGTTTTGTTTGAAAAAATTTAAAAATCAACATAGGAGGAGCAATCAAGAGGAGGAAGATTAATAAGGATGACAAGAAATTTTGATTAAATAATAATACTCCATGTTCTCGTGATAATTGTATCATAAATGACATTTAAAATTCGTCATATCGCATGTATGCAGATGCCATGTAATTCATTTGGTGCAACCACTTCGATGATAGCAAATGTATACTACTCCATCCTTCTACAGAACCTCAACAATAATTTTGTTGTTTCTATAAGGGATTGTGATAATGATTTCATGCCGGAAACAATTTTGATTGATGTTGTCATGGCAATGGAATTTATATTCTCACTTATTAATTTAATAGTCATTGAATGAGAAATGTTGCATGATATGAATTTTTATGAATATTATATATAGGAGGTGAATGTGTAACCTCCTCTTAGATCAGTTGGGAATAAATCTCACTAATTGATACTAGAACTATAGTTGACTCCACACAAGTAGTAGGCTAACTCAATGAACTAGTAAGTTAACTCAACACAATGTTACAATTAAGCAAGCATATCCCGTGAGTGTACGAAATCTCTAAGTAAAATGAATATCCTACACTAGCAGATATACCTTTTTATGAATATTAACATGAAACTTGAAAAACATTTCTTCATCATACTAGTGGTAAAAAAAATCATATTTTCTATATTTGTGATGAATGATAACAAAGTGCTATAAGAATTACCACAAATTGATCTGATATACTTGTAATTTGTCCAAAATCCTTTATAGTTTCTAAGATAGAACATTAGTATAGCAATTTTTTTCTTGTTATTGATTTTCGGCTGATATTTATGCACATTTTTATGGGAAAAATTGATTTTAGTAGTGGAAAATACAATTATTAGTTTTTGCCTTTTGGTTATGCACCAAAAATGGTTGCATTAAAGTTGTAGCAAGTAAAAATATTACATGTTTGCGATGTAACATCCAACCTTAAGTACATCTAGTCTCTTCTAAAGTTTTTCTATGCAAGAACAAACTTCTAGCATGAAATTTGCTAATATTAGTCCTTTTAAGGGATTTACATAGAAACATGACATATGTGGAGCTAGGATAATGTCCTTTTGAATTTTTTTCATTTTAACCATCGTATGCGAGTCATTTCATATTTTCATTTTTCTTATTTGATGTCATGAAATATTTAAGACTTAATTCCACAAAATGAAAACGTTTTAGATTAATTTAAACACAAGGGTATTGATTATCAAGTGGAACGCCTTTTCTTCCATGCATTAGTTTGAATTTTTTGCTTTCTCTCAGGTGGAACATATAATACGGGAGGAAAACATCATGGATGCACATGAAGTTATTGAACCTTTCCGTGAACTTGTGGTTTTCGCCTCCCTATTATCGAAACCAAGAGGTGACTCATAGTCTCATTGGTACTACGGTTTGTCTACCAACTCTATGTGTTAATTTTATCTTATATCACCACATCTGCTACATGTGTTAGTCTATCATCATTCATGAGAAATTTAAGTTTTGGTTGACTAGATTATTTGCAATCATAGACACCTAAATTCCACTTTCGCAATCTTATTGCCAAACACACACAAATCAACCATCATTCTTACCAATTCCATTATAATTAGTGATTTCCACTAATTAACTAACGTTTCTTGCCACTTTGGCCAATTAACAACACATTGTTGATTTCCTAATCCCTTTCACATTTAGGATGCCACTTTATGATGAATCGTAAGTCAAAATCCTCTTCAAAATAAACAATTAGCGATTATTAGCTAATTAAGCCTATTTTGCCCTTGTTTTGGTCAATATACCCTAATATTGGCTTAAAACCATCTTCCAACTAGTCAAAGTCACCCCACTTTCCTCCACAACATCTCAACAAGCTTCAAAATCTTATCCTATCCTCTTAGTTGACCCTAAGCGGTGTATTAAGGCTTCCACATCTTAATCACGTGTTATTTCACTAATTGTGATTTGTAAGGCCTAATCATGATTAGAAATTCTAATCTAATTTGGGGATTTTAGTCCCACATGCACCAAAATACAAGTTTCTCCCAAAAGGAAAACTATAAAAAGAGTTCACCTCTTACCTTAATACTTTACACCATGCTTTGATTTTCATCTCATATAATAAATATGATCTATAAGCCAAGTTCAATCCTTGCCTAAAACCTTCAACAAGGTTAGTAGATGGATATCTAAAGTGACTTTGTAAGTCATTTGGAGAGGCCATTTCACCTTGTTTGGAGTAGCAACCAACCCAATTTGGTTGCCCTCTTAGGTATATTTAGGCCCATGTTAGGTAATTGAACATATTAGTAGGCATGATTAGTTAGATTTTGAATTATATTCATGTTAGTTAAGAATTACTTTAAGCTTCCATCTTAATGTTACATTCCTAGAATTAGAACCTTGACTAGAGGTGGAAATGGTGTTAGTCTTCCTTGGTTAGTCATGCAATTCACTTTGTAAAGTTTAGGGTGCTTTCTTTGGCACGCCCGGTGGGACCATACCCCATTGCATTCAATTTTTAAAGCTTTTAAACTTAGTTTCAAAGTTTTTCATTTCAAGTTTTCTAGCTTAGTTTCAAGTTTCCTAGATTAATTTCAAGTTTTCTAGTTTAATTTCAAGCTTTCTAGAGTACTTTCAAGCTTTTAGATTAGTTTCTCAAGCTTTTTAGATTAATTTCAAAGTTTTAGAGTAATTTTCAAAGTTTTGTAGATCAATTTTCAAGCTAGGTAGTTGTTTCAACTAGATTAGTAGTAGAAGTTGTGTTTTCATGTTATTTGCAGGATATAAGGAGGTGAAGCCCTGTCAAAATTTCCCAAAATGCCAAAGTTTTGATCTTTTTCAAGAAATTCTTTTCAAAACTCAGATTTTGAGCATCTGCAGGAAAGGGTGCGTCTGTTCATCAAAGAGTGTGCATGTGCATCAAGGAGTGTGCATGTGTATCAAAGAGTGTGCCTATACATCAAGGATTGTGCATGTGCATCAAAGAGTGTGCACGTGCATCAAGGAGTGCTTTGTGCATAAAGGTGTTCGCCTTTGTGTTACATTGAGTGCATAACCTATCTTCCGAAGGCCATAACTTTTGCTCCCAACCTCGAAATGAATCCCTTTTTTTGTGTTGGAAAGGTATTGAAGAGAAATACGCAATGGTAATATAAATTTGGGTTTTAGAGTTACTAAAACATTATGGTTTTCATTTTTTAGATAACTAGTCATTTTCTAACACATTAACTTAGGGTTGATGAGTGATTTTGTTTTCATGCTTTGTATGAGTTTGAAATAGGGTTCTTTATGATCTTCTCTTGAAATTTATGTGATCTTGGGAACCAAAATCACTTCTAAATCACTTATTATCTATTTTAGAGTAAGTAATAAAAATCATCATTCATTGTTATGCTTAAAGGAATAAACTTTTATTTTAATAATTGTTTCAACTAGATTAGTGGTAGAAGTTGTGTTTTCTTGTTCTTTGCAGGATAAAAGGAGGTGAAGCGTTGTCAAAATTCACTCAAAAGGACATTTTTTTGATTTTTTCAAAAATCCTTGTCAAAAATTACATTTTGAGCACCTACGGGAAGGGGTGCACTGTGCATTGCAGAGGGGGTGTACCTACATCAAGGAGTGTGCTGTGCCTCTCTAGACGCACTTGTGCATAATTGACTATGTAAAATTGATGCAGAGGTGCACCGCACATCAAAAAGTGCACATGTGCATCAAGGAGTATGCCTGTGCATCAAAGAGTGTGCTGTGCATCAAGGAGTGTGCACTGGGCATAAAGGTGTGTGCTCGTGTTACACTGAGGTCATAACCTATCTTCCAGAGGCCATAAATTTTTCTCCCGACCTCGAAATGACTCCATTTTTTTGCATTGGAAAGGTATTGAAGTTAACTATACAATGGTAACATAAATTTTGGTTTCGGTGGTTATTAAAAATTTAGGGTATTTATTTTTAGAAAACTAGTCATTTTCTAACATATCTAAATGCTTTGATGAATGTTGTTTTTCCATGCTTTACTTGATGTAGACTAAAGCATGTGTATGCTCTTCTCTTGCACCATTTGGTGATCTTGAGAATAACAAAACTTTGATCTTTAGTCATTTTCTAACAAATTTGGCTTAGGGTTTGATGAATTATTTTGTTTTCATGCTTTGAATGAGTTTGGGATAAGGTTTGTGTATGCTCTTCTCTTACACCAAGTGTGATCTTGAGAAACAAAAGCAACCCTAAACCTTCTTTTTGTTATTTTAGAGTAAGTAAGAAAAATCATCATTCATTGTTATGCTTAAGGGAATAAACTTCCATTTTGGCATATATATGATCTTTTAGTTTAAGAGATTTTCATTTGATAAACTAAGGCTAAGGCTTGTGTATGTTCTTCTCTTACACCTAGTGTGATCTTGAGAACCAAAAGTGACCTTAGTTTTTCACTAAATAAGAACTTGGATTAATTGGGAATAAACCTTATTTTTGCAAATTTTTATAGTAGTTATTGATTTACAAGCTTTGCATTTCTATTTAGTTGGATTATTTGTTGTGTATGTTCTTCTCTTATACCTAGTGTGATCTTGTGAAATAAAAAAACACTTAATCCTCTTTCTATAATATTGTGAATCTTTTTGAACTACTAACCATTTATGTGAATGATCCATAGGGATCCAGAAAAACACACCACTTCATCAGTTTCATCAGCACCAAGAAGAAGAAGAAGGAAAAATAAATAAATTGAGGAATACAGAGGTTCTAGAAGGAACCGCCGCTATGTGTAGAGTGGCGCTGAGAACCGCCGCCTTACAGGAGGTGGTATCAAACTGCCGCCCAACTAGGGTGGCAGTCCTGTGACCACCAGTCTACTCAGGGTGGTGGTCCTGGCACTTTTGAATAGAAAAGAAGAACAGAGCATGAATGGATGTGAATTTGAAGCGCCTAGCCATGTCTCTTCACTTCCATGCCCCTTCACATCCTCCAGTGCATGGGAGGACATGGGAAGGCCTATAAATACATGGAAGGAGCAAGAGAGTAGACATTCAAAGGTGAATCATAATTTAATGAGAGCAGTGAGAAAGATCTTTAGTGCTGGAATGGAATTGTAGGAGCAAGGTGTAGAAACAGAGCAAGCAAGTAATTAGAGAGAAGGTTTACACTATTGCTTCTTTTCATACTTATTGTAATCTGTAATTGTCTATGTTAGACCAATAAAAGTGGGAAGAAAGAGTAGTTGCCCTTCCCGACTGGTTTTCCTCCTTGGAGGTTTCCAGGATAAAAATTGTTGGTGTTGAAGTTTGAATTATTTTCCTTCTCTACAATTTCCTTTCTATAGCACTAGATAATCAGTCATGAAGCTCTAATATTTAAGCAAATCTCTCATTTTCCGAGTTGAAAGTAGAATATCATAGTTGTGTGATTTGTATAGTTCCAAAGTAGAAGTTTACGGATCATTTTGGTATCAGAGCTGATTATATATCCAGGACTGTGGTATTTGAATCTTTCTTGTGATTTTGTATGATAGCGATAAGGTCCAAAGGTGAAGAATTTTTACCTTGCGAGCCGGATATTTCTATGAAGAAGTGGAAATAGAATTTGAGCTCAAATGGAGGAAGAGAACTTGGTCCATAGAGTCGAGATGCTAGAGACCATGATGGATATATTGCATAGGAAACAAGAAGAGCTTTCAGATCTACAAAAGACGGCTTCGGTTAAGCAAGATTTCATGGAATTGGTGGTTTGAACACTAGCTGAAAAATTTGGTATCGGAAAGAGCCATGAAGAGGAAGAATGAGAAGAGCGTGAAGAGACGTCAATTATAAGCAAGAAGGTAAAATCTGCACATATACCTTTTAAAGTTGAAACAAAAGTGGAAATAAAGAATTTTGAAGGACAGTAGATGCAAAATTACTGGATAAATGGCTAAAATAGTTGGAAGTCTACTTTAGTGTGCATAATGTCACTGAGGCAAAAAGGGTCACCTTTGCACGTCTCAAAATGGAAGGTCATGCTTTGGTTTGGTGGGAAACCCATTTAGCCACTTGTGAGAAGAAGAAACGTCCTATTTTCAGTACTTGGAAAGGTTTTAAATAATTGATAAGAGCTAACTTCTATCCTATTGGCCATAAGAATGACATGATGATTAAGTGGTAGTACTTTAGACAGGGTAGCGGTCAAAGCATGCAAGACTACACTACGGAATTTTGGAGACAAGCCATGTTGCTTAATATGGACTTGGAGGATGAGGACATTCTGACCAAATATTTGGGAGGACTTCACACTCACCTTCAGAGGAAGGTAATCTCCATGAAGCCCAAGGATCTCAATGAAGCTTGTGTACAAGCATACTACATTGATGATGAGAAGAAGTAAGGAGAAATAGAGCCAAAGGGAGACCAGTCAACAGAACAACATGACAAAGAACAAGGGAAGATAAGTAGCAAAGGTAAATGGAAAGGTAAACATGCCACTACTACTTTGCATACTTGTAAAGATCCTAAGAATTTGTAAGAATTGTGATGTAAATGGACATACTGATGCCACATGTTGGAAGTTGCATCCAGAATTGCACCCAAAGCACCGAACCAAGGATTCCAAGAAATCCATGGCCACTGTGAAGATAGAAAGAGAGGTGGAGATTGAGGATGATTCGGATGTAGACGAGAGGCTAGGATGCATGGCCACTAACATGTACATGGCATCGAAGAAGAAGAGATGAGTAAGCTATTTCAAATCAGAATCCAAATCAAGAAGACTAAGGTAAATGCTTTAGTAGATTTTGGTTCTCAGTCAAATTTGATTTCTGATGCGGTTGTAGAACAACTTGGCCTAGAGACTTACATGCATCCACATCCATACCCACTAGGATGGGTGAAGAAGGGTGTAAAAATAAAAGTTACAAGGAAGTGTAAGTTTCAGTTTGGGATAAATACCCAATACATAGATGTATTAGAGGCTGATATTATTCCACTTGATGCATTTGACATTGTCTTCGGAAGTCCTTACTTGTATGCCAGGGATGTTGTGTTCACAAGGAGGGAGAACCGGTACAAATGGATCAAGGATGGAGTCAATTTTAACATCCGAGAACACCAGAGAAAATCAAAGAAGGCTATGGTAAGTGCCAACCAAGCACCAAGACTTATTTAGGAAAATCATTAGTTTTGTTTGCTTTCATTGGAAGAAAAGAAAAATGGATGTGAGAGCATGAATATTTCTAACCAAAGGATGGATAATTTGGATAGCACTTGTTAGTTTTTGTAGAACAAGACACCATAGGAACCTATCATTCAACGCAAAATAAACTTCGCTATGCAGTCACCATATCTAACTATGGATTCACTAGACCTGACCGTGGGGCAGCAAGAAGAAGAGGAGATACAAGAAACGATGGTGACTATAGCAAATAATGTACTTGGAGAGGATTCAACCAATCCATCTCAAGGAAAAAGACAAGAAAGGACTAAACCACTATAGTATGGGACCTTCTCCATACTTGAGTAGGTTGGAGAAGAAACCTTTGGGCCATACCTCATGCAGATGCACGCGATAGTGAGTTGCAAGAGCTCGCATCCACTAACACCATCTATGCATGACAAAGAAGGAAAGATATAGAAGTTACCTTCCAAAGAGGATTGTACTCGAGGCATCTCAGAGGAGGATGTAGCACTGGAAACCAGAGATCCATAGGAGTCTTGGCAGGTTGGATGAGAGAAGACACCAAGGTAGACCCAGTGGTACTTGAATGAGCACGAGAGGAAGTTGATTCCTCCACCACTCCACCACTAATATTTTGGGACCAAAATCCTCCTAAGTAGGGGAGGTATGATCCATAGGGATCTAGAAAAAAACACCACTTCATCAATTTCATCAGCACCAAGAAGAAGAAGGAAAAATAAATAAATTGAGGAATACAAAGGTTTTGGAAGGAACCGCCCTGCAGGCAGGGGCGGTCCTGTGACCGCCGGTCTACTCAGGGCGGCGGTCCTGACACTTTTGAAAAGAAAAGAAGAAAAAAACATGAATACACGTGAATTTGAAGCACCCAACCATGTCTCTTCACTTCCATGCCCCTTCACATCCTCCAGTGCATGGGAGGACATGGGAAGGCCTATAAATACATGGAAGGAGCAAGAGAGTAGACATTCGAAGGTGAATCAAAATTTAATGAGAGCCAGTGAGCAAGATCTTTCAAAGTGTTGGAATGGAATTGTAGGAGCAAGGTGTAGAAACAGAGAAAGCAAGTAATTGGAGAGAAGGTTTACAATGTTTCCTCTTTTCATACTTATTGTAATCTGTAATTGTCTATGTTAGACCAATAAAAGTGGGAAGAAAGAGAAGTTTCCCTTCCCGATTGGTTTTCCTCCTTGGAGGTTTCCAGGATAAAAATTGTTGGTGTTGAAGTTTGAATTATTTTCCTTCTCTGTAATTTCATTGCTATAGCACTAGATAATCAGTCTCAAAGCTCTAATATTTAAGCAAATATGTCATTTTCCAGAGTTGAAAGTATAACAACATAGTTGTGTGATTCGTAGAGTTCAAAAGTAGAAGTTTACAGATCAGTGAAGGACATAAAACACTTGTCAAAAGAAGAAGTGATCTCTTCAAACCAAATTATAACATTCACGTGTGTTGTAGGTTGCCATTGGTGGTCTAAACCAAATTGCTTAATCCAAAATATAAAAAATACACCAACACACAAAATCAAAACACCAAATTATAGGTTTTGGTTAAGAGCTATGGATCGTCCGTTTAACTAGGACATAACCCCTTTGGCCTGATCCTTAAGCTATAACAATCGGGGTGGTCATAGGAACTTTAAATTAGTTCACACAAGAGGGAACCTTGTGAATGAAGTAAGAAATTTCTCCACACTACCGAATTGACTAGTACGCTTGGGTGAGATTAGAGTCAAAGTTACTTCCATTGTGACCCTAGTGATAATACAATGAACGCACTAGTTTCTCATTGTATTAGAATAGGGTAAAGTAAATATGAGATACTCCTTGGGAAACCTTGGTAAATCAAGCTCATAGAAGTAAACTTGTGATACATAGAGAGAGAACCACTTAGGAAGCTTCACGCCTTGGAGCCACCTTTGTTTTTGTCTTAGTTGTTATACTTGAGAGATCTCATAACGTGGAAACTTTGTTAGATTTAAAATATTTTTTTTGAACAAGGGAAATAATCTTTTAAAGTTGAAACCACATGATATTTCATCACGAAATCTACTTAGTGTCATTTTTTCCTAGTTTTTCACTTGTCCTAAGATAAGGAGAAACTCTGCCAAAATAACACCAAGTTTATTTCAACACCATTTGGTCTACACCCTTGTTTTCTTGTTGCCCATTTTTTTGGACAAAAGGAAACAAAATATACCTGATACTGCTAGATATCACATGTCCACCCCTTTTGTATTCTACTTGCGTGACTAGGTTGTAATGCTAGAGCGCAAGTGTTTAAAAAGTGTGCATGGTACATACTCATGATCTAGTAGCCCCCCTTGTCTCAAAGACGCATATTTGAGGCTTATTATCATAGTAATTAGGTGGTTTCATCATTGTCTTATTTTGATTTGTTACGCTGCCCGCATTATAGCCATATAATTGAGATATTTACGTCTTGCTTCCATTGTGAAACTAGGACTAAATATCTATATTGTATTGTTATGTTGCTCGCACACATAACAATTTCTTGTTATACTTAGACATATTTTTTCATCCTAGCCTTGTCTTGAGTTTTGTAAGTGTTGAGGTTACTTTGTCAACACCACTATAACACCATTTTGATACTAAAATCTTGCTTTCTCACAAATTTGGATTACGTATCCAGATAACGTTGTTATGATGCTCACATTTGTATCATCCATGTTACAACACTTAGACTTTGTTAGTATTTAGAAACTGGTTTTTAGTATACCTTGTTATAAGGCCGCATCAACAATTTCTTAGCATTTAGGTCTTGTTTGTTTCAAACTTGACCTAATTGGTGATATTGTGTTGTCACTATTCGGTTTCAAACCTATCTCAAAGAACATAGGGAGTAATTTTTTTGTTGTGATTAGATTGAAGTTTTGTACATCATTGTATTTTCCTAGACATCTCACGTCATATAGAGTAGATCATTTGGTATTCTTTATCTTAGAGTTTACGTAGATTTGTTTGATTTGTGGTTATTTTGTAGTCATCATTCTTTTTGAGACAACTTAAGCGTCATTATGATGTGAAAATTTATCTAGGGTCCATTTTTAAACCTTAGTGGAAACCTTTTGTGTTGTACCCCTATTTCAAGTATGCCTACTACGAGAATGGGGTCCCAAAAGTTAGGGTCCAATCCCTTTGTTTTTTCCTAAGTTCATTGTAGTACTTCTACACAATTTTCAAACCTTAGCAAAAAAATCCCTTATCAAGCAAATCTTTCATCAAATTGAACATAGGAAAAGAGTTTCCTTTATGTCCTTTGTGTTGCCTAATTTGGATCAAACATTTTGACATTTATAGCTATAACTTGTTGTCTAAACCTTGTTGATTTTTCAAAATTGTGTCATTGCGACACCTATCTTACTTAGTTTCTCTTTGGAAAAATCGTGTTATCTAGGTCTAGGAATTTTCCAACATGACGAATATCGTATGGCTCTTTATACGTATGATAATTTTCGGCGTTCCCATTAAAGGATGCCCATCACGGCTAATCCTCATTTGGTTCTTCATGCTAGAGAACCTATTCAGTACCTTGTTTCCCCCTTCATCTCATAGTCGGTGGTATGGTTTGGACACTTTTGATACAAATTATTATTTGGGTTCCTCCCAATCTTCTTCTAACTCCAATCCAAACTATTATTCTGATTCTTTAGATTCACCTTGATCTTCTAAAAATTCTCATTAGAACTATTCACTTCATTCGACTCTTAAGTCATAGTCATCCCTTTCTTCGTAGGAATCCTCTTATCAGTCACCTAAATGACATCTTCCTCATTTGAAGATCCGTTCGGCCCCAAGTCTTGCTAATAAAACATCTAATTTGGTTCTTGAGCTGCAGTCCTCCCTTGATTTGTAGGACCTCCCTTATTCTCCGCCTCGACAACCTCTTCCTCTCGTTGAAGATCTAGGTGACTCCAAATTCATCTAAGTCGAATCCCATATCCCCGTCATCATCTAAGTTGACTTCCATGTCGCAATCATGTAAGATAACTCCTATGTTACAATCATCATCAAATTCGACACCTATGTTACAATCTTCTAAGTCAACTCCCATGTCGCAATCATCTAAGTTGACGCATACATCGCAAACACCTCAGATGACCCTATGTCAAAATCATATGCTGATTTTCTACATGATCCTTGTTGTTTCCCGATAATATGCCATCTTCTAGGAAATCCAATACCAATCAGCTATCTCAAAGCCATGTCTTCTTCTACTCACAAGACATCTAGATCCAAATCTACTTCATCTCTTGAGTCATCATCTTCTCAATCTTCCACACCAGTTGGACCCGTTTCTTCTAATCAACCTCCTATGGTCAAAGAACAAATACCCCTACCGATTGATTCATCTCGAGATGAGGAGATGATCATGGAATTCTTGGGGTCACATGATGGCATTCCCCTAGAGGATTACAATCAAGGATTTAATCTTGACTTGATACACTTGCGTATTGGGAAGAAGAAATTGATTCCTTTTGTCAGAATACTAAGGAATATCCTAAGACCATTGAGGAAGATCCTATCTTTTCTTCACATCCTTCTTTGCATAGCATGATTCCTCAATCACAATCTCACCTTGGGTCACCACCTGGTAGCCCATCATCTACTTCTATATGTGGGGCACCTCCAAGTTTCCCTTCATCATCTATTTGTGGCTCACCTTCTAGTAGCCCATTTTCTTCTCACCTTGGGTCACCACCTAGTAGCCCATCATCTTCTTCTATATGTGCCCCCTCCAAGTATCCCCACATCATCTATATGTGGCTCAACTCTTGATATTCCACCATCTTCAATTATTGTTTCATGTCCTAGTGGCTCATCATCTTCTACATATGGGACACCTCCAGTGTAGTCCTTCATCTTCGCCTATGGGACACCTCCGGTAGCCCATCCTCTTCTATTGTTAGGCCTCCTCTAATAATCCCTTCATCATATTTATGTGGCTTGCCTACTCTGGTAACCCATTTTCTTCGAGGTGGTGCACCTCCGTGTGTCCCTCTTCGTCTATACTAGGGGCACATCCTGTAAATCCCTCATATTTGATTCTTGGGCCATGTCCTAGTAGCCCATCATCTTCTATCTATGGGACACCTCCAGAAGTCCCTCATCTTCAATCTTAGGGCCACATCCTGGTAGTCCTTTATCTTCATTCTATGGGACACCTCCTGGTATCCCATCCTCTTCAATTCTTGGACCATACCCTTTGCATCCATCACATTGTCCTTCTATCAATGATTATGGCAAGCCCACTGTCATTTCTCACATCAAGTCTAAACATCCACTTTCTTCTCCCACTTCTCAGGATCAGACAAGTCAAATATTAGCTTATAGGAAACCCAAACATTTTCTTTATCAAGTTAAGATCAAAAATTCCAAGAGCTCCAAAGCTCCCAAAAATTCAAATGATCATAAAGTTCATAATCAATCGCGATTCAAAAATGCACCTTAATGCAACCATCAAGTATGACACAAAGTGTATAAAACTTTGGATAGGGAACTCAATCTCCTACTTCACGATAAAACACAGTCATCTATTGAATATGATCTCACCACGATCATTGAGATTGGGGATAATATGACTCTTGATAAGCAAACACGCCTAGTCTTCCTTATCAAGGAAATCTCTAACGTTGTTGTTGGATCTTATCATGCCAAGTGAACTTTTCGGTCCCACCTTTTCAAAAAAATACAAAAATACACAAAAAAAGAAAACATTTCAAAAAAACATTAAAGGTAAACAAACAAACATTGGAATCGTGTATTGCATACACATGGATGTTCTTTCTTCCCTTTCTTGCTCTTCTTCTATAAGGCTTCCTACCATTTTCATTCCTTTGGTGATATTTTGATTAGCCTATTCACACGCATGTTGCAAAATTTATCTCTATGGTATCTATTTGGCCTTGGTCTTTTATCACCTTGGTAAATTAAAGAACGAATGACCTTTTAGGGATCCTATCACAATCAACATCTAAAATTTTTTTTGTGAAGAAATTTTGGATATATTTGTTGACACTAGCCAATGTCATCATCACACGCACTTCCACCTCCTTCCATCAAGCAATCAGTGGTTCTTAACCCCTTGTTAAACAAGAGAGCTGAAATAAGTTTTCAAAAAGCAAAGAAGAATTAATCAAATCAAAAATCAAAAGATAAAAGCAAAAACAAATTGATATATAACTCTCTCTTGGGGTATTTCCAATAATCTCTACTAGGGCTATGGACGCATGACTGCAATAGATAAATGTTGTGATTAGAATCAAATGCATCTCCATCGGGGATATGGATGTCGGCTAGCAGCAATGAGAAATGTATGGCTCTCCTTCCACAATCCATTCATAAAAGAAAAGAAAAAAATCAAATTTGAACAATAAATCATTCCTATACATTGGATAGGGTTTCTTCACTTGTATATCAAATCTTCCTCCAAGAGGTAACAAATTTCCACATGCACACACTAGATATCTATGATCAAATAAGATTAATATGTTACTAAGTGTCTTTTTTTGGACCTTGTTTAAAATATTACTCTAGTCCATATCTTGTATTACGATTCGTGCCTTTGGATAATCACTTCTTCATCGTGAGGCTTCTAAGTTACATTCACAACATTTACGTTGTTCTTCTTTTCGTTCGAGAACATCCATGTATATAATATTGCCCTTTTTACCATGTTTGTGGGTACCTTTATCCCCTTTCTCAAAATAATCTTCCAATTCTTTCTATCATGTGCTTCTTGTCCATATTACATTGGGGGCATCCTTTCTCCTTCCTAGCACATCATTGGGTTACGTTCATCATCATGTTGAACCTATCTATATTGGCCTTGATCCAACTTTTGCGCATGAAGAGTTTTCCTTTGAATATTCCCATCTAACACTAGGGGAAATTTTACATCTTCACTTTCTTGCGCATACGCGTGGCATTCTTCCCTTATACATCCCATCTGTCACTTTGGGGCATCCACATTTCTTCGTTTCTATACATAGCTTTAGAAAACTTCTAAAAATAAAAAAACATTCAAATATGTTTCAAAAAAAAAAAACATTCAAATATGTTTCAAATATAAAAACATTCAAATATGTTTCAAAACTCCCAAAACATTCAAATATGTTAGTCGAAAAATAAAAACATTCAAAAACCCAAAAAAATTGGTAAAATCATTAAAAATCAAAAAAATTGCAAAAATTCATTTTTTTTTCAAAAATTGGTAAATGGCATGCATGCAGTTGAAGCATGTATCAAATGCATTGTCCTCGAACATCAAAATTTGTCCTACAAAAACATATTTCTTAGGTTCTTTCTTATTCTTGTCTCAAACAACTTGTGGATCATCATGATCTACCTCCATTAACAAAAGCTAGGCTACATGCTATGTCGGTACTCCCGTGCAACAATGAGTTGCCAAAGACTGTGTCATAGTGCATGAAATATTTTCCATGGGACTACTTGTGTACTCCATTATTCCCCTCGCATGTATCCTTGCTTAGGGTACCATTTTAACCCTTATCATTACAACACGAACATTTGGGAACTGTAGCTTCATAACAAAAATATTGGTGCAACTGTCTTGAATGTTGTTTATTTGAGTATGTGTGATTATACTAGTTTCTCTATTAGGTTAGCTGGTTTACTTACTCGTATTACATTGCATTGTGTATGTTACATTGAGTTAAGCATCATTTTACTTTCTTGTATTACATTGCATTATGTATGTTGCATGAAGTTACACAACAATGAACAAATGTTAGTAATTTTGCTTTTTATGTTATCTTACGTTTTTGTTCATTTCAATAAAGGAAGATGATGTAGACCTAAAAGCAAAATGATATAACCAAAGTTGCTTATTGAAATGTTGGATGCAAAGATTGGACTTGTCTTATATTCTCCATAATCATTTCTTCTCCATTATCATTTATTACCACTACTAATTTTTATTCCAAATCACCTGGGGCAATAAACAACCATATTTATCCCTATCCCTATTCCTTCTAAATAACCAAGGGTTTCACACCCGTTTTATCCTATTTCTTATATCCATTTCAATCATATTTTCGATCGTCGATTGACTTCTTTTATCACCCCATCGACACTCGAGGGGGCATCCTTCATCCTACTAATTTTTCTTCAAAAATTTACCTGTTTATGCTTGTCTACTATATTTGAAGTGAAGTCACTTACTTCACCTCAAACAGGGGAAAATGTAGACACCTAAATTCCACTTTCGCAATCTTATTGCCAAATGCACACAAATCAACCATCATTCTTACCAATTAAGTTATAATTAGTGATTTCGCTAATTAACTAACATTTCTTGCCACTTTGGCCAATTAATAACACATTTTGATTGTCTAATCCCTTTTACATTCATGATGCCACTTTACGATGAATCGTAAGTCAAAATCCTCTTTAAAATAAACAATTAGCAATTATTAGCTAATTAAGCCTATTTTGCCCTTGTTTTGGTCAATATACCCTAATATTGGCTTAAACCCCTCTTCCAACCACTCAAAATCACCCCACTTTCCTCCACAACGTCTCAACAAGCTTCAAAAGCTTATCCTAGCCTCCTAGTTGACCCTAAGCAGTTGATTAAGGCTCTCACATCTTAATTACTTGTTAATTCATTAATTGTGATTAGTAAGGACTAATCATGATTAACAATTCTAATACAATTTGGGGCTTTTAGTCCCACTTGCACCAAAATAAAATTTTCTTCCAAAAGGAAAACTATAAAAAGAGTTCACCTCTTACCTTAATACTTTACACCATGCTTTGATTTACATCTTATATAATAAATATGATCTATAAGCCAAGTTCAATCCTTGCCTAAAACGTTCAACAAGGTTAGTAGATGTATATCTAAAGTGACTTTGTAAGTCATTTGGAGAGGCCATTTCACCTTGTTTGGAGTATCAACTAACCCAATTTGATTGCCCTCTTAGGTTTATTTAGGCTCATGTTAGGTAATTGAACATATTAGTAGGCATGATTAGTTAGATTTTGAATTATATCCATGTTAGTTAAGCATTCCTTTAAAATTCTATCTTAATGTTACATTCCTAAACTTAGAACCTTGACTAGAGGTGGCAATGGTGTTAGCCTTCCTTAGTTAGTCATGTAATTTAATTTGTAAATTTTAGGGTGCTTTTAGCAAGTGTTCATCCATTTTGAGAGTTTGAGTGCTTTCCAATTCTTAATATATGTTGTAGCCTTGCTGGAATAAGGTCTACCTTAAGTGAAGAGGTCTAATTGTTGCACCAGTTTCTTGTGCCAAGTGCAAAGGATCTGCTACCCACCTTTCACAACATTAGCCCTTCTAAAACTATGCAATTATTTCTGGTGTTAGTTGACATCTGACTCTGATACTCCCCTTTCAACTAACAAAGCTTCCTAAAAATAGATTTGAAACTAAGGGGTTACTTAACAAGTAGCATAAACTCACAAAACATAATTCTAAAAGCTATTTTATACAGAAATTTTACAGAAATTGTATCCCAATTTATAGTTTTACTCATCAAATCATTGATTGAACATCATGAAGTTAATTAAGGTACATTTCACCTCAATTTTTCTATAATTTGGGAATGTTTAAGACATTTACGATACGAAATGATTAAAGTTTATTACGTAAACACCATAATATAAACAATGGTAAAACATTTATTAGTATGGAATTGTCAATTAATAAATTAGATGTGTGTTGCATGCACTTGTAAATAATGAAGAGGTTTTCCAATCTTCATCCACTACCATAAAATATCCTGGAACCTACTTATAGATATGAAATTTTATAATTAGTAAATCCTAACAAAACCTTGTTGTTTGATTATGTTATTATAATTTCTAACAATTCCTTTAGCAATGCAAAAGAGTAGCTGGAGGATTTGTGATGTTTATTTCTTGTGTCTTCTACTGAGCTACGTTAGTTAGATGCGATTATTATGTTGTGTTTGGTGAGCAATGTCTTGTAGATTTTGATGTGTCAACAAGATCTAAAATTTGCCTATTTCTACACCAATTTTATAACTGGAAACGACTAAGTATTTAATACCCAAACAAAATGACCTCAAAATAGAGCTCGCATATAGTTTAATATTAAAAAAATTAAGCCCATTCCATCTCAAAGTTGCTCAAAACAAGATAAAACATAATGACCACATAGAGCACTACCCCAATTTTTTTGTTCAATGCTTTCGATTTAGATATAATTGCTTGCTTTAGTTGGTTTGTTTTCCCCTTTAGGCTAATATTTGTTATGTAATCCATTTTTCGCAGTTGGGATACTAATCAATTTCTTTTGGATGTTAGAGAGGAAACTTTGGTCATGATGATTGTTATCAAGAATGTGACTTGGATTTTTTTGATTTTTTTTTCTAAGAATGACAACATGATTTTCTAATACCTGAAAATAGAATATGTTCATGGCTATATAAGTAATTTGGACATATTTTATTGTTTTTTATAATAACACCTTAATATATTTGACTCGTCAAACAAATTTTTCCTAACAAATAATGTTTTTTTGGGAAGGGTAGAATTACTCTTGGTGGCGTCAAATTTGATGCAAAATTATGAGTATTTACTTTTGTGGGAATTGGTTATTTAGTGGGACATGACAATAATCAACTAAATTTAGAAGTTTTGTGAATATTTTGTTCAAAACATTGAGCTTTACCTAACTTATGTTAGGGTAAACTTAGTTTACTGTAGTAATTATGCATTGTATTGTAGGTAACTAGATTGTTACTTATGGTAAATAGGTGGTTTGATATGGTTATGTTTTAATAACCATTTATTTTGTTTTATTATACGAATGTGATTATTTTTGCATAGTTGCAACATAATTTTTGTTTGTATTGTTTCTTGTATGATTTAAGTTGCACCTATGCAAGTGTTTTGTTTGATTGGCTGCATAATACCTATAAGTATCAAGACCTCTCTATGTATTTGATTTTATTGAACATTAATAATATTTACGAGGATTCTATACCTCTTCTAGATTTGGCATCAGAGCAGGATAAGAGAGCCGTGAGTAGAGAAAATGTGTAGAGAGAGAGAGTGCAGAAGAGATACAAGAGCTTGGAGAAGCATTTGCTGAACACTGGAGAGCATGTGAAGCCTCATGCAACTTCCCAAAGCCCCATCACTACATCCCCACAACCTCTTGTTTAGTTCCGGGTGTTTGGAAAGAATTTTTTTGCATTGGGTGTAGGGGCACCAGAAAATTTTTCTTCTTAGAGCCATTCTCAGTTCGAAAAAATAATCAATTCATATTGAAAAAAATATATATATATATATATATATATAGTTTTTCCCCATTAGGGGTTTTGTCACTAAATTTAGTGACAAGTGTTAGCTACTGCCTAACACTCGACACCAATATAAAATTTGGAGAGGATCGTGACCGAGCTCTCCATAGAGCTCAAATGACGAGCCGAGAAGGTTGAGCCGAGTCATTGAGAGTCGAGTAATTTGACGAGCCCACACAAGTGGCCTGTCTGTTTTGATCAAACCAAGCTAAGACATACATTACCTTGGTGAGTGGGGTTGTTACATGAAGGGACAAAGTATTTGATCCAAATCGAGCCATGTTTGCATTGGTGCAACAAATTCCCCATTGAGCTAAAGGTGTGACTGGTTGAGTCAATCGAAAAGAATTGGTGGTGGAATCCATCTCTTTACACTAGTTTACATTGGTTTTTAAAGAGACTAAACCCACATCTCGAGACTCATGAGCCGAGCCCTTCACACAAACTATTTGATCTGCCGAAGTAATAAGCAGGTTGAGGCATAAAAACCTACAAACATACACAACGATCAAGTTGAGACTCTCGTACATAATCAAGCCATTGATCTAGACATGCGCTCTACAAAACACAAAAGACATAAATCAATCAAAAATGGTTGTCAAATCAAATAGGCGGAAAATAAATACATCGTAAGAAGGCATTCAAAGTGATGATATCTTCCTCGAAGTGGATACCCTAAACCGCCCGCACCATAACATCGCCACCACGTGGGTCTTTATCTAACAAGTCTACCACATCGACATTTTAAAAGGTCATCCCTTTGTTATTGAGTTTTAATAACAGTTTCTTTGTTTTTATATGCAAAGCGCATTGGGTGTTGTATTAGTTATTGGGAAAGTGCTTGGGGAGTGAGGTGCCAAGTTTGACCCCCACCCAAAGCCTATCTATTTGAATTAGGCATTATTTTTGGCAAAATTGCCACATCTAGTAGCCCTAAACCCTTGCTAAAGTCACTTAACCACAACTAGACCCCCACCTAAATTTAGAGGAGAAAACCTACTTTTGGGCAATTGTTTTTCTCCCATTTTTCTCAAAATTTCATTCTGAGCAAAGTTTTCCAAAGGAGGGGCATTTAGAAACTGCATTTTAAGTTGTTTTTTGTGATTTTTGCACAAATGTGAGTCATATGAGCTCTAGAGGCCACTAGGGCCTCGCAAAACAAAAAGAAAATTGTCTGCCATTCAATTTTTCTACATATTGGATGTAATTGTATATTTTTAGTGGATTGTACTAATTTGTAGGTTGCCATATTCAACTACAAACATTGTAATTGAAAAATGACAAAGATTTGTAAACAAAATCAGTGAAAATTTGGTTTTGTAACACTCACAAGATCTTCAGATCTCTTTCACAGTGTTTGGTATATACAATACCTTTAGGAAGCACTTACGGGTAAATTTGTTACGACTACTACTACACTTAACACCTAATATAGCTGCAACAACATCATCTAGGCATCATCCCTATAAATCAATAGGGAGAAATAAGGACACAATGCACACACTTTGAGCCATCCCATCCGTTTGTGAATGATTACATGACATAAATCCGGACACTGAAATTATCCAAGTATATAGCAAAGTTATGCACGTGTATGAGGATATTTCTTTGAGCTGGTTTCAATAATCACAGTAACCCTTTCGGTACTTTCTTAGTACTAGGTATCAAATTATTTCACATTAGTTAAGGCCTCTTTCGTATACCAATAGGTATATCGAAAGGGAAATCTTCTTCCACGTACCGATGTGTATATCGAAGGATGCATTTATAGAATGGTTAGGTATATCAAACTGATGATAGTATATAGATTGGGGGACCTTATGCCTGGAGTGATAAGAACCTTACCCTTTATCAGTGAATTCAAAAATAGACACCAATGCCCCTAAGTTATTTCTTCCAGACTCACAACTCCTAAAAGGAGATAATTATGTTGCATGGAAGACTAAGATTAGAACACAACTTGAGTTTGAAGAGATATGACCTATTGTGAATGGTTCTGCAACCAAATCACTAGATGATGCAACTCAATAGAGAAATTTTGACAAGGCCAATCAGAAGAAAAAATTCATTATCTTGTTTATAGTGTATGATGACATGTAACCCGACATTCAAGATTCACAAATAGCCAAAGAAGCATGTGATAAGTTAAGCACTATATATGAGGCCAAAATCAAGACACGAGAAAGTAGAAGCTTTCCTGAAAAGAGAATTACTTTTTTGAGAAAAATTGAGGGCTTCACTTCTAGCCCTGGGAGAGGAGGTCACTGATACAACTCTCATTCCCATTTTTACGAGAGCACTCCCTCCTTCTTACCGTATTTTTGTGATGACACTAAACTCAACTTGTCCAGATCAGACAGTAAATTTTTACAAGTTAGTGAATCTACTACAACAAGAAGAAGCAATGTACAACAAAGATAATGAAGAGGAACATGCAATATATTCTCATCAAAAAAATAAAAGGCATAAAAAATATCATTCTTCTCAAAAGTCCCAAAAACAACATCAATCAACATGGGGATAAGCAAAAGAAGAAATGTCCTATCTATAACAGAGGACATGATGTGAAAGATTGTTGGTACAATACATACAAGAAAGGTTCATCAAGTAATTATGGACCTCAAAATCAACAATCTCATAAGGGACAATCACACTAAAATCAAGGGAAGAAGGGGAACTAGAGAAGAAAACCCCATCAATAAGGAAATATAGCTAAGCAAGAAGATCATTCAAAAATGAGGACTTCTTGTACACTTCTCATTCTAGTGAACCATCCATGTCATCTAGTGATGTTTGGTATGTTGATTCGGGAGCCACTCGACACATGACTAGGCATAGAGATTGGTTTACTACAATGAGGGACACACCTAAAAATCATGTTTCATTAGGTGATGATTCTTCTTACATAGTACAAGGAATTGGGAACATTTCTCTACCTCTTGGTTCATGAATTATAGATTATCAGATGTATTATATGTCCCTAGGTTAACAAAAAATATTCTATCAATTAGTCAACTTCTAGATCATAATCTGAAGATTGACTTTGATAGTCATTCCGGTAAGAAAATGTGTTTGATTCGAGACAAATCAAGAGGCTCAAAAATTTTTGCAAAATCCTCCAATGTGGGATGTATGTTCTAGCTTGACTTTGTCCACAGGGATGATCAAGCACTTGTGGCTAATAATTCTTCATCAACACAATTGTGGCATTAGAGACTTGGTCACATCATTTTCAAATATCTGAAACACTTCGCTGGTACAACATGGTGAGAGGCTTACCATCTCTCCAGAAGGATACAGATAAGTGTCCTAATTTGTAACAGAAAATAACACAGAGCTTCATTCTAGAAGAGTACTTATCGAGCTCATGGTAAGCTTGATCTAGTTCATATTGATCTTTGTGGTTTGATGCAACCTAGTCATTTCTGGATTTCAGATTTCATGCTATGTGTTGATGACTATTCAAGAAAAATGTGGATATTTTGTCTTCGTAAGAAAAGTGAAGCTTTTGAGAACTTCAAAAAGTTCAAAGTGGTTGTAGAGAATGAGACTGGTCATCATATCATATCTCTCTCGCTCAGATCGAGGGGGAATTCACTAGTAATGAGTTCAAATCCTACCTATAAGCTCACGAGATTCATCAAAAGATGCCTCCTCCACACACACCGTAGAAAAATGGTGTTGTTGAGAGAAGAAACCGTATTATCATGGAGATGGTGCGTTGCATGATCGATGATTCTGGACTAATGAGGACATTTTGGGCAGAAGCAACAAAGACAAGTTTATTTGTTGAATAGAGTGCCCACAATTGCTCTTGATGGAGTAACACCACATGAAGCATGGTCAAAGTGAAAGCCATATGTTGCAAACCTTAGATTATTTAGGTGCAAAGCTAACATGCACATACCCAAGTAAAATAGAAAGAAGTTGGATATGAAACAAAACTCATCTTCATTGTCTACAGTGAAGAGACTCTTGGGTATAGATTGATGGATCCGAAGACCAAAAAAGTCTACACCAGCAGAGATGTTGAGTTCTTTGAGAAGAAGGAAGTTGAGACTCCTCCTCTAGACTCACCGATGTAGATATTTCACCTATTGTGAAAACATAAGCTGATGTTCCCGCTAATGATGACAATGATGATGGGGATGATGGTGATGATCAGACATGACCACAAACCATGAGAGTAGTACAATGTATGCCCAAGTGGTATACTAACATGATACAAGATGCAAAATTGGATGTTCCACCGATACATCCATCACTGGACCATAGACTCACAGTAAAACATGAGAAGAAGTAAAATTTTCTTTGATGAGTGGATTTTTTGAATATGTTGAGGCCTCTACTATCTAGGAATCCCTACATTCAAAATCTTAGAAAGATGCCATGGATGTTAAGTATTAGCCAGTGATGAAAACAACACTTGGCAGCTTATCAATCTTCCACCAAGGAAGAAACACATTGGTTGCATATGGATATTAAAAAAATACAAAGCAGATGGGACCATAGAAAATCACAAAACAATATTGGTAGTAAAGGGGTACGCACAAAAGGAAGGCATAGACTATGAGGAGACATTTTCTCCCACAACTAAGATCAAAACGATCAGGATGATCTTTGCTCTAGCTACACAAGTTTGGTTGGAAATTCCATCAGATGGACGTGAAAAGTGCCTTTCTGAATGGATATCTACAGGAATAAGTCTACATGACTCAACTTGAGGGTTATGTTGTACCGAAGAAGAAACAAAGGTATGCAAACTCAGAAATCTCTGTATGGCCTTAAACATGCACCCGGGCTTGGTACATCAAAATTGATGAGCATCTCATTCAACATGGATTCGTCAGAAATCCATATGATCCCAATATCTACCTCAAAAAAGGGGGGAGATTGTGATTTTTGTTGTCTATGTCAATGATCTAGTCATCATTGGTAGTTTAGTGAAGATGATCGATGCAACGAAGAAATATCTTAATCAATCATTCGACATGACAGATCTTGGGCTCATGCACTACTTGTCTTGGATTGGAAGTATGACAGAAAGAGAATCACATATTTGTTTCTCAGTTGAAGTATACCAAGAAAATGCTCAATAAATTTAGGATGATGGATTGCACACCTATTGCTACACCCATAGAGATGAGACTACAAGTTATCTCATTTAGATCCATCTCCTATGGTAAATGAAACTCTCTATCGACAATTGATTGGGAGTCTCATTTACCTAACTTATACTAGACCAGATATCAACTTTGTAGTGAGCTATCTATCACGGTTCATGTAGGAACCCAAAGTTTTTCATTGGAAGGAAACAAGGTGGATCTTGAGATATCTCAAGGGTATAGTAAATCTTGGTCTAGAGTATAAGAAGAATGATCAATTCTTCTTGAATGGATATTCAAATTTAGATCATACAGGTAACATTGATGAAAGGAAATCCACTTCTGGATTTGTATTATTTTTGGGATCTGGACCAATATCATGGGGAAGCAAGAAAAAACACTTTGTTTCTCAATCTTCTAAAGAGGCCAAATATTCTATTGTAGGTGAAGTTGTCTGTGAAGTGATATGGCTACGTCGTATATTGGAAGGACTTGGAATACCACAAGAAAAACCTACCACCATGTATGTAGAAAATGAAGGTGTTCTCAAACTTATTTGAAATCCATTTTTTCACGAGAGAACAAAGAACATCAAGGTACAAGTTCATTTCATACATGATCATGTCTTGAAACACAACATACAACTTCAATTTTTCCAAATAACTGAACAACAAGCATATATCTTCACAAATTCACTTGCACGTGATAAGTTTAAGTTTTTCAGAGAGTTCCTCTCCTCATCCCTTGAGGCAATGTAAAATTAAGGGGGAATGTTAGGGTAGACTTAGTTTACAATAGTAATTTTGCATTGTACTATAGGTGACTAGATTGTTACTTATTTTGTTACTGTGGTAAATAGGTGGTTTGATATGGTTATGTTTTAATAACCATTTATTTTGTTTTATTATATCGATGTGATTATTGTTGCATAGTTACAACATAATTTTTGTTTGTATTGTTTCTCGTATGATTTTTCGGTTACACCTATGCAATTGTTTTGTTTGTACTTGGTTGCATAATACCTATAAGTATCAGAGCCCTCTCTATTGTATTTAATTTCTTGAACATCAATAATATTTACGAGGCTTCCATCCCTCTTCTAGATATTATAGTTGGACCATTTACAATGTTTCCTTAAGTTGGACTCTACCTTTATATAGGGAAAAATCTTTGTATCATGAAATCGAATCACCATTAGAATGTGTTTTACTCAAATATTGTGAGAGCAAAGAAGAAATCGAATCTTGGATTCGGTGTCTATTTTTTTGAAATTGCTAAATTTTAGCATAATGTTATAAGATAAATCATAAAAATATATAATGTAATGTAGTGAATTGGCATGGAGCTTATCTGTTATTTATATTTATTGTTTTTTCTATACAAGCAAAGGAAGAGTATGGATGTAGAATATTTATTCATTTCTCACATATCAAGCATGGACACTCTAGCAAGAGGCTTAAGAAATGCAACTAAACTCGTGCATATTTTCTATTCTTATATTTTACATGTATAGTTTTTAATTTATATTTTTGGATTGTTTTCCAAGTGGGCCAGACCATCCAATTCAGGAGGCATGATCCCTTACACTTTTTCATACAACACCTTTGTGTGATATATAAATATTTAATATTTCATTTAATATTTATATAAGTTAATCAAAATGATACTCTCAAATAAAAATGTCACAATTCTACAAAACTAATATAGATAAGTTGTCAATCTACTTAAAATTCCTTTTTTATTTATTTACGTCATATATTTTAAAAATTGCTATCTCTTCATGACCAATTTTATGACCAACTATATGAATTAGAATAGTCTATATTGTATTTTTAAACATACATGTATTTCTACGAAGATGTCTCACATGATAGTTAATGCCCCTTTTCCCCTAGTTGTAGGAACTTGCATGGATGAATTTTCGGTCATATTTGTAGCTAGAAATTGTTCTCTAGATAGTGCTTGTAAGCTATGGAAAAAATAGTAATGGAAAACAAACAAAATGATACAAACTTACCGTAATCCTCCAAAGAAAACCTCAAGTAAAGGTTGTGTGAGCTTTGAAGCTGTGTAACCTTGTTAATAATTGATTGTGGGTGCTCTTGATTGATCTCCAAAGTGTATTTACCAATGCTACAGATAGATATTGGGAGCTTCCAATATGTAGATATTGGAGCAAAATTGATAGAGTAATTGTGCTTAAATCCAAGAGGATTTGTAAGAGGATGAACCTACATTTTATAAAGGTAGAAGTGGTTGGAAATTGGTTACAAATGGATGAATGTACATGCTAGTTTTAGCACTTGAGGGGACTGAATATTTGCGGGAAGAATCAATGCCATTTAGGGGTAGTAAAGGAATTAATTAAAAAAAGTTGCATCTGGAAAAGTGGTTGTACGTGAAATTTAACTACCCCCACCTTTCTAGGATTCAAGAAGTGCAGTTGGCTGGACTAGTGAAGTGGAGTCCATGTAGAGTTGATTGGGATGTGGATGTGGAGTCCAAGTTGGAATTTAAGTGGCAGTTGACTAGGAAAATATGTGTATTTTCCTAATTAGATAATTAATTTAATTAGCTAGGATGTGCACACTTAATTAATTAATCATTTAATAAATAAATGATAATTAACTTAGCTAAAGGGGTAATAAGGATTAATTTAATTAATCCAAAGGGGTGCAAGTGCATGAATAATACATTTAATTAATCGGTTGTAAAGGGATGAACAACATGATGTATATTGGAACAATACTAGGAATAGGTGTATGATTAAGGGGTGTTTACATTTCCCCCTCTTTAAAGTGTTATTGTGAAGTAATAGTGCTTTAAAGATAGTAGACGATGATACAAAGTAACGAGTAGAAATAAATGAAGCATTAGGATGCCCCAACTAGAATGATAGTAGAGGAATTCCCCTCAAGCGGGTGGGTGACACAACAAAGTGGTAAAAAAAAAGGGATTGGAAGAAGGATGAGAAAGGATTGTGCTCATAACATGAGTATCATTTGGAGAATAAATTTAGAGAAACCTTATTTTTGTTGTTGCACAATATAGTTATCACCTTGATTATAAAAGAATCAAGATGGTTAGCCAAGATGTGTGTAAACAAACACACACAACAAAGAAAAGATAAAAAAATGGAAAAAAAACTCAATATACAGAGTAGGTGTAAGAATCAGAGTTATAAAGGAACCAATATGTAATCACACTACTTGAAATTGGTCCAAAAAGTAAACATAAACAATGCAACACAAATTCAAAAAGAAGACAATCATTTATGCCCCTAATGTGTGTCATAATGATGATTAAGTAGATGCAAATGCTCCCAAAGAGGGAATATGATCAGACTAGCAGAGAACAATAAAGAGACTCCTTATGACATTCTTGTTGGATCCGTTGTACAAATGATCAAAGTTGAAATTGCCCTAGGAAAGTTATATCCTAGAGAGTTAGCCTATCATGCAAAGGGAAGAAAGTGATAGTTATAAGATCAGAATGATCACTAGGGAAGTAGATAAAGGTATGAATTTACCAAAATTGTATTGAGATTTCAAAAAATTCACTTCAAGGGTTTTCCAATTGTAGGATTTCTATGATACGTGAATGTGTTTTCAAATTTTGTAATTTTTTTTTTTTTTGAAGTTTTTGAAATATATGTTTTGTTTTGGATTTTGAAATATTTGATTTTTTTATAAAATTTTTACGAGTTTTGAAAAGTTGGAAATATAAATGCAAAGAAATTGAAACAAACATAAATACACATAAAAAGGAAAACATTCCATGGCTTATTTAGTAAACCAGAGGAAAACACAACACATGCAAGTGACAAGAAAGCAAGAAAATAACATTGCAAACAAACTCAATATGAACAAGAAGGTACCACACCAAATTTATTTGTGAACTAAGATGAAAATAAATTTCCGCAATTAGTCTACAACAAAGGTAAACAAATTACAAAAAAATAAAAATGAAAGAAGCAAAAGTATTGTCATAATGTTGAAAAACTGCAAAATTACAACACAACGTGAAAAGTGACGCCTAATGACACGCAAATGTGTTCCACATCAAGAAATAGATAGATTTGAATGCCCTCCAAAGTGATAGTGTAGAACACAAGAGGATTAGATCAGCCAAGAGCAGATCGATACTTACATACTTCAAAAAGATACTCTTATCAAATACTATTGAAGTTTGATCTATTATTTGGATTAAAATGTAAAATCAAATGTGCCCAAGTAAACTTATATTGCGAAAGGGTAAATGATTTCCTCGAGAATAGATATACACCATGGGAAATAACAATACTTGTCAAAAGTGATTAAGGTAAATGTGAATTTTATGCCTAATCTAATTGCTATTGTAGCAGTGAATAAATACAGCAATGAAGTACAAAAATTAACCCAAGAAAACTAAGCAATAAAGTAAAAACCCTAAGTGAAAAGAGAGGTAAGAAGCCTTAGATGATTCAAAGAAATCCTGGAGGTGTACAAAGTTGGAAAATTAGAAAATAAGAAGCACTAAATGTCACAATAAAGATAAAAATGTAGATCTGGAAGAATAAGATGGACTGGGGTGCCACGGAGAGGGATCGGGGCACTGCGGGTGCCCTAGGTGTGTTTTTGGGCGCTTGGATTTGCAGAAATGTTCAAAAATCTCCTCTAAGTGATCGCTAGGTACTCCTGTTGTTTTCCTTTCGTCACTATGAGGTCACACAATGATCGCCGAGGTCGTTGAAAAACCTAAAATGAAATAATGAACTCCAAAACCATCAAATAGACATCAAATCCTAAAAAGGAAGATACAAAATGAGGGGTCAAACTATCCTCACTGTCACAATGGTGAAATTACGATCGTTGGTTCTTGGAAATGTGACTAAGTATTGAAGAGCACACACATGCAATACTTATAGAGTAATTGCGCATAGGAAAGAATATGGGAAGTGCATGCACATGAATGTCGTATTCATGCGCAAGAGACAAAAAGGGTGCTCAAGGATTGCTTCTAGAAGGATCAAGGACTTAGATAATTTTGGGAAAGATGCTAAATATAGAGATGGAGTGGGTGACATGCAAGGGAAGATTCCATGCAGGAAGAGTCTATTTTTAGAGCAAGGAACTAGCAGTTCGAATTGGAGCATGAAGAATTGGAGGCTACGTAAGGCTATTTTGGGACAAGTGGAAGGTCAAGAGACGTGGAGTTTTGGGCTGAAAATAGGATTGGAACTAAAGTTAACTACATGAAATCTATTGTTAGAAGAGATTGCATGCTCCCTTGTTATCTTTGTAAGCAACACATGGATATACTTAGCATGCAACCTATTTTGAGAGTGCAAAAGTAGTGAAGGGAAAGTCCCCACTATCTATATATGTGTATTGATTTGCATGACTTAGGGGGATTAGTATTGAGTCTATTTTCTCTAAAGTTATGATGTTGTTCTACTTATGCACATGATCTTATGGAGTTACTATTGATGTATTTAGCTATTATGTTTCATGGTGATTAATATGATGGATCTTTGTGGTTGGATATTGATTGTAGATGTATCTATTACTGGTAATTACATGGTAAACCTGATCTTGGTTCTAATTTATCTCATTCTTGCATATGCTTGTGATCTAGATCTAGTTATGGTTTATCTTTGCATGGCTGTTATGAATTTGGTTATTATGATTATGGGATATATGGTTATGCATGCTAAATCCTTGCTAGAGCTATCATAAAAGAGGGATATGGTACCCTTTCATGCTTCAAAGAGTGCTCAAACTGTGTGGGTGATGTGCAAGCGCACCTTGGGCAATTCTTAGTAAAATAAAAGACTATATTTTGGTTCCATTGCTAGGACCTCTTTTCAATTTGCTGCAAGGATGATGTAAAATTATGGATTATTGTTTAACTCTTGCGAACATTCAAGAATGGGTTAATAACAACCAGGATCAGTTTGTTCAAAGATATGGTTCTAGACCTGATTTCAATCCTGTAGGTGGGTTGAGGCAAACCTGTATCACGAGCTTTATGAGTCATTATTTAGCTATTTCCCTATACAACCGTATGTGTGGTTGTCAGGTACGCATCAAGAGGAGTTGGTATTACAAAGAAAGTGTTTGGACACGGGAGAATATCATACATTATTTTGATGATGATGAACCTTGGACACATGTTGTAGATCGTTGGTGGGCTGGTGTTGTGAACAATTATACTCTAGAATACACTGTTTCTACGTATTATTTCCTAGAAGTTGAAGATTTTGAGTTTCGTGTGAGCCAGAGGATCTTACATTTGTGTCATTCCTTTAACAATTAAGATCTTGATGGTGGTGTTGAATTTAAAGTGCCCCCTATGACTAGCTAAACCCCACTACGCATGGGGGTAGGAGTAGGTGGACATGATGGTTGAAAGGTAGAGAGAAGAAAGGAAACTTAAGTATAATGAAGCATGGGAGAGGGAATTGGTGAAGAAGCGTGATATTGAGGAGTTTGTGGAGTTGTAGAGGATGATGGCTCATGAAGCATTTAATGCTCACTTGGAAGACGCAGAGTAAGAGCATAAGGCTCTCCCCCACTTAGGAAAGCATAGTAGAGAATCCTTGGCTTCTGATGAGAGTGTGTATGATGAGGAAAGATTAAGGACTGCGGGCACACATCGATCCCACCTAACAACCTTTCCCTTTTTCTTGGTGTTCCAATTCCTGAAATAGTTATTGATAAACATGATAGTGTTGGTGATAGAGTGGTGATAGAGTAGTGATAGGTAGATTTCAATTTCTGTTAAGTACAAGAGTTAATCAGATATCACATTCATAAATGGCAACACAA
Source organism: Taxus wallichiana var. yunnanensis (assembly GCA_018340775.1). Lineage (NCBI taxonomy): Eukaryota > Viridiplantae > Streptophyta > Pinopsida > Cupressales > Taxaceae > Taxus > Taxus wallichiana. The sequence continues at coordinate 696,125,455 of CM031244.1, read as the reverse complement.
ACGTCATATTTCTTATTTGGAGGTTTGGTTGGAGGTATATTTTCTAACCCGTCATCTAGACAGAGCGTGAGCACGCAGAACGTTGGTAACACATCTCAGAGTAGCACAAATTCGCAAACCATGGGAGTTTAATTTAGAAAAATAGTTGGAATGCAGAGTATCTCATCCTCTAGTCTGGTTCCTACTATAGGAGGTGGATTAGGTGGATTAGGAGGTTTGAGATATAACGGATTTGGTGGTTCTAGAGGTGGAGGGAATACTAGAGATAATACAGTTCGGGTGTGGTGGACAAGGTCTACACCAACAAGAAGTTATTTATGAAATGTCACTTTACCTCCCAAAATACGAGAGGAATTGAATATGTAATAGAGCACATAAACATATGCGAGATTCTATGGTGCACGAAAGGGATTACAACCCCTGAGTATAATGCAAGTTAGTTTGCTACTACTTTGTAAGGGCACACACATAGTTGGTATAGGAAGTATGATTCGAACCAGATTTGTGTAAACTACACCATGCTACATGATGATTTCTTGGAAGAGTTTCATATACCTGAATTTGAGCAAAAAAACATCAACACACTAAAGGATATTAAGCAGGCATTGATGAGAGTGTCAGGGAGTATGATTCACGTTTCAAAACCTTGCTATCAAAGTTATCTTATGATATTCACCCTAGCCAACATGCATAGTGGTTTGTTGGTGGTTTGATCACACCTTTTAGAAGGGTGCTTTCTCATAAGACTTTTATAGATCTGCGCATGGCTTTGGAGGAAACTCTATGCACCGAGGCGGCAAAGTGGGAAACAAGGATTTGTTAATAACTTTGGGTAGTTTAATTTAACTAAAAACACTTTATTTAAAATTGTTTTCGTAAAAATTCTAATGTATCATTTTTTGCTTGTGCAAGATGATGGGATACGATACCAAACGAGGTGCAATAGTGACTCGGGGTCGTGGGCGGCCACCTCTAGAAGCACCTAGTATGAATTTTAGGCCATAGAACTTAGACGCAATTTATCATATGATGGGGGTCCTTCACAATCGCACAACCAGAGCTAATGGTAGAAGATATTTAGCCTAAAAGGGAGGTAAACTTAGATAACGAATCACACTCTCCTAATCACATACAAGTCTTCTTACAGTGAAAAATATTGTGCAACCTTTTTTTTGAGCTTATGGCACGGAAAGAGAGGTCTCACATCCCTTCAAAGACACATATTCGAGAGTGGTTGAGACACTCCCTCACGGGAAGGCAGATGATGATGCTATTCATGATCTCCTTTGACTGCACCCACCTACGTATGAAGCTAGGATAGATGGATTTGGGGCCAAGTCATGGATCCTAAGCTTAGACACTTTCTTTGGCTTATATCCTTATTAGAGAAATGTAAAATCTTGCCTAGCCATACACCTCCTTCGTGACACAACAAGATTCTAGTGGAGGATTGAGGAGCAGAAGCTCCATATGACCCGCGAGAAAGTCATTTATGAGCTATTTGAGGAGCATTTTAGGGTTTGATACATGTTAGAACAATTTATCCAAAAGAGGATCGACGCGTTTCACCATATATAACAAGGTTCTAGTTTAGTGGCCTAGTATGAGTGCAGATTTCTAGACCTCCTTCAGTATGTCGACTATCTCTAGGATGAGAAGTTGTAGGTGAACAAGTTCATCAGTGGTCCCGAATACAAACTTAGTAGGAGCAGGGAGGATTTAATATTCCCCAACATTGGAGAATGTGGTGGAGAAATACTATCTGTAGAGGAGAATATGAACCGGACGTAGGAGTTTTTAGATAGGAACCAAGAAAATTACAGGAGTGAGTTCGCTCATTTCAGGATTAGAGATCACGTGGTTCTTCCCCACCCCAAGGGGAGGGTATAAACCTTTTCATCAAATTCTCTACCTCCTCCACACTCACAACATCCCTCTTAGTAACACGATCCTCAACAAAAGAGGAGTAGGTCAAAGTTAGGATAATCAGATAGGTAGTGGCCATAATGGCCACATTTTAGGTAGAGACAAGAGGTTGGGTAGCCAATGACCTAATCATGCTCATTCATAGCAGTCAACTAGAGTGGAACCCATAAGGTCACTACATCGAGCATAAGAGGGTATAAGTCGCACATGGATGCACCATGTTGTTTCATTTGTGGGGCCCTTGATCATTATGCTTGATTTTGTACTTAGAGAAAAACTTTTACGAGTAAAGGAAAAATACAAAGATCTTTGTAAGCAGATGATAGTTGATGATGCAGATGCACTCATCACATCTATGCCACGGTAGAGAACCGCCTGTGCCAAGCATCGTGCCACGGTCATTGAGACAATAGGTATGATTAAGGGTACACCTGTTATTGTATTATTTGATTCAGAGCTTTTGACTCCTTTATATCTCCCTCTTTAGTGGATAGGTGTGGATTGGTGTCTTCTAGGCATGTAGATAGGTGGCAGGTAGAGTTGGACACTGAGGCCAAACTTGTTGTAGACTCGTATATGGAGAGTTGTATTATGGACCTAGGTGTATTCTCCACTACCTTAGACCTATGAGTTTTTCCTTTGGGATCTTATAAGGTCATTCTTGGCATGGATTGGATTGATTCTCACGAGGAAAAAGTAGAATTTAGACATAATTTTATTCAGTGTGTGGATGACATAGGTAGTTCTGTAGTTATATCTAGGGTTTAGAGACCCCTGTCCCTATGTATGATTTTCGCTATGTATCTCAACTAGGGCATGTGCAAGGGGTGTCAGATGTTTGCTATCACGATCATTGATAGATTGGAGTAGAATCGAACAAGTTCTCCTTTTGATGAGCACCCTATTTAGAGAGAGTTTACAAATGTTTTCCCTAGTGAGCTTCAAGGTATGCTACCGCATCGAGAGGTGGACTTTAATATCGATCTTGTTCTAGGTTCGCACCCATGTGTCTTTGTGCTCCATACATGATGACCACACTTGATATTCATGAGCTCAAGATTTAGTTAGAGGATATTTTTGACAAGGGCCTTATCCGATCTAGTGTATCTCATTAGGCGCATGAGTAATTTTTGTGAAGAAGAAGGATGGGTATCTTCGTTTGTGTTTTTACTTATAACAACCGAACAAGATAACATTAAAGAACCATGATCCGTTTCCTCATATAGACAATTTTTTCAATCAGATGAGGGGAGATAGGGTGTTCTTCGAGATAGATATGAAGTCAGGATACCATCAAATGTGCATCGCAGGCATGTAAATCCACAATATAGCTTTCCGGACTCAATATGGGCATTACAAGTTCATAGTAGTTCCTTTCGGTTTAACTAATACACTTGCAGTTTTCATAAGCCTCATGAATGGTGTTTTCAAGAAATTCTTGGAAATATTTTTCATTTATTTTCTAGACGATATCTTGATATATGTTTTCTTGATTGAGGAGCACTAGGAGTTCTTGAGACATGTATTATAGGTTATGAGGAGCATCTATTGTTTGGGAATTTGGAGAAGTGTTCCTTCTTTCATTCCAAGATTCAATACTTGGGGAAAAATATCATATATGAGGGCATCTCAAGATCCCTCAAAGATTTTTGTTATCATTGATTGGAAAACCCCTACCATAGTGACATAGGTTATAAGCTTTATGGGGTTAGCGGGTTGCTACCGTCATTTTTTCCAGGATTTTTCTAGGATTTCCAATCTTATTACTTCCCTTCAGTGAAAAGGGAAGAAGTTATGATAGTCAGATAAGTGCAAGTAGGCCTTTCAGCTGCTCAAGGAGCATTTGACTACTGCACCCATCCTCGCAGTTTCAGATCCTTTGGCCAAATTTTTGGTTTACACAGATGCATCTATAGAGGGAACTGGGAGTGGTGCTCATGCAAGAGCATTGCATCATTTTTATTAAGTCTCGTAAGGTTAAGGACTATGAACTTAATTACCCCACCCAAAATCTTGAGCTTCAGAATAAAGTGGTTCATGTGTTGGTTATTTGGAGGAATTTCCTTCTAGGAAAGCCCTTTGTATTTACGATAAATCATTTTGGTCATGTGAGACTCATCAGTATCTATATTATCATGATGACAAGGACATTATTGTTTATTTTTTTTATTTTGATGGGACATTATCACATGACATTTTTCTTGACAAGGATATTCTTTGCTTTAGTACACTATTTGATATGAGATTATTCATGATATTGTATTTCTAGCATTAGGATGTTAACCCTTATTCACAAGTTGGTTATGGGGCACACGATGCCACTGTTCATTTTTAGATATTATGTTTTGACGATGATATCATGAGTTATTATGGACATGTTTTGTATTGATATTAGATCCATATTTGATGTATGATGATGATTATATCATTTCATTCAAAGTGGATGTTTTGTGATTTTGATATACTGCTAGCATAACCTGGCTTGTATGGATGTTGATTTTGATGCATATGATTGTATTGTATTTTGTTATCATATTGGGAAGATATGAGGTTTTTATTGAGTTATGTAGGTGACAAGAAATAAATCATGAGGAAAATGTGGGACTCAGGGAACACATGCCGCTTAGCACAAAAGGCCTAAAGGCCAAACCTCTTCTTCTTCTTATCGATTACAACACCCCCCTTTCTCTTGTTGTGGTTTTTCATGTTGGTTGCTTGGATTTTATATTGTGAACCTTATCTTTTCCTCCATCATGGTGATGAAATTTTCATGTTTCTTATCTACTTGTGTAGACACCTAAATTCCGCTTTTGCAATCTTATTGCTAAAAGCATGCAAATCACTCTCATTGTTACCATTTCATTTATAATTAGTGATTTCCGCTAATTAACTAACATCTTTTTTTACCATTTTGGTCAATTAACAATGCAATGTTGATTGCCTAACCTCTTTTGCATTTAAGATGCCAATTTACGACAAATCACAAGTCAAAATCCTCTTCCAAGCAGATAATTAGCGATTATTAGCTAATTAAGCCTATTTTACCCTTGTTTTGGTCAATATACCCTATTATTGGCTTAAACCCCTCTTCCAACCACTCCAAATCACCCCACTTCCTTCCATAACATCTTAGCAAGCTTCAAAATCTTATCCTAGCCTTCTAATTGACCCTAAGTGGATAATTAAGGCTCCTCACATCTTAATCACTTGTGAATTCACTAATCATGATTAACAAACCTTAATCATGATTAAAAATTCTTAATCTACTTTGTGCTTTTAGTCCCACATGCAACAAGATGCTAGTTTTCCCCAAATAGAAAACTATAAAAAGGACTAACCACACACCTTTAAACTTTACACCATGCTTTGATTTACATATCATATAAGAAATATGATTAATAGCCAAGCTCAAGCATTGCCTCAAGTCTTCAATGGGGTAAGTAGATGGGTATCCAATATGATCTTGTAGTCATTGTTGGAGATACCATCTCACCTTCCTTATAGTAGAAAAACCCCCAATTTGATTGCTCCTAGATCTATTTAGGTCTATGTTAGTTAACAATTGAATATTCTAGTAGGCATGCTTTAGCTAAGATAGATTGATATATCATGTTAGTTATTTCAAGCATTCCATTAAGCTTTAATCATTGATGTAACTATTGTTAGATTCAATAAGAGTTTTTTAAAATAGACTATGTGGTGTTAGTCTTGTTAGTTTATCTTTTCTTGAAAATTCTAGTATTCTTCATTTGGCGTGCTTGGTGGGACCATACCCCATTGCATTCATTCTTAATATTTTTAACTTAGTTTCAAAGTTTTTAGATTTCAAGCTTTCTAGTTTAGTTTCAAGTTTTCTAGATTAATTTCAAGTTTTCTAGATTAGTTTCAAGTTTTCTAATCTACTTTCAAGTTTTCTATATTAATTTCAATATTTTTAGATTAGTTTTTGAAGCTTTTAGATTACTTTCAAGTTTTTAAGAGTAATTTTCAAATATTTGTAGATCAATTTTCAAACTAGATAGTTGTTACAACTAGATTAGTAGTAGATGTTATATTTTCATGTTCTTTGCAGGATATAAGGAGGTGAAGTGTTGTCGAAATTTCCTCAAAAGGCCAAAGGTTTGATATTTTTCAAAATTTCCTGTCAAAATCCATATTTTGACCACCTATAGGAAGGTCCGTGCCTACGCTCAAAGGGCTGTGCCTACACTCCAAAGGCCACGTCTGTGCTCTATTGGACACACCTACAATTCTTCACATGCACCTGTGCCTTACTGATCGCGCCTGTGCATCACTGGATTTTTGAATTTTGTGTGTGACTTGCACTAGTGCTTCAAAGTGTGCACTCATGCCTCTTTGGCTGTGCATGTATAACTGGATTATGTAAATTTGATAGAGGCGCACTTGTGCATACCTTTATGCCTAGTTGCTTCAAGGGATTCACTCATGCTCTTTAGGACATGCTACTACACTAGGAGGTGCGTTGACACACTCAGGTAAAGTTGGCTCAAAGTTCAAAATTTGAACTTATGGATTTTAGTGTTTATGTAAATTTTTAGGGGTTTTTAGTCATTCTCTTGTCAATTTTCTGATTTAGAGTAAGATTTCTAACAAAATTAGCTTAGGGTTTGATAAGTGATTTTTGTTAAAATTGGCTTAGGGTTTGATGAGTGATTTTGTTTTCATGCTTTGTATGAGTTTGGAATAGGGTTGTGTATGCTCTTCTCTTGCACTTTGTGTGATCTTGAGAATCAAAAGCACCTCTAAACCTTCTTTTGCTAATTTAGAGTAAGTAAGAAAAATCATCATTCATTGTTATGCTTAAGGGAATAAAATTTCATTTTGGCATGTATATGATATTTTAGTTTAAGAGATTTTCATTTGATAAATAACTAAGGCTAAGGCTTGTGTATGCTCTTCTCTTGCACCTAGTGTGATCTTGAGAACAAAAACAACCTTAGTCTTTCACTAAAAACACTTGGATTAATTGGGAATAAACCTTGATTTACAAATTTTTATGGTGGTTATTTGATTTACAAGATTTTCATTACTATCTAGTTGGATTACTTGTTGTGTATGCTCTTCTCTCGCATCCTTGGATGATATTGAGAACCAAAAACAACATTTAATCCTCTTTCTATGATATTTTAGATCTTTTTGAACTAATAACCATTTGTGTGAAGGACCTAATGCTAGCCAAAGAAAAGATAACTCTCTTTAAACCAAATTCTAACATACACATGTGATGTAGGTTGCCAAACGATGGTCTAAACCAAATTGCTTAATCTAAAAGATAATAAAATACACCAATTTGCAAAAAATTGTATGTGCAGGTTTGGTTAAGAGCTAAAGCTCATCCACTTAACTAGGAAAAAATTATTTTGGCATAAGCCTTAAGATACCAAGAATAATTATCCTAGGAACCCCAAAGTAGTTCACGTAAGAGGGAACCTTGTGAACGAAACGAGAAAGTGCTCCAACTACCCAATTCATTAGTACAACTTGAAAGATTAGAGTCAAAGTTACCTCCATTGTGACCCCAGTGAAAATACAACTGAATGCAATTCATTGATCATTATATTGAAGGGGGTAAAGTAAATCCAAGATACTCCAAGACTAGTTAGTGTAAATTTCTTAATAAATCGAGCTCGTAGAGGTAGTTTGTGACAATCTAGGTGAGAAAACTAATAAGAAGCTTGCCAACTTGGAGACAATTTTTTTCTTAGATATTATACTTGAGAGCTCTCATAAAGTGACAACTTTGTTGGATTCAAACTCTTATTTTTGAACAAGGGAAATAATCTCTTAAAGTTGAAACCACGTGACATTTCATCACGAAATCTATTTAGTGTTACTTTTTCCTAGTTTTTCACTTGTCCTAAGACAAGGTGAAACTCTACCAAAGTTACACCAAGTATTTTTCATCACCACTTGGTCTATTCCTTTATTTTCTTGTTGCTCATTTTGAGACAAAAGAAGAAAAAACATATACGGATACCTACTAGAAATAATCATGTCCACCACTTTTGTAGTCTACTTGCATGACTAGGTTGCAATGCTAGAATGCAAGTGTTGAAAGTGTGAATGGTACGTCATCAAGTTCTAGTAGCCCCTTTATCTCAAACCCATATTGAGACTTACTATCATTGTAGTTAGGTTGTCTTATCACTGAATTCTTTTGAGTTGTTACGCTGCCCACATTATAGCCATACAATTGTGATATTTACGTCTTGTTTCCATTGTGAAACTTGGCCTAAATCTCTAGATTGTATTGTTACGCTGCTCGCACGCATAGTAATTCCTTGATATACTTAGGCATAGTTTTTACATCCTAGCCTTGTCTTGATTTTTGTGAGTGTTGAGGTTACTTTGTTCACATCGCTATAACATCATTTTGATACTAAAATCTTGTTTTCTTGTAAATCTTGATTAACGTGTCCAAATAGTGTTGTTACGCTACTCACATTTGTATCTTCCATTTTACAAGACTTAGAATTTGTTAGTGTCTAGAAACTGGTTTTTAGTATACCTTGTTAGAGGATCGCGTCAACACTTTCTTAGCATTTAGGTCTTGTTTGTTTCAAACTTGGCCTAACTAGTGATATTGTGTTATCACTATTTGTTTTAAACCTATCTCAAAAAATCATAGGGAGTAAAATTTTGTTGTGACTGGATTTGAGTTTTATATGTTATTGTATTGTCCTAGAAATCTCACATCATATATTACCTTGCTAGGGTAGATCATTCTTTATTATTTATCCAGAGGTTCATATAGACCTATTGAATTTGTGTATGTTTTATAGTCACCATTTTTTGTGACGACTTAGTGTCGTTACACTGTGAAAATTTTCCTAGGGTCCATTTTTAGTAAACCTTAGTGGAAACATTTCATGTTGTACCTCCTATTTCAAGTATGCCTACTATGAGAATGGGGTCCCAAAAGTTAGAAGCCAATATCTTTGGAGGTGACAACCCTATTTTAGAGGATAATGTCATGATTAACCATAGTGGTGGAGAGGATGATTATCCTCATGCGGATATTAAACTTCATCCTGCCCATTTTGATGTCTACTTGTTTCACAACAAACATGAGGTTCTTATGTGTGTTGTGGAACTAGGAACTAAGTTACCTTCCACCATTGCCCCCCTTCTCTTATCGCTAACATGGTTCAAGGAGAAGAAGAAGTGGAATGTCCTCATCACAATATTAATGAAATTTTAAACCCAAGACATGCCTCTACTTCTGGACAATAGAATAATGAGGAGGTACCTTTTGAAAATGATGGAGACTATTGTATACCTATTGTTAGAATACATTGTGAAGATCACAAGGAACATGCTCATTAGAAGAATCCTCCTAAAGAATATCGTAAAGAAATACCTACTCGAGAAGTAAATTTAAAACAATTACAAGCTCTCACTTGCAAATTAGCAAGTTGGCTTCACATATAAATAAGGAACAAACAAAATATTTGAAACAACCTATACCAAAGGAAAAACCTAAAGCTTTGCTTCATGAGCTCCAAAAAAATATTCCTTGATGGGAGACACAAAAAGACCCTTATGAATATTTTTTTCAAAGAATAGGGGTGGGAATACACCTAGATTTAACCCTTCGTATAGACCTATGCCACCCAAAAAAGATCCAATCTTCAATCAAGAATGGTCCACTATGAAGAACGCCCTTCTAGCTTTGCAAGAAGGCAAAACTGGTAATAACAACAAGAAATACTAGTTCGATGAATTGTGCCCTTATCTGTTTGATAGAGCCATGTTACAAGTACCTTTCCCACGAAATTTTGATTGTTTGAAGTTTGATAAATACAAGGGAAAATGTGATCCCGATATCATATCAAAGACTTTTATATGACATGTTAAGAGGTCGCGTATAGTGATAATTATCTTATTCACCTCTTCCCACGGAGTTTAGGAGGACATGCACTAGAGTGGTTTTTACACATCCCCAAGGGATCCATATCTACATGGCTAGAAAAATAAGAACATTTTATAGGTCACTATTCTTTTAATATAGAGAGGGATGTCACCATGGTAGATCTATGCAATGCAAAACAATGGAAAAATGAGAACTCCGTTGCTTTCCTACACAAATGGAGAGTGTTAGCTAGTTGCTTTCCTTGCTCCATACCCAAAAACAACTAATAAGTATATTTTTCCCAACCTCCACCCCGACATCACGTTCCACTTGCAAAAGCACTCTGGTAACACATTCAAAGAGGTGATAAAAAGGTAGTCAAATCAAAAAATTGTTTATTGGTGAGAAATTTTTCTGGGGACAAATCAGTGTCTCCAAGAACGCTCACGGGGCTATGCTCCTTTGTATTGAATGGTACAACTCCCATTATTGAAAGTAAACTAATCCTAATCCTATATAAATGTTGTGGGTGGCCAAATTGGTTGGGGATCACACAGGACACTCCACTGAACCTGTGGCAAAGTGCTTGTACGAGGGTATAAGGGAGGAAATTACAACGATGAAGGGGAAAAGGGGGAAATTATGCAAGGAAGATTACTATCGTGAGTAGATTACAGAGCTCACACCCAATAACCAGAGTAGTTTAACCTTCAATATAGAGGAAATCACAATGAAGCTAGAGGGACCAACGAATTAAAACACCAAGTTTTTAAATTCATCTATCGAGGACACCAAGTTCCTCTCTAATTCCATACAGGATCAACTAATCTTGCAAAGTGCATGAAAGAGAGAAATAGAGGAAAAAAGAAAGGGAAATAGAAGAAGTGTAGCTTTTATTCCATGTGTACTGATGAATACAACCAAGCTATCACGATGCTACATAGTGAGAGTTCTTCAAAAACTGGAATCCTTGGAATGGGGAAGCCATCCCAATTTATACAATTTGAATTGACCTTTCCCTCCCTCACATGACTCTTCATTTCCATATTCCACTTGTGACCTTTCATTTTCCATTAATTAAGTATTTCTTTTATAATTTTGAGAAAATACTTTTACAAATTTAAAATAGGTCACTTAAGTGAATAGGATGAAACATAATGATGAAGCATAATGAAAAATTAGAATGGAGAGAGAAAGAAGAGAGGGAAAGAGAGGAAGAGGGAAAGGATGGAGGGAAAACACTCCTTGTGATGAACCAATTTCCATGACATATATCTTTTTCGTAATATGAGACAATCATTCCAAACGACGAAGAACCACCATCTCTTCATGATTGATCACACCTGAGAAACTAGACCAACATGTGCACTTGAATTTCATGTTTCCTTGACACTTACTATATTTGGGAAGGACAACTTATTATTTTTAGCAAGTGTTATATTTTTCCCCTCTGGATCCCAAATGGTGATATTGACCTGAATGATCATCCCTCAATGTCCCATTGTGCCAAACTTGCCCTTTGAGAACAACTTGTTATTTTTAGTAAGTACCCATGGGGTAACTTACTATTTTTGGTAAGTGTACAAGTTATATTTTCCCAACCTAAACCGGCTATGGTAGTTTGAATTCTTTATTCTTACTATGTTCCTCTCACCTTTTCTATCAACAGGATATTTATAGCAGGGGCTTGTGGAACCACTTACTATTTTTAGTAAGTGACAATTGGGTAGAGATGACCTTTTCGACGACTTTGCATGTGATAATCCCTCTGTGTTCACTTCCTTCTTCATAGCCTCTTCAAATGGTGGATTTCCCAAAGTAATAGTCCCATATGTAGGAAGGTCTACTATTGTTAGTAAGTGTATAGTTGGTGTCAAGTTGCAACAAAAACAGTCTTGAAACTCTTGGTTTTATTTCGGGTTTCCACACTCCACATTTTGAGTAATTATTTAGTAGGAACAAGTGGGAAAATGATATTTTCATGTCATAGGAAGAATACGAGATAAAAACAAAACCTTCCATATCCCTAAAAATAGGGACTTCATGGCACAAAAACTAGTTCACTTGAAACTAGATTTTTCAACGACCATTCCCTCCAATTTTTGTGTGATTTCACCACTGGAACCCTGAGAAGTGAAGAGGTAGCTCGTTGCATTTTTATCTGATGTTATTCATGTGATAGGGAAGAAATATGATTAAAAATAAGTCCTCTATATCCCTAAAAATAGGGACTTCAAGGCGCAAAAACTAGTTCACGTGAAACTAGATTTTACAACGATCATTCCCTCCAATTTTAGCGTGATTTCACCCACTAGAACCTTGAGAACTGAAGAGGTAGCTTGCTGCATTTTTCACTGATGTTCTTCATGTGACAAGTCAGAACTATAATGAAATATCAGTCCTCCATATACCTAAAAAAATATATTTCATGTCAAAAACTAGTTCACGCAAAACTAGATTTTTGAACGATCGCGTTTCCACCGGTTTTCACGTGATTCGACCCCTCGGAACCTTGATAATTGGAGAGGTAGCTCAGTGATTTTTCCAATGTGTGTCATGGAAGCCATTAATGGAGCTTAAAAATTTTTAGGTCTCTTTTCCACCTTGGATTGTGATGAAACAAATTCCATCGGGATAGGTTTTCTCTTGGATTTTGTGTGCAAAATTTTAGCTTCACCCGCTTACCAGATTGATGGGAAATCGAAGGAGAAGAAGCTAAGGAAAAAAATGGAGTTTTTATTCTAGTTAATAATATAAGGCATAATTTTATTTTATTTTGTTTCATCTTGACGGCCTCTAAAAATAAGGAATTCTACAAAAACCTCACTTCAATCCGTGCTCCAGATTGTGAGATATGAACATTTCACCGTTTTGGCTCAAGAAAGTTTCTAAAGACTGAACGGACATGATGGAAGCTGAAAAAGATATATTTTTGATGTTATTTCAGTCCTTGACCTATAGGAATAATGGAGGGAAGAATAAATGAGGAGGAGTAATGGAGGTTTGCAAGTTCTCTGCAACTTTCTTCCGATAGTGAGTTTCATGGGAAAAAATGGAGAAGCAGATGGAGTTAAATTTTTTTAAAACTTTGAAGTTGGATTTGGGAGAAATTTTGTGTCCCCGATGTCTCTTTGCACAAAGGGATATCAAATTTCATGGTGTGCCTTGTGATGATATGTAGTGAGATCGATGGTAGGGGATGAAGGCTCCACTAGCTCCCGAGGGTTGGAAAACTACTCTTGAAGGGGTCACATGGGTGAGCAAGAGTATCCTTGGGGGCTGGGAACATTTTCTTATCCCTGATGCCCCTAGAAAAAATAAAAATTAGGGACATAAAATTTCATGGTGCACCAAAAGCCGCCACTTGTCATGATCTGAGCGAGCGAGTGAATGAGCTTGGTAAGCACCCGGAAGATGAACTGGCGGTCCAAGAGGTGGTATGAGGATCCTGAGGGATTTTAGGGGCTAGGAGATTTTTTATTTACTTCATGTCCATTTTCTTGAGGGAAGTAAGGGACATGAAATTGTTCCAGGCTCTTGGAGCAGACACGTGTCCTGTTTAAAATTTGACTAACTCCCGAACTCGCTTCTTGGTGCTAAGGATGGGTAGACCTTTGGTGTCTTGGAAAGGTATGACTTTCAAAATTTTCGAGACTACGGGTAAAGTTGTCCTGTTCTCGGGTGGATTTTTCCCATGCAAATTCTAAGGAAAAAAAATTGTTAGCCAGATGGACCCTAAAACCCTTTTCATTTGATCATAACGATCCCAAAACCAATGACAAGATAAAATTTATCCTTAATAGGAACAAAAATGTTGGTAATGATGGAATAGTAGGCTCTAAGTGAGTACAAGCTGTTCAAAACCACGCTCCTTTGAAGCTTGCAAAGGGAGATCCACCTATGAGATATAAACTTGTTATCCCGTAAAATTGACAAGGCAAATTTTACCGATAACCATACCGAAATTTTGTTCCGATCCCTCGTTAGGGATCCCTTGCATTCGAAACGTTATAAAATCCCTTCCCGGGAAATCTGGTTTTTCGAACTTGTCTTTTGAGCCCTTTTTGGCTGGGCGCATGATATTGCTATGTAACACCAACTTTTGGTGCGCCCCCTTTAAAACCTTTGGCGCATGATTTTTAGTGTCAACACACCTTTTGGTGCGCCAAAGCTTGTTGAGCCTTCCCTCAGGCGCCAAGGCGCATGCGCCTGTGTTATAACAACGTTTGTTGCGCCCCTTTTTGGTGCGCCAAAGGACGCACATAATCCCGTGTCGACATCGCTTTTGGTGCGCCAAAAGCGCGCTTAATTTCTTGTTGACAGGCGCTTTGGTGCGCCAAAGGGCGCATGCCTTCCCGTGTCGACAACCACTCTCATGCGCCTTTCAAAAAGTGGGTGGCGCATTAATGACCAGCTCACCTATATATATATATATGGTTTGCGCGCCCAAATGTCATTATCATCAGACGCATATCACGTGTTGTTTATCCTCTGAGCCTGTCAGCCTCTGCCTCGTCGTTTTCAATGCGTTGTGGACCCGTGCTCAAGATTTTCACTATTTATTCGGGTAAGTGCTCCTATCTCGTCCATGTGATTTGTTGATCTGGTTTTTGCTTGCTGATTGGTTTTTGAGATGCATCTTTTGAGCTAGCTCTCCCCCGTGCTTTCTTTCCTTGTTTTCCTCTTTCTAGATCTGCTGGAAGAGGATGTTATCCTGAAAAACTTGGTCTGAAACCCCCTTTGGCTTGAACCATTATATCTCTCGAACCAATCTTTGAAATGAAAGAAAGGAAGAGGGGTTGAACCATATGAAAACACTGTTTTTCCTTGGGCGCACCAGCGTGTCTTGTTACACTATAAACAGTTGCGCCCCCATGGCGCATCTGTTCCCCTGCAAAGACAAGCTTTAAACCGCGCCAATGGTGCACCCATCTTACTTGCTACATCATGAACTTCTGCGCCCTCAAGGCGCGCCTCTTTCACATGTTGCAAGTGCTACACTTGCGCCCCTTTGGCGCACAATCCTTCCCTGCTGCATCACCTTCCCATGCGCCAATGGCGCACCCGACATCTATGCAACACAAGTTCTATCTGCGCCAAGTATAAAGTCATAAAAGCGCAGGCGCATCCCTCCTTACAGTAACATTTGTGTTGTGCAAACCCTCCGTGCGCTACGCCATATTTCCTTTGGCGCACGAAAAGTTCTGTTACACACTTTTCCCATGCGCCAAAGGGCGCACCAAATCACAATGTAACATGAAAAGCCCATGCGCCTTTGGCGCATCCTGTCTCCATGCAACACGATGTTCCCATGTGCCCTTTACTAAAATGCACTCTACAGTATGCATGCGCCATGCGCCTTTGGCGCTAGTTTAACCTTTGCAACAGCCCTTTCCCGTGCGCCCTGCCTATTTAGCCCTGTAAGCTACATTTTTCATGCGCCCTGAGCCTAAAAATCTCTAACTCTTTCTTCTGCTAACATTCCAATGGAAGATCAAATGGCTAATTCAACCTTTTCGGATTGGGTCTCGCTTCTTCTTCATGCAGATCAGCAGATAAACTTAGAAGAACATATGTCTACATCCAGCAAGAGACCCACCAAATCAAAAGGAAAGGCCAAGCTTACTGAGGAAGAGATGAAGTATAAATATCAAAGGGTCAGAATGCCCGAGTCACAGGCCGAATGCAGCATGGATGTCAGAGACTCAGAATTGGGGCATATCGACATGGAGGAATTCTGGGCCAGAACTCAGAAAGTTACAAGGAGTCCATGGATGGACAAACTAATAGGCAGTGCCCTGCACTTCGCCGGAGGAATCCCGTCGTGTATTTCAACAATGAATTTATGATGGTGGTTGCCCAGTGTTACAACAAAGACACAAGATGTGTCGAAAACAGCAAGGGCGAGGTAGTCATTAACCTCACTGCCCATCATTTTGAGATCATACTCGGCATCCCTCACCACCGGCACTTTGTGGCCGTTAGCCAAGCAGAGTGCATCAAGGCCTGGGAAGACAATGAAGACCAATGTATGCAGCTAATGAATGAAGTGTACTTGAAGAACAAGAAGGTAGTAACCCGGTGGCCCCAAATCATCCACCGCAGTGACTTCTCAGAAGAGCTCAGCGATACCATCACCTTCCTGAGCAGGGTCTTCGGGCTTTCTGACGCCCATTACTTCCATAAATGGATGTTGCGCTACTTGGAAACAATGAACAAGAATTTTCTGATCAGCACTTTTGCTGGGGGGAAATTATAAGCAACACCATCTCCGAGCAGCTACAACAATTCGGCACAATGGGAGTATTCCATATGAACTCCTACGTGGTCTACGCCTGCGGCGTCAGAAGAGGGATTATCCAGGCCTAGCCCGGAGTGGAGTTTGGCCTCAGGTCAAAATATACGAGTATTATCCAGAATTAAGGCTGGAGAATAGCATCTCCCAGTTCACAAAAGTTAACGATGTGTTTTTCTATCACATCATCTGCCTACTGAGGCCGAATATGACTCATAGTCGTACAACCAAAAACATAGTGGCAGCCACGGAGAAATGGGGAGCCCTGTTCACCCAATTTCCTACATTCACCTATCTAAGGGCTGCCAACTTTTTGGGAGAGCCAACCAGGCTACCAAGGTATGCTGGGCCTAAGCTGATTCTGCTGGAACTATCAAGGCAGCTGGTCACATACCACGAAAAATGCCTTAAAAGAAAGAAGGGTGGAACTCCTTTCCCCCTCACAGTAGGCCGATACACATGCTCTACCCACCACAAGGTGAAGGAAATGTTTGCAGAGCTGGAGTTACTCAATTTGAAGCATGACTTCCCAGCCAGGCCCACCTTCGACCCAAGGGGCTGCCTGCCAAGAGCAAAGCTTGATCCGATCCATGTTCCTCAGATCGAGGATATTTATATTGACGTCCTCCATGAGGTAGAGCTCAGAAGAAAGGATCATTCTCGCCTAGCATTGGCAGAAATCATCCAATATGGGGTAGCCATTGTCCCCAAAGGCTACCAAACAACAGAAGATGAAGTAGACAAGGTATATAATGATACAGATGGGGACGATTGGCCCTTTCCGGCCATTGATAGAACTAAAGCTCCTCAGACAATTGAGGAGAGGGTCAAGGAGACTTTGCGGAGGACAGAACATTGGTGCCGGATGAACGGCCTAATCTACCTCGGGGTAGATTTCACAACCTCCCCATTGGGCAACGCACCTTCACGATCCAAGAAGCAGCTTAAAGGAAAAGGTGTAGAAGGTGAATCCAGCACCATTTAGGAAGAAGCCCCTGAGAGTCCTCCTTCCGCGCGGCACTGAAAGCGGGTAATATCTCTGGTCACACCAGAGAAAGAAGCAGAAGAGGAAGTTCCAATTGGCCCATCCACTCAGGATGTCGGCATTACTACCATAATAGAGGTCCCTTCTATCCCTTCTTCTTCTCTTCCTTCCCCTCCTCGAGAGACTCAAGCGACCGTCCCTTTGGTCGTGTCCTCTGTCCCCTTCTTCTACTCTTTCCCTGCTTCTTCGTCTATCTTCTCCCCTCGCTGATCTCGCCCTCCTCCATTTCTTCCCTCATCTCCAGGGCTCCCTTCCCTTCCTATGTCTTCCGCTTGTTTGTAGTTTCCCTTCCTCCCGTGGACACTTCTTGGCTATTCTCTCAATGCCGCCACCGCGTGTCTCCACGTTTTCCCCTCTTCTACCGTAGCTACCTCCTCCTCCTCTCTCTCGGTCCTTCTTCCATAGGACCGGTCCGGATCTCTCAAAGAACTAAGCCAACAAAAGAGGAAAGTTCCCATCGCTCCGATGGACTTTTCGATGATCCGACCAAAGGGGCAAAAAGCGGTTTGTTACACGCTTCTCTAAAAGTTGCGCAGTGAGAGAATCATGGAAATTGCATACCCCGATCCCCTCAAAGAGAGAAAGGATCTGTCTCGACAGATTTCACCGTGACCCAAGTCACAATGGGGACATCTTCTGAAAGTCTCCAGTGGGGAAACTCTTTCGGCGGTTGACGCCCTCTATCAAAAGCTTCAAGAGACGAAAGAAGAGAAAAGGCTACTAAAAGAGCAAAACAAATATCCGCTCCAAGCCTTACGAGAAGATGGGTAGTGCGCCTCCTGGCTGCCGCCGAGACTTCGAGCTTCTCGGCCAGAGAAAATCAACAAATATGCAAAGATCGGTGAGCAGGGTATGGCCGTTTCCGCTTGGAGGAGCCAAATCCTCAAAGACAGCGAAAAAGTGATCGCCGAGTTCTCTGACTTATACCTGAATATCAGTAAGGTGAATAAAGAACTCCAAGCATTAGCAGGGCCCATATCAGAAGAGTTGGAACATGCTAGACTGCAGCACGAGGCCTTCCAACAAATGTTCGACTGTTCAGTCGAAGATCTGGTCAAGTTCGGCGTCTTCGGCCATCCAAGGGCCCTCAACAAAATCATGTCCACTCTAGACTATCGGGTGGATCAGCTAGAATTTATTCTAGAAAAGATTGACAAAGTCAAGGAAGAAGCCCTGGATGTGATGCACCAAATGGAGCGAATTGTTCTCAACATGTCGCCAGGGTTGCTCACTCCTTCCTTTACCTTAAGGTCAGCTGATGAAACCATCCGGATCTTCAAGGAGATCGCTTCTCAAGGAACGGGGCAGAGGTCACATTTGACACCGAATCTATCAACAACCTGCTGGCTGTAGGGACTTCGTCGGGTTCCTCATTGAGGCGGAAAAGGAATTTTCCAAACTCCCAGAGAAGCTCATAGATGAGCGGGAGACTTGTGAGGCAATAAGTGATAGGCACAAGGATCCTTCTCAGGATCAACTTGGGCCAATAATTAACAAGTTTTTGGAATACCGCGCTCAGTTCCATATCTCATCACCTGAGCAGCATCAAAAGTAGGCTACCCCCTTTCGGCTGCAGGATGATGACGACGAGTAGCTTCTTCTTCTTCTTCTTCTTCTTCTTCTCTCTCTTCTTTGACTTTCTTGTTGGAATGTCTAAAGTATGTTGGCACAAATGATGACATCATCCATGTTGCGTCATGGGATGATGTCACCCATCAAGTTATAAAAATTCAACATGACTTTTAGATATTTTGTAAATATCTTTGTAAATAGGTGGTTGGCTCCTTTTTGCCTTCTTTCCTTCTCCTCTTCTATATATATTGGAATACTTGCTTTGTATTCGGGGTGAACATTTTTTAGATGAAAATAGAAGTGAGGAGAGAAAGACTTTGAGCTTTCTTATGTGAAGAAAATGATAATACAAATATTGAGACTTTGTCTTTGAATACGTGTTATGTGTCGAACTTTCTTATGTTAGATCTGCACGTGTTTATTCTGTTAGATTCATATCTACTTTTCTGTCATTTGCTCATCAGTATTGCTTTGTTTATTTATGCAAGTAGGTTTGGCTCTGTTTACTACCAACCCAAAAACATAAATCTTCTGACCTTTCTGCTTTGGAATTCATTTCTTTTCTCCCTTCGGACCTGTTCCTTCTTCCTCCTCTCTTTCATTCCTTTCTTTTCGCAGTCAGAAAAACCTCTACTGGGATGAGATCCCAAACCCCCGAAGGCAGAATCTGTGAGACTTGCATAGGTTCCTGCTGGTAGAATAGCAATAAACCAGTTTCGCCACTTTGACTCAAAGAGGGGCTATGCCCCCCACACTGCTGTTGGCTCGTTTATCCATAGATCGCCCAAGCAATGATTTTCGGACCAACAAAACTCGTGCTTTCACTCCTCTATCTAACTCAATATCGTCAATACTAAAGCAATTAGAGGCTATCAATATGGTTTGATACCCTGAATCACAACCCTACGGGGATGATGCACCTAAGCCATCATGGTTTAGGGAAAATGAATTTTGTGGATTTCACCACGTTAAGGGTCACAAACTGACAAGTTCTTGAAATTAAAACATTACATTCAGGACTTGATTGACAATGGTGATGTAGAAATAGATTCTTCCACCCCTACCAAATATCCAAACATAAACATGGGGATTTTTAAAGAACATTTCCCCAAGCACGAAGGAAAGAAAAATTAGGATCAGGGACAATCGTCTCAAAATAAGAGTACCAACTATGTATCAAAGACAGATCATTTTGATGCCTTAATAGGTTATGTTGATTCACCTATTGAGCATATCAACATGATCAAAATTAGAACAAGAGAGTGCACCATGGCAACACAACGAGCTCGCCTTGTTATCTTAGAACCTCCTCCCCCTTAAGAGAGTCACTATGATGTGTTAGATCAATTAGAGAAGACCACAACTAAGATTTCAATTTAAGACATTTTCAATATATCTAACATCCATAAGGACATCCTTCTTATAGGGATCAGGATTATTTGTTGATATTGACCCAACACACTTACAAGCCATGGTAGCACAAATCACTCCTTTAGAACACAACCTTCATCGATGAAGTCTTAGCAGAAAATCCCTCCCATAACCTGCCCTTACACATTGAAGTAATAATCAAGTGTAAGAAGGTCAAGAGAGTGCTTGTGGATGACAGATCAGGTCTAAATATTTGTAATCTTAAACTAGTTCGACAACTAGGGTGCACAGAAGCTAACTTGGAGACAAAGGTCATCACCATAAAGGCATATGATAATGAAGAATGAAAATCAGCTGGAATGATCACTTTCTCATTAGAAGTGGGTCTTATAAACCATGATACAAAGTTCCATGTCTTAGACTTGGAGCTCCCTTATAATATCTTACTCGGTCGTCCATGGATTCATGCCATTCAAGTTGTGCCATCAACGTATCGGCAATGTTTAAATTTGTAACATGAAGGAAAAACACTTACTATACAAGGAGATCCCCAACCATTTTCTCATTGCAAAGAATTTTGAGGCTATTTTCCTACTATCTATGAGTGTCCCTCTACGGAGATTGTTGTTCTGTTTTAGTCGAAAGGCCTTGCTTCATGAGTGGATATAGATACCTTGTCTCCTAATGAAAATGGTGTTTCCACCTTAGAAAATCCTTTCTCTACATGGGAGATGAAGGTTATTGTTAGTACAAAATCACAGCACCCCCAAGTGAGTTGTCGATTTTCTTTATAAGGCATATTCATTTGGTGTGATTCACATAACATTGAATTTTCCCTAAAGTGTGGGACTTTAGAGATGGGAAAAATCTCCAGAGAAGGCTAGTTCCTCTTCATAAACTACCTGTCACAATCTATTCTAGTGCAAGAAAGCTAATCTAATCCTAATCTAACTATCCAAGGAGACAGGGAGAGAAAGAAAACAAGGAAAACAAAGCCTACACTAAAACGGTGATACACCAGAGAAGGAAAACTGCTTGAACATCTAACCAAACTGCCATGAAACGAAGGGAGGTGAGCAATGGAGAGGATGAACAACTACATCACAAGCCAAAGATCAGATTCACATAGAAAAAATTTCAAACCCAACAAACATAGCTCCCAGATCTGCAAACGAACATCCAAAACATGCACATGTACCCGTGATGAAGAGAGGCAAGAAGAAACAACCAAAAGAGCAAAGGATGGACAAATGCATCACAAAACATTTTTTTATTACTTCAGAAGTTTGCATAGAACATCATTCATGAGCAAGAGGAAAAAAATGCCATTTACAGAGCGGGGAGGAGGTTCGAACTCCATTTTCGACCCTGTGGGAGGAAAAGAAGGGGAGGTAGAGAGAAAAAACGAACAACCTTTGAATGTGCCCCTCTGTTACAATATATAGAAAGAATGGGAGAGAGAGAAGAGGGAAAAGTCGAATCCTGCTCCAACCACCCTAAGATACACATTGAATCCCATTTTGAAATCTCAACCATTGAATATCAATGCCTTCTACAAATCCACCCACAATATGTCACTTCTGGTTCCTTGGCGGATCAAATCAAATCAGATCTGGTAGTTGAAGAGATCAAATTCCATGTTAATGGGTGGAAGAATTTTCTTCATTTTGTACCTACTAGGGCTTGCAAAGAATGGTTTTTATGTTTCCATGGTGTAGAAGACGTCAAAAAGCTTCTAACGGTGTCATATTTGCAATATTTCGAGCCCTGAGTTGAAAGATATGCCCTTCGAATTTTGTATCGAGTTCATATAAATGGGTAGGAAAACAACTTGAAAAATGGGTACCCTTTTTGATATGGGACACATGGCAGCCAAATTAGAGAAAAAATTGGGTTTATGGGTCTATAATTTATCTTTTCCTTTTTTCACAAAACGTAAAAACTCGAGAAAACCCTCGTGGCCTGAAGCTCCGCTGGACACGTGGCACCCTTTGGTTGGGCCGGGAGATGCGCTTCAATTTTTATCTCTGTGATTTTTTGGTGAAGTAAATTTTCACCTTTTTTCTCGACTTCCCTCTTTGACCTTGAGTGAGGCTCAAACACCGATTTTTCCCTTTGGGTGGAGTTACGTCCCAATTTCTATGCTTTTGGCCAATTCTTTTTGCTTGGCGGGGTCACATCTCTTGACGACGGGACACGTGGTAGTTTGGCGATCATTTGGAGTCCCTATCTCTATTCAATCCTTGAATCAACGACATTTAGACATTTGGAAGCCTCCATTGGCCTGCCCCATGCATTGACTATTCAACTAACTCTGCCCCTTTCTGAGATTGGACACGTGGAGGCACCATGCTTTCTTGAAAGCCCAGCTCAAAGTTTTCCTTTGGAGGAGCACTTGAGTTGACACTTGGAAACCTCCCTAGATTTGTGGAATTTTCAACAGTCCCTTTTATCCTTTTTGGGCCCGAGGCTACGTGTCGAATCCGGTGTGAATTTGAGTCCCTACCTTGGGGCTCCCATCTTAGATTTATGCCGAGTGACACTTGGCTTCTTCCTACATGGCCGAATACTTTTCAATGGCTGCACAACTTTTGGGGCTCTCGGCCACATGGATAGTGCATGCTCATTTGGGTCTCCGCTCTAGGACTAACTCTTAGAGAAATGCCATACTGACACTTGGCATTCTCCACTTACACTTTTATACTTAGCCAATTTTGAGGCCCACCCTATCTACCTTTTGACCCTGTTTGACCATTTGCTACGTGGAGGGCTGGCACAAGTTTGAGTCTTCACCTTAGGCTCCCATTTCAGATTTGCACCGAGCCAACACTTGGCATGCTCTCTCTTAGTTGAAGACTTTTCAACAGTCCCATAACTTTTTGGGGCTCTGGACGTGTGGAAGCTTGGCACTCATTTGGGTTTCCCCTTTTTAATTCATCTTTGGAGAAGTGTCATTAGGACACGTGGTTCTTTCCATTGCCTCCTCCATACTTAGTCAATTTTGGACCTTTTCTGAACCGTTTTGAACCCGAGGACTTCGGATCTTCGTTGTCTCTTCCCCTTCTTGCTCTTAGTTCCTCTGCGGCATTGCCCCTTCTTTTCTAACCCTACTATTCCATTGTTGGGTCCTTCTGCAACTTGGAAGATGGTTTTAAGACATGGAAAAAGCTCGATATAGTCGTTTATTTTACATAGGGTCCTTCAATCTCTCTCGGCCCCCTCCACTCCATTGTTGAGTTCTTCTACAACTCATTTACAAGATTTGCACGAGTTTTATCAGGTTCTTTCTATGTTGGGTCTTGTTTGATCCAATATTTTTCTCGGGGGGTGAAATATGGATAACAATTATACCAAGTGGCTGTGGAGAATATGATCTGGAACAAGCCATTATGGTTTAAAACATTCCCCTATTTTCCAAAGCACATGCTAGGTCGTGTTACAAGTTCCAAAGATCAAGGGAGAACTGCCCCTTTGATAATTTCACTCCTGGTGGCTTACTAGAAGATGAAAGGATACTCAATGATATTATTTTTGTCCTCAAGATGATGAAATGGATTTATGTTACCAATCACCCAAGTATGTTATTCCTAACTGAATAATGCTTACTATGGGATATAAAGGACGTGGTTATGGCCATCAAGAACAAGGTTCATTGGAAGATCTTCCAATACCTCGTCATATAATGGGTAAGTATGGTATTGGCATCCATCTATATGAGTCTCACCCCTCAGATGACGAGGATGCCTCTTCTGAATGCAAAGATAGTTTGTTTGAAAATGAAAGTGAAATAGATTCCTAGTGTAGTCTTACAAAGAACTTGCTCGCATGAACATGTTCTCGACATGTCTATCCTCACCACAAAACCCGCCATATCCCCTATAAATCATAAACTAAAACTCATCTACCCATCACTCATGAATTGGGACCAACAACAACATGTACCTATTGACCTCTTTCGAATAAAGAGGCTATTGGTGAGTTCCTTGGTATCTATGATAACGTTCTAGAAATGACCGCAAAAAGGCTTCTCCATTTAGCTTAACACATGTACATACTTTGGAGAGGAAGAAAATTTGTGCGGTCACTTAAGTAAAAAATTAAGCAAGGGAAAAAGTCTTATAGAAAATCCTTGTGGAAAGAAAAAGTCTAAGTGCTATAGCAAAAACCTCTTTGAGGCGCTTATGGAAAAACAAATAGAGAAACCTATGGACATGATAGTGAACCCACGTAAATATGAATATATCCTTGAACCACCTTTGGTAGAAGAGGATCTCAATATCCCACCCGATCCTACGTGCATGAAAGGCGAGTCCAATTTAGTGGTAGAGGAGACAATAGATGTTAACATAGACACGAAGGAGCTGCTGAGAATGGTTAAGTTGGGAACTTCATTCTCGGCTTAAGAACATAAAAATTTAATAGGAATTTTGAGAGAATTCGCAAATATCTTTGCTTGGTCTTACGCAAACATGTCAGGACTTGATCCTGCATTAGTGGTGCACAATCTTGTTATACATCTGGATGCTAAGCCCATAAAACAAAAGCTCCGGAAGATGCATCCTCATGTCGCCTTGTTGGTTAAGGCAGAGCTAGAAAGGTTATTAGAAGTAGGCTTCATCAGGCCTATTGACTACTCATAGTGGATTTCTAATGTGGTCCCAGTTCAGAAAAATCCTATTGGTATCAAAGTGTGTACCAATTTTTGAGATATTAATAAATCTTTTCCTAAGGATGACTTTCCTCTTCCCAACATCGACATGATTGTCGATTCGACAACTGGTTATGAGATGCTATCACTCATGGATGGCTTCTCAGGATATAACCAAATAAAGATTGTTGAGGAAGACCAACACAAGAAAAATTTTACTACCCCATGGGGGACATTTTGTTATCAAGTCATGCCCTTCAGCCTCAAGAATGCAGGCGTTACCTACCAACGGGAAATGATAATTATTTTTCATGATATGATTAGTGACATCATGGAATATTACATAGATGACATATTGGCAAAGTCCAGGACTCGGGAAGAGCACCCAGAGATTCTACGACATATTTTTAGCATCTAAGGGACTACAAGGTCCAACTAAACTTGAAGAAGTGTGTCTTCAACGTGTTATCTAGAAAATTACTAGGATTCATTGTTTCGAGGAGAGGAATAGAAGTAGATTCAAAAATGTTGTCATTATAATAGAAATGCCTCCTCCTACCAATATTAGACAACTGTGGAGCTTACAAGGAAATATTCGGGCTATCGAAGGTTCATCTCTTAGCTTTCAGGACAAGTGTCATACATTCACACATATTCTTAAGAAATATGTTAGTTTCCATTGGGGACCAAAGCAATAACAAGCATTTTCTTTGATTAAAAGCTATTTAGCTAAGCCCCTATTATAATGCCACCCATGACAGAGAGAACCGTTGTTACTCTACATCTCTATCACATACTTTGTAATTGGGGCCTTTGTTGACCCGAAGATGATAAGGAGTAGAGAAAAAAATT
Organism: Taxus wallichiana var. yunnanensis; assembly: GCA_018340775.1. Lineage (NCBI taxonomy): Eukaryota > Viridiplantae > Streptophyta > Pinopsida > Cupressales > Taxaceae > Taxus > Taxus wallichiana. Next base: position 696,099,873 of record CM031244.1, on the reverse strand, counting down.
GTACTATTTAAGTAGAACGTTGATAGCTTACGAGCTCAACTATCTATAGATCGAAAAGGATTTCTTGGCCATAGTTTTTCCTTGTAGAAACTACATCATTATTTTCTCAACAATAAGGTCAATCTTATTTCAAAAGTAGATCCCTTAAAATACTTGTTGTGAAAACCCACACTCATAGGAAATATTACTAATTAGATCATATTACTCAACAAGTTTGACATTGAGTACATACGTCAAAAGCTAGTGAAAGGACGAGGTTCTCGTAAATCAACCGGCGTAAGCTCCACTACAGTACCAAACCCTTGAGTCGGAACTCCTAGACACATCTACGATGTACCTCAAGGAATCTATCATATGAAAACTATACTTTGATGGCTCCTTTACCTTTCATGGTTTAGGTGTCGGGAGTTTGTTGATCACTCCTATAGGAGACTTGATCCCCTAGGAATTTCGACTTGGATTCCCATGCAAAATAATATAACAGAGTATGAGGCCCTTATTACGGGGATGAAGCTAGCTATTAAGTGGGATATCAGGTGAGTAAATATAATCGGTGATTCCATGCTGATTATAAAATAGGTGACAGATGAATACAAAGTAAAAGATGAGAAACTTCTTCCATACAAGAGAATGGTTGATTCTTTGAAGGAGTTATTTGAGAAGATAAAATTTGAGCAAATACCAAGAGCCCAAAATAGAGCAATGGATGTTATGGCTATAATAGGATCCATGTTAAGTATTCCACCTATAAACAATGATATGTCATTTTTGTGGAGTACTTATGAATGCCAGTATATAACATGCCAGAGTCCTATTTGGTGTGTGAAGTTGTTGGTCCCTTTTCCCGTGGTACTATGAAATATTTAATTACCTCCATGATGGAACCTTTCCTAAAAATATTTCTTGTACCAAAAAATGAAACCTCATCTAGCGTATAGCCCACTATACCCTACTTGGGGCACCCTCTTCCATTAAGGCTATGATGGGAATTTGTTGTGTTGTCTAAATTTGGATGAGTCTATCCAAGAAATCAAAGAGGTGCGAAGGTATCTACGGGGATCATACTAATGGGATCATTTTGGCAAAGAAAATACTTAGAGTAGGATACTATTGGCCTACCATAGAGAATGATTTCTGCAAACATGTGAAGAAATGCTTGGATTGTCAGAAGTACTGAAATTTGATACATGCATCAACACAATCCTTACAACCTATCACGACACCTTGGTTGTTCTCAAAGTGGGGTCTCGATCTAATAGGAAATCTTAACCATGTATCCTCATATGGTCATAAGTTCATCATCACTACTACTGAATACTTTACAAAATGGGTAGAGGTTGTTCCTCTTACCTATGTTGAAGGTGCCCAAATATTTAAATTTATAATGAACCATATCATTTGTCGATATAATATCCCTTCTACCATTATCACTAACAATGGTAAGCCATTTAAAAATAAAACTGTGAAAGCATTATGCAAACGTTTTCAAATATCTCTTAAGTTTTCAACCCCATATTACCCTCAAGGTAATGGGCAAGCCGAAGCTTCCAATAAAACCCTCATTTGTATTATGGAGAAGATGGTGAATACAACAGGACCATAAATAGCATTTACAAATTCACCCTACCCTTTGGGAATTTAGAACGTCTATCCACACTCCTATAGGTGCCACTCCATACTCCTTAGTATTCGAAATAGAAGTCGTGCTACCCGTAGAGATCGAGATCCCATCTTTGTGTATTGAGCTAATGGACTACCTGAATGAACAAGAGGAATACAAAGTAGATTAACTGCAGAGTTGGAGCTATTAGATGAGAAATGAATTCATGCCCTTAATCACCTTAAATAGTATTAGGATTGAGTGTGGCGAATCTACAATAAAAGAATAACACGTCATCAATTTGAGGTAGGATACTCGGTGTTAAAATAAAATCAATTCAACACCACAAAGGATTGAGAAAAGAAGGGAAAATTTGAGCCTAATTGGTGAGGACCATATGTTGTGGTTGTTGAGTTCGGATTCAGTGCCTATAAGATTTCTTATTCGGATGGCCAAGAGCTTCGGTAACCCGGGAACACAATGCATCTTAAACGCTTCTATGCTTAGGTGTGGGGTCCCTAAAATAATAGAAAAATAAAAAGAGAAATAAACAAGTGCATCCAATAGTGAAAACCACACAATGGTGGCACTTTGGACATGTCCTTTGGTGAAAACTTGTGTCGGTGCCATTGGAGGGTCCGTTGTTCACAAGCATTTCAGGTTTAGGAGTATGATAGCTTTGTCATTAAGTTGGTCCTTACCTTTTTTGAGTCCCTTGTGAGCCTGTCCCTCTTTGCCCTGATCTGACTGATCCTACCTTTGAATGTGGAGAATTTGACTTTGAATATTCCCATCTCATGCTAGGGAGAAACTTTGCATCGTCACCTTCTTTGTCCCACAAAAACAAAGTAGTAGTTTGCTTACTTTTAGTTGTTGGTTTGTATGGTTTTAGTTGCACTACTTTTTCGTATTGCATGTTTTAAGTTGGATTCACTTGCTTACTTAGATTGAGTGTTACTTTAATCTGTGGTGCATTGCATTGAGTTCATTCTATCTTGCATACTTGTAGATAGTTGTGTTACTTTGATTAGATTTATTTAACTTGTGTTTGTTATTTTACTTGTACATTTTGTTACCATTTCATCATCATATCAAATAAACCATCACATCTATACATCATATATCAATAAAAGTTAAAGTCTACATCACACATGTATGCTAAAGCTAATCATCAATACTGTATCACCAATGGTGCAAGAGGGGTTACACATGATCAAAATCTATCCCCCACACTAATATACAAAATAAAAACATGTTTTACTTGAAATATCTAACAACATGCGATACAAACATAAACATACAGATTAAGCATGATATCTCATAAAAAATGTGATACATCAGTAATCCATCAGTCATCATATATCCATAAATATCAAATGTTCGTATAAATAATAAATGTGTCTCGATAAATATTAGATACAAAAATCCATCATTGGCATGGATCAAAAATGTGCCTTCATCACAAGGCATAATAAAAATAATACATAACGTACATATGTACAAAAATGTGCCTTCATCACAAGGCATGATAAAAACAATACATATACATCTGTACAAAAGTATGCCTTCATATCGAGGTGATACACTAAAAATATACATCTAGTATATCAATAAGAGAGTCAACCACGACTCTCACCCTCTCTGAGACTTCCTGGTCAGGTTTTTCGCTAGGTGGGGGCATATGAGGTTCAGGACATGTGGAAGGCACTACACCATACTGTGCTGACCCATGCTACTTTGAAGAATTCTATCCTAAAGGACCTTATATAGATTGCACTGATTGTGATGGCCTATGTCCTCTAGATCCTGACATACTGCCTGCTATCTGATTGTACTCAGGAGCTCTCTGCTCAGTCAAGATTACCGCATGATATTACATCTTGTAGTATGTAGCCTTGACTACTAGGGAGGCACTCTGTCCAATCAAAAGCTGTACTCCTAAAGCACTACCCTCCTGCTTTGGAGCATGTCACATGTTTCCCTCACATTGGCTAGCTCTATCCACGGCTAGGTTCTATTTCCTACAACTTGGTTCCTATCTACCTACATCTGTAGACTCTTTGCAATCACTTGATATTGCTTGGTCATAACCTGTACTCTCTCTGTCCTGGCCTGATCTTGCTCTTTCATGAGTTGATCCCTCTCTAAAATCCCCGATCTCTCTCGTGTCAGGGCTTGGTCCCTCTCAGTTGTAACTTGAAGCTGTAGGGCTACAAACTTCTTAGATGCTGCTACAAGGAATCCACCCACCCACCAACATGTGCATCTTAAACATCCTCCTCCATATCCTCTCCACCCTCACCATCTTCTCCACCTCTTGGTAGACTATGTGGTGGAATCACGTGAAGGGGTGATGGAGGTGCCTGTAATGGTTCCCATAATGGAACCTAGAGGGGAATCCATGGTGCAAATACATGTGGCTACACCACTACCCGATGCTTTGCACTAAAAGTCACTTTTGGACTAGCACTCTTTGTGATGGTACTCCTATCTATGGTCTTATCTATGGACCTACCTATGCATGTGCGCTAGGATCTGGGCCCGGTAACCCCTATGTTGTTGTGTCTAGTATCTCATGTGGAATGGTCAAATTGAGGAAATACTATAACATACCACCTTACATAATCCAGGGTCATCCCTGGATCCACTATTTGTGTTTGTTGTACCCAAGGTTGTGGAACCACCTGTAAAAATCTAGTACGAGCTCGGCCCAACCTGATCCAGAGGCCCCATATGAAAGGTCTCTCTGTATCTGCGTGCATACCACATCTCATCACCAAGAATCCCTAGATAAGACCAAATTACCATTGGACTCGGTCCACTATGTACCACTCCATGATATGACTCCTACTCCCAAGGATGAAATGATCAATTACAATAGTGCTCAACTCAACTGCATCTTGAGGCCAATGGTACAACTTGTATGGCCACCATGTGATCATGTGAGGTTGTACCTCATCAAACAATTGCTTGTAATAGTCTATATCCCCCATGTGACCATGAATATCATCTCTGTCTAGAACCCAACCCATGACAGAAGGCTCTCCAATAGCTTGAATTATTAATGCTCTGCAGGCATCCTATCATAATATGGTCCCAAGCCATGGTAAGCTATTAAGTGAAAATATATGTATAAATGAACCAATATACAATGACCCCAGTAGTAAACCTTTCCTTGAAGAAGGTCATGAATCACTCTAATGAGATCTAGAGGAAACCGAGCACCAATCTTGTCAAGTAACAATATGCCACTGATAAGAGATAACAAAAATATAGGGACCCATCCCAATCATTGATCTACCATATACCTCTGTAGAAATTACTCTGATCTAATACAAAGAATCCATGAAATAGCTACATAGACAATAATTGAAATCAACAACTCTATATTATATTTTAATTGATTCACTATTTCAATACACTCCATTATATAGGAGATGTATAATAACAATCCTCACAACAACCTTTGTCTTCATATACAACCATACACCCATATGGTTTCAACCTCTCACCAATATAATAATAAAACAACACTAATTGTTTTATTATTCTAACTTACTAACTTACCACATACTAACCACATTTTACATTTACTATTTACATTTACATAGTAAATATACTTTCACTAATTTACCATAATAATAATTACACATGTAATTATTATTCACCCATACATACAAATGGAGCACTAAGATATATTTCCTAACATTCCCCCCCTTAGTGCGAACATGGGAAAACCTGCCTTATACTTGCACTGCTCATGATCTGATGATTTTACAGGATGATCATAAACCTAATGGATGGTTTTTCATAGGGTTGACCATAAACCGAAAATGATGGTTTTGCAACTAGTTTACCACAAACCAAAAGGGTGATGGTTTTGCATAGGGTTTACCAACAACCAAAAATGGTGGTTTTACAAGTGGTGTACCACAAACCAAAAGGGTGATGGTTTTGCATAGGGTTTACCAACAACTGAAAATGGTGGTTTTACAAGTCTTTGTACCATAAACCAAAAATGAAGGTTTTCAAGTGGTTTACCTACAACCACATAATGATATGCCAAGTATTATTCTTAGCCCTCATCACATCTCACTGCAGGGAATAACATAGGAAATTATGCTAAAATCGTTGCATATATAGAAAATACCAGAAATGTAGAAAACTAGAAATGGAACATTGAGATCATGTTCCCCCCTTAATGTGAAATTTCCTTTATTTTGCAAACCACAATAGGAACATTGCAACCAAACACTCTTCCAGAAACACAAAGAAACAATAGGAACACACTGTATAAAAAAAAATCACCATAGTGATCATCTGATACAGCCCCATCGTTGGTGACTGACGAGAGGTCGTTGAATGACCTCCAACCTCCTGTGCCTCCTTCCTCCAAGAACTTCACTTAGAATAGAAAGTCTTCAGAATTATAGTCAATTTCATCTGTTATTTGTTCATCTTCATTGTCTGAGCCTTCTTCAGTGACTATATTTGCTTCATTTTTAAGATTTCCATTGAGCAAGTCTTTAGCTCGATCTCTACAAAAAGACTTAGTATGACCCTTTTTCTTGCAATAGAAACATTCAATTTCATCCTTTTTTTTTCGAGAATTTTTGTATTTATTTTTAACATATAAAGCAGTTTCCTCTTCTATATCTTCTTTAGTTCTTTTCTCTTCAACTAGGAGAGCTGAAATCATGCCCTCTAATGATTGAGAAGACATTTGCCCTAGAGTAAAGACAACATTATTGTACTTGGATGGAAAATTGTTTAATAATATGGATTTTGCATCTTCATCATCAACATGAGCTTTAACTTCTGCTAGTTGTCTAAGAAGAGATCTCAATTCATTTATATGACTTGACATTGTGACTTCTTCATTCATTTTCAATTTGAATAATTGCAACTTTAAAGAGAATTTTGCATTATTCGCTTTAGCCCCAAAAGTTTTGTTTAGTAAATCCCATATTTTTGTAGAAGATTTTTCTAAATCTACATGATGTAATTTAGAATCTGAAAGACCAAGTCCAATTATTGCTTTGGCTTTTTCATCTCTAGTTTCCCATTCTACAATTTTGCTTACATCTGTAGTTTTTTTCTTTTCCATCTACTATCCTCCATAGATTTTTATTCATTAACTGCATCTGGATTTTTACTCTCCATGTATGGAAGTTCAGCCCATTAAATTTATCTAATGGTGTATCCATTTTACTGAATCTAAATATCCAAAAAAAAATTGAATGTAGATTTGAATTACCTTTAATTCTTTGATTTCTTAAAAAAAAACAGCAGTGATCAATGTGCTGTATAGTAAATTGCACGTTTCTCCCAAACTACAAACTGGGTTTTTCTAAAATTTTTACTGTAGCTTCCTGTATAACAGATCATTCCATGTGCACAATTTTGGAGAAACCCAGATTGCGAAACAAAAGTTACGAGATCTTCTTTGAGACAAATTTAACTTGCTCTGGTACCAAATGTAGAAATTACTCTGATCTAATACAAAGAATCCATGAAATAGCTACATAGACAATAATTGAAATCAACAAATCTATATTATATTTTAATTGATTCACTATTTCAATACACTCCATTATATAGGAGATGTATAATAACAATCCTCACAACAACCTTTGTCTTCATATACAACCATACACCCATATGGTTTCAACCTCTCACCAATATAATAATAAAACAACACTAATTGTTTTATTATTCTAACTTACTAACTTACCACGTACTAACCACATTTTACATTTACTATTTACATTTTAATAGTAAATATACTTTCACTAATTTACCATAATAATATAATTACACATGTAATTATTATTCACCCATACATACAAATGGAGCACTAAGATATATTTCCTAACACTCCTAATATTAGTAGTCATACCACTGACGAGGTATGTCTACCACTCCAAACATCTTGGATATGCATCGCTTAATACGGTTATGGAGACCATCATATGTGATCAAACGACCTTGAATAGGAACTCGTAGAATCCACCACACATCCTCTAAAGTAATGCTCATCTCACAAGTAAGAAGATGGAAGGTCTCGAATCTCACTCTGCCATTTCTCGGCTAAAGTGTGAGAAAGTGTGGTCTAAAGTAATGTCTGTGGTATGTGGGCCACGTGTGATAAATGGCCACCTCAATATGATCTCTAAGAAAATATGGTTGCACCATCTAAATGTCGCTTCGTAGGCTGGAGATGCCCATGTCACTCCCATGTCTCTAACCGCTCTAAGTCCATCTGCATGACCCAATTAGGTAATTTATTATGATCTTATTATGCTATTATACCATGTTATTCTTCTATTTTTTCATCTTATTCATCTATTTCTACTATCTACGGTTTCTAGGAACTTATTTTTCTTGCTAAAGTCATTGCTGAACTGAATTTTGAGCGCTAGCGCACCCCTTGATGCAGTGCACCCCCCTACAACATGGGCATCCTCAAAGCACCAACACACCCTTACGCACATCGGTTCCCCCATATGTACGTAGGTGCGCTCAATTTTCCCGAACCCCTGTCATAGTGCCAACACATTTCTCTTTGCATAGGCATATGCAAGCCCACACCTCTCTGCAAATGCTACATAGGTGCCCCCTATTTGGTGTTAACATAGATGTGCCCTTACCACTTTGGCACTAAGCACAACCCCATGAACACGGAGTGCGCCCCAAGGGTCATGCTTTGGTGCATTCATGCTACTATTATACCATATCTAATGCCCTTAAACACATTTTAACTAAAATTAAATGCTATAAACTAACAGAGGTAAAGGGTTTGGCTTTATGTTCCTATAGTCCATCCCTGGGAAGTCTCATGTAGTCTCTCACGTGATCCACATGGTGTTTCCGGTTCTACACCCTCATCATCTTCTCCGTAGGTCAGAGCTCAATCAATAGTAAAAAGGTAAGTGAATGTGGTAAATGAACTTGTTGCGATGGTTATATACCCATTTTTACCCCCTGTGACTTGTTTCTCACCCTGGAGGCGCCCTGGAGCCATCACGGTTCTTCTAAATTCTTCTAGTACTCACCGTGATAGTTATTTTTAAATAAATAATTATTTCACACTCGTTTTTGCTATGTTGGGGCATATTTTTGCTTCTCGGCGGCCTTTTCTACTACTTGGGGCATATTTTTGCCATACGGTGACTTTTGAAGATGTCTTACGACTTCGTTATTTCTTCTATAATATTTTACTCTGTAAAAATAAAAAAATTCAAACAACCCAAAATTTTACATAATTTGTTTTGGTAAAATCATTAAAAATACAAAAATTGCAAAATTCAAGATTTCTCAAAAATTGGTACACGAACATTTGAGAATTGAAGCTTGATAACAAAAACATTGGTGTAATGATCTTAAACCATGTTTTTTGAGTATGTTTGATTGTACTAGTTTCTCTGTTAGGTTGGTTTGTTTACTTTCTCGTATTGCATTGTATTATGTATGTTGCATGGAGTTAAACATTATTTTACTTTCTTGTATTGCATTGCATTATGTATGTTGCATGGAGTTACATATTTTTAACAATGAACAAATGTTAATAATTTAGCTTTTCGTGTTATTTTACACTTTTCTTTATTTTAGTAAAGGCCGATGATGTAGATCATAAGGGAAACATGATGAAACAAAGTTGCTTATTGAAGATTGGATGAAAATATCTATTCCCATTCCCATTATCATTTCTTATCACTATTCCTTTTTCTTCCTAATCACACTGGGGTAATAAATAATCATGTTTATTCCTATCATATTTCTTCTATACGTTTCAATCATATTTTTGATTGTTGATTGACTTCTTCTATCACCCCATCGACACTCGAGGGGGCATTCTTCATTCTACTAATTTTTCTTCAAAATTTTACTTGCTTATGCTTGTCTACTATATTTGAAGTGAAGTTACTTACTTCACCTCAAACAGGGGTAAATGTAGACACCTAAATCCCACTTTTTCAATCTTATTTCCAAAAGCATGAAAATCACTCTCATTTTTACCATTTCCATTATAATTAGTGATTTCCACTAATTAACTAAAGTTTCTTACCATTTTGGTCAATTAACAACACACTATTGATTTCCTAACCTCTTTCGCATTCAGGATGCTAATTTATGACAAATCATAAGTCAAAATCCTCTTCCAAGGCAGACAATTGCTGATTATTAGCTAATTAATCCTATTTTACCCTTGTTTTGGTCAATATACCCTATTATTGGCTTAAACCCCTCTTCCAACCTCTCAAAATCACCCCACTTCCCTCCACAACATCTCAGCAAGCTTCAAAAGCTTATCCTAGCCTCCTAATTGACTCTAAGTGGTTTATTAAGGATCCTCACATCTTAATCACTTGTTAATTCACTAATCATGATTAACAAGCCTTAATCAAGATTAACAATCCTTAATCTACTTTGTGCTTTTAGTCCCACATGTACCAAGATGCTAGTTTTCCCCAAATAGAAAACTATAAAAAGGACTAACCACATACCTTTAAACTTTACGCCATGCTTTGATTTGCATATCATATAAGAAATATGATTAATAACCAAGCTCAATCCTTGCCTCAAGTCTTCGGTGGGGTTATTGGATGGGTACCCAATATGATCTTGTAGTCATTGACGGAAATACCATCTCACCTTCCTTGGAGTAGCAACAAACCCCCAATTTGATTGCTCCTAGATCTATTTAGGTCTATGTTAGTTAGCAATTGAATATTCTAGTAGACATGCTTTAGCAAAGATAGATTGATATATCATGTTAGTTCTTTCAAGAATTCCATTAAGCTTTAATCATTTATGTAACTATTATTAGATTCAATAAACATTTTCTCAAATAAACTATGTGGTGTTAGTCTTGTTAGTTTAGCTTTGCTTGAAAATTTTTGTAGTCTTCAACTTGTTAAATTGTTATGCTCCCTTGATTTATTGCTAGCGAGTGTTAAATGTTACCCTTTCGATGTGGTTGTAGCATATTATTTTTGTTTTTGGATGATGCATTGAGGTTAGGTGGATTAGGCCACCTTATCATTGATTAGGTGAGCCTAATATCCCTCCTAAATGCCACATTTTCCCTAAACTCGTATTTGGGAAAAATATGCCATCTTGGAAGGGTGTATGGCAAGCAACGAGCGTTATTTGCATGAAAAAGAGGCCCTAACCCCCATCCATATGGGTGGGTGGGATATTTCCAATGCAAATGAGGCTCATTGGCCCATTTTTCCACTCACCACACACTTCATCTTATGTGAGCTTTGATTTTTGGGTTTGTATGTGTTTTGGGAAATTCTCCCATGATTGCTTGGGCTAATTTTAAATTTTCCTTTATTCCTTTTTGGGTGAATTTTGTGGATTCTCCATTGGTTGGGGTTTTGGTGGAAGGTGACATTTTTCACCTTCCCATTGCTTGTCTTGGTTTGCTACTTCTCTTTTTAAACCCTCACTGTGGAGATGGGGTTCTTTTGCTTGGAGAATTTTGGGGAAAATATTAGAAGCTTGGTGGAGATTTAAGCCATTTGGGAAGGCATAATTGGAATTTTGGCTTGTGGTAGACAAGGTGGGAGCTTGTATAGTTATGTTTTTACTCAAATTTTCCTTGCATGTTTATGTGTGATCAGTTATGGAAAATTCATTGTGTGTTGTTTCAGCTTTTTTCTTTGCCCACCCTTGGTGTGTGGGTTGTGAGAGTTTGTATGGGAAGAGGGAGGAATTTTCCTCCACTCTATTTGGAAACCCTCATACATTTGGTTTATAGGTAGGGATGGATTTCCATTTGGGTTGGTAATTCATCCCTACCATCAAGAAGTAAATATTTATGTTTGAAAATTTTTCTTGGGGGAGTTTTGGAATGATAAGGAGATGGTGAGAATATGAGAGATACGAGGATTTTATGACTATTTTGGCATGGTTATTTGAAACATGAAATTAGGGATTCCCATCCCCTCTTCCCAAATATAGAATCTTGGAGCTTCTTGGCATGGTGTTCTTGGTTGCATTATGTTTTGAATGGCTTTCAAATGGTGTTGAAATTGTTGTGTATTTAAACTATTCCTATGTGCTAAGTGGAGTGAGTTGCCTCTTTCCCATGGGCTTGGGGGAGGCTAACATGCCACCTTGGACTCCTTGGTGGCATGTAATGATGCCAATATGTTGGCTGGTCAACTAGGCACATTTCTTATGATTTGAATAAATATTACATGAAATTTTAGGAGCTAGGTGGAGTGGATCAAAAGTTACAGAGTTGCAAATTTGAAGTTGCATTTTTACTATGTTTTGAGCCAAAATTTTGGTATGTTATCTCCTCTTGAGAGGAGGGCTTGTATACTTGCATTTTACCTTATTTATTCATTGTTAAATGAATGTATTAATTTTTTTATGAGAGATTAAGCTATTTAAACTTGACAGGTTGGAAACAAGAATTAAAAAATGTTGTCATAATTGTGATGGTTACTTGAATTTCAATTTATAAATTGTCTCTTGAAATATCTAGTTGTATATCCTCCTTTTGTGAATTAAGGAAATAAATTCTCTTATATTATGTTACTATTACCAATGTGAAATGTTTGAAAAGGGGGAGAATAAAGGAATTGTTGTTCATGATTAAAATGATTAATTCATCTGAAATATTTTTTCTGTTTAAGTTTATTGCTGGAATTTACGGTTTAAAATCCGTATGATAACCTTGCTTAGGAAACTTGAAATAATTCCTTCCTGAATAGGTAGAAGTGTTGTAAATCACACTTTAAGAAATCACCTCTTCTTCCGAGTTTATAAATCAAACTTATTTCTATTTTAGAATAATTACTTTCTATAAAAATAAGTTGGTGAAAATTATTTTAGATCTAAGGTTAGTATATGTGTATGCAAATTTAATCAAGTTGTGAAATTGTATAAATCAGTTATTACCAGATGTATTATTTGACTTGTTCTTGCTTGTGTGTGTGTGTGTAGACACAAAAACACACAAAAGTATATATATTAACTTATAAAAAAATAGAATGAATAAGAGATCATGCTATCTCTGTGGTGTAACCATGAAAATATACTACCTCTAATTTATGTATCATTTTTAAACAAGTAATATTTGTAAAAAAGAGATATGATTTTTGCTAAGGCCATATGGCCAAGATAGAGGTTTTATTATTTAAACAAAAAATAAGGGGGTGGGATAACTATCCCATCCACCCCCATACTTACGTAGACCCATATGGATGGCTATGACATGGGTGACAACCCTCACCCCACCACTATGTTGCCACATCCATAGAGTCATCTCCCCTCCACCTTGCATGCCTTACTACTAGGTAACCCAACAACCATTATATGCCTAAGAATCAAAACGTGACCCAAGGCACACATGACCTCCCGAAGTTGTGTTAGGACAACCGCCATGAAATAGATAGATGGCTAAGGAATGGATAAATGGGGATAGACGGAATAGGTGGAAATTGGATATGGGGTAAATCAAGGAAAACAAATGTCCTCAACGGTAACAATAGGTATTTTCTCGTTAAGGGAAATGAACACCTGTCTAACCTGTTTGGGTGAAATGGAACGATCAAGTATAATGACTACACGAAGATTTTGATCAATGTCAACTAGGCCAAATATACCTCTAGTGTGTTGTGGAAATTGTGGGATTCATCCTTTCTCTCTCATAAATGTATCTCCAGAGAGGGTCATTGATGTGAAATGATAGATGGGAGAGGAAAATTCTAGTCTCTACCAAGCTAGTTTTCCCGAACTCATTGGCGTTATCCACCTCGTCATTCAAAGAAATCAGCTATTGTATGATGCTAGGTGGGATGGGAGTGGTCTGAAAAATGAGTTGTATAAGGCCTTGATCAATATTAGTCAATTGTGTAATGGTGTTTGGTTGTGGTACTCTTGGATCACACACTCTTTGTCTTGGTTTTCTTGGGCCTTGGATGGTCATGTGGACATGAAACAAATGATCTATGGAAATAAAAAAAACACACAAAGAATCCGAAAGGGGCTAAGGCTAATGTTTCAGGTAACCTAAGCCACTAAGGAAACATAAGGAGTCTGCGTTAATTCCTGTCTAATTAAATCTATCTTCCTAATTTAACCAAAGAATGCAAACATATTTAAATGAAATAAAGTTGAATACTCTCCTTTAATTTAATTCAATCTATGTGCAAATAATTAATTAAAGAAATGAAACTATTGATTAAAACAATGAAAATAATTAATTGAAGTAATGAAATTAATTAATTAAACCAATGAAGTTAATCTAATTTATTTGTTTTTTTGTATTTTTGAGAGATTTTTAAATGAAAGGAAACAAGAAAAATAAACAAATCTAATTAATTTACTCTAAGTTTTTAGGATTTTCTAGTTTTCTGGAATTAAATAAACAAAAGTTACATAGACAATGAAATTGCTTCTAATTAAACATAAACTATTTCTCCTCTAAAATGAAATAAGCTAAATAGTGAAATAACCAGATGTGGCTATTTCCATGTTGCAGAATGAATTAATCATAATCTAATTAAAACAGAGGATTTTTCTAATTTGTAAATGTGGATCTAATTTCCTTTGGTTCTACCTAAGAATCACGGGAAGAATTAAAAGATTCTCAGAAGAAATTTCTTCCCCTGAAACTTCCCCGATAAAACACTAAAATTCCTACAAAAGCTTTTTAATGTGAAGAAACTCAACAAAGTGCACAGAAATAGAAGCTTCTTCAAACTTACTTCCCTTGCAGATCCACATGGATAAACAGGGAGAAGATTTCAAGGAATATTTTCCCATACACACGTTCAATCTAACTAAAAAGATAAAAGAAAGCTATAGGTGATTTTACGGTTAAGAAATAAAAGACTATGTGCACAAGAAATTCCTCTAAATCCTTCCCAAAAAAATCCATAGGGATGAGATGAGAATAAGTTTTCAATAGAAGCTACTTACAAGAAATGAAACTAATCTATGAATTCTACTTTCCTTAAAACAAATGTTTGAATTGATTACAGATTTAAATATAACTATTGAAATAAAGCTTCTAGGAATTTAAATACACCTCCAACCTAGAAATGTAGAACAAAAACAATTTCCAATGTTGGTTGTGCTTTTGTTGATCCCCTTAGCTTCTTTTCCAATGAAGTATCCAATGTTGTCCAGGAGATATCTTTGGTTGGTATGCAGAAGAAGATGTAGAAGTGTTGGAGCTATCTCATTTGTAGGTGGTCATTAGCAGTTGAGGAAAGAGAGTAAAAAGGAAAAGGATATGTGTTTTCTTGTGTGATTCTTGGAAAGATTCTGGCAACATAACAATGCAATTCAAATCAAAAGACTCCAACCAATGCTTTAGGAAAAGATTGGTTTTTATAGAAAGTTGGCAGGGAAATGGTGCAACACACTTGGCAACCAAGAAGTGCCAAATCACCATGGGAAGGGGCAATTAACTTACTAAGAATAGTAAGTGAAGAAGAAGAAGTCTATACACATCTAACAAGCTCAAAGGCAACTGATTTAGTCAAGAAACATGTGAGATATCAACTTGGGAAGAAGCAACACGTGTACAAAACATGTTGTTAAAGTATCGGAGTTAAAGCGCATGGAGCCACCGTCTCCCGTGTAGACCAACGGTTACACAACCACCATGACAGTTATGTAATTGCCACTCAAGGCGGACTGATGGTTACACAACCGTCGAGGTGGTTTCATAACTTTAGGTAAAAACTAAGGAAATGGGGAGGGAAAAGCATTTACGGAAGTATGCAAGGATAGATAACTAAGAAGAAAATTAAACTAAGTCACATAAGCAAGCGTAAAGCGTGGAAATTGGACTTGGATTCATCATTTAATCTAGAAATGAAAGTTATAACCATCAGGTATTTTCACTATTCCAACAATACAACACCATGCAATTTTGGGTGTGTACATATTGCCCCCTTGGAGAATTGTTTTAGCCATGAAGGTGTGTAAAAGTGAAGTTTGAGTATGGCACTCCCAAACGGGAAAGTTAGAGATTATACCTAAAGCGTTCATGTGTTGAAATTACACAATCCAAGCTTCCTGCTGACTGAAGAAGAAAATGAGAATCAAGTGCAGATATAAAGTATAATTTAAAAAATACTCAAAACTAAAATGACAAGTCTATTTACCATATCCACGGGAAGGAGAAACATATCTACACCAACACTCCCGCCCTGCAAGAAAAACACTCAAAAAAATGTTCAAAAACATGCTATATATATCAAAATTACTATTTATAGAAAATCATTTGCACTTACCCACTTGTGAAATTTTGAGCTTTGGATGACTGTAACGGTTTCATGAGAGAGTATAGTTAACACGAAGAACATTTCAACGTGATGACAACCCAACCAGTGGGAAGAGCGGTGGGTCACGATCAAGTTAGCTATCTACATTTATTTTTTTCTACCCTAAAATGTAGGGATTTGTTAAAACTAGCTGTAGGGGGTAATTTTTGATAATTTTATAGTGAAAATGACCATAAGGGGGCACCACATAGGATTTGATTTTTTTAAAATATTAAATGGTGTATTTTTGTATTTTTAATGTTTTTAGGGCCTTAGGGTAGGACCCACATTTCGTGGACGAAACCACTACGGTGATTACATAAGCGCTTGCTCTATGTAGAGCGGCGGTTATGTAACCACCATGATGGTTACACAACTATCACTTATCGGGAGACAAACACAAAAATTCCACGACGGTTTCTTAAGCTGTAAAGGTAGTTATCAAAATTGACTAAGTGTTGTGTTTTTTTTTTGGTTTTTGGTTGTTTTTGAAATGTTTTAATGGGCTTATTATGCATCTATATGACTCTAACTTGCTCTTTTTGTTGTTTTGAATGTAGGGGAAGTATATTAGATGGAGTTGGACCCATGAGTGTGATTGGTTGCCTCCAATTTTGGAGAGGCTAAGTCAAAGGAGAGAGTGATTTATTATAGAGGGTGGGATATGGAGAATTTCTGGACCCGGTTGGTTGCACCTACCAACCACTTATTATGTGATCTATTGACTTACTAGGATTGATGGAACACTTTATGTCATACTAATGTGTTTGCGTTGATATGGTATGCAAAAATTCCATGATTCGGATGAGGATTGACCTTGTAGCACACAATCTAGATTGAGAGGAGACAACGACAAGACCATTCTTGCAGAGGAGGAATCTGCTACTACTAGTAGATAACATGCCCCGTCACATTGATAATCTCATGGGCATTCTTGTGGATTGATACATGAAGCCTCTCATGTTGCAACTAGTCATTCTCATCATAGTAGCTGCAACAGGATCCCTTGTCCTGTACCTTTGGTGGGATCCGGGAGAGAGGGATATGCCATGAGCCTTTATTAATTTTAGACCATTTTTGCGTATATATCATTTTTTTGCATTTTTGGCTCATAGATGAGTGTTTTAACCACACTCGCAAGAGTGTGACGGAATTGTACAAAAATTGACATTATATATATATATATATATATTGTGTAAGATGAGAACCGAGAACTTTTGGTTCCGGTATTTTGTGTAAGATTTGACTTGGTCATGGTTTGTCTCATCTATGTACTCTTAGATAGTTAGAATTTCTAATGTTTTTATATGTTTTATGGATGCATGTTATGGATGATAATGATGAAAATGTGATAAATAAAATGATATCATTTTTTTTTATATATATTGATGATGGATATGAGAACAAATTGTAACTTAGACACTTTGATTTTCAAGCAATATTTAGCACTACGTTTTATTGGAAAAATATGATGAATGTGATATAATAATAAGATGAACTCACTCCATCCCTAACTCCATGTAACTACTAAGATGTGAGGGATCATCACCAAGAGCCAAGAAGGACATGAGTTGTATGATTTTGAAGAATGAATATGGTGACAAAAAGACAAGATTTTGATAGAGATCCAATTAGAACGTACAACTCAACCCTAAGCAAGGTCAACTATCTAGTTCATAATGCATTTTTCTTACAAATTTAATGAGACTTAGATCCGTAGATGGCCTTTTGATTGAAAAAATATAGTTTTAGGGATTGAATCTCTTGTAACATACACATCTAGCTCATTTTCTGAGGATTTTTAAGATTTCAAAGCACTTTTTATTTCCTAATTTATTTACATCTTACTGATTTATTTGATGGGACCCCCTACGTCTTGCCCCATGGTACTAGTAAGAAGCATGGACTCATCATTGAGGAAAATACAAGACATAAGAGAGTAAGGGAAATTCCCTCCTTTTCCAACCTCATGCCACTAGTAGGAAGCATGGGCTCATCAAGAAAATATTGGTGGGGAAAAGAAGTGTAACATTATTTATAAGAGATCATTTTTAAATTATTTCTTCTTTATCTTTTTTTTTTGTGTTTATTGATTTTAGACTTATGATTTTGGGAAGGAACAATTTCCCATAGCCTCAACCCTATTGGTGTGAGTCATATTCCACATCACTAGGCAAGTCATCTCACTTAGTTGAGATCGTAGTTCTGCATGTCATTTAAGGATCATTATGATATTCCCTTACGCGTCAGTGTGTTATTTGCATCATTGGGAGTTACTTCCCATTCCGGGAATGTAACTCCCCCTCTCCACTCAAGTTTTCATGATTACAACACTGGGGGATACTCAACACCCTCTATATGTACACACCTTCAAGTCTATGAGATTAGTGAGAGTTTTTGGAGTGTAATGAGGTTCTTCCCCTTTGTCAAATCTTGCATGCAATTTCGGTTGATGTTCATTCTTCTCGAAACCTCGTCACACTTCCCTTTTCACTTTTGTGGATGTTCACGTTGTCCTTTGTGATCCTCGTGCTTTGCATTTTCACACACTCTTTCATGGTATTAGAGCACATGTTGTGTGGATTTGTGTAACTCTTACGAGTCTTCATGTTTTTGGCTCTCCGTTTGTGATATATAGGCTTCTTGAGCATCTGTCGTAATGGTTATTTTGTCCCCTGCTCTACTTTCACTAATTTGGGGTTTTATACTTTGTTCATGGGTTTCAATTTCATATTTATGCTCGTGGTTTATTGTTCTTGTTTATGGGTTTCTAAGCTTTCCGGGTTTAGTATGTAATTGTGAAGGTGTTTTGCAGGTTACAAGTCAACTTAGAGTCTTTAAAAGTGTTGTTTGTATGGGTTTTAAAAGTTTAAAGGGCTATTTCAAGCCCTAACTCAAGACCGAATCACGATATGGTCTCCTAGCTCACCACCTCTTTCCCGAAACTCATTGTTCTCTTAGTTGGACTCATGCATCATTTTTTCTGGCTATGCAGTTTTTATCTTTGCATCGGGTTCCTCGTGGCTTGTTTACTACGTGGTTCATTGCTTGGCCCCTTGCATTTTGCCTCAACATTTGGTTATCTCATCCTTTGACCATTCGAAGCTCACCCAACGTCCACCTCAAATGCATTGTTCACGCTTCTACATGACCCTCTGTTTTGAGCTCATATTCGTTGGACTCCTCAACTCCGCTTGATCCTGCATCTCTATTTTTACCTTGGTTTGGCTCCTTGTTTGTGCATTCACGTTCGGCTCTTCCTAGTCCGGTTTAGGAGCTCTGCATTCTGGTTTCACATCTTTGACCTACCTTAGGACATGTTCCTCCTGTCGCTGGTCCATTCTAACTTATTCTAGTAATATCGTTGAATCTTTTGCCATTAAATGACCCTACAACCATTATACTCTTGTGACATTTAATCAAACATGTGGACCTCTACATTCTCTATATGGCTTCAATTGGTGACATACCTCTCGTGTTCCAACCCCTCTCCGGCCGTCTTTTACACTTTGTGACATGTTGCACCTTGCCACGAGGTATTTTTCCACTGGTTCTTTGGAACTCACATGATGTCTAACTCAGTCCACTCGGTTCGTTAACTCAACATATTATATCGGTCTACCTACACATCATCATCGCATCATGCCATCTTGGCACGATCCCACACTAACTCGTAGAGTTGCACTCCACTCGGCTCGAGCCATCTCCCGGCTCGCCTCATAGAACTACTTGGCTACCTCACCCTTTTTGCTCCAGGACCCTTTTAGAGACTTCTCTCTTGGATTTTTCTAGGTTTTTTCCTCTTCCTTACAATTTTATGGGAAATTAAGGGAAATCAAATAAAAATTCATCATTTTAGGGAGTAGTATTTTTCTAGGCTCGCATATAGGGTTATTGGGCTTTCCGGACCACTTTTTCTAGGTCCTTTGCATTGTAGTGCTCCTCTTTTCTGTGGCTAGTGGAAACATATACCACAATCTTGCACCATGAGACACCTTTTCTCGATGTTGACTAGTGTTCCCTTGTTTTCTCTTTTTGTGCTTGATTGCGTGTATTTCCTGCCCAACTAGGAATTATTTTGTGACCTCTACTCTCATGTGACTTGTCACTAATCTGTGAGGTGAGTGGTCAATAGTCGACGTTGCATGAATGCAACATACTATAGTCACACACTATCTTAAAAATTACAATGAGCATGGGGTTATCATTGCTTCTTCAGGTGTTGTATTGCTTGCAGACACATTATTATCGAGTAGTCGACATCTTGAATCCTCGCACCCTTCTT
Organism: Taxus wallichiana var. yunnanensis; assembly: GCA_018340775.1. Classification (NCBI taxonomy): domain Eukaryota; kingdom Viridiplantae; phylum Streptophyta; class Pinopsida; order Cupressales; family Taxaceae; genus Taxus; species Taxus wallichiana. The sequence goes on along the minus strand of CM031244.1, from coordinate 696,079,688 downwards.
CTTATGTAACTTGCACTTCTTACTTCCACTTTTCATCATGGAGGATGCTCTTTCTATATTTGAGCTTCACACTCGTAGGATCACGTTACATATTCCGCCACTTCTTCTTGGGAGAGAGAACTATTCAACATGGCATGCTTCATGGAACCCTAATTTTCCTACGAGGGTCTTACACACTTCTTGCTTGGGCCAATTCCTATACCCACTGATTCCATTTGTCTTGATGACTATCTTGACACTTGCGACCATGTTGTTGGTCACTTGATGTTGTCCATCACCAGACCTCTCCACATTCATGTGGAAAACTTAGATCCTCCCCACCGCATCTGGAGCATATTTCAGTATTTTTTTGGAGACCCTTCGCATATTCCACCATTTTTGATCCCTGTTGATCCAGTTGTCTCCTCTTATTCTTCATGTGATGGAAGTTTCACTAACACAAAATCACTTAGTTCTACTTTTGATGATGAGGATTATGCACCCAGATTCTAATGACAAGATTACTACTAAGGACTCCTCTCCTCCTTCTCTCCCTATTCTTGAGAGTTGACACTTCCCACACTCATTAGACATCGAGCATTCCAAATCTCAACCTTATACAATGATTACACCAACTTCCTTTCCAAATTCAGTATGTGAGGCCCTTTCCACTCCTCTTCCTTCATGTATGGATGACTTATACCTATCAGATATCACTATTCTATTTGTTGAGCCCCCTCATTGTAATGAGTATCTATGTGACCTTGGTTATATTTTTGAAGAGTCCACTTGTGATGCACTATAGGTTCCTCATCCTTTTTTGGTGTTTTAGAGGAGTCCATCATCTCCTTTATTGGGAGTGCCCCTTATGGGACTCTTATCACTTCCACGCTTTCAAGAGACCTTCATTGATCCACCCTTACTTGTGGATCCCTTTTCTATTATGGGGGTTGTTGTGTTTCCTTCACATCACTTGGAAATCCTTTATGTGGGTGTTCCTCTTCTTCACTCTGATAATTTTACACTTGTGACATTACCTTCGGTTTCTTGGCACTCATTTTCTATACCTATGTCACACTTCCATGGACCAAACTCACAATTCTTCGGGTTATTACCCTTGAGTTTCCTTTGCAGAGTGGGAAGACTTCCAGAACTTCATTTTTGTCCTTCTTAAGGGTTGGAACATAATCACGGTGCAGGTGGCTATTCTTCGAGTCTAGAGGTAGAGGAAAACATCAACAAAAATCTTCGGGAGACTTCACAGAGCTGCAAAGTTCATATCTGTCTATGGCATCTTCGCATTCCTCTCATCTCCCTCTCCCTCTCTCTTCTTCTTCTTTTCGAGAGATTAACCTTTTGTACATGGGTACCTTATCAGGATCCTCAGTGGCAAGGACCCATATTTGGAATATTTCTTAGATTAGAGAGTGTGTTTTTCTCTTGTGGTGGATGTTTTTTCCCACTTTGGGTTTTCCTTCACCGCTTGGGATCTCTTGGGTGCATGGGTACCTCATCAAGATTTTGTCTTGAGACCCATTTCTCTCTTTTTACTTGTTGTCTAATCCTAAGTTATGATGAAGGGGGTGTTGGTGTGAGTCATATACCACATCACTAAGTGATTCATCTCACTCGGGTTAGGTCGTACATCCTGTTGGCTAGATTTTCTGCACAGGTGAAAACCTAGGTAGTCATGAGATAAATCTCCCTCATTTACCAGTGAGGCTCATGTGTAAGATTTTTTCAGTTATATTTTCTAATATCTATTTTTGGTTTTACTTTAATTGCATAGCTCATGAACCATAACTAGACAATTTTGTAGCAAGTAAGTAGTTGTAAGCAATATGTGCAAGAAAGGGAAATAATTAAATACGAGAAGAAAGGAAAGGAGATGTGCAACCTAACCAATAGTTGATAAAGTTGATCACATGCACATAGATGAAACAAATAGATCTTAAAATGTAGAATTTGAAGCAAAGGAAAGTTTCAGATCTAGATCTAAGACAACACAAAGTTTGTGCAGAGATCTAAAAAGAAATAAGAAATGAATGCACCGTTGACACAAAGTTCTCTAGAAATCTTCCTCTTCTCTATTCCTCTACTTTCAGAAAGCTATCAAGGGTTTCAACTCAAAGTCTAGAACACAAGAATGCTGATTACAAATTCTAATCCTTTAACCCGTAGGCTCTTCCTCTATTTATAGTGTTTACGGGAAATTACAAATAAGAAGCTATAATCGAATTGACACACGTGGAAGTTGTAAAGAAAACAAGCTGAAAATCTCCCTCTGGAATTCCTCTTTGCATGACATACATGCTTTATAATTAAAAAAAAGAACCTTCTATTTTCATGTCTCGCCATACATATTTCCAAGTAATTAACTTCTTCAAGTAACGGATTTAAACCAATCACTTAAGTTTTATAATTTAATTTATTTCTCAATTACTTTGTTAGAGAAAATAAAAGAAAGAGGAAAATAAATAAGAAGAAAGTTGAAACCCTCACAGTCTTGTTCTTCTTCCATATTCTGCATGTTGTTTACTCTTTTACCTTTGATTCTCATGAAACTGGATCTGGAAGTTATGCATGACTGTGATTTGCTTGCAGGTATTGCCTTTGACATGTCTTCCCTTATATCCTTGAAGCTTTTGTAATTCTTCTTTAGTACATGCACCAGTGTAATGTTTACCATAAATAATTAAGACAAAACTCATCATTTTTATTTTTAATTGCATATGAGTAATTTAAAATTCTAGACAACACTTTGGGTGAATGTAAATACAAGTAAATTCAATGAAGGATTCAAATAGATGATTGGTATCACATGCACAAGATCCTAGAAGGAATTTTCCATGCACTAACTTCTACACGGGCTGCATTAGAAACAAGAGGATGAATTTTTACTAGAAGCCTTGGTAATTGTGAGATCTAGATTTGTCAATTAAATTGGTGATAGGTTCAAGACCTATGTTTGTATCATTGACTTCAGCAAATTTGGAAGCTATGCATGATTCTGCTGATCTTTCTCTTTCATCATGCTTCATCATGGTTGGAACAATCTTTGTCTTAGCTCTTTTTCTTTTAATTATCTTTGAAATCCCTTGCAATTGGATCCATTTATGCAGATATGAAAAATTCTTCAGATTTAGAAGATATATTCAATGTACCTGACATTGATTTGAGCACCTGTGATGAATACCTATAATTTATTTAGACAAAGATGGAGTCCAGGGCATGAATACTTGATTTTTATCACCAAAATTTGCATATAAAGCCTGCTGCCCTAAAATTTGAGGCTTTGCTTACATGCAAAGCAAGCAAAAATATTATTTAATTCACCAGAGCACTTATACCAACATGCAGATGCTCAAAATGACCAAAATTAGGCTATTCCAACCCTAGGCGCCAAAACTGGAAGCTTCTCGGTAGTGGAAAATAAACTTTAATGCAAAATCCTCCTTTTGGTGCCAAAACTGTTTAAGCTACAATCCTCATCAAAAAGAATTAATTGTCTCTCCCTTATGGCATCCCATGCTTATATAACCTCCAACATGTTATTTTTAATAATTGCCTCTTCCTATTTTTGGTAATTTAATTAATAAACAATCATGTTTATTCACCCAAATTGGGCACCCAATTATGCATGTTGCTGGTTGCTTTTAAATAAATTTATTTTATTTATTTTTAACATGCATCCTTGACTTATCCTTAGCTCTTCCTCTTGCATTGACTTTCCTTCTATTTATGGCACCAAAATTGGGTGAATAAACCATTAATAAATATTATTAAATGCATTGTTATTCACCCAAGGTGGGTCACATTTTTTAGCAAGGGTAATTTCAAAAAATAGGAAGTAAACTTTGATGGGAATTTCTACCTTGCAATGTAGCTCCAAAAATCCCTCTTTCACTTAAGTTGTTTGACTTTCATAATGGGAACTTTTACCCTGCAAGGCAGGTACGGAATTCCCACTGGTGCTTTAAGTGATTTTCTTTTATAATGGGAATTTTTACCCTGCAAGGAAGGTAAGAAATTCTTGCCTGCCCGCCTCTAATATTCCCATTGTAGCTTAAGTGACTTTGATTTCATGGGAAAAAGTACCCTGCAAGGTAGGTAAGAAATTCCCACTGTCTTGCCACTACCAAAATTCCCATTGCAACTTATATCCATTTATTCCAAAAATTGTGACTTTCCTAGGGAGACTTTTTGTGCTTGACTTCATATTTTTGGTCAGAAGTTTTCTTTCTGAGGCTGATTCCTTCTGGTGTAGTGGTCGTAAATGATCTCCAGATGTTACAAGAAATTAAACAGACTATACAGGACAAAGAACAGACCCAAGGAATTAAACAGAAAGACAACGGGAAAACTAGAGAAAAACACAAAAGAAATAAATAAAAATGAAAAATGTTGCCAGAAGTCACAGACAAAGCTCTGAATTCATTCCTGGTGAAAACCCTATTGAGATGTGTGAATAATGGCATGAAAAACTTCAACATAATTCAACCAGAGCACAATTTACTTCAAACCAGGCATTATTTATTTAATAAATAATTAAATAAAAATTTGCCATGAGATAAAACTTGGCGGAGGGATAAAATGAGTTTCGACATATGGGTATTTGTTGAAATTAGCTCATATGATTCATTGGGAATATCGAATGTAATATAGACATCTTCGAAAATAAAAACACGTAAAGACCCGTTATTTTAAAAGAATGATTTTTTTAAACATGGGGTAGTCTCAAATTTCAGGATAAAGTCAGAAGACACCACATCTCGCATGTCATTTAGGGATCATTATGAGATTCCCTTACACGTCGAGTGTGTTAGTTGCGTCATTGGTAGTTACTTCTCAACTGGGAATGTAGCGCCCCTCTCCACTCGATTTGTCATGATTTCAGCATTGGGGTTACTTGGTACCCTCTATATGTACACCCCTTCATATCTATGAGATTTGTGAGAGTTTGTGGATTACAACGAGGTTCTACCCCTTTATCAAATATTACATGCACTTTTGGTTGATGCTCGCTATTCTCAAGATCTCATCACGCTTTCATTTGCACTTCTGTAGATGTTCACATTTTCCCTCGTGATCCTCATGCTTTGTGTTTTCACACACTCTTTCAAACCCCATGCAACTAGTAATATGCAAGGGCTCAAGCCTTTGAACATTGAGATAGGTGAACAAGAGGCCCAAGTGAAATGTTTAGATTGTTTATGTCATAAGAGATATTTTTAGGGAAATATGTGACATCAAGAAGCTTCTAGTATAGACTATGGTGAAATACACTTGAGCTATAGGAAACCATGATAGGACTAAGCGTACAAGTCTTGGTAGGATCAATGTCAAGATTTCATCTCAATAGCTGAAATGATAAAGAGATTAAATAATTTGGAGATGATAAGATGAATACTTGAAGAGGTATGATTAAATTTTTTTGCCAATATTTGAAAGTTTTAAAAGTTTCTTGAAAAATAAGTTTCTAGTTTTACAATTTCACAAAATGATAATGCAAATGATAAAAAATATGGATGCAATAATGTAAAAATGTGGAAATGCAAATAAACTATGCATAAAAAACATTTGAGGTGAAGTGAATTAACTGATTGATAAATTCTTCACCTTCTAGAGTACACAAGAGGTACACACCATTATTATAGTCTTCCATTACTTGGTATGGGCCTAACCATTTTAATCTAAATTTTCTTCCTTGGTGACCTTTTTACCAATACGAATGTCAAGTCTTAGTACTAGGTCTCCTACCTGTATTTCACGTTCATACACTTTCTTGTTATATTGGTGACACATCTGTCAACATAAACTTGGTGATGATTCTCAGCTCTAAGCCACGCTTCATCAAGAGTTTCTATTTCAACCAATCGTGCTTCTCAATATGTGTCTTCATCCAGGATACCTTGTAGAGATATACAAAGACTAGGTAGCTCTACTTCTAATGGTAAGACTACCTCGAAACTGAAAAATAAAGAATATGGGGTTGCCCCTGTAAGTGTTAAATCGAAAAGGCAAGAAATAACTTTAAATGCCAATCTGTCTTGGTCTCCGTAACCGTCTTAAGGAGAATGGACTTTAATGTCTTTTGCATAGCCTCAGCTTGTCCATTGGCCGAGGATAGTACAAAGAGGCTATGTGATGGGATATTTTGAATTACACACATAATCGACACACCTATTCACTTTTGAAAGGCATGCCATCATCCAAAATAATGACTTGTGGGACACCATACCTACAGATGATTTGGTTTAAAATAAACTTAAAAATTACAGATCTAGGTATGGTCGTAAGTGGCATGGCCTTAACCCACTTTGTAAAATACTTTGTGGTCGTGATAATGAATTTATGGCCATTTGATGATGAGGAGAGAACTTCCCTATCATATCAAGACCCCAAGTAGAAAAGGGCCAGGGTGTCACTATCGGTTGTAGAGCCTGAGCAAGAATATGTATTGTGGGTGAAAACTATTTGAGTTTTTGGCACTTGTGCATATATTCTAAAATGTCATGTTCTAACATGGGCTAGAAGTAGCCCATGCAATGAATCTTACAATCAGTCACATGCCCTCTAAAGTGACCATCATAGACTCTGCTTTGTGGGCTTCAAATTTTTTTCCATGTATTCTTCGTCAATGCATCTTAAAAGCATATTGTCGAAGGCTATACGATAGATCACTTATTCTATAATTACTTACTTCATGACTATAACACCTAACCACCACTTTGCCTTTTTGCTACGAAGTTGCTCCCTCGAGTGGTACAATCGGTCCACAATGTGATTGAAAATATTAGTGTACCATGGACATGAATAAATGAGAGGATTTACTTCTACAAGGAACACATATTCTTCACGAAAATACAGATTTACTAATTCCCCACAATCTATTGGATTGTCTACCAACCAATCGATAATGATTTTCCCCTTAACTGACTTTTGGTTGAAAAAGGTGAGTTTTAACTCACCCATTAACTTGATGTAATGACAAACCTTCTTGGACAAGGCCACTTGAGTTAAGAACATTTAAAACTGATCAGATTTGATAATTACTCATGTCTCTTGGTTAAGCATGTAATTCCTTAACCTCTTTGTTGTAAAAACTATAGCCAAGCACTCCTCTACTTGCGTATATCGTGTCTTGTAGTCGAGAAGAGTATGAATAATGAAATAAATGGCCCACTCACGACCATCATAGTCCTCTTATGCTAGTATGCACGCTATGGAGACATCGGTGACTAGAAAATATAAAATCAAGGGACAGTCAAAATTTTTGTGGCATGAGTGTAGGCACCGACATAAGGAAACACTTTATAGATTCAAACGCTTTGTGACACTTAGTCATATAATATTTTCTACACTCTTTCTTTAGTAAGTTGTTAATGGGGTGAATGACATACATTAGGTCAATGATAAACCTTTGAATTACCCCAAGCTTACCTAGGAAAGATCGATTCTGAATCATCGTGGGTGGGGATTCAAAACTACTCAAATTTTCTCTGGATCGATGTCAATACCATGGGACAAGATGATATATCCTAACAAATTTCCTCCTGTAACCCTAAATTTACACTTTTCTCTGGATTCAATGTTATGCCGTATTTAATTAATCAAGAGAGAATGATGCGAAGCACGTCAAGATGATCATCATGTTTCTTATATTTTTCCAACAAATTATTGACATAAGACTCCACAATCTTATGAATAAGATAATGAAAAATGTATGTCATTACCTAATGGTAGGTGGCTACGCCATTCTTTAGGTGAAAGGCATGGTTTGTGTAATAGAAGGTTATCCAAGGAGTAGTAAAAGTAGTTTTCATTTGGTCCTCCTCGAAAATCCTTATTTGGTTGTAACTAGAAAATCCATCCATAAGAGACAACTCATACCCAATTGTTGCATCAACGATGACATCAATTGAAGGTAGTGGAAAATCATCTTTGGGAAAAGCTTTGTTAATATCCCTGAAGTCAATACAAATATGTATCTTCCCATTATTTTTGAGAACCAAGATGATATTTGACACCCACATAGAATAATATACTGGTTTGATAAACCCTACTTGAAGGAGTTTCATTACCTTCTCTTTAACCATTAAAGCAACTTTTGGCTTCATGGGTCTCGATTTCTACTTTATAGGTTTAGTGTCGGGATTTAAGTAACAAGTTTGCGTACAACCACGTCAAGAGCGATACCTATCATTTCCATATAGATAAAGATGAAGGCTTTGGAATAATCTTTAAGCACCTTCATGTGTGCTTCTATCTCTTCTAGTGAAAATGAAGAACCAAGTTTCAGGATTTTTGGTCCCTATTTTATCCCTATGTTAATGTCTATCATTCCTTTGATCAAAGAATTGTTACCTTCTTCAAATGTAGGTGGATTTGGAGGTAGCTCCAACTATTCTTCCTCGACTTTAGAAGTCTCAAAACCTTCCAACGAGGAAGAGTTCATCGTTTGGTCCCCAAAGTAAGAGGAAGGGTGAGGTATAAGGGAAAATCCCTTCTTATGGTGCACGAGATGAAGGTCTGTGTAAGAATTGAGGTATCCTAAGATTTCCTCATCATTTTCCATGAAATCCAATGTAACGAGATCATTCTCAGTCTCAACGTATGCTAGAATTACATTAGTTGGCATCCATCAAACCAAATGATCGGCTTGGAATGAAATAATGAATTTGGTTTTATATAAGTCCTCACTTGGAAAAAAATAAGAGGAAGTGGCCATATAATCAACTAGTTGGTTTTGTTCTCTTGAAATGGATTTTATTGAGATAAATTCAAAACACTTACAAATCTCGAGAATGACGAACTTGTAGAGTTGAAGGTGCTCTGCTTTGGTCTCATAGACTTATGAGACTTGATTGGCAATGAGTTGTGAGTCACCCAAGACTCGAAATTGTTCACACCCATCCTCTTAGCCACAATAAGACCAAGAAGAAGAGATTCATACTCAGCTCCGTTGTTTGTAGAATCAAATTTTAACTTGAAGGTGAAAGGCATGACCCTTCCTTCCGAGAAGTGAGGATCACCCCTACCCCAACGCCATAGTGGCACTTTGCACCATTGTAGTTGAGGGTCCAACAGTTTTCTAGGAAGATAGACATTTGATCATTATTTGAATATTCTTCCTTAACTTCTAAGACATCAACCATGCAAAAATATCCAATGCAATCGATTTGGAAGAGAGGTGATTCCAAGAGCATGACCTATGCCCAAGGAATAAAATGGGAGAACAATCGACAAATCATTCTCCAAAATCTTAATGATTTATGTTGTAGTTATTGTTTAACTAGTAATCCGGGAGTTTGAATTCACCGTGAACCTCGGGTTTCTTCATAGGTTTGGATAAATGGAAATTGAATGGCTTTGGATCACCTTGAGCCATAAATACCTTCCCTAGATGCAAGAACCTAACTTCTTGGAATAGTGTGGAAGGGATGGCATTCATCCTGTGAATCCAAGGTCTTCCGAGAATCATATTATAGTTGGTTCCCCAATCTATAATATAAAATTTGGTCAAAATAGTCTTGGGTCCAAGGGTTACTTGAAGCACTTGTGGTTTCAATGGATGTTATCTTAAGGTTTTCATAGCCTCTCATCATGTTTCAAGTTGAAGAAAAATTCATTTCCCCATAGCCCAATTTTTACAAAAAGAGAAGGGAACTATATTAACAACATCCATGTCATGTCATGGATTGCTTAACGTAATTTTTATAAATCAAAACTCACAAATATAGCACAAGATTGCCTCTTTGCACTATTTGAGAACGTGAGTAGGCATCTTGCTGATATCGAACACAAATTCAACATTTCTCTCAGGTTGTCCTGGAGGATAGACATCAAAGTATATGTTATTGATCTGGGCTTCTAGATGAGGGATGACATTGATTAAGTGGCCAATACCTAGCACTTATAATAAAGTAGATCGATGCACAAGGTATTTCTTTAACAAATCCAAAAAGGAAATGTGGGGAAAGATCTTAGTCAGATCTCTGATCAATTCATAGGCTCCTACTGGCTTAGTAACTACTGGCGTATCATATGACATTGAAGAGTAAATGGGGAGAGGTTGAGAAGAATAATCATGCGTGCGAGTTGTACTACGTGGACTTCAGGTTTGGTTTCTAACTCAACTAGTCCCACAATCTTAGGTTGATTTTAGTTATCCAAAGGGGGAAGTACTTGCGGATCCGTAGACGTAGAGGATTCGTGATCATTGTTCCCTATAGGAAACCCTTGTTGGTACCATGAAGATTACGCTTCCCATTTTTAGGGTGTGTTGGGAAGGGGTATTTACAAATTCCAAGAGTAGCATTCTGTAGAGAAACATGCCCCATGTGAGTATTTTTTGTAGGTACCATGGGATTAGATAAAAACATCTCAACGAAGAGTTGTCTCTAATATTTTGGAAGCCGTTGTATGAACTTATCACAACCATGGAAAGAATGAGCGTCACGAACTTTAACCCTATGAAATCCATAATATAAGTTGGGATCATATCCCCTTGGTATTTTATTCTGTTGTGGTCCATAGTTCCTATTGTTATTTTGTTGTTGGTTATTATAGTTGAAGTTTGGAGGCTTTAGACTTGGTTACGATCACGATTTCAAAACTAGTTCGGGTATTGGCTTGGGTATTGAAATGATCCTAGGCCCAGGACTTGTTGAGGAGGAAGGCGAAAAAACTCAACAACATTAATAAAAGGAGCGAAGTTGTTTCTCCTTTGATTGTTCACATTTGCATTATTATTATTATTATTATTATTATTATTATTATTTGTGTTGCTAGTGCTAATAACATTTATATTTTTAGGTTGATCGATTACACCATCCACTATATCACCACGGTTACGATTGAGGACTTTAGGTCCTTGATGTTATTATTTGAACCATTTTGATAATTTAAATTACTTTGAGAGGGAGTGACCAGTTTCCCATTGGGACCATACATCTTTCATCCATTGTTCATCACTTGTTTGGTTATTGAGGAGAGTGCCCTCTAATACCACCTCATATTTCCTAAGAGGAAACATTTGTACTTTCTCCTTAGTTTCACGATTGAGGGAATGGAGGACTAGATCACAAAAATCCATTTGATCCATGTTTGGAGCACTGACAGAAGAGTAGAGGACTTTCTACCACATTTGAATGAAGTGGGTGATGGGCTTATTATGCTCTTATTTAATGTGCAAGAACTCTCTAATTCCTCTTCTCAACAATTTGTTCATGTAAAAAGCCTTTATGAACTCTAAGACCAGTTGCTTAAATGAATTAACGGAGGCTTACTTGATCCTATAGTACCAGTCAAGAGAAATCTCTTCAAGGGTCTTTGAGAATATCTTCGCTACAACTGTGTCCTAAGGGATTGGATCTCTAATTATGGTTGTGTACGATTTAATGTGAGTGTTCACGTTCCCAACCCCTTTGAATTTGGGAATCTCCAAAAATAGCCATGGGAGAATTACACTCCGTATCGTAAAGTTGAGGGGTTCCTTGAGATACTCGAGCATGTGTCCGGTGTGCGGGACTCAACCATTAACAATCCTTGATGGGGAGGAGGAGGTAGAATAGGAGTTTGATACGTCACAACATAGGAATTGGTCGGGGCATAAGGAACCCCTTATTGCTGAGTGTACGGAATAGGATAAGAAAACATGTCCCCTTTTGGTGATTTTGAATACATGTGAAGGTATGGGGGACATTATTTGGATACGGATTGGTAGGTGTAAAACTAGGGAACATCACATTTTCAATTGGAATGGCATTTGAGAATGCACTTCCAGATGGAACTAGTGATGGATATTCATATGGAGAGTGAGGGGGTATGCCTAATGTGTCCGACCCAGTAAGGAGGTCTCCAAGGATAAGAACACCCATGTAGACCTGAGAAGGTGATGGTACAAAAGGGAAATACTTATAATTCTCAACATGGTGGGGATATTTTCCTTGTCTGTGAGTGGTGTAGAATGTGAAGGTTGGGAAATTTTTAATTCCCTAATTCTATCCACCAACGTTGAAATCACATCACCCAATGAAGGTGTTATATTTTGGTGGGGTGTGTGTTGAGCCTTGTTGGGTTGCGTAAAGGTACGTGTCGTCGTCTTTATAAATTGATCCTTTGTAGACCACCCTTTTTTAGATGTATGTTCCATTATAAGAGAGGGTAAAAACATTGTTCGAAGAAGGACATCAATATACCCTTGAATTATGTGCGAGGATTGATAACTCACATTGAAACACTCACCACTTCGGGAGATACGTGATAGGAATTCATCATCTAGAGGTAGCTAAGAAGAGAATGAATCAACTTGCATATTAATTTGAAGCCTAGATAAAGCCTTTGTTCTCCCATAAATGTCATGTTATTGGAGTTGGAGAACCACTGGTTGCACATTATGGTCAGGTTGATGTCTCTCATAAATCCTAAGTGATGAAACAATATTAAACCCTTGAAGAGGTGGCGTGTGAGGAGATAATAGATTATGTGAGTAATTATGAGCCCACCCTGATAAAGAGGGTGAATGTTACATACCAATTTGGCAGTAATATGCCTTAAGACCCAAAATGGGCCTATCATATTCCTGACTTGACATATTTGTGGGGTGTATAAACACCCACAGAATAATGGGAGAGGATAAGTATGGATGAAAGAAAAGAAAGAAAGGAAGAATAAAAAAGGAACTATTCCTTCACGTCGGGTTCACAATTTTTTATGCCTAAGAATGAACATGTGACTCGAGGTGCATGAGACCTCCCGAGGTCGTGTCGGGACAATTACAATGAAATGGATAGATAGCTAAGGAATGGATAAATGAGTATAGGAAAAATAGGTGGAAAGTGGCTATGAGGTAAATCAAGGAAAATGAATGTCCTCAATGGGCACGATGGGTATTTTATCACTAAGGAAATGAACACATGTCTAACCTACTTGAGTGAAATGGAACGATCAAAGATAGTGGCCACACGAAGATTTCAATCAATGTCACTTGGGCCAAATAAACCTCTAGTGGGTTATGGAGCTCATGGGAATTGTCCTTCGTCTCTCGTAAACTTCTCTCCAGAGAGGGTAATGAATGTGAGACGATAGATGGGAGAGGAAAATTCTAATCTCTACCATGTTGGTTTTCCCAAAACTTATTAGTGTTATCCACCTCGTCATTCAAAGAAATCAACTACTATATGATGTTAGGTGGGACATGAGTGGTCTAAAAAATGAGTTGTCTAAGGCCTTGGTCAATATCGATCAATTGTGTAATGGTGTTTGGTTGTGGTACTCGTGGATCACACACTTTTGTCTTGGTTATGCAGGGCTTTGGATGGTCATGTGGAAATGAAATAAATGATATATAGAAATAAAAAAACACGCCAAGAATATGAAAGGGGCTAAGGATAATGTTTCGGGTGAGCTAAGTTACTAAGGAAACATAGGGAGTTTGTGTTAATTCATGACTAATTAAATTTATGTTCCTAATTTAACCAAAGAATGCAAACATATTTAAATTAAATAAATTTGATTACTCTCCTTTAATTTAATTAAATCTACGTGCAACTAATTAATTAAAGAAATGAAACTAATTGATTAAAACAATGAAACTAATTAATTGAAGCAATGAAGTTAATTAATTGAAGAAATGAAGTTAATCTAATCTATTTATTTTTTTGTATTTTTCAGAGATTTTCTATGTTTTTGAGGATTTTTTGGTTTTCTAGGATTAAATAAACAAAAGTTACACAGAAAATGAAATTGCTTCTAATTAAACGAAACTAATTCTACTCTAAAATGAAATAAACTAAACAGTGAAATAACCGGATGTGGCTATTTCCCTATTGTAGATGAATTAATCCTAATCTAATTAAAACAAAGGATTTTTCTAATTTGTAAATGTGGATCTAATTTCTTCTGGTTCTACCTTAGAATCATGGGAAGAATTAAAAGCTTCTCAGAAGAAATTTCTTCCCTTGAAACTTCCTTGGTAAAACACTAAAATTCCTACAAAATATTTTTAATGTGAAGAAAAACAAAAAGTGCACGAGAAACAAAAGATTCTTCAAACTTACTTGCTTGCAGATCCATAGGATAGCGGGAGAAAATTTCAAGGGAATATTTTCCGTATGCACGTAAAATTTAACTAAAAATATAAAATAAAGCTACATGTGATTTGACAGTGAAGAAATAAAAGACTATGTGCACAAGAACTTCCTCCAAATCCTTCCTAGAAAAATCCATAGGGATGAGCTGAGAAGAAGCTTTGTGGAATCTACTTACGAAATGAAACTAATATATGAATTATAGTTTCCTTAAATTTTTTTTTGAATTAATTATAGATTGAAATCTAACTATTGAAATAAATCTTCTAGGAATTTAAATACACCTCCAACCTGGAAATGTAGAACAAAGATAATTTCCAATGTTGGTTGTGCTTTTGTTGATCCCCTCAGCTTCTTTTCCAATGAAGTATCCATTTTTTCTAGGGAGTTGTGTTGGTTGGTATGTAGAAGAAGATGTAGAAGTGTTAGAGCTAGTTGGTTTGCAGGAAGTTTGGTAGCAATGCAGGCAAGAGAGTAACAAGGAAAAGGTTCGTATTTTCTTGTGTGCTTCTTGGCAAGATTCGACAACATAACAATGCAATTCCAATTCAAAAGACTCTAACCAATGCTTTGGGAAAAATCTTAGTTTTTATAGAAAGTTGGTAGGGAAATGGTGCAACACACTTGGCAACCAAGAAGTGCCAAATCACCATGGGAAGGGGAAGTTAACTTACTAAGAATAGTAAGTGAAGAATAAGAAGTATATACACATATAACAAGCTCAAAGGAAGCTGATTTGGTCAAGAAACGTGTGAGATATCAACTTGGGAAGAAGAAACACACATAAAACACACAATGTTAAAGTCTTGGGTTAAAGCACATGGGCTGTAGGTCATGCATAGACCAAAGGTTATCTGGCCCGATGTGGATGTTGCATAACCGACACTCAAGCGATCAAGGTTACACAACCACCAAGGAAATTTCATAACTTAAGGTAAAAACTAAGGAAAATATGGGTGAAAAGCATTTACAGGAAGCATGCAAGGCTAGGTAACGAAGAAGAAAAGTAAACTAAGTCACATAAGAAAGTGGAAAGTGAGGAATATAGAGTTGGATTTGTCATTTAATATGGAAATTAAAGTTATCATCATCATGGATTTTCACTGTTCCAACAATATAGTAACATGCAATTTTGGGTGCGTATAAGCGCCCATGAGGGATTTTTACCCACAATACGACCATATATAAATAAGCATACATATATACACTAGTTAGATCTAAATAAAAGAAAAATACATATAAATATCTATGTTAATCTATAAAATTCCTTGAGTTTTTCCGTAGTTGTGGGATTTTCACCCAAAGAAAAACAATAAATATAAATCTAACCCAACAAATAAACAAGAGTATATCCCGATGATCTGCCATAAAAGAATGAAGACAAAACTTAATCCATAAACCTTGAGCTTGAATCCATTCCTATAAAAACAACAAAGAGAAGAAATTTCATATAGACCCAAATGAAATTGGATGAGGAAGAAATGAAATAAACCTAGGTTTTTACAAATTATATCCTCTCTTTTACAATTTTAGGTTTAACTAATCTAAGGGTGGAGATCTCTTAGATCCAGGGCCCATAATGGATGTGCACAATGACTTAATTCATATGGGTGCACTTTAAATAAATCATACTAATTAATTTAACTTGGTTATTGGCTTAGGTAATTTGGTGGCAGATTATAAAAAAGGGTTTAATTACATGTGTTATTTTGGGAAAAGACCCGAGATTAAAGGGTTAAAATTTAAGAAAGAAATGTAATTTTATTTTAAACCTAATAATATTAATTTTAAATAAATTCGAAGGCATGAGTCCATTTTGGAGACGAAATGGGACCCATGTCCCTTTTAATATAATTGTAAATTCCCGTAACTTGAAAATGTTAATAAAAAATAATATATTAATCATTCTCGAGAATGATTATTAACATTGTCATAAATCAATTTTTTAAAACTTATATTTACCCACCCAATGTAATAAGCTTTATCACTATTGGTTTATCTCGACCCTTTCCACCGTCATGATTTTGTTATCTTGATGTTTAAAAAATAATAATGATAACCATCATAAATAGTTAATGTGCGAACGCAGCGTTAAGCCAATCCTCCACCCTAGGGTTTGATTTTGTTTCGCTATCTCCCTTTTCATTCTCGAGTGTGGTTTGGTGTTGTCTCTCCGTTCATTGTGACTCAATCACATTGCTTGTGTCTACGGGTAACGATGATTGCCATAACATTTTAACTTAAAAAATAGCACCACCTTTATTAATTTTCCTATCTTTGATCGAGATGTTTTGTTATCATTTTACATGTTTTGGAACTTGCATTAAGTAAGGTGTGACACATCCTTAAGTTGAAATAATACCTATGGATTCATATATAAACAAGTCAAACACACTTATTTACTTACCGGAAATCACCTCATAATTTGCAAGTAAATATATCTTAGAAGGAACTCAAAGCTCTTCTAAATTTCCCTAAAAAAGTAATACACATTAGGAGCAAACCCTACACAAGTATAAAACACTACAAATAGGTTTTAGAGTCATCTTCCCAAGCAAAAAACCATCAAAACCAAGTCAAGCACTAAGAAAGCAAGCCATAACAATTTCAAGTGATTTAATTTTCAAATGTAGTTACATCCATACACATAAAATGCATAGGTGGATAACTATATGTCATTTCAGGTCTCTTTGTAGTAGTGCGAGTGTAGGAAGTGTGCAGATTTCACTTGACCCAAAGACTAACCTTTTTACAAGTGTTTCACCCATGGTTAGGGTTTTGGGTACTTTGGAAAAATATTTTTCAAGGACAAAATATGGACTTCGTTAATGCTCGTGGGATTATGTCCTTCCGCTTTAAGATGGGGCAACTCAAATTTATTGAAAGATGAAAAAACATATACACTAAACTATCTCTTAGGGGTGGTCAAAGACTTGGGAGTGTGCATTATCATTCGTGTTGTGGATGCAACAATATCTAAGAGAGAGGGAAAATGGTAGGAAAGTGAGGAGGTGAATTACATTAATGAGATGAAATTAAGTTTCATTAACTAAAATCTGGAGAGATTTCTAGTTTCAATCAAAAGACATGGGAAAAAATATGAAAATTATATATAAAAGTATGAAACAATAATAACAATTGAAAAAGTTCAAATACTGATTTTCATTCCATTTTAAAAGGCACAAAGTCCTTATGTCTTTACAAAATTGTCATACATTTGGCTGAGTGAAAAGAGGGAGAATGGAGGAAAATGTTATGTAGAAAATATAATAATAACAATATGTTATAGAGGAGAAAATGATCATCTTTGGAATGGAGAGTCCATCCCAATATATACTCTCTTTACATGACCTTTCATCTCCATGCTTGACTTTTCATATTCGGATTTGAAATAAGTTAATTTTCCTTATTTTAAGAAAAATACTTTTATAATGAAGGAATAGAAAGTCACTTAAGTGATATAAGACAAAAAGAGAAAAAGTATAACCTCAATGGAGGAATAGAAATCACTTAAGTGAAACAAGTCACTTTTACAAATGAAATGATTTCTTCATGAAAGAGAGAATAAAATATCATGAAGGTAGATATTTAGAAGATGAAGATCCTTGGATACGTCACACTTTGGAGGAACTTTGAAATTTTACAAATTCAATCAAAAGTGCATTACCACATCCTAGACTTTTCCCTCGTGTGGAATCACAACATTCTCTAAAACATCGACCCATGAATCTGCCACTTGCAAAATCTTCTTACCTTGCTCAAACAAGTTTGGAAGCTCCTTGGTTGCTTCTGAAATAGTGTTATAGATTTTGGCCATCTTATTCATTGAGTCTACACAAACATTCGAGGGTGAAACAATTGATCTCGATCCTTTTCATTGAATTCCTCCGCTTTTATCATCTCAGGATTGTTATTGTTAGGTGGTGAACAACTCATGTCTCATAAATCCATACCAATTTCTGATTTCAACATGTCATTATTTTCCAATAGGGGAGAAAAATCATCCATTGCTTCCTTGAGGGTCTTGATTCATCATTCAATGGCTCTCAACCATTTATTTGAAATCCCTCCTTCGTCTCCCGGGAAGATTTCTTTATAAAGAAATATGTTACGATCGAGATGGATATATGTTGGGCATCTATAATCAAATCTTCTAAGTAAGTAATTTTAGTACTACATGCCTCCATGATGCTCTTGACCTTGAGATTCATTGTCTCCATTGATTCATACACCCTTCGATTTCATGTATGAATTTACAACCCGGTAAGAATACTTTTGACCCATAGTTCGGTGACTCTCCCTTGCTTGTTAAATCTTTGAATATCATCTAAATGATTTTGATCTAGGATACAAATGGGAAAGAGGGTTCAAGCTGGAAAATAATTAGAAACATCCAAGTTTAAAAATGTGGTAATGTAGGAAGAAAGCAAACAAACATGATTTTCAAGTTATTCTTGAGTCTGCTTTCTCTTTTCTACTCTTTCAATCGTCCTTGAAAAAAATCTTTCAAATTTTTCACATCCACTTGAGGAGTGGATTCTCCAACAAGGATTATTCTTAGCTCATAGTTTTCTATAGTCATTTCTGACTTAATCATTTTAAACGCTAGCTTCTACTACTTACCCAAATTGTACTCTGAAGTGTCACTTACCAACCTCGAAGTAGTTTTGTCTTTCTTGACTATTTTTCCCTCTTTTAAGAGCTCTACTACTGCATCAAAACTTGGATTAACAACTCTTGTAGTTTTTCACTTCATTTCTTCTATCAATGATAAAATCTAAGAGAAATAAGGATGGGGAGAGGAAGAGGAGGGTGACATAGCCTACATAGGTATGGGAGAAGGGTGATGAGAGGAATGGAATGGTGAAGAAACATGAATGATAGGAAAAGGAAAACGAGAATGAGAAGAATTAATTTGAAGAGGATTTTGGGAAGTGAGAAGGATTGAAGGATATCTTCCTTAGGAACTATGAGACCATCCTTCTTAGGAGAAGTAGCAATTTCTCCTAGCTCAAGGGAAGTGGAGGGATTCCTTCGATAGGAAACTTGGAGGTAGATAAAAGGTGAAACTAATATGATGCAATGGGATATTGCGAGAGAACTCGAGGTTGTATAGTGCACCTTTGAAATTTTGATATATATTTTGATATGAGAGGTTCCATCGCCATATCTCAAATCAATGCTCTTGCTTGTAGAAGTGAATTTTGACACTTTGTTGAGAAACCAATTCTTAGATGTATTTAGCACTACCATAATACGGTTTAGGATGTTTCCTAATTCCATTTTTGGACCATTAGATAGATTTCAAATTCTAACTTTGAACATGCTCCATAAAGTATGGGTCAATTAAGTCAATGCCATCATCTATCAATCCTTCCATGACCCATTCTAACTTAAATGATCTCATTTGTTCAATAGTCATCCTCATGTAATCTCATTGGAAAACCTAGAGATCATAAAAAAATCAACCCAAAATTCCTCAATTCAAGGTCGGTGGGTATTAACACAAGTAAACCTCATGTTATTCTTGAAAAATAACCTTATTGTCGAAGTTGACCCTTTTAGAATAGGAATGCAGGTTAAAGGGGAACATGGTAGACTCGATATTCGAGCATCTAGAGCATTCTTACATCAATAAATGACAATTTTGATCGGGAAATTAATACATTTGACCTTTCTATCCTTCAACTAAGCATGCACGAAACCCAATTGTCTACATACTTCATTGAACTATCTTATCATTCATGCCTTGGAATATTTTATGGGTATCTATCAAATCCACCAAATTGAATGCATGTGAACTTGTGGAAGCTGGTTGAAGTAGATTGCATATACAATGATGAGGTATGTGGCTTCTCTTAATATTCAAAGCATTATTACCTTTTCATGACCTAATTAAAAACATAGTTATGATAAACTTCCCTCGTGAGTGATCCGAGGGTGACAATCATATATCATCCTTATCTCACTTAGATCTCATGCAAAAGATAATCCTGTCTAAATTTTGGTAGTAACGATACAATAAAAAAGATACAAGGTCATATAGAATTCACTTTTCGAGGCCATACCCAACAAGGCATTGTGTAGGTTTTCACTAATGATCTGACACCAATAAATGTGTTGTGATCCCTCACAAATAATATTCATGAAATCACTCATCCAAGGCTTGAATTACTTCATTGTGAGTTCTCTCATGACTCAGATCAAGAGGAAAATCATATTTGGGAGCTCTTCATGAAAGTTAACTCTCACCAAATTTTTAGGGGGCTTAGAAGGCCCTTACTTTTTTGATTTCAACCATGATCAAAACAACATATTTTGGAGCTTGGAATCCTAGTTATTCCATTTAGATAAGGAACTCTCTTTGGTTAAAACCACATAATTCTCTCCTTCGTATCCCAAGAGCGGTTATGATGTATATTAGATCCAACCGAGTTAATAGTGAATCTTACGTAAATTTGATTTATCATTCAAAGGAGTTATAATAATCAGAACATGCCAAGACCAAATCCATACACTTTGTATAAATAGAGGAAAGCTTGAATCTTGATACAAACCACTACAAAAGATTCTATCTACCATTGGAGTTTGGTTACCTTCTGTCATCCTCATCTTGAGGTCCTTAAATTCCATGAAATTTACATTGTTATCTATGATGTTGGCCATTTGGGTGATTAGAACAGAGATAAGCTCATATCAGAATATTTGAACTCTATATTTGAAATGGGTAACCCGACAAATTTATCAATAGTAAACTAGTACTTGACAAGAAAAAATTTGAGTTTTAGTGGGATTTTAATGAAAACAGACAAGCTGAAATATATACTTGACCAAACTAGAAGAAATAATCAATGGAACTAGGAACAAATGGATTCATTTGAATGGATTAATACTTCTGAGGAAAAATTTGAGACAATTCTTTCATGGAAAGCAACGGGTTTTAGAAATGTCTTAGCACATTTTAATAGGATTCGGGCTAAAATATTGATTAGATCACTACGGGAAAAAAGTCATACAAATCACATGGGACTTGATTTGTTTGAAAGTTGTTGTTGAGAGGAAGGATTAATCCAACTTTTACAAAGATCTCACTTTGGGATTGTGGGAAATTGCAAAACAAGTTTTGGTTGTAAGGTGAGTTCTTTTTATGGAGTTTACAAGATAAGAATGACCAGATCACATGGAATGAATATCTCTACTCTATAAAATAAGAAATATGCTAATATGGAGGCGTTTTGGATGGGAAACTCAAGGGGATTGACCTTGGATTTTGCAAGATATGAACACTTAAATTTTTGGAAGAACTATGGGAAACAAGGGTTTTTATAAAAACTTCAAGTGGGAAGATAAAAACACCTACTTACAACCTTTTTTGTATCATATCAATTTAAAGGAGTTTTCATGGAGGAAAAACATGCAAAGTTTCAAAGGATTTTATTTTTGGGAGATCAAGATATGAGAAAAAATAGTTTGAAGAATATTAAGGAATCACACTAGTTTTCATGGAGGAATGAGAGGAAGAAATGAAGTTTCATGGAGAAAATGAGAATTCAATTTTGTTATAAAATTAAGTTGAGTTAGTTGGGAGGTGATTTAATTTATTTTACAATATCTTTTAGAGGAAAAAACATTTATGAAAGATACGAGGAACTCCAAAGCACACTTTTGATTTATGGAAGGAACTTGAGGTTCCAAAAGTGCACTTTTGGTTCCTAAGTAGAACTAAGGTACATGTTGGGGCTTAATAAGGAATCACTAGGTGCACTATTGGTTCCCAAGTGGAACTTTAGATGAAATGTACATGTCAATGAGTAAATAGGACACATGAACCAAGAAAATGCACGTCGATGAGAAAATAGAATTTGGAACTCACTTAAGTGTTAAAAAGTGCATCTCATATTAAAAATAGAACTAGAGAACTCACTTAAGTTCCAAAAAGTGCAATCCCAACTTTAAAATAGAACCAAGGAACTCACTTAAGTTCCAAAATCACACTTTTGGTTCCCATGAGGAACCTTAAGTGAAAAAGTGCAATCACAACATCAAATTAGAACCTAGAACTTCCCAAAAGCACATTTTGGAGTGTCACAAGGAACTAAGGCACACTTTAAACTTAAAATTAGAATCGATAGTTCCCAAAAGCACATTTTGAGTTTTGAGGAGGAAGGCTGATGTTCCCAAAAGTGAATCACGAAGACTGAGCAGAGGCTGAATGGTGAAAATTTCATTCATGGAGAAAGAATAGGATTTTTGAGGCCATATGACACATGATATTGACTAGAAATCATCCAATGAATCTATTCCCACAATTTCCAAGGGTTGAAAGTGATTTATTCTTGAGTTTTAAGCTAAAAACCAAAAGTGACTGAATTAGACATAACGGGGCAACATGTGGTTTTTATCTGCGAATAAAAAATTACAATGATAAAAATAAAAACCAATATTGCGAACATATGAAGGTCCAAGTCAATGGAGTAGATAGAAATATTAGCAATGAATAAGGATTTATTATTTATGATGTTTGGTTTCAAAAGGTCATGAGGAACAAATGAGAAGATTAAAGTTTTAGGCGACATATTTGTGACTAAATCTTGAAATAGTTGTGTGTAGATACCCTTAGAAACATGCATATCGTTGGATGCACGAGTGCGAATATCACAAAATGTAGGTGACATTGTGGTCAAAGCCATGGAAGGAATTATGTCACAAGATTGAGATGATGATTGAGTATTGGAAAACTATTGTGGGAGATCAATAGACTTAAGAATGGATTCTTGAGATATCATGGACATGGAAGACTAATTAGTTACAAGTGTCCAAAATAGTGTTTATAACATTTTTATAACATGGCCAAGAATGTCAGTTTTGATGCTAGCCACATTGTGAGGCATAAGATCTAGTGATGAAACTATATTGATGAGGCCATAAATTGGCCATAAATTACCATTATTTTGTCCTTCCAAGTTACCTTTGAAAGTGGATTTAAATGTAATCTAGGAACTTATAGTTTGCTTAAGATATGATATAGGATATATAATTTGTTCATTATTTATAAATATTTTGTTATCTATTTTGTTGACTAATCCTATTGATTATTTGGGAAAAGATACAAAGTCTTGTGTATGCAGGCCATAAAGTAAAGACAATGCTAGTATTTGGAAAAGTGGAATTGCTAATAAAAAGACATTTAAAATCAGATCTAATTTCATATTCATATTCCTCTCAAAAAATTATGCAAGTTCAAAATAATAATCATCTCAATCTGAGGTCGCATGCAAAAGTTATAGTTGTTTTAAGTTAGTTGCGGAACTCACAGAGTTAGTTCCGGAACTTGCAGGTTTAGTTTCAGAACTCACAGATTTAGTTCCAAAACTTGTATCAATTGAATTATAGTTAGTTCTGAAACTTTCAATTCGTGGAAAAATCATATTTAGTTCTGGAACTTGCAGATTTAGTTCGAAACTTGCATAAAAGGAATGACAACTTTAGTTCCGGAACTTGCATCAATGGAATGACAATTTTTGAGGGATTGTGAAAACTCAGATATTCCAATGGGAAATTTGAGAGAGGTTTTTTTTTCATAGAATGTTTTTAACAAAAACATCATTCATATTTGCTACAGGTTTTACCAATGAAGAGAGATCTAACTTTTAGTGAGCTGCAGTCTGAGGAAAAGTGTATCAAATGAGCACTAAAAGTTCCATAAACAGAAATAGAAAAGTCAAATAGAAAATCTGAGAAATTTTTTGTTCATAGCAGTGTGTTTAAAAAAACATCATTAAGATTTATTACAATTTTTACCAATGAATAGAGATCTAACTTTTAGTAAGCTGCAGTGCGAGGAAAAGTGTATCAGACGAGCACTAAAAGTTCCATAAACAAAAATAGAAAAGTCAAATGGAAAACATGAGAGATGTTTTTGTTCATAGAATTTTTTTTAACAAAAACTCATTTATATTTTATACGGAGTTTTACCAATCAAGAGAAATCCAAATTTTAGTGAAGCGTAGTTTGAGGAAAAAGCGTATTTGACAAGCGTCAAAAGTTTCACAATAAAAAACAACAAAGTCAAATGGAAAATATGAGAAAGGTATTTGGTAAAAATCATATTTTGAGGAAAATACTCCTTCCAATAATGTAGAGGAATAAAATCATTATGATTCTTGTTACCGAAAAGTAAGGAGAAGATTTGGGAGCAAATCTTCCTAAAATAAGTGAGATAAAATTTGACTTCAATAATATATCTCTCTCCATATTTTGTGGAGATGGAGATCTTAGTTGTTAGGATTGGAATAAAGATAAGATCAAATTGTATTTCCTAAAATAAGGAGTTGGTTGGATGCATGAATTATAAATACAACCTTCCACACTTAGATATGTAATGCTTTTCTCAAAGAAATAAAGATTTATTCTTTCCTCTCAAATATTTTGTAGTTTTAAGATCTTAGATATGATTTAAATTCTCTTCCAAGGAATGAGCTGACCACTCATTCCAAGGAAGATGGATATATGTATTTATGTTTATGTTTATTCATTTGTCTTTAATTCATTTTGTTGTATTGTTTTTATCTTTGTATTGTGAAAATTCAGTTTGTTGTAAACCTACAGGTGTTTCATTCAATTATGTTTATTTTTAATTCAAAAATTTCATTTATGCAAGTGTGCCTTTTAATTCATGCAAGTGTTTTTCTTTCATGTAAATTTCATTTATGCAAGTGTTCCTTTTAATTCATGCAAGTGTATTTCTTTCATGCAAACTTTATTTCTGCAAGTGTGTCTTTCAATTTCCACAAGTGTGATTTATTTTATGCAAGTTTGGTTTGTGTTTAAAGGAGTTGTTTTCCAATATTTTCTTCTCTTAATACATACAGCCTTTGGACACCAACCAGAATTGACATTTTTAATGGTGAGGATTGACAACCCTCATCATATATGATCAAGATCAACCTTGTTCGATGATTGACCTTTATCATTAGATTTTTCATTTGTACCATTAGTTGAAAAGGAGTATTGAATCACTTCCAATTTTTTATTTGGCATGGTTATATTACAAGTGTATTCGAATTCAATGTCTCCATTGTCAATTAAATCTTGGATGCAAAGACAAAGTTTTGAACAATGGTATGTAGGATGACCGCTAATGTGGTGGTATTCACAATATTTTGATTCGTTATACCACATAGGTTTCGTGTTAGTATAGGATTTATTTTCATCTCTTTATTTGTATTATCCTACTCGGGATATTCACCCTCACTTAGAGTTTCCCTATACTTATGGGATATTATTGCTTAGGTCTACACTTGACTACACTATTCTAGGTGTTGGTTACCACTTGACTACACTATTCTAGGTGTTAGTCACCACTTGACTACACCATTCTAGTTGTTGGTTACCACTATTATAGGTGGATATTTCCATAATCTATGAGAACGCTACACATTCACATCCTATATGTACATATCTTGCATTATTCTATTTGATCGTATTGAGTTGGAGCTATTTTTGTGTTATTACAATTATCTCTCTTGTATTTTCGTAATTTGTAATCCTTTATGCTTGCATTGTTTTGTCTTGGAAAAATTCACGTCGGCATCATTCACTGTGCATTCTTCAAACCCGTAGATTTGTGGCACTTCTCAATATGGTATTAGAGCCGAGCTTATTTTGAGAGATTTTAAGTTATTATTCTACAAGATTAATTTAATTTGAGGTCATTATTTGGGTGTTTTTGGTGATGTATTTTTCCCATTTTGTGGGTATATATCCTATTTGTAGGCTTATGAGGTTTACAAGCCCACATAGTGCATATACATGTACGGAGATTGATTTTTGTGGGCCCTAAATAATTGATGCGGGATCCTGAAAGATTTCTCCGAGATCTAGGTGTTTTTAGAGATGTGAAGGGTGTTTTCACTGTGGTAGTGCTTTGCATGCTTGTTAATACTTGTAAAGGGTGTGTTTCTATTCAATATGATTTTCATACCTGTAAACAAGTTTCCAACAACCCATACACGCATTGCAAATCCAGATTCAGTCACTATTTTTTGAGTCTGAGGCGGTTTTGTTGGCTACATTCATACTTGTAGCAATTTCAAGGCCATAGTGAAGATCTTATTGAGCCAATGTGGTCATATTTTGTGTACTAAAAAAATTTCCCCTCGGATTCATCAAAACCCTCCTCCTTTTGTTAAAACTATATTTTAGTAAAAAAGTGCATTTCAAGTTTAGTGCAAATTCATTTAAAATAGGGCTTATTTATGGGAAATAGTTATCGTAAAAAAATTTATTGGTAGTTTTATATCTAGTGCCATTTTTGCAAAATTTAAAAAAATTCATTTCCCAAAGCATTGGACCTATTTATTTTGTAAAATGCACTAAGTTATAAAGTGCCAATATTGTGGGGGCTTCTTGATATAGTTTTCGGGGGTGTACAGGGTGTTTCCTCTTTTGTTCAGAACTTCTTTCTTTCCACACATTTCTTTATTTTCTACAACAACTACCACAACCTTTCTTTCTACAATAATGGATCTAAGTTCAATTAACCCACTTACACCTTTTAACTACCATGAATGGAAATAAAAAATGTCCATTGGACTAAGGAGTAAAGGGTTGTACCATATCACAATGGGGTTAGAACCAAAGCCTAGTACAAATTCATATAAAGTTAAGTGTGATGACTCATTTTGTATTTTATGTCTTTCAGTGTCTCCTGAACTCCTTTTTCACATAGAGTCATCCAAATCTTCCAAAGAGGCGTGTAAAAGATTAGAAAGTTTATTTGGAAAAGTTGACATTATAAGAGGTCATGAGCTAGAAATAGAAATTATCAACTTAAGTCTTAACAAATTTCACACCTTGGAATATTTATTTACCAAGATCAAGTCCTTACGATTGAAGTTAAAATAATGTGGAATAAAAATAAAGATGAAAAACTTTTTCTTTCCGTGCTTGCCAAACTAGGTTTTGACTACTCTATCTTTGTTTCTACATTTTATGCTACCAAGAGGGTTCTTGGAGCCACATGGTCTATGCCATCCTTAGATGACTTCATTACTAATTTTACAAAGGAACAATACAAGTTAATTAAAATGGGTACCTTAAAGTCATCCAAGCCTCAAGCCCTCATTGTCGAGAATAGGAAATAAAAATCCTCTAGAAACCAAGAGAAGAAGCAAAAGAGAAAGGATCTGAAAAAACAAAAAACAAAAATACACTACCTCTTCCAAGTCTACCACTAAAACATCCAACTCAAATGAGAATCCTAAGAAGGAAAAGGGTAAGTGTTCTATTGCAAAAACCTTGGGCATGATGAGAACAAATGTATGAAGAAGCAGATTGACCACCTCAATCATCTCCTTGAGAAGAACAACATAGCGGTACCTAAATCTAGCAAGCGGTCTTCATCAACCCTAGAATCTACTAAGTAAATGGAAAAAGATAAATAGAAACATAAGGGAAAATCACTAGTTCTAGTTGCATCCTCATCTACTCCTTCCGGGTTATTAGTTCTAGTGCTTCACACCACACAAGTTGAGTTTTCTTCCTTAGAGCCTGCAGAAGCATGTCCTCCATCACTTTGGGTGATGATACTCTAGCCACAATTTCAGGGAGAGGGTCTGTTGAAGTTGAAGGTGGAACATTAAAAAATGTTCTTAGTGTACCTTCAATTTCAACTAATCTCTTGTTAGTATATCAGATGACTCATATAGGGAAGGGCATGAGATTCCTATTTGATCTAGATTCTGTTGAGATCAGGGAGTTGCATAACGAGACTACGGTAGCAAAGTGGGAAAGGAAGATCACCATGATAGATTATATACCTTCTCACACTTTTCACTAGATTTTTCCCCTACTACATTTCTCACACACTCAAATGGAGTTAGTAGTTTATGGAATGAGTGGTTTAGGCATCTCAACTCTCATTACCTTCACCAACCCAGTTAACATGACATGGTTACTGATTTCCTAGAATTCATTTAGAAAGGGACTTTGTAAGGGTTGTGCTCTTGGAAAACTCCTGAAGAGAAATTTGACAAGGAAAATCTTGGAGAGATTCAAAATATTTAGATTTGATTCACAATGATTTCACAAGGGATTTTCCCCATCCTTCTTTCAGTAGGTCCAAATATGCTCTCACTTTCATAGATGACTTTTCCATATATACATGGGTCTACTTCCTTAGGAAAAAAACTGAAGTGTTCGATTACTTTCGAGACTTCAAGGCATGATGAGAATCAATATAGGAAAAACATCAAAGTCCTTCAGAACAAATAATGGGGGAGTATGTGTTAGTGCAAAATCACAGCACCCCTGGATGCAGATCAGGCTTCTAGGTTGATCACTCAGGCATCCAGTGTGATTGCACAACATTGAATCCTTTCTCCAGGTGTGGGACCTGTAAAATGAGAAAGGAATCTCCAGAGAAGGCTGGTTCCTGCTCCTAAACTACCTGCCACAAGCTATTCCAGTGCAGGAAAGCTAATCTAATCCTAATCTAACCATGCCAAGGAGACAGAGAGAGAGAGAAGGGAAAAACAGCAAAAGCCTACACTAAAATGGTGATACACCAGAGAAGGAGAATGTTGAACCTCTATCAAAACTGCCATGGGACAAAGAGAGGTGAGCAATGGGAAGGATGGACAGATGCATCACAGGCCCAAGGATAGATTTCACACAGAAAATGTCCCAAAACTCCATGAACACAGCTCCAGACCTGCAATGAACATTCAAACATGCACAAATACCTGCAATGAAGAGAGGCAAGAAGAGAACAAGCAAAAATGAGCAAGGATGGATAGATGCATCACAAAACACGTTTTGTTGCTCCAGAAGTTTACACAGAACATCATTCCATTAGTAAAAGGCAAAAATGCCATTACGGAGCGGGGAGGAGGTTTGAGCTCCATTTTGACCCTAGAGAAGAAAAGAAGGGAGGCGAGAGCGAGAAAGAATGAACAACTTCTTATTTTTAGCCAAATCGGCTTTTACATTGCACAGGTCGAGCCCGGGGGACAGGAACGTGGGAAAACATGCAAGCCCATTCCTCATTGACTGCATATGCATTAAAACGGCATGGGATACCTTACCAACCCATACCCTGCCATCTTTTCACCGATTTGGAGGAGAATGCGACCCATTTGCATTAATTTGGCCGCTGAAATGTCACTTCTGGCCGTGCTGAAGAAGAATGCGACCCATTAGCATTAAAACAGGTTGTTGAAACGTCGCCTCTGGCCATTATCACGTGTCAGAGCCGTTTCTCAATTTTATCTCTCCAAACTACACCAAAACTCGAGATTGATCCCAGAATCATGTAGAGAATTTCAACAGCTTTTCGTTGATATAAAGAACGTGCAAATCCGAGCTCTGGATCAAAAGATATGGCGATCTGAAGATTTAGGGCACGGAACAGACCAAAACGGATTTTGAAATATTTCCCACGCTTCGCCACCTGGATGACACGTGGCACGCATTGATTGGTCGCGTGATTCTCTCTCCTCTACCTTTCGGCGGGCTTTCTTTTGAAATTTCCTTGTGGGCCCTGCTTGGGACACGTGGCGCTATTTCATTGGTTCGGATCAGTGCTCGAAAACTCACCCCTTTGACTTTTTGGACCTTTCCCCTTGTGACACGTGTCATGCGTTGATTGGTCCTCGGCCCTGCCGGCTCTTTCGCGCCCTTCGCGTCTTTTTGTCCCGGATGTCCCAAACCATTTGGGACATAAACCTTGGATCCGCCCGAAATGGGCTTCCTTGTCCCTCATTCGGCCAATGACACGTGGCGCTACTTGATTGGCTTTCGGCTCCTTCGGCTATCCGCGTCCCGCGCGTCCCTTTGTCCCATTTGGCACAGTGCTCCTTGTGCTCATTTCGGCCGATCCGGCCGGTTCGGGTCTTTTTGTCCCATTTGTCCCACTTTGTTTCGGACTGCCTTGACCTTTTCGCCGGTTCGGGCGGTTCGCGCATCTCGCGGCCCAAATGTCCCATTTGCTTTCGGACCATTTGTTCCCATTTAAAATTTGAACCCGGCTGGTTCGGGTCCTTCGTGTACTCTTGTCCCGAACTGTCCCTCTCATCGAGTTAGTCATTTTTTCTCCTTCGGCCGAACCGGCTTTCGCGTCTGCCGTGTACTTATACCAGTCGATTGTTAGGTGCTCTGATTCCCGTTCGGCCGAACCGGCCGGTTCGGGTCCTTCGCGTACCCTTGTCCCATATGTCCCTTTGCTTTGTTTGGGCCCTGGAGGCTTTTCGGCCGATCTGCGCCTTGACGTCCCAAATGTCCCGACTGTCCGGGGACTAGGACTTAGCCGATTTTCACAATTTTTTCTGGATCAACCTACTTGCCTTCTGTAATTTTTTCACATTTTCTCAGAGCTTGCTCTTTCCTTCTTTGGCCAGGGGAGTTAGAAAAAATGAGGGAACCCCAGAAACATGATGTTTGCTCTGAATCAATCAATTTGCCTAGGACTTGAATATTCTGATGCATGTTATCAAAATTACCCTGGGGGGTGAATTTTGGATAACAAAGTATGTTAGAAACATATTTGAGAAGTTTTGCACCATAGAGGGTATTGATCTACATTAGACAGTGATTTACACTCCTCAGTAGAATGGCATGGTAGAACGCAAAAATAGGTCCTTGAAAGAGATGGAAAACTATATGATCCACTCTAAATATTTGACTTCGTAATTTTGGGAAGAAGCCATCAATTGTGCTTATTATATATAGAACCGGGTTCCCCACAAATATTTAAAAGGTATAACTCCCTTTGAAGCTTGGCACAATAGGAAACCAAAAGTAAAGCACTTTAGGGTCTTCGGATCACCAGTGATGGCACACATTCCCAAAAAAGAAACACAAGGCAATGAAGCCGTAATCTTAACCTTGCATATTTTTTGGGTATCTAGAGGGCGTCAAGGGCTATAAAATTATCCATCCTACTACTCAAAAGTTGTTCATCAAGAGAAGTGTTAAGTTTTAGGAGAATCTCACTGACTCTTTACTTGACGTGTAATGCCCGCTAAAACAACCCACTTAAGACCCAAGAACAACCTAGGATTAGTTAGGAAAAAATTATGGAATAAATTTTTTTGTTTAGAAGTGTCTACAACCAGGTTACAAGGTAATGACTGTCACTAAAAAGTTCGAACACTTCTAAATCACTAGAACATAATTTTCTTTTATTAACAATTGTTAGAGGTCATAAGATCTAAAATTTAGGGTTAGAAGGTTCAATTAGGTTTAGAGGGTAATTCCTCACCATACCCACTCTCTAATGGAGCTTAAAGATTCAATTTGATATTTCTCAAACTTAATGTATTCAAAAATTTCCTAGATCATTCCAATTGGATAGGAAATCTCCTCACCTTTCCATTGACATAAATAAGTCCTCCTAACTCCTCATATTTTTTCGAGTTATGAAATTTGGCGGGCCTTGGGGTGAAAATTTTTCCCAAGAGTGGGCTTGCGGGCCCATGGGGGAAATTTTCCCCAAGGGTGGGTTGGTGGGCCATGAGGAGACTATTGGAAAATTTCCCACACGTGGAAAAAAAAACCAATTTTACGCCCACGCACCCGCGGGTCTGCAAGTCCACAAGGGACACGTGGCGCCTCCCAAGTCAGCGCAGGGAGAGCGGGGCGGTGGGAGGCCTTTAGAAATTTATTCCCACGCGAGGGCAAAAAACCAACCTTGTGCCCGCTCTCCCGTAAGTCTGCAAGGGACATGTTGCATCACCTAAGCCAACATGGGGAAGGCGGGGCGGTGGGGAGAAAATTAGGTTAACGGTCCGAAGGGCTAAGAGGGTATTATTCACCAACACCTCCACCGGCACCTCGCGATGCCACGTGGCATCTCTTGATTGGCTGCGGGTTGGCGGGGAAAAGTTGGAAATTTTTTCCAAAATTTTCTAAACGCAAAAAGGCAAAAAGGGACCTACTCCTTTGCTGATGCCTTGTGACGCCACGTGGCATCACCTAATTGGTTGCGGGGTGGTGGGGAAAGTTTGGAAAATTTTCCCAAAATTTTTTAGAAAGCGCTAAGTTAAAAAGGGATCCGCCCCTCCACTGACACCTCGTGGTGCCACATGGAAGCCTCTGATTGGCTGTGGGTCAGTTGAGAAAATTAGAAATATTTTCCTAAAAAAAAATTCCTAAGTGCTAAAGGAAAAATTCGGGCCGGCGGGCCCGCTAAGGAAATTTTTCCCAAATTGTTTTTCTTGACACCAAGGAAGAAAAACTTCAGAGGGCCATAACTTTTGATAGAGAGAGCAGTTTTGGGAAAACGAGGACTTTCTGGAAAGATCTCGACATCCTATTTACTTAAGGATCATTAATTTTTGATTTTGATAAATTTTACGGGGTCATTTTTAAGAAAAAAATCTGTAGGATTTTATAGTACAAAGCTAGTAAATTTTAACTTATAAGATTTGTTCAATTTGATCTTCTTCCTCTCTCAAAGTGTCAAATAGACATGGAGGATTGTTCTAGATGGATTGAAGGAGGATTTCAAGATTCAATTTTACGATTGAATTGCAATTTGAACCTTTATGTTTCTTGAAAGAAAAGCATTTGTAAGAGGTTGGTCCCGATTTTGCAAGGTTTTGAAGGATTACTCATTAAATGTGAGAGTCTAATTGAATTCTTTTAGGACACACTACTTCTATTTAATCATTTAATCTATTATTTAATTGTTGCGGAGTTTGAACCTGAGCATTTTAGGTAAAGTATTTGCTAGTTGAGAAATAAAACAGAGATTAAGTTTGAAAGGGTTTATTTATCTTTTTCATCATCTAAGACTTGGAATTCCTCCCAATTCCAATCTAATACCTTTAGTTGATTCAATTCCAATTATTCAAAAACCAAAATACAATTCTGATTTCCAACTTTACACATTTCAAGAGACAGAGTTTTGCATTTTCCTTCATACGCATTTATTTCTTTCAACAGAGATTTCAATTCACATTTAGATGTTCAATCTTAAAACAACAACACAAATTGAGAAGGTAATGCAATCCTTTATTGATTCCAAAATACAACTTTACAACCTTTCTTTCATTCTTTGAATTCATCATACATAATACAATTCTTTCACATTCTTTCAAAGGCTGAAAACAGAGTTCATATCTTTTACATTTCACTTGACAACTTTCATAGACAATACAACATCTTTCTATTACAAAACATTTACAAGTTCCTCCACTTCAAGTGGGAAAGGTTACAATAAAATTTATCTCAACAAGGGACTGTCAAACTATCTTTTTGTTAGCTCGAACAACAACGTGCATATTTCTCATTCTTCCAAATAGTAATCACAATAAGAGTAGGGGAAAGGCAACAATCTCCACCCAGCCCAAGACATCGATGAAGAGGAGAAGCCATCCTTCTTCATTGCCCCCAGCCCCAACCACAATACAATAAAAGATGTGATCCAACTCATGGAAACAACAGGCTTCCACAAACACACAAGCAACACTTTCACAATAAAACACAGTCAAAACAGAATGTAGTTTACAACTACATTAAAACATGACAAACAATACAAAGGCTTCATCAAGCAAGCCAAAGGAGTAAGAAACTATGGGGGATGTTGCTTATGCCTCCCAAAGGGAAATGGGTATCACCACCTGGGAACAAACCACCAAAATATGTGTGTGTGTGTGTGTGTGTGTGTGTGTGTGTGTATATATGTATATATGTATATATGTATATGTATGTATGTATGTATGTATGTATGTATGTATGTATGTATGTATGTATATATGTATATATATATATATATATATATATATATCATTTCAAATACGACATGCCCTTATGCCTCCCCCAAGTACCCCTTATTCCTCACATTTCATTATGTCTCCCCAAACTCTTATGACACCCCACATTGGCCCCGAGCCCCAACCACAATGCAATAAAATATGTGATCCAACTCATGGAAACAACAGCTTCCACAAACACACAATCAACGGTTTATTTATAAAACATAGTCAAAACAAAATGTGGTTTACAACTACATTAAAACATGACAAACAATACAAAGGCTTCATCAAGCAAGCCAAAGGAGCAAGAAACTATGGGGATCTTTGTTTATACCTCCTAAAGGAAATGGGTATCACCACGGGAACAAACCACCAAAATATGTGTGTGTGTGTGTGTGTGTGTGTGTATATATATATATATGTGTGTGTATATGTATATATGTGTGTGTGTGTGTGTGTGTGTGTGTGTGTGTGTGTATAAGGGGTACTTGGGGAGGCATAAGGGCATGTCAGGTATTTGAAATGATATATATATGCATATACATACATACATACATACATACATACATACATACATACATACATACATACATGTATGTATGTATGTATGTATGTATGTATGTATGTATGTATGTATGTATATGCATATATATATCATTTCAAATACCGACATGCCCTTATGCCTCCCCAAGTACCCCTTATTCCTCACATTTCATTATGTCTCCCCAAACTCTTATGACACCCCATAATGAGTAAAGAAATGCAAGTTATTTCTTTGTAAGGTGGAACCCAAATCCCAACTCCCTCCACCCTTATACCTCCTTTACACACTTGTGTCTCCCAAAAAATAACCCCATAGTCTTCTCCTACACCATTCCTAGGCCATCTACCCAACAACCCACAAACAAGCCAAAAATTCACACATTAACATTTTCATAAATGAAAGAGAAGCATTTCAAGAGCCAAGCTCCTACCTCTCCATGATGGAGTTGTTCCAAGTTCCAA
The DNA here is from genome assembly GCA_018340775.1 of Taxus wallichiana var. yunnanensis. NCBI lineage: Eukaryota > Viridiplantae > Streptophyta > Pinopsida > Cupressales > Taxaceae > Taxus > Taxus wallichiana. The sequence goes on along the minus strand of CM031244.1, from coordinate 696,044,854 downwards.
AACAACAAGCTTTATCCCAATGCAAGCAATCCAAAATAGCCAAGCACAAGCATGCAACAATATTCCAAAAACTTCTTCAAAGTAAGAGCTCCCAAAACAACAAAAGAAACCGCCCAAGAATGAAGTCTCCAAAGTGAAGCAACCCAAAACAAGGCAAGGAGTTCAATTTTTTTAGAAGATGGAAGAGAAGAGGATGAGGTGGATCCATGTAGGATGCGACATCACACATCCTCAACCCCAACTCCAAAGTCAACTTCATTCTCCAATGCATAATAAATAGGTGGGTGAATAATATGACATTTTACTTACACACTCAAATCCAACCCACACCCCAAAGGACTGAAATTAAATCATGTAAAAAAGTGTAATTAAAACCTACAATTTTCCTTCTCAAAAAGCATTATAAAAGTCTAATATCAACTCTCCAACTGTAGGTATGGCTGGTAATTAAATTTAAGAGATATGGGACAATTTTAACTTGTCACTCAAGCCTCAAACATCAACCTGCAAGGACATATTCGAATTTCCAAGAAAGTGGAGTGTTTCACACTCAAAAATCAATTCACACATCACTTACATATCTCTTACACATTACTTATATCACTTTAAATCATGGCCAACAACTCTCATTAATTACCTTCTTATGACATATTTGATTTATTTATTTTAACAATATGATTACTCATATAATTTACACACCATTTAATAATTAAAGAAAGGGTAAAAGCACCACAAAAATAAACACATGTAAACATAAACAAAGGGACCAAAAATAAAAGAAAAACATAAATCCCCTTTGTCACATTTAAAGGTGATCCCCCCATGGGAATCCCTAACACACACAAACACGCACAAATAAATACTAGTTGCCATGGTGACCTTATGGAATTCATCTAGAATTCAATGTGGTTGGTCTCAATCCCCGATGTTTGTTGTTATATTTTAACTTTGTAAAACACAAATACCTCCTTTGGCCTCATGGCCATATCAGAACATCCAAAATGATATAAATATAATTACCAAAATCATTTAGATATATGAATCACAACAACATCAAATAAATCTAACAATATCATTGTGCAGTTTTACTCAACAACTATATCATCATCCAATAATTTTCATTTCTAAGTCTATTCACAATATCTAGATATCACAAGTCCACACAAAATCCATAATATAACCATGTCAAACAGTATACCATCATCAATATCCAAAATGCCTCTAATAATCATCATGCATCATAACCGAATCAAGTCAACAATAATCCATGACCTACACCTATCATCATATTATAATAAGTTCCATACGCATATCTATAATATAATCAGTAGTATCGTGATTAGCATCAAAAGGTGTCAAAGGAAAGTGGGCACTACATCCCCTCCCCTTAGACTCAACTTCCTCCTCAAAGTCATTGGAATAAATGGAGAAACCGAACTCGTAGCAAAGTATCATCCTCCCATGCAGCATGCTGCAGTCTCATCCTATTTGTCCCACGCACCTGGACACGATCAACCTCTCTACCTTGAAGGCCCAGGGTCCTACTATCTCGGATGTGAATGGGCTCCACCATCACCTGCCCCTGATCCTACACCTGTAATGATGTCCAATCTAACACATGAGAAGGATCTGTAACATATCTCCTAAGAACTGAAACATGAAACACATCATGTATGTGAGAAAAGCTGGGTGGCAATGCTAGACGGTAAGCCAAAGGGCCGATACGCTCCAAGATCTCAAAAGGACCCATGAATCTAGGAGCTAACTTAGAACCTTTTCCATAATGGATAGGGCTCTTGTGTGGCTTGACACGAAGGAAAACCTTCATGCCCACATCAAAACTACGGTCCATCCTATGTTGATCTACATACTTCTTTTGTCTATCCTGTGCCTCCTACAATCTCTGTTTGATCAAAACCACTGTTGCTCCATGTCCTATAATAAAGCTGGTCCAAGAGAAACCATGTCCTCTAACCTATCCCAACTAAGAGGTTTCTTACACTCTCTACCATACAAATCCTGAAAAGGGAGTCATGCCTATAGAACTTTGAAAACTATTATTTTAGGAAAAATCCACCAAGTATAGGTAATCATCCCATCTAGACTGATGATCCATCACATACATCCTGAGCATGTCCTCTTAAATCTAATTCACCCACTCAGTCTATCCATTTGTCTCAGGGTGATATGTTGTGCTAAAATTGATCTTCGTCCCAAGGGCATGCTGCATGGTAGTCCAAAAATGGGAAGTATACAAAGGATCGCGGTCACTAATGATCTTCCACAAAATCCCGTGTAACTTGAAAATATCATCCAAATATACCCATGCCACTGCACTAGTTGTATAAGTGGTCTTCACCATAGAAAAGTGAGCCACTTTTGTCAATTTATCAACCATGACCATGATGGTGTTGTGGTGATATCTTGACATCGGTAGCCCAACAATGAAGTCCATGGAAATGGTGTCCCACTTCCATTCCGGTATAGCATGAGGAAAAAGAAGGTCATTTGGATGCTGATGCTCGGCCTTTACTTTCTGGCACTCCAAACATTGTGACATGAATTGGGCCACATCTCTACGAAGTCCTCTCTAATGATACAACTGTCTCAAGGTGGCGTGCATCTTCTTCACCCCAGGATGGGCTGAATAGGGTGCACGATGTGTCTCCACCAAAATGTCTGCCTTAAGTTCCATCTCTCGGGGACATAAATCCAGCCTCTGTGCTTGAGAAGGCCATCTAAATCTAGTGAGAAACCATCAAAATTCCCTTCGAGGGGTCTTTGAGACTCGATCTTTACTCAAACTACAATGTAGAAGTTGTCAAGAGGAAGTTACTGAAGAATCCTACTCCACAAATCTGTGCTCAGTGAGGTGGCCATAGCCCCATGTCTCCATCTACTGAGAGATTTTTCCACCACATTCTCCTTCCCTTTCACATGCTCTATCTCCATATCATACTCACAAAGCAACTCCATCCAACGCCGCTAACGAGTGTTGAGATTGGGCTGCGTGAAGAGGTGGTGAAGAATCAAGTGATCTATCCTGAGTGTGAATCTCCGGCCAAGCAGAAAGTGCCTTCATTGAACCAAAGCGTGCATAACTACCACAAGCTCAAGATCATGAGTCATATAATTAAGCTCGTAATCTTTGATTTTGTGAGATTCAAAATCCACTACTCTTCCCTCCTACATCAACACACCTCAACCCTATTAAATAATCATCCGTGAAAAAAAAAAACTCACCTGTGTGTATCCGACACATACAAGGATAGGTGCTTTGTAGTGAGACATTCCTTTAGTGTACTTGAAGGCCTACTCACACCTGTCCGACCAAACAAACTTCTTCCCTTTTGTCTAAAGGGAAGTGATGGGGTGTGTAATCTAAGAGAAGTCCTGAACAAATCTCTAGTAGTAACTTGCTAATCCCATGAAGTTGTGCACCTTAGTCATAGTAGTGGGTGCTGGCCAATCCATAATAGCTCTAATCTTAGAAGGATCGATGGCGATACCTTCCCCAAAAATTATATGACCCAAATACTGTACCTTTGTTTGAAAGAATGCACACTTCTCCAAGTTCCCGTAAACTTGTTGCTCTCAAAGACACTAAAGAACCTGGCGAAGGTGCCCCTCATGCTCCTCACGTGTATGTGAGTAAATCAGAATGTCATCAAGGAAGATGAGCATGAAGCGATCTAAGAAGGTCCTAAATACCCCATTCATCAAACTCATAAACACTACGGGGCATTCGTCAAACCAAAAGGCACCACTGTGAACTCATAGTGGCCATATCTTGTATGGAAGGTGGTCTTATGAATGTATGCCTCAAAATCCTTAGCTGATGGTAACCTGACTTAAGGTATATCTTAGAGAAAGTTGTGGCTCCCTTCATCTGATCAAACAAATCATCAATGCGCGGAAGGGGATAATGATTCTTGATTGTTACTTTGTTTAGTTGGTGGTAATCAATACACAACCGCAAGGATCCATCCTTCTTCTTAATAAAATCATTAGTGCACACTTAGGGGATACACTAGGATAGATAAGACCTTTCTCGAGGCCCCGAGCTACAAATTGAGCTCACAGAGCTTTGGGGTGGTCATCCGATAAGGTGCTCATGAGATAGGCTCTGCTCCAGGAACCAGATCTATGTGAAAATCAATCTCACGTGGGGGTGGTAACCCGGTAGCTCCCCTGGAAAGACATCAAAAACTCTCTCAAAATGGGGTGATCATCTAGCGATGGTCCACTAGACCCATCCTCTAATCATTCACTGACTGTAACAACATACATCTAACAACCCCATCGCACACACCACTTAAGCTGCATAACAGAGATGGTACGAATAGAAACGGGTCTCTTGACCCTTGAAATCACCGACTCAACTCCCAAATCATCTACACAAGATATGATCTTGTGGTAGTAATCCATCCTGGCCATGTGTGTAGATAACCAATCCATACCCAAGATGACTCCGTAAGAGCCCAAAGGAAGGATACAAAGATCCGATGTAGTGGTGGAAGGTCCCAAATTCACCACACTCCTTAACTAAGGAGTGTACAGAGATATTATCTCCAAAAGCCATCTCAACATCCCAACCATGACCTTGCCTAATTGCCAACAATTTGCATCACTCTACTAAAGATAGTGTAATAAAAGAATCAAAAGAACCATAATAAAACAAAATGGAGGTAAAATACCACCAATATTACCTGTAGTCTCAATAATTGTACTTTTATGCTCTGCCTAGTGGTTCTCAACCACTGCATACATCCTATGACTATGCCCCATATCACCAACAAGTAGGCTCTAAGATCTGTGTCTTACCCTTGTTATTAGGGTTATGTGGGCAATCTCTCCAAAAATGTCTAGTAACACCACAACCAAAACAACCACTTGATCCTCTCCCTTGTGTAGCAGTCCAGTCGGTACTCTGGAGGTCTATGGTATGGATCTAATGATCTGACTGCGTGGTCTGCTGAGGTCTCTGTTGGTGAGCTCCTGTTGAGTGAGCTCTCTGGGCACCATGTGTCCTGATGGGACCCCTAGGAGGAGGCCCCATACTCCGACCTCTCTGTGCATCAAATCTCTATGGAGGTCTATAAGGTGGGTGGGACTGCTGCTGTTGTGGTCTAAAAGATGACTGTGCTAAACCCTATCCACCATGAGGAAGAGTACCGCCCCCTTGATCGATGTTCTATATCATGCTGTATGCGGCTCTGGACTCGGTCTCTAGCCTGTTGGGTCTTTCCCCGAGTCTCCTCTGCTATATAGGCCTTCTCGACGGCCTCAACTAATGTCTGTGGATAATGGATCCATACTGCACCTCCAATGTCTAGATTCAAGCCCCCGGATGAAACTGGCGTGGATCGCGCACGATCATGCTCATCCCGCATGTAACCAACATATTGGAGTAGATCCGAAATCTACTCTCAAACTCAACCTCTTTGTAAGAGATGCAGCATCGGAGGTCATGGAACTCATCTTTCCCTTTCTTGAATGAATCTCCATGACAAATATCTATTCTTGAAATGCTCTAAAATATTTCCCAACTAAGCTTGTCTCTCTCAAAATCAACATGGAGCTTTTGCTCCTCTGTCCTCCACCAGACACCAGCTCCATCCCTCAGTAGATGGATTGTAACATGAGCTTTTGTGTTGCTAGAACAAGGACAGAGCTTGAAGCATCCGCTCAAGCTCACCAACCAGTCCTTTGCCTAAAATCCACCTATGTCACCAGAATAATGTGATGGTGAAAGCTTGAGATCTCCCCGATGTGATATGCGGCTGTGGTCTGACGACCTCTAGGCCTCTCATGTATGCTCATCCCTAAGCCTAGGGCTTTGAGACCTCTCTTTATGTCTTGAAACTCGGTCACCCTGTTCCCTCTATGGTGAATCTGCTCTGGATAAATTTTCATGGGAGTTCTCTCCTCCATGCTCCTCGCTAGGTCGAGGAGATACCTGACCCTCAATGGAAGGGACTCTATCATGTCTGGCTACATGTCCTCCTACTGATCCTCCGCGTAGAGCGACATTAACATCCTGAAGAGTCTATAAAATATGGGGTAGGATGGTTGTTACAACATGATCTGGTGGTGGTAAATCTAGGTCTATGTGAAAATACCCCTCATCCCATTTGCACCTCCTGCACAAACCAAGGTGAGAGTTAGTTCATCTTTCTAAGTTTTATCTAGTTTCCAGGGTTACTAGAATATGTAATTTCTAAACTAAGTTGTTTTCTAGATTGAAAAGTGTGATAGGTTTAAGGTTCATGTCTCAAGTTTTCTAGTGTGCTCAATGGCCAAATATTTTGAACCACTTCTCTGATAGCAAGTGTAACGCCCAGCTAAAACAACCCACTTGAGACCCAAGAACAACCTAGGATTAGTTAGGAAAAATTATGGAATATTTTTTTGTTTAAAAGAGTCTACAACTAGGTTATAAGGCAACACCTGTCACTAACAAGTTCTAGAACAATTCTAAATCACTAGAACATACTTTTCTTTTATTAACAATTATTAGAGGTCATAAGGTCCAAAATTTAGGGTTATAAGGTTCAATTAGGTTTAGAGGGTAATTCCTCACCATACCCACTCTCTAACAGGCTTAAAGATTCAACTTGATTTTCCTAAACTTAATATATTAAAAAATTTCCTAAATCATTCCCATTGGATAGGAAATTTCCTCACCTTTCCATTGATATAAATAAGTCCTCCTAACTCCTCATATTTTTGAATTATGGGCCGGTGGGCCTTGGGGTGAAAATTTTCCCCAAAAGTGGGCCTGCGGGCCTGGGGTGAAATTTACCCAAGGGCGGGTCAGCGGGGATGTGGGGAGACATTTGGAAAATTTCCCACTTGGGGATGAAAAAAACTATTTTGCCCGCACCCGTGGGTCCGCAAGTCCACAAGGGACACGTGGTGCCTCCCAAGTCAGCGCGGGGAGAGCGGGGTGGCTGAAGGGAGGCCTTTAGAAAATTCTTCCTAGCGCGGGGTGAAAAACCAACCTTGCGTTGCACTCCCGTAAGTCCACAAGGGACATGAGGCATCACCTAAGCCAACATGGGGAAGGAGGGGCGGTGGGGAGAAAATTAGGTTAACGCCTCGAAGGGCTAAGAGGGTATTATTCACCCGCACCTCTGCCAACACCTCGCGACGCCACGTGGGATCTCCTAATTGGCTGCAGATTGGCGGGGTGGCGAGGAAAAGTTGGAAAAAATTTCCAAAATTTTCGAAAAAAAAAAAAGGAAAAAGGGACCCGCTCCTCTGTTGATGCCTCGTGATGCCATGTGGCATCACCGATTGATTGTGTGGGGCGCGGGAAAATTTAGAAAATTTTCCCAAAATTTTTTTGGAAGCTCTAAGTTAAAAAGGGATCTTCCCCTCCGCTGATACTTCATGGTGCCACATGGCAGCCCTCGATTGGCCGGGTTGGCATGGTGGCGGAGAAAATTAGAAATATTTTCCAAAAAAAAATTTCCTAAGTGCTAAGGGAAAAAATCGGGCAGTGGGCCCGCCAAGAAATTTTTCCCAAATCATTTTTTTGACGCCAAGGAAGAAAACTTTAGAAGGCCATAACTTTTGATAGAGCTCGGTTTTGGGAAAAAATGACGACTTTCTAGAAATATCTCAACGTCCTCTTTACTTAGGGATCATTAATTTTTAATTTTGATAAATTTTAGGGGGTCAATTTCAAGAAAACGATCTATAGGATTTTACAAGTATGGAACTGGTAAATTTTAACTTATAAGATTTGTTCAATTTGATCTTCTTCCTCTCTCAACATGTCAAATAGACATGGAGGATTGTTCTTAGATGGATTTAAGAAGGATTTCAAGATTCAATTTGTCTGATTGATTTGTAATTTGAACATTTACATTTCTTGACAGAAAAATGACTGTAAGAGGGTTGAGCCCGATTTTGCAAGGTTTTGAAGGATTTCTCCTTAAATGTTATAGTCCAATTGAATTCATTTAGGACACACTACTTCTATTTAATCATTTAATCTATTATTTCATTGTTGCAGGTTTGAACTGTGCATTTTAGGTAAAGTATTTTCCAGTTGAGAAATAAAACAAAGATCAAGTTTGAAAGGGTCTATTTATCATTTTTCATCATCCAAGTCTGGGAATTCCTTCCAATTCCAATCTAATACCTTTAGTTGATTCAATTCCAATTATTCAAAACCAAAATACAATTATGATTTCTAACTTTACACATTTCAAGAGACAAAGTTCTGCATTTTCCTTCATACGCATTTATTTCTTTCAATAGAGATTTCAATTCACATTTAGATGTTCAATCTTAAAACAACAACGCAAATTGAGAAGGTAATGCAATCCTTTATTGATTCCAAAATACAACTTTACAACCTTTCTTTCATTCTTCAAATTCATCATACAGAATACAATTCTTTCACATTCTTTCAAAGGCTGAAAACAAAGTTCATATATTTTACATTTCACTTGACAACTTTCATAGACAATACAACATCTTTCTATTACAAAACATTTACAAGTTCCTCCACTTCAAGTGGGAAAGGTTACAATAAACTTTATCTCAACAAGGGACTATCAAACTATCTTTTTCTCAGCTCCAGAACAACAATGTGCATATTTCTCATTCTTCCAAATAGTAATCACAACAAGAGTAGGGGAAAGACAACGCTCTCCACCCAACTAAGACATCCAATGAAGATGAGAATCCATCCTTATTCATTGGCCCCGAGCCCTAACCAAAATACAATAAAAGATGTGATCTAACTCATGGCAACAATAGGCTTCCACAAACACACAAACAACACTTTCACAATAAAACACAGTCTAAAATAGAATGTAGTTTACAACTACATTAAAACATGACAAACAATACAAAGGCTTCATCAAGCAAGCCAAAGGAGCAAGAAACTATGGGGATGCTACTTATGCCTCCCAAAGGGAAATGGGTATCACCATTTGGGAAAAAACCACCAAATATATATATATATATATATATATATATATATATATATATATATCATTTCAAATCCATGACATGCCCTTATGCCTCCCCAAGTACCCCTTATTCCTCACATTTCCTTATGTCTCCCCAACCTCTTATGGCACCCCATAACGAGTAAAGAAATGCAAGCTATTTCTTTGTAAGGTGGAACCCAAATCCCAACTCCCTCCACCCTTATACCTCCCTGAACACACTTGTGTCTCCCACAAAATAACCCCATAGTCTTCTCCTACACCATTCCTAGGCCATCTACCCAACAACCCACAAACAAGCCAAAACATTCACACATTAACATTTTCATAAACAAAAGAGAAGCATTTCAAGAGCCAAGCTCTACCTCTCCATGATGGAGTTGTTCCAAGTTCCAAAACAACAAGCTTTATCCCAATGCAAGCAATCCAAAACAGCCAAGCACAAGCATGCAACAATCTTCCAAAAACTTCTTCAAAGCAAGAGCTCCCAAAACAACAAAAGAATTCACCCAAGAATGAAGTCTCCAAAGTGAAGAAACCCAAAACAAGGCAAGGAGTTCAATTTTTAGAAGAGGGAAGAGAAGAGGATGAGGTGGATCCATGTAGGATGCCACATCACACATCTTCAACCCCAACCCCAAAGTCAACTTCATTCTCAATGCATAATAAATAGGTGGGTGAATAATATGACAGTTTACTTACACACTCAAATCCAACCCACACCCCAAAGGAATGAAATTAAATCATGTAAGAAAAGTGCAATTAAAACCTACAATTTACCTTCTCAAAAGCATTATAAAAGTCTAATCTCAACTCTCCAACCGTAGGTATGGTTGGTAATTAAATTTAAGAGGTATGGGACAAGTTTAACTTGTCCCTCAAGCCTCCAAAATCAGCCTCCAAGGACAAGATTCGAATTTCAAGAAAGTGGAGTGTTTCACACTCAAAAGTCAATTCACACATAACTTACATATCTCTTATATATTACTTACACATTACTTATATCACTTTAAATCATGGCCAACAACTCTCATTAATTACCTTCTTATGATATATTTGATTTATTTATTTTAACAATATGATTACTCATAATATTTACACACCATTTAATAATTAAAGAAAGGGTAAAAGCACCACAAAAATAAACACATGCAAACATAAACAAAGGGACCAAAATAAAAGAAAAACATAAAACCCCTTGGTCACATTTAAAGGTGATCCCCCATGGGAATCCCTAACACACACAAACATGCACAAACAAATACTAGTTGCCATGGTGACCTTGTTGAATTCATCTAGAATTCCAATGTGGTTGGTCTCCAATCCCCGATGTTTGTTGTGATATTTTAACCTGAAAAACACAAATACCTCCTTCGGCCTCGTGGCCATATCAGAACATCCAAAATAATATAAATATAATTACCAAAATCATCTAGATATATGAATCACAACAACATCAAAGCAATCTAGCAATATCATTTGCAATTTTACTCAACAATTATATCATCATCCAATAATTTCCATTTCTAGGTCTACTCACAATATCCAAATATCACAAGTCCGCACAACATCCATAATATAACCATGTCAAACAAGTATACCATCATCAATATCCAAAATGCCTCTAATAATCATCATGCATCATAACTGAATCAAGTCAACAATAATCCATGATCTACATCTATCATCATACTATAATAAGGTCCATAATCATGTCTATAATATAATCAGCAGTATCATGATTAGTATCAAAAGGTGTCAAAGGAAAGTGGGCACTACATGACATTTCTCCATATAATTTTTCTTCTCTCAATTTTGATGAGCAGTTTGAGGATTCAAATCATCCACAATAATTTCTTGAGGAAACATCTTCTAATTCTTCAATTTTTGACAGTGAGCAAAGTAATGAGGATTCATCCTCATCTACTTCTAGCCATACTTCAAAGGATGAGGATTTGACACATGACTCACCCACTTTAGGCCCTCTTTGGGCTAGGCAAACACTTTAGAGTGCAAGACACTTAGGTAGGGGATCCAGAGGATGACATACATACTCAAGTAGACTATCAGAGAAGGCCACATGCCTTTTATTCTTCAGTGACAGATCCAAAGACACACCGTGAGACATCGAGGCATACCTAAGTGGGATAGTTTTATGCATGAGGAATATAATTCCTTAATCAGTAATCACACTTGGGATTTGAATTCACTTCCTAAGGGAAGGAATATGGTTTGATGTCGATGGATATATTAGACCAAATTTATAGCAGATGGGTCAGTTGATAAGTACAAGGCTCGGTTAGTAGCCGAGGAGTTTTCATAGGTAGTTGATATAGACTACTTAGATACCTTTTCACCCGTATCCAAGATGACTTTGATTAGACTCACACTTGCTTTAGCCGTAACACATGGTTGGAGTGTGCACTAGATGGATGTGAAGAGTGATTTTATTCACGGAGACCTACATGAGGATATCTACATGTACGAGCCACTAGGGTTTTTTCAAGGATTCATCCTTAATTTACCGACTTAGGAAATCCATCTATGGCCTAAAATAGGCCCCTAGGGCTTGGTATGCCAAGATGGATTCCTTGCTCCTAGCTTCTGGTTTCTCTTGGTGCTATTTAGATCCCAATGTATATCTATTGTGGCAAGATGATTTGTTACAGATACTGGTACTTTATGTTGATGACCTTTTGATCACTGGGAGTACTTCATCGATTATCTTAGCAATGAATACAACTCTTCAGGATAGATTCATCATGATTGACTTGGGTGTACTGCACTACTTCCTTGAAATTGAGATCACACAATATGATTTAGGTATTTCACTTACATTACCCAAGTAATCTCTCGATCTTCTAGCTCGGTTTCACATGGCTGACTATAAGCCATCTCGACTCCTTTCTTATCTGGAGTCAAGCTTGAGGTTGATTATTCCACACCATTAGTTGATGCTACTTTTTATCGAAAACTTATTGGTAACCTTATTTATTTGACTCACACCAGACCTAATATCTCCTATGTCGTTGGTATTGTTTTGAGGTTTATACAAGAATCCCATGAGTTTTATTGGAAAGAAGATAAGAGGATTTTGTACTACATTTAGGGTTCACATGGATACGGGATTCACTACAGTGTTGGTTCAGACATTGACTTGGTTAGCTATATAGATTCAAATTGGTATAATGACACTGAGTGTCATAAGTCCCCTTCGGAGTTACTGATTTCTCATTAGGTTCTGGTCCCATCATTTGGTTGAGAAAGAAGCAAAATGCTATTTCTCTATCATCCACAGAGGTAAATTATAGGGGAGATGTTAACGTAGATACTAAGGCTATTTGTCTTCAAGGGATTCTTTCTAAGCTTAGTATCTAGATTAGACAACCTACAGTCATATTTTGTGAAAACCAGAGCACCATCCAGATATGTAGGAATTTGGTTCTTCATCAGAGGACCAAACACATTGAGATTCACATGCACTTTATTTAGGAGCTCATTCATGAGTAGGTCATCGATTTGATATTCTTCCAGTCTTTGGAGCAGGTTGCTGACATCTTCACCAAACCTTTCACTGAGAGAAATTTCATTCATCTATGAGCTCTTCTTAGGGTGTAGTCTACATCAACAACTTCATCATCTTCAAGGGGGCCTTCTAACATATTTACTTCTTCATGACTCTCTTTTGGAGGGAATTTTCCCACCTTGTATTTTTCCTTTTACTCTATCTTATGAGATATTACCTTTGTACTTGGGTACCTTATTAGGCCTTGTTGTTGGGACCCACTTTCATTTTCACTTTGCCCACCTAAGCTATGTTTATGGGGGGTGTTAGTGTAGGATTTATTTTCCTCACTTTATTTGTATTATCTTACTCGGGATATTCCAGCTCACTTGGAGTTTCCCTATACTTATGGGATATTATTGCTTAGGTCTACACTTGACTACACTATTCTAGGTGTTGGTTACCACTTTACTACACTTGTTCTACAGAAGTTAGTCACCAATTGAATTCACCATTCTCGTTGTTGGTTACCACTATTCTAGGTGGAGATTGCCATGATTCTAGGAGGAGGTTACACACTCACCTCCTATATGTACATCTCTTGCATTATTCTATATTGAGTTGGAGCTATTTATGTGTTATTGCAATTATCTCTCTTGTATTTTCATAATTTTCATTCTTGTATGCTTGCATTATTTTGTTTTGGAACAATTCATGTCTCACATCATTCACTTGTGCATTCTTCAAACCAGAAGATCTGTGGCGCTTCTCCGATATTTCGGTTGTCCTTTTGCATTGGGTATTGTGAGTGGATAGTGTTATGAAATTAATATTATTAGTTTGAACATTAATAATATGTGTGGAATTATATTATCTAGATGATAATATAATATTGTAATAGTTTAAATTATATTGGTGGGTTGTGAGAACAACTCACATAGCTTATTTTAGAGTAAGTTGAGTGAGTTGATATATCTTGGGGATTGGGAGAGATTTGTGGAAGGTTGATATTTAAGATATATATATCTTAAATGTAATGTAATGATATCCCATATTATTTTAAAGAAGGATTAATATTATTTCTAGTGTATATTTTTCACATTATTATTCCATTTTTAATAAAACTATGACCAAATAGTACATTTGGTACCGAAGATGGTACAATTGGTTGTAGCTTTGAATTTATGTGGTGTGTGGCTGTGGACGGTGGGGGTATGCTAAGTTTTGATGTATTTGATTTTCTACTCTTATATAAAGTTGGGAAAAGGCGTTGAGGAGGAAAGAAATACAGGAGAGAGAATACATGATTTCCATCACCATATAATGTGTTTAGCTACATTTGTTTAATAGTTAAATGTTGCATGCAATGGGTGTAATTTTGTATATTCATTCTAATTTTGCATCGTCAAAGGGATCTTTGGAAGTTTTAATCGATATCTCTCTCTAATCGATCCGAATACAATCAATTTTTGTCTTTTTCCTCTCCAATCTATGTCAAGGTACACTCAAGTTGTATAAAGACCCGTTCATATATCTGTTTAAACATCTCATTCGAATATATTGATATGGTGAAGTCAAAATGCATGGGAAGGCTATTGGAGTAACTTAGGCTCCTACAAATTTTCTTACTTTAACATAAGATAAAATCCATTTGGCGAGATATTTGAAATTGTGCCTTGTAAATATGAATGCATGTATGTGTACACAACATCCACACGTACACTCTCCACATGCCAGTTCACACTTTCATTCTTTTCAAAATCTAGATCTACCGAGACCAAGTGTAGTAGTTTTATTATTGGAACTTCCCATTATATTAAATAAAAAATATATGAGAGTTACAAGAGTAGGGGTGACTGAAATACTCATGGTCCCACAAAAAATCCACGTAGGCACCACAAAATGCACAAAGGGAAAACAAAGAACTCCACAAGGGAAAACACGAGAATTACATAAAACAAGAGAGCACTAAACACAAGCCTCCACTTTGGGAGGAGGAAGAGGATCATCCCGAGGAGGGATGAAAGCTCCAGTTGATGACTCGGTCGAAGGTGGATCAACCTACCACCATCCTGATCTGGAATTTACATCTACAAAGGCACCATAATTCCCTAACTAAGGGGTAGAGAGCGAACAAACATATGAAATCTAGGCGAGAGGAGAGGTCCGATGTAGAGATCCTGCCACAACCTTCCCCCTTGGAGGAGGACTCCACCCGGCACTGGAAGAGGATGGATCTTAAGGGTGACCTCGGGAGAGGCAAAGCAGAGGTTGCATGAGTAGATTTTTCTATGTGGTCTTTGTAGAGGTGGTTGATGAGGTAGAGATGGCCAAGGTGGCGGAAACAAAGGGTCAAGAGGGACCCGACTCATCGTGCAAGGAGCACTCCCCCAGTGTGCGAGCAATTCCTACAAATGAGTAAATTTTTTGGCTTGAGCTTGAATTTGTATGTGCATAGTAGACAAAATAGCCACTTTATCATTAATGGAGAATAAAGCAACAAATTGATCATTCTAGAATATCATAGTATTTTGAGCTTTCCAAATATGAAAGAGAATACAAGCTCTAAATAAATTCCACAAAGTATCAATATAATTAGGTTAAGAAGCTGAAATATCCAAACAAATCCAGATAAGGATGTTATCGGTCCTTGGACAGGGGATGTTCTTGGATATTTTGAAGTTGAAGTCTATTATTTTTGTTTTATATTGGTAAGTTATTATGTGTAGTCAAGGTCAAGTCTTCGTGTTGAGATCAATTCCGTGTCATTTATAGTTTCAAAAAAGCAAAAAAAAATCTCTATGTGGTTAATGTTTAATAGTTTCATTTTTATAGTGGTCAACTACGTATTTAATGGTTGTTTTTAGGTTTGTTTTACATTTTGTTTTAGGTTTAGTTATTTTTAAAAATCATGTGGTTTAAAAGTTAAAAAAAAAAACAAAAATTCATTTTGTTATTATTTAGGTTATATGAATTGTAGTTTTTAAAAATTCAGGTATTTGATTTAGTTTTAGTTTTTTACTTTTAATTCAAGTTTTTTTTGTTTTATTTTAAACTATTTTAAGTCATATAGTTTTGTTTTTAAGTTTTGAAATTTTGAGTGTTAAATTATTATTTTTATTTTTCATTTATTAGATGATTTTTCTCGTTATATAGTTTTATTTTACTTTTATATATAAATGTCAGTTTATTAATTATAGTTTTGTGTCATTAAAAGTGTATTGAGAGTTTTTGTAAAAATCATTTTTTTGTTGCTATATAATTTTTGAAATGTTCGGTATACGTGCTAGTGTCAAATATTTGTGTTGTGATGTAAAAAAGGGGGTCAAAATATTGCAAAAAATTAAAATTAAAATAATTGCCTTATGAAGGCATTTTCGTGGGAATCCGATGTTCGTTAAGTTTGTTAAAATTTTGGGGGTGTTTCATACCAATGAAATTCAAAGACATATTCTACTAAGCAATTAGCCAAAACATATGTGTTGGTGCTCAAAATTGTCTCGCCCCATTTGTGCCCTTGGAAATTTATTGATTCACGACCTTTGTCATTTTATCCTTCCCCATGTTGTGCTTGGTTGGTCTTTGTTCTTGTTTTTAGTCTTCCTCGGGTCAAAGATCATGTATGGGTCCATATTTGTCTCCTAGTTTCTTTCTTCCTCTGGAAAATGTCTGTATTTTGAGTCCCCCGTGCTCTATCCTTTCAAAAACTCACATTTTCTTGTTCCCTCTATTGCCATAGTCAAAATTTTTCGTTCTTGTCGTTTCTGCCTTAAATACTTGAAGAAGAATGAGTTGATATGTCCCTGAGGAACATATTTGAGCCTTGTAACTTTCTAAACTCTCTGTCCTTGAAGGAAATTTCATTTCCAGGCTCAAATGGTCATTTTTCTATATTTTATGATTATGAGGCATTTCTCCTGGTCAAATTTGCATCCTTGCATCTACTGAGGGACATGGCACCTTTTGGTTGGACGCTGGCTCGGCTAAACACTTCAAAAATTCTATAAAAAGCCTCAACTCAGAAATTTGTCCACATGGGTGAATGGCACTTGTTTGAAGATTTACTTTTGGTTTGGCCTTGGAGTAGCATTGAGAGGACACGTGGAGGCTTCCGCTGCTTGGCTCGGACTTGGAAATTTTTTTATGCAGTTGAAGCGGTTTGGCGAAAGCAGACATGTGGTGAGCTCGTGCTCATTCAGGGTCTCCGCTTTGGGCACCATCTTAAAGAAGCGCCAGGATGACACGTGGAGGCCTCCACTTGCTTTGTATTTTACTTAGACTTTTCAATAGCCAAAAGGAGATTGCCTCAGAGTATGACACGTGGTTTCTTCCGTTGAGCTTCAAGCATTCATAAAAATCTCGCTAGAACAGGACACGTGGTGAGCCTGTGGTTGTTTAAGGTATCAAATTTTTGGGACCGCCTCAAGGTGCGTCGTGGTGACATGTGGTAGTTTGAAAAGTAAAAGAGGTGGGGAGGTAGACCATCGGGGAAACTTGGAAAGTTTGCCTCTTGTATTCAAATGACTCAAAGTATCAAAAAATCCCAAGGGCCCAAGGGAAATAGTCAATGTTTTGCCAGGTCAACGGTAGAGGTGCGGTGGTAGAGGAAATGTTAAAAATTTCTTTTGTGAAATATGATTAAAATATGAAATGAGAGCGCTGCCCCTCAGCCAATCATATGAGGACACGTGTCCTACGGGAGGGCGGAGCCATGGAGGAAAAATGAAATTTTTCCTTTTTCCAAAAAAATGTAAAATGTGTAAAATTGAGCCGCCACTCCGTATCCAGTCATATTGTGCCATGTGTCAGGCCCAAATCTCATCAACGGAGTGGCAGAGGAAATCAAGAAATTTTGTAAATTTTTAAAAAGTTGTAAAAAGGTCAAAAGTGTCCCCGAGGCCCGTTTTTCCCGGATCTACCATGTGGAGGGCTCAGATTTAAAGATAAGAACAGATCGACGGTAGCTATGCATTTCACCAATTTGGCTGCCATTTGAGCTCCAGGAAGTTTGGAGATGCATTTTTGCATCAATCTTCATCGAATTTTTACCAATTTGTGTCGTCTTGGCTTTGTAGGTTCGAATTAATCAAATTGGGGTTAAATTTGTGAATCCAAAGCACATTTCAAATGAATTTTTACTCTAATTCATGAAAAATGTGAATTACCAGATCCAAAGTTGTAGAGTAAAAATTGGGAAAGGAAAATATGAAATAATGAAATGAAAGGGGTCTACATGCATGGGGAATGAAAAACATGCTTCCACTTTGAAGAATGATGAAAGTTTTGTAATGATTCACCTTTTGAAAGAACAACTGGCAACTTTTTGTGAGTTTGTTAAATGTAATTTTCCAGAAATATTGCAAAGCAAAGGTGCTTCGAATATTCCACTTTTGGAGGGAATATTTGAGGGGCAAATTGAGTGAGTGAGTAAAAGTTATATATTGCATAAATTTATCATGCAAATGGTGGAGAAACTTGGAATTTTCATGGGAAAATCTGGGAAGAAATCCATTCTTTGAGAAACCACTTGAGAACCATTTTAACTCCTTTTTACATCAGATTTGTATCATGTTAAGTTGGTTGCAGATGTATAGCCACTAATAAGCTTTGAGATTGTTCTTATAACATTCCCTGCTGATAAATTTGGTCATTTTGGATTATTTTGTGTTGTCTCTTGGTAAAATTTGCATTTACTTATGTTTTAGAATGTTTTCAATTTGTATTTCTTACTCTTGTTGCAATCTGGTGTTTGGAATTTCCTTTTGATCATGCAGATCTAAGTGCAGTATGACTTAGTGGCATTTGTAATTCCAAAATTAGAAGAGCTTTCATCCGATGAAGGATAAAAAACAAATTAAATTCACTCTACTTTCCTTGATATAGATTTGATTGTAAACCTTTGGGAGTACCTTAGGTCCTGATAGAATAGAAATTTTTAAATGCTTTTCAATTCATTTAACTCAATATTTTGTGATAAATCATCGAGATTGTGTGGAAGAGTGCAGATCGGGCTTCCATTTGATGCACATATCCTGGTTGAAGGAACACCTTAACCTCTTTGAAGCATTTACATTTGTATGAGTCTTTCAAGTTTTGTAAGGGTCCTCAAAGAAGTTGGCAAATTCTAGTTAGTCTTGTCGAATATCTCCCACCCCAAAAATCATTTCAAATTAACGTATCCTACCTATAATACCCCCGCATTGTATTGTGTGTCAACAAAAGAATACAATCCATTTACAAAAATGCACAAAACAAATCAGGATCATACCATGTCTTTAGTAGCCTTAGCCTTGTCTTGAAAGCAGTTCCATCATTTAATAGTGATAGCTCTATTGAGTTTGAATAATGGGAAATTGATCATGTTTTCTCAAGTCCATCTCCATACAATCTACACAGTACAAGGATATTTTCACCTCCTTCACAAAACAAAGGCTACAATATAGGTTCTCTTACCTTGGTTAATAGGCACAACCTAAAATAGTGAGGATTAGATCAAATCCTTCCAAGGTGCTACCCACTTCTTCAAATCCTGAGTGCTAACAAGTTAGATAAATTACTTCCCTGGCTACAAAATGACATATAAACCATTTATCTACCTCTAAGTGTCTTGTAAAATCCATGATGTAGCTCAAGTTGTGAAGGAGATTAAATTTGGGTACCAACACTTGAATGGCACCGTTTTCGGGGATGAAGAATGTAATATCTAGAATAATTTGTTAATATACTTCTAGTTCATATTCTTTTGATCCCGTCAACATGCTTCTGGTGCCGTTGCCGGGAAATTTTTCAAGTATTTCAATTTTTCAAAATCTCTGGTAATACTTCTCACGTATTTTATGTGCAACTACATTGTTAAGCATCAATTTCTGATCAGATTTATACTGAGGAATGAGAGTAGAATTCTAAGTTTGATATGTTCAAGTGTCTCCAATTTTTGTTTCAAACTTTGCACAATAGTTGATAAATTGAGTGAAAGAAAATCAGATCTGTTCAAGCTTTGCATAGTGCTAATATTTGTAGTCATTTGATAGATCTTCATAGTGCATTTGCACAAACTAGGGTGAAAGTCCTTAGTGGCGACTCTTGGATGTTATATTTTGATAAATACCAGTACCTTATCATACATTAAGTGAAGTGTGTCATATAAATTTGCAAACTTGGAAGGAAGAAGATCTCTCTTCAAGAGAGACCCAAGTAGAAAATTATTTCAAGAATTGGGAAAGATAGTTTTAGAGGAAAGAAATTTTTGAAGGTTGTTGAAGGACATACATTAAGTAAATGTATATCCATTAGTGAGAGAGATCAGCCTTTAATAGAGGATTATCACTCTTCTTCCAGTGATTATGATTCAAGCAATATTCTCATAAACTTGTTTACTTCAACTAATGAAGGTCCTTTTGTTGTACCTGGTGAGTTCCTTCTTCAATTTGCACCTGTGTGTTTCAATTCTAGTAAAAATTTCCAAGAAAATCAGCACCTAGAGAATACCAATCTTGTGAACCACATTCTTGAGCCCTAAAGACCTCGCACTCCTCATCAGCTTGTGTCACCCCCAAGATCACCTCCACCTAGGCCTCCATTTGTGGTCAATACCTTTGGCCCAATAAATTTTAGGGGAATGGCTGGTTATCCTAATGTTGTGCCTCAAGATGTTAGAAGTAGATTGCCAAAGTTCCAAGGAATAATTCCATAACAGGTGATCAACATTTGAAACTCTTTATTAATATGATGGAGGATTTTGAAATTGGATTTGAGGATGTGTACATTAAATTGTTTTTCCACACTTTAGAGGAGGATGCTAGGGATTGGTACAAGGCCTTGCCAAATAGTTCTATTAATTCATGGGCTAAAATACAAAATGCATTCAGTTTTGTAATATAGTGACAAGACTAATCTCAGGTTCCTTTTATCGAGTTTGAGAATATCAAGAAAAACCCAAATGAAACGGTCCATGACTTCAACACAAGGTTCAATAAAACTTTGAGGATATTGTCAGTAAATTTAAGACCATGTGATGAATCTTGTTTGATAAAATATTCTGATGCATTTGACAAGAAGGCTGCATATTACTTGAGGGACAAAAATCCTGGCAATTTAAGGCAGGCCTTCACCATGGCACTTCAAATTGAGAACAATATCAAGGCTATTGGGAAACCTCCTAAGAGAGATGGAGTTAAATTGGTAAACCCTGACAAGCCTCAAGAAAACAAGAGTGTAGACTTGGAGGAAGTGGTGAAAAATTTGGCAGGGGCTATCAAAGAGATTTCCTACAAGTTGGCAAGAGATGAGAAAGGAATTGGACAAACTTCACAAGGTCAGCCTAGGAAACAAGCACAAGATAGATTTGGAAATCACCATAGGAATGAGCAGAGATTTGATGACAAAGGTAAAGGACCTATGGGATTTGGAAATAGACAATCTCAGGCCAAAGAAAGTAAGGTTGTGCCTGATCCATTAAATGCTAGAGTGGCTGTTGTTGATGATGCAAATCAGATTGACTAGTGTGATAGATGTTTATTACCCCATCCTCCATGTGGAACAGATCAAAAAATTAAAGAGGAAGATGATGATTGTAATACGGATGATGATGCTTGTATGATGGACTACCCTACACACTCATGTCAAGGAGCAACATCTATTGAAGTAAGAAGTTTAAGGACTGCTGCTAACTTTTGGGATTGCATCCAATGGGTACATCTTATTCCTCCTTCTCATGTTTTAGAAATTGATAATGTACAAGCCTTTGAGCTGCCCAATAATGATTTTGAGTACTTGAGGGCATTGATGATCAAGAATTATGATGGAGGTATACCCTTAGAAGAAGATAGGCACTGCTTATGAATGTTGTGGTTGCCCAAGAGAAGGAGTATAACACAAGAAGTAAGGATATCAAGGGAACTATGATTCAGGAAAAGAACAAAACCCCATTGCTTTCTAATATCCCAAAAGAGGTTCCTAAGAAAGAAACATTTTCTAAGAGCCCTGCTGTCCCAAGAAAAAGTTATGCTTCACCCCATGCTCAAAATGTTAAAAACCTTGTGCCATCTAATGAAATTTCTAGCTCTCCTTCCAATTTTGTTTTACCTAAATACATTCCCTATGACATTGCTTAAGTTATGAGCCGATCAAGGTCGGTGTTCCAATTGTTGAATTGCTTAGAATTCTGACGAGCACAAGAAGAGAGCACTTGAGTATTTGGGATTGAAAGAGGAGAAGGTAGCCATGAAAAGGAATGTGAATGTTGTAGAGGCTCCACTTGTTATTGCAGAGGTAGGAAAGACATCAGCATTGGAAGAATTTGGTGAACCACCTGAGGTCTATTTGGGAACATCCTTGGTTGAATCTCAGTTGAGTGTTGACCCTTTCTTCACAACTTTGATCATTAAGGACCAGTTGCTACACAATTGTATGTTTAAATCCAGGGAATCATGCAATGTCATGCCTTTGGAAGTCATGAATGAGTTAGATATCAAAGTAACAACAGCATATGGAAAGTGTACTACCATGGATTCCAGGGAAGTGCCAATTGTTGGGTGTGTCAAAGGTTTGGTGGTGCAACTTGCAGCCTATCCAAGTAAGAATTTGAAACTTGATGTTGTAATTATTGATTTCCCTACCAAATGAGGTATATTATTATCAAGAAAGTGGGCTACAAGTGTTAGAGGGAGTGTTCAAATGGATATGTATTTTCCACCATTCCCATTGAGGGTAGCCTTGTAAAATTATATGGAGAGAAGAAGATGTTGCATCTAATTGAGGATCCAAACAATGCTTCTTATGAAGTATTATTTGCTGATGTTGATGTTGATAATTTTGTTGGGTTTGCTAATGGTAAGGAGCAAAAGATGGATCAGTCTAAGTGTCTTGAAGAAGTAGTCTCTCCATGGACTTTATTATTTGATGGATTTTGCTCCAAATTTGGTAATGGTGCTAGTGTTGTTTTGATCTCTCCAAACAAAGAGGAATTTGTTTTTTCTTTCAAACTTAACTTTGAATGAACCAATAACATAGTTGAGTATGAGGCATTACTGTTAGGGCTGAAGATTTTGTAGAAGTATGGCGTAAGGGATGTCATTGTAAAGGAAGATTCTGAGTTGGTTGTCAAACAAGTTAGAAAACTGTATGTAAAAAAAAATCAGCGGATGAAACAATACAAACACGCAGTTTGGGATCTGATTGAGATGTTTGATTCCTTCAACATTCTTCATCATGACAGAAGTTTAAATATGATTGCTGATAAGTTGGTAGTGTTGGGGTCTAGATTTGACAATTGTACCATTTCTCCATATTGTGAATATGATGTTGAGATACTCACTAGGCCTGCAGTCCCTGATAACATCAAACATTGGCAAGTGTTTGATGATGATGCTCAAGTTCAGAGGTTTTTATAGAACCAAGGTGAGTTTGTGGATCAACATATTGATTTGGAACCATTGGTGTGTAATGTTGATGGAAAAGAAACCTTGTTTGGCAAGGATATCATTCAATTGAAGACTAACACCATCCCTAGAGGGCTGGTTGCTCTTGAGTCAAATTTTAACAATGTTGATTGTGTAATCAATAGAAACATGTTTGCATCTAGAGATGTTAAAGAGCATGACTTGGGAACAAAGGAAAAACCAAGGAAGATTTTGTTAGGGAGTGGTTTAAACAAGGAAGAAAAACATTCCTACCTCCAATTGTTGAAACAATATCAAGACTGTTTAGCTTGGTCTTATTCCAAGCTGAAAGCATATAGAGAAGACTTATTCCAACATGAGATCCCTCTTGAGAAAGATGCCAAACCATTCAGATAGAAGCAAAGGCCAATTAACCCACTCCTTTCTATCAAAATGCAAGAGGAATTGAAAAAGTTGAAGGATGGAGGAATCATTCAGCCCACAAGGTATTCTTCTTGGGTTGCAAACTTGGTGCCGGTTAGAAAGAAGAATGGAGATATCAGAATTTGTGTGGATTTTAGAAATCTAAATAGAGCATCAATAAAGGAAAACTATCCTTTACCAAACATGGAGAACATGCTGCAATTAGTGACTGGTTCGAAATGCTTTCTACTTTGGATGGTTTCTTTAGTTATAACCAAGTTGTTGTCAAAGAATCAGAGAGGATTAAAACTACCTTTACTACTCGTGGGGAACATATGTTTTTGTTAGGATGCCCTTTGGTTTAATGAATGCTGGAGCTAATTTTCAAAGGGCCATGGATGTTGATTTTGTTGGTTATATCAATGATTTTATTGTTGTTTATCAAGATGATATTACTGTTTTTTCTAGCAAAAGAATTGACCACTTGCAGCATTTGGAAAGAATGTTGATCAGATGTAGAGAATATGGCATTTCACTCAATCCAAAGAAGTGCCATTTTGGAGTGCAAAGAGCAAAACTACTTGGTCACATTATGTCTAAAGAAGGAGTTATGATTGATCCACAAAGGATAGAAGCTATTAGCAAGATCCCGGTTCTAAAAACTAAGAAAGGAATCCAATCCTTCTTTGGTCAAATCAATTTTAGTAGAAGGCTTGTGTCTAATTTTGCTAAGTTGACTCTCCCCATTACTTGCATGTTGAAGAGGACCAGAATATCAAGTGGGAAGAGGTTTCCCTTAAATATTTTGATGTAATCAAGGAAGCATTGAAGCATATTCCTGTTCTAGCAGCCCCAAATTACAAGAAACCTTTCCAAATCTTCTCCTTTTCTTCTGAGCACACCATTGCATCTGTTTTGTTGCAAAAGGATGATGATGGAGTTGAAAGACCTATTGCCTTATTTAGTAAGGTATTGCAAGTAAAGCTGAGTTAAAATACAAAATCACGGAGAAGCGAGTGCCTTTGCATTGGTGAAAGCAACTAAGGTTTTCGGACCTTATATTTTGAGTTCTAAAGTTGTTGCTTATGTTATTCACACAATGGTAAAAGATGTCTTATCGAGATGGATATTTCAAGCAAAGGATGTAGGTGGGTTAAAAATTATAGGAGTATGATGTGGACATTCAGACCAAAACTTTAGTAAGAGGTTTGGGTCTTGCCAAGCTCATGGTTGAAAGTAATTTACAGAGAATCTTTGAAGTAAATGAAGTAGAAGAAGAGAGGGCAGATATCCTTGAAAAATTGTTGAAATTTGAGTGGTACAAGGATGTAATCTATTATCTCAGACACCTATGCTGCCTT
Organism: Taxus wallichiana var. yunnanensis; assembly: GCA_018340775.1. Lineage (NCBI taxonomy): Eukaryota > Viridiplantae > Streptophyta > Pinopsida > Cupressales > Taxaceae > Taxus > Taxus wallichiana. The sequence goes on along the minus strand of CM031244.1, from coordinate 696,020,217 downwards.
GGACATTTGAATAAAAATTAGAAAAGAGATCTCAAGTTGGCTTCTAAAAAATATATCATTACAAACTTTGGGTTGGCTTGGAAGAACCCTAAGGGAATCCTCTTGAGATGTGTGACTGAAGATGAAGCTCCCAAAATAATTGCTAACTTCAATGGGGGAGTTTGTGGAGGAAATTTTGTTGGGAGGGTTACTACACATAAGATTTTGAGGGCTGGTTATTGGTGGCCAACTCTTTTTAAAGATGCAACTCAGTTGGTTAGAAGATGTGAGAGTTGTCAGCGTTTCTCCGGAAGAATGAAAGCTTTAGGCTCCCTTCCTTTACAACTTGTATCAATTGAAGCTCCTTTCAAACAATGGGGGCTAGAATTCATTGGTGAAATATCTGATTCATCAAGTGTTGGACACAAATGGATTTTGGTAGCTACTGATTTCTTCACAAAATGGGTGGAAGCAATCCCCACTAGGAAGGCAACACACCAAGTTGTAATGGACTTCATATTGAATCATATCATCTACAGATTTGGAGTGCCAGTCAAGATTGTTGCTGATAATTCCATGAGTTTCAGAGTTGGACCTTTAGTGGCAATGTGCAAAGAATATGGAATAAAGTTGACATATGCTTCTAACTACAATCCACAAGGAAATGGACAGGCTGAGTCCAATAATAAAAACTTGTTGAAGATTATTAAAAGGACTTTGGAATTAAACAAGAAGAAGTGGGGTGAACAACTAAAGTTTGTTGTTTGGGCTGATAGGATCACTGCCAAAAGAGCTACTGGTAAAAGCCTGTTTGAATTGGTATATGGAACACAAGCTCTGTTGCCCTTGCATCTGCAATTGTCTTCATTTCAGTTTGTTCAACAACTTGAAGATCAAGAAATTAGTTAATATGAAGCAAGGATTAATCAGATAGTTGAAATTGATGAAGCAAGAAGAGCATCCCATCATAGGAATGCCAAATTCAGAGAGAGAATGAAGAAGTTTTTGATAAGAAGGTAACCCCAAGAGCTTTCAAAGTGTTGGATATCTTGTGTTGTGGGATAGTAGGCATGAAGATAAGGGTAAGAATGGTAAATTTGATGCTTTGTGGATGCGCCCATATTCAATTGACATAAGAATTTGTGAGAATACCTTTTCCTCAAGGACCTAGATGGGGAATTGCTTGAGTTGCCTGTTAATGGTAGACATTTGAAGCATTTTTTGGATTGACCCCCAAAACCGAGGTTTGCATATCACTTGACACAAAGTGTACGCTTTTTTGTTGTTTTGGTCCTGGTTTTGGTTTGCCTTTGTAAGTGGTAGCCTTTTTGTTGGTTTATCGGTTGGTTTTTTGGATGTTTTGGCTTGTGACTCCACTTCCCAATGGATAATATTTTGGCACATGGTCTACTTTTGTTCTTGTGGCACTGCAAGAGGAGTGCCCGTCCCCCGAGTTGGAGCCTGTGTTGGTGCTCAAAATTGTCTCGCCCCATTTATGCCCTTGGAAATTTATTGATTTATAACCTCTATCATTTTATCCTTCCCCATGTTGTGCTTGGTTGGTCTTTGTTGCCATTTTTAGTTTGCCCCGAGTCAAAGATCATGTATGGGTCCATATTTGTCTCCTAGTTTCTTTCTTCCTTTGGAAAAGGTCTGTATTTTGAGTCCGTCGTGCTTTGTCCTTTCAAAACTTGCATTTCCCGTTCCTCTATTGCCACGCTTAGAATTTTTGTTATTGTCATTTTTGCCTTAAATACTTGAAGAAGAATGAGTTGATATGTCCCTAAGGAACGTATTTGAGCCTTGTAACTTTCTAAACTCTTTGTCCTTGAAGGAAATTTCATTTCTAGGCTCAAATGGTCATTTTTCTGTATTTTACAGTTTGACGAGTGTTTCTCCGGTCAAATTTGCATCCTTGCATCTACAGGGGACGTGGCACCTTTTGGTTGGACGTAGCTTGGCTAAACACTTCAAAAATTCTATAAAAATCTCAACTCATAAATTTTTCCACGTGGGTGAACGACGCTCGTTTGAAGATTTGACTTTTTGGTTTGGCCTTAGAGTAGCACCGGGAGGACACGTGGAGGCTTCGCTACTTGGCCCGGACTTGGACAAAAATTTTATGCAGTTGGAGCAGTTTGGTGGAACAGGACACGTGGTGAGCTTGTGCTCATTCAGGGTCTCCGCTTTGGGCACCATCTTAAAGAAGCGCCAGGATGACATGTGGAGGCCTCCGCTTGCTTTGCATTTTACTTAGACTTTTAAACTACCGAAGGATACTATCTCAAAGTATGACAAGTGGTGCCTTCCACTGAGCTTAGAGCATTCAGAAAAATCTTTCCGAACAAGACACGTGGCAAGCCCACGCTCGTTCAAGGTATCAAATTTTTGGGACCGCCTCAAGGTGCATCGTGGTGACATGTGGTAGTTTGAAAATTCAAAGAGGTGGGGAGGCGGACCATCAGGGGCAACTTGGAAAGTTTTCCTCTTGTATTCAAATGACTCAAAGTATCAAAAAGCCCAAGGGCCCGAGGGAAATAGTCAATGTTTTGCCTCGGTTAACGCAGTAGAGGTGAGGGTCGGGTGGAGGAAATGTTAAAAATTTCTTTTGCAAAATATGATTAAAATATGAAATGAGAGCGTTGCCCCTCAACCAATCATATGAGGACACGTGTCCTGCGAGAGGGTGGAGCCGCGGAGGAAAAATGAATTTTTTTCCTTTTTCCAGAAAGATGCAAAATGTGTAAAATTGAGCCGCGACTCAGATCCAGTCATATTGTGCCACGTGTCAGGCCCAAATCTCATCGGCGGAGTGGCAAAGTGGAAATCAAGAAATTTTGTAAATTTTCAAAAAGTTGTAAAAAGGTCAAAAGTGTCCCCGAGGCCCGTTTTTCCCGGATCTACCATGTGGAGGGATCAGATTTAAAGATAAGAACAAATTGATGGTAGCTATTCATTTCACCAATTTGGCTGCCATTTGAGCTCTAGGAAGTTTGGAGATGCATTTTTTGCATCAATCTTCATCAATTTTTTTACCAATTCATGTCATCTTGGCCTGCAGGGTCTGAATTAATCAATTTGGGGGTTCAATTTGTGAATCCAAGGCACATTTCAAATGAATTTTTACTCTAATTCATGAAAAACGTGAATTACCAGATCCAAAGTTACAGAGTAAAAAATTGGGAAAGGAAAAGATGAAATAATGAAATGAAAGGGGTCTACATGCGTGGGGAATGAAAAACGTGCTTCCACTTTGAAGAATGATGAAAGTTTTGTAATGATTCACCTTTTGAAAGAACAACTGGAAACTTTTTGCAGAGTTTTTTAAATGTCATTTTCTAGAAATATTGCAAAGCAAAGGTGCTTGAATATTCCACTTTTGGAGGGAAGATTTGAGGGGAAAAGTGAGTGAGTGAGTAAAAGTTATATATTGCATGAATTTGTCATGCAAATTGTTGGAGAAACTTAGAATTTTCACGGGAAAATCTGGGAAGAAGCCCATTCTTTGAGAAACCACTTGAGAACCATTTTAACTCCTTTTTACATCAAATTTGTATCATGTTAGGTTGGTTACAGATGTATAGCCACTAACAAGCTTTGAGATTGTTCTTATAACATTCCCCTGCTATTGATAAATTTGGTCATTCTGGATTATTTTGTGTTGTCTCTTGGTAAAATTTGCATTTACTTATGTTTCATAATGTTTTCAATTTGTGTTTCTTACTCCTATTGCAATCTAGTGTTTGGAATTTCCTTTTGATCATGCAGATCTAATTTTGGTAATAACTTAGTGGCATTTGTAATTCCAAAATTAGAAGAGCTTTCATCTGATGAAGGGATAAACAAATTTAAATTCACTCTACTTTCCTTGATATAGATTTGATTGTAAACCTTTAGGGGTACCTTAGGTATGATAGAATAGAAATTTCTAAATGCTTTTCTAATTCATTTAACTCAATATTTTGTGATAAATCATCAGAGATTGTGTGGAAGAGTGAATATCTGGGCTTCCATTTGATGCACATATCCTGGTTGAAGGAACACCTTAACCTCTTTGAAGCATTTTTGTTGTCTGAGTCTTTCAAGTTTTGTAAAGGTCCTCAAAGAAGTTGGAAAATTCTGGTTAGTCTTGTTTGAATATCTCCCACCCCAAAATTCATTTCAAATTAACTCATCCTACCTATAATACCCCTATATTGTATTGTGTTTCAACAAAAGAATACAATCCATTTACAAAAATGCACAAAGCAAATCAGATCATACCATGTATTTTGTAGCATTAGCCTTGTCTTAAAAGTAGTTCCATCATTTAGTAGTGACATGACTCTGTTGAGTTTGAATAATGGGAAATTGATCATGTTTTTTCAAGTCTATCTCCATACAATCTGCACAATACAAGGATATTTTCACCTCCTTCACAAAACAAAGGCTACAATATAGGTTCTCTTACCTTGGTTGATAGGCACAACCTAAAATAGTGAGGATTAGATCAAATCCTTCCAACGCCCTACCCACTTCTTCAAAGCCCGAGTGTTAACAAGTCGATAAATTGCTTCCCACCTACAAAACAACATATAAACAATTTATCCGCCTCTAAGTGTCTTGTAAAATCCATGAAGTAGCTAAAGTTGTGAAGGAGAGTAATCTGGGTACCAACAAGATGGAGGTCGAGAGGAAGGAGGACAATATACACCTCTCGACACCACCAATGACAAGGTCACATTTTGTAGTGGTGACATCATCATTTTCATTTGTGTTTTCTTTGATATGCAGAATAAGAACAAAAGTTTGTCCCTGTTCACTTGGAATGTGTGAGCATTCCTAAAGTAAACTCTTGAACGTGTTGTGATATGGCATGGAAGGTGCGAAATAGTGAAACAATTGTATAGGAGGGCAACTAATTGTAGAAATCCTCTAATTGTAAAGATCCTCGACTGCCGTACTTCTTTATGAAGATGATTGGCCAATGAAATGTTTTTGCATTCACATGGAGTAAATGTGGGATGTGTTCTTTACATAGTAGTGGTCATGTGCAGCAAGATCCAAACAACAAGATTCAGATAGTAGTATGCAGACCTAAAAGTATGCGGTGGCATACGATTCTGGTTTCAGTTCCACTTTGCCCATGTTCACACTAAGGGGGTGAATGTTAGGAAATTAATATTATTAGTGTGAACATTAATAATGTGTGTGGAATTATATTATCTAGATGATAATATAATGTTTTAATAGTTTAAGTTATATTGGTGAGTTGTGAGAACAACTCACGTAGCTTATTTTAGAGTAAGTTGAGTGAGTTGAGATATCTTGGGAATTGGGAGAGATTTATGGAAGGTTGAGAGATATGTGGGATGAGGGATGTATCCTATTATTTAGGAGATAAAATTTGTATATATATATTTTAAATGTAATGTAAAGATATCTCAGATTATTTCAAATAAGGATAAATATTATTTCCGGTTTATATTTTCCACATTATTATTCTGTTTTTTAAATAAAAATCGACTAAATGTTATAGATAAGTGACCATGTTAGCTTTTTTAATTGATGGAGGACACTTGAAAGGATTTCTCTAAGAGGTGTGAATTTTCTTTGCTTGATTTCACATGGATTAGTTTCTTTACTAGGGAAGATAACTGATTGATTTTGGTGATCATTGTTTTTGTTGTGAGATTGATCATTTGAAGGAGGTTTGACAAGAGGCAATAAGAGGTTTCTTAAGTTTAGTTCCTATTTTGAGTACGTCTTCAAATTTTTTTAAACAATGAATTTTCATTTGGAATGAGAGTTACAAATTAAGATTTGTTATGAAAATGCCTATCAACCCTTTTTCGGGCATTAAACAATGAAACCGGTCTCCGCAATCCCTCACCATCATGAAGGAAGGAGGTGAAAGATTCATTATTTTTTTTTCTTTCGCAATACAAAGGTCCATCATGGTGAGTTTTTTTGACATTTCACAAAAATTTTCTATAAAATATTCATTTGAGGCATCGCATGTGGTCCCCATTGTTTAATAAAACCAATGTTTGATTTGATTAAAGGTTAAAACTGTATTTCAGTTCGAATCAATGGATATTATGATTTTTGATTCAATTTGGGATTGATTTCAGAGTATGTTACGACTAATTTGATGAAATATTTTCTTAACATTACATAAAGTGAATACCCAAATGATAAGACTCTTGATGTGCTTTGGATTTGATTAATACATGAACAAAGTGAATGTTCAACGTATAAAAGTTTGGATCAATTGATACATGAACAAGGTGAATGTTCAATGTATGAAATTTGTATTTGATGGATACATGAACAAAGTGAATGTTCAACATATGAAAGTGTAGATTTTGTATTGACTTGATTACTATGCGAATAACATGAATATTCAACGTATAAGACTTGAATAGGACTCATTAATTGATTGTGTATGATTTTACTATAAGATAATATTCAATACATAGGATGCTTGATGAGATTTGATTGGATATGATTTCACTTAAACTTTGACAAAGTGAATGTCAAAGTAGAAGGCGTAGGTGTTGCAAATGAAGAGAGTTTGCGAGAATCGAATCAGAAACGAGGCACCACGAAGTAGTTGCACTCCAACGGAATCGTGATAGCTCCAATGTAATTGCAAGAAGGAATTGATCAATAATGGAAGAACTTTCTCAACAGAAACAAAGCTTGCATATAGAGGAAATACAGCAGAGTGTCTTGGCATGCTCATAAATGAATAGTGAAAGGGTACATATAGGGTGCTGAGTAACCCTAGTGCATGGCACACATGAAACCCTAAACCTAACCCTAAACATAACCCATGTGAGAAGACCCTCCAATATGAGAGGAGGACACATAGGATAACTCACATTAACACCCCCCTTCATTGAAGTTGGGGTAGTGGCTATGATGAGTCAGACAGAAAGGGAAGACACTCCTAAACAACTAAGAAAGATGTGTCAATGGGCCCGAAACTAAAGGCCTGATAAGGTGCCCATATAAAAACACAATCTTCCTAGAAGAAGAAGAAGAAGAAAAGAAGGACTACATAGCCTGCGAGAAGATGAGCAACTGCGCGTAACACCTCACCCTAAGAAGAGACCGTAAGTAAGAAACTTCATCTCAATGAAGGGCTTGGTGAATAAACTTGCAATCTGATCAGATGTTTGAATGTAGTGAATGTCAATGATACTATCATGAATAAGCTCCCGCATGAAGTACATATGGATCTCAATGTCCTTCATCCGTTGATGCTGAACTAGATTTCTGCAAATAGAGATTGTGCTCGTGTTATCACAATAGATAATGGTAGGCTGCTGAAATTGGATGCCAAACTCTGTCAAAATACCTTGTAGCCAAATAGCTTCTATGGCAACGTTAATTGGTCCTCCGTATTCTACCTCGGTAGATGATATCGCAATTGCATTCTCGCTTCTTGCTAGACCAAATAATGGGACTCGAACCAAGAGAGAAACTGTAGCTGTAAGTAGATTTCCGATGATCTAAGTCACCAGCCCAATTAGATCTCTTCCTATAGGTCACCATGAAGGAAGGTTCTCTTAACATCCATTTGATGGACTTTCCATCTTTACTGCGAAAATGGCTAGGGTCATCGAATAGAATTCATCTTCGCAACAGAGAAAAGTTTTCTATATAATCAACCCCTACTATTTGAGAGAAACCCTTTCGCTACTAATCATGCTTTAAACTTTTCCACATCTCCATCTAATCCATACTTTTTTTGGAACACCCACTTACACCGAACAATTTTTCTTACTTTCGGAAGAGTGGTGAGATCCCAAGTATCATTCTTCATGAAAGATGAATACTCCTCATCCATGGTAGAATCCCACTTAGGAATACCAGAAGCCTCCCGGAAAGACTGTGGATCAGAAGTAAAGGCGAAGAAAGAGTGGGTTCCAATGAAATATGAGTGAATACGTCTCATATCCGAAGTATCTCCAATTAAATCTTTAGTACTTTGCAAGGTTTTCCTGGCCCAAAGAGGACCAGGAGGATCAGGCTCAGAGTCAGAAGATTCTTCACTTGAGTGAGAAGCAACATAGTCCTCATCATCACTGCTATAAGAATTAGAAGACTCAGAGGTCGATGGTCGGGAGGATCTGGAAGAGGAGCACGCTCAACAAGTACCATCATCTTATGAGTCGAATCCGAGTCGGCGAGCTAAAGAACCTCAATAGGTGGAGAAGTAGAAGTCAAATAAGACTCATTAAACTTAACACTTCTCTTAATATACAACTCACGAGAAGTAGGATTCATCAATTGATATCCCTTCACACCATCAAAATACCCTATAAAGATACAAGGTTTGGATTGTGGTTCCAAATCCTTACGTTTCTTCTTGGGAATCGAGCCATAGCCTTGGATCCGAAGACTCGAATGTGCTCAACATCAGGCTTGCATCCAAACCAAGCTTCAAAGGGTGTCATCCCTCTTATTGGCTTGTGTGGAACACGGTTCTGAATGTAATTTGCACAATTCACGCTTCACCCAATATGCAGAGCAAGAGACTTCGAGTGAATCATACAAGTGGCCATCTACTTCAAAGTATGATTATTTCTTTCTACGACTCCATTCTACGATGGGCTATAAGCAATTGTATGCTGCAAGGAGATCCCTTTAGAAGTACATAAATCCATGAACCTATTGTTTACATATTTACCTCCATTATCGGTTTGAAGAACCTTGATAGAACGTTCCGCCTGTTTCTTAGCAATAGCCTTAAAGTCCTAAAAATGTTCAAAGACTTCAGACTTAAGCTTAAGAAAATATACCCAAGTATATCGCGAATAGTCATCAATGAAGGTTAGCACATAAAGAGCTCTAGTAAACGAAGGAGAAGGAAATGGACATGAAACATCGTTGTGAACAAGATCCAAAGGATGAGTGGATCTCTAGGATTTTCCTTTGTTGAAGTTATTTTTAGGATGCTTTCCAAGGGTACAACCCTCACAAAGACCCTTATAAAACTTGATGCGAGGCAACCTGTTGACCATTTCATTTTTAGGTTTGGTCTTGGTTTCTTTCTTATGTTGATCCTTTGTTTCTTTCTTCTTTTTAGTCTTCTTTCCCTTGCTAGTACTTGCTACAAGGGCATGTGACTTGGACTTGAGAGACCCCATTTGAATGAGTTTTTCCTATTCTCGAATGAGTTGGGATGAAAAAAAGTCAAAGGAGGGCATAGTCCAAGTATCACCCAAAGCAGCTTTTGTAGCATAGAAAGTTGACACGAATATAGAATATTCGGGACCTAGCTTAGTGAGAATCGACAAGATCAGTTGAGAATCTTTCTTCTCTACTTGATATCCTTTTAACAACAATCTAATGTAGAAATTTTTTGAGAAGAAATCTTGTAGGTTTTCAAAGTCACTAGGATTTAACCCTAGTAGTTCATTTTCCAACTCTTGCGCTCTCATGTCATCTAGTTGTCTAAACATCGCATCTAGCGTTTTCCATGCAGATTTAGGTGTTTCAGACGCCTCAATGTGGAAGAGCAAGTCAGGAGAAATAGACATGCAAAGAAGACCTAAAGCTTCATCACTACGGTTTAACCACTTAGATTTTTTAGGTTCGTCATCTGGTTTAATCTTAGTTCCCATGGTGATGCGAAATAACCCTTTACCCCTTAGTTTCATTATTATTTTCGATCTCCATTCGAAAAAGTTGAACGGCGTAAGCAAAGGAATTGAAAGTGCATCCATAGTGAGAGAGAGAGAGAAAGAAATGTAGAAAAGAAACACAACCACCCAGGACAATAACAACCCCCCGCTTTCAAAACTTTATAGTTTAGTGCGTTGATTACAATCGGGTCCGTGCGTGCAGTTTGAAACACTTGGTAACTCGTCTTGCAATCAACGTAATAACACGCAAGAGAGGAGACCACAACAAAGTGTTTTGTGGAGCGCAACAAATAGGACACCATAAACAAGCACAAGCAAAAAACAAGAAAGGAGGTGAAAGCCAACCCTGGTGGTGAGAAAAAACATCTCATGTCATAAAAAGAAACCCCCTTGCTGCAGATTGTGGTGGACATGCTCACTAGTCACTAGTAATAATAAGGGTGAAAGACAAGGTTTTAAATGAACTCAAGGAGTTCAGAGAATCTTCAGAACAGGAAAAGAGCTCGGAAGGAAAAAATGTGCTCAGAGTGATGTTGCACACTTGAGCGCATGATTAGTGAAAAAAATCGACAAGAACGCCTAAATTTTACCGTTTGGAAACGCCCAATTTTGCTATTTTTAGAGCTATTGGAGTTTTTAAAAAACGATAAAAAGGGTTATTGAAAGAACGATTTTTAATTTACTATAAATCGTAAATGAGATAGGGTATTTTGTAATTAATAAAAATAGATTTAATCAAATTAAATCTAATTAATTACAAAAACTAATTAAGATCTAAAAAGTAAATCCTAATTAAATTAAATAGAAAAAGTACTTTCCCTCTTTTTGGTTAAAAACAATTTTTAAATTAAAAAGAAAGAAATCTAAAAATGCGAACCATTCTAATTTAAAACTTTTGTGTTTAAATTAGAAAGAAATAAATTTAAAAGGCATGAGATTTTAAAAAAGGTTAGAAAGTAAAAAACTTACTAAAGAACCCGAATTTTTAAAAACTTACCAAAAACAATTAGCACGACCGTCAAAACAAAAATTTAAAATTGGAAAGTATTTTAAATTGGAAAATATTTTAAACTTACCCGTTTTTTTGCTGTATTTTAAAATTGGAAAGTATTTTTAAAAAAACTTACCGAAAAACTTAAAGCTTAATACTTACCAAATATTACTAAAGGACTTGCCAAATAAACACGTACCTAAAAAAACACAAGCCGTGAAAACAGTCTGTAGGCCGTGAGGAAGTGAACGCAGCCGTGGAAGAAAATGTTGGATTTTGAGTGAAAAAAACACAGAGATAGGTGCAGGAGGGCAGTCCGGTAGGTGTGGGACAACGGTCACCCACGAGATGAGGAAAGACACTCCACACACAAAGATGAGGAAAGACACTCCACACATAGCATGAGGAAAAATAGTTTACACAGGTCCTCCATGCATCCACAGGAAAAACAATGCAAATACAAGCAGAGATCCTCCACGAGAAACCACGAAGAAGATCCTCCAACGCAGGCCAGAAGCAAAACCCGAATGTAGAACTAGGCAATGACACAAAATTTTAAACCTGAATGCTACAAAAAAAGCAAAAATGTAGAGAACCCAAAAAAAATTTTGGAACTGCAAAAAAATAGAGATCTTAAAAAAATTTCACTTCCATTTTAATAATTTATTAAAAAAAGAAATGAAATTAATCTCTATTTTGGTTGAAAAGCCAGATTTAGCTATAGATAGCTAAATGTGGCTGTAAATACCCTGAAACCTTCAGGAATACCTGCACAAGTACATAAAACAGGCACAAAAACCGACACAACTTTCCGAGAAAGCTTGTTAGAGAGATTAGCAAAATAATTCCAGAAAATAGTGATCGAAAAACTTGCATGCAGAGTAAAAGAACGAAACCAAGAAAGAGTAATCGCAACTAAAAAATAACGAGTGCACGTTTACCCGATCTCAGCTCTGATACCATGAAAAGAGTTTGCGAGAATCGAATCGGAAATGAGGCACCACGAAGTAGTTGCACTCCAACGGAATCATGATAGCTCCAACAGTAATTGCAAGAAAGAATTGATCAGTAATGGAAGAACTTGCTCAACAGAAACAAAGCTTGCATATAGAGGAAAGACAACGGAGTGTCTTGGCATGCTCATAAATGAATAGTGAAAGGGTACATATAGGGTGCTGAGTAACCCTAGTGCATGACACACATGAAACCCTAAACCTAACCCATTTGAGAAGACCCTCCAATATGAGAGGAGGACACATAGGATAACTCACACTAACATGAGTGATTGATCAAATATTGACAAAATGAATGTTAAAATATGAGGTATAGTGATGAAATAAATTTCTTATATTTTGACAAAGTGAATGCAAAAATAGAAGACCTAGACACAAAATCACGCACTTGGGTACATTCCTAGGAGCTAAACACATACTAGAATTCCTATGATTCCTAAGCAAGAAAACTAGTAATTGACGATTGTCTTTGGCCTTTTCCCTTTGCTTCTTGTCTCCTATTTGGTATTTTATACCCTACATCCCAGTTGGTATTTTACTTATTTATCTTTTATGGATTCAGACACCGGTGCATAGCCAGACAGAGCACCCAGTCACCCTTTTCCCCTTTGAGCTCCTCGACCCTTTTCCACCTCACTCAATTATTTTGGGTCACTTTTATCTTTTGTAAATATTTTATACTTATGGGTTAGCCTTCCAGCTTGTCAATTACGAAATTCAAACTAGGGAATCATATAAATACATAGTTAAAGGACCAATCTCTAAGAATACTATCTATCGCCTAAGCTTGCATAAAAAAATAACCTAAAGCACTTCAAAGCATCCATTTGGCATTCATTCAAGGGATAAAGGATTGTATTTTCTACATACACTTCATAGGAAGGATTACAAGCACACTTGATGATCATATCGCAACATACAGTGACTAATAACGATCTGTCACCGACACCAAAAAAATTAGGTTCCAAACTCTTACGCGATCACGGGTGATTAGTAGAGGTATTTAGCACCTAGGCACCCTTGCCCCATTCCAGGTGCCCTAGTCCGGCTTCATCCAACACTTATAGAATTTATTGTGCCTGATTGCAAAAATATCCCCTTTTATTCATCAGTTTTCTAGTTCAAATCAATACCAAGATCAAGTGCAAATCAGCTAAGTCCCTTCCTCTCTCTCTCTTGCACTTAGGGTTTTATATTTTATTGGCTTATTTCTTCCATCAAATATGTATTTCAAAATTTATTTATCATACGTGACTATGAAATTACGGTTTAACATAATTCTATTTTTGTTAAATAACTTAGATATGAAAAAGGAGTGCTTAAATTTTAACAAAGTGAATGTTAAAACATAAGACTCGGGGATGAATGGGATTTACTTAAATTTAAAAAAGTGAATTTTAAAACGGACTTAGAAAATAAGATGGGTTTGTGGATTTTTCTTAGATTAGATAAGGTAGGTATCTGAAGCAAAGGCTTTATGATTGAATTTTGATTGTGTTTGACCTTGATAAAGTGAATACCAAAGGAAAAGACTTGGATTGAAATGGAGTGCTTAAATTAGGATATGGGTATCCAAAATTTAAGACTTAGAATTGGATTTAAATGAATGATGTGATTAAAATTTGGAAATTGAATCCAAAGACTTAAGAAAAGATGTGATAAAGATTGAATGATGTGCTTAAAATTTGGAGAGCGAATCCAAAGAGTAAGGCTAAGATGCGATTCAATTCAATTTGTAATGGGTATTCAAAAAGAATGGGTTTGCGAATTTTGAGAAGAGATTTGATTTTGATGAAAATGGAATAAGATGTGGTTTAAAAGGAGAATGTGAAATACAAATTGGATGAGAATAATAGTGGTAAGTATTTTCAAGTAACTTGGCTCGGTTGGTCAAGCTTCCTAGATATCAAGCGTTATCCAAATGAGCATGGCACACTAGAAAATTTCTAGTCATCGGATTTACTTTACCCTTGATTAATTAAGCGTGAATTTAGTCTTCTCGATCAATGAAACTAGGGCCGTCACTAAGGATAATCTCAGTTATATCTCTCATAAGGTATACTAGTCAAGTATGTGGAGGTCTTATTTTGTTGGCCAATTCCCTTAAGGTGCCAACTACTTTGGGGTTCATATGGTACTCCTCACAATGAGTTTCTAGCCCCTGACCATGCACTTCGAAAGTTACAACAGATCGAATAAACCCTTCTTCTCGAAAATTTTAATTAAAAAAGTGTTTTATAAAGTTTACTTAAAAAATGATAGAGTTTGGTTGTCATGATCAACGCAACCTATAGTTAGTATTTTGGTTGAATGTTCAAGGAAATATTTGTAAGATATGATCATGTAATCAACAAGTTAGTAGTTTTCCCACAATAAAATCACAATTTAACAATCAAGAGGTGTTTTTAATTTTCAAGATCACACAAAATTGTGTGAGAAAATAACATATGTGGTGGGTTTGTCTAGATTAAATTAAATGACAACTAATAGTAAAATAAACACTTAAATTGATTAGTTATGAAAATTTGTAAGAAAAAAATTAAAAATAGAGGTAAAAATATATTAGAATAGATTAAGCATGTTGGAAAATGAATAAATTAGTCAAACAAAGCAACAATAAGCTAGCATGTGAAACAATGTGTGCTAGTGTAATAGGCTACTATAGCACGTGCAAGTCAATGTGTTTACGTAACAACAAATTTTTTGAACAAAGAGCAGAAAAATAGTTTAACACTAGCGCATATATTGATATGCTAGATCGCAAGGGGAGTTGAATGCTATTACATATAACACTACGCTAGCGTGTGTAAGGGATAAGGAAGAAAAATAGAGGTTTATGCTAATGTGTATAGCGTCACACTAGCGTGTGCAAGGGACATGGAAGAAAAATAGAGGTTTATGCTAGCATGTATAACATTACGCTAGCATGTGTAATGTTATGATAGTGCATGGAATACAAACTACACTAGCGTAGTTCACAGACGACACTAGCGCACACAATGATACACTAGCGGAGGTTTCATGTAGGTACTCAAAAATTTATGAAAAGTAAGGGATTATGATTGTGTTTTTGAGGATTTCTCTTAGTTCTCTCCACCAAACACTCTCAAATTTGGACAATATGTTTGAAATAAAACAAGTAACACACAAATGAAGTTAGCCTAACAACAAATGAGCTAAAAATGATAAATAATTACATGGGATTCCTAGTGGGCATGTTAGAATGTGAGCAAGTAAAACTGAAAGTAAACCAAGAAGTAATAAAATAACAAAATGCAAACATTTACTTTAAGTCTTCTTACCACCTCGGATGAGATAACTGAAGTATTGCTACACTTTTTGGATCTCTTGGAAATGTTTTATGCAGATGCTCCAATCTTGTCTCCAAATGTAGAAGAAATGCTACGAGCAAGAGTGAACATGAGGACAAATTTTGGTGTGAAAATTCAAATGGAAAATGAGAAGACGTTTGCTAAAAATGCTTAAATCTTCTAATGATGATTTTCAAAGGATATGTCATGTTATTTATAGCTGATAGAGAGGCCATGAATTTTGAATCAAGATTTGAATGACTTATAGGATCATGAATGCATTTCCCTCAAATAGCCATTTGATTTGGTCATGCGATTGGATACTTTGAATATTCAATAAGGGATGATGAATATTTTAGTTTGATTTTGATTTTATCCGGAGAATGGTTGTATGTGAATATTTGTTTCTTCCACCTTTATAGGGTTCTATAAGTGGAGTGGAGTGGGATAGTTCAAATTGAGTGAATAGGATTGTGAAGTGGAGATGAGTGGGAGGTGGTGGATAAATATATTTAATTCTATTTAAATATCTAATTAAATTAGTTAAGGGGTGTGAGTGTAGGATTTATGCATCATAGAATTAATTAAATTAATTATAAAGGAATGTGGGGAATTCTAATGGATTATCAGAGGATAATGGTCTAGAATTCATCAGAGATTTGATTTGGCATCAGATGCACGAGGGTAGGGTTAATTAAGAATGGCTAGAAATAGGTATGTTTTTAGGGTGTCTATAACTTATATAGTCTTCTATAGGTGAGATATTCTAATAAGGTTGACCCTTAAGAAGATGAAATGACCCAAATAATGGTTTAAAGTTGCACACATATTTGGAGATTGTGAAGGGGCGAGACCATACATGTCACCCAAGACTATACCCCACATTTTGACCCTTATGTATGGTTGTGGATGAGAGAGAGAAAAATATAAAATAAAATTTATGTCATGATTATCAATGTTTTATGTTAATTTGATGAAATAATATTCCCAAAATTAATGACAAAGCATAGTGTAAAGATAAATAAGTTTTAGAATGGATAGAGAGATGAAGAGATTAGATTTTAAATGTGAGCATTTGTCTTAACAAGGTTACAAGGTAAAAATTGGTGTTGCATAAGGAAAAATTACCAAATTTTATCGTCTCCATTTCCCCACCTTTAAGTGTGTAATTTAAAATTACATGCTCAAAGGAAAAACATACTTGAGTGTGCACACAAACTTTCCCTTTACTTGAAGGGACTTCATGATGTGTTGGTGTTGACATGCTCCATGGTGAAACCTGTAATACAAAGTGTATTCAATGTTTATGATAGAAACTAAAATTTAACTCAAAAAAATAGATAATGCATTGTAATTTTGAACATTGCAAAAAGTATGCAAAGAAGATGCAAAACATGAAAGGACTACACCTATTTGTTTTAGAGAGAGGATGATGCGAACATCAATGTAAATAGCTCAAATTTTGGTTTTTCATAGTTTAATAGGTGTGTGGGGTCCACTTGGTTGCTCTTGGGTCATGTCTAGTCCATTTGGACTCTTAATGATGTAATAAGTGGTATTTTGGAGGTTTCCCTCCAAAAACCACATTTAAATATTCAAATTAGTCATGAAGGTAATCTAGGCCTAGGAGTTAGAATGTTAGTCATTTAGGGGTTAGTGTAGGCCTAATGTTAATAAATAAGATATTCATATCATAAAATATCTCTATTGACCCTACCTAGGTATGAACTCACTATAGTTGTTTGAATCATGGTTTGAGTTAGGTGGATGAAAACCTAACTACTTCACCTCCTTCATAATGAGCATGATGAATTCGAATAGGGGTTGATGAGAGGAGGAAGGAGAGATTAGAGAAGAGGAGTAAGAATTTTTTATCTGTATAATGGCTCTAGAATCCTTGTGTTTTCTCTATATTCAATGAATCAAGGACTTCTTGAGCATCTATTATTTGTTATTGATGTTCTCATGTGCATTTATGAATGGTTACTATTGTGTATGAGTGATTGAGATTAATGTATGAATGAATTCCATTAAATGAGATGAATATGATTTATT
The DNA here is from genome assembly GCA_018340775.1 of Taxus wallichiana var. yunnanensis. Lineage (NCBI taxonomy): Eukaryota > Viridiplantae > Streptophyta > Pinopsida > Cupressales > Taxaceae > Taxus > Taxus wallichiana. The sequence goes on along the minus strand of CM031244.1, from coordinate 696,003,230 downwards.
TTTTAGGTATAAGTGTGTGTACAATTATGAAGAATGAGAAGGAGTCCCGAGGATGGTGGACTAATGAAGAAAAATAGTCATATGTTTGATGGAATGGAAACTCATGTGTTCAGGTAAGAATGCTTATGAGAATTGAATGAAGGAAGGAATTAGGAAATGAGAACATTGTTATTATGGTGTTATTATGTGTGGATATGTGATGAAGTGATTATAATAAATATTTTTAGTGTATGTGGATATGTGATGGAGTGATTAAAATCACTATAAAAATCTAAGTAAAGTTAAATAACTCAAAAAATACACCCTTGTTGCCTTGTACCCTGTCCTAGGGTTTTAAATGAAGGAAACATGGAAAATTGCTAAATTTTGGATAGGAATGAATAACATTTATGTTTTAGATGTGTGAAAATTTTCAAGAAGTTTTGAGTTGATTTGATAGGGGAAAAATCAAAAGCTCATCCTAGACCATGTTGTGAGAACACAAAAAACAATCATGCTTAGACTTGGTAAAATGAGTATAAATTACGTGTTTTAAGAATAATGCTTCTGAAATTTGGAGGGTGGAAGAAATTGATTATTTTTAAAGTGGGTTTTAAAGGGTTTAATGATTTTATAACAGTAAAAAAAGTTATTGATGACAAAAAGTTTACTAATGAGAAAGCATGCAAACTGTTTGATGTAATGTCTGCTCGGGAAAATAGTCATAACTTTTAAATTCCATTATGAAAATGGATGAAATTTGGAACATAAGTTCCTTGTAGATACTTATAAAATATATTAAAAATAGGAATTAATTAGTGCTTATGGTTATTTTTTAGTTAGTAGGCATATTATTGTTACGAATAACAATAATATTGGCAGATGTGGTTTGAAGGTTATTTTGTTGAGATATTGCAGGGAATATGTTGCAACCTATTTACAAGGGAGACATTCCCTATATGTGTATTACAACTAGATGAAATTAGGGTGCTGCAATATTAATTTAGGGTGTTGCAGATTATCCATTTGAGTATTATTTTTTAAAATTGTATGTGTTCTTTCATCTAAGTATCGAGTAAGGTTATTGTGAATGTGAGATGGAATATTGATTGATACAGGAAATTATTTCTCTTTCCCTAAGCTATGATATTCAAATGATCAATTCTGAATCTTCATATTTCCAAGCACGCATTGATGTATCCATTCATCTCAAAAATTCTAGAGATAATATAGGTTTTGATTGCCTTGCTTGTTTGTTACATCATTTCCAAATTTCCATTGACAGATTCTTAGATCAAGATCTTCGTGACATTCCTCAGTTGTGTATAACATGTGACTAGGTAAGAATCGATCTCTTTGAGGATTAAATCAGGACACATCTGGATCAGTGAGTTTGGATTTGTAAGAAAGCATTCACCTCACAATTCATTTTATGATCCAGGTTAATAACATACCCTTCCCAAGGAAAAATACTTGGACACATGTGTAAAAGATGTTGGCATTGGCATGAACCAGAAAAATATTTATTTGAAAATTCAGCTCAGTTTGACACCTTCACAGCATTCAAGAGTATGCAAATCCATGATCCCAAGTTGGTGTGTTGTATGCGTTGGAAAGCTCAACTCCTAATCCCCTCAACAATAACCCCATTTGAACTTTGTGCAAGTTTCATCAAACACACTTTGGATTGTTGGTTGTATTGTTTTAAGTTTTAATCTCTAGTTGTTGGTGAACCTGGTAGAATAGTTTTTTAGAGGTCGGTTTAATTTCTAATAATTAACTTTTAGTTATATTAGAAATTAAAAGGTATTGTATTTTATATACTTAATGGATTTAGTCTAGTAAATTTGAGTTGTTTATGTCATTTAAAATTATTATATTGGCCATTAGATATATAAATAGTCCCTCGGGTGAAATATTTTGTTGTGAGATGTCACAAAGATCATCATATGTGTTATTGTCAATTTAATGAGACTATGTCAAAATCAAGAGTCATAGTAAAATTTGTAGTGTCAGCAAGGTCAATACGTTTCCCGAGTCATTGTAAAAAGGGTTAGAAAATTTTAAAAAATCTCATAGGACGCTAAAAGGAACGATAACCAGATCGTACCAAGATAAGAACACGATGTTAATTAAACACCATGATCAATAATATGCAAACAATTCACCGTAATAACTTTACATAAACATTTGCAAACAAATGAGTTGCAATATCGTATATTATTATGGAACTCAATGAAATACAATGAGAATGGGCCTTGCTTATATAGGAAATGAATAACAATCTAAGAACCAGTACCAAGGTCATAGATCAAGCCATAAATCAAGGAAATAACTAGTCATCAAAGAACTAGTCAATACCATAGATTTAGGAGAGAACTAGATATCAAGGATCTAGTCAATACTAAAGATCTATACCTAACAACTAGATAATATATCCTAATATATAAATAAGATAAAATAAATATCCACACACATAAGTAGGTGAGGATAAATACAATAAAGGTAAATAAATTACCTAGGTGAATATGAGCTAAGGTAAATACCTACTCTAATGAGATGCATTTTCGGTGTAACCCGAAGTCCAAAAGTAAATTTTTTCACATTGTGAGGGAAAAAAATAATGTAAAATGTGGAATTCATTGAGCATTATGTCTTCATTAGCTAAGTAAGAAGCTCATGCATTGGGGGTCATAGGTAATGGAGAATGGAGGGCCATCAATGCCTCTCATCAGTCACTAATGATGGGGTTGGTATAACACTGGTGGCACATTTTTATAATATTTTCAGTTGTTTTCTTTGAGTGGTGTGTGCAAAAATAAAACATGTTATACATTCCTTGCCAAATATTGAAATGAGGAGGATGTGCATTTTGGAATTTGAAAATAGTTGTATAGGAGGGAAGCTAAATCAAAAGTGCGATCGTATGATTGTTGATGTTCTTTAGTTGTCATACTTCGACATCGATCGGACGGTGAAAGAGCATTCACTATAAGTGAAAGCGATAATCGTTGAGTTCGTGTATATATGTGAATCGATGGAAGTGTGATCATCTGGTATGGGATTCACTGTGGTGAAGTGGATTGGTCATGTGCATCAAGATCCAAGCCAACAGTATGCAGAACTAAAAGTATATAGAGGCATATGATTTTGTTTCCATTTTTCGATGTATTTTCTTCCATGTTCGCACTAAGGGGGAATGTTAGAAATTAATTAGTGCTTATGGTTATTGTTTAGTTAGTAGGCATATTATTGTTACGAATAACAATAATTCTGGAAAATTTGGTTTGAAGGTTATTTTGTTGAGATATGCAAGGAATATATTGAAACCTATTTACAAGGGAGACATTCCCTATATATGTATTACGGATGGATGAAATTGTGGTGTTGCAATATTAATTCAAGGTGTTGTAGATTATCCATTTGAGTATTATTTTTAGAATTGTATGCGCTCTTTCAATTTTTTTAGAGAAATTGGCCTTGTGCAAAAATATATAAATGATAGAAATTTGCTACAAACTATTTGTTCTTAAGAGTACAAAAAGGCTAGTTTTGATAGGAAAGGTGAAGTTTGGTGTTTTGATTCCTATTGAGACAATTTTATGATTGATATAACATTGGTTGAGGTGATGAAATAGGGTAAAGGGGTTTGAAGGAATTGGTGAAGCTAAAAAGCCAAAGTTGCTTGTTTGAGTGAAGGGCTAGTGAAGAAAGTGTGAAGAGCCAATAGAGGAAGGTAAGAGATAGTGAGTTTTCTTGAAGAATGATCAATTTTTTGATTGAATGGACATTGTGCAGGGTGCATGAAGTGTGTGAAATAGGGAATGGTGATTAGAAAAACCATTTAAGTTTAATTTGATCAAAATTTGCAAGTTTTATCCATTTTAGGCTTCTTGAAGATCCTCATGTGCAGAGGTTGGTGAAAGGTTGTTATTATGAAAATTTGTTTTATCTCTCTACATCAAAGGAGATCAGGTTATTTCCATGCCTTAAAGAGTTATAATTTTCTTTGGATATGTTGGAGGATTGTTGGTGGTTAGTCCCCAATGTTATGTCATAGAGATAGTAGATAGGAAGAAGGATTAGACTATGAAAAACCCATATGTTTTGATGCCTTCCCCATTTGAGAATATGAAAAGAGAGGAGGAAATGTCATGAAGCTCACAATTTTGATTCAATGCTTTCGTTATTTGGGAATATGGTGAGAGAAGAGGAAATATCAATCTACGAAGATCACATTATTGCTTCGATGATTTCTACTAAACCTACAAACTACATTGTTATAGACAAATCAAGGACCAATTTGCTCCATCTTGAAGAAAATGGAACTTAGAAGGTATGGACATTTCCATGCCCCCACAAGGTGCTAGTTTGTTTGAATTTATTATGTAGAATTTTAAAATTTTGAAGGGGAGAAGGAGGTGCATGCCCCTAAACCCATTTTGTAACAACATCGGGAAGTAGACTCGTGAAGAAGGAATGAAGTACTCTCACCCCCTTAACCTACTATGAATTCCATTGTTGCCATTTCTTTTGAGGTGTGTGTATAGAACATTTGAGATTGTGGCATAATAGAATAGATGTGTACCCATGTACCATATTTATGATAAGCTACCTAGAATCACATAAAAGGCTAAAGTGGTGGCCACCTATAAAAAATGTACCTACAAAGGGGTTACACATGGTGGAAACTATGGTGTTGTGAAAAATAAACATGCAACAAACAACAAGAAAAAATACATGTGTAAAACAACTAGTAACAACAAATAATATTAGAAATCATGTACTAATCCATAGTAAAACAAGTATAAAATAATCATAGTAATCATGTCAAAATCCATCACACAAATAGTAGTGTAAGCATCAGTGTAAGCTAGAAACAACAGAGTAATAGAAATAGTAGTCTATAGTCAAGTAAGTAGTAACACGTAAAAACACAATTGTTTGCAGGCATAGAGGCACAAACATGGGACACTCACGATGTCACAAAACAATCAAAATAAAAGGCACAATGTGCCACAGGAAGAAAAGAAAGTGCTTATACACAAAATAGGCATAAAACCACAAATAGGGGATACCCACAAAGTGTCACAAGATAGGAAAGACCCTTAGGCCGTATAGAGAAAAAAATCATAGCATTGAAATATGAGAAGAAAATCAAGTGAATTCATGTAGTAAGTGATCAAGTAATGAATCCACATAAACAAGTAGTGATAACAACATATAAATCAAGTGTAGAAAGTAGAAACAATAAAATAGGTTAACATTGTACCTAAACACACGTGTTAGTTTCATTTATCTAATATATAGCAATAAACACTATATGTGTAATAAAGCATGATGAGAAAGGTGTAAAGTAACATATAATGAAAAAAATCTCATGTATAGTGTGGAGGGATGCCCCTAAGAGAGTAATGTAAGGAACCAAGATGGCTCATATCATCATGTAACAATCTATGCGTGTCCTTCATCAAACTTAATATACCTTGTGAACACATGTGAAGAATAGATATTCTATGAATAAAATGAATGTGACAAACATCATGTATAAAGTAACAATATACTCAAGAAAACTATAACATATTCTAATTTGGTATTTTTTCTCATATTTGAATGTTTTGTGTTATGTGATTTTTGAATGTTTTTAAGTATTTTGAATATAGATATGTAAAATAAAGAGGATATCACAAGATCTACCCAATAAGGACCTCATGAAGATGCATGTCATGTGTAGCATGTGGAGGGGATGAAATCCCCTCAAGTGGTAAAAGAGATAAGGATGCTCATTCATGATTTATGTAGAATCCATAATATTTGTCAAAGGAGAATGATGGTAAGGAGACCCATTAGAATTAATAGATGTAGAATGCATTTTTGATAAGTAGTATATGTCCTAGGTGACCAAGGAGGAGACCTATGTATGGGTTCATGACATGATATAGCATGAGATGTAGCAGATGAAGTTGTAGATATATTATTACTAGAGATAATGACCAGATTTTTCAGGCCAAGATTAGATAATATAGGAGGTGCTGATTGGATTCCCTAATTGTGACCACATGATTATTGTAAATGAGCTTGAAATATTGGTGTAGTATAGAAGGTATAGTTACAAAGGTGTGAAGTCAAGAACACCCTAGAAGCATGCCACATGACACAAGAGAAGACACCACCGAGAATGTATGAGAAAAGGAAGTGGGCCATACTATAAGGGTAATACAACATAACCAATGCATGTTTTTGGATCAATAATGACATCATTAGTAGTGTACCTAAGAGAGCATAATAGTAAAAAGTTTCCATATTATGGGGAGTAGTGTTGTCAACCAAAATATTACATATGAAGTGTTGTTGAAATGAAGTGGTGATGTATAATGTATTCGAGACAAACCCATGTGTCATATTAGTACTATCAAAGGAAATAACCGATGAGGAGGGTGTGGTGAAAACTATTCTAATCATTGTTCCAAACATGTTATCATAAGATGGTGGAGGTGAGACCAAACAACAAGCATTGTGGACTTCTATGGTAGATTTGGCATCATCTTGTTCTCGGATTGGATCACTAAATATTTTTAGCTTTGCATTGTCATTTGTAGGCTTGGATTGAGGTGTAGTCTCATTTTCAAGAGTACAAACATCAAATAAGTATTGGGTAACATGAAAATATTTAAAAATTATTAGTGGAGTTACCAATATGTCGCTCATAGTCACAAAGTGAGTAGTGACATCAAATTTCTTATCATGAGGCACCCTCATATCAACATCAAGTTGTGGAGGGAGAGATACATGGCTGCACTCAAGTAATTGTTAAAACAATTTTTGAGGTGAGAAAGGAAGACAAGTGAATTGTCATCGAGATGATTTTAATTGTAGCTTTGTAGGTTGTGACATGACATTGATTATGGGTTTAACATCCATTTTATCATCGATATCTTTTTTCTTAAAGTTATCCTTAGATTAAAACTTGTGAGTAGAGGTACTAGGAGGATGAGAAACATATTTGATCTTTTTCATGTTGAGGAGCTTAGATTCACATTATTTCAAAGTATGACAAAGATGATTGAATGAATGGAACTTATCAAACATCACCAATTCTTGTAAAGGAATGAGGAGACTTTGAGTAAAGATATTGTTTAACTCAATATAGGCAACCATATTTTTCATCTTAAAAATTGCAGCCTTATATCACAAGACATGATCATAGATGGGTCAATTGGAACCTTATCAAATTTTAACTATTTGAGTGTAGGATACCTTGTCATGAATTATGAGAAAATTATGCAAGGAATTGATTAGCTAGAGGAGTGAATGTTCCGATCAGTATGTATGGTGATTAAGCTAAAATGTAAATATATGAGCCTAATCTAAATGCAATATTAAAGTAAATGGATGATAAATAAAGTACAAAAATTATACCCAAGAAACTAAGCGATAAATAATGAAACCCTAATTACAAAGAGAGGGTTAGAAGCCTTAGCCTGATTAAAAACTTACGGAGAATACGAGTTGGAAAAGTGTGAAATGCAAAGCACTCGATCGTCACACCTGTAGCACAAAAAATTACAGATACGAGGAGATAGGTTAGACTAGGGAACCTAGAGAGGGAAAAGGGCACTCGTGGGTTCCCTATACTTGTTTCTAGAAGCTAGAGTCTACAGAAATGCTTAGAAAACCTCCTCTGAGGTGTTACAAGGTTTTCACATTTATTCACCTTTGATCACTCTAAGGTCGCACCAAGATCACCGAGGTCACTAGAAACCTGCAATAAATAATGAACCTGTAAAACCCTCAAATAAACATCAAATCCTAAAAAAGATGTAAAATGAGGGGTCAAACTGTCCTCAACTATCACAATGGTGAACTTACAACTGAGCGTTGCACTACATCTCAGACCTAATGTAGTTATGTGCATATGCATATAATTATTCCCTAGGTTGCTCTTGTGTGTGTCACACTTGGATAACGAGTAAGTAGCTAGATGTAGAATGTAATAAATGTGTGCATGGAATAAAATGAACTTCCTTCCTATGAAGTGTGATGTAGAAAACCATCCCTTGTGTCCCTTGTAGTGGAGCTAGATGGATTCAATGGAGCTCTTAGATGCCTTGATGGATGAAACCTTAGATGGTGATAGATAGTGCTTAGTGATTGTTCCTTTATTATGATCACGTAACTTTATATTTATATAATTCCTTGCTTGAATTTTATAATTGACCTACTGAAAGGACGACTACCAAAATGATATTATGGTCAAATGGTTAGAAAGGACCCAAGAAGTGTGATTAAAGTACAAGGATGATAGCGACACCTAGAGGGGATGAGGGTGCTGATTACTGGCATCTTGGCTAGGCGCTAGTTTCCATGATGAAAAATTGTGATGTATGAAAAGGCAGATTGAGCAAGGAAGTGTGTAAGACAGAAAGTAGCAAAAAAAAGTAAAGAAAGGTGGCCAAAGACATGGGTTATTTAGTACTTTTATTACTTATGAATCAAATGAATAGTAGTATGTAATCGGGACTAGATAGTTACCCAACGTGTGGGATTTTGTGTCTACATTTGTACCGACTTTATGTTGGTGAAAGGAAATCTCGGTAACATAAGGTAGATAGATATGTGTGCACGATAACCATGTAGATCGATGATGAAAGGCGTGTCAAGGACTAGACAAAATGTGGGATGAAAAAAATGTGAAGAGTGGATGCTAAGGAGGAGAAAGTACAAATAACACAATGAAAATGAACCTAGGGTAGAAACACATGTGTAGATGTCACAATGTACCTATTGTTGATGTTGTTGTGTGTTATGTTTTTGTTGTTGGTGTTGTGATGATGTTTACGTTAACTACCGGTTTCCATACAGACGGACCTACAAATGAGAAGCCGATAAGTAGACAAATACGCATGCATATGATCAAAATATGTAAAAATGTTGAAAATGTGAAAAAAACATATGCACCGATTCGTGATGAGGAAAGGGTGTAGAAAAGATCTTGTAGATAATGTCAACGTGTGAGTTTTTCATGTGATCTCATGTAAATGAAATAGAAGAAGTGTAGGGAGAATTTTATGGTGTCATCCTCCAACCTTTAACTTCTTCTTGTAATGTAGAACACCACTACAGATGGTGTGTATAAATGCATGTGCTAAGGACTATCTTCCTTGTAAAATCCATTGTGTGTGGAGTTATGTATATTGTATTGAACTACCAATTGTTGTGTAATTGCCCCTAGTTTCAAGCATCTAGGAAAGGCCACTATGTTAAAGACCCAAGTCTGATTCAGATCCTTGTCTAAAATTAACAACCTGTGTTGTATTGGTACCGTGTTGTGTATAATGTTGTATAGGGTGAATGATTCACCCAAATTATGCCCCCTCATTTGGGGTGCATGCGACATCATTGAAGGAGTATGTGGCACATAGGAGTACCGACCATTGTGCTAAATTGTACCCCCTACAAGGGGAAGGGAATGTGCTTGGTAGAAACCAATGCACACACAAACAAGTGGATAGGAAAACAAGTGTTAGTACAAGAAGAAAAACACTCATGTAAAAGATGAAATATAAGCTATGCAAAAAATGTATAAGATAAGATGTAAGCAAAGATAATGTAGACCGTGAAAATTGGGTTACAAAAATGGGACATGACTCATGATGTCACAAATGCAAACAATGTAACAAAAAACCATGGAAGAAAATAGTCCCAGTAAAATAAATATTACATATGAAACACCCATTAGCATGTTAGAAAGATACAAAGTATGTCAATGTGTGTATAATCCGAGAAAGTAATGTGTTATGAAACAAAATGAAACAATAGTGCATGTAGTGTATGAAAGTGGATGCCCCCAGGAGCTACTATGGGATTGGAAATATGTATTGCACCAAGCATCCATACTGTGTGTAATGGATCTATAAAATCTAAGATCATAACTAGAAAGGAAAGTGAACACACATGTGTGCAAGATAAAGATAATGATATACAAGATATCTATCTAGCATGTGTAATAAAGTGAACATGCAACAAGTAAATGTAATCAAGAGGAAATACAACCAAGCTATGTAGTATGTTGTGAATTAGGTGGAATGGAATGCAAAGTGAATGATAGGAGCAACGTCACCCCTAAGTGGATGTGTATGTATGCAATGAGGTTCATTTATTTATGCCCCCTAAATAGTCAAGAATGAACCATAAACAATACCGTGTCATTGAGAAAAGATCCGAGCGATGCGTTGTATGTAGAAAGGGTTGATGAATAAAGCATGGAGTGTTGATTGTAGAATGATGATGTGTAGATGATATTGAATGTGACATATGGATGAGTAATCGTGAAGTTGTATAATGAGGTGATGATTTATCCTAAAGCATATATCACAAGGTGCATGAGTAGGATGTCAGAAAGCATGATGATGTAGCATATAAAAATATCATGAGATGAATGAATAGGAAAGATAGAAAGGGGTGATGATTTAGCATAAATTTTATATCATGATATGTGTGAAGAAGGCACTAGATAGGAATGTCGCATGGTAAGAGGATTGAATTATTGAATGTGTGTGTTTGATAAGGTCCATTTTATATGTATACCCTCAATGGTTGAGTATGGACCACATAACTAAAGTGTGTCATAGGGTAGTGAGTGCAGAACATAGAAGTAGATGGGTAAAATGTGTAATATGTGTAGAAGATGTGGTGATGAGAATAATGTCATAGGTCTGCGATAAGTAGAGCGTATAATGTGTAATGTGTAATGTGGATTGTGTAGTGTTTAATTCTAATGTGTAATGCTATATTTGTAATTTTTTAAATGTATAATAATGTAGTGTGTAGAATGTGTGCAATGTATGGGTGTACAAAGCACAGAGTGAGGATGATGCATAGTAGGTGGAAGAAAGTAGAAAAATGTATGATGTGTGAAGATGTGATGTGTATTGTCAATGGTGTAGTGTGTGAGGTTCATGTGTATAATATTCCCTCAACATTCAAGTGTGAACCAAAGCACAAGAGTGTGTCATCGGGTAATGATGATACGAGCGTACGTGAAGATGAATATAATAAAATCAAATATGTGACTATAAGATACGTGTCGATGCGGGGGAAGAAATTAGAAAAAATGCACCCCAAGGGTGTGATGATAAAAATGATCAAGTGTCATTGTCTAAAAGATTTTAATTGTCCTAATCGAAGATCGATTTATTAAGGCAGAGTTGAAGACTTTATAGGTAATAGTATGAGGAGGATCATATAGAGAGCCACTACGACACAAAGTGTATACGGTCATTACATATTCTTCATCGGTAAAAGGTGTTAGGTAGACACCCATGTGTAAAAATTATGAGACTTTGGAAATAACATTAACAAATATAGGAAATGATATTTCAACCTTCAGATCTGTAAATGGCCAACTAGAAAACCCTCCAAATAAATGTTGCAAGTCACCTAGCTTGGAAAAGGGTCAAAAATTGATAAAGATTCCTTCAAAGTGATGTTAAGCCATGCCCAAATGGATGTCGTAAATATGATATGAAAGCCTCTGGTTATCTTCCCCAAATGCCCCAAAAACCCTCAAAATCCTTCCTCTAAAACCTCTGATAATATCTCTATAACACACCCTGAAAGCGGCTCCAAAATGATAAGCTAGGGTAGATATCTCATTACCGAAGAATTACCTACTAGCTAGGGATGGATCTCTCACCACAGAAGCTAGGGTTCCTATGGGAATTCACTCCACAAGTTGTAGATTTTTAAACAGTAGTTACACATGAAGGAAAATAAAATGTATGCAAAAAGTCCTTTTCCTTTCTCCCCTAGCTCCTTATATACTTCTCCAAGGTAAAAGAGCCCCAATAAACCCTAAACACATTTCTTTCCATGGAGGGGCCAATAAAATAAAAGTAACTAAAGTTAATTTTTCATTTTTAAGTCGTCATGGTCCAAAAGTGACCCCCAAATGTAAAACTTGAACTTTCGTACCATGCGGCCCCTTCCCAATAGCTCCCAGCATCCACAGCCTCTTGGGTATGACCTGTCATCACCAATCTGGCACTATGATAATTCTTCACAGGGAACTACTTGTGCTATGATTATTTACTAATGCGCAACTTTTAGTTTGGTGGATGTAATCTGGAAACACAACAACAAACATAACACAAGAATACCATAGACTATGATAAGAAGGAATGATGACAAATCTAAAATATAAGTGAAAATTATAATATCAACATGAAATTTTGCAATCTCACCCATGAGTTACTTCAAGTGTTCTTGGCTTCACTTGCCTTCCAACAATAACTATGGGAGAAACTTTACAATCACACCTCTTGATGGCTTCTTTAACACACTTACTCATACAATATTTCTCACTACTTCCTTCTATCCTAAATGAGGGGGGTGGCCTCTTTATTTATTGGAATTCAGGCTTATCCACCCTATCTCTAAGATAGGATAAGAAATATCTTCCGGCCAATCATATTCCATGCCTAAAATCTTGCCTTTACATGCGAAGCTTATCTTCTAAGATAAGATAAACCTTATCATCTCACATGGGTTCCACCTTTTTAGACTTTTCCACAAATAAAATACATAAAATATTTATGACATCACTCTTTGTCCTTATTACAAATATAATATTTCTAATTCCTAATCATGTAGACCCTACTTCTCTACTTACCCCAACTTTGACATTTAACATTACCAGACCACTTATGACAAATATTTACTTTTACCACAACATTCCTATTGTACTTTTACTATTACCATACTTTACTTTATAGTGCACTGCACCGTACTAATTGTGTTGTTATCTTCTATCAAACACCAAGTACTAATCATACTTAACAACATCCTATTCCTAATACATACAAAATAGAAATTACAGAGGAAAATTTTAATGTCGACATTTTCCCCCTTCCTAGCTTCTACTCCATCCTCAGAGTAGACTATTCTGGTGCTTGGAAAATATTTAACTTGTCATGGTTGACCCATTTCATAATGGGAGTGCCATCCAATTCCTCCAGTCAATATGTACCATTTTCATGCATAAATTGCTATTTTGTAGGGCCCCATCCATTTGGGAAGAAATTTTCTCTGCCTTCTTTTTTTGTATTTGGAATCATATACTAGAACCAAGTCATTCACATGAAATGGAGACCAACGGATCTTTTGATCAAAGTATTCCTTCTACTTCATTTTCTTCTTATAGCTTGTATCATTCGCTATTTCCTTCATTTCCTCTAGCAAATGAAGATGCATTAACCTTTCTTTTACTGAATCACTTTCATCCATAATTTCATTTTTCATAACTCTCACAGTGGGAATATCAAACTCAATAGGAAGAACTGGATCAATGTCATAAGCCAACTAAAATGGGGAGTATCTTGTTGCTGACTTTGATGTTGCCCTATATGTCCACAATGTTGCATGAATCCTTTTATCCCACTTATGTACCTACAAGGCTGCATCTTTTGCTAGAATTTGACACAACACAAAATTTGTTCATTCCACCTGTCCATTTGTGCTTGGTTTATATGTTGTTGCCTCCCTGTACTTAATATAAAACATGTTGACTAGGGCTTATACCACCTCATTAATGAAGTGGCTTCCTTTATCTGTTACAATTTCTAATGGGCAACCAAATCGGTGACAATGCGTTCATATATGAATCTTTCCACTTCATCTATGGAAGTTATTTTCAATGGCCTAGCTTCAACCCACTTGGTTAAATAATCCATGGCAACTACAATATACTTATTTTGGCATGGGGTAGTTGGAAGTGGACCTACAATATCTATTCCCCACTTTTCAAAGAGACCAAGTGGAAGAATAGGGCATAATGGAGTTGATGAAGTCTTATGGTTACCATGTGTTTGAAAAATATCACATGTCTTACAATAATTATAATAATCTCTAAAAAGAGTGGGCCATTGATAACTTGCATCCAAGATCCTTCTTGCTATAAGTTGTCTAGAGAAGTGTCCTCCACATGTACCATTGTGGAATTCTTCTATCAACTCCTTCCCTTGATCACGTCCAACTGCCCTCTTGTACTATCCATCAGGTCCTATTTGAAATAATACTCCATGCAGAATAGAATATGGACGATTGGCTTGAGTAATCTTCGTCTTAGTCTTTACAGTGGCACCATCGGGAACTTGAATTCATTCAAATAATTCCAAATATCTATGTATTAACTAGGGATTGTGTCGAGGTATAACAATGTTGCATCTAGGAAATCATCATCATCACAAGATGAACCTAAACCATCATAGGCTTGAGAGAGTGCATCTGCATTGACATGCTTCTTTCCTGGCCTATCTATAATATCAAATTCAAATTCTTGTAGCAAAATTATCCATCTTGCTATCCTCCCTGATGGGTTAGGCTTATTTACAATATATTTTAGAGTCTGATGATCTATACAACTATAAATTTTTTCCCTAGCAAGTAATTTCTAAACTTCTTTACAACAAAAATGATAGCTAGAGCCTCTTTTTCAGTTACAGTATAATTTACCTCAACACTGCTCATTTGTCTACTCCCAAAGTAAACTGGATGATCATTCCCATTTTCATCCTTTTGGCTTAGAGTACTTCCTAGTGCTGCATCTGAGGCATCAATATACACAATGAATGGCTTGCTCCAATCTGGATTCTTTAAAACAGGTGAAGACACCAAAGCTTCCTTCAGTTGTTCAAAAGCTTCATGCACCTTATTTCCTAGTTCGTAAGTAACATCCTTCTTCAAGAACTAGGCTAGTGACTGTGCAATCTTTGATAAATTCTTAATGAACCTTCTATAGTAACCCACATGGCCTAAAAATGATCTCAACTTAATTTTATTCATAGGAAATGGTAACTCTTTGATTTTTGAAACTTTATCAGGATTAGTACCAATACCATCTCTGGATACAACATGCCCTAACAAAACGCCTTTAGAACATCCAAAGACACACTTTGTAGGGTTTAGTGAGGCTTGTGCTTCATCTAACCTTTGAAATGTTGTCTCCATCTAGTGCAAGTGGTCCATCTTGCTCCCATAGATGTAAAAATCATCCAGAAATACTCTGATGAAGTTTCCAATGTAGGGTTCAAACACCCTATTCATCAAGCGCTGGAACGTTTCCGGAGCATTACACAACCCAAAAGGCATAACTCTATAAGCAAACGTTCCCCAAGGAGTGGTGAACATGGTCTTCAGCTAATCTTTCTCTGCTATATGAACTTGGTTGTATCCGTTATATCCATCAACAAAACTATAGCACTCCTGGCCAGCTACTTCATCCAAGATCTGATATGAGAATGGAAGAGGGTAATGATCCTTCTTTGTTGCCTTGTTGAGCTTCCTATAATCAACACAAATGCATAGTTTCCCATTATTTTTTATTGAGATCATAATGGGAGAAACCCATTCTGAATTCTCCATAGCAAATATGAATCTTGCATCAAGCAACTTATCTATTTCTTCTTTTACGGTCTTGGAAAAATCGGGATTCGTTTTATATGGAATTTTCTTTATGGGCTTAGCACCATCTACCAGCTCAATAGAATGTTCTACCCAACTTACTTGACATATTTCCTTGTAATCAAAAGTGAATAGGTGTATGTACCTTTGAAAGAGCTAGAGGTAGGATTCCTTCTCACTCTCCATCACAGCATCACCAATCTTTATTTGTTAGAGATGATCAATAATTTCTTCTTCAGATAATCTTATGGGTTCATGAGTTAGTGTGACTAGAAGGATATCCATGACCGAAACATCAACCTCACTTTCTTTATCTTCTATGTTCACTTCACTAGTACTAGAGTAATCAGAGGATGTTCAATCATCAGTTTCATCACTTGAATCCACAGGTTCTACCTTATGATGCTGAGGGATCACATTTATCTTCACCCTCTTTCTGCCACATCCAAGTGTCATGAAGCCTTCATTCCAGTAGTTTCTTGCATGAAATCTCCTTAGCCATGGCCTTCCCAACAACATTGGGTACACAACAGTACCATTTTTCATCACCTAAAAGTCTACCACACATACAACACCCATAACAGATATTGCCACATTTGAAGCAACACCTTTTGGTTTAGTTTCTCCCTTATTTAATGACCTTAACATAAGTGTTGAGGGGCGATCAATTTTTAAACCCAACATATTCATTACAGACTCATTCATTACATTAACTGCAGCACCTCCATCGACTAAGACATCTTGAATTGAAATACCATTACATAATACCTCAGCTTGTGGAGCGTAAGGATCTGCCTCTACCTCCAAAACATATACCTCAACCTCCTTACTTTGTCGAGCATTGAGTCCACTTCGCAGCTCCCGCATCTTCTCAGAAGACATAGCCAGAAGTTGACCATATGTAATATTTGTAGGCCTTTTAGACAGATCTTCTAAGATGGAGTATGGTCCTTGCCCCTCTAAAATCAGAAAATCCTACATACCCAACTTTCTTCTCCTATGTTTCTTACTAGTTTCTCCTTTCATCTTCTTAGGATCATTTCCATCTTAGTTATCTTTTTTTTCTTTCTTTTTGTTACAAACACATCTGCTTCATTATTTATGCTCCTATCTACTACATCAAAAGAATTCATAGGTGCTTTTTCTTTATCATTATCTCTTGTACTAGATGTAGAAGCTCTATCTGGACAATTATACTTATAATGACCTTTTTATGACAACCATAACATACAACTTCAGAAATATTTCTTTTTGGACCTCTATCTCCTCCCTGAGAACTAAATTATTTTCCTTGAAGAAGATTAATAGTTAATTGGCCCATCTTCCTAAGCAAATCTTCATACTCAGTAGATGTACTAGGAGAAATATTTGTGCTCACCAAGAGTGGTTGTGGATTCTGGACCAAAGGTGTTGGTGTAGGCTCTACCTTAGCAACAATTTCTTTGGGCTCTTCTTCCATGCTTTCTTCTTGCCTTCTTGCAATATCCTTTGCTTGTTCGAGGGTCGTTGGGTGGTCATACTTCACTCGTTGTCTGATCTATGGCTTCATCCCAAGAATGAAGTGCTTACAGAGGAGATTATCCACGTCATTCATCAACCCATCCACTAATCCTTCCTTCCAGATCTGGGCATCGAGCTTCCTCCTTAGCTCTAGAACACGAGCATGATAATTCCTTATCTTCTCCTTCTCTCCTTGGGATAGCTTTGTGATATCGATCATGAGATCTGCATATTTTTGTTGTTCACCAAATTCTTCAAGAAAACTTTTAGTTAATAAATCCCATGAGTTTTTCACATTATCACCTAGTGTTTCAAACCACCTAAGGGCTGAACCATCCAAAAAGGTAGGAAAAAAATTTAGTCCATTGTTCCCTTCTTATGAGGCCATTACAAATACAAGATCGTTTAAACTCTTGAATGAAAGAGGAAGCATCTTCATTAGATTGGGCTGAAAAAATAGGAATCTTCCCCATTTTCAAAAGTAACCATAGTGAAATACCAACCCACAAGTACAATCAACAAGACTTATGTGCACAAATAATTGGAATCACTATAATAGAAAGTGAATTTACACCTTTCTACAGTAAAATAGGAATGACTATGGTAAAACTTGACTTACGTACAGTAAAAACTGACTTTACTATGGTAAACACTATTCACGGTAAAAAGTGAAGTTACTGTGGTAAATACTATTCACAATAAAAAGTAAAGTTATTGTGGTAAATACTATTCACGGTAAAAGTGACTTTACCATGGTAACTACTATGCACATTAAAAATAAGGTTACCCTCTAAATGATTTATAACTAAGTGGGAATATCTCTCCGAAATTCCACAATGAGGAATGGTCCCGACAACGGAACCAAAATGTCATCACCAATCCGGCACTATGATAATTCTTCACTGAAACTCCTTGTGCTATGATTATTTACTAATGCATGAGCTTTTAGTTTGGTGGATGTAATCTGGAAACACAACAAGAAACATAACACAATAATACCATAGACTATGATAAGAAGGAATGATGACAAATCTAAAATATAAGTGTAAATTATAATATCAACATGAAATTATTGCAATCTCACCCATGAGGTACTTCAAGTGTTTATGAATTCACTTGCCTTCCAACAATAACTATGGGAGAAACTTCACAATCACACCTCTTGATGGCTTTTTTAACACACTTACTCATACAATATTTCTCACTACTTCCTTCTATCCTAAATGAGGGGGTGGCCTCTTTATTTATAGGAATTTAGGATTATCCACCCTATCTCTAAGATAGGATAGGAAATCTCTTTTGGCCAATCGTATTCCATGCCTAAACTCTTACCTTTACATGTAGGCTTATCTTCTAGGATAAGATAAACCTTATCATCTCACATGGGTTCCACCTTTTTAGACTTTTTCACAAATAAAATACACAAAATATTTATGACATCACTCTTTGTTCTTATTACAAATATAATATTTCTAATTCCTAATCATGTAGACCCTACTTCTCTACTTACCCCAACTTTGACATTTAACATTATCGGACCACTTACGACAAATACTTACTTTTTACCACAACATTCCTATTATACTTTGACCATTACCGTACTTTACTTTATTGGTGACACCATCTTGTGCGCCGTTATCTTCTATCAGACGCCACTATTAATCATACTTAACAACATCCTATTCCTAATACATACATAATAAAATAGAAATTACAGAGGAAAATTTTAATGTCGACATGACCACGGCTTGGACTCAATTTGGACCTTAGGCCTTTGGCATAGGAAAGGGGATATTACAGTCCTCCCTTCCCAAATTTTTCTTGTCCTCAAGCAAATGCAAATTAGGATGCTGCAAAATCTACTCTCCCTCCCAAGTAGCATCCTCAAGTGGCAGTCCCTTCCATCACACCAAATACTCGGTGATTACTTTGCTCCTGAGCCCCCTCTATCTCTCTTCAATAATGGATTCGGGCTCCAATACCAAATTCCCTACTGCCTAGTGGCGGTAACTTTCTCGTGGATGGTACAATATGTTGTCTGAGTGCCTTCTTAAGGCATGAAACATGGAAGACATTATCTATCTTACTATGCTGCGGTAGCTCTAGCTCATATGCAACTGCCCCAACTCAAAAAAATACCCAGATGAGACCATAAAACCATGGTTTCAATTTCTCAGCACCCTTTTGCTTCAGTGAGGACTGCTTATATGGTTGCAAACGTAGGAATACTAGATCCCCAACCTCAAAAGACCTCTCTATCCTGTGCCGATCTGCATATACCTTTTGTTGATTCGTGCCTTCTAAAGGTTCTCTATAAGAGCCTTCAAAATATCCTAGTTCTCTTATAACCAATCTCGAGCTTTGGGAGCTCGGCTATCCGGGTAATACCAAATCCAAAATGTCATAGCGTCATACCCATACAAGGATTGGAAAGGAGTCATACCTATGCTCATCTGGTAGGTGGTATTGTAGCAATACTCACCCTTGTGTAACTATTTAATCCATGCTCACTAATGTCCTGTCACATATCTCCACAAGTAGCCCTCTATCCACTTATTGACTATCTCCATCTGTCCATCTGTCTATGGGTGGTAGCTAGTGCTAGGAGTCAACTCCATACCCACTAGTCTAAAGATATGCTACTAGAAGGTGCTCATGAAGATCTTGTCCTTGTCACTGAAAATATTTTTAGGTAACCCATGTAGCCTAAAAATACTAGTATAGAAGATCCAGGCCGCATCTACTACCTCGTGCCCCTTGGGTAGGGAAAAGAAATGAGCATACTTAGTTAACCGATCAACTACAACATAAATGCATATATGCCCATGCACCAAGGGAAGCCCTGTGATAAAGTCCATAGATATGCTTTCCCATTTCTATTTGGGAATGGGGAGAGGCTAAAGTAATCCTCTTTGGAAAAGACGGTTGGATTTGGTTTCTTTGGAAAACATACACTCTCTGACATGATTAAGGACATCATCCTTCATCCCCTTCCATGCAAATCTCTCCCTGATAAACCTGTATGTTTTGAAATACCTAGGATGTCCAACTAGTGGTGTATCATGTACTACTCGAAGGATCTTCTCCTTCATTTTGGATCTGGTACAAGGAAAATCCTATCCTTGTAGAAAATGAGATCATCCACTACTTTGTATTGGTCATCTTGTATAATACCATCCATGATCTCACATGCAAACTGATTTTTGGAATACTCAACAAGTATATGAGCCTTCCAATCCACTGAAATCTTAGACATAGAACTAAGCATAGAAGTGAGGTAAGGCCTCCTAGATAAAGTGTCAGCAACAATATTATTCTTACCTCTAGTGTACTCTATGTCAAAGTCATATGTTTGTACCTTGTTCACCCATCTTTTTTGGTGATCATTGAGCTCCTTCTATCCCAAGAAGAACCTCAAACTGTTGTGATCCATATGAACCACAAATTTTTCACCCACAAGGTACATTATCTGAATTTGGCCAAAGCATGCATAATGGCCAACATCTCCTTGTCATAAATTGAATACCCTCTCTCCATGGGTTTTAATTTCGACTCTCATAGGTGATGGGATGCCTATCCTACATGAGAACTGCCCCAACACCCTCTCTTGATGCATCACACTCTAGAATGAATGGGTGGGAGAAATATAGTAATGCGAGGACGAGACACGAACTCATCACCTCCTTGAGGTGATCAAAAACCTGTTGTGTCGCGTTTGACCAAAAAAAATCCCCCTTCTTGGTCAAATCGGTCAATGGAGCAGTCAACCGAGAGAAATTCTTCACAAACCTCTTGTAGTATGTGCACAACCCCACGAATCCTCTCAAATGTGTCAATGTCCTAGGTGGCGGCCAATCCAGAATTCCACTTCGTATCTTCTCTCTATCCACCTTCATTGTACCCCCACCAATCACATATCCCAAGTATAGAATTTTGGTCATGTCGAACTCACACTTAAATGCTTTCCCATATAATGAATTAGCTTCTAATATCCCCAATATCTCACGCATGTTCTTGATATGGTCCTCCCAAGTCCTGTTGTAGACTAAAATATCATCAAAGAAAATGAATACAAAATTCTGCAAGTGGAGGTTGAACACATGATTCATGCAAGAATGGAATGCAGCTGGAGCATTAGACAATCTGAAAGGCATCACCAAGAACTCAGAGTGACTGTAATGGCATCTGAAAGCTGTCTTATGCACATCTTTCTCCCTGAATTTGATCTGATGATATCCAAACTACAAATCTATTTTCAAAAAATAGATTGCACCATATAGCTCATCCAACAACTCATCAATGCATGGTATAGGATACTTGTTCTTTATTGTCTTCTTATTCGGTGCACGATAGTCCATACACATCCCATGAGGTCCCATCCTTCTTCTTCACCAATACCATTCAAGAAGCAAAAGGGATGGAACTTGGTCTAATATGCCCCATATCAATGAGGTCATGTATAGTCTTCTTGATCTCATCCTTAAACCTTTTAAGGTGATGGTAAGGAGAATTAATCACCGCCCAGCATCCTTAAGCTCAATCACATGCTCAAATCCCCTATTCGGAGGTATGCCTGGAGGTATGTCACAAAAAACTACACTATGTCTGTCTAATAAGCCCTGTATATCCACATGATACTCATGTTGTCCATCCTCTGATTTCTTGGTTGAAACAAAAAAATGTACTTGCCCAATCCACCCCGTTATGCCTATAAATCCTCTCAATCCTCTTGGCTATAACAACTCGGGTGCCTCTGAAGATAAGCCCCTCAAGATCACATTCCTCCCTTCAAACTTAAACTTTAGCTCCATCATCTGGAAGTTAGTCCGAAACTCACCAAGGGAATGGAGCCACTATACTCCAAGCACTATGTTGGTCTCTCCAATACCAACAATATAGAAATCATTGGTAACTGTATAGTTACCCATCGTGATGCTCAATTGGGGAACCCGTCGTGTGCATCTCATAGAATCTCCATTGGCTACAACCATGTTGAAGCCCTCAAATTCCTCTGTCTATAACCCTCGCCTCTCAACCAATGAGGCATCAATAAAGTTGTGGGTTGCCCCACTATCAATGAGTACCACTACTCGTTGTCCCTGCAAAACTCCCCTAACTCTGAATGCCTTGTACCTCGGGGTACTAGACAAAGTGGCAATAGTCTCCTGGGGAAAAGTCTCGCTATCTTGCTCAACACCCACACTATCTAATGCCTCATCATCATCATCCTCTAATCCTTGTGTGTCCAACTCCTCGTCACCATCACTCTCCTCAAAGACCTCTATGAATTGGGCCCTCCCTCTACCCTTGTAATCATGTCTTAGAACCCAAGGTGTGTGGCAATCAAAACATAGTTTATTTTGCCTCAATTCCTCTTTGTCCTCTCTAGATCCAAATGGTCTCCAGGCTGTATATTTCCTAGGTGGAGGTACCTTTGGCTGCGAACCATCGGTTCTAGAAGGGAAACCCTTAGGCTACACTCAAGGTGGAAACCTTGACTTAGGAGTGGATAACTCCAAGTCACGAGCTCTCCTAATAGCCTCATGCAAAGAAGAAGGCTCAAATGCCTTCACAAATCCATGAGAGTGTCTGTCAAACCTGCTATGAATAGGGAAATCAACCTCATCTCTGTAACATCAAGTACCATGACCGATAGTCTCTAAAAATCTATGATATACTGGTCCAAGGAACCAATCTACCTCAAATGAGTCAACTCTCTAAAATACTGTCGGGGTCCCTCCTATCAAATCTGCTCACTAGCCTCTTTGTGAACTTTGCATAAGTTGTGATGTATATGTGTCCCTATGTAATCAACCCATGATGCCACCAATCATGAGCGTCTCCCTCTAAATGTAAGATTGCAAACTTAATTGCATCTTCCTCATGCATAGGATTCAAGTCGAAGTATGTATTCAACTTCTAGACCCAAGACTGTGTAGTACACTTCTTAGAACCGTTGAAGTGTGGAACAAAAATCTATCCCAACCTCCTTTTCATCTCGGTACTGCACTCAGTGATCTCTCCTAGGTCTGCTGCGCCAATCTTCATTTTGCAATATTCGGGAATGGCACGTTGTCACAAAAGCCATCACTTAAGGTCTGGTACCTTTCCCAACAAGACTCCTCATCTACAATATCCACTGGCTACCACACCTGTGAAACTTCGGATCCTTCAAGAAAGAAGGTTCATGAAACCCCAAAGGCTTGGTAGAAGAATGGGGAGACCGCTGCCCTAAATGTCCACCCTCACCTCTTTGACCATGTTTTCCACTATTTTTAGTTTCTCCTCTTTCCGCATGAGTATAAATCATATTCTGTGCTAATCTCTCAGTGAGTTGGCTCAAATAGAGATTGGTAGTCTCCTGTTGCTTTACCATGTTGGTGAACAATTGTTTCATTAGATCTACACATATATCCTCACTATCTCTCGCACCCCATCTTTCAATCCTAATAGGCTAGAGAAACAAATGCTTTGATATCACTGAAATATCCCTTGTGGGATACCACTTTAAAATGCACAAAATATTGAAAATTTGTAGCAAAATAAAATACTGATTTTGCATATTTTTACAGTAAGGGCAGCGAACTAAAGAAAATTAATATCTCCTAGAATATCCACTTGAATTACTTGAAAATTTAAAGAGGGATTACTAATATTATAAAGGACATAAGAAAACTGTTTTGGAATTTTACAAAAATTAAAATGCTGCCAGAAAATTACAGCGTGCCCTAGACAACTAGAAAACTTCTAAAATTCGTAACTCTCCAAATACATGAGAAAAAATTATGAGACTTTGGAAATAACATTAAAAAATATAGGAAATGATATTTCAACCTTCAGATTTGCAAATGACCAACTGGAAAACCCTCCAAATAAATGTTGCAAGCCACCTAGCTTGGAAAAGGGTCAAAAATTGGTGAAGATGCCTTCAAAGTGATGTTAAGCCCTGCCCAAATGGCTACCATAAATATGATCGAAATCCCTCTCGGTTATCTTCGCCAAATGCCCCAAAACCGTCAAAATCCTTCCTCCAAAATGACAAGCTGGGGTAGATCTCTCACTACCGAAGAATGCCCTGTCAGCTAGGGATGGATCTCTCACCACCGAAGCTAGGGTTCCTGTGGGATTTCACTCCACAACCTGTAGATTTGCAAACAATAGTTGCATGCGAAGGAAAATAAAATGTATGCAAAAAAATCCTTTTCCTTTCTCCTCCAGCTCCTTATATACTTCTCCAAGGTAAAAGAGCCCCAATAAACCCTAGACACATTTCTTTCCATGGAGGGGCCACTAAAATAAAAGTAACTTAATTTACTTTTTCCTTTTTAAGTTGTCATGGTCTAAAAGTGACCCACAAACACAAAAATTGAACATTAGTACCATGCGGCCCCTTCTCAATAATTCCTAGTGTCCACAACCCCTTGGGTATGACCATGAATTTGACTCAACTTGGTCTTTAGGCATTTGGTGTAGGAAAGGGGACATTACAAAGCATCTATAAAAAGAAGTCGTGAGGAAAGTATTAGGCCCAACTGAATGTGTAATGAAATAGTTTTGAGGCATGTGCGAGTAATGGAATCATATGCCCGAATAGGAGTAAAATTCTTTAAAATTAGATTATCGTTAATGCCCATTTTTTTAGAAGGGAATGAGCACATAAGTTTACGACCGATACACTATCAATAAATACATGTTTAATGCAAGTAGTGTCGATAATAGCTATGATGATCGAAATGGCGCACATGGATTGGCATTAGCAAATGGCGATATGTCCTCATTAATGAATGATATAACACGTGGATTTTTTTGAGAGACTAAATGAGGTGTGTGAAGGCTACCACATAATTATCACTTTCTATATGAATAAAATGAAGGGAAGCCTCTAATGTTTGATGAAAATTACATTGTGCAATAAGTCATAGAGAGATTTTGGTTGGCGTATTCTTAAGTTGTTCAATGATATCATAGCCCTTAGAAGTAGTAGGAGGAGATGAAGAATTGATAGGTGGTGGGATAGAAACGGGTGGAGCCATAAGAGGGCGAGTGTGGTGAGTAGTTACTACATTGATAGAAGTATTAACCTGAGGCATAATAAAGTGAGGAGGATGTTGAGTAAAAACTTGCATGAAATTAGTAGCAAAAAAACCATGCTTGAAACCTTAGTGGGTGCGAAAGAAGGATACAACGATTGAGTCATGAATTGATAAGGTGAAGACATACTCAAAAGGGAGGGTTTGATCGATTGGGTTCACCAAAATGATTAAGATAAAATGTAAATATATGAGGCTAATCTGAATGCAAGATTGCAATAAATGGATGATAAATTAAGTACAGAAACTATACCCAAGAAACTAAGCAATAAATAATGAAACCCTAATTGCAAAGAGAGGGTAAGAAGCCTTAGCTGATTCATAGAGTTCTAGAGAATGCACAGATTTAGAAAAATGGGAAATGTGAAGCACTGACCGTCGCACTAGAAAAATGTAGATCCGAGGAGATAGGCTGGACTATGGTGCCTAGAGAGGGACAAGGGTGCCCTAGACCTATTTCTGGGGGCTTGGGTTTGTGGAAATTATCAGAAAACCTCCTCTAAGGTTTCATAAGGTGTTTTACTTTAGTCTCCTTTGATTGATCCGAGGTCACACCAAGATCGCCGAGGTCGCTGGAAACCTGCAAAACCCTCAAATAGACATCAAATCCTAAAAAAAGATGTAAAATGAGGGGTTAGACTATCCTCAACTATCACAATGGTGAACTTACGACTAAGCATTGCACTACATCTCATACCTAATGTAGTTATGTGCATATGTGCGAGAATTGTGCCCTAGGTTGCTCTTGTGCATGTCACACTTGGATAACGAGTAAGTAGCTAGATGTAGAATGTAATAAATGTGTGCATGGAATAAAATGAACTTCCCTCCTATGAAGTGTGATGTAGAAAACCATCCTTGTGTCTCTTTTTGTGGAGCTAGATGGATGCAATGGATCTCTTAGATTCCTTGATGGATGCAACCTTAATGGTCATAGATAGTGCTTAGTGCTTGGTCCTTTATTATGATCACATAACTTTATATTTATATGATTCCCTTACTTGAATTTTTTAATTAACCTCGAAAATGATAACTACCAAAAATATAAGATGCTCAAACAGCTAGAAAGGACAAAAAAAGTGTGAGTAAAGTACAAAGAGGATAGGGGCACCCAGAGGGGATGAGGGCACTTGGTGCTGGCATCTTGGTTGGGTGCTGGTGTCCATGATTACAAATTTCGAAGTATGAAAAGGAAAAATGAGCAAGTAAGGGTGTAAAACTAAAAGTAGCAACATAAAGAAAAGAAAGGTGGCCAAAGACATGGGTTAATTAGTACTTTTCTTACTTAGGAATCACATGAATAATAATATGTAATCAAGACTAGATAGTTACCCAAAGTGTGTGATTTTGTGTCTACAAATGGGTAGGTCATAAACCCATTGTAAGGTGGATTATTTGACACCATAAGAAAAAATATTGATAATTAATCTATCATTGGAAGAATATTCCAAGCAAGTGACATGAAACATATAAAGGTAATCTTTAGGATCATCCTTACCTTCAAAGATAGGTAGTTTAGGAGGAACAAAACCAATAGGAAAATCTTTGTGAAGTTGTTTGGGATGTCAGTGGGTTATGCAAAAGTTGAGTATAATTTATAGTATGATGACAAAGCAGATGCATCTTGTTGCAGTTGTAATATTTGATATTGTAAAGCATGAACAATTGATTTAGGAGCATGTGTATTAGAATAAGAAGCATGTGAACCAAGATGATTATAAAGAAATGACGTGGGGATAATAATGATCACATGGATAGTCATGAAAAAACTATAGAGCATAGGATTAGATGCCCTTGATGAAATATGAACTGTTAATGTAGGGATGGTTGATGTATGCAAATCAAATGACAATGGGGGATTAGGATTGGTGTCAGAGGATGTTGTAAATTTCTTGATTTGATCTCAAGTATTATAAAATAGAACATCTTTGTTATTATAATTTTCTTGTATATAATTTACAATATGTTATGTTATGTCATCTGATAAAATATGGTTGAAATCCATGTCATGGGTCCCCTCACCTTCTATAGTATTAGTGAAGATTACAAAATACAAAATGGGAAAATATATCGGTATGTACTTGGTCATAAGAGCTACTGATGTAAGTCGTCGGAAGGTGGTAGTGGAGTAACATGGGTGGTATAGTGACAAGAATATTTGGGAAAGCTAAATAAATACTAATAATGATCTATGAAATTCAACATCATGATGTGCAATAACCAATTAGGAGATATAAAAAAATGAACTCCGTGGTCGAGAGGGTTTGGGAAAGATATTTGATTCACACATTGGGTTCACCAAATGGTTTTTACCCTCTAGTTAGATTTTAGTATGTTAATATGTAACACATAAGAAGGGTACAAGGGTGAGTAAAAAGTAAACTATTATCATCTATTTAACTTACAAAATTCAATTATACTCCGACCAAAATAATGCATTCAACTTGAAATGGACTAAAATATTGATAAACAATAAACAACTAGTTCAATTTCAAAAGAGGAGAGATAGAATTATTTTTTCATGATGATTTATAAGTGATATGGGTGTGTAGGGAAGTGGAAGATGAAGATGTGGAGCTTTGGATTCTACACTAAAGATGTTGGAACTAGAAAATTAGTATGTTTAGAACCACATGAATTTTTTATGGCCTAGACAAGATTTTTACGGTCCATGAAAGGTATTGCATGGTTTTGGACCATAAGATAGTCCTGGGTTTACAAATTCCTATGTGCTTTTCTTGCTTGGAAATGATACTCGTTATGTTTTGATATTACTCGCGTGATTTCAGAATGACTTGTGATAACCTACAAAAAAAGTAGAAATCGACAAATTGCAAAACCCTTCGTTAGAGAATTAACAAATAAAAAGATAAAAGCATGTGTGTGTTTGAGGTTGGACCACCTTTTTCGAGTAGACTCTTGATTTTGAGCCAATATAAGTTTTGCAACACATATCGTCATTGTAGAAATCAAGCCTCGTGTAGTTATCTTATGTATTTGTACAAGTGTGAATAGCTAACCAAATCCCTAAGGGTTCCCTCATGTCTCTCGATGTCAAGATAGTGGGATAAATACATAGTATGGAATGTACCTAGTGTGGTAATAATGAGATGTGGTATATGATTAAAACCCTTGTGCAATGCTTGGAATGAATTTTCTCTTGTTAGGACATGGCTTTATGATCTTTGCATGTTTGTAGATGGATAAAGATAGACTCTTTGACCTAGTTGAGGGCTTCATAATTATAGTAGGGAGTGATCTAGATGAAGTATAACTGATTTAAGTATATTTAGGAACCCATTGAGTTCTTTTGGAATGATGTTTGCAATATGAGCTTGTAATAATGTCAAGTAGGTTATAAGGTGATAATGTCTTACTTATATATAGTCTTCAGTATGTGAGATATTCTAATAAGGTGAACCCTAGGAAAATGAAATGACTCAAAGAACAATTTCAAGTTGAAAACAACTTTGGTGATTGTAAAGGGGCAGGATCTGTATATGTTGGCTAGGACCCGACCCCATGTCCATATCCTTTTGTACATTTTTAGATAGGAGAGATAAACATCTAAACTAAAGGTTGTGTCATGAACATCAGATGTTTTATGTTGTTTTGATGAAATAATAGGCCCATAATTGATGACATAACATAGTGTAAATATAAGCAAGTTATAGGATGGATAGAGAGATGATGAAATTATATTACAAATGTGATTATTTGTTTTAGCAAGGATACAAGGTCAAACATGACATTTCACAAGGACAAGTTACCAATTTTTTGTATATAGGGAGATTAATCTAATCATCCATAGTTTAGGTATTGGCCACATAGTCATATACTTTCCAACCAAAACCTTCTCGAGAAAAATGTAGAGTCTTTTTTCTTGGAGAATCATGGTTGAAGATATCTTTTGGTGTCATTTTCAAATTTTTATAAAACAAGAATGAGGAGGTATATCCATGGCCCTACCAATAGTTGTTGCTAAAATTCAAAATTAAAGAGCCCCATTTCAAATCTAGAAGAGTTACCTTTTGGCTTTGTATGTTGATCCGGCATGGCTCCCTCGTCCCTAAGAGCATACTTCTCTTATGCATTATCTAATGCCATGGTCATTGCAGGCTACAACTTCTTTCCCTAATGTGTCCCACTTCCATCTCTTCTCAAATACATAGTTAATATACTTAAATATCAAATATAATAAATAAATATTAATGTTACATATAGGACCATATATACATTTTGTATAAAGAATAACAACACACTACAATATTTAAATAATATTTAGATGGGATAAGTGGAATAGTCCCCTTCTTATATTATGGCCTTACAAAAATACCACCACCTTTTATATTCTTTTACAATAAACCATGTTAGAGTATAGTGATGCAAAATGCTACCCTAAAATTGTAATCTTGGCAAGTTGGTACATTTTCAAATAACATCTATCATGTAAAAGACACGAGGTAAGTGCACCAAGTTGGGTGGCCAAAAGTGGACACAATCTAATTTTAAGC
This sequence comes from Taxus wallichiana var. yunnanensis, assembly GCA_018340775.1. Classification (NCBI taxonomy): domain Eukaryota; kingdom Viridiplantae; phylum Streptophyta; class Pinopsida; order Cupressales; family Taxaceae; genus Taxus; species Taxus wallichiana. Next base: position 695,973,688 of record CM031244.1, on the reverse strand, counting down.
AAAATGAGAGCTCATTTTGGGAAATCGTGATCGCGTTATGAGTTATTATGTTTGGTGATTACCAATCCTAAACGTGAGGGTGTTATAACGCGCTTGTGTTATAATGCACTCACGTTCTTGTTTGGTATGTGGTATATGTGGTTTTGTGAGGGATATATTTACTAAAATAAATGGTTTAAAGTATGCGTTTTTCATTTATAATCTTTATACTTTATTATTTCTTTTACTTTAAATTTATTTTAGTAAATATAAGAAACTAGGGTCACTCTGCACCTTATGGAACTAGTCTCACAACTCCATCAGTCGTGGTTTAGAAGATAATTTTTCATATTCTAATTTGGTCAATACATAGGTATTTTCATGATTTCAACATTTAGCCTAAAGCTTTTAGGGTTTAAATTATACAATCGATATCTATTTTGTGAAATAATATAGTCATTGTTTAGGTTTTGGGGTCTTCTTGATTGGTTATTGACATTTGTAGGAGTTTTAGATGTGTCAAAACTATATTTTATAAACCTCACAACTCCCAAAGGTAGAAAAATTGCTCAAATATATGGACTCGTGTAATTCCTTATAACACATAATAAATCAAAACACATATGTAAGTTTTTATTGATTCAATCAATCAAGGAATGGTCATGCATGAGGTATGTGAAGGATCTGCGAGACATCATGAGTAAAATGGGTACAATCAAAAAATCATGAGGTCTTTCTCAAGGATTCCTTCATTCTCTCAGTGTTGTCCCTATCACAAGAATTTCCTCTAGTGCTCTATTTCGGTCTAACTCTGCCCTGACTAGTTAAATTGGTTTTGTTTCCTCAACTAAGAAGCTTCAAATCTTGGCACCTTTGAATCTATTCCTATCTTTTGAGATAGTAGTAGTATTCCATCATGTTCTCATACCCCTAAACCACCTATTTCACCCATCTAGTTGCTCAACATTCATCCAAAGACTCATCTCACTTTCCATTACCAAAATTTCCTTACATTGCACAAGAACAAGGTTCATTGATCACTTCTTGGTTGGTCTAATCTGCAAACTCTTCATGCAATCTAAAATCATCCCTAAACACCCATCTCAATCTCAAGGAGGTATGACAAGTTTTGTTAAAATATCCTTCCATTAGCTATTCCATTCACTATCCACTCTTTTAGACTGGCCTTCCCACTTTCTAGCCATGCCCTGGGTGATATGTTGACTACATCTTCAACTTTAATCACATATTTAAAAAGTTGAGGGAATTTTAGAATACCCATTAAGATTTTCTATTTGTAATAAGATTTTTAGGTTTGAACCCCAAAGACAAATACCACCTCCTTTATTAAACTGAGCTAACAATTAGGTCTAGGTATGTATTTGTTGTTTCTCCCCTAAAATGTCACTCACACCTCAAAATGCACCCAATGAACCTTCAATTTTCCTTTGAATATCTTTATAGACCTTCTTAGAATCATATCTACTAAGTTTCAAGCTTCAAATCATTGATTAGAGCCTTCAAACCATGAGCCCTAGGCTTAACCAGTGAGGGGTTACTAAACAACCCAGGAAGGTGAATTTCCTTTACCTTTTGACTTGTATAAAATTTCAAATTTCCAAATAAATTTTATAGGTTTATCAACACAATCCCTTCGTGATTCTTTTACCTAGTGAGAGAGTAATGAACCTTTAAAGAGAGAGTAATGAACCTTTCTTGTAGGTGTATAGTAGGGCGGGTTTACTATGCTTTGAGGGTTTACTCAAACTAATCACAGTTCAACTAACATTCCACATTTTTATAATTTTATGAGGTGCCATACACTCTTCCATAATATTTGGGCTTCTCCCACTCAACTTGTCTTCATGATACTCTCTCTTGATCCTCTTACTCAACTTGTACACTAACTTGACTTGTCTCTAGACTATTAACAATAATATTGACAATAATGATCAAATACAACCTAATATATGAGCATGTCTCGGTCACAATATAACTCTTCAACTTGTTCCTCTTATATTTCTTAACTCTAAATGTGCTTCACGATATTCAACCATTAATTATTCAACAAAATCAGCATAACTCACAACCACAAGAACAAACATATACATACATGCATGGAATGTAATGAAAGAATATATACTTATCTCTCCATCAGTCTACAAGCACCATCTTGAATAAGCATTTGGATTCACCATTAGCAGTTTCATCATATAATCACCACACACAAATTTCCTATATCACAACAGTTTGCAAACTATGTTTTCTTCAAATTCTTGGAGCCTTAGCTCTCCTAAACCTTGGATCATTCGAATGATAGTCTCATCAGTTACAAACATGAGGTTTTTACTCCTTACAAGATAGTTACTATTTAAATTGTGACCTTTTAACTTCCTTTAGTCTTGTGACCTTTCAAGTCCCTCAATAAAACATCATAGCTTAAAAATGGTGATTTTAAGACCCATACTTCCTAAATTCACTCACATTGACTCCTAGACCCCACTAGGACTTACATTCAAGACTTAAATACATATAAGACAACCTGAGATTCCTATTTCATACCTCTAATAGCCTTCAAATTCACATTTTGCACTTTTGGAGGGAAAGTATGTAATTTAAAATTTTGAAAGGCCAAGACTCAAACCACCACACCAAACTGACTCACATGGATTCCCTAGACCTATAACACACTGTACACTAAAACTTGATGACACTATGACATATTTACAGAGTGGAAATGATTCTCTTGCATCGAGTGGTGATGGTATTCATCTCGAGATCACAAATTTTGCATATATCTTGAGATTGTTTCTAAACACTTAATAAATATTTGTCAATGTTCTCACATATTGCAATTCACTAAGTGGTTTTCACAATGCTTAAATGAAATTGGTTTTCAAGAAGATGGATCTCACCTCAAATATTCCTTCAAGTCTTATTCAGGAGAAATCCTTCCATATGGAGGAGGAAATACATTTCCATGAGGAGGAAATCTATTTCCACAAGGAGAAATCAAGTGAAGATGTGTCCAAATACTATAAGCATGTTTCCACTCATGTGATATCTTGGTTAGGGAAGTGAATTGTGAAGTTAAAAATGGTGTCATCATGTTTAAAGGTGAAATGGGAAGCTCATGGAGTAAGTTAAGAATCATCATATCTTGACTCTGTCATCATGTTCAAACCTCTTTAAGGAATAAAACAAGATGTGCTAGTCAAGATACTGAGGCATTCAAGACCATCATGTGTGAAATATGAAGGCATCATCTATCTCCATGAGAGGCATATGAGAAAAGAGGTGTATGAGTATCCTAGAAGTTTATTCCATCCGAGGATAATTTTGGAGCTAGGAGGGGTAAGAGGATGATCTTTATATAGAGCACCATGTATGTAAGAATGATAAATAATCTGATTTAATTGATTTATCTCACTTGATAGTGTTCTTAAACACTCATTCAAACCTTGTAGTGTGATCACACTTCAAAGGAGGAAGGACATTACAACCACCTCATTTCAGTCCAACAGGTGGCCACATGCCAAGAATCTAATTCAGTGAGAAATTCTTCCATATACATGGTGAATACCTATTTTAGTAAGTGATAGATAATTAGAAAATGGTTTGAGCATCATGGAGTTGATTTTTGATCACTAGGGTTAATTGTGGAGGCCTTTAAAAGTAAGAGAGTGATCCTCACTCTTGCCTTGTAATTAGAAGAGAGCATGTTGTTCCCATCACAATGTAGATCTCATAACAATGTTTATAAACACTTAATTCATTACTTGAGGTTTTAGAAACATGATTTCAACTCATGGTAACTCATTTTTACCCCCTTTTTCATGTTAGAAGTTTCATCACTCAAAAACACAACCTAGGGATGTTAGGAAGGTGTTTTCAAATCAAAACTTTGGCCCTATTCTCATGACATCCTCACCCATGGTAAAAAATTATAGTACCCATTCCAAGATGTACTTATCAACATTTACAAATATTAACCTATCACTATGTGGTGGCCATCCCTCTAGAGCTTGCAAATTTAGGGCCATTTTTGTCTGGAACCGAAAGAGGTAGCTACACTATTTTGAAATTCTTCATGAAACCTTAAAGTATTAGATAAAAATGGATGTTATCAACATGCATAGGATTCACATATATTTCCGAGTGCATATTATTTTCCCTCCTAAATCCTTATGGAGTTCCCAAAATCATCCAGAGAAGTCATATTTTACCATTAGATTATTTGTTCCCTGCACCTAAAAAACCCATTGTTGAGAAGATTGACCTTTAATGAGAAAACATTTCCTAAATTACCTCCAAAACTTCCAAGATTCCTTGACATCACATTCAAATTCGTAATATATTTCTTGAACTCTACTAGAGGGTTTTTATGAGCTCGAATGGCGTTTTTAGGCCTCAGAGGAAGTTATCTTCTATCAAGTCACACTGAACTCATCAATCATCGTATTTAATCATCCCTGCACATTGAAACAAACTTAAAAACCTTGTTAACAATTTATTTTGAGCCAGGTTGAGAGTGATAATGAGGAAGGTTGGCCAGAGGAAGGACACAACAGTAACCGGGAAGTGAAATATTCAACTATGTGTTTAGTTCTCATGCTCAAAGTTTCAAGTTTTCTTGCCATACATTTTGCATGATAACACCCTCTTACCACTTTCACCAAATTCCTTTTTGTAGTGCCTAAAATTATTTCATTGGTATTTTATCCATATATGAAATTATTTCAAGGGTTTCTTAAAAACACAAAAGGATATATCTGAAAAACATTTCTCTTAATGTTGATCTAGATTTGATTTCTTATGAAGTATGTGGCAATTGAATTAACCTCCCTAATGCTACACTAAGGTGATAATTTAACTAATTTACTTAGTATAAATATTTATGAAATCCTAAGTTTCTTTCTCCATAGAAAGTAAATAAATGTGTGGAATATTTTACACATTTTCACCTACTCCTACCCTAACTTTTGTTGAGTGTTATAAATATATCGATGTGATGCACTCTTTTAGCTTCTAACTCTTCAAGTTACGTTGTATTCTTCTATTGAAAAAATGAATATATTATGGGGTCCTTAGATAGATCATATTATTTCCCACACCTTACTATTATTAATCTATATTATAAGTATCAAAGGATTATATGCATGCCAACATGGGAACCAAGGTCACTCCCTTCCATTGTTGATTGTGAGGATCGCATGAGTGGTCCTCTTAAAGATGCATTCCCTAAGCTTGTAAAGTAGGTACTCATCCATAGTATGATTCTACAATATTCTAAGATAGAATTAGGGATTCAACTTCACGCTCATGGGAAAATTGAGTCCGCATATTCGATCAATTGTTACTACCTTTGGGAGTTGTGAGGTTTGTAAATTTTAATTTTGACACATTTAACACTCCTACAAATGTTAGTAAACAATCCAAAAGGACCCAAAACATAAAAAATGACTATATTATTTCCAAAAATAGACATCAATTGTAGAATTCAAACCCTAAAATCTTTAAGCTTGAAAAACCTAAAAATAACCTATGTACTAAATAGATTAGAATATGAAAAACTATCTTCTAAATTGTAATTGATGTAGTTGTTAGACTAGTTCCATAAAGTGCGAGTGACCCTAGTTTCTTATATTTACTAAAATAAGTTTAAGGTATAAGAAATAATAAAGTATAAAGTATAAAGATTAATAAATATATCCCTCCCAAAACCACATGTACCACATAGCAAATAGGAATGCGAGCACATTATAACATGCCTGTGTTATAGCGCACTCGTCTTTATAATGTGAGTATGTTTCATCTTTTTTGGATTTGAAATGCCCAATCCATAGGCTTGGATATCCAAACCTAAGGTTTGGACTGTGTAATCCGTGAATAAATCTGTGTTTTACAAAAACAAATGAAAATCTAACATGTACACCTCGATATCTCATGTGTTATAACATAATATTCCAAAAAAAAATATACTACGACATTAAGCTCGAGTTTACCTTGGTGACGATATACTTCTTTCTAAAATCCTATTAGTTTAAGGCTTTCATCCTTAATTTCTTTTACTAGTGCCTTATTTTCTTGTCAAAACGTGTGTATAGGTTTTTAACACAATTTATGATTTTTTCATCCAATTTTTTAAAAAACTCATCTTCTAAACTCTATTATGCATGCATCTAAAAAAGAAAGAAGAAAAAATGACTATTTTTCTCAAAGTTATGGGGTGTACACACAAATATTTCATTTTCGGGATGTGTGCACTTTGAAAATTAATTAAAAAATTATATATTCATTCCAAAATTATCAAAAATTATTGGGGCCTCATACATGGAATTATATAATTTTCTACTTGAATGGATTTGAAAAATAATTTATAGAACTCAAAAAAAGGGGTGGGGGCACACACACAATAGGTTCTTATCTTTTTGACATAAAAATAGACATACTTTGTGTGTGCACCACATTTGACCCTCTTAATCTCCACCATTTTCGAGAAAAAAAAGAGTAGTTTAGGAACTAGATTTCGTGCTCTCTGTGGTACTTATTTTTATCACTTTGTAAAACTTTGAGCATATGCATCCCAAATTATTAGATGAAGTTCAAGTTTCTTGATTTCGGGAATAATGTCTCCCTTTTAACCCCTTTTGGCCCCCATTTCCATGGACTTACCCACACATCAAGTCTTATTTCGTAATTACATACATTTAAAAATAATATTCAAGGTGCATATATTAAAACAATGTTATATTGAGGTTGATAATTAGAGGTGTAAGAATTTTACAATTAGTTATGTACATAAAATTTGAAAGATTGACATTTTAAATCACTTAATGGAGAGATATCAATCTCAAGGTTTTTGTCTTAATTTTTTTATATACCGTATGTTCATAACAAAAATAGAATTTTGTATATAATTGTGAAATTTAAAGTTGAACATTATCAACAACTCAGTACATTGCATTCTTACCTTCATTATCATTATAAAACGCATAATAATGAAATTAAATAAAATCGATTAGGGGTCCAACTATCACACCATCATGGTCAAACCCCTCCTTGGAAGCATTTGGTAGCATGGTAGAGTGCAAAATTAGCGAGTTGGGCAAAAACAAAGGGAAAAAAACAAAATTTTAAGCAAGGTTTAGGGTGAAGCATTCCATTATCGACTATTTCATCACTCAAGTAGGCACTTCATCGAAAAAGTATGGGATAGTTAGGGAGAAGAAGCTTTTATGTTGCTTTGTTGACTTGAAGAAATATTTACACTGTTTAATGTTAGTACACCTCAAAATGTGTGTTGCTTCCTAGAATTGTAAGGCCCAAAATTACTACACCATACGACCCTATTCTATGGGTTGTATAAACATTTCAATGTTGTACCACCCTAAGGTGGGGTATGTATACCCCAACTTGTTAGCACGAAACAACTTATCAAACTTAAACTATATGACCAAAACATGCTTGACAAGTTATGTGACCTAAGAAGTTATATTGTGTGGCCCTATTGTATAACATAAGTTAGACTTTCCTTTTTGCAATGCTCAAATTTTGTGCTCTTGTTCTTTGCCTAGACTTTCACACTATTTTCACTTTAAATTTTTCAACCTTAAATGATTTTATAGATTTTTTTCCTTGATTAGTTTAAGGCTAAAATGAAAGTGGTGTATGCATTGTTGATATACACATGATAATCTCACAACAGAGGCCTCGATAATCTCTAGCTAGAGTGATAGATTCTACATTGTGTTTACGTGTTATGCTGGCGTAGGTGATCCATAAGGATCAGGAAAACAATCGCATTCATCAGCCAAACACATCATAAAAAGGTTTCAAAGTCAGCAAGACTCTGGAAGGAGGTAAAACAAGGTTGATTGTGAAACTGTCACTTTATGCAAAGTGATAACCTCCGGTGTCTATAGGTAATGATTGCGTAACCATGGGGAAGTTTCACATCTGTTAGTCTATTGATACTGGTGGTATTACCTATGTTGAATAAATATACTATTAAAAACCACAAAAATATCTTCCTGTTTGCCCAATTTTTGGGATTCTCCAACGCATAGGAGGACATCTCAAGCCTTTTCTATAGCAAAAAGAAATATTGGAGAAAGAATCAACGATCAAAAGAATGATTGAAGTGTTTAATTATTTCTAGGAGGAGAGATTGCAATTAAAGAACATAGAGCAAAATCTTATGAGCATAATAGTTGAGTCTCTACTACTTGTTCTACTTCTCTTTGTAAATTTTATCTTTGACCATAAGGAACGCGTTAAGTGGGCAATTTCCATTCCCAACTTTTTCATTGTAATTACATTCATTTTTTTGCATTGTATTTACATTCATTTTTTTGCATTGTATGATTCCATCTACTAAAATATGGTAGTTCTAAGTTCACTAAGAAAATATTTTGTCATTTCAAGCAAAAAATTGATGTAGATGATCAATCTTGTGATTGTGTAATTTAATAGTAGTTAATCTAGGGAGTTTATGATCATTTTGGTATCGGAGTCTGAATCAAATATTTGGGGAATTATAGAAAGTGTTTGTATGACAGTGACATAATTACAAGAAGAAGAGTTCTTTACCTCGCAATCCGGAGATATCTATAAGAATGTGGAATTAAAGGATAAAATAAATGGCTAAGGAAGGTCAAGAAGGACTTTCCCAAAGTGTTGAGCACTAGAAACAAGCACAAAATATATGATGAAGTATTAGTACACCATCAATAAGCAAGAAAATCTCGTATCTAGGAAACAAGAATCAATGGATGTGGTGGTTTGTGCTCGAGCCAAGAAATTGGCATAGGAAAAGGATAAGAGCCCCATGGAGGAGCATGAAGATTGATCCGAAAATAGACCAATTTTTTTCACTCAATCACGGACCCCTATAGGCTTTAAATTCTTTTCTGAATTTACCCCATTAAAATCAACTTAAAGCAATGCAAGAATTAAAATACACTACACACAGGTTGATAACGAGTTCGGCAAGAATGCCTACGTCTCTGGGTTCATCAATAGAACTGATATATTATCTACTTCAACGAATGTAACAAATAATACAATCTAAGCATGATAATACTGAATACATAATGGAACATGAACCTGAACACCAAGTAGCTACCCGGCTTATAGCAGATTCGATCCAAGTATTCTCCTTTAGGCAAAAAGTCCTTTGGTATACCAATTGGTCTTCCAGATGACACCCAGTCGATTCTCCAGGCTCTACATTATGAAGTGTGGCTCAAATGTGGCCTATTGGGTAGTTTGAATAACTCCCAATAACAATTTTACCTATTAAAAATAATAGGTCTTATCTTCATTTTCGATAACAAATAATATCGATCCTTAATGAAGATGGTGCATATATGATATAGGTCTTAGTATCTCTCCATAATGCCTATATTAAAATAGGTCTTCCATCTCCATAATATCGCCACGATCACCTTCGAACTTCATCAGTCGTCCTTCTTGGCTCGGGCTTGGAGTATGTCTTCTCGGAGAGAATTCGGAGCTTCTTTTTCAAAATAATATTTTCCTATTAAATATAATAGGACTTAAAAATAATAATAATGCCTATAATAATAGGACTTACATATTTACATGCCTATAATAATAGGCCTTAGCTCGAAAAAATGCCTATATTAAAATATAATATAGGACTTTAAAAATAATAATTCCTATATCAATATATAGGTCTTAATTTTCCTCCCAAATAACAATGCCTATATAAATATATAACACATTATTTTTTTCTCCACCGAATAATGGCCTTGAGCTCCTTTAATAAACTCCACAAAATAATGGCCTTCATTATTCTTCTAAGGCCTCCACTATTTTTGATTTCTCGGGCATGGGAGAGAGCTCCAAAATGAACTTGTGTGTTTTACAATGTACTTGGGTCCCCTATTTATATTGATTAGGAGCCGAAATATAAGGATATTTGATAATATCCATGGCTTATTTTTAAAGAGCCCATAATAATCCTCAACGGATTGGGCTTAGCCAAATTCCCCATGGCATAATAATAATTTGGCCACCAAATATTTAAACCGCTTCAAATAATAGCCTTAATAGGCTTTGAGCGGGTTAATAGGGATTAATTCTCTTTTTAAGCTTTTAAATAAGCTTAAGCCATTTTTTTTTTAAACTCAACCCCATAATAATATCCACTCTTCACGTGGATGGAGCAGATTTATGTGGGGAAAAATCCCACATTATATGCAAGCCTTTTTAATAGGCTTTATCCACCAAAATTTGTTTTCACGTGGTCTTTCTTTTTTTTTCTTTTTTTTTTTTACAAAAAGATTATAAAATTTTTTACGTGGGTAAAAACCATAAACGCACATTTAATGTCACATGTATATTTATAATAAATCCATGTGAACACATGCAGCTTTGCCACATGTCAAATACAGTTGTGCCATGTGTCACCATATCATTTGTCCATTTGGCACATCCTTTGGTTGTTGACCACCAATTAACCGAACTTTTACTTGTCATAACTTTCGCATACGGACTCGGATTTGGTCCGTTCAAAATGCATTAGAAAGGTCTTGGCAAGCTCTATGCAATGATGTTGACATTAGATGATTTTAAAATCATCCATTTTTCTATTGACCAATGTTGACTAGTTGTTGACCAAACTTTGACCAACCACCAGATGTGTGTACAGACTCCATTTGCAGCGTTCAAATAGTCGACGGAAAGCTCTTGGAGTCAACACGCATTGTGCTGATTCCGGGAGATTTAGGGAACATTTTTCCTCTGTATTGACCTCCGAATAAAATATGGGCATACTCACAAAGACAAACATTAAGCGGAGATAAAATTAGAACATACCTGTTTCAAATTTGAAACAAAAGTTTAGATTAGAAGCTTTCAAGGACAAGTAGAGGAAAATTGTTAGATAAATGGTTGAAGAAAATGAAAGTTTATTTTTGTATGTATAAAGTTATTAAAGCACAAAAGATAGCTTTTACACGTCTCAAAATGGAATATTGTGCTCTAATTTCAAGGAAAGTTATTTAGCATCTTCTAGAAAGAAGCAATAGCTTATAACAAACTAAGCGGGATGAATTAAAAGACTCGTTGCATTAAGAAATTTTATCCTATTGGGCATAAAACTTATCAAAATATTATGTGGACACATTTCAAGTGAGCAAGAAATTAAAGTGTGTTGGATTATACCACGAGTTCTAAAGACAAGCCATGTTGATGAAAATGAGCTTAGAGATCAAAGACACCCCGATCAACTACTTAGGAGGTCTCCAAATATGCCTAAGGAGATGGATCATCTCAAGTAATCCAAAGGACCTTGACGAGGCTTGATTCCAAGCTTATTACATTGAGGATGAAAAGAAGCAAGGGGAAGGAGAGCTCTCAAAGCAAAATAAGCCCACAAGTCGGTTCAAGAAAGAACAATGACCTTACAAGAAGGTTAAATGGGAAGGAAAAATAAATGCTATTGTTTTGAATACTTGTGAGGATCCCAAATATCACCATTGTGTTATCAATGGACATTCCAACACTACATGTTGAAAGTTACATTCAAAATTACATTCAAAACTTTGTTTCAAATCAAGAAAACCAAGGTAAATGCACTTGTTGATACTAGGTCTCAATCCAATTTGATTTCAAATGAATTTGTTAGAAATATTTGTTTACAATATATTATCATCCACGTCCATATCCTTTGGGTTATGTGAAGAAGGGTGTAGTTACATATTTAAATTTGGGATTTTAACCCACACTACATTGATGAGGTAAAAGATGATGAAATTACTCTTAATGCATGTGATGTGGTGGTTTGGAATCCTTGTTTGAATCGTTGGGATTATATCTTCATGAAGGGAGCTAACAAATACAAATGGGTCTAGGAGGAAATTAACAACAATATCAAGAAAAATCAAAGCTTGCCCAAACTTTCCTTGGTAAGTGCCAACAAAGCAAAAAGACACATTCAAAGTAATAATTAGTCTTGTTAACTTCTTTTGAAGGATAAACAAGAGGGTGGGTTAGAAGTTTATGAGATTTCTACAAAGGATTGAAGGATTTAGATAATATGTTGTAATTTTTTCAAGAAATGTTTCAAACTTCTGAGGTTTTGCCTCCAGAACATGATGTAGAGCATGAGATTCAATTGTTGCTTGAATCTCCATTGCTAGATATTGGTTTGTAGAGGAAATCACTCTTGGAAAGAAAAAAATATAAAAAACAACTTCAAGAGTTGTTAGAGAAAGGCATTATTCACCCAAGTACTTCACCATGTGGGTCACCCATTATGATGGTACAAAAGTGAGATGGCTCTTAAAAATAAATATATACTATAAACCCTTAAAGAAGATCACCATTAAGAATAAGTATCCACTTCCATGAATAAATGACCTATTGGAAAAGCTGCAAAATGCTAAGTATTTTACTAAGATGGATCTCAAATCAGGGTATCATCAAGTTTGGATGAAGGGGGAGTAAATATGAAAGACAACCTTCAAGATTAAAAAAGTTTTGTATGAATGGTTAGTACTTCCTTTTGCTTTATGTAACGCACTGCTACATTCATGAGATTGATCCATGATGTGATAATACCTTTCATAGATACATATGTCATAGTGCATTTGGATGGTATTCAATTTTTCAATAAATGAAAGAAAATCTAACACATTTTAGTCAAGTTTTGCAAATTTTGAAAGAAAAAAAGATATTCTACAATATGAAGAAGTGTGAATTTACAAAGCAAACACGAGTCTGTCTAGGACATGTGGTTGGAGGAGGAGAACTATTAGTGGACCCCATAAAGTTTGAGGCTATCACTAATTGGTATATGCCAAGGAGTGCCACTGATCCTATAAATTTTGTTGGAGGAGTACAGTACACGAGGACTTTTAATCCATCTTTCTTCACTATTGCAGCACCTATACATACAATTGTAAAGCAAGCGGTAAGTCTCCATTGGGGTAAAGAACATGATAATCATGTTGATTCATTGAAATATAAGATCATCCATGCTCTAATGATTTCTCTTCCTAATTTTCAGCGAGTCATTCAAAGTTGAAATAGATGCAAGTGAGTATGCCACGCGAGTAGTTTTGTTAAGAAGAGAAAGTTTGTTATCTTTCAAACATACATACTTTAGCAATAAGAGGATATCATATTTATGATAAAGAGATGTACACACTATTTCAAGAAATAAAAATGGAAGCATTACCTATAGGGTAAAGAAACTATTGTCCATAGTGACTACAAACCTCTACAATATTTGCAAGCACAAAGTAAATTACAATATGCTGACACTACAAATGAATGGGATCTCTTGAATCAATTCTACTTGATGATCAAGTACAAGAAAGGAAGAATGAATGTAGTGGAATATATGTTATCTTGGCCACCAATAACAAAGCAAGTTTCAGATTTGGCTACAATCTCACAACTTGAGCCCTTCATAAAGGAAGCTTATAAAAAGTGTAAGCACAAGATGTAGGTTTTAGGAAGACACTTCAGTAGTTGCATGTCAAGAAGATCGAAAATGGTGGCAAACATGAATGTAACCTCAAGGATGGGCCACTCTACAAGTGGGACAAATAATTGTGTGCCAAAAGAAAACAAACTTCACGTAGATGAGGGAAGCATATCCTTCCCAAGTATCAAGTCATTTTGGTGTTGTCGAGACCATGCCTCACTTGCAAAGGTGTGTGAATGTTGTATCTAGACTCATAAGAGAATGTTATGTGGTTTTCTTCTCAATCACAAGTATGAAGTTTTCTTTTCAGAATTACTCAAAAATATCTACATGTGGTTAGCAACACATGTTGTAGGAAGGAAACAAAAATTTGAGATTTGGTAAGCATGGGTGGGCACATAGATTGAGAAATTGAAAAGACCTGTTGAGGTTTTGGGTCGTATGGTGGATATTTGGTCGTGATTTACAAAACAATTATTTTTTTGAGCTTTCTTTATCAAATTATACTTGTCCAGAGGAGGCAAAGTTTGAGTTCTTGCATCAACTAATGGGATCTTTTATAGCTCAAATCTTACTTTGGATAATGATTTTTCTTCTCGATTGTGAAATTTAAACTCGACAATGGAAAGATAAATTTTATGTCACGCAAAGGTTAATTTCTTAGTAGGAAGGCAAGGGTTAGGAAAACACAAGGAGTTGAAAGTAAAATGAATACTTCAAAAAAGGAATTGAGATTGCATAAGTATGTGTAAGGCTGAACGAGGACATGTGGTGTTAAGGAACCTAAAAGGATGGGGAATTTAGATCATTGGAACAAAGAGTACCCGCAAAAGAAGATAAACACCAGCCGATTTGTGTGACGAGATACCCTATGACGAGGAAAGTGAATTGTGTAAGGGTGAGTTATGATGTTAAGAATATCTAGGGTCTAGTGGAAATGAGATTCCACTAAGTGGAGATAATCATAGTATGCACAAATGTAATATGCACCAAGTGCAAAAAAATAAATCAGGGATGATACAAGTATTAGAGGGTTCCTTGCACAAATATATACATGATAAGGATCATGGCAGATGCAAGTGAGGATACAAAACATCATGCATGATATGCATCATGGCACTACAAGGTATAAATAGAAAAAACAAAAATATGTAAGTTGGTCATATTGTATACAATTAAAGATAAAGAGACAAGACTTTCGGGAGACATAGGAAATCAATGAAAGTTAACAATTCGTAGAAGAAGAAGATTAAATGGATACTTGAAAGTGTAATATCCCTTTTAGGCGCAGATTAGCACAATTTTGGAGTTCAACTAAAACCCTTATTCAAAATATAACAACAATATGATTTTTATGCAAACCCCTAAGACAAAAAATAAAACAATATGAAATATTCCTTTATTTATCTCAAATGTCCCTTGTGGGATTCCACTCAAAAACACACAAATTAAAGATAAATTTGCAGAAATAGAAAATCAATTTTTTGTCATAAATACTCAGCTAGGGCAAATGAACTATTTTTATTTATTTTTCTCAAAATATTTTCCCAAAACATATGAAAATTTACAGGAAGCTTGCTATGATAATAAAGAACCCTAGAACAATATTTTTGGAATTTTTTGAATCATATATGACTCGCCAAAAATCACAGAAAACCCTACATAGCTAGAAATCCCTAAAAATCCATATCTTCTCAAATAATATGATAATTTTTTGAAATTTTGGAAATAACATCTAATAATAATATGAATGAAATCCCAATCGCCAGACCATGAAAAAGAACTCTGAAAACCCTCCAAAAATCAGTGTGAAATCCCAAAATGGGTCACTCCACCTGGGAAGAGCCCAAAAACCCTCCAAAATTCCTCCATAAATGGTGCCAAACCTACTCGATCGCTGCAATAAAATAAATCTGAAACCCTCAAATTTTCTCCATCAAAAACTCAAAATTCTTCTCGAAACCCTTCTCTCAAATCTTTGAAATTGATCTCTGAAAAACAACCTTGAATTAGTCCCAAATTGACAAGCTAGGGTGGATCTTCCACCACCGAAGAATGTCTTGTTAGTTAGGAATGTATCTCTCATCACCAAAGCTAAGGTTCCTATGGGATCTTACTCCACAAGCTAGAAAAATCAAACAACAATTGCTCAAAGGAAATCATAAGTGTGTATGCAAGAATGACCTCTCTTTCTCCTCCCAATCTCCTTTTATAATTTCCCCCAAACAACTTGTGGCCCAAGAAACCTAAGTTGACCTTTCTAGGAAGGACCACCAAATAATAAAGTAACTTAAAGTTACTTTTCTTCCCCCAAGTCACCATAGGGACATAAGTGACCCCAACGAAAGAATATAACATTAAAGTGTTATTAGTCACCCCCATAACGATAAAACATAACGTTTTCCCCACCAAGCCACTTAACACCCATGCCAATGCAAAAATATAACAAATAAGCAAGGTGGAATACCCAATAGCCTCTAAAGTCTTTAGCCCCTTGGGTATGACCAAGGCTAAGACTAAATATTGGCCCTTAGGCCCTCTGTGAAGGAAAGGGGACATTACATTATCAAGTATTCACAATACAAAAATAGTGAGAAGGCCCAAAACATCTAAAAACCATCTTGATACAAGTAGATGATGAAAATAATTTTCTAACCAAAGTCGAATTTAATTTTTATTTATTTTCACACCATCAAACAACAAAAATACCCACATAATATTACAACATTTTTCTCAGAAATGATGCTCCGTGATGATAAGAGGAGACCCAAAGGGGACACTAGAAATTGAAACCAACCAATTTAAATGTCATTATTGATGCCCTAATTGTTGATCTAAAATACAAAGGGCGTAGATAGCCCTAGAAATGACTACAAATCATGTCCTAGTTGTGATGATCTGAAATTACACTCAAATGTGACCCATGAGTGAAGCCACCAAGATGATATTGAGGGTTTTCATCCTCAAATCTGATCACGAGTGATGGTTTTCATCCTTAAGTGATGAATGTCAAAAGAAATTTTTTTCCTCAATAGCTAAAAGTAGAAGCACAAGTGCTCAAATTCATGAAATCAAGATAATAGATAGATGATATATGCCCCAAATAAACCCCTTCATCCTCCTTTTATAACTTCTCTTTCCTCTTTCTCATCAATTTTGGTAGCCAACTTTATTTAAAAGTCACTTTTATTTTAATAATAACACAAGTTTCCTTATAATATCAAATGGCCCTTGGTCCATTGGTGATGATACTTGCCTACTCTAATTGTATAAAAGGGTCTACATTATGTGTATCAACATCCAATTTCTATGGCATCTTGTCACATACATGAAGGTCCAGTAGTTATTGTGTGCTCGACAAGCGTGCATTGTACATAGGAAGAGGAATTGGAGCAGTGGCTTCCATAGTGTTATCCTTCTGATATTCAATTCAGTTGAGCTGCAATATGGTACATCAAAGCCTCTCTTATCAAGAGATTGAATTAGAAAAGATTCAAAGCTTTGAAGATTAGATATTCAATTGTCCCATCTTTGCTAATTTTACAGACACGGAATGCATGTGAACTGTTTGACACAATGCCCCAAAGAAATTTAGATTTGAATCATGGACACCTTCTTGCTTCTGGAGGAAGGGATCATATGTTGTGCATTTGGAACGTTTGGAGTAAAGTTCAAAAGCATGCTCACAATGATTAACAGAAGTACCACTCTGCATCACGTGATGGAGCAAGAATCGATTAACAGAGCTTACGGTGGGGTGCAGGTGAGGAGCCTACCATTCCATGTGGTCGGATTGAATTCTTTGTATATTTTGTGCTTATCAATCAGTATTATTCTATTGTAAAGGTGAATAAGTGCTTGATAGAGGTTGTGTTTAATTAATCAAGCATTGCATTGGTAGGCTAGAAGGTATGTTTATGTTGCTCTATAGTTTTTATCTCATATTAGTATTGGGTAGCAAAGTGATGCATGCTCCTGATCAAAATAATTCAATTTGACAGTTGGTTGAAGAAGAAGAGATTAAGAGGTTAAGAAAGGAGATGATTCTGCGTGCTCAACCCATGCCATTTTTTGATTGCCCTTTTATTAGCAGAAGGTATGACTATTTACAGGGCCAAACACTCTTCAAGTCTCTTGCATTCTATTGAAGTTAAATTTGTATGCATATTCTTATTTTGTAGTTGGAAAAAGAATTTGTGAAGCTTGTCATTAAATGGTTTTCACTTGAACAGGTCTTCTAAGAGTCCAACCATCCCAAAGGAGCCCAGATTCCATGTCCCTCACCACAAAAGGGCCAAATGTATATCATCCACTCCTTTTGAATATTGCAGGGATCAACCATTTTGCTCTTACCCCTATAAAAGAATGGTTTCAGATAGATGTTGTAATGCGTGTGAGTCTGGGAAGCTTTTTGTTTTTCACAATATTTTCCCTTGTGATGATTGGAATTAAGACCCAAAAGGATATTCGAAATGGCTGGCATCATGGTGGATGGATTGTGAAGATAATTTGTTGGGTTTTACTGGTAGTCTTGATGTTTTTCCTTCCCAATCCTATTATAAGTGTCTATGGTAATTTTCATCCTTCTTATGCCACATTTTCATCTCAATTTTAGTGAACTGAAGTTGTATTGTGGTTAATTGTTATTAATCCAATTTACAAATTACATTATAATAATTGTTAGAACTGTCGTCTTGAATTGTTAGAATTTCAATAGTTTCTTGATTCAGTCTTTAGACAAGGTAATTCTTTGCATCAGATGATGTTTTGGAACTTGGTTATGTGGATTCTAAAATGGGTATGGTCTAAAGAGTTTGTAGATTCCAGATTTAGTGAGCCGGTAGCGAATGGGTGCAATGTGGGCAGGTTGATTTGGGAACTGTGTGGGCTATCATAAATGTTGCATAAAATAGTGGTAGAAAATATCAGAACATTTGTTTATAGAATTGACAGAGGTCAAATAAGAAATGGCCCTTATTTATATGGGTATTAGCAGTTTAATAAATAATGTAAACAATCTAGAGTTTCTTCAAATTGTAAGAATTGCCAATCGGAAAACATAATACTAGATAAGGCCCTAAATATTAAGAATACAAGTAGAGAATATCGGGTCTATTTGAGATACTATTTACACCATTCAAATTAGAAAATTACAAAATGCCAAATGTGTACTTTTGAGAATTGTGATGAACATAGTAGTCTAGAAAAAATTTGAGGATCAAAAACCCACCCAAGACTTACTGTAAGCAGTTTCAAGAAGCCATCCCAATCATTAAAAGAAAAGTAGTATAGGTCATTCTTACCAACATAGAAGAGGGTCAAGAAATTTGTGCAACTGCCAATCCAAGAGAGTATCCAGAGACCTGTGATAACCTATAAAAATTCAAGGATTAGAAAACCTTTCCTGATGAATATTACTTCTAATATGGTTGAACTGTCCATTCATCATTACACAGTTCAAAAGGGAAGACTCTTACAAGTAATATACAAAATTGGCAATAACACATTTTATGATGATGTATATAACATTTATTGCAACAGTCTGCATTCAATTGTAGGGTAAGCAACTAGATTAAATTAAAATTTCTCACCTCAAATAAAAGGAAAATGCCTGTACCACAACAAAATTTTCATGTCTTTGCTCGACGCAACATCATGCAGCACATCGAATAAGCGATTGATTTCAAATCTTAAGGCTAAAGCCACATTCTGAAAACATTCTCCAGAGAATAGTATCTTTGGAATGTCTGTGGGTTGCATGTGCAAGTAGAGCATAAACAGAAAATGCATTCAAAAATGATTACATTTGTAATCCAAATATGATATATGTTCCTTCTTTTTCCATGTATACATATAATGCAGTTTAGGTTTAAACTTGAAATTTTATTTAAACTTTTAACACAATTTCAAATCATCAACTAGGTTTCAACACAGATGCACAAGCTGCCCCCAAATGGCATGTGAAATAGAAGAATGAGGTTGAAGGATTCTGCAGGCTTGAAATTTTGGTCCTATAGGAACCTTATTGTGACAATAGCCACCAAATCCTGTAGCTGACTCACAATGAGAAAACTGCTCTTCATTACAATCAGACTTTACACATGTTCTAGAACAAAAGTCCCTAGAATCATAAACAAATGAAAGAGGCAGTGAATGATCTATTTTATCTGATCCTTTGCATTCTTGAGCCATGGTGCCAAAATCACACAACAAGTCTTTTGAGCTTAGGGAGGAAGCGGAGACCTAAATATGAAGATCGAAAAATTAAGGAGAAAATAAGGGACGTTCATATACAAATACAAATACAAATTTTGAAACCAGAATTCCATGAAGAGCAGAAATAACCATACAGATTATAGAAAATTTACTAGATTGATAAATTTAAAGATGTTTTTAAGAATTTGGTCAATATGCAAATGCATGCACAAAAGCAGAAGAATGGAAGAGCCTATCCCTCATGCACGTTAGCAGTGGGGATCGGCAAAACTTGAACCTGTGACCTCGAGGTTCAATGCCACGGGTCCAACCACTACACCGCAACTTTGTTTTTGCAAAAATTTTACCTCCGTGGCATAAGTTGACTTCTCGCAAACATGTGTGAGAGTTAGGAAAAATGCAAAAGAACCACTACGTTAGATTAGCCAATACAAGGCATCATTCAAACAAACATGAGTGAAATTTGAAATTTCCACAAATGAAAACTTCGGCTACCAATAGCATATAAATGGGGCTCAGACATGGATCAAACATGGGTATCATGTAACATGCAATCGACAAAACTTCAAACCTATTGACCATATGTATTTCCCTTATAATGTTACGGTCACAGAGAAATTGGAGGATTTATATATGTCTTCTTAGTTTAGGAGCAAAGTTTTAACAAATACATATTGAAGCATTCAAAAAATGGTTGAAATAATGCTATGTAAGATATTTATTAATTTGATAGTGGAAACCATAAGCATTTGGTAACACATTTACTCAATGTAAACCTATGTATTTTGCAACAAGCTTTCCATGTATTCAAGTGGAATTGTTTTTATAAAATAAGCCAAGGAATCACAGTTTTTGTGTATCTTCTTATTCTATTAAACTGCCTAATAAGTCTCAATATCTAATTTTCTCCATTGGACATGCACAGGTTAGTGCATGCATGTTAAATATGTGTATTTATAAGTAATTTTTAGAGTTACACTTTTCAAACACATTTTTCCATCTTGTCATAACTCTTTTTATTAAAAAATATTTAAATGCCTCAACAGCTCTAGTATTCCCGATATGCCAAATTTGTTAAGTATATGGTAGCACAAACTGACTAGAAATACAATTTGAAGGAGACAATTCAGCTAAACGAGTAGAACCACTACACCGCAACTTTGTTTTTGCAAAATTTTGACCTCCGTGACATAAGTTGACTTCTCACAAAGCTTTGTAAATTATATCACTTTTTTCATATTGAAATGTTTTAAAGGTTAGACCTCACGTTTGTGCTATTTAAATTAATTGGTTCATCTATATTTCTACACAACCAAAATCAATCACACCCCTTATCAACATCAACTAAAAAAAGTAATAACTATCCCTCTAAATCAAATAACATATACCGTTCGGCGTTCACATTGCATTGTACACATGCGATTGCTAGTAATATTATTATTAAGTTGCCCAAAAATTAGAAACAATTAGGCCCAACTTAAATAATATTATTAATTATTTTAATTTAGAAAAGAGAACATTGCAGAGGGAAAAATAAATAACATTAAGCTCATATATATGCACACTAAGCAACGTCAAGCTCCCATAATCATTAGAAAGTTTTGTGTAGGCATTCGGGACGGCTTAAAAGTAAGTTATATCAGAGGTGAGACTTGAAACAATTAGAACAAAAAAGGAAAATAATCATAGGTATGGTCAAACTAACTAATAATAACATGTAAAGCTCAAATAAGTCATGAAGACAAGAAAAAGGCTTTGGCTTAGATACGTCCAAATAGAAGAAGTGGCTCTTGAAAGTAAATTCACGGTGAAAATTTGAAGAACATAGCTTTTGGGAAGCAAATATGAAGAATTGCTAATTAAAATAGGTGAAAGGAAAACCTCGAGTAAACAAAGCAAGAAAATAACAATCTAGGAAACACGAGCCTATTTACAGGAAAAGACATACAGAAACTATGTACAATAAGGAACAATTAAGAATTATGTAAGGAACTATGTGCAATCACTAGATAAAGTTTGGTAAGTACATGAACAAAGCTAGCTAAAGCCGTCGAGTCTCGGAGAGGATTCGTTGAAATTCGTTTAATGTGAAATATATGTATCTTTGTATAAAGATACCAAATCAAGATGGACTGGTTACAAGTCTAGAAAATATATATCAGTGGAGCCATCATCATGTCATCTGAGTAATCATAATAATTTATTGCTCCTCTACGAAAATTCAGGATCATTTATAATCGATGTATGCGGTTGTGCAAGGAGAAGTCATTGTGAACACACCCTTTGTATTCATTTATGGATGATACTAATTTGAATGCGTGGTTGGATAATAGAATTGTCTCTGCGGATAGTGGCTACTTCGTTTTCTTGCACAAATTTGAAACACTAACGCAAAGGTAGATGGTTTGCTTTTATTTCATGTATCTAAGGATGTCTAAGAAATACATTGTATGACCCGTTATTAGGCACAACATGGAACCAAACCATAGTGGCTTTGGAACCCACTGCAACAAGTAAACATAAAGCACCAAATAGTTTCCTAGTATTCCCAGCATATCCCATAATAGTCATGGTACTACCAACGAGGTATTTCTTTTCATGCTCTAATTAATCTGATCTAACAATAGGAAAACAGCCTCTTATTATGACTGCTTGTTGAATATCACTGCTTAAGGTTTCTGAGAGAAATCACCATATCACAATTTCTGAAAAGCTCAAAAGCTGAATTATGCCTTTAGATATAAAATAGTAAATGTTAAACTTATTTTAAAAAAGGAAAATCATAATTAAGCAAGCAAACAAGCTCCGAAAAAAAAAAAACCAAGAGCATCAATTTTAGAGCCCTCTTGCTGGGACCGTTTCCATTGCTTTGAGGTGGCGTGTAAGAAGTAGCAGAGATGAAATAAGTACAATAAATTGTTTATACATAGTATATTAATGAGACGTGTTACCGTTGAGCGAAATTGTAGCCGAGCTACAGCTTTGTTCTCCTAACCGGGAGAAATTTAACCCACAAATAAGGCACTCAACATTTGTTTGTGTACAAGGCAAGGGAACATTATGCATTTTTGTTCTTGTTGACCCAAATGAAATGAATGAGTTTTAGAGAATCTTTTGGAGTGGCAACAAATTGCAGATTAAATGTGGTTGGTGGCATCCATGCATTATTCATACTCTGCAACATCCAGCACATGTCACCTACTTTCATTTTTATCTTTCATTTTATACCATACCCAATTTCTTTTTCTTGAAAAACTTGACAATCCAACCCTAAAATCTTTCATGATGAAGGTAAGTATGCTTTTACCTCCTGCTTCTTCTGGTATAAATAATAGTTCTTCTCCTGCTGTCTTCTTTGTATTGCAATATTGCTTTCTTCCATATCTTTTCAATCTCCATAGATATTATTCTACACCCTCTTCTTAAGGTAAGGTGTGAGTTTTTTTTTGGATGGAATGTTTTGCCTTTTTCATGTGGTGGATCTGTCCTTTTTTTTTGGTTGTTTTTCCTTTCTCATAAGGTTTTAGATGCATGCAAATTGGTATGTATATCAGGAAGTCTGCATGCATATTTTACTACACTCTCTAGTTTTTTAAAACAATTTTTTATAGTTTTTTCTAACTGCATTGTTGTTTCATGGTGGCTTGCTAATGTTCAAGGTGCATGTTTAGTGGATCCTTTGTTAGGATTATGCAAAAATCATATGGATATTTCACAGATGGTTTAGTTTTGGTATTGGGCTTGTCTTTAGTTTTGAATCAATGTCATGATAGGTAGAAGGTGTTTTTTCCTTATAATTTTTTTATTTGCATGCATCAACATTCTCATATGAATCTGCAGTATGGTATTTTTAATGATTTTGTTGCATACAATTCCGAGTTGCTTTTTGGCTTCTGAACTCTCCACCACTACATTTGGCAGTTTTGTTTTTCTTGATACCACTGAATCTTCACAGTTATGTACTCTCCTCTCGTTCTCTCCCTCCTAATTTTCTACCTGCATGTTTGATTAGGAGGGGCTATAGACAAAGTCTACATGTGAGGGTGTCATGTGAATAGGACAAACTCTATACAACCCCATCTCCCGAACAACCTTTGAAACTTAAGGGGCAAAAATTAGGGGCTCGTATTTTACCAGGAAGATTCATTTTCTTTCTGTAACAGATTGGATAGGATTTCACCAGACCTGCCCCTACAATTTTTTTTGGGAGCGAATCTCACCCTAAATATCGAATTATCTACCTACGTTTTATATGTGCAACCATCTTCACACTCACTTATCAATTAGGGTTAGGGTTAATGTACTCGGTTACATTCAAGTAGGCAAAAATGGTTGACAGCAGGCACGTTTTGATAGTCAATGATGTATGCACAAGTTGTTTAAACTCTTGCTGTATATGGCTGTCTAAGTTCTTCCCATATTTGTTTTAAAGTGCATATGAATTTTGTATGTCAGGGTTTTATTCAGTGAAAATACCAGTTAATCTGCTGCATTGCTTGTAATTTCTCTCCTTAATGGTATGCAGCATCGAAAAATTGTCTTTCTTCACTGAAATGTAATGTCAAGTTGGCTTTCTTCAGTGAAACGTAATGTTACCTTGAAGGTTTAATTTCTAACTGTGTGTTTTTTTCTGCAAACTTTTATATTTTAGTGTGGTACAAACTTAAATTAAGTGGATTTAATGTTTTTTCAAAGCTGCAACTTCTGCTGTTATAATCTATGGACGTTGTCTAAAAGTTCATTTTATATTGGATGAGATAACATCTTGAAAACAGAACTTCGAAAATGGCAGTTTCTATTGGATGAGATGACATCCTTCTTGTAAAATGAGCTTCCATTTAGTAGTTGCCACTGTATGAGATTTTCAATGATGTTTAACCTCAATTATTGTGTAGGACCAGAATCTATTCAAGTGTATTTACTTGTTTAAATGATTGTTTCATAGGCTGCGGTTTTTTAAATCTCTTCATGGTACTTGAAAGTTTTTAACATCGTAGGTAGCTCAGTTATGGGATTGCAAAACATCACAAAATGCAATGGTGTGTGGATGTGGAAAATGGTATTGGTATTTTAGTTTCAGACGGAGATTTAACAATACAATATTTTGTAACAGTTTTGGGTTTTCTGACTGCAGTGCATATGAAACTTTTCACAATACTCTTATTTCTTAAAATTAGGCATTTACACTAATTAATATCTGATAGAATCTGAAAAAATGTCTAGATTCCATTGATCTTGTTATCTTTTTCTAATTGTAGGAGTATTTTCCTTGTTTTTGAAGATATGATGTCCGAAGTGGGAAGCCCTACAAGCCAGGACAGCAGAAACTCTGAGGATGGTGATAGGGAGAATTGTGCAGTGAGAGAGCAAGATAGGTTCATGCCCATTGCTAATGTCATCAGAATAATGAGAAAAGTGCTGCCTACTCATGCCAAGATATCTGACGATGCAAAGGAGACCATTCAAGAATGCGTGTCTGAGTACATAAGCTTCATCACAAGTGAAGCAAATGACCGTTGTCAAAGAGAACAGAGAAAAACAATTACTGCAGAGGATGTCCTTTGGGCCATGAACAAGTTGGGTTTTGATGATTATGTGGAGCCCTTGACCATTTATCTTCAAAAGTATAGAGAAATTGAAGGTGACCATAGAGGTTCTATCAGAGGAGCCCTGCCAAGGAAGGACATGAATGCTCTAGGATTATCTGCTGGTTTTCAAATGAGTCATCCGGGCTTTTATGGTGCCTCAGGACTGGGCTATTACAAGGACTCCATGACAAGCTCAAACATTAACTATGACCCTTATGCTCAGTACAAGTAAATTCTTGAGCAATTATTGTCTGTCGAGTTTTTTTGCTTCCAATTCCCTAAAGGAGCAGTTGTAGAACATGACCTGCACCTCTTTGAAGTGTGAAAGTATTTTCTATTTCTTTCTATGGAACAATATGTACTCATTGTAGAGTGGGTTCAACACCAATTTTTTTGAGCTGGTTCCTCAACTTGCCTTACCTGTACTATTGTGTACCTTCTTAATCAATGGAAGTTTCTACACTTTTGTTGCTTGAACATTGTTTGGGATTATTTAGTGAAATCAGTACCATATACTGCCTTTGATGATATTTATCAAACAAAATGCTATCCCATTTTGTTTTTGTTATGAATTGACATCACATCCCCATGCAAACAAATGCATGCAATTAAAAAATTGGGTTGAAATGAGCCTAATGATTGTGAAATGCCTTTAAAACATGTATTAACATGTTTTCCATTTTCTGCTCGAATACTGCTGACGTCAAGGAACCAAGCATGAGCACCCAAAAATTGGAGGTTTAATTCTCATTGTAGATGGGCCATGTTGGAACTTGGAGCTAAAATTTCTTATGTTATTTCCATAAATTTACAGCATCTGTAATTTATGCACCACTGAATAAGTGGGTATTGGCCATTTGTACCCAAGAGGAATGGTACACTATAGAAAACTGTGTTTTGATTTGTAGGCAATATTAATTGCATATGGATATTTTTGTTAGTGAACAAACTATTGGTATTTGGTATTGTAGGCATGCTAATCAGTCTCTTTGGTATTGGGGGCATGTTAATTAGTCTCACTCTATCAAATTTATTGTGAATTGTATTTTGATGAGTGTTGTACTATTTGGAAGAGTCTAACGATCAAATATGTTAACCAAAATCGAACTCCTGATCTCATGCGCACAAGACAAATGCCCAACCAATATGCTGCAGTATTTTTGTTAATATTTTGGTCAAATTAATATATGACATGACATACTATCATCCACACCAATAAAAATACAACCCTTTTGATGTATATGAATACTTTTAATCATACACTAAAGGCACCAATCATTTGACATTAATGTGGAATCAAATGGAAATAGACACTATTTAAGAGGTGCCTTCATTTTTAGTTTGTTACCGCCAGCAACTCTCTTTTATTTCTCCATTATTTGATCCCTTGGAATATGAGATTTCCTGGTATTCTAACCTGTGTGCCATTTTATTGAACAAAACTACCTAATATCTTTAAATTGACTATTGCAAATTTAAAGCCCACTGGGCGAGCATCTTCATTCTATGAGGCAGCCGCTACCAGATTTTACTGAACAGAATGCTGCATGGAAGCAAGGCACAAGGAAAGCAGCAGTTGTTCTTGTCCCCTCCATGGGACCCTGCATTAAGATTTAGATATTGATCTAATCCTATTCATAGGACAAGGGAAGGGAAGAGACGAAGCTTGCGAGGCAGATGAATGCTTGGCAAGTCTTGTTTCTTGGTCGGCATATGGGTTGCAGGTAGGTTGGCATAGTAGTGATTCCTGGTTTTGTTTCTTGCTGCTTTGAATTCTTGTTTTGCTTTCATCATGTATCGTTTTTATTGGAGATGTCCGGGACAAGCAAGATTATTCTGGTGTCAGGCTGCTTCTAAATATTCCAAAAAAAAAATTCGTTTCTAGATCACTAGACAATATTATTAGTTTTACATAATTAAACACCCCTTCCTTAAAAATAATAAATTTAAACTTTTTTTAATTTCAAAAAATAAATTAAATTGTTTAAATTTATTCAAATGCTCGAAATGTTGGAATTACAAATATTCTACACAATTAATCTAAATATATTATAGAATGTTAAACTGTGAAAATCTTAATAAGCTTTTATTATTGTTACCAATTGTATTATAGAGCAACACATAATAAAAACGGTGTATCACATTAATTTTAGTTGCACCATATATTTAATTTTTCATCGGCACTTGGAAATATGTATAATGTATCTTCTATGAGGACATGCATATATGGTGGTGCATCCTCACACCATAATAGCGTCTGCCCACTACACACTCCCACTCTTTTAGGCAATGTCTTTCTTCACTGTCATTCACCTCTATAAAATTAAAATCAATAATAATAATTACAATGCACATTATTATGGGCTACCTCCCCATAACTCCCACTTGCCACTACCAGTTGACGCTAAGATAATGGTTCTTTTATTTTTCTTTCATACTAAGGTGGGACTCGTAATAAAAATGAGCCTTGAACATGGCACCAACCCACATAAGTCATGGTTTTCAAAGGGCAAAGAACTCTATTATTGTGTCCTATCAAAATATTTATATTTGATTTCTCCATAGCTTGTTCATAAAAATATTAATATTTAATGATAATTTTTAGAACTAATCACAATGTGTCACATAGGATCTAGGGTTATTAATAGTTTTTAAATGTCTTATACCAACTACCTTTGTACTAAATTGATTCAAGATTTATTTCTCCCTTTAATTAAATACATTAAACAAAAATAATTATATAACCCAATAATGTTGCGGTCCTAATTTTTTTATTTTTTTGGTAACTAGATATTTAGATAATTGTGTGCCTGCTCATATCATAAACTACATAATAACATTTTTTGGGTACCAACTAGCCATTTAGATGACTTAAAAATCGTAGGATTTTAAGATGGCGACCTAGTGGAAATAAATGAAACTCATAAATACCCATTACAAATAAGTTAATCATAAAAAAGAATAAGGCAACATTTCTACACTAAACCCAAATAAACCAACAAGCTAACCACTTTCATAAAATTAGAAAGAAGATATCTTTTTATAAACCATGTTATTGCATAGCATAATATAAAGAAAATAATGACCGGACCATGTTAATTATCCGTTTATTTGTAATTAATTGTAAATCCACTATATACTTCCTCCTAAACA
The DNA here is from genome assembly GCA_018340775.1 of Taxus wallichiana var. yunnanensis. Taxonomy (NCBI): domain Eukaryota; kingdom Viridiplantae; phylum Streptophyta; class Pinopsida; order Cupressales; family Taxaceae; genus Taxus; species Taxus wallichiana. Next base: position 695,945,290 of record CM031244.1, on the reverse strand, counting down.
TAAGCAGAGATGCAGACAATTTATGTAATCTAATGCCAATAAAATACACTACTCATCAACCAAAAATAAATAAATAAATACATAAAATAAAAAAAATTAAAAATTGTCATCTCGATTTTCAAATGGGTGAAAAGTCTTACCTTGTAACATTTTTTTTACCATTTGTACTTTTCGTCATGCATTCTACATTCCCTTTGAATATGTACCCGACTCTGCAAATGTCTATTGATTGAACTGTTTTTTTCAATTATTAAAATTGTTTCAGAATTGGGTCGCATTTCTGTTGGCTGGATAACTACAGATATCTGTGTACACCTGGATCAGGACAGAGGAATATTTTGTGAACGGACAAAAATCTTAAAGAAATAGATGCTTATTCATTCATTCATGTCAGATTTGACAACTGTATAAGTTTTGACATTAGGGAAGGAAGAGACAGGATACTAGGAGCAATATTGTTGGTTAAATTTGTATTTCTTTGTGTTAGAACTTCTCAATTTGGTGCTTTTGAGTTAATCTCTATTTCTTTTGAATTATTAAAAATATCTCATTGTTATATGATAGAGAATGAGTGATGAATTTTTAACGAGGAGACACCACTCAAAATAATTTGGAGTGCACTCTACAATTCTATATTTAGTATTTGTTTTAAAGCTTTTAAGTTGGATTCAGCATTAAGGGTGTTATGGATCTAATTGTAACATCGAGAATTGGCTTTAAGTGATTTATCGGTGAGAGGTGTTTTAGAATTGCCATTGGGATAATGAGTTGTAATGTTTTTAGTGTGCTCATTTTTGAATTCAATTAAATTTTAAAATTCATTTGATTGCTATCAAGACGTTCTCTTTTTCTTGAAGAAGTCAATAGAAAAATTGTAATATTTGGTGGTAAGATGGAGTTTGGAAAAAAAAATTCTCCACAAGTTTTTTTTTCAAGCCTTAGATATTAATGTAGCGAGATTAACACCATCTCTCACTATTCAAAACAAATTTGTGAAGAATGTAATGAAGATATTAATAATTGTGATATGTTAAAAATCTAAGATAGGGGCCTTGAGATTGATATGTCTCGGTGGTTTTTTGAGAGATACGTCTTTACGATATTTGTACTAGTTAATTATTATTGATTTGGGATGTTTTTGTATCATCAATTATTGACATTCAAATTATTGTTATTGGTGCATTTATTGATTTATGATGGTCCTTGCACCTTGTCTAAAATCCCTTCAAATATCCCGTTCTCTAATCTCCTATTTGACCCCTTGCCTTAGGCTTTATGTTTAGAGTTTTTATTGAATTCAACGGTCCTCTAATCTTCTTTGAGCCCCCTTCGAAGTCCCTTTCTCTATCTTATGAATTCCCCTCATCATGGGCTTTGTGTCTTTAGAGTCATCAATGTTCCTAGGCCCACCAAGAACATTAATGAAACTTATAGGCCCTTGCAAGTGTGGCCCCTTTTGGCTTAAGTGCACCCAACCCCTTTGTTCTCTCTTTTTTTCAACTATCAAAGGTTTGTTTGGGTGCCAATATAGTAGTAATCTGAATTCAATTTGTGAATAAATACGCACACATTGTAGTCCATTAATTTCTAAAACATACAAAGAGAACCCACTTATTTTTCATGGGACTCTACTAAGTACCTACATGTATATTAGAGAAATCAATAAATCGATATCTAGTATTTATTATCAAAGCACACAAGTGTACGTTAGAACATCATTGAAGAACACACCTCATAGTATTGTGTTTGCATGTTATTGAAATTATTTCAATTATGAGGTTTTTGTTTTCTATATTGTTATATTCTAGGGCCCTTGAGAAATATAGGTAAGCTTTCTATTCTCTTGTTTATCACAAGCCCCAAAACACATTTTTTATAAGGCAATTTTAGCTCCTTTAGGGAGCGGAGAATAAATATGTTTAGCAAGTGATTGGAGTCATAATGTGGAAAATTGGGAAAGGTTATTAGAGACTAACATTAGACAAACACATTAATTAATTAATTTTAGGTTGTTTTTCATTCATCAAGAGCGTCATTAATACTTTAGAGACCATCGGGAATGTTGTTAACGTTTTATGCTACACCCCATACTCCTATATTTCATATTTATTTTAAATAAGTTGTTACGGGACATAATTATGACATCTAAAAATTGCATCTAGTGATTTATTATGCCAAGAGGCATGCTACATTACGAGGGCGGGGGTGTGGGCTATAGTGTACATAAATGTGTTCACTTTTAATTTTGATTTTGAGTTTAACATACATTTGTCCATCATTAATTATTTTTTCCTTTTTCTTAGAGAATTCAATCAAATAATAATATTTGACCATACGATGGAGCTTGGAGCCCATTATTTCTCCATGGATATGTTTTAGAGCCTTACATGTTAGTGTAACAAGATTGACATAATTTGTCACGATTCATTGAGAATTTTGTGAAAAGGTAATGAGTTTGTTAGTAATTGTGGTACACTAAAAATCCAAGATAAGGGCCCCAAGATTTATCTCGTGGCATTTTTCGGTGAAAGGTATTTAATATATCTATACTACTTAATTATTAATTGTTAAACAACATGAATCTAGGATGTTTGTGTATTTGACAATTATTGGCTCAAATTGAGGGTTAGTAGTGCATTTATTGATATTTGGTGGTCCTTATGTCTTCTTCATGCTACTTGCATCTTCTCCAAGGCCCGCATTAATATTCCTTTCTCTCTCCTATTTGTCCCCCTACCTCGGGGTTTATGTCCAAAGTGTTATAGAATTTTGATGGTCCTCACATCTTTTTGGAGCCCCCTTTGAAAGTCCCTTTTCTATCCTATTCATTCCTCTTATCATGGACTATGTGTTTAGAGTGTCATTAACACTCATGTGCCCGCCAAGAATGTTAGTGACATTTTGGGACCTTACAAGTGTGGTCCCTTATGGCTCCAGACACACGGCATCCTTGTTATTTCTTTTTCATTTTTTTACCATTGGAGGTTGGTTTGGGCACCAATATATTATTAATTTAAATTCAATTTGTCTATAAATATACAAAATTTACGTCATTTATGTTAAATAAATATGGAGAGGTCCCATTTATTGTTCACAATAATCTATTAACAACCTATATGCATTTTAGAGAAATAAAGAAATCATTAGAGTATTTTTTCATTCAAGCGCACAAGTTTATATTTTAACAATCATTCAAGGACACACTACACAAGATTAGCATGTACATGTTATTGGAATTATTTTATTGATGAGGTTTTTGTATCCAATATTATAAGGCCCTTAACAAATATCAATACGATCATAGCATATAAAAAAATTATGAGTGATTGGTGACGTAGCATATAAAATTGGGTGAGGTTATTAGATACCAAGATTTGATAAACATAGTGGCCAATCAATATTTGGGTTTCTTTTCATTCATCAAGAGTGTCATTAATTCTTTAAACATCATCAAGAGTGTAATTAACGCTTTAGACATTGCTAGGAATAGGATTATTGCTTCAAACATCTCTCTTTGTTCATCGTCGGTTTTTTGGGTTATGTTTATGTTGCTTACGTTTGTGTATTTCCATTATCATATATTAACATTTATCACCATGTAATGAACCCTCTTACCTCTCCAATGGGGTTTGGGTGGATCGGTTAAGACGGACGGTTGGGTCCGGATCCACCTAGGTTCAAACCCTGCTGGGCGCGATCCCCTTTGGGGGTGGTTATTGGTGGTGGCTGGTTGACACCCCATTGGTGGTTGCGACCGATGCTTTTCTCTGGTGGTGGTGGACCTGGCTAGTATTTGTTGGGCTAGAATGGTGGCTCGACGGCTGGTCATGGTTGTGTTTGCATCGGTGAGTTGGCTTGGCGGAAATTCTTCATAGCAGTAGTGGTGGTATTATCATCGTTGGCGGTGGAGTCTAGTTTCTCTTCTCCTGACGGTGATAGTATTAGCTTAGTGTTGATGGTGGCCAAGATGGCGTTCGGTGGTTTGGATTGTATCATTGGGATTGTGTTGAATTGTTACATCTGGTCATTGGACATTGTTAAGGGAGGGGACCCAAGAACCCTTGATTCTAATCTCCGATCAAAAGTGTTGAACAATCTAAAAAATGAACCCTCTTACCAACCACAAAAATATGTTTGATTTTTGTTTCCAATCCATCCACCGAAAAAGGTGTTAACTAAGCTTCAACCTCTTTACTAATCAATCCTAGTTAACATCAATAACCACTTCATTTCGAAATGTGTTGCTCAATTACAATCAACCAATAATTTGTTTCTTCTTGAGTAATCATCAGTTGATCTCAACCTCATTTGGTGGCCAATGGTTGGACCCACTTCACTTACGATGTGTAGCATTTTTTATTGCTTAGCAGCTTCATGCTTTCTTTTAATATCAAATTGATTGACATCGACACGGTTTTTGTACCATGAATTGATCACATCAATGAGTTCTTAAACCTGATTATTAACTCATTAAGATGTAACCCATTGATTGTCATTGCAAGGTTCATCCCTAGAACTCTATCCTTTGTACACAATTACGAGCATTTACAAATAATTATGGTTTGAACTCTTATTCTAAAAAGACAGTTTTTTCAAGGATACACCACTAAAAACATGCATAGAAGTTGAGGAGTGATGATACAGTCATCTTTAATATACACATAAGTTTAGGCCATTGTGGAAACTAACACAAGGTGTACAATCTATCTTCTAAATACAACTACCACTAAGAAAGACCAAAGGAAAGGCTCTCCTCAACATCTAACTCTACTCATTCTTAGCGATAAAATAAAATATCTATCATCTCAAGTTATTACTTTAAATGGTATGCATACCCAACATCTAACCCCTTACCTTTATGAAGAGGTTCTAAAATATATCATACTTCTTTCGGCATTCACAATATATATACATAGATAGGGTAAGGTCATGTGTTTCTCCTAGTGAAGCTTATTGACAAGCTACCCTAGTGACATTGTATCAAATATTTTTAAAAATTAAAATAAAGTGGTGAGAATTATGAGTTAGGTATAAACACAAGCCAAATGACTATGCAAATTCTAAATTCAAGTTGTCCATGGGACTAATATGCTAAGAACATGTTCTAATCATCACCATTTTTCAAAGGTATATATTGGGAGAGATTTAGATTTCAATTAAGATATCAAGATTTATTTTACAATTAAGAAAAACCTCAATATCTTACTCCTCTTATCTCTAGCACCATAAAAATCACATTCACCATCAATTTCTATAAATACGATCAATCAATCTCTTGAAATATTCTACAAGACATTCCATTATTGTTCACATGATTATAAAACTAAAGAACATTACCTAACATCTAGTTATTAAGTCTTTATGGAGTAAGCTACTTCATCATGTTTGATGCAAGTGGGGCTATGAAGACATCATAAGGATGTTACCTCACATACTTCGAGAGATAAACCTATCAAAAAACCCAAATATTTCTCCCAAGTTTGAGATACTTATTTGGTTCCATGTTAAACTTTTTCTAGAGACATCTAAACCCAATTTGGCAATTCAAATGTTTAAACATTTCTCATTGGTGTAACAGCACTACCCTAGAAGTACTCAACAATCGGCATTAAGCATATTAAAGGGAAGGAAAACAAAGCACTAGATTCCCTTGGTCAAAGGAGATATATAAACACTATGGAAACCTTTAGAATAACTTTTTGACATTTTTAGTCATCCGCCCTCGATGTGTTCTATTTAAAGGTTAAGGAAGATATTATGGTAGATGTATGAATTTGGGGGTCATCTTTGTGGCCACTTTGTCCAATTTTTGTAAAGGTACACGTTTTGTAAACTCCTTCTCGAACCTGTTTTGAATACGTTTGGGAATTACAAAGGAAAAGGTTGTATGCCCTCTATGATATAAAGGCCATACGCCCTTTGTAGTAGATTAAAAATAGAGTCTTACATTATTCAAACCCATGAGTTAAATAATAAGGAGTTGGAGCTCAAAAGCTGAAGCATGTATATCCTTTGAAAAAAATTTGTCCACATTTTACTTCATCTTGCACATGCAAATGTGTCTCCCACATGCCCATGCAAGTTCATTTTTCCCATTTAGCTTGTTAATTTGTTATTTTAGATAAAAATATAAAGTAAATGTTTATTAATTTTATTTTTCAAAAATATATGTTAATGGAGGCATTGCTAAAGGAATTAAGGGGGATGCAAAAATATTGATAATCCACAAGAACCCCTCCCGAAACCCTAAAAAATAAACAATATGCACATAAATACGAAGAAGATGAGTTATTACAATGATATAACGCAAATAGACAAAAATTGGAAATAATCATAAATATTTTGTGTTATTCCTTAGCCAAAAATGCATGCAGTCTCTTGTAAATATGTTGGAAAGTGTTTCAGAATGAACTAAAAATGTTTCGGGAAAATTAAAATTTAATGAAACATGGAAGGGATACATGCAAATAATTATATGTTGATAGTGTTGTCATGAAAAATGTCTAGCATGAAAACCTTAAAAATTTGTCATGACAACCTAACCCACATTTTAAAATCCCTCTCCTAGTCAATGTAAACATGTCCTTCGACCATTCATCCATTGTTTTTCCCTCATAATGGATAGGAAAAATGTGCTAATTTTATTTTCAAGTGTGTTATGTGCAGGGAGGTGATTCATGGATTCATTCATAACCATTTAGAAGGATTTTCTCCGGAGGAGGTGAAAAGGCCTATTTTGAGGCCTTTGACCAGTGAACACCCCAGAATGTACGGTGAAAATTTAAATCCTCCAAGAATTTTTTGGTAGATATATGCAATCATATAAGGTAGTTTAGGAAATTTTTGGAAGGAAAATCAGGTTTAGGAACAAGTTATGCTAACATGGTATAAGGAAATGAAAGTAGTGAAAAAGCTACTTAGCTTGTTCCTATCATATCACGATCCTCATAATGATTTGGAAGGTAATCATATACTCATAATAAATCTAATAATTCCTAATTCATATTGCAAAAGGTTTCAAGAAAGTTGAGGAGAAGATTTGTACATATTGGCCCGACATTACAGGTAAAGATCTATTATCCTGGTGAAGATTCAATTGAAGATTATGGGAGTTATAGGGAGAGTTAGAGGCTGATTCAAATGCTAATGTGACATGTGTGAGGCCCTCTTCACATTTTTTTGTTCTTGAGATCATCATAACTTTGGTGGAATTTTCTTTCACCGACACATTAGCTTGGGCGGGTAATTGAAAAGGGGATTAATTTCAAATCACATGCATGATCCAAAATGGTGGGAATGATCCTGAGTCAAAAAATGGTGTGGAATGTTCTCATATTCCATTTTTGAGTCAAAGTAATATAATGGGGACACAAAAATTTTCCCCACAAGATAATTTTCCATTAGAAATATACTCACCCACCTATCTCCGATGGTGAGAAAATGTGTTCAGTGTCTATTTTTTTTGGGTAGTGTTTGGTGAAGCCAAAGAAAACAACTATTTTTGGCTATTTCAACTAGTTTTTAAACGATACCCCCGATTTCATAAATTTTTTCCTTTTTAAAAAAATCTTAAAAGGAAATGGGGGTATGTTTTTCAACACAAAATTTTCACCCCCACATGATAATATGATTTTGTGTCACTTAAAAGATAACTTGGTGGTTAGAAAATGTTATACACTCACCTAACCCCACCTACCCCCTTCTCATGATGAGCAGACATTGGATAATTGTGAGTATGTTGATGGACCTTTGTCACTTTGTTAAAGGGACATATGGGACACAAAATTTCACCACCACATGGAGAGGATAAGTTTCTTCACTTAAATTACAACATGAGGTGTTAGACAAGTGTTTTCAACTCACCTTCATGACATGTTTTGGCCCCCTCTTCATGATGCTTCCACCCTTGGCACATTTTCACACCCCTAATGTCCCTTTTTCCCTTACTAAATGTGGTAAGGGGAATGATGAGTATCAAGACCCATTTATAAACTTTTCAATCTACGTATGAGTCTCCATCTAACCTGGGTTAACCAAGGTGAGTCAAAGGATGAGTTAGCTAGGTTTATGAAAAGGGGAAGGTATAAAACTCATCCTTAGTCATTTATCATTCATTTTTCATGTTTTTAAATCCTCCATTATGTGCTACCTTGTTGTTATGCTGCCAAAATTTCCCCAAAATCCCTCATGCTCCAAAACACAAATTTGCTCATTGCTCCCAAACCCCTGCTTTAATTGCCATGAAATTTGGACTGTATAATCCTTGAAAAATGCATTTAAGGGGAGTATTTACATGCCTCCATTAAAGCACCCTTAAATTTTCTATATACATTTGAAATTTTCAGCCAAAATATTCATTTTTCATATCTACACAAATACAACGATGAAGTCCTCTCGAAAATTAGAGCAAAGGCCTAAAATGCAAAATAGAAACTTCTACAAGTGGTTTCATTCGAATCGACATTGGGAAGACCAATTTATTTTTATTACGTATTCATTATAATCACTTAATAATAATAGTAATTCCAAGAAAAATTTGAATTCGGATACCTCATTTGATTCCCCCATATTCGAGACACTCAAAATTGGCAAAAAAAAAAGGCTTAAATGAGATAATAATGATGAACATGATAAAAATAGTAAATGGATGAAATAAGCTCAAAGTGATCACATATCATTCCTTCATACATTATCTAATTATCCTGACACTCACCGATTTTTTCTCTCAATTCTCAAGCATATTCTAGCATTCCCCAATGTGGTGAGCATAAAGTGCTTGAATGGGAAACTACGCTTTTGTCTTATCGACACTAAATTTTTCCTCCATGATTTTTTATTTCCTTAATTTATATATTAGGACTGTGGTTTTCTTAACTATAATTAGTAGAAGCGCCCAATAGAAGATAACGATGTTACCAATACACTGGCGCCACCAATAATGTACAAGTATGGTAACAAGAAAGTACAATAGGAATGTTGTGGTAAAAAGTAAATGTTTGTCGTAAGTGGTCCAAAGAATGTTAAAATTTCAAAGTTAGGGTAAGTAGAGAAGTAGGTTCTACATGATTAGGAATTAGAAATATTATATTTGTAATAAGGACAAGGAGTGATGTCATAAATGTTTTGTGTATTTTATTTGTAAGAAGTCTAAAAGGTGGAACCCATGTGAAATGATAAGGTTTATCTTATCTTAAAAGATAAGCCTACATGTAAAGATAAGAGTTAAGGTATGGAATATGATTAGTCAGAGGATATTTCTTATCCTATCTTAGAGATAGTGTGGATAAGCCTGAAATTTCCATAAATAGAGAGGCAACCCCCTCATTTAGCATAGAAGGAAGTAGTGAGAAATATTGTATGAGAAAGTTTGTTAAGGAAGTCATCATTTGGAAGGTGTGCTAAAGAAGCCATTAAGAGGTGTAATTGTGAATTTTCTCCCATAGTTATTATTGGAAGGCAAGTGGAGTTGGTAACACTTGAAATACTTCATGAGCGAGATTGTAACAATTTCATGCGATAATATAATTTACACTTATATTTCATATTTTTCATCATTACTTTGTATCATAGTCTATGGTATTCTTGTGTTATGTTTTTTATTGTGTGTCTATATTACTACAACCAAACTAAAATTTGTGCATTAGTAAATAATCATAGCACGAGGATTCCACGGTGGAGAATTATCATAGTGTCGAATTGGTAATGATAGTCCCGATAACCATTTCAATTCATCTCACATAGATTACATAATCATAGGATGGATGGAATTGATGTTAGTCCATTTCTCCTTCCCTTACTCGGTATTAGAAGGATTTGGTCTCACTCTCCATTCATCATCAATGCTTTCACGATGACGGAATTAGGATCATGGTGTGTGAGAAAAAAACACCAAACTATCCCCATGTGAATTATTGTGCATAAAGATGTGGAAATTTATCAAGAAACATAAGGATCGTCTTAATGAGAAAAGTCATCTTTCAATGTTCTCGCTCATCTACATATCAATTTTTATCACTCCCCTTCTCGATGTGTCCATACAAAGGTTGCAAATTTCATCGTGTCAAGATTCTTAAAAAGGGGGCAAAGTTTTCAAAATGTCTTCATCGGAGCTCTTCATCGATGCATCATTATGGAGGGTCATCGTGGATCAAAATTTCATCTTTAACATCATTAGATATGATCTATATCAAGGGCAGAGGAATATTCATCCATTCTTTGGAGCATCTTTTCTCTCCTTTCTTCATTCTTTCTCCTCTTCTCTCCTCCATTCTAATTATTCATTGTATGTAATCATGTGGTACTTTTTCTTATTCACTTAAGTAACTCTCTAATCTTGCATTGTAAAAGTCCATTTGTATTTATAAAAAGGGAACTTATTTACTCACTTCCTATGAAGATGAAAAGTCACGAGTGGAATAAGGACATGAAGAGTCATGTGGAGCGAGGGCGGGGGGGGTAGATGAAGAGTTGTATTGTAGAGCTATAAATTAAGAGATCCTCCTCACTTGAAAGGATGGTTATTATTGTTTACGAGATCCCATATTCTCTTTATGAACAAGTGATCAAATTCCCTTATTTCCTTTTCCTATGTTTCCTCTCCATCTCAAATACATTCCATGAGCATGTACTTGTTGAATATTATGCATTGGGACTTTGTGTTTTTGTGTTTTGTTCCTTGTTCTATGTGAATGGTGTCTTCTCATTGAAATCGTGGATATATTTCAGTTTTAAAAATAAACTTTGTTGTACTATTTATTGTGTAAAACCCTCCTTACTATTCTCTCCACACCTCTTTTCTCATTTACTTTTCCTCCCTTGTAGTATCTACAAGAACTTTTCCACATGTGTAGGGAAGTACCCCTGTGTGATCCCCGATCAAAAGACCACCCAGATTGTTAGAGTAGTGTAAATATTTCTTTTTTCAATAAATGGAGCTGCCCCATTCAAGCAGAGGGACTTGGTCTCAAAGCATTAGTGAGATTTCCCTAATTTTTCCATGTAATAAATTATTTTGCCCAGATTTTGGCACCTACCATGGGGCAAATTTAACACATTTGCACCCAATATTGATTCCACAAAATCCATAAAAATATGTATATTCTAAAACCAAAAATAAACAAAAATCTAAAATTCCAAAATCCCAGAAAAATAGTAAACATAAATCTTCCTTGAGTTGAATCCAATATTTCCCAAAATTGGATGAAAGAAGATATACCAAATTGAATAAATTGAGAGAAATTATTGACCCTAATTTGAGGCTTTACAAAATAAAAAAGAATGAGTTAGAGATAATCCATATTACTTCTCTCAAGATTCATGTCCATCTAATTCATCAAGTGGTACCCCTAGAAATCCTATCCAAACTCCTACTATTGATACTCCTATGAATCTTCTTGATTCTCCTATCTTTCACCTACCATTGAAATCTAAATTCTCAGAAGAAGAAGAAAAATAAAGAGAGGAAGAAAAAAAGAAGAAAGAGGAGGAAGAAATGGCAGCACAAACACGTATGTAATGGGGACATAACACTGGTCTATTGGCTTTGACTTCACCTCTCCATGAACTTATAAAAGGTCAACAAAAAGTAGAAACCAGATGATCATATCACAAATTTTAGCACAACCCATGGAATTCTTGGGGTACAACATGAAGATGTTACAATGCATCTATTCATGGAGACATTACAAGATGTTGTTGCAGATTGGTTTTACTATTTTCCATCATGCTCAATTGTTGATTGGGGTAACATGAAAAACAATTTTGAAGCAAGATTCAAGACTACAGAAGATGCTCATGCCCTCCTTTCTCAATTAACTCAAATGAAGAAAGAACCAAAAGAATCCATGAGATAGTTCGTGGAAAAATTTAATAAGTTGATCAACAAGATTCCCACCATTGTTCATCTTACTGCAAATAATCTGAAAAGGTTCTTTGTGAATGCCCAGTTACTTGAAGTTAGTTTCATTCTACGGAGAGTTCAACCAAGAGATTTGGACAACGCTCAAGATATTTTCATTGGAGTGGTCATGAAAGATCAAGAACCTTCAATAAAGGATAAGGCCTATAATTCCAAATATGAGAGGGTTGATTCATTGTTGTAGAAGTTGGCTAATGACTTGACAATGTTGAAGAAGGAGGTTTCTCAACGAGCATCCCACCAAAATTGGAATAGGAACCAGATTGTAGGAGCACCTGAAGGATTTCCTTGGAAGCTCCACCAATCAATGCAATATGTGGAACTCGGGAGGAAGAAGTAGAATTTGTATATTCAAAACAAGAAAGTGGGGACAACAATGTCCTAGAGATTGAAGAAGTAGATGATGCACAAATTGGATTCCTTGAATATGCAAAAGGTGAAGAAGAAGATGATGATACACCTAGCTTCTCATGTGCGGTATTCACTCATTCCTAATCTCATAAATTAAATTCCTCAACCGCTTCTCCAAAAAATAATATGGTAGGAAATCCTCATGTGATGACTCTATAGGATAAAATAATCAAGGGAGGATCTCCACTTCCACCTTCCATGTAGTTTGCAAAAGGATAAGCCTAGATCTCGTGGAAAACAAGAGGCTAAATTTTGTTCCAATTAAGTCCCAATTTTCCCCTTAGTTATAATTTTCTATTTCTGCAAAAGCTAGTATTTCTAAATCTTCTAATGTACCTTCAAAATCAGCCATTGTTCTCCCAAAATCTACTCATGTGGCCAAGACCATTCTAACTTCAAAGGTAGTACCTCCTTATCCCCTCAAAGCTCATTTTCCTATAGGGGCATATACCTCATCTATATCTACCTCTTTTGATATCATAAAACATGTGAACAAGTCTAAAGCTTAAATTTCCGAGTCTGAATATTTGTAAACTCACCCAGAACAATTTGATATGTTTGTCTCCATCATATCAAAAGTAGTAGTTCAAAGCCTAATATTGTGGTTCCTAGTTCTAAAGGAATACTATCAACTCCACCTACTCCTCCATCACAGAATATGCTTGTTATGAGTGCATCCAAGACTGATAAGATTGATCCATTCTATCTCTCCCTTCTCATTGGAGGATATTAGTTGAACAACTACATAATAGATTTGGGAGCTTATGATAATGTGATGCCCATAAAATTTTCCAATGCTCTCGGACTTACCTTGACACATGAAAATGGATCTTGTTTTTCCATGGAGTAAAAATAATTCCCACTTGTAGGGAAGATCAAAGATGCATAGGTAACTCTTGTTGACTTTCTAGATAACAAAGTATTGTTGACTATTTTGGTAGAAAATATTCCAATGTCATTTTGAATGTTGCTAAGTAGAATTTTATGGCGGGACTTGGGAGATAACATCTAAATAAATTGGTCTTCTGAAACCATTCCAGTTAAGGGACAAATGGAAAATTTTCTTTTGGTAAGAAAGATTAAATACACAGTACAAAAATCAAGATATCCAAGAGCTAATATCTTGTACCAGGATAGTGGGAATGGAAATAATTTCATAACATCTCGAAGATGAGGATAAAATTCCTATCTTGATAGGACTAAGCATTCCTTTCTAGTTGGATATTGGTAATGATGAAGAGTGGAAAGATCTTGAATTGCAAAAGAATAACCTAGAATTGCCAAATGTTGTAGGCCACGAAGAAGATGAAGTGATTTTTGATGAGTTCCAAACTGAAAAATCAGCCAATGCATTTGTTCATGAAGAAGAGGTGTTATTATTTCCATTTGAAGAATAATATTCTCTTGGTAATCAGTGTATTGATAAAAATACTTTTAAACCTCTCATTGAAGATGTCATCCATGAAGAAGAGAGACTAATTTGTGATGAGCCTTTGAAATATTTGAAAGAGGAATTTGTGCAAGAAATGTTGAGAGTTGTAGAAGAAACAAAGATACCCAACTTAGCCTTGAAATCCTAATGTAAGCCATGGAATTGCAAGATAGGTATGAATCTAGTTTTGACCTCTCAGTTGATTAAAAAAATCATGATGAAATAGATCAAGATGAAAAATATGATATATCTCTTGAAGAAATGGTTGATGGATGTAATTATGAAAACAAAGTCTTATCTTTTCCATTTGAAGAAGAAAATTCTCTCTATGATGAAAAGGTTGAAACAAAGGTCTTTGATTCCTTTGAAGATGAGGCCTCCCATAATGAAGAAGTAGTGAAATTCAATGAGCTTTGGGATGATGAATCAATTTCTCCAAATTGTTTCCTCGAATTTCAAAATGAAGATTCTCTCAAATGAATGTGAAGGTGAGATTTTGGCAGTTTTGAAGGAGTATGTGCAAGAAATATTAAAATTTGTGGAAGGAATTAAACATCTCAATCTCGGTTTTGATATCTTGGCTCATGTCATGGTTGTGCAAGATAGGTATGAAGCTAAGTTTGATTCTTCATTTGGTGCTCAAATGTTTCATGATGAAATAAGACAAAAGGATGGACTCAATGCTTCTCATGATTTTTTTAATAAACATGAATGTGGGAAAGATAAAAATTGGATTATTTAATAAATTCAATCAAAATCAGCCTTGGAGAAGTAGCGAAATACAAAATGGGAAAGCAACAATGTGGATGAACAGAGAAGAAAATTTACAATCTAAGGTCTGATATTAAGAACAATGAACTTTTTAGGCAAATCTATGAGCATCAAAGTAATTATATAGGCTCACTCCTCCCAAGTATATAGAAAGTCACAAAATCACTTGAATTTCATAACCTATTAAGGAAAGAAGGCTACTTCCTCGAACCATTCAATGTCTTTGCAAAGCATCATCACCCGATGTTACCCATTCATGGGTAACATCCGAAAAGATGAGTGTTATAGTGAAATCTAAAAGGCACCTCGATGATAAGTGATTTTAGGTTATGTTTTTCCCTTCCCTGTTATATGTTTTTCCCTTTCTTTTTGTTTTTATTTTGTTTGTTGTTCCTTTCTTGTGGTTGTGTGTTGAAGTGATGACTCTATGCCCAATTGATAAAGCTTCATTGTATATCTCTGTTGTGACTCTATAGCCCAATGGATAAGGCACTGGTCCATGTAGTGTCTTGAGATTATGGAGTTCATGTTTTTCATGTCCTCACTTTGTTTGATCCAAAACAAGTCCATAGAAAGAGCCAACTATTGTCATGCAAAATTTCTAGCATGAAAACCTTAAAAAATTTGTTGTGACAACCTAACCCACATTTAAAAATCCCTCTCCTAATCAATGTAAACATGTCCTCCAACAGATTCAATCTTTTTTTCCCATCATAATGGTCAATATTAATGTGCTAATGTGATTTTCAAGTGTGCTTCATTTGCAGGGAGGTGATTCATCAATTCCTTTAGAACCATTTAGAAGGAATTGCTCCTGGAAGCTTAAAAAGGCCTATTTTTCAAGCTTATTGCACACAGTGAACACCCCCAGAATGTATAGTGAAATGTTAAAGCATAAAAGAAGTGTTTGGAAGAGATATGAAATCATATGAGGTAGTTTAGGAATTTATGGAAGAAAAATCAGGTTTATGAACAAGTTATGCAATGCCAAGCTATTTATAGCATGGTATAATGAATGAAAGCGGTGAAAAAGCTACTTGGTTTGTTTTGTAAAGATCATGTCATGATCCTCATAAATAATGGAAGGTAACAAGATACTCATCATAAATCTAATAATGCCTACTTCATATTGTAAAAGGTTTCAAGAAATTTTGAGAAGCATATTTGTAGATATTGTCCCAATAGAATAGGTAAAGATCTCTGATCCTAGTGAAGATTCAACTCGAGGATTCTAGGATTTCTAGGGAGATTTAGAGGATGATAAAAGGAAAATTTTACTTATTTAAGGCCCTCTTTACATCCAATTTTTTGGTTCTTCTTTTATCATCATAAAATTTGGTGGCAGTTTCTTTCACCGACACATCAACTTGGGTAGAATTGAAAAAGGGGATAAATTTGAAATTTCAAGAATAATTGGCTCCTAAAACTTTTTGTAATGTTATCATTATCCCTTTTTGAGTCAAAATAATATAATTTTTCCCTTATTAGTCTACTCCTAGCTCCGGTGGTGAGAAAATGTGTTCATGTGGTTATTTTAGGTAGTGTTTGGTGAAGGCAAGTAGTTAATTTTGGCTATTTCGCACTTGGATGCCCTTGATTTCCATTTTTACCATACCAAAGTCAAACGGGACATGGGAGACATAAAATTGCACCTCCACATGAGAATATGAGTTTTCATCACTTAAAAGACAACTTATTGGTTAGAAAATTTTATACACTCGCCTAACCCCACCTACCCCCCTTATCATGATGAGAATAACCTTGGTGTAGGATGATGTTCCTTTTTGTTAAAGGGACATGGGGACACAAAATTGTGCCACCATATGGAGAGGATAATTTTCGTCACTTAATTTCACAACATGAGGTGTTAGACAAGTGTTTTCAACTCACCTTCATGACATGTTTTGGCCCTCTTTCATGATGTTTCCACCCTTGGCACATTTTCATAAACGTGATGTCCCTTTTTCCCTTAGTAATTTTGGTAAGGGATATGATGAGGTCTAATACTCATTTATAAAGTTTTCACTCCACCCATAAGTCTCCATCTAACTTGGGTTAACCAATGTGAGTCAAAGGATGAATTAGCTAGTTTTATGAACACCCTTCAATTTTATACATCCATGTAAAATTTTCAGCCAAAAATACTCATTTTTCATATCTACACAAACCTAGTGATAGAAATCCTCCGAAAATTGAAGCAAAGGATTAAAATGCAAAACAAAAACTTCTACAAGTGGTTTCATTCAAATCCAACACCAGGAAGAAAAATTTATATCTTTAATAATTCTTCATTGGAAGCACTTACTAATAATATTAATTCTTATAAAAATGTGAATTCGGATACCTCATTTGATTCCCCATGTTCAAGACACTCAAAATTGGCAAAATTGGCAAAAATGACTAAAATGTGACAATCATGGTGAACATGATAAAAATAGTAAATGGATATAATGATCTCAAAGTTATCACATATCATTCCTTCATACATTCTCTAATGATCTTGACACTCACATGAATTTTTCTTTCAATTCTCAAGCAAATTCCCGCATTCCCGATGCAATGAGCATAAAGTGCTTGAATGGGAAACTACAAGTTTTGTCCCGAGAACCATTTCACTTCATCTCACATAGAGTGCATAATCATAATATGGATGGTATTTATCCTAATCCCTTTCTCCTTCTCTTACTTAGGCATCAAAATGATTTGGTTTAACTCTCCATTAATCATCAATGCTTTCACAATGACAAAATCAAGATCATGGTTGTGTGAGAAAAATACACCAAATTATCCCCATGTGAATGATTGTACATAAAGATGTGGAAAGTGTCTCAAGAAAAAAATTATTATCTTGATGAGTAAATTCATCTTTCAATGTTCTCGGTCTTCTACATATCAAGTGTTCATCACTCCCCTTCTTGGTGTGTCTAGAGAAATGTTGTTGCAGAGGTTCATCTTTCAAGAGTCTTCAAAAGGTGGAAATTTTTTCAAAATGTCTTCATCAATGCATCATTGTGGAGGGTCATCATGGATAAAAATTTCATCTTCAACATCATCAGAGCTGATCTACATCAAGGGCGGAGGCATCTTCATCCATGCTTTGGAGCATCTTTTCTCTCATCTCTTCATTCTTTCTCCTCTTCTCTCCCCTTTCTAATTCTTCATTATATGTAATCATGGTATTTTTTCTTATTCACTTAAGTGACTCTCTAATGTTTCATTGTAAAATTCCTTTTGATTTATAAAAATGGGACTTATTTACTCACTTCCTAGGAAGATGAAAAGTCACAAGTGGAATAAGGACATGAAGATTCATGTGGGGTAGATGAAGAGTTGCATTGTAAAGATATAAATTGGGAGAGCCTCCTCACTTCAAAGGATGGTTATTATTGTTTACTAGCTCCCATATTCTCTCTAGGAACAAGTGATCAAATTCCTCTATTTATTTTTCCTATGTTTCCTCTCCATCTCAAATACACTCCATGAGCATGTACTTGTTGAACATTGTACATTGAGACTTTGTTTTTTTTTGTGTCTTCTCATTGAAATCATGTATATATTATGGTTTTAAGCAACAAAATATGTTGTACTATTTATTTTGCAAAACCCTCCTTACTATTCTCTCCACAAATCTCTCTCTCTCAAAAAAAATTCTACAACCAAATTACATATCAAAATTTTCAATATTTTACAAATGTATACTAAAATTTAGGGTGTCATAATATATCAGGTTTGCAAGATATACTTGACCTAATTGATCTAATTTTTATAAGTGGTTTTTCATTCACCTCATTTGTGTTTTGGTGTAGACCTACATTGATAATTTATTTGAATGCAGATCAAATTTACGTAGAAAGGGCGTATCAATGCAAAATAATCATAAACATTCACAAGTAAGTCATGACTCATGATCAAAACCTTCTTAGGAGAGATATTAATATGATAACCATTCTCACACATCTACTTAAGAGAGGTTATAATATGTCAAATAAGTGTAACTGACTTATGAAGCATGTAGTTTGATGTTTTGACATGCACTTACATTTACAAGTTAGTTAATCTAAGATTGAATTGCACTCGAGAAGGGTATGTGTAAGTCAATCAAAATTTATATTTTCTTAAAATTGGGTACATAAGTGTCTTTCCATACACCTAGTTGAGGTTGTTGTCATAATCGAAAGTTTCCATCCATATAAGATAGCTAAATATGAGATAAAATGGGTTAACTCTGTAACAACATGGGATTGTCTCTAATTTGTGGGACCTAGGCCCTTGAGACAAACCTCCATATAAGGTTGGATTCCTTTCCTATATTACTCAAGTATTATCACTAACCTACTCCTATCTAATAATGTCAAGGAAAAGGGGGTAGAAAAAACTAAAACATGGACAAGAATGATGATACGCTAGAGAAATATTGATCACTTCCCCTCATATAAGAATGAGAGGATAAACACAAAGACAAGAAGGGAATAAACACACACAATTAACCTTATATTTTAATCAAAAAATTTACTCCTCGCATAAATGACATGGAAAAAACAAACCTTACAAATATTACAGAAAATAAAACATGACCATGATAGAGAAGCAAGAGACCATTAACACAAAATGAAGGAAAGATATGATCAGAAATCCCAAATATATTAAAATTTAGGATATACATGGTTTTTCACAACAAGATTCGAAGCATTTACACATCCATAAAGCCTATGACAATAAGTTAGGATATTGAAATTTAGGATATACATGGTCTATCAAAACAAGATTCAAGGTGTTTACACATCCACAAAACCAAAATCAAAGGCTTGTAACTCAAAAATTTCAAGAACTCGAATGGGTAGAGTAACTTTACATTCAGGGAAGGATACTTTTACAAATGAAGTTAATTACATTCATAGAAGGGAAGAGTAAAGAGATGATCAACAATATGATTCAAAATATGTATTTCTTCATGTTTATCTCTTCCATTTTAGATTTTAGAGGTATACCAAGGTGCACAACTGAAATGATCCACCAAAACCAACTCCAAGAATATTCTCAAGATCTTTGTAGGTGATAGTTATGATCCATTACCATGAATCATAATCTAGGAGACGATTTTTAAAAATATCTAACAAAACCCACATGACATGGTAAAAGTAATTTGATTCATGCCCTAAAAGATGTCTTCACTCATAAGGAATGGGAAGATATTTTATTTTTGTATTTAAAAAAGGAATAAAATTAAAATATCTAGGTTAGATCCCATAAGCTAAGGAAGATGACAAAATATCAAGTTATCATTTGTTCAAAAACTATGATTTCATCTTTCAGACCATGCTCCAGCTCATCCCTATAGTCTCAAGTTTTTTCAACCACTTAATCTATCTTTGGTGAATCTATGGAGGGAATATCCATGTAAAAGGGAATCTTTAACATCTCGGTAGCATCAAAATATGAGATGGGGAATGATTAAATCTAGTTTTGGTGAGTAAAAGACACCCTAAGACTTTCTCATTGATTTCTCACCAATCTTTTTAAAATCAAGATTTGGGTGCATATTTCCTCAAGAATCTTCTAATCTTACTAATCACATGTGGAACGGAGGCTCCAATCAACAAATATGACCCAAAAAAACTATGTTCTTATCCTTTAATGACGTCCCTAAGCTCAATATTAGAAAGAGAGAGATCGTCAAATTTAAATTTTTACACAAGCTATGTCTATGAATCTTTGAGTCCACATGTTATTTCCAATTCATTAATTTTCCAGGTTTTTTCCATCCATGTTTTGGTATCGTGTAGAGATAGCATGTCATGAGGAAATATTTTTGATAGCTAAGTGTAAACAATCGCCTGTCAACTATCATTTGTATTCCTATGTGCTTATAATAAGTTTCATGCTAGACTTGGAAATGAGATGTTAACCCTCAAATAATTTTTAAAAAAATTCCTTGTCCATCCTTGCCAAAAGTCTTTTTCAGCCATTAAGATCCTATATGGTTAAAAAAATTAATGAAACCCCTTGTGAGTAGTCCTACCCACCAATGTTTTCCATGTTTATCCTACTTCAAGCATTAAACATTGACAACTTGAAATTTTTGAAGGAAATCCATTAACGTAATCAAAAATTTGTGGTATTTCCAAAGGATGATGACCACCATCTATCCACCTCACCACTTTTCATGCATCAGAATCTTGTAAGGATTGGAACTTTAACTGGGGTCGAGGGAAGATTGAGAGTTTACTGGATGTGGGAAAGCCGATTGAGGCCACTTGTCTCTTAATGGTGAAGGGAGTTAAAGCGACTAATTCAAATGTTGATAGAACACCATAGGGAACCATGTGTCCCATTTTAGCTTGATTAAAAAAATTCATGACATATTTAGTTATAAATCAAATAAATGGATGTCTTTTTTGCATCTTGAATCCAAAACACCATGAAAATGACTAAGTCCCTTTTGATTAATATTATATGAACCCAAAGCTACCCTTCGTAAGAAAATTAGGCACTTTTAAAGACAAAGGTTGTCTAAAATTATAGGAAAACTATTATCAAAATAATTAAAGTTAAGAAATGGTAACCATTTTCTCAAAATGAAGTTTGATGCCTATTTTGGAAACATTTTTGGTGACTTGAAGGGTTCATCTACTTACTAGATGGACTGATCAAAATCATTTTGTGTCCATTAGGATTGGATTTTTCCTATAACTTGAAAACTTGGCTTTGAATTTTTAAAACTCGCCTTGAAATCTATCTAAAATGTCAAGCTTGCACTCTCTACTCGAATCTAACCGTGAAGTTCTATCAAAAACCTTGAGTTATCTTTTGTAACCCTTGGACTTAGATGAAAAAAATTGAGACTAATTTCTTATTTAAATAAAAAATTGGTTATAAATTTTCTCAAGTGTGGCTCAAGAAAAATTATGTACAAAAGAGGTAAATAATACATGTTCCAAGTGAAATTATGGAGTGTTCAAAGCACTTATTTTACAACAACCGGGGACTCTTAATAACTTGAACTACAAAAACTAGCTAGGCGGAAGATGAATAAGTAATATTTAAGGTAGAAGACACCCATAGTTCAAAGTTAAAATTGAGAAGACGAATAGAAAAACAAATAAATAAAGGAACTATACAACTATATACATGGGAAAACCAATTTCTTAAAGATAGGGATTGAGAAATCCTTCATTGATTAGAATTTGAAGTGGTTCACCATTAAGCATTGTTATTTCAAAGGGTGTTCTCTTTCTTTGCATTCAATGATATGATAAGGTCTACTCCAAATAGTGTCAAATTTTTATGCATCCCAATATTTTCTCTATCTTCACCCCATTTGAGGACTAGTTCTCCTCTCCTAAATTTTTGAGGATAAGATTTCTTCTCAAACCACTTCTTTACATCCTTTTGGTGAATTTGAATATTTTTCATGGATTCCTCTCTGAGTTCTTTGGCTTTACCAACTTTATGATTCCGACAGTTATTAAATCATGGTTCTCCAACTTTATCCTATGAGCTAACTCAAGGGCTGGGTATTCTAGGAGATTGGAATTCTAGCTTTCTACGATACACAAGCGTAAAATTTGAGTTTCTAATAGACCTTTTGGGTGTGGTTCTATCATCCCAAAGTGTTATCTTCAATTTAGTGTGTAATTTCCTTTGATTGTCTTCCATAGTCATCTTGGTTGCAGTTGTGGGCCAAAAATAACAATCCCTTAAGATCTTGGTTGTAGTGGTTTATGTCAAAAATTGTCCACCAGAGAAGCCTGAATGGAACTCCTTGAGCATATTCTCCACATTTTTTGGTTCTACACATCTCAACAAGATCCCATCAACACTCCTTTCGAAAAGATACCATCAATTAACTCATACTTGATAACCTTCAATCTTAAATGCATCCTTTTGGATTTGTTAAAATTGTTAGGTAATCCTCCGGTGTGAAGCCGCTTTATCATGTTGTAAAACTAATTATCTTCAATACTTACTTCTGTTGTAATTTTAGTTGGCTGAATGTAAACTAACTCCGATATTACCGCATATCCTCAACTAAGTGTTCACATAATACCCTCCCTATGATCGGTTTGGAGTATTTAATCTCTAAATCAAACTATGTGATCTTCATTATCCAAGGGAATTTTTTTCACCGATCTCAAGTGTAATGCAAGAAAATATTAATGAGTTGGATGTGAGAAAACAAACAAATTCACTTCCCTAATGTAATATTCTCAAAAAACCTCGAGATAGAGTAATGGATTGAAATATGGAGAGATAAATAGATGCACTTACCTACAAGTGCAAATCTCCTCCTTTGATTTGTTGGATTTTCTCTTTTTTATTTTGGTTTCTTTAAATGTTGGTGGAGACACACAAGCAACACCTCCCCTTGATTTTTCTTTGAATTGCTTGATGAAGAATGATGATTGATAAATTGGATGATAGAGTGATGATATAATGGATTGATTGGATGAATAAAAGAGATAATTTTTGTTATGCCGAGGAGTGGATAATTCAATGGCTAGGATGAAGCCAAGTTGGATTTGGATCAAGGGTGTAGAATGCATGAGAAGAATGGAGAATTCTAGAATTTGAGAGAAGTATCCATTGAATTAAAAATTCAATGGAGGGAGGGAGATATATTTGAATTTTTAAATATGAAAGAGGAAATTTAGAGAGGCTTCTAGAAATAGAAGCCTCTAGATTTAGAGGTGGAGCATGTGATTAGGATTAGGTTAGGTTAATTATGATTAGGAGATATTACATTGAAAGGCTAGGTGTAGGGATGTGTAGAGAAGGTGGGTAGGTAGATGTAAGAATATTAAATTCTTATAAATTGTTAATGAAGGATTAAAATAGGATAATAATGAAATAAAAAGGGATTAATGATGAAATGGGATTTAATAATTATTTAAAAGGATTAATGATGAAATGATAAATGGTAAATATTATAAAAATGGATTAATAATAATTAATCTTGTGATTAATTATTATGAGATTTTAGATAGTGATGATATTAAGTTATTTACGGGACAAATTAATCATAATTAATTATGTCGACATTTTAGATGTCTACACTTTTCCCATCTTTCAAGGGTCATGAGAAGTTATCGTTCAAAGAAAAATAATAAAATATGTTAGGATGGTGATATGATTTCCCCTCGAGGGGTTAAAGTAGTAGGAATGAAGTGGGTAACCGCTTGAAAAGAGGAAAGGCCCAAGTTAGTAGATGAGAGAGGATTATAGGATAAAAATATTGAGGATGAAGATGCGGGATTAGAGGATGAGAGGAGTATGAGATTATAGGATTAGAGGAATAGGAGATTAGAATATTAGGAGAGATGATTAGATGAATATAATATTATGAGATATTGGATATTATAGGAATAGAATATTAAGAGGATTAGAGGATTATAATATTATAGGATTAGGAGATATTGGATTTTGGAGTAGAGGATGCCCTAGTCAATGATGTATGATAAGGGTGAATATTTAGGATTGGTGGATTAGAGGATGCCCCAGTAAAGGGGTTGAGATGAAGGATATTGGATTAGATAATTAGAGAATGGATGAGGATGTAGGATTAGAGGATTGGAAGATAGAAGAGAGGATTAGAGGAATAGAAGATTATGCGATATTGGATTTTGGATTTTGGATGCCCAGTCAACGATGTATGACAATGGTGAAGATTTAGGATTTTGGATTAGAGGATGTTGGAGTTAATTATGTTGGATTTGAAGTTGTTATATTTGAGGATTGATTGGATAGGAAGTTAGGGCATTGGTTTATAGGATGTTAGATTTGGAGGATTAGAATATCAAGGATTATTGGATGAGAGAATAAGGATTGGTTTTTTGAATCGATTTGGATGATAGGACATTGATGAGGAGAGGATTGGGATGATGATTGATGAAGTGGTGATAAATAATATTCAAGTTTTATTAATAAGAGAATGTGAGAAGATGCCCCACCAAGGGGTGAGAATTTTGGATGTTAGATGCAAGAGGATAAGATTTGGATGTGGATATTGATTGATTGATAAAGGATTGATTGGATAGGAGGATGAGGAGGTTAGATAGTTAGTTAGATGATGATGAGGATTAGGTGTGGATGATGATAGAAGGGGGTGTGCTACCATAAATTTCCCACTGTTATCATCATTAGAAATGTTATTGATGTGGCATAGAGAAAAATGCACCAAGGTATAAAGACCGTGATGATTGAATTTCTAAATTCCTTGTCCTCATATCATTAGATAGATTAATGTAAAAAATATGGTCCTTGGATCACCTGGACCGATGTAAAACTAAAAATAAATAAAATGTACCTCATATCATCGGCCAAAATGTAAACTTAGACAAGTAAACACGCACAAGAAATAACACACACATTGCATTTTTGTAAGGATTTTTCTAATTTTTTGATTTTTTAGATTTTGGATTTTGGATGTTTAGATTATGTGATTTTGGATGTTGAGATTTCAGATTGGGGGTGGGGATAATGGTTGAGATTAGGTGTGATGAAAGGATTCATGATGGGAAGGGATGTAAGGTGGGATGCGAATTTCTCCTATAAGTCCCAAAGTGTGTTTGGGTAGGATGAAAGGGAAGGATTGAGGGAAATTGGATAGGTTGGATAGGATAGGGATGGGTTTATACATTAGGATTAGATGATAGGTTGTGATTATATGGGGTGTGGGATGGGAGATAGGTAGGATGAGGTATGTGGTAGAGGATAAGATAGGGGATATGGAAGATGATAAGATATGCCCCCAAGTATATGGGATATGGATTGAGGGATATATGTGGTGTGCTACCAAGTGTAAAGTATGATGGCCTCTGTGGATGGATGGATGGGATCAATTTTCCCCCAAGTGATGGATGATGGGAAGTGAGGGGTATCTAAAATGGATGATGACCCCAAAGTGGATGATAGTAAGGCTTCCCCCAGTCATGATGATGACAATTGAAAATGGACATGAGGAGGATTTTAAGAAGAGAGGATCATTGTCGACCATGGATGTTCAATTTAAGGGGAAAATGATGTGGATGTGATGGATGGAAGGAAAATAACATCAATGATGAATAAAAGATGATCCTAATGGCACATGTTGTAAGGCAAGAGTAATACTAAAATAGAAGTGTGACCAAGGTCTAAACAATACCTGGAAACATACAATCCTTATGTCTCTACGAGATCAAAGTGTGTGTGATTGTGATGGTTAATTACCGATGAAGTGAATACTTAATGGGTAGTATGTGAAGACAAACTATACAATGTATAGGGAGTGATTAAGTCAAATAGGTAAATGGAGGGTGAATATAATGTTGATCTATGCATTACTTCACTGTCATCGAGGCATCCATAACCTCGACGGAGATGCATCTGATTCTTGTCACAACATTTCTCTATTGCCAACCAAGCATCCATAACCCCGATAGAGATGTTGGAAATACCCATAGAGAGAGTCTTGAGGTGGATTTTATTTGATATTTTAAATTTTGATATGATTTTTTTCTTTTTGATTTTGGAATTTTTTGCATAAAGAGGTTCCACTCTCTTGAGAACTCTCAAGGGGTTAAGAATCACTAGTGGCTTGATGGGGGATGGAAATGAGTGTGGAGATGACATTAGCTAGAGTGTCAAAAGACACACCCAAGGGTCTTCACTAAAATTTTATTGTGTTAAAGTGTGTGGATCTCTAGGAGGAAAATTGTGCTTGAATGTTGGAGGTAATGATAGACCAAGGTCACACGGTTGTAGTAGGTACTATTGTCTTACAACATGTGTGAGCAAGATGATCAAGTGTTTAAATGAATCGATTGTAATATAGGATATGGATGGATGTGATGATAATAATGGATAAGATGTAAATGGATTTAAATATTGGATGGAATGAGTACGGGTAGGAAGGAAAGAACATTTGTGCATATGCGATGAATTATGTTCTCAATCCATTTTTAGGTGTTTAGTATTTGTAGGGGAATTAAATTATTTGTGATTGGGTTGAGTGGTTGAGATGGTAGGATCAATAACAGGAGTGGTATAAATGGTTTTTGGAGTAGTGGGAGTTATGTTGTTAGTGTTATGTTTATACCCTAGTCCTAAATGTCCTAGATTTTGATGAAGGAAGATGGTTTCGTGAATGCCTTGTTTATGGATGCCTAAGCCTTTGCCTTGATGTTTCATATTAGTGAACATATTTTTGTCTATATGGTATGAAGTGGATGGGGAAGATGATCCCATGTGGTCATCATGAGACTACGGGTTTTAGTTTTGTCATCCACTAAGAGTCTTGACTTAAAAAGGATGGGAGGTGAGATTTGATTTGGTTTTTAGTCGGTGGGGGATGTTTGGTTGTATGATGAGATTTGCATAGTTGATGATATTTGGATGTTGAGTGGGATTTGTATGGTGGGTGATGATTAGGGAGAGGATTGGGATGGAAATGTGGTAGATAAAGAGGTACAAGGAAAAAAATCCTGTGTTAATAAGGTTTTGGAAATATGACCTAAATTATAGGCAACAATTGGTCGAATGTCCATGGGTGCAATGGAAGTCACAATAGTAGTGTTTTTGATAAAAATACAGTTTGGGAAGGTTTTGATCATGTGATCTTAGTGGGGGTTGGATGATCCTGTTGAAGGTTTTTAAATGATGGAAGATGGTGGTCAAGGATTCTCCTAAAGGTGGAAAGTGGTTTGGGTTAAATGGTTTTGGAGGAGTAGGAAGTAAAGGTGTAGGAGTGCTAGATTTATAGTATTATTATTTTTGGTTTTATAATTGTTGAAATTGGATTCCTAAATTTCCATTATTGGTTTTTATCTAGTGTGATATCGGATTCCAATATGTTTATTATTGGTTTTTAAGTAGTGTAATATGGATTCCAATATTTACACTATGCCATACAAGTATGTTCCTAATTCTATATTGATTTTATGAGAATGGGAATATGCCCATTCTCAACACACTCATAGTACAACTATGTTCCTAATTATTTTTATGTGTATCTACTTTATCTCAATTATTTTTCTATGATTCATATATGAGGCATTTTGATCCCTTTTGAAAATTAAAACAATGTGATATGGGTACATGTTGTATGAAATAAGAAGAATCAAATATTGAGTCTATGAGAATGGACATATGCCCATTCTCATCACACTCATGGTACAAGTATGTTCCTAATTATTTTTTTATGTGTATCAACTTTATATCTATTCTTCTTCTATAATTCATATATGAGGGATTTTGACCTCTTTTGAAAATTTATATCTTGTATCAAATGAGTAGGTTAAGTCATGGTGCATTTCCAGACACTCTTGTTGAGAGCATTAAATAATATATCTTGGCACTCTAAATACTATAGTTTTGCATTCAATAATTAGGGGATTCTAGGCATATAATTTAGTATCTAGACTTCATAAAGGTTTGCATTTTATAAAGTTATTAGAACAATTAAAAAATAAGTTATCTAGACTTATGCACATAGCTTTAGGAAAAGACCATATAATTTTGTGGTTGTAATGAATGCATAAATCAAGACTAATTCCTAGAAAAATCCAAAGCATTAATATTTTGAAATGAATTCCTTGTAAATCACATCCAATTCCCTTTAAATCACAAGATCCAGCTCCCTATAAACTTACTTAGAGCATAATTAAGGATTTTTTTTTTTCAAATTAAATTAATTACATGGTGGAAATTATATTATTAATAATACATTAATAAGATTCAAGAGTTCCATAAGAAACACAATGTTTTATAGAATTATATTATGGAAAAATATTCCAAAGTAATATAATACTCATATTTCATTTAATTATCAAATAATAGTACAACTGTAAAGTTTTATAGGACCAAGGTTTGGAATATTTTTTTAAAAAAAAAAAAACCCACATCCGGGCCAAGATGATTTCACATACAAATTTATGATCTTCAATAGTTTCTCCAAGTCAACATTCCTTATCTTGTTCAAGTAGTTCAAGGTATGATTTAATGGCCACATGTCCTTTATCGGGTATCTTTATGTATCCACTTTTTCCATTTTTGTTTGGTTTCCATGCCCAGATGATGTTATCCACATCGATATCTTTTTAGGTTCATCTGAGATGGTCCATGTTTTATTTGGCTTTAAACAATCTTGATACAATGTTGTACCTTCTCCTCTCCCTGCAAGTTTCCAATATTGAACTCTTAGCTTTTTATTTACATCATTTCCTTCATGTTGAAGGAAAATATCCCCCATCTCTCCCCATCCATATCTTTTCATTATCATTTCTTGGTCATATAAGTAGCATTTGTCCCTTGAACACATCCTTCAAATGGATTGAATTCTTGGTTAGATCTTCCACAAACAGGCCCAACGTAAATATCATTATTACTTGGGATATGTTGACTAATGTAGTCTTCTTTGTGAATATGTGTGGCTCCTGTTATTTGGTCATATATGTCTTTCTCATGTATTTTTTTTTGGCAAAAAAAACATTTGACCTCCTACTACAATTTACAAATGGTCTATCCAAAGCACGTAAAACATTTTCCCAATACATGATCTTGGAAGCCAATAGTCACTACCTTCTCCTATTTGCACTTTTCCCCAATGCTCAATATATGATTTTATTCCCTTTTTAGATCTTCCATTTCTTTGAGTTCTTTGAAAGGTGCCAAAGGAGGTTCCCTTAGAAAAGATTGGTTCACCATTATCCTTTGTACGCCATATATGGATAGAATGAGACCATTATAGATCCTTTATTTTTGTTTTTGTACTCCATCACCGGTATGCCATCCACAACATGGAATCTGAACATCTTAGGTTTTTTGATACCCACTATCTTATGGTTTCCATCCAACAAGAATGGCTCCACAAAAGTCCTTGAAGTTGTACACTTCCTCAATAAGATAAGGAGTGAATGTACTTGACCCTTCTTGGCATGTTTTGTAAGATTCCATGATATGTGGAAAAGAAAATGTGTCTACTTTATGTAACGATGTTGCTAATCTTCCAAAATTCCCATCTATATCCTCATGAGTGTGTCCCATTGGAAGGAAGCTTAGATACACAATGTTGAATACCTTTTTTTTTATCAATAGTGATGCAAATGCAAATAAGGTATGATTCTTGTTATCACTTGAAGCATTATCCAATTGCAAGTAGAGGATTGGTGGTTGCTTTATGAAAGAAGTATTTCACATTAGCAACACTAACTGATTTTGAATGGTCAAATATTTCCTTGTACCTTTTACATTTTTCATGCACATCATTTTGTAATAATGCATCATGCAATGGTTGTTTGGATGATCCAAAATGATACAATAAATCTCCATACTCATCAATTACATGTTCTTCAAGCTTCTTGAGACACAAAGCTAATGATGTGACTATATAGTTTTCTCCACGTTCAACAAATGGTAGGCCAAAATGGCCAAAACCCCCTTGTCTTGTGTCCATGTGTGAGCATACCAATCAAAGTAATTGGTAGGTTCATAACATTACTTATTGAATTTTTTTTTACCCATCCTTGGTATGGAAGTTTTCATTTTATCCATTTTATCATGCACAATGCTCAAGAATCCATGAGGTTGTTCTTTTGACTACAATATGTGGGAATAGTAAGTTACACAAAAACTTTGAATATATTCATTGTGCCATGTTTGTTCCTCCTCAATATTTGTGAGTGCTTCTGGGCATGTGGTGGCTCTATGTTTGTTGTAAAAATATGTGCACTCATCACACTTGGAAAAGAAATTATTTTTTTTGCAATGGAAACATTCAAAAAAATTTTTGTTCATTATGTTGTTGAAGCTTGATTATGACACCTGAGGAAGTTTCAAGAATTCAAGCTCCTCATTGCACTTTTTTTGTAGTATATTTTGGGTATAGAATGAAGGAAGAAAACCTTTGGGAAATTTTACTCCATCTTATCCTATAGACCGAGTCATATGTGGAGAGATATCTGAATTTATCTCAACAATTCTTGATATGCAGGAAATTTTTGTGGTAGTGTTTGACCTTTGTTTCTCTTTTCCAGTGTTTCCATTCACTGCAAGCCTATTTCCGCTTATCCATTCAGATTTATGTTTATAGAAGGAACTCCTTGGGTACCCATAAACTTTGTGCCATGCATTCTAAAAAACATCCATCCCATCAAATTTCATTTTATGTACCTCCATAGATTTCTTACCAACATTGAAGATGGACATTTTTGTTAATGCATCAAACAAATTTTTTTTCTGTCAATTTCATTCAAGGCTCTAGTTGTGCACCATATATTTTGAATTCTAACTAAAGCAAGAGGTAATTTTTGGAGACAATTAGATTTGCAAAACAACTAAACTCTACATTTTCCACTTCTTCTAAAAATATTGACCATTTTCTATCCTCATCAAAATTTTGATTTGATGGATTGGCTTGAGGGTATCCATCTTTGACGTTTTGTAGCATTATAAGATCTTTTTATCACTTTTGGATTGATTGTGATTAGTGGCATCATATGAAATTGGATAAAAAACTAAGGTTTTCACTCTTCTAATGCATCCCACATGATGACCTCAACCTCTTTTGGGACTTCTTTAAATCTAATATCCATCTGAGAACCATTTATGTCATCCAATTTCCTAAATAATGCCATTGTATGAGAGATCCTTTAGATAGGGAGCATCCTTTACAAGGAGGGTTGAATACTCTATCAATATGCACACCAAAGCTATTGGCATCCAATCTATTAAAATGTACCATGTCTCCTTCAACTACATTGGTAATTGTTCCTCTGTAACAAATTTGCACTCAATCGAGTAGTAATGGATTAATTTTGTAACAACTCCCTTGAAACTTCAAATTGTGTTGATCACTGTGTACAAGGTGTAGACCATCTAGTTGAGCACTCCCTTTCTTAATCATAAGGAACTTCTTGTTTCATTGAAAATCAAATGTTTTATTGGCCAAACTATTGATTTATTAGGTTGTAGCAAGTCTGAGAAATCAGAACACATATTTACCACATTTTCTATCCATACACCAAAATTCAAAGGACCCAACCTCTCTCCATTAATTTTATGATCTTCTAGCACATGAGTTATAAAACCCATGGCTATGTCATCATCTCTGCTACAAGATTTTGTGTTTGAGAATGACATTTTTGTGACAAAATATCTTCTATCTTTAGGACCTATATTGATGGTGCTTTTAGTGTCATCACTACAATCTCCATCACTCTCTGCATTGTAATCCTCTAAACCACTAAAAATGTTTTCACTACCCAAATTGGGGGAATGGATGAATCTGCATGCTTTGAAAATTCACTCTCTTCCCAAGAAATGTAGTATCCTTTATTCCCGACATCTGCCAAGGTTTCAAATTCATCAATTGAGAAAGGAAATTTTACTCTTCCATCCAATACTATGTTAACACTGACAACAAAAAAATCCTCTTCCCACATCTTACAATGTAGTGTCTTCCTACTTGGATATACTCTTCCCTCTGCAACTTTGGTTCCTTTTGAAAACAAGTCCACATGATCATCCTCTACAAATGCAAAAGACTTGATGTTGTAACAACATAAAATACAAAGTTTGTGAGATGATGGAAAATATCTTAAACCATTGCATAAAATAAATTAAAATTATCATGTATGTACAACCATAAGTATATTGAATACACATAGCACATGAGCTGTGAACTTCTATAATTCAAGTAAGGTTTGGAAATACTTCAAAATTATACATATAATTAAAATTGACATGAATATATTTATAACATGATTTCAAACTATGATTGAACTTGACTCAATTGAATTTAAATGATGAGAAATAAATAGAGGTTACATTTCCATTTTCTAACACTTCATCCAAATAGAGGTTAAATAGATGAGGTTGAATTTAAATGATGAGAAATAAATAAATAGAGGTTAAATAGAAGTTAATTAGAAACTTGATTGCTAACCGCTTCATCCAAATATCTTCATCATATTAACATAACATATATTACTTTTACAATAATTCCTCATACTTCCCATATTCCCTGACTATGAGAATGGGCATCTATCCATTTTAAACATTCTCATAAAAGGATCTAATTGTTATTCATTCTTTATGTTTCATGTAGGAGAATTTTTCTTTCTTTCTATATTGAGTTTATGAGAATGGGCATATGCCCATTCTCATCACAATGATAAAATATTTGTTTGTATGAGAAATGACATATGCCCATTCTCATCACAATAATAAAATTATTTGTTTGTATGAGAATGGGCATATGCCTATTCTAACCATTCTAACTCATTGAAGCAATATTGAACTTAATCATTTTAATATCACTATAAAGGATGTGAGAATGGGAAACTGTCCATTCTAAAAAAATTAAATATTACCTCTATTTTTCTTCTATGATTCTTATATGAGAATGGGCATATGCCCATTCAATACAAGATAAAAATGTTTGTTTGTATGAGAATGGACATATGCCCATTTTGTCTATGTGTATTGCCTCAAGATAATAATAATTTTTTTCTCAAAAAGTAATAAAAACTAATTGCTCTAAATGTTCTTCCAAGGTACTATCTCATTATTTAGAACATCTAATATTAACCTCTGATGTGAGTACTATAAGTTATATAATTTTTATCATTTTCACAACCATATTATAGTATCAGTGATTTTAACACAAACACATGTGGTAGATGTAATTATTTTATAAGTACATTCAAGATATTTATAATGAAACTTGATAAATATCGAAGATAAAGATATATATTAAAAAATACAACTCAAGGTTAAATGTGATGAAAAATCCAAATAAAAAAAAAAAACTTAAATATCATGAAATATGGTATTAGTACCAAATAATAGGATTGTCCTTTGTAATCAATGAGGAAATAATAATATATGTTTTGGATCGATCCACCCCCCCTCTTTCTATTTAAGTCACCATTCCCATCTAGAGTTCAGGGAGTGGTTGAAGCAAGTAAATGATTAAACATTTGAGTGATTTCATGAAATCCACATGTCATATATAGTTTCCCTAAGTATCCCCTCTCATCTTGCTTGTATTTATTATTGAAAACAATGAGACACTAATGAATGGAGAAGGTGCAAGAACGTAATAAACATTTAAATATATTCATAAATCTTATTTCCAATCATAATAGAAAAGTAAATAATAATATTCATGTCATATATGACATGTCATTAATAAACTAATATTATTAAAATTTGAAATTAAACATCGTGTATATTGCCTCACAAGTTTACTAATTATCCATGCATGCATCTCTCCTCTCTCTAGTATAAATTAGTATCAATTAATTTTAAATGCAAAAATAACCTAAAACATGGCTATGATAATGTTTAAAATTTATATTTTATTTTAAATGCAAATAACCTAAATCATGACTATGATAAAGTTTAAAATTTATATTTTATTTTATATGCAATAAACCTAAAACATGGCTATGATTTTTTTTAAAAATTTAAATTTTATTTTAAGTGCAATTATTAAACCTAAAACATGGCTATGATATTGTTTAATATTTATATTTTTTTTTACCATGGCATAGTGAGACCATTAATTTGTAAATAAATTGTTTTCCATTATTTATTTATTAATTAAAGGTACTTGTTTGTCAAACACATCTTCGACCACTGTTGGAGGGAAATTGGTGAAATTAATGGAAATTAATTCATGCCACTCATGGCACTGTAGAGAGATTGATGATGGTTATTTTTTTGATGATGGGAGAGGTCTTGGGAATTACAAGGTTCACCATGGGTCGTGAGAATCTATCTCTTTCTTGTTCATCCTTTCCACTTTATTTTTCATCCAGTTTCTATTTTTTTTTTTGTTCTTCCACTTTTTTTTCACTTTCTACTTTGGGCTGCTTGTATTTCGTTAGACCATTTTTTCTTGTGAAGCAAAAAGATTTGAAGAATATTTTGAGATATTGTTTTTTCTCTCTACTAAATTTTGTTGACCCTTTCCACTTTGGGCTCCCTTGTTTCTTAAGACCATTTGGCTTGTGATGCACAAGATTTGAAGAAAATTTCAGGCATGAATTATTCTAACTCTTCTCTATTGAATTATTATGAGATGAAGAATATCATTTGGTTTTATTTCCCTTATATTTTGTTTTGGGTTTAAAGATAATGCCATATTTTTGATCTTCTTCTATATTTTTGATCTAGGTATTAAGAATATCACTTCAATGTTTTGTAAGACATGTTAGTTGTTAACCTAATCATAGTTATCTAATATGGGGAGTTATTTGTTATGATTTTAGCAAAGTACAAAGTGGTCTTACCACCTTGGGTGGCATTGCTTATTTTGTTGAGTTGTGTGGGTGAGTTCTGCAAAGAGAATGACTCATTATTAGAAGAAGAATTTACTTTTTTATAGTGAAAAAAATTTTTTTACTTACTTTTTTAAATTGAAGATAAGTTTCAAGAGATACTTCTAACTCTTCTCTATTGTATTCCGAGTTTTGGGTATAAAGATAAATTATAATGTCATATTTTAGATCTTTTGTATTTTTATATGGGTTTTAAGAATATCACTTCAATATTTTGTAAGACTTACATAGTTGTTATCCTCCATAGTTATAAAAGGATGCATCTAAATATGACCATTTCTTGCATGTTTTAGAGTCTCAACAAGATCATTCCCTTAAAAAAATGTATATGATTCTAAGAAATCCACTTCCAATCCTTCATGCTAAGATGGGAGTTAACTATTTTTTATTACCAAAGTATAGTGTGGGGTTACCACCTAGGTAGTGTTACTTATTTTCTAAGTTGGGTGGCCTAGCTTGCAATTTCAAGCCAAGATGAGCTAGGTGAGATGACCAACCAGAATCTGGGTGGGAGTGACCCGATGAGCCTCAAAGCTCGGTGAGTGAGATGACTTGTCGAGCTTGGAGTTCAGGAGAGTTGACCCTTCGAGCTCGTGGTGGATGAGTTGACCTGCTGAGAAGCTGGGAAGGTGAGTTGTCACCAAGTTTTAAATGAGCTGAGCATTGAATAAGTTTGAGCTGAGTGATGGTTAGTTGAGTGAGTTTGAGTTGATTTGAGATTAAGTTGATTGGCTGACTGATTCGATTTTTATGGGAAAGAGTGAGTGGCTAGTCAAATGGGTGAGGTGAGATGACTTTAGAGCTAAATGGGCGATTGAGATAATTGACTTAAAGGATGAGTTAAATATTTGGGTAGGATTAGATGACTTATTGAGATGGGTGGGTGAGTTGACCTACCGAGCTGGGTTGTATAGTTGACCTACCAAGCTGGGAGGGTGAGCTCACCTGCCAAGATAAAAAATATTGAACTTAATCATTGTCATATATAGGAATTAAAATTAATTAATTTCAATGTTGTATCTAATGAGAAAATGCACATGTTCTCATAATTGGAATCATAAAAGAAGAACAAAGATAAAATCTAGCTTGTTTTATAATGGACATTTGCCCATTCTCATAGCCTTCATAGAGTTATTGAAAATAATAACTTCAATATTTCTTGTATTTCAATGATTAGAATTGGCATACCCATTCTCATAAAATTTTTTTATCTTCCATTGAATGGTTAGGTATCCATTCCTATAGAGGTATTAAAATGTTTAAGTTCAATATTGCTTGTATTAGAATGTTTAGAAGGAGCTTATGCCCATTTACATAAACAAGCATTTATTTCTTGTATTGAATGGGAAGATGCCCATTCATGTCATATATGAATCATATATGAAGGATATAGATAAAATTTAATTTGTTTTAGAATGGGAAGTTGCCCATTATCATATAGGAATCATATAAGAAAAATAGATCAAATTTACTTTGTTTTTGAATGGGAAGTTCCCCATAATCACAACCTTCATAGGTATTAAAATGATTATGTTCAATCTTGTATCGAATGAACAACTACCCAATCCCATATAGGAATCATAAAATAAGAATATAGATAAAATCTAATTCATTTTAAAATGGAAAGTTTCCCATTCTCACAACCTTCATATAGTTTTAAATTGATTAAGTTAAGTATTTCTTGTATTAGATTGACCATTCCTTTTCACTCTTATATCCTATTAATTTTCCCATTAGTAATGATCAAGTTCAATATTTCTTGTATTGCAATGATTAGAATGGGCATATGCCCATTCTCATACAAAAAACATTTTTATCTTGAATGGGCAGATGCCCAGTCTCTTATAGGAATCATAGAAGAAGAAGATAAAATTTAATTTTTTTAGAATGGAAATTTCCTATTCTCATATTTGAATCATATATTAGGAAAAATAGAGAAAATTACTTTATTTTAGAATGGGTAGCTCTTCATTATCACAGTATTCATAGTTATTAAATTAATTAATAAGTTCAATCATGTATTGAATGAGAAAATGTGAGTTCTCATATAGGATTCATAAAAGAAGAATAGAGATAGAATTGAATTATATTTAGAATGGCCAGCTGCCCATTCTCACAACCTTCAAAGAGTTATTAAAATGATTAAGTTCACTATTGCTTGTATTAAAATAAAAATAATGGGAGAATGTCATGGAAACATCCTTTAACGATTTCCTATAATCATGTCTACAGGAAGGGAACAAAGGCAATTTACCTTGCAAAAAAGAGGTTCAAGAGGTTGAACTTTCTATGTCATTGTAATGATTATTAATGATTGAAAATCATTCTCTATCAAGTATTGGCTATAAAGGAAGAGTAAGAAGTAATGAGGAGACATGTGAGAGGTTGGATGATAAAGTAGTTTGCATTGGTTTTAGAAAGGACATTTGGTTTAGAGGAGGGCTTGATAAAGTACAATCATTGGTTTTAGAATGGACAAGAAGGTTTAAACTAGGTTGGTTTTATTTGCCATTTTAATAGAGAAACAAAAATGGGTGGTGATTTGGTTCATCTAGAACCTGATTCGACCAATGGGATTAGTAGAAGAGTTTGGATGATGCTGGAAAAGGAAGGTATGTCATCTCTCTTTCAAATTTTTAAAGGCCACGAAGAAGCCCTGAGAAAGGATTTTGCTAGTCATTAGAAGGATGGTTGGGCTAGTATCAGGGGTTTTTCTATAAAAACTTCTATGGATTTTATTTCTATAGTGGTTAGGATGAAGAACAAGGGGAGGGAGATTTACAAACCGAAGAAAAATGTGATGAGGAGATGGGAAAATTTTTGGTGGGTAAAGAGAAACTAAGACATCATTGTGTAGGTTTTGAGAGATTCTTTACCTAATCCTTTCAATAAAATCACCCTACACTTGATGCAATTTATCACCTTGGAGGGTAGGTATAAGGTATTTTATGCCCACCATTTCCCTATGTTAAGTCATATCCACCATGGTATGCATTATAATTTCCTTTCTTTCTTAGTCATTCCCTACACAAATCAATCAAGAATTTCCAAAAAGGAAAGTTGAAAATCCCTCTTCATCAAGGATTGATGATGGCCTTATTCTGTTTGGGTTCTATAGATTTCACTAAATCTGAGAATTTTAGGGGCTTGTTGAATGATGATGTAAAGCATGATGAGGATGAGAAGTATATGGAGCAGGAGGATGATGGGGATTCCTCCTCTTCGAGGCTCAAATGACATAAAAGAGTTTGTTATGTTGTCGATAAACATTGTAGATGTTGTTGGTAATATGGAGAGGGAGGATTTGGAGCCATTGTTGGCTAATGATTTGGAGCTGAATTTGAAGGACCTCAATGACAATTGTACTCTGGCCAAATGAATGAATAAACTGAGGAAGAAGAAGGGTATTGATACTATAGCCATTTTTTTTTTTTTATCGATATCAAGGGGAACCTTCCAAATGAAAAGAAAAGTGGAGTCTGATTGGAGTATGACATTGGAAAAATTTCCCTCAGGGTTATGTCAGGTGGAAAAGGACGTTGATTCTATCGGTGAGGTTGGGGCGGACATGGGATATAGTTTCATGAAATATATCGATGCCTCGTAAGAAAATTTTTACTTCTCAAAATTCCATCAGAGAGGAGCTATCTAGGCTTTAAAATATAGTTATGGACATTTAGAGGAGGTTGGTTCAACTGGAGCAAAGAAGAAAAAAGTGCAGGCTTAAGCTTCACCTCAACAACTCAAAGGAGGATGAGATGGTGAAGGATGATATGAGGGACATTATTGGAAAGGAAGATTTTAGGAATATTCCTTGGATTAGTGCTCACATTATTGTTTGTAATAGTTAAATGTAATATTCATATATTACATTAGTAAGTTAGTGTGTTAGTAAGATATTAATATTGTTATATTAATATCATATTTGTGTGAGAAAAATAAAAGATTGTAATATTATTAATATGAGTCATAAAACAACTCATTATTAATAATATAGGATATTGTATTAGTTGTGAGTTTGTTGAATAAACAAATCACGTAGATTATTGTGTGTGGAGATATTGGTGGGATATATGAGAGAATAGTGGTGAGTGATCATATGAGAGATTCTCTAGGAGAGATTAGTGGGATGATATTGGTAAGCCTCATCTCCTTGTTTATAGGAAATGGAAAGGCTATATATTGTAATCTCTCTCACCATGTAATTAGCTCAATTATTATTCAATCAACAATATAGTGTTTTTGATATAATATGATCTCTACAAAAAAATTTCATGTCTCTTATTGCTTTCTTCCATTTTATAATGTAATTGTTGCTTATTTAGATTAGTTAAGCTATCAATTTCACATCAGAAGAAAAATTGTTGAATAAGAACTTTAATATATGAAAATTATATATTAGTAACTATAATCTTATGCACAAATTCATACTCTTATAAAATAATAATATTGAAGTAATGTTTTGACTCTTATGGGTGTCCTTTAAGTTGCAATATGAGTGAAAATTTGATAATAATGTAAAACCTAGATTATTCAAGTAGCAT
The DNA here is from genome assembly GCA_018340775.1 of Taxus wallichiana var. yunnanensis. Classification (NCBI taxonomy): domain Eukaryota; kingdom Viridiplantae; phylum Streptophyta; class Pinopsida; order Cupressales; family Taxaceae; genus Taxus; species Taxus wallichiana. The sequence continues at coordinate 695,905,897 of CM031244.1, read as the reverse complement.
TATGAGTGAATATAAGATTAAAAATGATAATAATGAAGTAGCATTGTTGATGGTTATTGGGCTGATGAATTAACCTAAGTATTGAAGGCATGGAAGGGAAGGGCACACAGACATAGGGAGTGGAGGTGTGCGAGGATGTATAGTGAAACAGGCACGTGTGGGAAAGCGTGATATCGGGACTTAGTTTGTTTTGCATGACGATGCTAAATATAGATCCTAAGTGTGGGGCACACATCAGCATGAAGACTTGGAAGTGAAGCAAGGCTATTTTGGACAAGTGGAAGATCAAATGACATGCATAGTTTGAGCTATTAATAGGATTAGATCTGCAGTTGATATTATTAGATAGTCTATTATTAGCAAGCTTGCATGCTTTTGTATTTATCATGTAGGGGCACATGGTTATTCTTAGCATGTAGCCTATTTTGAGGATGCATGAGTAGTGAAGGGAAATTCCCACTACCTATAAATATGTATTGATTTGCATGGTATGAGGGATCTAGAGACATATTGTAGTAGAGTTATGTTGTTGGTTTATGTGCACGCATGACTCATGGTGACATTATTTTGTATGTATTCAGCTTCTATGTTTTACAGAATTAATACAATGGATCTTTGTGGTTGGATATTTGTTGTTGACATATTTGTGATTGGTTCTTGTATGGTAAACCTAATCTTGATTCTTGTATAATTTATTCTTGCATATGGTTATGATCTAGATCTATTTATGGTTATCCTTGCATTGTTATTATGGAACTAGAATATATCTATGTATGTACTTATCATGCTAACTCCTTGAAAAATATTCCATAAAAGAGGGACTTGGTACCCTTGTGCGCTTCGGGTGAGCACTCAAGTTTTCTGGGTGATGTGTCAATGTACCTTGGGATGTTTGGTAAAATAAAAGAATACATTTTGGTTCCATTGTCGGGACCTCTTTTTCAAGATATTTGTAAGGATTTTTCATGATGAAGACATACCAGTTGACTTTGGCAAAGTGTTTAGGATTGGTTAGAGAATTTAGAGGAAAAATTTTCCGACACATTTAACACTTGACCTAAATTTGGTGCACACGCGTGGGTTAAACAAAATCAGTATCATGAATTGTATGAGATGTTCTTCTCTTGTTTCCTATAGAGTTGTGCAGTGGCTGGTAGCATACACATTAAATAAAATTTGGAGGTATAGAGCACTTGTTTGGACATAGGAATAATTTTAGGATCTGCATGATGCTGATCTAAATTGGACATGCGTTGTAGATCATTAATGGAGTGGTGTTTTGAATAACTACCTTTTGGAGTATGTAATTTCTACTTATTCATGTCCATAGGTTGCTGAGTTTTAGTTTTTGCATGAACCCAGAGGATCTTATTTGTGCACAATCCCTTTAGCGATTAAAATCTTAATCGTGACACTTTCGGATTTGGAATAACATCTTATGGCTAGCTAAACCCCGCCACTCGCGGGGGCAGGAGTAGGTGTGGTGAAATATGGAAAACCTAGTGGTAGAGAGGTAGAGAGAAGAAATTCAGTTTAAGTTTAAGGAGGTGCGCGAGAGGGACAAGGACTCGGCAGTGTGCATTTGATCCCTCCTCACAACCTAGCCCTTGCACTTGGTTTTCCAGTTCTGTAATAGTTATTGATAAGCAAGCTACTATGGGTGATAGAGTAGTGACAAACATATTTCACTTTATAATAAGTTCAAGAGTTAATTAGGTAGCACATTCATCTATGGTGGCACAAATGTCGTCTTCATTATTTGGAGGTCCAGTTGGAGGTGTATTTTCTAGCACGTCATCAACACAAAACATGGGCACGTAGAACGTTGGTATTACATATAGAAATAGTACAAATTAATAGACCACGGAGTTCATTTTAGCATAAATTTTAGGACACAAGGCAAAGTACACCCACCGGTCTATTTTCCTACAACAGGGGGAGGATCAAGAGGATTAGGTGGATTGGGATCTAGTGGGTTTGGTTGTTCGGAGGTGAAGGGAACACATGAAGTAACACAGGTTTTGGATCAGGTGGGCATGGTCCACACCAACCCCAGCAAGTTTATTTTGAGATGTCCCTTCACCTATAAGAGTATAGATGAATTGAAGATGTAGTTAAGCACGTGCATAAGTGTGAGATACTTGTTATCCATATTTCACCCCTGGGCCAAATATCAGATCAGCTATGACCCTACATAGAAAAAAACCTAAGAAAAATCATTCAGATTTGTAAATAGGTCGCAGAAGAACTCAACCATGGAGTGGTGGAGGCCAAGAGAGACTAAAGGACCCTGTGCAAAGGAAATGACTCTATCGGGTCGTTTCCACATCTTAAATCTGTTCTCCAACTTGCATCAGCCCTCCACGTAGCAAATGGTCAGACAGAGTCAAAAGGCAGACAAGGCGGGATTCAAAATTGGCTAAGTATAAAAGTGTAAGCGGAGAATGCCAAGTGTCAGTGTGGTGCATCTCCAAGAGTTGGTCCCAAGGCGGAGACCCAAATGAGCATGAGCTCGCCATGTAGCCCAAATTCTAAAAGTAAGAGGGACCGTTGAAAATTCCACATATCAGCAAAGGCCGACAAGTGTTAACTCAACACTCCTCCAAAGGAAAACTTTGGGTTGGGTTTTCAAGCAAGCACGGTGCCTCCACATGTTATATCAAGAGGGGCATATCTTTCGACTCAGGGCTCAAAATATCATGAATCTGATGCCATTGGAAATATCTCGGCCTCACCTATGCCATGGAGGTCTGAGACTTTAATTTTTGAGGGGTTAGGTAAAGGAAAATGGAGGAAATGTCTTCGGGCCTTCAATGTAGGATCCATCTGTCTCAACAACCAGATCGGATTTGATCTGTTTCTCGTTTCCTCTTCTTTCAAGGCATTGAATCAAGGAATCATGTAGTAAAGACAGATTTGGGGCATATTTTATCAGAAGCATTAACAACAATGGTTGAGCTTTAACCCACTTTTCCCGCTTCCCTCTCTCTTTCTTCTCTCTGATCAAATCTATAAATACAAGGGCAAGATTCATTATAAAGGGTTGTTCATTCTTCTTCCTTGCCCCCCTCTCTCTTTCTTCTCCGTGGTTGAATATGGAGTTTAAGCCTCTCCTTGACTTTATAATGGCATTTTCTTACCTCTTTCCCATTAATGGATTCTTGTGTAAACTCTTGGAGTAATAAAATTTGTTTCGTGATGTGTTTTGTCCATCCTTTGCTCATTTTGTTGTCTCTTCTCACCTCTCACCATTGCAAGGTATATTGTGCATATCTCTGATGTCCATTTCAGCTTTTGGGAGCTGTGTTTAAGGGGTTTGAAATGGTGTTCTATGTGAACTTTATCCTTGGTCTGTGATGCATCTGTCCATCCTCTCCATTTCTCACCTCTCTCCATTTCATGCAGTTGGGTTTTTGATCAGCAATACCCTTTTCTCAGTGTTATCACCTATGTAGTGTAGGATTTCTTTATTTTCATGCTCTCTCTCTCTCTTTGGTCCCTTGGAATTGTTATATCGAGTAGATAGTCACATTTCCTTCCTTAGAAGTAGTTTAGGATTAGGAAGAGGAACCAGCCTTCTCTCCGGAGGATCATTCCCATTTGCAAGTCCCACATCTTGGGGAATGATCCAATGTTATGCAAATCACACCAAATGACCCTGCCTTAGAAAAGGAGATCCATAACTCATTTGGGGGTCTTTGTGATTTTGCGCTAACAATACTATTATGTGTTAAGGGGATTATAGATCTAGAGCATAAAGAAGGTCAATTTTCTATTACTTTGCAAGGGTGCACACATAGTTGGTACAAGAAATATGATCTCGAACCAGACTTGTGTAGACTATACCGCACTGCGTGATGCTTTCTTATCAGATTTTCACATACCTGAGTTTGAGCAGAAATCATCAGCACATTGAAGGACATCAAGTAGGGCATGGCTAAGATCATAAGGGAGTATGATTCCCACTTTAAAACTTTATTATCAAATTTATCTTATGACATTCACCTGAGTCAAAGCATGCTCAATGGTTTGTTGGAGGTTTGATCACACCTTTCATAAGGGAACTCTCACACAAGACTTATACAAATCCACGCGAGGCGCTTGAGGCAGCTCTACATTATGAGGTAGTTGAGAGCATAGACATTGGTGTTATCCCATTTTTGGAAGCTCATATTACATCTATGGAAAAAGCTTAAAAATTTTTCAATTAATTTAGCTCATGAGATGTTGCACTAGTATTTAGTGCACATATTGTGAAGTAGAAGGACATAATAAGGATAGTTTCCCTCATAAATCAATGTGCACCATGTTGTTGGACTATGAGATTCGTCACTTGGATCATGATTCAAGTAGGTTCCCACTGTTGTAACGTGTGATAAGAAAGAATGTGTCCTATTATTGTAATATTTGTAAGTCTACCACTCATGATATAGAGAATTATAGATTGATTGATCAAATTCATGATGCCATTGAGACTGATGTATGTTAGGATAGTGTTGCAAACAATTCCAAGTAACAATGTGAGCATCATGATCATAGTCACAATGAAGGACGCTCTAATGGAGGTGGTAGAGGTAGAGGTAGAGGTTACCGCAGAGGATTCAAAGGCCGAGGTCATGGAAGTGGAAGAATTGAGTTCCCTCATGGAACATGTTATACATGCGGATCCCTTATCATTATAAGTGTGAGTGCCCTCAAAATATTATTTTCTCCTGGTGTGGGAAGAATCAAAATTATGAAGAATGCCCAAATTTGTATGAGCACCTGAGCAAGAAGCACAAGCAAGATAAAGGCATGGGGATGGTTAGAGTACAACGTGTTATGGAGGATCTATGGATTCGAAGTTAGCTCCCGACCAAGAGGTAATACTCGTGATGATTACTGCGTGCGTTGAGGTTGTTCATGTGCATGAGACTCCATAGCAAAAACACGTTATTAAAAAATAGGAGTTATTACATGTAAAGTATCCATATGTTGCCCATCAAAAGGAAGTCTATCAAGAGACTATGGAGGTCATTTGGAACTCACAGGGTGAGATACAATGCTTGAAGGATCAGCTACGAAGCTATAATAGGAAAAAATAGTTGAGCTTCCTTAAAAGATGTTGATGACTTGAAGGAGGTTTATAAGATGTTACACCAAGAAAACATCATTCCTTTATTGGGGGAATGGTTAAGGGGAAAGATGTTACGCACTAGAGTTGAGCATAAGAGACATATTTTACATGCTAACTTACCTCTCACAATCTTGATTATGAAAAATAAATCACTTTGAATGTAGTTGTTGATGGATGACTGTTGAGTAACATTTTGATTGATACAGGTGCAGAAGTGAATGTACTCACCTTAGTTGTGTGGAACCGGATGAGGAGGACACCATTACAACCATCTTCGAATGTTTATATATGGCAAACAAAACTAAAGCCACGCCCATTGGAGTTCTGAAGGATGCCACTATTATTATACAATGGGCCAAGTTTGGGGATTTTGAATTCTTAGTGTTTACCAAAGTATATAACTTTCCAATTTCTTAGGCACCTTTGGTGTTATACAAATAATATTGATCTGCATTTCAATAAGGGTTGCATTAGTTTTGAGAACAAAAAGAGTGCGTAATCATCCCTTTGATAAATAGAAAATTTTCACCTTATGTAGAACCTTTGAGTGAAGAGGATTTGAATAGAATTTATGTGCGCACCATTCGAGATCCTGAAGTACTCAATCCATCAAAGGAAGGAGTTATTTAATGTGATGATGTACAGTCTATGAGTGATACAACTAGCGTTGTTTATGACAATTGGGTGCATGGGACTTATGAAATGATTGGGAATGAGATGAAGAGTGTGGTTACGCATGTAAGTAGGCCACATTGTGTTAGGCATTTGGACAATAACTAGGTACCAAGGTACACTAGCGAGGGAAATCTTGAAGTATTTCTATGCACTATGGAAGCCTAGTGGACAGACCAAGTGGAAAGAAGGAATATGTTGGTGTATACCTGCGTGGAATAGTAGCATGTTGGTGGATAGTACATAGAGATGGTCTTTTAGAGTGGTGAGAAGTGAGAATCACCTTCTCTACTAGATTTCTTTGGAGCAATGTGCCTACCAAGACATGTGAATTCCATGGGAAGGATTATTCTTCACACCATGTTCGAAGTGTGAGAGACTCTAGACAGAGGGGTAGGAGGCCTTACCACCTTCACTATGGGTGCACAAGTTCTACTTCACCTTACAAGGATGTGCGTGTGCATGGTATGTCTATGCAAAATTGAATAGAGAAACAAGGAATTGGAAAGAATTGATTGCAGGTATGATTCAGACCTTTGACTATTTTTCTACTAAACCTCCAGTGAATGAGGAATTACAGGTTATGAAGCGCATGACTATGAGAGATAATACAAAGGTTGAGGATCTTATCCAAGAATTACTAGGAGATTCAGATCTAAGGGTGTGTTTTGAAGAAGAAGAGATAGATGAGGAATAGCTTGGGCATGCCTAGTTAGAAAAATAAAAAGGTAAGATGGTCTACATGATTGATGATGAAGAAGTGGAGAATCTATATGTTGATCATACTATGGGTACACGCAAGGTCATAGATAGTGCAAATGAAAAGGCACGTGCATATCATGAGCCTATGAAAATGAAGAAGGTCAACATTGGGATAGATGTAGAACCTAAGGAGGCCCTCATTGATGATTATTGGTCTGAATCAGAGCTTGCAAAAATCATTGAGCTCTTGTGTGACTTACAGGAATTATTTCATAGAGGCTACCATGAGTTGAAATGAGTACATCACTCTTTGGGCGAAATGAGGATCAAACTTAAGGAAGATGCACACCCGGTTAGGAAGAGGCCTTATAGGATGAATCCTAATCTACACGTCAAGGTAAAGGAAGAAATTGATAAAATGTTAAAATCTAGAATCATTGAGCCTATTGATGAGTCGGATGGGTTATCCCTATGGTGATAAGTATAAATAAATATGGGAGGATAAGAATTTTTGTGGATTATAGGGAGTTGAATGCTACATGTGTAATAGATCCCTTTCCTACACCTTTTATTGAAGAGATTCTAGAAGGCATTGCAAGGCATGAAATCTACTCCTTCACTAATGGATTCTTTGGATATCATCAAGTAAGGATTGCTAAAGAGGATCAAGAGAAAACAACTTTCACCACTAAGTGGGGAATTTTTACATACAAAATTATGCCTTTTGGATTGAAGAATGCTCCTGTAGTCTTTTCGCATATTTTGTGCAAGCATTCTAGGATTTCATTTATAAATTTTTGTAGGTTTACTTGGATGATTGGACAGTTTATGGGCTAGTAAAAGATCATTGTGAAAATTTAAGACTTGTGTATGAGAGGATACAGAAGTTAAGAATCTCCTTAAACATTAAGAAGTGCATTTTTGTTACACCTTTTGGGACTTTGTTGGGAAATATTATCTATAAAGAAGGCTTTTTGGTATACCCTACTAAGGTTGTTGTTATTTTAGGCTTAGAGGAACCTACTAACAAAAGCACGGTGAATGGATTCTTGGGGCACATAGGTTACTAAAGTAATTTCATCAAAGGTTATGTTAGGATTGTCATGCCCTTGGAAGAATTGGTTAAGTGTAAGGGAATGTTCCATTGGGGTGAATCGTAGTAGCGTGCATTTGAAACATTGAAGGAAAGGCTTGCTACCGTTCTTATTGAGTGTTTCCCTTCATGAACCAAACCTTTTCATGTGCATGTGGACACCTCGACATGGCCATTGACACATGATTAGCTCGGTCACGGTGAGGGATTATTGATCATCCCATTTTTTTGCAAGCAGGAAGTTGACCCCAGCTGAACATAATTATACAACTACAGAGCGTGAAGCCTTGTCCATGATTTACGTGTTGCATAAGTTTAGACAATACTTGTTAGCTACCCCTGTTTATATTTTATACATATCACATGGCATTGAAGTACTTGGTGAACAAGCTCGTTTTACAAGGGCGCATATACCATTGGATTCTATTGTTTCAAGAATTTGACTTTACAGTGGTGGTTAAGCTAGGCAAGAAAAATTTGGACCAAATCATTTATCAAGGATTAATTCAAGAAAGGACATAGAGAGCATTGAGGATATAATTCCATACGCACAGCTATCCAGATTAAATCGTGCACCCTCTGACTTAGAAGATATTTCTATATTTGTGTGTACTGGTGTGGCACTTGAAGGGATGAAGGGTTTGGTCAAGAAACAACTTGCTATAAGCGCCACACCTTATATGTTGATTAGTGGAGATTTATATAAACTAGGTCGGGATGAAGTTTTGCAGACCTTTGGTGTGTGCTTGAGTATGACCACAAAGATATTATGGAGGAAGCTCATGGTGGAATTGTTGGTGGACATTATGCAGGAGATGCCACTATGCACAAGATTTTTGCTAGTTTATGGTGGGAAACATTGTATAAGGATTATAAAGAATATTGTAAGGCATGTGACCATTGTCAGCACCTTAGAAAGCCTAGGCATAGAGATGAAATGCCTTTAAGGCCTATTGCTAGTGCATAAAACTTTTAAAAATGGGAAATTAAATTTGTGGGTCCTATTTCCCCACCCACGCACATGACTGGATCGCGCTAGATTATAACTTATATAGATTATTGTACAAGGTAGGTAGAAGAAAAGCACCTACAAAGGATTACACAACAGCTACGGTAGTAAGGTTTATGTGGGAGACTATAATCAGTAGGTATGGATGTCCACTAAGTCTAACAAGTGATAGGAACACTCATTTCCTTAATGAGACCATCGGGATATTATTGGCAGAAATTATGGTAGCACACCATAAAACAATAAACTATCACCCACAAGAAAATGGGACTGTTGAGGCTTTCAACAAGATATTGGGACATACATTGACGAATATTTGTCATGTTAGAAGGAAGGAATGTGATGATAAATTCTATGATGTACTTTGGGCATATAGGAAAACATACCAGAGGTTGAATAAGGCAACACCGTTTCAGTTGGTGTTTAGTGTGGACATTTTTTTACTAGTAGAATCTATGTTACCTTCTCTATGTATTGCACATGCAAGAGGTCTAGCTGATGAGCAAGCATTAGAAGAACGCATTGATAAACTGATGAAGTTAGATGAAAGGTGAGCCATTTCTAGATGGATTTAGAAGATAGAAAAGGCCATGCATAAGGCATGGCATAATAAGCACATTAAGGATAAAAAATGATGTTGGACAGATGGTTCTTTTTTATGACTCCAAGTTCTTGTGCCACCCTAGAAAGCTTAAAGTGCATTGGTTGGGACCATATGTTGTGACTTATATACTTGATTCAGGCGCTTTCCAATTATAGGAACTAGATGGGACATGGTTGTCAGGTTACTTTAACGACAGTAGGCTAAAGACCTACTATAAATAAGTCTTCTCGGTGTTTTTAATAAGGCGTATTGTTGGTTAGATTAGATTTACTTTAATGCATTTCATTTATTTGTGTTTCCTTCATTGTTGTTATGCTTTGTCAATTTAGTTTTGGGTTTTGTTGTAATAAGTATGCTTATGCGCCGATGAGTGATTACTATATATTGAATTCTGTGTAGAGGACCATGTGTACTTTTAGTGTGGGGTGTGTTATTAGCTAATTTTGAATTCACAAATTTATAACATGAATTTTTTTTTAAATAAAAATGTCCTTTCTCATGATTTATCACCTTCATCACGATCGTTTTATTTGTCTGATCATTTTGACCTTCGTTTCATTCATTTCGGTTGAGAGGTCCTCCTGTTATGTCATAAACCGTATTTTAATTAATTAATTAATATTTTACCTTTTATTTAATAAAATTAATTTTATTAAATTTAGGGTGTTTAATTAATAAATATTAATTTAATCCTCATAAAATATGTTCGACAAATTTGGAATAACTTTTCTCATTTTCCCAATTTCCATGAACAATTTTCATGAATGCCAAATTGGCTCTCTACTTCCATTTTTCCCCTTTCTTGGAAAATCTTTCATTTTCCCCGCTTGTGGGAAATTCCCTTCTTTTTGCCAACCCAACCGGATGTCAAACGGAAAAATATCTCCCATTTTCCCATGTGCATAAATGGAGGGGAATTGTTAGCCAAATTTTCCATTATCATGGGCAAACGGTTAAAATTATCCCTCTATTCTCCTGGCAATTAATGCCCACTACCCGAAGAAATTGGGAATTGGTTAAGAAATTGGAAATTGGTTATTAACGGGAAGAAGAAAGAAGCAGTTACAAATTAAGAAATATTTTCGGATATTCACAACCTCTCTTCGTAAAATCTATAGCGAGAATATTTGAAGCTTTTCATTTCCAACTTCTTATTATTTCCTATGAAGAAACATTTTACGAGAAGGATTAAAAATAATACACGCCAAAGGAAGATTCACCACACATAAATATGCAGCAATTATCCACGCCATTTACCTTGGTAACCACACAGAGGGAGGAAGATCGGTTGTTGAATAATAATAGGTAGTGCACATGTCATGTATAACTATCCACACAACCACTCAAGTCAAAATAAAATCTAAGAGGATAGCCCACATAGCCAAGGAAGGGAAAGGCCACGACCGGCCAAGGATTTTTCCCATAGATCACACATTGTTCATATCCCACATGCATACAAAGAGAAAGGGTTCATGTGGGCTAAAGGGAAGAAAACATCCCACCACACATGCTTAAGACAAATAAACAAGAAGAGACCACGCAGATCCAAAAGGAGAGCCCATGTATTCAAGTATAATTCACGCATTTGAGTTTGATAGCCACACAATCCAAATAAAATCAGCTATCATGCATTACCCACCAAAGGATTGATCACGCATAATACCAAAAAAAGCGGTTCACACATTGGAAAATAATACATTACCCAATGCATTTGCAAGAGACCATTTTCCACGTAGTTAGAGAACACCAATGCACACATAAGCTGTCAAATAATAGCCCATGCATTCACAAGCTCAGGCCATTGGCAACAAAAAGAGGTAGATGAATTAAATACGGGTTGTCTAACCATTGGGTTGAAATCCAAATTGACCACAGACAAAGCAATTACAACCGAGAATAATAATAAAAAATTGTCCAAATTCATAGTATTTTATCCCGGTTTGTAATTGAGCTTAGTCTCAATATTTTTTGTATAGCTAGAGCTCATATTACCATTTTAAAAAAATTGTAAATACGAAATTGCTCTCTTTATTTTAAAATAATAATAATAAATAAAGAGATGTATTTTCTTGCGGTTATGGCGGTCCGGAGACTAAGACCTAACACCATTTTGTGTGCTTCCTTTGTTCTTCCTTTAAAATTCGTAATGGCTAAAAAACCTAACAAATCTATGAGAAATTCAAAGAAACCCATAGAAAGGTCAAACAACTTTGCACTCAAATATGAATTCCAAGGGATGATTCCTCCCACTTCTATTAAATCTTTGTATGACAATATCACCGACACCAATCTTGGCCACATCAACATAACAATTTTGCGATCGCATGAAATTCGAGGGGAAAACAATATTCTTGAATAGACTCTATCATAGTGGTATGCCTCAAGCAACAACTTTCCCTATTTTAGTACAATGCCCTGAGCTCATCATGTCTGTGTGAAACATTATGATCCCGAAAGGTGAGGAATCTTTAAGGATAATCATGAACCTTTCCTTTTGATCACACCATAGCACATCGAAGAATTTCTCAACATTCTTGATTTCCCTAATAATGATGACATCACTAAAAATTTAGCACAAGAGTTTTGGGATGATGAACCCCTCATGTGAACCAATATGGTCAACAACAATTGGGTGCGACTAAGAGGACTTGTGTTAACCGGTTTCCCAAGGGATTGTACTGCATTGAATTTGTGGAGGAAATCGGTGATATGATCACTCTTCTGAGCTAAGTCTTTGATCTCCCCTCTACTAGAATTTTTCACCCATGGATGTATTAGTTCATCTACATCATCCTTGCAAGAGATAATTTATATATTGGGCCACCATCATTAGTGACACTCTCCACAAGTAGTTGATCAAGGTGAAGATGACTAGGCATTTCTACATGACATCATACCTAACCTATGTGGTGGCCAGAAGGAAGTTATTTTCGAGGTTAGAGATGAAAGGCATCATGGGTCCATAAAATAGTGTTTTCCACTATTATCCACAATTGATTTTCAAGAATAGCTCTCATCACTTCAAGAGAGTTAATGATGCTTTCACCTTCTACGTGATTAGAAACTTGAATAGGAATCTAGAAGAAAGATTCTCCAAGGATGTCATGGTAGTCATTTCTCAGTGGGGAACATGGTTCATTTAGTTCCCATCCTTTTCCTACATTCATGTGAGAAGATTTATAGGAACTCCATGGAAGCTTCCCAAGTATGTCAGTGATAAGTGGGCGTTAATGGAGCTTGCACGACAACTTTTCCAAGTTCATTGTCTTCTCAATGACAAACATTGTTCAGGCATTCACTTCCCAATCCAAATTAGGGAATACCAATGCCTGAATCTCTTCAGTGCACAACTCATGGAGAAGGAGTTTTCTCTCATTACCATACATCCATTTGTAAAGAGATCCCAATTTGACATCAATGGATTCATGCAAAAGGCTCTAGAGTGAAGTACCAAAGCACCATCCCACCATAGAAGACTTGGTTTGCCTACTCAGATGAACACGAAGTAAGAAGTGGATAATTCTCTCACCTAACCCTTTCTGAAATAGACGCCTTCGGCATCAGAGATCCTCTAGATTCATTAGTAGATGATGGTGATGATTTGATTGATTCCTCATATAATATTGTTTCCTTCACTCCATTTCCCGAGTTTATTAAACCAAAAGAGATGAATTATTTCTTCATGGCAAGAATCAACCAATTCTAGAAAGGAACATATCTTGGTATGAATGAGAACTTGTAAAGTTACCATCCATCCAAGTTCATACCCTAGGATCAAGGTCTCCAGTTGACTAAAACCTCTTCTTAATCAACCTACATGCCATCAACCCATACACATCAAACAAGGAGAGAATGGTTTCCCAAATCCACTTCTCCAAAGAAGATGTTGCAAGGAGAAACATCCAAGGGTCCTATCCCTATTGAAGGAAGAGAACATGTCTCAAGGTTTTCCACTTCGAGTAGAGACTCATCTACTCACATTATTGATAGTTCAAGGAATCTCATCATAAACACTACTCATTCATGTCATGCACAAGATTTTACTCAAGTGCAAGTGGTCCAAATATCAAACGTTCTTGAACCCCTAGTTCATGAAGAGGTTTCTCAAGGTTTCTTTGAGGTTCAGGAAGTCAATGTTAAAGTTATTTCCTCAAGTATTGAAGTTGTGGAAATAACTCTTGTAGAATGTAATGATGTTAAAAATGGTGTGAATGTTTCTTCAGACTCCAGGCTTCTTTGTGAAGAATTGGTCAAGGATACCCATTCTGGGTTGATTGTTAAGTCAATAAAATAAAGAGGTTTGTCAAGGTAATCAATATTGACTTTAATGCCCTTTCCGGGTTTTCAAATTATGTCATCCCCAAGAATCATAAAGTGTTCTCAAGAATAATGGTGGATGGAGATGGAAATAAATTCACGGATCTTATCATTCCCCAAGTTGATAAGGAAGGTAATTCCATGACGTCTACTGACTATGAAGTATCCAAGCTTAGATTTGGGAAGTCTACATCGGAAAGAAATATGGCAATGGCCCAAAATTCCATTGATATTGTGTTAATAAGGCTTGAGAAATATAAATCTCAAAATTTTCAACTCAAGGCTGAAAATAATTAGTTAGTGAATTATGTTCAACATTTAATAAATCCAATATCCTCCACTTTCCCAGTACATGATGTAGTGGCTACCCTCGATGAAGAAACACTCAATCTATCAAAGGAGGTAAACACTTTGGGCCATGTCACTAAATCCTGGATTTTAGAAATTCTCACCTTCGGAGAGAGATAATAAAAGTGGCCATAAAGCTCCATGAATACATTAGTGCATACCTAGATCCAATCCTTTCTTTTAAGGAATATTTTACTTCTATCATATCAAATCTGGATGAGATATTTCCTAGTCTGTAAGAGATGACGAGCATGGAATCTATAATTCTAGCCATTGAAGGGATCCTTGAATTTGAATGTTGAGGGACACGCTTTTTATGGTGTTTACATCTCAAGTCATGGAAGACACTTCTCAAAGATTCCATGATTCATTACGAGAGCATATGCAGTGAAGCCTTCACTTCACTCACCTCAATTCATGAGTTCATAGCTGAAATCCCTTGTGATTTCATGGATGAGCATAATCAGAGGCATTCATCAGAACATGTTGAGGAACAATTCTCACAATTGTTTAAGGACATGTACATTCCTACCATCAACTTCTCCTCTACTTCAATGGAATGTTGTATCAAATTGAGGAACCTGTTTGAGGATGCTCAATCAAAAATGATCAACCTAAATAATATGTCAGGTAGGATTTTTGAATTGCAGGTGTTTTGCGAGGTTGTGCTTCAACCGAGTGAACCTCTTGAAGAAGAGAAGATGTTTGAGACATTGGAAAGGTTCAAATCTTTTCAATTGGAAAAGGCAGAAGATCCTAATTTCACCAATGGGTGAGGAGATAACATTCGGTATCTAACAAAGTGGGAGAGTCCATTTCTCATATGATTGAGATAGGAGACCCCACTTTAATGGATAAGGCACTTGGGTCTTGTTTTATGTTTTAAAATGATATTTTAAAGTGATGTTATTGTTAAACTCATTTTTAGCAAACTTTTGGTCACTTAAGTGATTTCTAATTTCAAGTTACTTTTTAAAAGTTAGTTGAAAAATTCAAAGTCACTTAAGGTGCCCTAATTTAATGTTCATGTAAACCCTAACTACCTTGTAACCAACTTTTGGGTTATAAAAGGAAGTTAGGGGCTCATTTGTAAGGGTGACTTTGAGAGAGGAGAAGAATAATTTTGTGCAATCTTTGTTTGAAGAAAGAAACTTTTGTTCTTTTGTGAAGACATTTTGGAGAGTTAATGAAATATGAACTTTGTGTCCCATTCATTATCTCTTGTATCATTTTATGTTCTTATGTTCATTAGATGTTAGTTTTTACATCTTACATGCGAATATTATCTTTGATCTCATTGTCAATATAATTAATTTGTTGTTCATGTTCATAGTGATTAAGCTCTGAAAGTTACTTCCTCATGTGTGTTCCCTTTCATTTATTCTTGTTTAGCTGATTCAAACTCCATTTTATTTGAGTTAGTTATTCATTGTTCTTTTTCTTCTCTATACAATATTAGGATATTTTTTTATCTAACTATTGTATGATCCTTCTATCCATTTCATTCATTCCATTATATTTCCCTCATTCACACTTCTTTCCATTTGATGTCCCAAAACACCCCCACATACAATTTTGAATGTATAGATGTAAATATAGTTTTGGTTTTTAATAAAGGAAACCTCACCTTCATTGAGGAGATAATTTGTCCCATGACTATTGACTGCCATTTACATGTAAGAAAATCTATTTGCTTACAGGGTGGATTGATAAGAATTAATTGGTTCCTTGTTTAGATTGCGGTGCGTGGTAAAAACAAAGTTACATGTGCTTGGAGTAGAGATCAGTTTGAGATGAAAGCTCAAGGAAATTTCTCAAATTAGCGACCACATGTAGAAGAATGGATGCTCGTATAACGCGAGATAGGTCAGTAACATTAGAAACTACTTGGAATGAGGCACATTGAATAGGTACTATGGCGCGGTGGGTGTGTGAAAGGAAATCTGTGGCCAAAGAGTGGGGGTCCACCATAAGGTTATGACTAAGGTGCGAAGAATTAGGCGCATGAGGACACGAAACAACACATGGAAGAGCAACGATACATAGTTAATGCAAAGTACTATGGTGGTTGAGGAGTAATAAATGTGGGGAATTTTGAAATGAGATATAAAGTTGAAAAGTGTAATGTTACCACTACCTTGCATCTTTTGAGATATTGAGTTGTGAAGTGTGATGAAGAGCAAAAAAAGTGCTTAGTGCAAAAATGAACTATTGACCACTAAACTAGGTGAAATCGCGGCACTTCAATGACAAGACTCCATAGGTGTATTTGAGTTATCCGGTGTTTGAAAAAGAAGGGTTCACCCAATTAGTGTATCATGAGGTAGAGTTATAGCTAGGGTTTCATGAAATCAAAGGGTTTGGTCTGAATTTGAGGCATGCAAGTAAAGGAAGTGATAGCGTTGAAGTTACAAAGTGTACCTATAAGCCTTAGTTGTTGAAAAGGAGTCGACAAAGCAGAAAAAGAATGGTTAGTAGAGATGTAGTATCCAGAGGGGGTGATTGAAGGGAGACCATGGGCATCAAAGATAACACAGTGTAAAATTAGTGATTTTAATCACATGACCGAGAAAACCAAAGACGGATATCATCGCATAGACCATTCGGAGGAAACATAGGAGGATGGTAGATAGAAATAGGTTTTGGATGATTCGGTGAAGAAACTATTGGAGAGTGTTGGGGTCATGCAACTCTTTGAGTTGCCATATTTTGAAAAGTTTGACCGGTTGTACGGTGGTTAATGTCATGCATACATGAAGACTTCTTCTACTTCGTAGGCAAGAGGATGTTGATTCTTCAAAAATGAATAGCAAGATCGAGAGGCTTGTGTGACTCAGTTTGGAGATTATGGGTGACTTGTCTGATGATGAAGGAGTTGAGGCGATGGCCAAAGCATTTCAATATAAAAAGGGTGAAATAGTGTTTAATGTTATGCGTATTTTTGATCTGGCTATAAGGGTTACAGCAAGGCTAACAGATTGTAAATTGGGCACCTCAGAGAGATGGACAGAGGTAAATAAGTGATGGTTGTATATCATGCACAAAATGGTGACCTAGACATACTATAACATTACATGTTATATTACAGAGAGCCTAATAGCATAGGCACAAACCTAGGCTGATAAGGGTGATAAGATAACTTGGGAAGCTATCTTACTCCTGATAGTATTTAGAAAAATAGGTGTGCTTGATGGACCAAGGGACAAGTATGGGAATATCCCATGGAGAACAAGTCAGCGGCAAAGAATTTCACTAAGTATACCTTCCCTAGTTTGATTTCAAACACCTATAAGGAGTGCCAGGAGAAATGTTTTAGAAGGATACATCATACGTTTGAGGGGGAGTGACACATACTATGCAAGCTACCTACAAGACTAGATGGACAAGCAGAATTTGTGGTGTAACAACACTTCAGCCCGGGGAAGTTTTTCATGAAGATAGGTGAAAAGATCCCTTGGTGTAAGTTACCCTTCACTTTCACCTCATGTTATTTTAAATATTAAATAAACAAATTGCACAATGTGCGGAAGCTCTAGTTTGATGTTGAAAAAGTAGACGCAGATTTACATATTTTTTACAAGACTTATGTATGGCCAAACAAGGAGGCGTATGTGGAGATGGAGATGGATAACATTGACATAACTACAGAGACTTTGGCTGTAGGGAAAATTGAGCCTACAAGCATATATGTGTATCTTAGGATGTGTTTCAAGGATGGGAGGGTGCTTACGAGGAGAGGACTTGTCTTTGTCAAGTCCTATAAAAGGGAAGAAAATGGTAGGCATAAGGAAATCATTGGAATAGACACCCCATGGGAGGAAGAGTCGTTATTTTAAGGCTTACAAAATGTCTTGGAGAAATAAGAAGAGGAACAAGAAGACAATGTTGGCATGGATCATAGGATAAGAGTGTTGCATAGAAGGCATACAGATGCGAGATGTTGGCATTGGCCCATCACAACTAGTAAAGAGATCACCACGCATAACACCGATGAATAATATGGAGGAAGAAAGAAATAAGCGTCAGAAGTATGTTCCTGTTAAGGATAGTGATGACACGAAGTCTTCACATAAAAGTGCACAAGATGATGTTGCCACACCTATTTTAAAGGCACGTGAGGATGAGAAGATAGGTGGAAAATATTCTATGTTCAATGAGGATGCTCCTAGTTCAAGCATGTTGATACATGAAGGTGAGAACTCCATGAGTGGAGATACAGAGATAATAGAGAATGTCATGTGCACAAACAGGGAACCTGAAGGGGAAGAAGAATTAAAATAGGACGTAGGCACCTTTGAAAAAAAGAACATAGAGATGAGTACATCGGTGAACCTCGTAAAGAATACGTGGTAAGAACGCGAGAACCCTTGTTATATTGATGACCATAAAAAAATAATCCACGCTAGGTTCCAAAGTACTGATTGCTGAGGAACGTCTATAAGGGTGGGAAATGTTAGACCCCGAGATGGCAAACACACGCACTCGGAAGAAGATATCATGGAGCATGTAAAATCACATGGAGGATCCTGATTTTGATGTGTGTGAAGAATCTTGTGCCTCTCAGAGGATGAAGAAGATCCCACATTCATGTCATGTAACTATCAAGCCCACTCAAATGTCAAATGAACAAGTTAGTAATGCTTTGACAAAGGTATCTATAGAGTTTACATGTAGAAATATTGACAAGGAGATAACTATTTTTACTTTGTTAGATGATAAAAAGGATAAAGAAACAAAGATTAAGTGCTTGACAAAAGAAAAAGGAGATAGGCGAGGTGAAGGCGGGAGCGGTGCTTAGTATGGCGTAATATATTGGTGATGAAATTTTGAAGGAAAGGCCACATCTGGAAGAAAAAGTGGCAGAGAGGTTCCCATCTGCCATGCATTATTTACACACTCTGGTCCATATGGTGATGGATGAAGGTACAATAAGGATGCCAAAATTGAAGGATGTTACGGCCTACAGCGAGAAAATGCAAGGGAAACTATAGCGCACAAGATAAGCTGGGTATGATTCTCTACTACATACATTGAAATAAGAAATGAATAAGGTAGAATTTGTGCTAAACATGTGCTGCAGATCATGAAAAATATCATCAAGACAAGGACTTTGGTAGAGGAGAATGAGGTCCTTAAGGAAATGAATAATTATGCACTTAGGCGTAAGAAGAGACCGACATTAAGTAACAAAGAAGCGTGATACGTTTGCAACTGCCTGTGATCCTCATAAGGAGAAAATCAAATAAATGGGGAAACTTATTGTGCGACGTATGGATGTAATGGACGAGGTGGTCTCAAGTCTAAAAAACGTCCTTAGGATATTGCAAAATGAGGGTCGAATATGACTATAGATGAAATGGAAGCAATACTTGTAGAAATCCCAAAAAAACTAATAAGGTGTTGAGTGATTGGAAAAAGTTGGAAGTAGAGATCAAAAGAGAATATCTAGAATTAATTCTACCTATAGAAAGATAGAACACCCAAGTATTCCTTCATTCGTGTGTACAGTTATTCTTTTTCCTTATTCTTTATTCATAAAGAAGACAAGTCATGGTTACCCATTGCCGAGGGCGGAAATGAAGCAAGTGTGGGGTAATGTTGGGATGATGAATTATAACCTAAGTATTGAATGCAAAGAATAGAAGGGCGATGGACATAGGGTGCGAGAGGTGCATGCGAAGTATAGTGAAACAGCGCATGCTCTGGAAAACGTGATATAAGGACTTAGCCGTTTTGCATGACAAGGCTAAATATAGATGTTGAGTGTAGGAACACATTATCATGAAGACTTGGAAGTGAAGCAAGGCTATTTTTGAAAAGTGGGAGATCAAATGACATGCATATATTTATCTATTAAGTGAATTATATTTGCGAGTTGATATTATTAGATAGTCT
This sequence comes from Taxus wallichiana var. yunnanensis, assembly GCA_018340775.1. Taxonomy (NCBI): domain Eukaryota; kingdom Viridiplantae; phylum Streptophyta; class Pinopsida; order Cupressales; family Taxaceae; genus Taxus; species Taxus wallichiana. The sequence continues at coordinate 695,886,141 of CM031244.1, read as the reverse complement.
ATTATTAGTAATCATATATGCTTTTGTATTTATCATGTAAGGGTGCATGGCTATTCTTAGCATGTAGCCTATTTTGAGGATGCATGAGTAATGAATGGAAAGTCCCCACTACCTATAAATATATATTGATTTGCACGGTATGAGGCATCCAGAGAGACATATAGTAGTAGAGTTATTTTGTTGGTCTATGTGTGCACATGACTCATGGTGACATTATTTTGTATGTATTTAGCTTCTGTGTTTTATAGTAATTAATAAAATGAATATTTGTGGTTAGATATTGGTTATTGACATATATGTGACTAGTTCTTGTATGGTAAACCTAATATTGATTCTTGTATAAGTTATTCTTGCATATGGTTATGATCTAGATCTGTTTATGGTTATCCTTGCATTTTTATTATGGAATTGGAATATATCTATGTATGTGCTCATCATGTTAACTCCTTGACAAAGCTTCCATAAAAGAGGGACCTGGTACCCTTGCACGCTTTGGATGAGCACTTAGGTTTGCCTAGGTGATGTGCTAGTGTGCCTTGGGTTTTTTTGTAAAATAAAAGACTACAATGGTTTGGGGTGTCCATCATGTAGCAATCCAACTGAATAGATGTTACATTTGCATTTGGTATTGAAAAGATGTTACATTTCCTTTTTGTATTGAATAGATGTTATATTTGTATTTTGATAGAATAGGAGTATGTCCTTTCTCAAACTAAAAATACGAGAGGAAGAAGATGTTTCTTAATATATGAAAATGATTTTTAAAAAAACTCTATTATAAAAATGGTTGTAATGAGCAGATGCACATTCTCATATAGGAAACGTAGAATAATACTAGATGTTTAGAAGGGGCATATACCCATTCTCATATAAGAATCATAGAAGAATAATAGAGACACAATTTACTTTATTTTAGAATGAAAATATGTGCATTCTCACAACCTTACTTTTTTTTTTAAATGGGAAGTTGTGCATTCTCACAACCCTTATAGATAGAAAATATTGCTAGTGAAAGAATGTTTATAATGGGCACAAGCCCATTCTCATACAAACATACAATTTTTTTTTTTTTAATTATTGATAATTGTATTACACTAGTTGGACTATCCCTGACAGAGCCAAGTGTTGCACTACATACCCTTGAGAGGGATCAAGCCTTATGTAGTTCTCATCATACAATATATTTATATGATTGTAAAAATTTTTAGAATGGGTTGTGAGAATGGGAAGTGTGTTTGTAAAAGCAATATTGAATTTAATCATTTTAATACCTCTCATGTAGGAGTCATAGAAATGTTTTAAAACAAAATAGATTTTAATTTTGTTATTCTTATTTGATTCACAAATGAGAGTGGGCATCTGCCCATTCTATATGAGTAATAATGAGCTTAAATATTTTTAATACCTCTATAAAGGATGTGAGAATGGGAAGATTGTTTATAAAGGCTGTGAGAATTGGTGTATACCTCTAATTCAATACAAGACCAAAATGTATGTTATTCTTTTATTTTTATCTCTAATCTTATTCTATGATTCCTATACGAGAATGGGCATATGCCCATTGTATATGCCCACTCTCACATAGGAATCATAGCATAATAATAGAGAAAAAAATTATTTCACAGTTTTAGAATGTAGTAAATTCTATATCTATTCATCTTTGATCCCTATATGAGAATGGTTATATGCCCATTCTCACATAGGAATCATAGAAGAATAATAGAAAATTAAATTTCGTCTATATTGATTATTGTGATTTATTTGGAGATGAAGAATATCATTTGGTTATTTTCCCTTACATGGTAGTGAAGTAGTGGTTTGTACAACACGAGTAAGTTTTATCTTTATTCTTCTATGATTCATATATGAGAAAGGGAATATGCCCATTCTCATATAGGAAAAAATATTAAAGTAAATCATTTTAGAGCTATATAAAGGTTGCGATAATAGGGAATTTCCCATTTCAAAACAAATTAAATTTTATCTCTATTAATTCATGTGATGATGTTTGACTTTTGTTTATGTAAAATATTGACTATGAAATGATCTTATTTAATGTTGACATTTGAATCATTATTAGATGTTATTATTACCTTATTCTCTATATTGACTATTGTGATGATGAATGACTTTTCTTTCTTTCTTATCAATGATGAATGACTTTGTCTTGTTGCAAATTCTCATTTAATGTTTTGTCTTGTATTTGAATGGGCATTTGCCCATTTTAAACAATGATACTAGTATATGTATTTTACTTCTATTATTCCTATCTACCTAAACAATTATTCTATTATTTATAAATGAGAAGGGGCATCACCCAATGCTCAATCAATTTCATAAATCTATACAAGTTGTGAGAATGAGTGGCTATTCTACAAAAAAGTAAATTTAATTATTCATATAACATAGGGCATATGCCCATTCTAAACATTCTAATATAAGCAATATTATTTTTTGGAGAATGAGCATGTGCACATTGAACGTGAATTGAAACATTTATGTTTTATGAGAATGGGCATATGCCCATTCTAAACATTTTAATACAAGCAATATTGATTTTATGAGAATGGTCATGTTCACATTCTTCAATACATAGTCATTTTAATACTTATTTAAAAGTTGTGAGAAATTTTAATGAATACTCTCCTTCTATGATTCCTCTATCCAAGCAAGTCTTTTATGAATCCTATATGAGAATAGGTAGAATAAAAATGTGATGTTCATTGAATATAAGATGAAACAATTTTTTTCATGAGAATGGGCATATGCCCATTCTAAACATTGTAATACAAGTAATGTTGATTTTATGAGATTGCTTAATTATTATTCCTATTTATACCTATTTAAAAATTGTGAGACTATTTAATCCATACTCTTCTTATTCTTCTTCTATTATTCCTATCTACCCAAGAAATTCTTCTATAATTCCTAAATGAGAAGGGGCATCTGCCCATTCAATACAAGACAATGCAAAAAGCTCCATCAATTTCATAACTCTTTTAACAAGATGTGAGAATGGGTGCACATTCTAAAACAAAGTAAATTTGATTATTCCTATCATAAAGGGAATATGCTCATTCTAAACATTATAATACAAGTAATATTTTTTTTTGAGATTAGGCAGGTGCAAAGTCGTGATTGAAACAAATTTGTTTTATGAGAATGGGCATTTGTCCATTCTAAACATGCTCATAAAATTAATATTGATTTTATGACAATGGGCATGTGCACTTTCATCAAAACTTAGTCATTTGAATACCTATTTAAAATTTGTGAGCATATTTAATCCATACTCCTCTTTTATGATTCATATATACCCAAACAACTCTTTTATGATTCCTATATGAGAATGGGCATCTACCCATTTAATACAAGACAATGTAAAAATGGTCAATCGATTTCATACCTATTTAAAATTTGTTAGCATGTATAATCCATACTCTTCTTTTATGATTCATATATGTGAATGTTCATTTTCCCATTCAATACAAGACAATGTAAAAATGCTCGATCAATTTCATAACTTTATACAAGTTGTGAGAGATTGGGTAAGTTCCCATGCTAAACAAAGTAAATGTTATCTCTATTATTTTTATTATACTTATTCACATATCTCTATGAACAATAATGGACTTTCTCTTATGATTCCTATTAAAGAGAATATGCATATGCCCATTCTTCATATTATAATGTTATCTCTATAAAAAAATTATGATATTTTTATTTATCTGTAGTATGAACATTAATTGACATTTTTTAACGATTCCCTTATGAGAATAGGAAAATTCCCATTCTAAAATAACTATTAAAGAGAATATGCATATACCCATTCTACATATTCTAATCTTAGCGATATTAAACTTAATCTTTGTGATACCTCTATAATGGCTGTGAGAATGGGAATATGACTATTCAATACAAAACAAAAAGTCTCAACTATAACGGTTATGAGAATGGGAATATAATTATTCAATAAAAGACAAAAATTCTCAATTGCCCACTCTTTAATACGTATTTAATGATTATGAGGGGGCATCTACCCATTTAATACAAGACAAAACATATTTGTTTGTTTTAGAATGTGCATATGCCCATTCAAAACAATGATTCCAAATACAAGACAAAACATATTTGTTTGTATTAGAATGGGCATATTCCCATTCAAAACAATGATACTAGTATATGTATTCTACTTCTACTATTCCTATCTGCCTAAGCAATTCTTCTATGATTTCTAAATGAGAAGGGGCATCACCCAATGCTCAATCAATTTCATAACTCTATACAAGCTGTGAGAATGGGTGGCCATTCTAAAACAAAGTAAATTTAATTATTCATATAACATAGGGCATATGCCCATTCTAAACATTCTAATACAAGCAATATTGGTTTTTTTAGAATGTGAACTATAATAGGGCATATGCCCATTCTAAACATTCTAATACAAGCAATATTATTTTTTTGGAGAATGAGCATGTGCACATTGAACGTGAATTGAAACATTTATGTTTTATGAGAATGGGCATATGCCCATTCTAAACATTTTAATACAAGCAATATTGATTTTATGAGAATACTTATTTAAAAGTTGTGAGTAATTTTAATGAATACTCTCCTTCTATGATTCCTATATGTCCAAGCAAGTATTTTATGAATCCTATATGAGAATAGGTAGAATAAAAATGTGATGCCCATTCAATACAAGACAAAACAATTTTTTTGCATGAGAATGGGCATATGCCCATTCTAAACATTGTAATACAAGCAATACTGATTTTATGAGATTGCTTCTTTTATTCCTATTTATACCTATTTAAAAACTATGAGACTATTTAATCCATACTCTTCTTACTCTTCTTATATTATTCCTATCTACCCAAGCAATTCTTCTATGATTCCTAAATGAGAAGGGGCATCTACCCATTCAATACAAGACAATGCAAAAATCTCCATCAATTTCATAACTCTTTTAACAAGATGTGAGAATGGGTGCACATTCTAAAACAAAGTAAATTTGATTATTCCTATCATAAAGGGCATATGCCCATTCTAAACATTATAATACAAGTAAAATTTATTTTTTTGAGAATGGGCATGTGCACAATAGTCGTGATTGAAACATATTTGTTTTATGAGAATGGGCATGTGCTCATTCTAAACATTCTCATACAAGCAATATTGATTTTATGAGAGTGGGCATGTGCATTTTCTAAACATTCTCATACAAGCAATATTGTTTGTGATTCCTATCTACCCAAACAACTCTTTTAGGATTCCTATATGAGAATGGGCATCTGCCCATTCAATACAAGACAATGTAAAAATAGTCAATCAATTTCATACCTATTTAAAAGCTATGAGCATGTATAATCCATACTCTTCTTTTATGATTCCTATCTGCCCAACCAATTCTTTTATGATTCCTATATGAGAATGGGCATCTTCCCATTCAATACAAGAAAATGTAAAAATGCTCAATCAATTTCATAACTTTATACAAGTCGTGAGAATGGGTGCCCATTCTAAAACACAGTAAATAGGAATGACAATAAATTCTACTATATATTTTTCATTATTCAAATATCTTGTTACAACATTTACGATAGACTTAGATTATTAGGATATTAAAGCATTTTAGCATTTTAGCATTAAAAGGTGGTGATTTATTATTGTAGGATAGATTCAAATTTTTTATAACTTTACACAAGACGTGAGAGTGGGTGCCCATTCTAAAACACAATAAATACGTAAATAATACAATGTATTTAAATTTCATTATTATAAAAACATCTTTAAATTTTCATGATTTCATTATTAAAACATATTTTCTGTAAGTGTGGACATTTTTAAATCATTACATGTGTCTAAATAGGTATGAAAATAAATTCTACTATATATTTTTCATTATTCACATAATACTATTTAAAACATTTAAATGGGTCCAATAAATTCAAATATCTAAGCATATTAAAACATATTATGAACACATAAAATCTGCTTTCACAATTTTATTGCTAAAGTGCACTAATTACCCTCATTCATACCATTTCTATTATAATTAGTGATTTTCACTAATTAACTAATGTTTCCCTCTATTTTGGTTAATTAACGACACTTTGTTGATTAACTAACCTCTATCACATTCTGGATGCTAATTGATGACACATCGTTAGTTATAATCCTCTTCCAAGAAAACAATTAGTGATTATTAGCTAATTAGGCCTATTTACCCTTGTTTTGATCAATAAACCCTATTATTGGTTAATACCCCTCTTCCAACCATTCAAAATCACCTCTTTTCCCTCTAAGACATCTCAAAAGGCTTCAAAAGCTTATCCTAGCCTCTTAATTGATCCTAATTGGTTAATTAAGGCACCTCACATGCTAATCACTTATTAATTTCACTAATGATGATTAACAAGCCTTAATCTATTTTATCCTTTTTAGTCCCACATGCACCAAGATGCAAGATTTCCCCAAATAGAAAGCTATAAAAAGGACCAAGCTCCTACCTTCAAACTTTACACCATACTTTGAATAGTATTAATCATATAAGACATATGATCAAGAGCCTTACTTCCATTGATGGATTAGCTTGCTCAATATTTGCATCCAATCTTCATGCTTGGTTAGTAGAGGAATATCTAATATGGCCTTGTATTCATTGTTAGAGAGGTCATTTCACCATTGTGAAGTAGCAACAACCCAATTTGATTTGTTAGTGGTCTTCATAGGTCCATTTTAATTAACAATTCACACTAAGTAGGCATGTTTTAACTTAGATTGATTGATATCATGTTAGTTTTCTTAAGCATTCCAATAAGCTAAGATCTTGATGTTACTATTGTTAATTCCTAGCTTTTCTAATAGACTATGTGGTGTTATTCTAGTTATTTAGCTTGGCAAAAGTTTTGGTAGTGCACATTTGGCATGCCCGGTGGGAGATACTCCTATTATCCTTTGTATTAGATTTCAAGCTTTCTAGATTAGTTTCAATATTTTTAGATTAGTTTCAAATTTTTGGTTTACTAACCCTCTCTTTCATTATTTTTGATAAATATGAGGTTTCTTAGCTAGATTAGTTGTAGTTGCTTTGTTTTTATGTTCTTTGCAGGATCAAAGGAGGTAAAGTGTTGTCAAAATTGGATCAGATTGCTAAATTTTTGAGCTTTTTCATATTTTCTTGCCAAAACCCATGTTTTGGCCACCTACTGAGAAGGTGTGTGATGTTGTACTCAAGGTCGTGTTATCATTATAATTAGTGATTTCCACTAATTAACTAGCATTTCCCTCTATTTTGGTTAATCAATGATGCTTTATGTATTAACTAACCTCTATCACATTCTAGATGCCAATTGACAACACTTTGTTAGTTATAATCCTCTTACGAATAAACAATTAGCGATAATTAGCTAATTAGGCCTATTTACCCTTATTTTTATTAATAAACCCTATTATTGGTTAATACTCCTCTTCTAGCCATTCAAAAACACCCCTTTTCCCTCAAGACATCTCAAAATACTTCAAAAGCTTATCTTGGCCTCTTAATTGATTCTAATTGGTTAACTAAGGCACCTCACATGCTAACCACTTATTAATTTCACTAATCATAATTAACAAGCCCTAATCTACTTTATCCTTTTTATTCCCACATGCACCAAGATGCAAGATTTTCCCAAATAGAAATATATAAAAAGGACCATGCTCCTACTTTCAAACTTTACACCATACTTTGAATAGTATTAACTATATAATACATATGATCAAGAGCCTTACTTCCATTTATGGATTAGCTTGCTCAATATTTGCATCTAATCTTCATGTTTGGTTAAAAGAGGAATATCTAATATGGCCTTGTAGCCATTGTTAGAGAGGTCCTTTCACCATTGTGAAGTAGAAATAACCCAATTTGATTTGTTAGTGGTCTTTATAGGTCCATTTTAATTAACAATTCACACTTAAGTAGGCATGAATTAACTTAGATTGATTGATATCATGTTAGTTTTTGTAAGTAGTATAATAAGCTAATATTTTGTTGTTACTATTGTTAATTCCTAACTTTGCCAATAAACTATGTGGTGTTAGTCTAGTTATTTAGCTTAGCAAGAGTTTTAGTAATGCACATTTGGCATGCCCAATGGGACATACTCCTATTGTCTTTTTGTATTAGATTTCAAGCTTTCTAAGATTAGTTTCAAGCTTTTTAGATTAATTTCAAATTTTGGTGTACCAACCCTCTCTTGCATTAGTTTTTATAAATATGAGGTTTGTTAGCTAGATTAGTATTAGTTGCTTTGTTTTTATATTCATTACAGGATCAAAGGAGGTAAAGTGTTGTCAAAATTGGATCCAATTGCTAAAGTTTTGAGTTTTTTCAAATTTCTCTTATCAAAACCCGTGTTTCGACCTCCTACGGGAAGGTTCATGTTGGTGTACTCAAGTTCGTGCTCTGTTGCAAAGGATGCGAGGTTTCACAAAGGTCACGTTGGTGTTGTAAAGGTTGCGTTGTTGCTTCTCTGGATGTGCCTATGTTACATTGTTCTTTTTGGCTTTCTGTCTCATGCCCATGTTGGTGTTACAAGGTGTGCATAGGAGTCTCTCTGGATGCATTGTCATTAAATTGACTGCTTTTTTTTACATCGGAGGTGCATTGATGTGTTAAAGGCCACGGCAGTGTTGTCGAAAGGCCATATTCTTTGTTGAAAGGGGCACATTGGCGTGATTTTTTAAATTCTATACTATTTTACGGTTTTAAATTCTATTTTTTGGTGTTTTCTATTGGTTTTAGGTTTTTCTAACTATTTTCTACAAGTTTTTAACATTTCTAATTATATTTCTAAAAAAATTCTTAATTTTTGATGAATGCTTTTGTTTCCATGCTTTGTATGAGTTTGGGATAAAGTTTGTGTATGCTCTTCTCTTGCACCATTGTGTGATCTTGAGAATCAAAAGTAACTTTAAACCTTCTTTTTTAACATTAGAGTAAGTGGGAAATTTCATTATTCATTTTTTATGCTTAAGGGAATGAAATTTTCATATGGAATTTGTATGATCTTTTGATTTAAAATCTTTTCATTTATAAACAACTTAAGCTAAAGCTTGTGTATGCTCTTCTCTTGCACCATTGTGTGATCTTGAGAATCAAAAACAACTTTAGTTTTCATTCACTAAAAAGCACTTGGATTAATTGGGAATGAACTTTATACAAAGCATTATGGTGGTTATTTGATTTACAAGTTTTTCATTGTTATCTAGTTGGGTTGTTTGTTGTGTATGCTCTTCTCTTGCGTCTTTGGATGATCTTGAGAAACAAAAACAACATTTAATCCTCTTTTTATGATATTGTAGATCTTTTGAATAACTAATAACCATTTTTGTATAGAGCCTAATGATCTCTAAAGAAATGATAATTTAAAAAAACTCCAACTCACGTGTGTTGCAGGTTGTCAATGGTGGTCTAAACCAAATTTCTTAATCCAAAACATAAAAAACACACCACCTTTATTCATCACACTGTATTTGCAATTTTTGGTGAAGAGCTATAGCTCATCCATTTTTAATCTGGGAGAATTTCCTTTGCATAAGTTTTCATAATCCATAAGGATGCTCCCAAGAACCCCAAAGTATTCTACACAAGAGGGAACCTTGTGGATGAAATGGGAAAGTGTTCCACTACCCAATTCATTAGTATGCATTGGAGAGATTAGCATCAAAATTATCTTCATGTAACCCCAGTAAAATACAACTAAACATAATTTATTTCTAATTGTATTGAAGGGGGTAAATTAAATCGAGATACTACAATATTTAGTCGGTATGACTTTCTTGAAAAGCTGTGCTTGCAGAGATAGTTTTTGACACCTAGAGAGTGAACCAATATGAAGCTTGTGGCTTGGAGCCAACTTGACTTTATCCATCATGTTCAAAGAGCTCTCACAACGTGACAACTTTTTGGAGTCAAAACCTTGTTATTTGAACAAGGGGAGAGTCCATTAAAGTTGAAACCATGTGTTATTTCATCACGAAATTTACAAGTGTTACTTTTTCCTAGTTTTTCACTTGTCCTAAGACAAGGCAAAACTCCGCCAAAGTTACACCAAGTAATTTTCATCACCACTTGGTCTACTCCTTTGTTTTCTTGTTGCCCATTCGGGACAAAATAAAGCATACATATGTAGTTTTATTTATTAATTGTGTCCACAACTTTTCTCCCGTTTACATTTGTCCTTGCTTGAGACTGGATGGCAAACATTGAAAGTGTGTTAGTACGTCTTTATATCTTGGTAGCCATAATCTCGATACCCATAATCGATATTTCATATTGTATCTAGGTTATCTCATCATTTACTTCCTTTGATTTGTTACGTTGCCCGCATTATAACCATACAATTGTGATACTTACATCTTGTTTCCATTATGAAACTTGATCTAAGTCTCTAAATTGTATTATTACGTTGCTCACATACATAATAAATTCTTGATATACTTAGGCTTATTTTTTTATCCTAACATTGGCTTGCATTTTTGAAGTGTTGGCATTATGTTGTTCACATCGCGATAACATCATCTTGATACTAAAATCTTGCTTTCTTGAAAATTTTAATTAACGTGTCCAAATAGTGTTGTTATGTTTCTCACATTTGTAACTTCCGTTTTCAAAGATTTGGACTTTGTTTGTATCCAAAACTGGTTTTTGTATACCTTGTTGGGAGATTGTGTCAACACTTTATTAGTATTTAGGTCTTGTTTATTTTAAACTTGACCTAAGTGGTGATATTGTGTTGTCACTATTTGCACTAAACCTATCTTGGAAAAACATAGGGAGTAAACTATTTTTGTGACTAGATTTTAGTCTTGTACTTAATTTTCTTGTCCTAGATACTTCTTGTCATATATTACCTTGTTAGTATATACTTATTTATTCTTTGGTATCCTTGGGTTCACATTTATCCTTTATATTCATGATCATTTGTTATTCCACATTATTTAACGACTTGATGTCATTACACCACATAAATTTACCTAGGGTTCATTTTAGTCAACCTTGGTGAAATCTTTTCGCATTATGCCTCCTACTACAAGAATGGGGTACTGAAAATTAGGAGCATGTCCCTTCGGAAATGAAAGCCCACATTTTGATGACACCTTCATGCTTGATCATAATGGTGGTAAGGAGAATTCTCCCCATGCAAACTTCAAGTTTATTCTCACCCACATCAATAATTATTTTTTCCAAAAGCAGAGACATGGGGTTCTTACCCTCTACAGGTGATCCCTCTCTCATTATTGGTATGGTTCATGGAGAATAAGTAGAGTGTCCTTGTCATAATATTAACGACATCTTAAACCTAGGTCATGCCTCTACTACGGATGATAGAATGATGAGGAGATACCCTTCCAAAGTGATGAAGAATATCATATACCTCTTGTAGAGAGTTTATTTTGAGGACCATGAAGAGCATGCTCATTATGAAGAACCTCCTCCTCATGAAATTCGTAAAGAGTTACCCACTCAAGAGGTAACTTTAGAGCAACAAGTGTAAGCTCTCACTCGCGAATTGGAAATTTTGGCCTCGCATATAAATAAGGAACAAAAATCCTCCTAAACAAGCTAAACCAAAATCTTCATACCATGAATTCCATACCAACACTCCTCATCAGGAGATAAAAAATATTATGAGGAATTTTATATGACAATAAAGGTGGGGATACAACTATACTTAACCATTTGTATAGGCCAACGCCACCCACACAAGACCAACTCTTCAACCAAGAGTGGTCAACCATGAAGAATGCCCTTATAGCTTTACAAGAAGGTAATACATGCAATAGCAAAAAGTATCAATTCAAGGAGTTATGCCCATATCCCTTTGACAAGGCTATGTTACAGGTACCTTTCCGCATCATTTTTATTATCCAAAGTTTGACAAATACAAGGGAAAAGGTGACCCCAAAGACCATATTAAGGACTTTTATATGGCATGTCAAGATTTCATGTATAGCGATAACTATCTCATTCGCCTCTTCCCATAAATTTTAGGAGGTCAAGCGTTGGAATGGTTTTTACACATCCCTAAGGGATTTATCTCTACATGGACAGAACTAGCCAAACACTTTATATGTCACTTCTCATTTAATATAGAAAGTGACATCACCATGTTAGATTTATGTAATGTAAAATAACGGAATAATGATAACTTTGCTAGTTTATTACAATGATGGTGAGGGTTAGCTATTTTCTTCCCTTGCTCTATACCAGATAAATATCTTATCAGTATATTTGTACCCAACTTACACCCTAAAATTACATTCCACTTGCAAATGCATTTTGGAAACATGTTTGAAGAGGTGATAGAAAAGGGTAGTCAAATAGAGAAAGCGTTGTTAGCCAAAGGGACCTTAAAACCCTTTTCGCGTGATCATAATGATTCCAAACCTAGTGAAAAATCAAAGTTTGTTCCCAATAAGAACAAAAAAATTGTAGGTGATGGAATAATAGACTCTAAATGAGTGTAAGTAGTTCAAAACCATGCTCCCTTGAAACTTTCAAAGGGAACTCCAACTCCGGAATACAAATGTCGTGCCTTCATCCCTCTATCTTGAATCTATGTCATCGATATTAAAATAGTTAGAGGTAGTTAACATGGTCAAGTATCCTGAAACTATACCTTATGGGGATGATGTGCCTAAGCCATCATGGTTTATGGAAAATTAATATTGTGGATTTCATCGTGTCAAAGGTCATCAAATGGATAAGTGTTTAAAATTAAAGCACTTTATTTAGGACCTAATTGATAGTGGTGATGTGGAAATGGATTCCTCCACCCCTAACAAATCTCCCAACGTAAACATGGGAATCTATAAAGAACCTTTACCAAAGCATAATAAAGGAAAGGAAAATTCGGATCAAGGACATGTTCCCAAGCCAAGAATGCTAATTATGTTTCAAAGATAGATAACCATTTTGATGCCCTAATAGGTTGTGTCAATCCACCTGTTGAGCATATCAACATGATCAAGATTAAAACAAGGGAGTGCGTCATGGAAATGTGACGTGCTCACCTTATTATTTTAGAACCTCCTCCCTCTACTCCTTAAGACATTCATTATGACATGTTAGAGAAATTAGAGAAAACTACGGCTAAGATTTCAATCTTAGACCTTCTTAAAATCTCTAACGTTCATAAAGACATCCTTTGTAAGACATTACAGGGGTCAGGAGTGTCCATTGATATCAACCCAACATCTTGCCTAGAAATGGTAGTACAAATTGCTCCTACAGAGCATATAACCTTTAGTCTAATAGAAATCCCAGAAGAAAATCCTTCTCATAACTTACCCTTACATATTGAAGTCATAATCAAACGTAAGAAGGTAAAAGAGTGCTTGTGGATGGAGGATCAGGTTTAAACATTTGTATGTTAAATTTTGTTTGGTAACTAGGGCATACTGAAATTGATTTAGAAACAAAGGTCATCACCATCAAGGCATATGATAATGAAGAGTAGAAGTCAGCCGGTATGATAAATTTCTCACTAGAAGTAGGTCCTATCAATCATGATACGAAGTTCCATGTTTTATACTTGAAGCTTCCTACAATATTTTCTCATCCACTCATGAATTCATGCCATGCATGTCATACCTTCAACATATCATCACTTGCCTAAAGTTACATCATGAAGGGTAGACCCTCACTATTCAGAGGAGATCCCAACCTGTTTCTCATTACATAGCATTATCGGGATATTTCCCCACCATTTATAAATGCCCTTCTACATATATGGTTATTCATGTTCAATCAAAGGTGCTCGCTTCATGAGTGGATCTAGAGACCTTATCTCCTTATGATAATTGTGCATCTACATCAAACTCTCCCTTTGATACATGGGAGATGAAGGTTATTGTAAATGGCTACAGAGAATATGATCTCCAATGGCTCTTTTATTTTTTGACTTCTCCTTATCTCCCAAAGTGTATGGTAGGTTGTGTTACAAGTTTCAACGCTTCAAGAAAAACTATAGTATCAATGCTTTCACTCCTAGTGGATTATTAGCAGATGAAAACAATATTTTATCTCTTCCTTCGGATGATGAAATGGCTCCATGTTATCAATCACCCCAGTTTTTTATCCCTAATAAAATGATCATGAGGATAGTTCTTCTTAATGTGAAAGTGAAACAAATTCTTGGTGTAGTCTTTACAAAGATCGTACCTCCACAAACTTGTTTTCTGACATGGATATCCTAACTATAACCCATGCCATATCCCTTACCACTCCAACACTAGACCTTATTTACCCATCACTCATGAATTGGGACCAATAACAACATGTACCAATTGACATCTTTCAGAATGATGAAGTTATTAGTGAGTTCCTGGGTATTTGTGAAAGCATTCCAATAGGTGATCACAAGAAAGGATTCTCCATCAATCTTAACACATGCACATATTTTGGGGAGGAGGTTGAGTTATGTAGTCATCTAAGTAAAAAAATAAGCAAGGAAAAAGTTCCATAGAAAATCCTTGCAACAAAAACAATTCCAATTCCTATAGTGAAAACCTCTTTGAGGACGCTTGTGGACAAACTAAAAGAACAATCAATGGATAAAATAATTGACCTACGAAGGTGAAAATCTCATTAAAACACATTTGGAAGAAGAATATCTCAATCTCCCCTTGATCCTATGTGCATGGAGAACGAGTCTAAGTTTCTCGTGGAGGAGACCATATATGTCAATATTGGTACAGAGGAATTTCCCAAAATAGTCAAGTTGGGAGCTTTGCTCTCCTCTCAAGAGAAAAAAAGGTTTGTGTTGCTTTTGAGAGAATTTGAAAATATCTTTGTTTGGACCTACGTAGACATGTTAGGGCTAGATCTGGCATTAGTGGTGCACATCCTAGTTATGCATAAAGAGAGGCAGTTATGTAAAACAAAATCTCTGAAAGATGCACCCTCACGTCGTCTTGTTGGTCAAAGAAAAGCTAGAAATATTATTGGTAGTAAGCTTCATCAAGCCTATTGATTATTATGAGTGGATTTCTAATGTAGTCTTGGAGCAAAATAAACATGTTGGTATTCAAGTTTGTACTGATTTTAGAGATATCAATAAAGCTTGTCATAAGGAAAACTTTCCTCTTCCCAACATCAACATGATTTTAAATTCAAGAGATGGTTACTAGATGTTATACGCATGGATGTCTTTTCAAGATATAACCAAATAAAAATTGCTTGAGGAGGATCAACATAAAACAACTTTTACAACCCCATGGGGGACATTTTGTTACCAATTCATGCCATTCGGCCTCAAGAATACGGGCGCAACCTATCAATGGGTAATGACCATAATCTTTCATGATATGATCCGTGATATAATGGAAGATTATGTAGGCGATTTATATTGGAAAAATCCAGGACTCGAGAAGATCACCCATAGATCTTACAGTGTATTTTTCAGCGTCTAAGGGACTACAATGTCCAACTTAACCCTAAGAAGTGTGTCTTCGACATGTTATCTAGAAAATTACTAGGGTTCATTATTTGTGGAGAGGAATTGAAGTAGATCATGCAAAGGTTACTACAATAACATAAATTCCTCCTACGCTTAATATCAAACAAGCTGAAGCTTCTAAAGAAAGATCCAAGCAACTAGAAGATTCATATCTCAACTTCCAAACAAGTGTCACACATTCACACATCTTTTGAAGAAAGATGTCAGTTTTTCATGGGGTCCATAAAAACAACAAACATTTTCTTTTCTCAAGGAATATTTGTCCAAACCCCTATTCTAATGCCTCTCATGGCAGGGGAACCATTGTTACTCTATATTTTTCCATACACTTTACGATTGGGGCAATATTAGCCCAATATGATAAAGAGCAAAAAGAAAAATTTGTGTATTACCTAAGTCGTGCATTGATTACTTATGATCTAAACTACCCATAAATATAAAAGGTTTGCTTGGCCGTAGATTTTTCCTTTCAGAAATTGCATCATTATCTGCTAAATAATAAGGTCAAGCTGATATCAAAAGTTGATCCATTAAAGTACTTGTTGTCAAACCCTGCACTTACAGGAAATATGACCAATTGGATCATCTTACTCAGTGAGCTTGACATAGAATATGTTCACTAGAAATTACTAAAAGGGAAGGTTTTAGCGGATCAAATAGTGAAGCCCCTTTTCAGATCTTGAACCTTTGAGTTTGGAACTTCCAGATGCATCTACATTATACCTTGAGGAATGTATTATATGATAGCTATACTTTTAAGTATCATTTACCTTTCATGGTTGAAGTGTCGAGTTGTGTTGATCACTCCTTGAGAGACTTAATTCCTCGGGAATTATGACTCGGGTTCTATGTACAAACAATATAGCAAAATATTAATCCCTTATTGTAGGGATGAAACTGACTATTAAGTGGGACATCAGACAAGTGAATGTGATTGGTGATTCTATGCTGATTATAAAATAAGTAACAAATGAGTATAAAGTTATGAATGAAAAACTTCTTCCTTACAAGAAAATGGTCAATTCTCTGAAGGAGTTCTTTAAACAAATTACATTTGAATAGATCCCAAGAGGAAAAAACTGAGTAGTGCATGTTATGGCCACAGTGGATTCTATGTTGCGCATCCCATCTAGGAACAACAATATGTCATTCTTTGTCGAACATCTACCAACACCAGCATATGACATGCCAAAATCCTATTTGGTATGTGAAGTTGTTGGTATTTTTTCCCCTTGGTATAGTGACATTTTTAACTACCTTCACGATGGAACCTTTTCCATAGACATTTCCCGTGCTAAAAAAATAAACATTATCCAACGTATAGCCTATTATACCTTACTCGGTGGTACTCTCTACCACCGAGGCTATGATGGGAATCTGTTATGCAAAAGGATTTGGCCTACTATGGATAACTATTGCTAAAAATATATAAGGAAATGTTTGTAATGTCAGAAATATGAAAATTTGATACATGTGTCATCATAATCATTACATCCTATTACGACACCTTGGAATTTTTTGAAGTGGGGAATAGATCTCATAGGTAAACTTCACCCTACATCCTCTAATGGCCTCTTGTTCATTATCATTTCTACTAAGTATTTCAAAAATTGGGTAGAGGTTATTCCTCTTACCTATGTTAAAGGTGCGCAGATATCTAAGTTTATAATGAACCATATAATCTTCCGATATAGCATACCCTCTGCCATTGTATTTTATAATGGTAATTCCTTCAAAAATAAAACTGTGAAGGCATTGTGTAAATGCTTTCAAATCACTCTCAATTATTCAACCCCTATTACCCTCAAGGTAATGGGCAAGCTGAATCTTCAAATAAAACCCTTGTCTCGTATTATGGAGAAGATGGTGAATACAACAGGCCATAACTGGCATTTACAAATTCACCCTACCCTTTGGGCATACAAAACATCTATCCGCACTCCTACATGTGCTACTCCATACTCCCTAGTATTTAGCATAGAAGTCATATTACCTCTAGAGATTGAGCTCCCCTCTTTGCATATAGAGCTAAGAGATTACCTGAATGAAGAGGAGGACTACAGAGTGGCTCGATTAGAAAATTTGGACCTAATGGATTAGAAACAACTTCACGCCCTTGATCACCTAAAATTGTATCAGAATCAAGTGCAGTGAAATTACAAAAAAAGAGTGATACCTCGTGAATTTGATGTAGGAGAATTGGTACTAAAATAAATTCAATTCAACACCACCAAGGACCTAGAAAAGAAGGGCAATTTTGAGCCTAACTAGTTAGGGCCATATGTTGTGGTCGTTAAGTTTGGTTCAAGTGCCTACAAGATTACTTACTTGGATGGTCAGGAACTTCAGGAACCCATGAACGTAATGCATCTTAAGTGTTTTTATACCTAATTATGGGGTTCTTAAAATATCATAAAAACAAAAAAGTATATAAACAAAAAGAACGAGAGAAATAAATACGTCCCAAAGTGGAAACCATGCAATCTTGGCACTTTGGACAAGTCCTTTGGTGAAAAAAGGTTTCCAAATACATTGGAGGTTCCATTGTTCACAAGTATTTCAGGTCTAGGATTATGATAAGCTTTATCTGAGTTAGCCTATCCCTACATCTAAGTTACTTTTTAGCCTATCCCTCTTGGCCTTGATCGATTGATCCTACTTTTGTATGTAAAGATTTTCCTTTGTATATTCCCATCTAATGTTGGGGGAAACTTTGCATCGTCACTTCTTACACATAACGTGTGGCATTCTTCCCTTGTACATCCCATCTATCATTGAGGGCATCCATGTTTCTTTGTTTCCTTACACATAGCTTCAAAAATGTCTAGAAAATCACAAAAATATTTGTATAAATAAATGAAAATCCCAAAATATTCAGATATATTAGTTAGAAAACTCAAAACATTAAAATATGTTTCGTATAAAACTCAAAAACAATAGAACATTGTCTTGAATACTACCAAAAACAACAAAAAACGTTTCAAAATTGTCCCACAAAAAAATTAGTGTTTTTCTTACTTTAGTTGTTTGGTTTGTGCATAGTTTTGGTTGCATTAGTTATTCATTTTTGTGCTTTAAATTGGATTCATTTTCTTACTTAGATTGAGTGTTACTTTAATCTATTGTGCATTACATTGAGTTCATTTTATCTTGCATACTTGTATATAGTTGTGTTGTCTTGATTAGATTTGATTAATGTGTGTTTGTCTTGTTGCTTGTATACGGTTTGTTGTCATTTCATCATCATATCATCTATCATGACATCTATACATGATATATCAATAAATTACAAGCTATATCATCATGAAAATGAAAATTAAAACATGTATGCAGAGCTAACATCATATAATATCACCAATAGGGGCAAGAGGAATCACCTTCTATTGCCCCCTCAAACATAGACCATAATTAAAATATGGATTAAACATGCTATCTCATAAACAAAATGTGATAAGTAAACACAATGCATCATCATCATAAATCCATATAAATATAAATGTTCGTGTACAAAACCATATGTCTCAATATACATCAGATACAGTGAGTCATCAAATGCATCTATACAAAAAAAGTGCCTTCATCATGAGGCATTATAAAAAATAATACATAAGTACATCCGTACAAAAATGTGTCTTCATATCGAGGCATACATAAAAAAGAGATACATTTGATAAAATACAAAATAGTCACCCATGACTCTCACCCATGCTGAGACTTCACGGATTAGGACTGTGAGGTGGTGGCATCTGTTGAGAAGAAGCTCCATGATGAGTTAATGGTTGTTGAATGGATCTAGTAGACCGATATGGTATCTATGATTTGGATTGTGACTTGTTGCCAACTACGACTATAATCCGGGGCCCTTTGCTCAACTAGAACAACCCCATGGTAAAGCATCATGTAATAGGTGGCCTTGCCTACAATGGTGGCGTGTCCTATACTCCACGATGCTACACCTACCTGCTAAAGTGCATCGCACTCCGCTCTCATGTTCGCTAGCTCACCTATATTTGGACTCTCTCTGCAATTAACCGATCTCTCTCAAAAGTAACCTAGAGTTATTATGACACCACCTATTGTAGTTATTGCCTCAAGGAAGCTAGCTTACCCAAATCACCTACACTCTATCTAGGTGATAACCTTAAGAATAGCGACATCTACTCCCCCTTCTCTCCCCACTGGACTATATGGTGGGGACCCCTATCCTATTGTAATGTGTTGTATGTTTTATATATTGTATACCCAAGAGTATTATACACCTCTTCTACGGCGTTAGCTGAATCCCTATTCTTTCGGGAGTATAGATATGTTATTTTTATCTATACGTATGTATGGGTGGTGTCATAATGTATGAAGTATGAGGAACCGTTATGGGTGTTTATTAGCCCATGGTTTTAGTACCCATTGTATTGTAAAACCGCTTTGTGAGTTTTTCTTCTGTTTTTCTTACAAATAGATAGAGATGCAAAGTAGGGTAAAGAAGAACTTGGAAGTACATTTTTATATTGTAAATGGTTAAGTTAATGCAATAAGGAGAGAATTTATTATGTTGGGTTTTTTCCTGATTGGGTTTCCCATGTTAAATCTAGTGTTTTTTCATTTGTTTTCTTTGGTTATCTTGAATATTTTGTTCGGTATAACTTCTTGTTTATTATTTTATTGGATTGATTCTCTTGATTTGGTATTAGAGCTAGTTTTTAGCTTTTATGTGAAGATTTAGGGTTTCTAAAACCTGTGATAAAAAATTCTGAGTGGGAGCTCTGAGGATGAATTTTTCAAGTAGAAGAAAATGACCAGAAGTGTAAGGATCAAAATTGAAAAATTTAATGGCCAACATTTTGAGTTATGGAAGCTCAAGATCAAAGATCTTCTTATGGATAGAGATCAGTGGATTGTTGTGTCTAGATTCATGTCTGCGGGTATGAAGGTAGAGGAATGGGAAAAGATCAATAAGAAGGCAAGGAGTTCAATCAGATTTTGTATATCAGATTCAGTTTTTTTGAATGTGTCAAATGAGAAATCCGCTCAGGTGTTATGGGAGAAGTTGGGGACTTTGTATCATACAAAGTCTCTAGTGAACAATTTTTTCTCCAAAAGAAGCTATATTCATTAAGAATGAATGATGGAGACTCTATTGCAGAACATCTAAACGTCTTTAATATTGTGGTAAGTCAGTTGATTTTTGTTGATATTAAAATGGAAGAAGAGGATAAGTGTATTACTCTTTTGTGTTCTTTACCTGAGTCTTGGGATAATTTGGTTAAGGTTACTACTAGTACTACGAAAAAATTATTAGTTGAGGATGTAGTTGTGGTCTTACTATCGGAAGAAATGAGGTAGAATCCATTGAGGATTATCAATCCAAGGATTCCTTATATGTAAGAGGTCATACCCTTGAGAAAATAAAGAAGAGGCAAGGACATTCAAAGTCTAGAAGTAAATCGAAGACTACAAAAAGATAAGAGGAAATGTTGGAATTGTGGTAAAACGGGGCATTTCAAGAAAGATTGTAGATCTAAGAAGGTAGAAAATGGTAAGTCCTCTTACTATGGTGGATCTTCAGATACAAAACCCTCTAATGAATACTCGAGAGATTTTTTTGGCGGCTTAAGCTTGTATGCATGTGTAAAGTGCATGGTTGATTAAATTGGGTGCCTCCTTTCATATAACACCACACAAGGAGTGGTTTTGTGAATATAAAAAGTGTAATGGAGTTGATGTAGATGCGGGAGAAAAATCAACCTGCAATATCATTAGTCGAGTAAGAATCAAGATGAGGTTTAAAGATGGAAGTATTAAAACCCTCCCTGGGTGTTCGACATATTCCAGGTTTGAGCGAAACCTAATATTTGTAAGTAAGATGAAGGATGCAGGTGTTCAGGTAGCATTTAGTAAAGACAATTACAAGATGGTTTAGGGTGCAATCGTATTAGCAAGAGGCATCCATCTTTGGAACACTATTTAAGCTTGAGGCAAGTGTTGTTATTGATGAGTGCAATAGATCTGTAGTTCTAGAGGAGAAGAAAGCTTCAGATCCAACTCCTACATCTTCTGCAATGAAGACGATGTTATGGCATCAAAGGATGAGACACATCGAGAGAAATAACTCCTTCATTTAAAATTAAAAGTTATGGTTAAAGTAATTTACGAGTGTCCTTTATATTTTGATTTTTTTAGCATTGTGTGTTTGGAAAGCAAACTAGAGTAAAGTTTCCTATGAATGCTACAAGATCAGAAGGAATTCTACATTTAATACATAGTGATGTTTTTGGACTTGTAAAAGTTCCATCATTAGGAATATCCATGTTCTATGTTAGTCTCGTAGATGATTTCTCAAGAAAGACTTGGACCTATATTTTATTCGGAATAATTTTGAGGTTTTCAATAAATTCAAAGAGTTTAAGGATCTTGTGGAAAATCAAACAGAAAGGAAGATAAAGGTTTTGAGAAGTGACAATGGTGGGGAATATTTCTCTAATGCCTTTGAGCAATTATGTAAAGAGTGTGGAATAGAAAGGAAAATACAACTCCATACACGCCACAACATAATGGAGTTACAGAAAGGATGAATAGAACATTGTTAGATAAGTGTAGAAGTATGCTCGGTGGTGACAATTTGGATAGAAAATTGCAGGCGTATAAACGGTGGCAAGCATTGTGTGTTATTTGGTTAATAGATCACCGACATCTACACTTGAAGGAAAACTCCATAGGAAGCATGGACTAGTAAGAAACCCTTTATTAGACATTTATGTGTATTTGGTTGTATTGCTTATATATATATATATATATATATATATATATATATATATATATTTTGAAAAGAAAATAACCAAGTTGGATAATAAATATGCTAATTGCATATTTATTGGATACTCAAATGGCATAAAAGGATACAAGCTTTGGAATCTAGAATCACAGAAGGTTGTTTTTATTCGTAATGTAATTTTTAGAGAGCTTAAGGAAATTCTAGAGAAAGAAGCAAAACCAGAGGAAGATCATGTTAAAATTGAGGAAGATGAATGTGTCTAAATTTGATATGACTACGAGAAGATGAACCACAAAGAGAGTTGCGAGGGGAGATTTAGATGAAGCAGATGAGAAACCGAGAAGATGTTGAACCAAAAATCCTATCTTAAGAAGATCATATCGGCTGAGAAGGGAACTGTGAGGTATAGTCCTCTTGATTTCAATTCTACTTTTGTTTTGTCAATTTTATCTCATTCGATGAAGAACCCAAGACTATGAGGGAGGATTTTGGATCTAATGAAAGAAATTTTTGGAAAAAGGCTTTGCAGGAAGAAATGGAGTCCTTATATAATAATACTACATCGAACTTTGTGAAATTACCTCCTGGAAGAAAATAGGTTGGCTGTAAATGGGTGTTTAAGAAGAAGTATAATGCAAATGGGAAAATAGAAAAGTATAAATCTTGGCTTGTGTCAAAGGGATTCTCTCAAGTGGAGGGACTTGATTTTGGTGAGATATTTTCTCCTGTTGCTAAGTTACATTCTATTAGATTTATTTTAGTTATTGTTGTTTATTTCGATCTGGAAATAGAATAGATGGATGTTAAGACAACATTTTTACATGGTGAGATTGAGGAGGAAATCTACATAACGCAACTAGAAAGCTTTAATATCAAAGGAAAGGAAGATTTGGTGTGTAGGATGAATAATTCATTATATGGCTTGAAGCAATCACCAAGAATGTGGAATCAGAAATTTGACAGGTATGTGTTGAGACTTGGGATTGAAAGAAGTAAAGTTGACCCTTGTGTTTATTTTAAACATGAAGGTGAATATTATGTTATCATTGTATTGTATGTTGATGACATGTTGTTAATTGGTAACAGTAAGAAATTGGTCAGTCATGTTAAATCTCAACTCTCATCTCATTTTGATATGAAGGATCTCGGTGCTACAAAATTTATTTTGGGCATGGAAATAAAAAGAGATCGTGTAAATAGGAAACTAGTGTTAAATCAAAGAAAGTATCTTGAGGTGATACTGCAAAGGTTTCAAATGCATGAAAGTAAACCTGTTAGTATTCCTTTTCCTGTTGGTCAAAAGTTGTCTTCTGAACAATGTCCTAAAATTGAAGAAGAAATAGAGGACATGTCTTAGGTATCATATGCTAGTGCAGTTGGTAGTTTGATGTATGCAATGGTTTGTACTAGACCTGATATTACACATGCAGTGGGAGTAGTGAGAAGATTCATGTCAAATCCTAGAAAGGAACATTGGACTACAATAAAGAGAATCTTCAGGTATCATGTGGGACATCTAATTATGCAATTTGTTATCAAGGAAAACCTGATGAAAGTAAAACATTAGATCTACATGGTTTTGTGGATTCCAACTAGGGTGGAGACTTGGATATGCGTAGGTCTACCAGTGGTTATGTGTTCAACTTGTTTAGTGGAGTGGTAAGTTGGATGAGTAAATGTCAAGCAAGTGTTGTGATATCCACCACAGAGGCTGAGTACATGATAGCTACTCATGCAAGTAAAGAAGTGGTTTGGCTTCGGCGACTGATCTCCACTATTGGGTTCACTCAAAATGTTGTAAGGATCGATTATGACAGTCAAAGTGCAATTTTTTTAGCAAATAACCCTAAGTATCATTCAATAACGAAACACATTGATGTTTAATACCATTTTGTAAGAGAAATGGTGGAGGAGAAGAGGATACTACTAAGGTAGACACAAAGGATAATGTTCTTTGACTCTTTAACTAAGGTTGTGAGTCTTTGAGAAATTTTCTTGGTCCAGAAAATTGATGGGCTTGAATGCCCGAGTTCTTGATTATATATGGCGGTGTAGCCCCATTTTGCAAAGTATACAAAAAGTGGGAGAATGTTAGAATGTGTTATATATTTTGTATATTGTATACCCAGGAGTACTATACACCTCTTCCACGAGCGTTAGCCCAAATCCCTATTTTTCTAGGAGTATAGATATGTTATTTTTATCTATACATATATATGGGTGGTGTCATAATCCATGAAGTATGGGGAACCATTATGGGTGTTTATTAGCCCATGGTTTTGGTACCCATTGTATTGTAAAACCGCTTTGATGGTTTCTTACTATTTTTCTTACAAATAGCTGGAGATGCAGTAGGGTAAAGCAGAACTTGGAAGTACATTATTATATTGTAAATGGTTAAGTTAATGCAATAAGGAGAGAAGTTATTGTGTTGGGTTTTTTCCCGAAAGGGTTTCCCAAGTTAAATCTTGTGTTTTGTCATTTGTTTTCTTTGATTATCTTGAATATTCTATTCAATATAGCTTCTTGTTTATTAGTTTATCAGATTGATTCTCTTCACATCCATCCCAACTATCATCATCTTCACCTCCTTCTCCATATCCTCCCCCATATACCCCATCCCATCCATCCCCTAGTGGGCTATGTGGTGGACTTGGTGCACATAGAGGTGATAAGGTTACTGTAATGGAATCATTGTAAAGGTACCTACTATAAAGACACTTGGTGTAAAGGCACTTATTGTAAAGGAATAAACTATAATGGAACCTATAGTGGCACTGTAAGGCTTGCACCTTTGGATCCTATACATGTGGCTATGTGGGCATTTGACCACCGAACTAGTATATCAACACCCAATCTACCCTAGCCCCGTACTTGTGGATCTACCCGCACCTCTACCTAAGCTGCTACCTATGCACTGCATGTGCACGAACTCTAAGATCCACGGCCTGTAGGCCCTATTTCGTTGCTCTGATATGGTTACCTCGTAGTATAATAAGTCATTTTGGCAGCACTATCGCGTACCATGTTGATAATCTTGGGTGTCCCATGGACCCACTATTTATGGCCACTAGACCCAAGGTTTGTGGGACTACCTGTGCAAAGCTATCTTATGTTCATCGTAATATAATATGAGGCCCAATGTCAAAATTTTCTCTGGACCTGCACCCGTACCACATCTCATCTCTAGGAATCCCTGGATAAGGCCAATCACAGTGCCGAACTTTTTCCACTTGGTACCGCTCAAGGATATGGTCCCTGCTCCCAATGATAAAATGATCAACTCCTGTTGTGCTCACTCTACCGTATCCTCGGGCCACCTTTGGTACAATCTATATGGTTGTCATGTAATCATGTGAAGATGAATCTCATCAAATGCTCACCTATAATAAGGTATGTCTCTAGTGTGCCCACATATGTCCTTGCCAACTAGTACCTAACCCATAATGGATGGCTCGCCAAGAGCCCTAGCTCGCAACACTCCTAATGGGCACCCTATGGCGATATGATCCCAAGCCCATATATGAAGTAGTGTCATTAGACCTACATACTTGACCGAGGTATGATATTAAATGTAAATATGAATACAAATGGGCTAGTAAGCACTACCCCTAGCAATAAACCTCTCCAATGATAAGACCATGTATAACTCAAATCGAATAAGGGATAAGCTGTGCACCGGTTTTGTCGGAAGCAGGATGTCGCTAACAAGAGCCATCAAATATACTATAACTCATGAAATCTAGTGATCAAAGAAAGCATCGGTAATGTCAACTAACATACCCTAGTTGAGTATGTCCACTACACCAAGCATCTCAAGTAATACTCTAATATAGCCACGATCTCCATCATAAGTAACCAACTAGCCCTAGATCAACACTCTCAAAATGTGCCACACATCCTCTAAAGTGACACTCATCTCACCCGTCACAAAGTGAAATGTCTAACTCTCGCTCTATCATCTCTCAGCTAAGGTTGTGGTCTAGAGTAATCTACGGCATGCGGGCCACATGTGAAATACCCATAATGTCTAAGGTCATCTTCAAAAAAATGATATCGGATCATGAGAAGGTACCCTCATAGGCCCTTAGTCACCCATGTGCTCCCTCCCGCACTTCCAATATAGGTAGACCAATCTATAAAATTAGATAAAGCACCTTGTTAACGTCATTTTATTCTACAACACATCATCTAAGTTAGTCTATTCATGATTAACTTCTTCTATTCATGACTAATTTCTTCTAAAAACTCCTAAAAATTCTTCTAAGGCCATACAAAATTGACCTTCCGTGTCACCATGCCTCTTGTAACACCAAAGCACACCCATTTTAGTGTCAGTTCCCCTTTCCCACACCAACGCTTTTGTTTTCACGCATATGCACCCATATCCCCCATACCCCGTTAAACGCTAGCATGTCTATTTTGATGCAAGTGCACCCCGTTTAGCACATACACGCCCACGCACTGGGTAGCCACACCTTCTACACGCCAAAGGCACCCATTTACACACATACACAACCATAACTACGTGGATTCACACCAACGCACCCCCGATTACACATACGCGCACCCCAAGTGCCACGCGGCACTTTAGCGCTTTTCTAACCACAAGTAAATGCTAATAAATACAACAAAAATGAAAAAAATTACATTACGTACCTCTAAACCATCCTCATGAAGCCTTATGTAGTCTCGAACTCGGTCGGCATGGTGTCTATGGTTATGATTCCTTTCCATTCTTATCTCACATCAGAGTAAAATCAGCAGTAAAATTGGCAAAGGTATGTAGTAAATAACTAGCCAAGAGGGTTCACCCCCGTGGCTTGGTATTTATACCTATTTTGACCCCCACGACATGTTTCATGCCCCTGATGTGCCATGAAACCGTATTGATTCTTCCTAATTCTTCTATCACTCGTCACAATGGTTATTTTTAATAAATAATCATTTTTCACCCATTTTTGCTACATTGGGGGCATGTTTTTGCTTCCTAACGACCCCTTCAACTACCTAGGGTATATTTTTGCTTTCCAACATTTTTTGGTGATTCCATGTACATGGTCATTATTCTAAATATTTTTCTTCCTCAAAATTCAAAAAACCAAACAAATGTAAACATTTAAAAAAATTCAAAAAAATAGTAAAATCCAAAAAAATGTAAAATAATTAAAATAATTCAAAAATTGGTAAATGACATGCACACATTGAAGCTTGTATCAAATACATTGTCCTCAAACATCACAATTTTTCCTACAAAACATATTTCTTAGGTTCTTTCTTGTTCTTGTCTCAAACGACTCACAGATCATTTTGATCTACCTCCATTAACAAAGCTAGCTTATTTACTATGTCTATACTCCCGTCACAACAAGTTATCGAGAGGCTGTGTCATAGTGCAGAATTATTTTCATGGGACTACTTATGTCTTCTGTTATTCCCCTCACAAGTATCCTTTCTTGGGGCATCATTTTTAACCCTTGTTATTACAACATGAACATTCGGGAGGCTGAAGCTTGATAACAAAAACATTGGTGCGACTGTTTTAAACATTTTTATTTGAGTATGTGTGATTTTACTTGTTTCTATGTTAGGTTAGTTGGTTTTCTTTCTCGTATTGCATTGCATTATGTATGTTGTATGGAGTTACACATTTTTAGCAATGAACAAATGTTAGTATTATAGTTTTTCATGTTATTTTACACTTTTGTTGTATGTGTTTATTTTAATAAGGTGATGATTTAAATCAAGAGCAACATGATGAAACCGAGTTATTTATTGAGCGATTGGATGTAAAATCTATTCCTATATTCTTCACTATCATGTCTTATCACTATTCATTTTTCTTCCAAAATACCTAGGCAATAAAAAATCATTTTTATACCTACCCTATTTATTCTATTTGTTTCCATCAAATTTTTAATCGTCGATTGACTTCTTCTATCACCCCATCAACACTCGAGGGGGCATCCTTCATTATACTAATTTTTCTTCAAAATTTACTTGTTTATGCTTGTCTACTATGTTTGAAGTGATGTCACTTACTTCACCTCAAACAGGGAAAATGTAGACACCTAAAATCTGCTTTCACAATTTTATTGCTAAAAGTGCACTAATTACCCTCATTCTTACCATTTCTGTTATAATTAGTGATTTCCACTAATTAACTAATGTTTCCCTCTATTTTGGTTAATTAACGATGCTTTGTTGATTAACTAACCTCTATCACATTTTGGATGCCAATTGACAACACATCATTAGTTATAATCCTCTTCGAGCAAACAATTAGTGATTATTAGCTAATTAGGCATATTTACCCTTGTTTTGATCAATAAACCCTATTATTGGTTAATACCCTCTTCCAACCATTCAAAATCACCCATTTTCCCTCCAAGACATCTCAAAAAGGCTTCAAAAGCTCATCCTAGCCTCTTAATTGATCCTAATTGGTTAATTAAGGCACCCCATTGAGTTAATCACTTGTTAATTTCACTAATCATGATTAACAAGCCTTAATCTACTTTATCCTTTTTAGTCCTGCATGCACCAAGATGAAATCTATTGATTTGGATCAGACTTGCACAGGTAAAACACACAAAATAATATATTAATTCACACTATATCTTAGTGCAATACATAAGGCTATTATATAGCCATAATAACAGCAAATCAACCTCCTAGAAAATAGGAAGGAGTTACAATAATTAACCCGGAATATTATTCACGGGTATAACAAACTCTATGAATAATATATTGTTGAAACAATATATTCTTTCAAACCTAATATTTAATATATAACAATATTAAATATTAGCTAACAAACTATAATGTAAACATTAATATTTAATTTCCTAACATTCCCCCCCTTAATGTTTACATGGTACAACATATCTCGTTCGCTGATTGTAGCCTGCCACCTCTGTGTGCTCATGATCAACTCCGCAAATGTGCAGCATTGGGCTTGCACAAAACTCGAACATGTGCCAACGCACATTTCTTCCACTGATGGTTTTCTCCGGCTTCTACCAACAACCTTACCAAATTGGTTTTGCAGGTGTACCAATAACCTTTCACACTTGGTTTTGCAGGATCACCAAAAACCTTACACAATTGGTTTTTACAGGTTTACCAAAAACCTTACACAATTGGTTTTTACAGGTTTACCAAAAACCTTACATCATGATTGCTACAATACTTTTGATCAATATTATACAATGTCACTACAAAAGGGAATCATGTAGGAAATATTGCTTCCAAAACTGAACAATAAAACATAATGGAAATGGAACAATGAGACCATGTTCCCCCCCTCATTGTGAACATTTCACTTATTCAATCCAAAACAGGAACTCTGAAATCATACTGCACACAACAAACTGCAATTCAGAAATGAAAGAAAACTCACACACACCACTGTCACCACAACTTCATGCGGCCCCGTCGTTGGCGACTGACGAGAGGTCGCTGAATGACCTCCATCCTCCTGTGCCTCCGTCCTCCAGTAAGATGTTGCTAACTCAGCAAGATGTGAACATGAAGTGCATTTGTTTCCACATTGATCTTATTCTTTTCTTCCTTCCCGCAATGTGAAACACTTTATTTTTTCCGGACGTCGGGTAACACCGAAAATGCGTCCGTGAGGCAAATTTTTTTTTTTTTACGATTTTTATAATGACTCAATTTTTTTGGACTTTTGACTCTAACTCACAATGCATTTTTGACAAGACTCTTGACACCACCTAAAATCACCTATTTGACTTTTACAATTACATGACTTTGACAAAACAACAAGGACTTCATAACATATGATGAATCAACTATGAAATATGACTCTTAATTACCACTCGACTCGTGATTTTTGACTTGATTTTTAAAAACAACAATTAACTCAACAAGACTACCTTTATACTTTTGAAGACTCCCAAAAAACACAAACTTGATTTACAATAACATTACAAAGACAAAATTACTAGAACACAATGGACCGTAAAATAATAAAAACTTTTTAATTACAAAAGGGACGGCTGGATGTAAGACTAAAATAGTGAAAACATTCCTCTAGACGATGGTGATGTTGAACGAGGAAATAAAAAGAAAACTATATTGATAACAAAACTTGATCAAAAAGATTTTTGGACATACAACATAGAATAACACAAACTTAATAAATTGTATAGAAGAAATATGTTAGCTTATGGGAAAACTTATTTAGGCACCAAGATGAAATATCGTAGATCTACCTCACTGAATTGTTCACGGTGAATTGAAGCTTGAATCCTGTCACAAATCGTGTTGAAGGAGTTCACAATAATCATGTAGAGGCCCGAGATCAAATCTGCCATTGCAATGATTCAACGTAAATTTTTGGGAATCGATATTGGTTGTATTGACTGTGAAGACATATATTGAACGCCCTTGTTCACCACAATACAATTTGGTTCTATCACATATGCACAGAGATTAAACCTATTTAGCTAGATCTGGTAAAGACGCTTCTGCTACGAAATTCTGATCATCAACCGCTATGCCATTATCAAACTTTTCCTGAATATCATAGATGCTTGGAGTTTCAAGAGACTGCACATCATTAATGTGGAACAACCAAATGTTAACTGAATAAAATCCCTAGATTATTGGATCACTGGATAACACTCCGCTTTGGATCACTCGAATCAGATGTTAATGAATAAAAACATTCGGCCAACGAATTAATTCACAAGCTGAGCTTGTATCTGCCGAAATAATACAAATGGATCTGCGAATGTCTGAGATGTCAAGAAAGAATCTGAGTTCTTTTCCAACTCTGACTCGATGAATACGGTCTTCCTCCCACTGGCAGACACAAGGATACATGCAGAAAATGGATGTAGAATCCAAATTATTAATCAAAATAAAAATTACCATCAGATTCGACTCCAGGTTGATAGATTCGTTCGAACATTGACTGGATAACTGCAGATATGAGAGGCATAAATGAAGTCTGAGACAACTAAAATAAAATCAATAAGAAATTATATCAATGTCATTCGAACCATGCCGAGTACAGATCTTCCAAGCTACACCTGCACTCTTAAGGATCCATTACGCTCTGATACCAAATATTGATTTTGGATCAGACTTGCACAGGTAAAACACACAGAATAATATATTAATTCACACTATATCTTAGTGCAATACATAAGGCTATTATATAGCCATAATAACAGCAAATCAACCTCCTAGAAAATAGGAAGGAGTTACAATAATTAACCCGGAATATTATTCACGGGTATAACAAACTCTATGAATAATATATTGTTGAAACAATATATTCTTTCAAACCTAATATTTAATATATAACAATATTAAATATTAGCTAACAAACTATAATGTAAACATTAATATTTAATTTCCTAACAAAATCTTTCCCCAAATAGAAAGCTATATAAAGGACCAAGCTCCTACCTTCAAACTTTACACCATACTTTGAATAGTATTAACCATATAATACATATGATCAAGCACCTTACTTCCATTGATGGATTAGCTTGCTCAATATTTGGATCCAATATTCATGCTTTGTTAGTAGAGAAATATCTAATATGGCCTTGTATCCATTGTTAGAGAGGTCCTTTCACCATTGTGAAGTAACAACAACCTAATTTGATTTTTGCTAGTGGTCTTATAGGTCCATTTTAATTAGCAATTCACACTAAGTAGACATGCTTTCACTTAGATTGATTGATATTATGTTAGTATTGTTAAGCATTCCAATAAACTAAGATCTTGATGTTATTATTGTTAATTCCTAGCTTTGCTAATAGACTATGTGGTGTTAGTTTAGTTATTTAGCTTAGCAAGAGTTTTGGTAGTGCACACATATTATAACATATTAAAGCATTAAAGGGTAGTGATTTGTTAATGTATTATATATTCAAATTTTGAATGTATGTACAAAAATAATACTATGTATTTTTCATTATTCTAATACCTCTTTAAAACATTTAAATGTTTCTAAACATTGGGATAATAGGACATTAAAGCATTTAAATATGTACCCTTTCGTGGTTAAGTATTTACGATAGACTTAGGATATTAAAGGCATTTAAGCATTACAGGGTGGTGATTTATTATGGTAGGATAGATTCAAATTTCGAGACTTAGGATATTAGGATATTAAAGGAATTTAATCATTAAAGGGTGGTGATTTATTATGGTAGGATAAATTCAAATTTCGAATTTTTGACACTTTTTTAGAGGCAATTTTTCTTGGTCAAATACTTTATAAAAATATTGATTTTGAATGGCTTGGGTTTTGATTTTTTTCTCTCTTACGGATGATGTTTTTTTTTTTTCTCTCTTACGGTTAGGTTTTTTCATTCAAATATTTTGTAGGAGAAAGATGAAGTTATGCAAAAGGATTTGGGCTGATTGGACACAAATTATTGAAAAATAAACTTGTTGTAGAGGTAATAAAAATGATACAGAAAGAGAAAGACAGATTGAGTTTATCAAATTGTTTTTGGTTATGCAAAAGGATTTGGCCTGATTGGATACATATATTTTGAAAGATAAACTTGTTGCAGAGGTTATAAAAAAACACAGAAAGAGATAGGTGGTATTGAATCTATCTAATCATTTTATTCACACCATAAACAGGTACGCATTTAAGTCCTTAAGACATTAAAAAATAATGAAACAATTTTGATTTGTATATTTGGTAGTTGTTATGTTTACGAATGTAAACAAATTGATTTTTGTATTTGTTTTTTGTTACGTTTATGCATGGAAACAAATCGATACATTTTTAGACATAAAAATAAATGAGATATATGAAAAAATGGTTCAAATAGTTTATTGTGAATTAAAAGATCTTTGTTTATACATTTTTAGGCTTTAGAAGTAAACATGGAAAAAATGAGATATAAAAACCTTGAATAGCCTGCTCTGCCATTGTTGTATTCTGTTTGAGAAATCTTGAATAGTCTCCCTTGCAAAATCACGTATCGATAGTTATTTCTTCTTCTTTCTTCTGCAAAATATATGTATCTTCGTATCTCTCCTGCTATCGGCAACTATATCTTCTTCTTTCTTCTGGCAAAATCTCTATATCTTCATATTTCTCCAGCTACATCTATGTTCTTCATCTTTCCCAACTAAATATCTAAATGAAAAATATCAATCACAATAAAGTGAAAATCAAAACCCAATTCATTCAAAATCAATATTTTTATAATGTACTTGGCCAAAAAAAGTGCCTCATAAAAAAGAGCACTAAAAATTTAAATTTTGAATCAAACCTACCATAATAAATGACCATTATGAATTGCCTCCCAAAAATAAAAATGGAAAAATTTTAATTTGAATCAATCTTGCGGAAAATCTTAAAAAAGAGCCAAAAATTTAAAATTTGAATCAAACCTACCATAATAAATGACCAAATCTAAAAAAGAGCACCGAAAATTCAAAATTTGAATCAAACATACCATAATAAATGACCATTAAGAATTGCCTCCCAAAAAGAAAGTCGAAAATTTGAAATTTGAAACAATCGTGCTAGTATTATTAACAATTAATTAATCAATAACAAGTAATAATAGAAATCAAAGTGTTTCTAATCAAGATATGATATTAGTAATTAATAGTTAATCAATAACATTGATTAATAATAGAAATCACGGTGATTATATAATATTAGTATTAATTAGTAAATTAATAATATTATAATTAATTAGTATTAGTACTAATTTAAATAATTAATTACAAGAAAATTATCCTATCAAATAATATTAACTACAAGAATTATTATTACCAATAAACTTACATTACTATATTAACTAGAAACATATTAGTAACATATAATTAAATTATCAAACGAATAAAAAATATTTTAAAACAATTAAATAATATTATATAAATATAATTAAATTTTATAAAACTAATCAACAACTTAATCACCATTATTTATAATGCTTAATTAATTATAGTGCATTTATAAAATTATTAAAAATATATAATAAAACTTTATAAAACTAATTAACGACATAGACTCCATTATTTCAAAAAAATAAGAAATCAAAGAATAGCATCATATCATTTAATAATACCAATAAATTTCAAATAATATTTTACATTATTAAATAAAAATGATTGTTGTATGTGAATGGGTTGTTAGAATGTGTTATCACTATTCTTCGTCTATGATTCCTATATCAGAATAGGCATATGACAATTCTAAAAATATATCATTAGACCCGCCCTAAGGCTGTGAGAGTGAAAAACATCCCTTATTCTATCATTCTTATATGATGTTTGTTGTGAGAATGAAGTAAACTTTATTCTGAGAGAAAAAAATTACATTGTATTCAAGAAAAAATGGAAAAAAAAATGTTTGTTTGTTTGTATGAGAGAATGGGCAACTGCCCATTCTTAAAAAAATAGTAAATTTTATCTCTCCACTAGCATCTTGTATTGTGGAGTTAGATATGATTAATATAGAAGCGTTAAAATGATGAGAATTTTCTTCTATTACTCATATTATAATTGAATGGGCATATGCCCATTCAATTCGTATCAATTCCTCATATTAGACATATTAGAAAAACTATATATTGTATTCAAGATAAGTAAAAAAAACTATTTGTTTGGTTATATGGGAGAATGGGAAATTGACCATTCTTAAATATAGACAGAGTAAGTAAATTTTATCTCTCCACTAGCATCTTGCATTGTGGACTAGCTAGAAGTAATATAGAAGTGCTAACTAGACTAAGTTTAATATTACATGTATTAGAATGTTTAGAATAAGCATATGACATTTTAGATCAATATTGTGTGTATTAGAATGTTTAGAACATGAGCATATGCCCATTCTAATAATAGGAATCATAGATAAAAATAGGCATAAGGCAAACTACATATGGGCATCTGTCTACTCGAATGGGAATGACATGAAGATGAAGTGGGTTGTTCCCCATTTTGCGATGAAAGGAAAACCAGATGTTATTCTTCACATTGAGAAGAGTTAGAAATATTCATTTTTATTTTTCATGAAAAGAGAGACCAAAATGAAATAATAAACAACAATTAGAGATAGACGTTTGATCCCCCTTTAAGGGTATGCAATGCAGCATTAGGCTCTGCCAAAGATAGTCTAGTCAATATTAACTCCATAAAAGTTGTCACAATGTTTTTAGACTATAATTCTTATTCTAATCTGGTCCTCCTTCCATTCAAAATGGGTTACAACCCAATAGTAAATGTTTGTTTGTTCGAGGATGGACAAATACCCATATTTCTAAACGGTCAAAGACAACTAACCAAAAATATGTCCAAACAAAAATGTTAGAATGTCTCTAGAGAATGGGCTAGTGTGTATTATCATTATTACAAGTGGTCCAAGTCTTGTTTTAAAACAATTATCTTTAATTAGTAAATAAATGGTGGTAAACAATATATTTGCATGCTGGTCTCGATATGTCATGGTCTTAAACAATATATGTTAATTACTCCTATATGAGAATGGGCATCTGCCATTTCTAAATCAAATTAATAGAACTATGAGAATGGGCATTTGCCCAAGGGTATGTAGTGCAACACTTGGCAGAGAAAATATACTTATTCCTAAAACAAAATAATAGAACTACATAAGGCTTGATCCCCCTCGAGGGTATGTAGTGCAGCAGTTGGTGGAGGCAGAACTTGGCTCTGTCAAGGATAGTCTAGCCAAAACGATACAATTGTATTCAAGAAAAAATGAAAAAATGTTTGTTTGTTTATATGAGAGAATGGGAAAATGACCATTCGTAAACAAAGACAAAGTAAACTTTATCTCTCCACTAGCAACTTGTATTGTGGAGTTATATATGATTAATATAGAAGCACTAAAATGATGAGAATTTTCTTATATTACTCATATTATAATTGAATGGGCATTGACCCATTCAATTTGTATTAATTTCTTATATTAGACATATTAGAAAAACTAAATTGTATGCAAAATAAAATTAGAAAAATGTTTGCTTGTTTGTATGAGATGAGATAACTGACAACTTCACATTCTTAAATATAGAAAAAGTAAGTAAATTTTATCTCTCCAATAAAGATATTGCATTATGGACTAGTTATGAGTAATATAGAAGTATTAAACAGTACTAAGTTCAATATTACATGTATTAGAATGTTTAGAATGAGCATATGACATTTTAGATCAATATTGTGTGTATTAGAATGTTTAGAACATGGGCATATGTCCATTCTAATAATAGGAATCACAAAGAAAAATAGGCATAAGGAAAACTACATATGGGCATCTGTCTACTCGAATGGGCATGACATTAAGATGAAGTGGGTTGTTCCCCATTTTGTGATGAAAGGAAAACTAGATGTTATTCTTCACATTGATAAGAGTGAGAAATATTCATTTTTGTTTTTCATAAAAAGAGAGAGACCAAAAGTGAAAGAATAAACAACAATTAGAGATAGAGGCTTGATCCCCCTTTAAGGTTATGCAGTGTAGCACTAGGCTCTCGCTAAGAATAGTCAAGCTAATATTATACAATTATTACCTCAATAAAGGCTGTCAAAATGTCTTCACAATATAATTCTTCTTCTAATCTAGTCCACCATCCATTGCAATCATCCTCCTTCCATGAAAAATGGGGAACAACCCAATAGTAAATGTTTGTTTGTTCGAGGATGGAAAATGTCCATATTTCTAAATAGTCCAATATAATTGACCAAAAATATGGACAAGCCAAAATGTTGGAATGTTTAGAGAATGGGCCAATGCATATTATCATTATTACGAGTAATCCAAGACTTGTTTTAAAAAAATTACCTTTAATTAATAAATACATTGTGGTAAACAATATATTTGCATATTAGTCTCGATATGTCATGGTATTAAACAATATATGTTAATTACTCCTATATGAGAATGGACATCTGCCATATCTAAATCAAATTAATAGAACTATAAGAATGGGAATTTTTCCCAAGGGTATGTAGTGCAACACTTGGTGGAGCCAAGATTCCCATTCCTAAAACAAAATGATAGAAGTGCATGAGGCTCGATCCCCTCGAGGATATGTAGTGCAGCACTTGGCGGAGGCATGACTTGGCTCCGCTAGGGATAAACTAACCAAAACAATACAATTCTATTCAAGAAAAAATGAAACAAATATTTTTTTCTTTGTATGAGAGTATGGGAAACCGCCCAGTCTTAAATAAAGACAAAGTAAATTTTATCTCTCCACTAGCATCTTGTATTATAGAGTTAGATATGATTAATATAGAAGTTCTAAAATGATGATAATTCTCTTATATTACTCATATTATAATTGAATGGGCATATGTCCATTCAATTCATAACAATTTCTTGTATTAGACATATTAGAAAAAAATACATTGTATTCAAGATAAGTTGAAAAAATCTACTTTTTGTTTATATGAGAGAATGGGAAACATCCCATTCTTAAATATAGACAAAGTAAATTTTATCTCTCCAATATCATATTTCCTTATGGACTAGCTATGAGTAATATAGAAGTACTAACTTGGACTAAGTTTAATATTGTGTGTATTAGAATGAGCATATGAAATTTTAGATCAATATTGTGTGTATTATAATGTTTAGAACATGAGCATATGTCCATTCTAATAATAGGAATCACAGAGAAAAATAGGCATAAGGAAAACTACATATGGGCATTTTTCTACTCGAATGGGCATGACATGAAGATGAAGTGGGTTATTCCCCATTTTGCAATGAAAGGAAAACCAAATGTTATTCTTCACATTGAGAAGAGTTAGAAATATTCATTTTTGTTTTTCATGAAAAGAGAGAGACCAAAAGTGAAAGAATAAAAACAATTAGATATAGAGGCTTAATCCTCCTTTAAGGGTATGCAAAGTGCAGTATTAGGCTCCGTAAGGGATAGTCAGTCAATATGATATAATTATTAACTCTATAAAGTTTGTCAAAATGTTTTTACACTATAATTCTTCTTCTAATTTGATCCTCCTTCCATGCAAAATGGGGAACAACCCAACAGTAAATGTTTGTTTGTTCAAGGATGGAAAAATGCCCATATTTCTAAATAGACCAATACAATTGACCAAAAATATGGTCAAACCAAAATGTTAGAATGTATATAGAATGGGCTAATGCCTATTCTCAATATTATGAGCAATCCAAGACTTGTTTTAAAATAATTACCTTTAATTAATAAATACATGGTGGTAAACAATATATTTGCATGTTGGTCTTGATATGTTATGGTCTTAAACAATATATGTTAATTACTCAACTATGAGAATGGGCATCTACCCAAGGGTATGTAGTGCAACACTTGGTGGAGCCAAGATGTCCATTCCTAAAAATAATAATAGAACTACATAAGGTTTGATCCCCCTCAAGGGTATGTAGTGCAGCACTTGGCAGAGGTAGAACTTGGCTCCGTCAGGGATAAACTAGCCAAAACGATACAATTCTATTCAAGAAAAAATGAAACAAATGTTTTTTTGTTTGTATGAGAGAATGGACAACTGCTTAGTCTTCAATAAAGACAAAGTAAATTTTATCTCTCCACTAGCATCTTGTATAATAGAGTTAGATATGATTAATATAGAAGTGCTAAAATGATGAGAATTGTCTTATATTACTCATATTATAATTGAATGGGAATATTCCCATTCAATTCATAACAATTTTTTGTATTAGACATATTAGAAAACCTACATTGTATTCAAGATAAGTTGAAAATAACTATTTTTTTGTTTGTATGAGAGAATGGGCAACTGCCCATTCTTAAATATAGATAAAGTAAATTTTATCTCTCCAATAGCATATTTCCTTATGGACTAATTTATGAGTAATATAGAAGTACTAACAGGACTAAGTTCAATATTGCATGTATTAGAATGTTTAGAATGAGGATATGAAATTTTATATCAATATTACGTGTATTAGAATTTATAGAACATGAGCATATGCCCATTCTAATAATAGGAATCACAGAGAAAAATAGGCATAAGGAAAACTACATATGGGCATTTGTCTACTCAAATGGGCATGACATGAAGATGAAGTGGGTTGTTCCCCATTTTGCGATGAAAGGAAAACCAGATGTTATTCTTCACATTTAGAAGACTTAGAAATATTCATTTTTTGTTTTCCATGAAAAGAGAGAGACCAAAAGTGAAAGAATAAACAACAATTAGATATAGAGGCTTAATCCCCCTTTAAGGGTATGCAGTGCAATACTAGGCTCCGTCAGGGATAGTCTAGCCAATATGATATAATTATTAACTCTATAAATTTTTTCAGAATGTTTTTACACTATAATTCTTCTTCTAATTTGATCCTCCTTCCATGCAAAATGGGGAACAACCCAACAAAGTAAATGTTTGTTTGTTCAAGGATGGAAAAATGCCCATATTTCTAAATAGTCCAATACAATTGACCAAAAATATGGCCAAACCAAAATGTTAGAATGTATATAGAATGGGCTAATGCCTATTCTCATTATTATGAGCAGTCCAAGACTTGTTTTAAAACAATTACCTTTAATTAATAAATACATGGTGGTAAACAATATATTTGCATGTTGGTCTTGATATGTCATGGTCTTAAACAATATATGTTAATTACTCATATATGAGAATGGGCATCTACCCAAGGGTATGTAGTGCAACACTTGGTGGAGCCAAGATGTCCATTCAAAATAATAATAGAACTACATAAGGTTTGATCCCCTCAAGGGTATGTAGTGCAAAGCACTTGGCAGAGGTAGAACTTGGCTCGTCGGAGATAAACTAGCCAAAACGATACAATTCTATTCAAGAAAAAATGAAACAAATGTTTTTTTTTTTTTGTATGAGAGAATGGACAATCGCTTAGTCTTCAATAAAGACAAGAAATTTTATCTCTCCACTAGTATCTTGTATTATAGAGTTAGATATGATTAATATAGAAGTGCTAAAATGATGAGAATTGTCTTATATTACTCATATTATAATTGAATGGGAATATTCCCATTCAATTCATAACAATTTTTGTATTAGACATATTAGAAAACCTACATTGTATTCAAGATAAGTTGAAAATAACTATTTTTTTGTTTGTATGAGAGAATGGGCAATCGCCCATTCTTAAATATAGATAAATTAAATTTTATCTCTCCAATAGCATATTTCCTTATGGACTAGCTATGAGTAATAT
Source organism: Taxus wallichiana var. yunnanensis (assembly GCA_018340775.1). Taxonomy (NCBI): domain Eukaryota; kingdom Viridiplantae; phylum Streptophyta; class Pinopsida; order Cupressales; family Taxaceae; genus Taxus; species Taxus wallichiana. The sequence continues at coordinate 695,845,664 of CM031244.1, read as the reverse complement.
AGAAGTACTAACTTAGACTAAGTTCAATATGCATGTATTAGAATGTTTAGAATGAGCATATGAAATTTTAGATCAATATTGTGTGTATTAGAATGTTTAGAACATGAGCATATGCCCATTCTAATAATAGGAATCATAGAGAAAAATAGGCATAAGGAAAACTACATATGGGCATTTGTCTACTCAAATGGGCATGACATGAACATGAAGTGGATTGTTCCCCATTTTGCAATGAAAGGAAAACCAAATGTTATTCTTCACATTGAGAAGAGTTAGAAATATTCATTTTTTGTTTTTCATGAAAAGAGAGAGACCAAAAGTGAAAGAATAAACAACAATTAGAGATAGAGGCTTGATCCCCTTTAAGGGTATGCAGTGTAGCACTAGGCTCCGCCAAGGATAGTCCAACCAATATGATACAATTATTAACTCTATAAATGTTGTTAGAATGTTTTTACACTATAATTCTTCTTCTAATCTGGTCCTCCTTCCATGCAAAATGGGGAACAACCCAACAAATAAATGTTTGTTTGTTCAAGGATGGAAAAATTCCCATATTTCTAAATAGTCCAATACAACTGACCAAAAATATGGTCAAAACAAAATGTTAGAATGTATAAAGAATGGGTTAATGCCTATTCTCAATATTACAAGCTGTCCAAGACTTGTTTTAAAACAATTACCTTTAATTAATAAATACATGGTGGTAAACAATATATTTGCATGTTGGTCTTGATATGTCATGGTCTTAAACAATATATGTTAATTATCTCCTATATGAGAATGGGCATCTTCCATTTCTAAATCAAATTAATAGAACTATGAGAATGAGCATCTACCCAAGGGTATGTAGTGCAACACTTGGTGGAGCCAAGATGCCCATTCCTAAAACAAAATAATAGAACTACATAAGGCTTGATCCCCTCAAGGGTATGTAGTGTAGTACTTGGTGGAGGTAAAACTTGGCTCTGCTAGGGATAGTCCAGCCAAAATACAATTGTATTCAAGAAAAAATGAAAAAAAAATATTTTGTTTGTATGAGAGAATGGGCAACTGCCCATTCTTAAACAAAGACAAAGTAAATTTTATCTCTCCACTAGCATCTTATATTGTGGAGTTAGATATGATTAATATAGAAGTGCTAAAATGATGAGAATTTTCTTCTATTACTCATATTATAATTGAATGGGCATATGCCCATTCAATTCGTATCAATTTCTTGTATTAGACATATTAGAAAATTTACATTGTATTTAAGATAAGTTGAAAAAAATGTTTGTTTATTTGTATGAGAGAATGGGCAACTACCCATTCTTAAATATAGACAGAATAAGTAAATTTTATCTCTCCACTAGCATCTTGCGTTGTGGACTAATTATGAGTGATATAGAAGTACTAACCAGACTAAGTTTAATATTGCATGTATTAGAATGTTTAGACCATGAGCATATGTTCATTCTAATAATAAGAATCACTTAGAAAATAGGCATAAGGAAAACTACATATGGGCATCTGTCTACTCGAATGGGCATGACATGAAGATGAAGTGGGTTGTTCCCATTTTATGATGAAAGGAAAACTAGATGTTATTCTTCACATTGAGAAGAGTTAGAAATATTCATTTTTGTTTTTCATGAAAAGAGAGAGACCAAAAGCGAAAGAATAAACAACAATTAGAGATAGAGGCTTGTTCCCATTTTAGGGTATGCAGTGTAGAACTAGGCTCTGTTAGGGATAGTCTAGCCAATATGATACAATTATTAACTCTATAAAGGTTGTCAAAATGTTTTTACACTATAATTCTTCTTCTAATTTGGTCCTCCTTCCATTGCAATGGTCCTCCTTCCATGAAAAATGGGGAACAACCCAACAATAAATGTTTGTTTTTTCGAGGATGGAAAAATGCCCATATTTCTAAATAGTCTAATACAACTAGCCAAAATGTTAGAATCTCTAGAGAATGGGATGATTCCTATTCTCATTATTATGAGCGGTCCAAGATTTGTTTTAAAACAATTACCTTTAATTAATAAATACATGGTAGTAAACAATATATTTGCATGCTAGTCTCGATATGTCATGATCTTAAAAATATATGTTAATTAATCCTATATGAGAATGAGCATCTTCCATTTCTAAAACGCCCAAGGGTATGTAGTGCAACACTTAGTGGAGCCAAGATGCCCATTCCTAAAACAAAATAATAGAACTATATAAGGTTGGATCCCCTCTAGGATATGTAGTCCCGAACTTGGCGGAGGCAAAACTTGGCTCCACTAAGGATAGTCCAGCCAAAATGATATACAATTGTATTCAAGAAAAAATGAAAAAAATGTTATTTTATTTGTATGAAATAATGGGCAACCGCCCATTATTAAATAAAGGCAAAGTAAATTTTATCTCTTCACTAGCATTTGCATTGTGGAGTCAGATATGATTAATATAGAAGCACTAAAATGATGAGAATTTTCTTATATTACTCATATTATAATTGAATGGGCATATGCCCATTCAATTCATATCAATTTCTTGTATTAGACATATTAGAAAAACTACATTGTATTCAAGATAAGTTTTAAAAAAATTTTTTTGTTTGTATGAGAGAATGGGCAACTGCCCATTCTTAAATATAGACATAGTAAGTAAATTTTATCTCTCAACTAGCATCTTGCATTGTGGACTAGTTATGAGTAATATAGAAGTACTAACAGACTAAGTTCAATATTGCATGTATTAGAATGTTTAGAATGAGCATATGACATTTTAGATCAATATTGTGTGTATTAGAATGTTTAGAACATGATCATATGCCCATTCTAATAATAGGAATCACAGAGAAAAATAGGCATAAGGTAAACTACATATGGACATTTGTCTACTCAAATGGGCATGACATAAAGATGAAGTGGGTTGTCCCCATTTTGCGATGAAAAGAAAAACAGATGTTATTCTTCACATTGAGAAGAGTTCGAAATATTCATTATTTTTTCATCATGAAAATAGAGAGACCAAAAGCGAAAGAATAAACAACAATGATATATAGATGCTTGATCTCCTTTAAGGGTATGCAATGTAGCACTAGGCTCCGCCAAGGATAGTCCACCAATATGATACAATTATTAACTCTATAAAGGTTGTCAGAATGTTTTTACACTATAATTCTTCTTCTAATCTGGTCCTCCTTCCATTACAATGGTCCTCCTTCCATGCAAAATGGGGAACAACCCAACAGTAAATGTTTGTTTGTTCAAGGATGGACAAATGCCCATATTTCTAAATAGTCCAATACAACTAACCAAAAATATGGCCAAACTAAAATGTTAGAATGTCTAGAGAATGGGCTAATGTCTATTCTCATTATTATGAGCGATCCAAGACTTGTTTTAAAATAATTACCTTTAATTAATAAATACATGGTGGTAAACAATATATTTGCATGTTGGTCTCGATATGTCATGGTCTTAAACAATATATGTTAATTACTCCTATATGAGAATGGGCATCTGCCATTTCTAAATCAAATTAATAGAACTATGAGAATGGGCATCTACCCAAGGGTATGTAGTGCAACACTTGGCAGAGCCAAGATGCCCATTCCTAAAACAAAATAATATAACTACATAAGGCTTGATCCCCTCGACAGTATGTAGTGTAAGCACTTAGTGGAGGCAAAACTTGGCTCTGCTAGGGATAGTCCAGCCAAAACGATACAATTGTATTCAAGATAAAATGAAAAAAATGTTTGTTTGTTTGTATGAAAGAATGGGCAACTACCCATTCTTAAACAAAGGCAAAGTAAATTTTATCTCTCCACTAGCATCTTGCATTATGGAGTTAGATATGATTAATTCTACTAGAAGTGCTAAACTGACAATAATTTTCTTCTATTACTCATATTATAATTGAATGGGCATATGCCCATTCAATTCGTATCAATTTATTCTATTATACGTATTAGAAAAATTTCATTGTATGCAAGATAAAATTAGAAAAATGTCTTCTTGTTTGTATGAGAGAACCAACAACTTCCCATTCTTAAATAAAGATAGAGTAAATAAATTTATCTCTCCACTAACATCTTGCATTGTGGACTAGCTATGAGTAATATAGAAGTACTAAATAGACTAAGTTCAATATTGCAAGTATTAGAATGTTTAGAATGAGCATATGAAATTTTAGTTCAACAATTCTTGTATTAGAATGTTTAGAACATGAGCATATGCCCATTGATAATGGGCATATGCCCATTCTAATATAGGAATCACAGAGAAAAATAGGCATAAGGCAAACCACATATGGGCATCTGTCTACTCGAATGGACATGACATGAAGATGAAGTGGGTGGTTCCCCATTTTGCGATTGAAGGAAAACCAGATGTTATTCTTCACATTGAGAAGAGTTAGAAATATTCATTTTTGTTTCTCAGAAATTTCCTTGATATTCTTCATGAAAAGAAAGAGATCCCAAAAGTGAAAGAATAAACAACAATTAGAGATAGAGGCTTGATCACCCTTTAATGGTATGCAATTCAGACACTAGGCTCGCCAGAGGATAGTCCAGCCAATATGATACAATTATTAACTCTATAAAGGTTGTCAGAATGTTTTTACACTATTCTTCTTCTAATATGGTCCTCCTTCGATGAAAAATGGGGAACAACCCAACAATAAATGTTTGTTTGTTTAAGGATGGACAAATGCCCATATTTCTAAATATTCCAATACAACTGACCAAAAATATGGCCAAAAAAAATGTTAGAATGTCTAGAGAATGGGCTAATGTTTATTCTCATTATTACGAGCAATCCAAGTCTTGTTTTAAAACAATTACCTTTAATTAATAAATACATGGTGGTAAACAATATATTTGCATGTTGGTCTCGATATGTCATGGTCTTAAACAATATATGTTAATTACTCCTATATGAGATCAATGGGAAGAGAATGGGCATCTACCATTTCTATTAAAAATAATATAACTACATAATATGAGAATGGGCATCTTCCCAAGGGTATGTAGTGCAACACTTGGAGCCATGATGCCCATTCCTAAAACAAAATAATAGAACTACATAAGGCTTGATCCCCCTGAGGGTGTGTGGTGCAACACTTGTCAAAATCAAAACTTTTCCCTGACATGCGGGGTTAGTCAAGCAAAACGATACAAGTGTTTACAAGCATCGTAATGTAACTAATTTTAGTCATAGTAGGAAAGCCTATTTAAAAATATGAAGTGACATGAAACATAACATGAGACCCATATTTTTACTAAAAAAATTACCAACCATGCTTTAATGCTTTAATATGCCAATGTTTAGACCCATTTAAATATTTTAGAGAGTTATTAGAATAGTGCAAAATAATAATACAAAAAATATTTTAAAACATCAATTTGTATTTGAATTCTTAGAATGGGCATATGTCAATTCTCATATAAACAAATAATTATGTCTTGTATTGAATGAGAAGTTTTCCATTCACACTAGCCTTCTCACATCCTTTATAGAGGTATGAAAACATTTTTAAATAATTGCTTTCATTTGAACATTTAGAATGGGCATATTGAACTTTTAGAATGGGCATATGTCAATTCTCATATTAAAAACCTTTTTCTCTTGATCTTGAATCAAAATTTCAACATATTGTCTTATATTGATTTGGAAGTTCAACATATAGAATGAGCATATGACATTTTAGTTCAACATTTCTTGTATTAGAATGTTTAGAACATGAGCATATGTCCATTGATAATGGGAGTATGCCCCTTCTAATATAAGAATCATAGATAAAAATAGACATAAGTCAAACTACATATGGGCATCTGTCTACTCACATGGGCATGACATGAAGATGAAGTGGGTTGTGCCCCATTTTACTTTTGAAGGAAAATTAGATGTAATTCATCATGATGAGAAGAGTTAGAAATATTCATTATTTCTTCTCAAAATTTCCTTGATATTCTTCATGAAAAGAGAGAGCCCAAAAGTGAAAGAATAAACAACAATTGGAGATAGAGGCTTAATCCTCCTTTAATTGTATGTAGTGCAAGACTAAGGCTCGTGAGGGATAGTCCAACCAATATGATACAATTATTAACTCTATAAAGGTTGTCAGAATGTTTTTACACTATGTTTCTTCTAATATGGTCCTCCTTCGATGCAAAATGGGGAACAACCCAAAAAATGATGTTTGTTTGTTCAAGGATGGGAAAATGCCCATATTTTTAAATAGTCAATACAATGACCAAAAATTGGCCAAAACCAAATGTTAGAATGTATAGAGAATGGTCTAATGCCTATTCTCATTATTATGAGTGGTCCAAGACGTGTTTTAAAACAATTACCTTTAATTAATAAATACATGGTGGTAAACAATATATTTGCATGTTGGTCTCGATATGTCATGGTCTTAAACAATATATGTTAATTTCTCCTATATGAAAATGGGAAGAGAATGGGCATCTGCCATTTTAAATCAAATTAATAGAACTACATAATACAAGAATGGGCATATGCCCAAGGGTATGTAGTGCAACACTTGGTGGAGCCAAGATGCCCTTTCTAAAACAAAATAATAGAACTACATAAGGCTTGATCCCCTCGAGGGTATGTAGTGCAACACTTGTTGGAATCAAAACTTGTCTCTACCAGGGTTAGTCCAGCCAAAACAATACAATTGTTTACAAGTGTCACAATGTGACTAATTCCAGTTGTAGTCGAAAAGCCTATTTAAAAATATGGAGTGACATGAAACATAACATGAGACCCATATTTTTATTAAAAAAATTACCAACCATGCTTTAATGTTTTAATATCCTAATGTTTAGACCCATTTAAATGTTTTAGAGAGTTATTAGAATACTGAAAAATAAATAATACAAAAAAACATTTTTAAAACATTGCTTGCATTTGAATGCTTAGAATGGGCATATGTCAATTCTCATATAAACAAACAATTATGTCTTGTATTGAATTGGAAGTTGCCCATTCTCACAACCTTCTCACATCCTTTATAGAGGTATGAAAACATTTTTAAATAATTGCTTTCATTTGAACGTTTAGAATGGGTATATTGAACTTTTAGAATGGGCATATGTCAATTCTCATATAAAAAAACATTTTAATTTGAATCAAAATTTCAACATATTGTCTTGTATTGAATTGGAAGTTCAACATATAGAATGAGCATATGACATTTTAGTTTAACATTTCTTGTATTAGAATGTTTAGAACATGAGCATATGCCCATTGATAATGGGAGTATGCCCATTCTAATATAGGAATCATAGAGAAAAATAGGCATAAGGTGAACTACATATGGGCATCTGTCTACTCAAATGGGCATGACATGAAGATGAAGTGGGTTGTGCCCGATTTTATTTTTTTTTGAAGGAAAACCATATGTAATTCTTCCCAATGAGAAGAGTTAGAAATATTCATTGTTGTTTATCAAAAAAATTTCTTGATATTCTTCATGAAAAAGAGAGATCCCAAAAGCGAAAAATAAACAACTGAATTGGAGATAGATGCTTAATCCCCCTTTAATGGTATGCAGTTCAATACTAAGGTCCATGAGGGGATAGTCAAGCCAATATAATACAAATAAAGGTTGTTAAAAAAATTTACACTATGTTCCTTCTAATATGGTCCTTCTTCTTGCAATGGTCCTCCTTTGATGAAAAATGGGAACAACCCAAAAATAAATTTTTTTGTTTGTTGAGGATGGAAAAATGCCCATATTTCTAAATAGTCCAATACAACTGACCAAAAATATGGCCAAAACAAAATGTTAGAATGTCTAGAGAATGGTCTAATGCCTATTCTCATTATTACGAGTGGTCCAAGACTTGTTTTAAAAAAGTACCTTTAATTAATAAATACATGGTGGTAAACAATATATTTTCATGTTGGTCTCAATATGTCATGGTCTTAAACAATATATGTTAATTTCTCCTATATGAAAATGGGAAGAGAATGGGCATCTACCATTTCTAAATCAAATTAATAGAACTACATAATACAAGAATGGGAATCTGCCCAAGGGTATGTAGTGCAACACTTTGCGGAGCCAAGATGCCCTTTCTAAAACAAAATAATATAACTACATAAGGCTTGATCCCCCTTGAGGGTATGTAGTGCAACACTTGTTGGAATCACAACTTGTCTCCACCAGGGTTAGTCCACCCAAAAACGTTTTACAAGCGTCCGCAATGTGACTAATTATCGTATTCAAAAAGCCTATTTAAAAATATGGAGTGACATGAAACATAACATGAGACCCATATTTTTATAAAAAAATTACCAACCATGCTTTAATGCTTTAATATCCTAATGTTTAGACCCATTTAAATGTTTTAGAGAGTTATTAGAATACTGAAAAATAAATAATACAAAAAAACATTTTAAAACATTGCTTGCATTTGAATGCTTAGAATGGGCATATGTCAATTCTCATATAAACAAACAATTATATCTTGTATTGAATTGGAAGTTTCCCATTCTCACAACCTTCTCACAACCTTTATAGAGGTATGAAAATATTTTTAAATAATTTCTTTCATTTGAACGTTTAGAATGGGCATATTGAACATTTAGAATGGGCATATGCTCAATTCTCATATTAAAAAAACCTTTTGTCTTGTATTGAATTGGGAAACCAAACATTTTTACATCTGCCCATTCTAAAAAAGAAGTAAAATTTATCTCTCCACTTTCCCATTCGAATAACAAAAATAAAATTTATTTTTGTAGTTTAGAGGGTATGTTGTGCTAGTCCATCCAATATGATACAATTATACAATTATTCAATAGACCTATAAACATCTTGAAAAATATATAGATGTTATTATCTAACCTTTATGAGTCGGGATTAAATGATGCACTTATATTACTATGATCTAACCTTCTAATATTTTCAACAATCTATACAATATTAAGACTATTATAAAATGGAAGACTTTTTTGTTTGATCATAGTAATGGAAGTGCAGAATTTAATCTTGAAGGATAAACCATGTGTATCTTGGTCTTGCATATTTGGTAAATCATTCAACAATGAAAACAGACACAGATGATATCAAGGCTAATCAGATGTGACATGATTCACCAATGATGCAAGGCCAAGTTACTGATAATTATTCACCATTGGGATAAAATGCTTTACTTTTATTACTATTATCTAACCTTGATGAACAACAATCATGAAAAAAAATATCATTTTATGGATGAAATAAGAATTATAGAATTATCATTTATTTTGTGATCAACCCACATGCCCAATTTGGAAACTAAGCAATGCCTCCCAGGTGGTAAGCCCACTCTGTACTTTGGTAAAAAAAACATAACAGATAACTCCCCATCTTAGCATGAAGGATTGGTAGTGGATTTCTTAGATATACATTAGTATTTTGGATGGGATGAGATAGAGGTCCATTGGGCATTGAGAACATACATTTTTGGAAGGGAATGATCTTGTTGAGACTCTGAAACATGTAAGAAATAGTCATATTTAGATGCATCCTTTTATAACTATGGAGGATAACAACTATGAAAGTCTTACAAAAGATTGAAGTGATATTCTTAAAACCCATATCAAAAATACAAAAGATATAAAATACGACATTATAATTTATCTTTATACCCAAAAACTCATAATACAACAAAGAAGAGTTAGAAGTATCTCTGAAACTTATCTTCAATTTAAAAAGAAGTAACTCCTCGTATTAGCAACTATGATTAGGTTAACAACTACGCATGTCTCACAAAACATTGAAGTGATATTCTTAATACCCAGATCAAAAAATATAGAAGATAAAAAATAGGGCATTATCTTTAAACCCATAACATAATATATTGGAAATAAAACCAAATGATATTCTTCATCTCATAATAATTCAACAGAGAAGAGTTAGAATAATTCATGCCTAAAATTTTCTTCAAATCTTGTGCTTCACAAGATGAAATGGTCTTACGAAATAGAGGGAGCCCAAAGCGGAAAGGGTCAACAAAAATTTAGTGGAGAGAACAAACAATATCTCAGAAATATTCTTCAAATATTCTACTTCACAAGACGAAACGGTCTATGGGAAGGTACTTTGTTTTAGAATGGGAAGTTGTGCATTGTGACAACCTTTATAGAATTTATGCACATTTATAATGGGCACAAGCCCATTCTCATACAAACAAACATTGTTTGTTTTGTAATAATTAATAATTGTATTATACTAGCACCCCCTCCTAAAAGATTAGTTTCCCTACACCCTCCTGAATGGTTAACTACACAGATAACAAGGAAAATCATTCAATGTAGGTGAATCATCTCCACACACACACACACACATCTATATTTTTATGAAATACAAGCAGCCCAAAGTGGAAGGAAAAAAAAAAAGTAAAAACTAGATGAAAAAAAAAAAAGTGGAAAGGATGAACAAGAAAGAAATAGATTCGTTGACCCGCAGTGAACCTTGTAATTTCCAAGACCTCTAACATCATTGAAAATAGTAAATGTTGTCAATCTCTCTACTATTAGTACCACGGAGTGGCATGAATTAAATTCCATTAATTTTGCCAATTTCCCTCCAACTAGCCGTCGAAGATGTGTTTGACAAACAAGTACCTTTAATTAATAAATAAATGGTGGAAAATAATTTATTTGCAAATTAATGGTCTCACTATGCCATGGTCAAAAACAAAAACAAAGTAAATTTGATCTATTTTTTTTCTTATATGATAATGGGCAACTTGCCCATTCTAAAACAAATTAAATTTTATCTATATTCTTCATATATGATTCCTATATGACAATGGGCATCTTCCCATTCAATACAAGAAATAAATTCTTGTTTGTATGTAAATGGGCATAATCTCCTTCTAAACATTCTAATACAAGCAATATTGAACTTAAACATTTTAAACATATACCTAACCATTCAATGGAAGATAAAAAAATTGTTTGTATGAGAATGGTGTATGCCAATTCTAATCATTGTAATACAAGAAATATTGAACTTATTATTTTCAATAACTCTATGAAGGCTATGAGAATGGGAAATTGTCCATTATAAAACAAGCTATATTTTATCTTTGTTCTTCTTTTATGATTCCAATTATGAGAACAAACATTTTCTCATTAGATACAACATTGAACTTAATCATTTTAATTCCTATATGAAAATGATTAAGTTCAATATTGCTTAGCGTGGCAAGTGAGCTTGCTTGTCAAGCTAGGCAGTGTCTACCTCGCCCACCTTGCTCAACCATCATATCTCACCCGCCCATCCGGGTCCAGCAAGCGGTTAGGCCACCTAGCTCTGGAGAAAATAAGTAACGATGCCAAGGTGGTAACACCACAGCTTACTTTGGTAATGATAAAATAGTTAACCCCCCTCGTCTTAGCATGAAATATTAGAAGTGGATTTCTTAGGATCATATACATTTTTGCAAGGGAATGATCTTGTTGAGACTCTGAAACATGCAAGAAATGGTCATATTTAGATGCATCCTTTTATAACTATGGAGGATAACAACTATGCAAGTCTTACAAAATATTGAAGTGATATTCTTAAAACACATAAAAAATACAAAAGATCAAAAATATGGCATTATCTTTATACCCATATTAGAATACAAGAGAAAGAAAGCTAGATGATATTCTTCATCTCATAATAAATCAACAGAGAAGAGTTAGAAGTATCTCTGAAACTTATCTTCAATTTAAAAAAGAAGTAAAATTTTTCTTCACGGTAAAAAAGTAAATTCTTCTTCTATGATTCATTCTTCTTTCATGATTTCTATATGTTAAATGGACATTTGCCCATTCTAAAACAAAGTAAAATTTATCTTCCATATGTCTCTTCTAAACATCTATTCATCTTCCATCTGTTGTTCTTCTATGTTTTATATGAGTTAAAAATGCTCACAATTCTTCTATGATTATTATTTGAGAATGGGCATATGCCCATTCTAAACATCTATTCTTCTTTTGTCTATTCTTCTATGTTTCCTATACGAGAATGGGCATCTACCCACTCGAATGGGCTTGACATGAAGATGAATATTAATTTTTTTACAATGGGTCACTCCCCAATTTTGCAATGGAAGGAAAACTAGATGATATTCTTCATGAGAAGAGTTAGAAAAATTCATTGGTGTTTCTCAAAAATTTCGTTGATTTTCTTCATGAAAATAGAGAGAGGCCAAAAGCGAAAGAATAAACAATAATTAGAGATAGAGGCTTCACCCAAAAACTCCACTACATTTGAATTAAGCATAAGGAAAACTACGTAATGCTTGATCCCTCTTAAGGGTATGTAATGCAGCACTTGGCTTCACCATGGATAGTCCAAGCCAATATGGTCCTCCTTCCATATTAATTTGTTTCGAATTTGCTTATGGTTAGCCATAAAAATTGGAAGTTTCCATGATTTGCTCTTTTTTATCTTTCCCTCTCATAGGGTTGGTTTGGATGAAGAACTCGAGCATTGTAATCTTAACACTGTCTTTGTTCATCAGCCCTGATGCGGAAGCTTGTTGGGTCCATTTTTATTTGGTGGAACCTTTGGTGGATAGGAACGAGCCCTCACCCATTCAAAATATATGAGAATGGTCATATGCCCATTCAAAATATCTATTATTCTTCTATGTTTGTTAAATGTGAATGTGTGTGTGTGTGTGTGTGTATTGTATAAGATGAGAAATGAGAACTACATAAGGCTTGATCCCTCTCGAGGGTATGTAGTGTAGCACTTGGATTTTCCAGTGATAGTCAACTAGTATAATACAATTATTAATATTTACAAAACAAAAATATTATTATCACAATGCACAACTTCCCATTCTATCTTCTATAATTCTTATATGAGAATGGGCACAAATATATCTATCTAAAAATTTACATTTTATCTCTATTATTATTCTATGATTCTTAATATATGAGCAAGGTTAGATCATAGTAATTGATGTTGGTTAGATCATAGTAATGGAAGTGTAACATTTAATCCCAAAGGATGAACCATGTGTAAACTTGCCCTTACATGCTTGGTAAATCATCCATCAATGGAAATAGACACATACGACATCAAGGCAACATAGACATGATTCACCAATGATACAAGGCCTAGATGGACACGATTCTCCATCAAGATAAAATGCTTTACTTTTATTACTATTATCTAACCATGATGAACAATGGTCTTGAACTAACAAATATTTTTTGACCATTCTAGTGCCTCGTAGTGGCATGGATTAATTTCATTAATATCTACATGGTTCCATGTATTGGTGTACAAAAACACGAACTCACTTTACCTCCAACGAGAGGTCGAAGATGTGTTTTAAAAAATTACCATTACTTAGTAAATAAATGTTGGTAAATAATTCCCTCCAACGAGCGGTCAAAGATATGTTTTAAAAAAATTACCTTTAATTAATAAATAAACGAGTGTTAAATATATATAATATGAGAAACAATATATTTTAATGATTTCTATATGAGAATGAGAATGGGCATCTTCCCATTCTAAAACAAAATAATATAACTACATAATATGAGGATGGGTGGATGTCATGGTGGTAAACAATATATTTTAATGATTCCTATATGTGAATGGGCTTCTGTCGATTCTAAAAATAAACAATAGCAGCCAAAATGAGACAATTATAAACAAAAGATGCTTAAATGCTTAGTCAAATTGAAAAATTTTAAGTTCAATATTTCCCGTCAATTCTAAAACTAAATAATAGAACTACATAAGGCTTGATCCCTCTCGAGGGTATGTAGTATAGCACTTGGTGGTGCCAGCACTTGGCTCCACCAAGGTTAGTCCAACCAAAACGATAGTAATAATTATAAACAAAATAATAGAACTACATAAGGCTTGATCCCTCTCGAGGGTATGTATGGAAAATGGAAAATTACTAAACTCATGAGACAATATACAAGATGATTAAGTTCAAATAAGTTTTTTTAATAGAATTAAAATTTAGTTTGATTAAGTTCAAAAAAATGTTTAATAGAATTAAAATTTATTTCAGATTTTTGGAATGGGCATAATATCATAGCCATGTTTTACGTAGTGGTGTGAATTAAATTCCATTAATATCATAGCCATGTTTTAGGTTATTTGCATTTATAATAAAATATAACAATGTTCAAAGTAAATTTTATCTAACAAACAATTATTAATAATTACAAAACAAACAATGTTTGCAACTTCTTTAAAGGTTGTCACAATGCACAGATTCCCATTCTAAAACAAAGTAACTTCCCATGTTAAACTTAACCATGATCCTCCCGCTTTGGGAATGTTTATTTGCTACTTAATTTTGTGCTATGGTGATTCCCTGAAAGGTGCCGCCTATTTTGTTTGTTATTCTCTAGGCTTGGCCTAGTTTGTTATTATTTTGTCTATTTGTGGTTTTGGGCGTATCATACCGCCCAATTTTTTTGTTAAATCTATCTTGCATCTTATTGCATTAATATAATATAAGATCTCTTTTCATAAAAAAAAAATCTCTATTCTTCTTTTATTACTTTATAAATAAAACTACATGAGAATGGTAACTTCCCATGTTAAACTTAACTTAAATTTATCTCTATTCTTCTTCTATTAGTTATATAAATAAAAACTACATGAGAATGGTAACTTCCCATGTTAAACTTAGCTTAAATTTATCTCTATTCTTCTTCTATTAGTTATATATAAAAACTACATGAGAATGGTAACTTCCCATGTTAAACTTAAATTTATCTATATTCTTTTTCTAATAGTTATATATAATAAACTACATGAGAATGGGTATATACATATATATATAGAGAGAGAGAGAGATGAGAACTATATAAGGCTTGATCCCTCTCACTTAGGGTATGTCGTGCAACACTTGGCTCTGCCAAGGATAGTTCAGCTAGTATAATACAATTATTAATTACTTTAAAACAAACAATGTTTGTTTGTATGCAAATGGGATTGTCCCCAACCCTAAACATGCACAACTTCTATAAAGGTTATCACAATACTGACTTCCCATTCCTTCCGTTGTTAAAAAAGAAGGTGTGTGTGTGTGTGTGTGTGTGTGTGTGTGTGTGTGTGTGTGTGTGTGTGTATTAAAATGAGAACTACGTAATGCTTGATCCCTCTCAAGGATATGTACAAGTATAATATGCCCATTCTAAACATCTATTATTCTTGAATCTTTTTTATAGTTTAACACTTTTAGCTAGATCTTAGAAGGAAGAGATTGAAGATTTCCCACTTGCACAACAACGTCCTCAAATAAGATATTACAATATAAACAACACAAACCACGGTAATAATACCGAACCAACCGAAGATGTAATTTTTACGCCACCATCCGTCATCACCACCAGTGCACAACAATACAAATTCTGCCACCAATTGAAGCCATTAGACATAACCATCGATGATGTAACACCTTCCGCCACCGATAACCATATGCAAACCTACTGGTGATGTAACACCTACCACCACTAATAACCGTTGTAACTAATCGATGATGTAATACTCGCCACCACCGATAAACCACCTCGAAGGGGATCGTGCACGGCAAGATTTGAACAGGTAGATCCGGCAGACACAACCATCTTTCTTAATCGATCCACCTAAACCCCATTTGCATTATTCTTAAATCTATTACTCCAGCCAAAATGATATAATTATAAACAAGAACTTGAGCTATGTATTGACCTATGCACCAATGATTTCCCATTTTGTTATTTTAAGATGGGGTCACGAGGAAAATGTGAGTACCTAATCATTTCAGAAAGAAAGGATTATTCAAATAGCAATCACAATGGAAGTTTATCATTTAATCTGAATATTTGATTCATTTTTGATGTTTTCAAGTAATGCAAGACCATTATGTGTATGAATCACATCTTTGGGACAAAATGATTCACTTTTATTACTACCTCAATGCTTCACTTCATCTTCAGAATGAAATTCTTTACTTCTATTACTACCTTGATAAACATCGGTCTTCAATATGATGAGAACTACATAAGGCTTGATCCCTCTAGAGGGTATGTAGTGCAACACTTGGCTCTACTAGGGATAGTCCAGCCAATATGATACAATTATAAACATATATGAATTATGAATGTAGAACATGCATTTCAAGGGATGTCAGTGATTTTTTCATATATGGTGTTCATAATTCAACTGGTATGGAGGTGGAAGATGTGATAGTGGATCTGGATTGGCAACATTCAAAGCCCTTGGATATTATCAAACTCGAATGAAATTATAATTTTCATCCCTGAACATCCTTTCAAATGATCAAGAACAATGCATTTTTTGGATCACATGATTGAGATATGCAACTCTAATTTTCCCCTATATTAATATTATATGGTGGTACAAATGCATTAAAAGTAGCACATAATACAAAGAGGTCCTCACTTATCTTTATGGTGGAGAATCACAAGCAAGAGATCATGCTCCAACAATATTATAAATGTCTAACTATGCCTCGAATAGCCTCTACGATTTTTGTGTTCTTTTTATTATAGTCATTATGTATACATTAATTCTTAACAATGTTTACTTTGTTCTAATATTAAGATGTACATCCTTCATATAGTTTAATCCTAAAAGTTCTTTTCATATTATATAATATATCTAAACAAAAGTTAGAAGTTTAATTAGAAGAAAAGAGTTAAAATTTCTCCATTCTCACAGCTTTTATAGATTTCGTAAAATTATTAAGTTCAATATTGCTTGGGTATATGCCCATTCTCATATAGATATCATAGAATATGAACAAGGACAAAATTAAATATGTTTCAAAATATTTAGAGGTATTAAAATGATTAAGTTTAGTATTTGTAGTTGAATGTTTACAATGGGCATATGCCCATTCTCGGACAAAATTTTAAACAAGATAAGGTTGTGAGAATGCACAACTTCTCATTGTAAGACAAAGTAAATTTTATCACTATTATTTTTATTGAGAATGGGATTGACATGAAGAGTTAAAAGTATACTTTTTTACAATGGGAAATTGTCCAGCCTAAAAGGGAAAGGAAACCAGATGATATTCGAATCATGGGTAGAGTTAGAAACCATCATGCATATGAATGTATTGGTGTTTATAATCAAAAAAATAGATCACTTGCAATAGCATCCTGGTGAAGCTTACCATTCCCAAGAACTCCATTGCCTTTGAAAACATTAATTCCAATAAAATTTCCATTGTTGCATGGATAAGCTCGCTCTACTAAAAAAATTAACCACTTCCATTATAGAGGTTTTAAAATGATTAAGTTCAATATTGCATGTATTGAATGGGCATATTTCCATTATCATATATCAATCATATATTCTTCCTCAATGATTCCTATAGAAGAATAGGCATCTGCACATTCAGTACAATATTGAACTTAATCATTTGAATACCTCTATAAAGTATATTAGAAATCATGGGGAATGGCCCTTCTACCTTCTAAAAAAGGTGAACTACATAAGGCTTGATCCCTCTCGTCAAGGGTATGTAGTGTAACACTTGGCTCCGTCAAGGATAGTCCACCAATATAAGACAATTATGAATAATTAAAGAGAATTTCATAAGGCAAAAATTACAAGTTTTGAAGAGTGGAGACCTAGAGAAAAGTATTTATTGGCCAAGTAAAAGGTATTATTTGAAGTCTTGGATCATTCTAACCTTGGTGATAGATTGCAAGTGATTTAGGCTTTGCATCAGACAACCAAATTATGTAACATCTCTCTCATACAAACAAACAAATTTATGCAACATTCTTATTATTCCTAAATGAGAACAGGTATCCGCTCAGTGAATACAAGATTGAACAGGTATTATAGTGATTAAGTGAGAATGGACAATAGTCCATTGTTTACAATTTTTACTTTACATTCTAAGTATTTATGTGCATTGGTAGCAATTGTTGAGCCCTTACAAATGATTATGAGTGGAGAACAAAGTGTAATCCATGAGGTTAATCCATTAGAGGAAGAAATTATTCCTGACAAAATCATGATGTCATCCAACCAACAATAAGTTTCCCAAAAAAACACACAAAACACACAACCGATGGTGATTAATACTTGAAGCTACATCAAAATCTTCACCATCAATTATGACAGTTGGCTCACAAACAATTTATCAAGTATTATTTAAAATTTAATAATATTTTTTACTTGTCAATATTAGTTGGAATCGATTTGATAAATATATCCTAATTTCAATTTTTATGTGCAGATACAGCTAGAGAAAATCCAAAAAATATATGTAAAGAAATAGGTAAAAATATTAATCCTTTTTATTTTTCAATATTAGTTGGAATCAATTTGATAAATATATCCTAATTTTAATTTTTATGTGGAGATATAGCTAGAGAAAATCTAGAAAATCTACAACCAACAAATATATGTAAAGAAATAGGTAAAAATATTTTGTGAAATATTATTATCATATTTGAAATACATAAAAGTTAATAATGAAGTTTATTATTTTTTTTCAAAGTGCCTCCAAAGAAACCAACAAATATATGTAAAGAAATAGGTAAAAATATTTTGTGAAATATTATTATCGTATTTGAAATACATACAAGTTAATAATGAAGTTTAATTTTTTTTTTACAGTGCCTCCAAAGAAACATTTGCTTGTTCTTGAATTAGAAGGATTGTTAGTTCAAAAACATACTTCTAAAAAGGAAAATACATTTCAATTAAACAAAAAACTCATCCTACCACAAATATATATTTCCCAATTTCTAACTTTTGTATCTAAAGAGTTTCATCGAATAGCATTTTGGTCTACGTTGGATATAGATGCCAATGTAGAAAAACTAGCAACAAAACTATTACACATAGTTAAAGTGGATGTGCATCCTTTGTTTTGTTATGGTATGGAGCATTGTGAAAAGAGGGAGACAAGATTTATTAAAAATTTGGAAACAATTTGGAAAACACCAAAATTTCCATACAAATGTGAAACTATGGTTGTAGTTAATGTAATCAACAAAGGAGTTCTTGAAGAAATTTTTTTGGTGTCTCCAAAGGTTTTTGACAAAGACTTTAAAAATAATAAGTGGCTTATGTCATCATTGTTTATAGAACTAGCCTTGGTAGGGGTTGCAGATGATGTAAGAGACATCTTAAAGGGATGTTCTCTATTTCAAACAATAGTGGAACAAATCAATATATAAAATTGTGTTTATTACATTTTTGTAGTTCTTTTTCCCATTTTCCATTTGAAGTGATTATTATATACTCTTTAATAAGATGTTATTGATGGTTATTAGTATATAATGCTCAAAATGTGTTTATTACAATTTTTTAGTTTTTCTTCACATTTCATCCAAATGATGTGATTAGTATATAATGATAATTTAGGATGTTATTGATAGTTTACCATTTAATGCTCAAAACTAGCTTTGATAGGTCTATACAAAAAGAAAGTAATTATCAATAAAATCAGATAATATAATCTATGATTTAATTTATTGAAAAAGAATTTTGTTATTGGTTGGTTTTTCAAATCTCATTTTCCATGGAAAGAAGTTATTGGTTTTGGGGGTAGAAATTTGATGGCACAATGCATTCGATAGAAAAAAATTCACACACTTATGTACATGGTTAAATCATGTGGGTCCACACCCAAATTTATGTCGGTCTTTGGAAACATTTAAAAAAACAATTACTAAGCTTGATTGAGTTTACTTGATACTATTATGTTGATTAATATATATAGATAAATTTAGTTTATTTTTGTAGTCTTTCTCATAAAATTCATTAATATTGGTTTTTTTAGTCTATTTCATAACAATGGATTTATTACCATCATTTTATGCAAAAAGAATTGTGACTTGTATTTATCTCATAACAACACATTTCCATGATTATTGAGCTTGATTGAGTTTACTTGTTACTATTATGTTGATTAATAAATATAAATTAATTGGTTTGTTTTTTAGTCTATCTCATAACAATATATTAATATTGGTTTATTTTTGTAGACTATCTCTTAACAATTCATTTATTACCATCATTTTATGTTGTATTCATCTCATAAAAACACATTTCCTACCTTCATTCTATGCAAATAAATCCACGTTATAATTAAAAATTTGTCAATTTTTATTGATATCATAAATTAGAAGAAATATTAGACACAAATATATATGATCAAAATATGTAAAATATACAACATGCAAATGCGCACGACCCCATAGTTAAAATAAATCACATCCAAATTTTTCTTTCTTTCTATATTGAGATCACAATGATAAAAATATTTTTTTGTATGAGAAATGGCATATACCCATTCTCATCACAATAATAAAACTCTTTGTTTGTATGAGAATGGACATTTTCCTATTCTAACCATTCTAACTCATTGAATCAATATTGAACTTAATCATTTTAATATCACTAATGTGAGAATGGGCAATGTCCATTTTAAAACAAATTAAATATTACCTCTATTTTTCTTAAATGAGATTGGGCATATGCCCATTCAATACAAGATAAAAATGTTTGTTTGTATGAGAATGGACATATGCCCATTCTGTCTATGTGTATTTTTCTTCTATGATTCTTATATGAGAATGGGCATATGCCCATTCAATATAAGATAAAAATGTTTGTTTATATGAGAATGGACATATTCCCATTCAATACAAGATAAAAAAATGTTTGTTTGTATGAGAATGGATGATATAAGTATTTTCTATGCATTGCAAAGTTATAAATATATTAATTATTCCAATAAGTATTTCCTATTCTTACTAAAAATTTGTAAAATAGAAATCCCTCATACATGATATATAATCCCAAAAAACCCTTTTTTGGATTCCAATAATAGCTAAATCAAATTCCAAAAAAACCCTTTTTGGATTCCAATAATAGCCAAATTAAATTCCAATATTTGGTATAAGTAAAACCAACATAGCCGATTTCAATATTTAATCTAGATTGTCAAATGTCTAAATTTAACGAAATTATAGTTTCTAGGAGAAAGTTCGTAGGATCAGATTGGGAGGATGAAGATGACGAGGGTGGAGGACTAAGATGAGATGTGGGGGATAATAATTTTGGTTAAGTTGTTGGGATTGTTGTGGATATGTGAATGAGACTCGATTATAGGTTTTACGATGATTGGATTTAGGAGTTGATATTTTGGATGGTGGTGGATTATCCGCATGAGTTTTGATGGGAGGAAGGTGTAGGTCATGATGATTGATATGGGATTTGGAGGTTGGATTTTGGGATGGTTGTGGGTTTGGGATTGGTGGCTAGACTAACAATGACATAAAGGAGGTCCTCTTGGTCTAGGTCAAGGTTAGTAAGGTAGTCAAAGTGATGAAATTGACTTGTGGGGATATAGTTTATGTTGATTAGGTCGCAGTGTGGATTGGGATGATTCGGGTTAATTAAGGAAAAGTCAGTGGGGTGAGAATTAGAGATCTTAGGAAGGGGAAATTATGGTTGGGATTGGTTAGGACATCATGGTGTATAAGGGGATTAGTTGACACATGATTTAGGAGTGGATATTATGTGACGCGAGAGGAGAGCATACATAGTTTTGCCTTTGAGATGAACCAAAAATGGAAAAAACACAAAAAGGATGATAAATTCAAGATAATTAGATGATAGATGATAAAATGAAATGATAAAGATTAGTAGTTTGATGATTGGGTCTTCAAGAGGAGGCCCTACAAAACAAGGGTTAGTAGTTTGATTTTTGAACCCAATATCTTGGACTAAACGAGCTGCAAAAAAAAAGGATTAGTAGTTTTCAATCCTACAATCACAAAAAGGTTAGATAAATATCAAAATGGATAGAATCTCCCCTTGTTTCTATAATAAACCTGTAAAAATAAAATGTTAGACCTGTAAAAATCACCAAAAACACTTGAAAACAAGGGACCGTTAGTTGTAAGCAAAAACAATGATTCTGCAAAGGTGTTGATTGACAAGACATAGGCACCAAAGTATGGAAAAGGATCCAAAGTACAGAAAAGGTGTCACTTTAGGGCATAGGCACTATTATGTGTAACATAGGCGCCAATGTATAACAATATACTAAAACAGGGTCAAAACAGGCAGAAAACATGGTTTTTGTGCTAGAACAAAGGCTCTGCAGATCTCAAAGAAAGGCACAAAGTTTGTGCATATGCACCAATTTATGGAAAAGGTGCCATTATGTGTGCATAGGCATTGAAATATGAAAAAAGGCTGTAAAGGTCAAAAATAGAGTGTTGGTGCTAGAACATAGGCTCTGAAGTCTCAACAAAGGTGCAAAGTTTGTGCATAGGCGCCACTTTATGAAAAATGTACCATTTCATGGAAAAGGTTTTAATTTTTGTACATAGGAACCAATACATAGAGCAAAGGCATTGTTTTGCAATGGAAACGGAACTTGAACCCGAAAATTACAAATTTGAAGGGGTAAATGACAACGAAACTTCTTGAAATGACAAGCATATTCAAGGGATAAAATAAGGTTATAAATTATTAAAATGGGGGTAATCCCCATGGTGGGTGCTAAAATTTAATGAAAGAAAATATTAGTGAGTGGAATATGAGAAAACAAACAAACTTTCTTCCCTAGCTAATATTCTCAAACAAAACCTCAAATAAAGCAATGGATTGAAAGGGGGAGAAACAAATACCTGTACTTACCTACAAGTTGCAAATATCCTCCTTTTATGTGTTATATTTTCACTTTGGTGATGTTGGTTGCTTCAGATGTTGGTGGAGATACACAAGCATCACCTCCCCTTGTTTTTCTTTGAATCGCTTAATGAATAATGATGATTGATAGATTGAATGATAGAGTGATGATAGAATGGATTGACTAGATGAATAAAAGAGCAGATTTTTGTTATGTATTGGATCACTTGGCTCTCATATAGGAGGAGAGTTATATTTATAGCTGAGGAGTGGAGGATTCAATGAATAGGATAAAGCCAAGTTGGATTTGGATCAAGGGTGGAGAATGCATGAGAAGAATGGAGAATTCTAGAATGGAGATTTGGAAAATTTTAGAATGGAGAATTCTAGAATTTGAGAGAAATATTCATTGAATTAAAAATTCAATGGAGGGAGGGAGATATATTTGAATTTTTAAATATGAAAGAGGGAAATTTAGAGAGGCTTCTAGAAATAGAAGCCTCTAGATTTAGAGGTGGATCATGTGATTAGGATTAGGTTAGGTTAATTGTGATTAGGGAGAGATTACATCGAAAGGCTAGGTGTAAGGATGTGTAGAGTAGGTGGGTAGGTAGATGTAGGAATATTAAATTCCTATAAAATGTTAATGAAGGATTAAAATAGGATAATAATGAAATAAAAGGGATTAAGGATGAAATGAGATATAATAATGATTTAAAAGGATTAATGATGGAATGATAAATAATGATAAAGGGTAAATAAGATAAAATGGATTAATAATAATTAATCTTGCAATTAATTATTATGTGATTTTATATTGTGATGATATTAGGTTATTTGCAGGATAAATTAATCGTAATTAATTATGTCGACATTTTAGATGTCTACACTCAGTAACTCATGATATATTGTTTGACACTAGGATGAGTGGCATAGACCATTATCTTTTTGTTTGAGAAAATGTATAGACTTTTCGAGATCCCTTACATTGAAAAGGTTTATTTCTCAACAAAAATAGATTTTAGCTCATGTCAATAAGTGGTCTCGACTTATAAATGTAACAAGTTTCTATAAACCTTGTTGAATTACTTGAGTCGAATTTCAGCATCATTGTTTTCCTCTTCAAAAGAATAAAAATTGAAATCTCTATCAAAGTTTGGATTGAGAAGAGTAGGGGCCTCGATTTATAGCTTGTTTGATTTGTTCACGTTATTTTCCCTTCCTATGTCCATTGGAAGTTACATCCTTTCTTCAACATTAAGGCTATAGGCCTTAACAAACCAAAAAAATTGGTGATGAATTCACTCACAAAGTTAATCTTCCCTAATAATGAATGCAATGCTTTATTTTTTGGGGAAGAGACAAGGCCAAGATAGTTGTGATTCGTAATGCCCACACTTTTGACACACAAATACAACAGTAAAAATACTAAAATATTTTTTTTTTTACTTTAAATGCTCACTACACAACACCACATGGGCTCCAATAGATAGACTTAACATCACATAACACACTTACATAAACATGAACCCACTCATAAGATAGGTAACATAGGGTGCACATCAATGTCTTACTCAATGATGTAAACCAGGACAATGAACCAATTACAGTAAGAAACACAAGATAGGCATACTCCACGACATGGCCTTTTCATGGTTTACATATTCATTACATTTAGGTTTCCATTGTATGAACTTGTAGTTTTCAAGAGAATTAAACACATAAGGTTTACAATTTCCTATTTTTCAAACTTCATTTACTTTATTTTGTAGAGCATTAGTCTTTAATGGAGAATGTGTGGATGATTCCTTTCTCCAATTCCATTAGTTATCCATAGGTCATTTGTTAAATAAATTCATTTTAAACAACTATGAGCCTCCCAATATTCATTCTTACGTTAAAGTTTTGTTTCTCAAAATATGTTAAATAGATGTTAAATTTAATCCTCATTTCGAAAAGGAACTAACAAGAGGTTAACGTTCTACTTTTCAAGATGTATATTTGATGTTTAAAATCTACATTTTCTAGACAAGAGAACTATCATGAGGTCAAGGAAGGAATTATTAGGATTTAAGGGTGGTTTTGATTCAAGATACCTCTTCCCATAAACATCCTTCCATCACAGTACCATTATTTTCATGTTATAGTTGTTATAGTTCAAAAACTTGTTTGAATCCATTCAACATTTTGCATCAAGAAATTTGATTTAGATTTATATATATCTTTTGTTTTCTCGAAATTTTGATCTCACCAAGAGAAATTCTTATTTATTTTTAACAACATGAAAATGTCTAGTTGAGTTATAAGAACTTCAAGCATAATGTTATTCCTAACCCAAAATCTTGTTAAATCTTGTACTCTTTACACTTACAACGTACTTTGGTCTCACTATTGATATTTTTGAACAATTAAAATTCAAATGATATGTAATTTACACTTAGGGATTCAAGACTATAAGGATTTTTGACATTGCACCTATCTACTTATTTCATTGCTCTTAGACCATCAATAATTAAATTCATATAACAAGACAACCCAACAACTATATGCTTCTTAAATTCCTTCCAAGGAACAATTTAAATTGTTGTGGGAATAAGCATTAGTGTTTCCTTCACCAAAAACATTAAGACAGGATTTATGATCTCCTAACTTCAAAAGCATTCAGGATGGTGGATAAACTACCCCATATGAGAAACACATGGTAATCCACTACTACATACTAAGGGACACATTTATCTAAGAGGGACAAAGGGGTTTCAAATGCAAAAGCTATAAAATTTTACGTGTTCAACAACCTTCTAAAGCCATATTTACAATCATTAATAATCATACATCATATCCCCTTTGTCCAATAACATCAAGAGAGGTCACTCGATAAATTGCATTTATTAGTGCTCGAGGGTTTTTACACCTTACCACAAGATAAAATTAGAGAAATCAAATGTCCATGTCTTGCAAGGCATTCATGCCACTCGAGGTATTCCAAGAAGAAATTTTCTCACTTTCATTTAATATTTATCTTATAAAGGGTTCTATTAGATTTGGTTTGTTTATTTGATTGCCAATAAAATATATCACTCGATAGTTAATTTCAAATATCCTATCATATTCACATTTTAGGTTTGATTCTTAAATGGGAAACTATGTTTTCTTATTCACTTGTTCTCGTGTGGATCAATTCACATCCACCTTCACATCATAAGAAATATTTAATATGTTGCAAGCAATCTCCATGACCCTTGAAATGATTAGATCGACATCCCAAGGGTATGTTCCCAAATGAGGGAAAGTTACAAATTTTCCTTTACAATTAAAAACTTAATAGTGAATTAATGCACAACCTAACTATCTTTGTGGTCCCACCCACTGTTCATTACATTCCAATTATAACGTTATTTAGTCCCTAAAAATAACCATGAGATTTCAAGCTCAACATGTCATCTTGTATGCCATTAAAACGATGTTATTCCTCGCACTAAGGAATCTTACACACTTTCATACCTATGTGAATACTCTCAACTAGGTTTCTAGGGAGGAATACACAAACACATACAATACCTCTAAGTCTCTAAGACTATGAAGGATGTTTGGAGCTAGCCTAACTTGGAGCTTACTAGAGAGGGTCATTACATTCAACATGGGTAAATATTTTGAGCTATATGTTTGTTTGGTTGCTTTCCACTCAATATGAAAACACACACAAATGTAAGTTGATATTTTTATTTGAATATTAAGTGATTTCCTAGGTCATTGCAACACTAGCAGATAGGTAAAACCACGTCATTTTAAATTACTTGCTAACAATTTTACTTGGCACAATCATATCACAATTACGACGACACTAAACATTTTAAATGACAAGGTTCTAGTTTCATCCTCCTATATTTATTTTGACACTAAAAGAAGGGTTCTTTGACATTGTTTTCCAAATCAACATGATACAATCAACTTCATTTACTTAATAGAATATACACCATTACCACCAAGAGTAACATTTGTTAAATAGGAAAAAGTACAACTACGTACGACATAGTACATTTTCCCAATATACAACACTATCATTTTCATCATGGAAATAATGAAAATAATACATCCTATTCATAAAAATATCATTGAAATATTCTAAACAATTACATTGCCTTCAAATAACATGTTAATAAAATACACAAATGTCGTTTTTACTACTCCTTTTTGCTGGTACCTATAACCAACATTGCGTCAATCCTAGGATTGAGTGGAAATCCCCTACACTCAAGCATAAAGCCACACATTCATCATTTCTAACAATTTCATTTAAATAGAAGAGAGAGGGAGAGGAAGGGGGAGGAAGAAGATAGAGTTCGTTTCTCATGCATTCACACTTTCACTTTCATTTGTACTTAACATTTTAATACTAGAAAAAAGAGAGAGAGAGAGAGAGAGAGAGAGAGTAAAGATGAGAGAGAAAGTAAAGAGACATTTTATCTTTCATTCAAAATATCATGACCATTTTCCTTTCATTTCCATTTTCATTTCCTTTCAAACCAATTTACATTTCTCAATTCATTCACGTTTTAAAATCAACCAAAGTTTCATAATCGTTTCTAAAGAGAGAAGAGGCAGTGAAAAAACACACCATACATTTCAAAAAGGACTCATACCAGATAAAATACCGAATAATATCCTACATGACATTATGACGGTATTACAAGGTCACACGCATTGCTAGAAGTTAACGAGACTCACAGAAGGTGATCGAGCTAAAGTAGCAAGTTGAGGAAACTGACCCAAATAGCAAAAGTGCTTACAAAGTGGGTCTTAAATACTTCTCATTCTATGTTCGATCGTGAAGTTTTATGATTCTTACTGACTCCTCCATATATATGGAATTTCTCATGACTCACGGAAGTCGATTACGTCAAGCAAAGATCAAGTTACAAGGGAAACTTTGGGGCCAGTTAACATGATTTCGTCAACAACTCTTAACACACAGTGACTAGTGGATCCCAAAACCCACTTGCAAAATTAGTTTCCAAAGGCATTTTCAAAGGAATGAAAGTAGTTTATGATTCTCTTGTTGGCAGCCTAGAGGTATGAGGTAGTGGATTTTAGTTTTTCTCAAGCCAAGTGAGAACCGTAAACTAAAATTGATCATGTTTTTATTAAACGACCATGTCACTATAAGTGACTGATAAGCTAAGAGGGTTAAGGACTATGACTTGCAAGTGCATTAAATAATTTCAAACAACTCTGTTAGGGTTCCCTATGGTGTTCCATGTTACCAAAGGGGTCATGCAAAGAGTTTTAGTTTCGTGGTACATTAGGGTGTGGCACTCCATGCGCATAACTTTCGAGTTCATATATATATATATATATAATATATATATATCGGGTATATATATATATATATATATATATGTGTGTATGTATGTATTGTGTGTTTAGTGGTTTGTGTCGAGGTGCGGTTTAATAATTGTTGGAACTACATTCTCTAACCTTCAACATTTAATTTCAAAATTTTAGACATGATGAAGCATAATGTAATGCAAGCGAAAAGGGGAAAGCCATACTGTACTCAACATTTTCTGGAGGAAAACAACATGGGGCTTTTCATCCTTGCTTTAGGTCGGTGACTTGCATTCGCTTGCGAGTTCCCATCACCTTTTTCTGCAAATCCATTTGTGCATATCCTAAAAATGAAGCATTTTGTGAGGCTACATTGTCGAGGAATCTTGAAAAAAATAAACACGAGCTTTTCCTCTAGCCTCCACATTTGCATACATATTTTTCATAACATTTCTCACTACAACATCTAACAAAGCAATACTTGCCCCAACCTTATTTCCAAGCTCTTATTTAGACATTTTCAAGGCTTAGCTAAAGGCCACTCGTCCAATCACCGGAAAATAACATCCCACAACCTTTATGAGCTTTATTATCATGTTTGTGATAAACTTTGGAGTCTCCTCACATAGTTGGCAGCCAAAACCATTTCAGAAGATTCATCAGTGCAGATCCAACAACCATGAAAGGAAAAAACTTGTAGAGAAATACGTGGACTGGCAAGAAATAAAAACTTTTAATGTCTTAAACAATACACCAGCAAGTTTTTGCTATTTTTTCTCCAGAGCCTAGAACAAATGAAAGAAAATCACTTTGTACATATGCAGCATGACCCACCTGAGCTTCCATATTCTTTGTTGACTCAAAGAGCACCAGATGAAGCATCCTCAGATAAAACAATGAGAGTAGTTAATTGATCATCACTTGCAAAATGCCTATTATTCAATGCAAGGGATGTAGGAATGAGAACATCTAACATTGTTTGATAGCCTGCCACATCACCACCATACTTACTCACGGAAGCCACAACATCTCCCCAAAATTCCATCCCTTCTTCACCACACCCTTGCTTCCACCCATACCCTACTGCAAAGCTTCCATTTAACACAATATGAAAGTATGTTGATGCAGATGAAGGATATGGATTTTACATAGACGTATACTTTTCCTTAGGGATCTACAAACTCCCCAATCACATCATTTACAGCTAGAAATTATTCCCTAATGGAGCGCCTCCTAATGCTAAATCTTCTTATTCTTATTCTACATACAACACAAAACAACGATGTATGCGTAGTTTCCCTTCTTCTCAAAGGAAATTGCATAAGCTTCGAATGTAGATACAGAATCACATCAATCAATTTGTGTATAGGAAAATGCAAAGATATTGGGTTCTATTTGCAGGATTGATTTAACCCATAATGGTACTGATTTGAGGAAGGCTATTAGCTATTGGTGAGTGCTCCATTCTGCACAGTTCCCTATAACACTTTGGAATCGTTGTAAGCATCCACA
Organism: Taxus wallichiana var. yunnanensis; assembly: GCA_018340775.1. NCBI lineage: Eukaryota > Viridiplantae > Streptophyta > Pinopsida > Cupressales > Taxaceae > Taxus > Taxus wallichiana. The sequence continues at coordinate 695,816,174 of CM031244.1, read as the reverse complement.
TACTACTATGTTTACAACGTTAACTTGGGTTTCTTCATGGTTAGGTCCTCAGGATCCCAATAAAGGGATTGTATTATTCAAGGACAATGGAAGGTCTACGAGGCCACCTCCATACCATTGCACCTATAAAATACATCTCTAACAAGGAGTGGCACTACAAATTCTATTTAGATCTATGGAAAAACCATATTTTGAAACAACTTGCCCCAAAATTTTAGCCTCAATAATATCAAATATACACTTCTTAGGGTTTATGGATATACCAAAATATTTTCACATGTTTAAATTTTGTTCAAGATGTTGTAAGTGGTATTCTTCTCTTTTTCATAAAATAGTGATATCATCTAACTAGACAAGGCTAATGTCATTAGTCATACCTTTAAAATATAGTTCCATCCACCCTATGAAAATAAGAACTAGCATTGGATAACCCAAAAGGTATTTTATTATAAGCATGGGTTCCCACTTAGTGGTGAAATTTGTATTTTATTGGTCATATTCTTGTGCTGAGGATCTTGTTATACCTTGAGAAACCATCTAACAATGAAAACCTTTCAGATCCTCCCACTATTTGTAAGATATAATCCATATAGCTAAATGACTAATGATATTTTAAGGATGCCTTATTTATGTCCCTAAAATCCACACACAATTTGATCTTGTTGTTCTTCTTTGTTACACGGACTAGGTTGGCCAGCCAAGATGAGTGTTTACTAGGAAAGATAATGTTTTCTTCAATGAAATGCGTAACTATTTCCATATTGAGGGATCAATATTTTGTTTATTTGGTCTTTTCTTCTTTCTCACAAGTTTAGAATTTGGAGACAACTCAATAGTATGTCAGATGATGTCAGGGTTATAACCTTTAAGGTCATCATAACTCCATGCAAAAACATCATCATAACTTTGGCATAATTGAAAAAATCATGTCATTGATCATAGGTATATACATTGCCTAACTTCATTTGTTTACTAGTAGAGATAGACACTTCATGGTAATCCTCCTATTTAATATTTAGGTTCTTTTTCTCCCTTTTGAATTGATCATCAGGGGTGAACACACTTTCCAAATTGATTAGTCCCTTGGGAAACTTATTAATTTTTAGTCATTGATGTCAAGCTACATTGATGGAAAAAGTATGATGCGGGCATTATGCAGTGTCTCAAGATCAACCATGTATGAAAAGGGTGTTAATAAGTTTATAAGAATCTTTAGGAAGTAGTTCAAGAAAGACTCAAAGTAAGAGAATTGTGAAGGTTGATTAGTAGTGTCACTTAGATGATTCAAGATGATTCTAAGGGGCTTAATCAAGTTTTTGAATGTTACAAACATAAGAAGGAAGCCACCCAATTCTAAAGAAAGTCGTAGAGGTAGTGGAAAGAGGTTAGGAAACCAGAAAAATAGTGAAATGCAGCGTGGGAAAGAAGAAAGCCACGAAAGACTAGAAAGCCGCATGTGAGAAAGAAGAAAAGTCGCGGAGTACTAAAAAAGTTGCAATGGGTAAAGAAGGAAAGTTGTGGAAGATTTTAAAATGAAGAAATGAAGGAAATTCGTGGAAGGCTAGAAAAATCCACCATAAAAGGGGAAAATCTGCATGGATCAAAGGACAAAGTTGTAATACAAGGAAAGAGTGGAGTGTGGATATGTGATGTGATAGATGAACCTTGTCTATATGGAACAAGTTTGATTTATTCTATCAATGAAGAAATGGATAAATGTTTTGAAAAGGATCAAAATAAAATATATTGCAGAATGTGTAACTTGTGCTTCAAAAACACCAAACCTAATCTGAAATATCTCGAGCTCCAGTTGTCGAATTTAATGCTCTTTGACTTTGTGGAAAACTGATTACATCCTCTGGATCACAAAATCTAAAATCTTGATTTCAAGGCACAATTAAATATCAGAGAGGAAATATGGATCATTTTATTTTCTATCTGTTGAAAATCCTAGAATGATGAGAAATCTATTTTTAGAATTGTCTCATAAATGGCTCCACAAATTAACGCATTGAATATTTAATGCACTTAGAAAACAGAAAGGTCAAGTTTTAAAGCCGAATATAGAGAGAGTAAATTTGGGTGTAGGTGAATTCATTTAATAGACCAAATTTTTAAATGCATAGTGGTGTGATAGAGTGCATGACATGCCAAGGAAGTGATGGAGAAGTGTTGATTGTCTATAAAAGTAAAATTCCATGCAAATATGTGTGTTACTCAATTGATAAAAAGATGCATTTGAGTTGAAGGAGTGATAGAGGAAAAAGAGAGAGACAAAAAGAGAGCTAACAGATGAAGTGTTGAAGATCATACCAAATGAGAAGAGCATCAAGTGTGGTTGATCCATTGAGAAAGAGAGTTCAACTCAGAAGTGCAAAAAAGAAAGTGATCGAGCATAGAAATCAGAGACCCAAATCGAGTTTGAAAGACAAAGACAAAGAGACAGAGAATGTTGAATGTGAGAGCCTAAAAGAGAAAGCATAGAAAGATAAAGAAAAGTGATCATAATCTATTGTGTAAGAAATCTTGATTCTAAGTGATCAATGCATTTGTAATATCATATTTCTAAGTGGGTGCTTAGATTATAGGGGTGGGTGCTCCTTGCAAGTTGGAGCTGCCAAAAAATTTGAGTGGGTGCTCAATTATCTTCAAGTGGGTGCTTGGAGAATTTGAAGTGGGTGCTTCATAGGTTGAGTGGGTGCTCAACAAAACCAAGATATTGTATGCTTTGGAATTGGTGTTCCTAATAAATCCTTGGTTTCAAAGTGGGTTTTTCTCTTGAAAGGGTTTCCCACTATAAATTATGTGTTAGTGTTATTTTTTCTGCATATGTTTTTTAAATGCTCATGGTATATTGTTGCACTTTACTAAAGAATTTTAATTGGTATTGTTTAAAAGTTTTAATCTACATTGATTCACCCCCTCTCAGTGCTTGTGATCTCTAACAATTGGTATCAGAGTGAGTCCTTTCGGTAGAAGAAGCTTAACATCTTCAAGGAGATCCTCTCTTCACAAGCATGGCAAAAATCAAGCACAAGGTGGTTTATCACTGTCAAGATCACCTCTCTTCACTGGAAAAAATTATGCATTCTAGAGAATAAGGATGAAAACATATCTCATGTCACTTGGTTTTGATATATGGGAATGTGTTGAGAAAGGATACAATCCTCTATCCACACCAATCACTTCTTCAAGTAGATAAGGTAGAATATGAGTGCAACTCAAGAGCCATGAATTCCATCTATGTGGTCTAACTAAAACAGAGTTTGTAAAGGTAATGCATTGTACAACCAAAAAGGAAATTTGGACAAAGCTTCAAGGTATTTATGAAGGGATGACAAGGTCAAGTTAGCCAAATTACAGACCTACAGAGCTCAGTTTGAGAATCTAAAGATGAAAGATGATGAGAGTATATACCTACATGCAAAGAGTAGATGAAGTAATCAATATGATCAGAGGCCTAGGTGAGAAGCTAGAAGAATCTGTTATAGTCCAAAATATTCTAAGATCTCTTGACTTGCCAAGTATGATGCAAAGGTTTCAACTATGGAAGAAGCCAAAGACATGAAGACTCTAACAATGGATGAATTACAGAGCATCTTATCAACATATGAGATGAGGACAATATGGTCTAAGTCTACCAAGAAAGAAGTAGCATTCAAAGCCAAGAAAGAGACTCAATCCAAAAAAAAAAAAGAAGAATCAGATTTGGAGGATGAAGAAGATGATGAGAAGATTGAAGCAATGTTTGTGAGAAGACTAAGAAGAGGCTCAAGTAAGTATAAAGGTAAACTTCCATTCAAATGTTTTGAGTGTGGACAAGTAGGCCATTTCACTGCTAAATTCCCAAACAAGAATAAAGAAACTCAAGTCTGATCATGATGAAGAAAGTCACAAACACAAAAAAAAAGATGAACTTCAAGAAGAAAGATGGCAAGAAGAAATTCTTTAAGAACAAAAGGAATTTCTACTCAAAAGAAGAGTCAAGTGAATCTGATTCAAACAACCAGGAAGCTCTAAAAATGAGGATGATGAAACTCAAGTTTGAATGTTTGTTTATGGCCATGGATGTCTCTAAAGAATGCAGCTCAAAAGGAAAGAATGCAGTTAATTATGAAGACTTTGATGAAGAAGAAGCAAATGTAAATTTGGAAGCAAAACTTGTTTGTGCTCTTGAAGAATTGAAACTATGTAGGAGAAAGAATCAAAATTGAGATGCACATTAAAAGATTATGAAGAAAAATTCACATCTTTGAGAAAAGACAAAGTTTAAAGGAAGAGGAAGAAACTAATGAGCTCAAAGAACTTGAAACTCAGCTAGAAAATATTTCTCAAATCTTACAAATCAAAGGAGGATGAATGCATAAATCTGAAATTCAGAATTAAGTGACTAAAGACTGAACTGGAACAAATGACCAACAAGCTGAAAATGTATGAGAAGCTAGAAAAGAGCTCAAATGTTCTAACTGATATACTGAGTAGTCAATGGGATACAAATGACAAATCAGGGATAGGTTTCAAGGAAGAAAGCAAAGAAATGGATCTATGCAAAGAAGGAAGGAAACAAGATTGCATCAATACCAAGCACCTTTCTTGTTGTAAATAAAGAAGTCATCAAAAATTCCATCAAGAGGAAGACTAATGCTCCCAGAATCACCTATGTTATGAGGTACACACATTCTTTCTATGGTTATTTGTTTTTCATGTAACCAGTTTGGACATAAACTGCTAAATGTAGAAGATATACTAGAGGCTATGGAAGAAACTATAGCTCATCATACACTAGAATGAACTATAATGTTGTTCACTACAAATATCACAAGAAAGGTCATGTAGCTTCAACAAGTAAACAAGAACCTCCTAAACAAAAGAGATGGGTGTATGTTGTAAAGGAAGAAGCCAACAAAAAAGAAAAGAGTCTTGCTCAATAGTACAAACTATATTTCATGTACAAGATGAAGACAAAATATGGTATTTAGATAGTGGTTGCTCTAGTCATATGATAGGTGAAAAAAGAAAATTCATCTCTCTATCAAACAATGCATCAGAGCTGTTAGATTTGGTGATAATAATTCAACAAACATAGTTGGAAAAGGAACTTTGAGTCTAGATAATGGAAAAACAATTACTGAGAATGTTCTATATGTTGAAGGACTCAAGCACAATTTATTAAGTGTGAGTCAAATGTGTAAGAAAGGTTATAATATGATATTCCATGACAAAGGTTGTGATATTATCAATGGAAAAACAAGGAAAGAAAGTTGCAAAAGCTAAATGGACCAAGAACAATATGTATGTTCTCAATGAAATAAATAAAGAAAAATGCTTCACAAGTAAAGTTGATTACAGTTGGTTGTGGCACAGAGAGATTGGGACATATGAGTTTTGAAAATCTTGTGAAACTAAGTGCTAAGGGTGGTGTGAGACATATGCCAAAGATTGTAAAACCAAAGATACACTTTGCAAAGCATGCTTGCATGGTAAAAAAACAAGAAGATCATTCAAATCCAAGGAGTACTCTACCACAAGACCCTAGAACTGATCCATACAGATCTTTTTGGGCCTACAAGAACTTGAAATTTTACAAGGAGATGTGTATTTCATGCTACTAATAGATGATTACACCAGAATGACATGGGTAGCTTGTTTGAAGCACAAATCAGAAGCTTGGACATATTCAAATCCTTCAAGGCACTAGTGGAGAATGAGAAGAACACCAAAATCAAATGCTTAAGATCAGATAGAGGTGGAGAATTTTGGTCAAATGAGTTTGATGAGTTTTTTGAAGAACATGGGATTAGAAGACAATTCTCATTGCTAGAACACCTCAACAAAATGGGGTTGTTGAAAGAAAGAACATGACTATACAAGAAATGGAAAGAACTATGTTGAATGAATCTAAACTTCCTGATAGATATTGGAGTGAAGTAATTCTACATAGTGGTCTACATTCTAAACAAATCCCAATTGAGAATAAATAATGACAAGACACCCTATGAACTTTGGAAAAAAGGCCAAGCCAATGTAAAACACATAAGAGTCTTTGGAAGTAAATGTTACATCAAAAGAGATGAAGATAACTTGGGAAAATTTGACTCTAGGTGTGATGAAGGCATATTTCTTGGTTACTCAAGTTGTTAGCAAGCCTATAGATGCTATAATAAGAGGTTGCAAAAAATGATTGAGAGCACAAATGTAAAAGTTGATGAGTCTTATCCTACCAAATCCAACACTCAACCCAATGAAATCATGAAGATCAAGAAGATGATGAAGAAATGGAAAGTACACATGAAGAAGTGGAAGAAGTAGAAGAAGTGGAAGAAAAAGACACCAAGACACCCTCAAGACAAGTCAAGAGGGATCATCAAAAAACCAGATCATTGGAAACAAAGAAGGTGACATTCTCACAAGAAGAAGACTAAGAGATCAAAAAATCATGAAGACATAACACTTATCCATGATAGAACCCAAGAATGTTGTAGAAGCTAGCAAGGATCAACATTGGGTGGATGCCATGAATGAAGAACTTGATCAGATTGAAAATAATGAAACTTGGGAGCTTGTACCAAGACCAAAAGACAAGAATGTGATAGGAACAAAATGGGTATTCATAAATAAATTGAATGAAAAGGAGAAGTGACAAGAAACAAAGAAAGACTTGTATGCAAAGGCTATGCACAAATGGAAGGAATGAATTTGATGAAAAATTTTGCACCAGTGGCAAGGATGGAAGCAATCAGATTATTTCTAGCATATGTGGCTTACAAGAAAATTAGAGTTTTCATATGGATGTTAAATCATTTTCCTCAATGGTTTATCGAATGAAGAGGTATATATTGAACAACCTGATGGATTTTCTCTAACTGATGACAAAGATTATGTGTGTAGGTTGAAAAAGGATTTGTATGGACTCAAACAAGCTCCTAGAGCTTGGTATAATAGTTGGATTCATACCTCATTGAGAAAGGTTTTCAAAAAAGGTGTTGTTGATAGTAATCTCTACATCAAAAAGAAGAAGGGATCATCTGCTCATTGTCATTGTGTATGTGGATGATATCATATTTGGAGGAGATCATGATAAAATGACTTATGAATTTTTGATATGATGAAAGAAGAATTTGAAATGTCTATGCTTAGGATCTCTCATTCTTTTCTGGGCTTACAAATTAGTCAATCAGACCAAGGTATCTTCATATCCCAAACCAAATATATCAAAGAAATGTTGAAAAGGTTTAGGATGGAAGAATTCAGACCTATAAGAACACCAATGGAAGTGGGATGCAAGTTGAGAAAAGAGGAAAACTCACCAAAAGTAGACAAAACTTGTATACAGATCCATGATAGGAAGTCTACTCTACTCCATTGCATCAAGACTGATATCATGCAAGTTGTGGGTCTTGTTGGAAGATTTCAAGAAGATCCAAGGAAACACACTTCAAGGAAGTCAAAAGGAATTGAGATATCTCATGGGAACACTTGAATATGGACTTTGGTACCCCAAAAGCAATGATTTCAACATAAAAGCATATATTGATGCAGATTGGGAAGGAAGCATTGATGATAGGAAAGAGTCACAAGTGGAGGAGCATTCTTTTTTGGAAATTGCCTAGTATCTAGTTAAGAAAGAAGCAATCATCAAGTGGCACTCTCAACATGTGAGGAAAATATATAGTTGTTGCAATGTGTTGTACTCAAGTTCTTTGGATGAAACAAACATTGGAGGATTACAAGGTAAAATATGATAGCCCAATTCCTTTGCTTTGTGATAGTACTAGTGTTATAAGTGTCTCCAAGAACCTATGTGTTTCACTCAAAGACCAAACACATTCCAATTAGATATCATTTCTTGAGGGAACAAGTGAATGAAAGAAAATCAGTCTAGAGTATGTGAGCACAAAAGAAGAAATTGCAGATATCATGACAAAACCACTGCCAAAAGCAACATTTGAACACCTAAGGAATGAATTGGGGGTCATTCTTGATCCCACCAACAACTAGAAAGTGTTGAGACAAGGTAAGGGAGCATTCTCATGCAATATCAACTCCTAATCAGTGCAATAAAGTCTTCATGTGAGGGGAGCTAGTTCTGCTAGCTTCATTTAGACAAAATCATTTCTGAAACTTGTTTTTATATTCTCTTTTCTAAGTGAAATTTCCTAAGAAGAGTAAAGATCATCAAAATACATCATCACTCAAGTCACATGGATCAAAGTCACATGGATCAAATTTGTGGAAATGAAGCAAATAATGTGCCAAAAAGCTATACAACTAAGTGAGAAGCATGAGCCTAGGGGAGCTCTTGAGATGAGATTGGCCCTTTATCATCATAGATTCAAAGGGGGGAGAGATGAAATTTGTCATATAAATGTAAAGAGAGTGAAATGAAAAAAAAAAGGGGAGAGATTAAAATTTTTTCCATCAAAGGTTTAGTGTTTTTGAGAAAGTTTCCATCAATGACAAAGGGGAGTTTGTTGGACCTTTTTCATAATCATAAGTGTTGTCATTGATGTCAAGCTGCATTGATGGAAAAATTATGTGTGTGACATTGTGTAAGTGTCTCAAGATCAACCATGTATGGAAAAATGTGTTAACAAGTCTATAAAAAGCTTTAGGAAAGATTCAAGAAAGACATGCAAGAGAAATGTGAAGGTTGATTGGTAGTGTTAGCTCTCAGATAAATCCCAAGTGATTGCATGATGATAATGTGAAATGTTTTTTGTGGATGCCTCTCTAGGGGACATAAGAAAGGATTTTTTTGAAAGTCAAAGACATGAGAAGAAAGTTCCAAAGTCTAAATGGAAAATTGTGGAAAAAAAAAGAAAGCACCATGGGGGGAAAAAGAAAAGCCAAAAAAAGAGGAAAAGACTAAAGACTAGAGAAGCCGTGGAAGAAGAAAAGCCAAAAGAGTAAGGAAAAAGCCAAGAGATAAAGAAGGAAAGCCATGAGAAAGCTAGAAAATCCATGGGAAATGAATAGAAAATCTATGGAAGCTAGAAAAAATCCATGAAATGAAAAGGCCACCATAAAAAGAAAAATCATGAGAAAAGGACAAAGTCGTGATACAAAGGAAAAGTGGAAAGCGGATAAATGTGATATGATGGACAAATGAACCTTGTCTATATGGAACAATCAAAATTTTTTCATATGGATCAAATGAAGGAAATGGATAAATATTTTGAAAAGGATCAAAAGAGTAGGTAGTATATTGTATGAATGTAACTTTGCTTCATGAAAAACACCAATCCGATTTGAAAATCTTGAGCTCTAGTTGTCAAAATTTAATGCTCTTTGACTTTGTGGAAAATGATTACATCCTAGATCATGAAATCTAAAATCTTGATTTCAAGGCACAATTAAATATTAGAGAGGAAATATGGATCATTTTTTTGATCTGTTGAAAATCCTAGAATGATGGGAAATCTATTTTTAGAATTGTCTCATAAATGGCTCCTAAATTAACATGTTGAATATTTAATGCACTAGAAAAAAAAAAGTCAAGTTTTAAAGCCGAATATAGAGAGAGTAAATCTGGAGTTGGTGGCATTCATTTAATAGACAAAATTTTAAATGCATATAGAGGTGTGATAGAGTGCATGACATGCCAAGGAAGTGATGGAGAGTGTTTATTGTCTATAAAAAAAAAATCCATGAAAATATGTGTTGCTCAAGTGAAAAATGCATGCATTTGAGTTAAAGAAGGAACGAGAGGAAGAGAGAGAGACAAAAGAGAGATAACAAATGAAGTGTTGAAGATCATATCAAATGAGAAGAGAATCAGTGTGGTTGATCCATTGAGCAAGAGAGTTCAACTCAAAAGTGCAAAGAGTGAGTGAGCACATAAATAGAGACCCAGATCAAGTTTAAAAAAGAGATAAAGACAAAGAGACAAAGAATGCTAAATGTGAGAGCCTGAAAGAGAAAGCACATAAAGAAAAGAAAAGTGATCATAATCTATTGTGTAAGAAATCTCGATTCTAAGTGATCAATGCATTTGTAATATCATATTTCTAAGTGGGTGCTTAGATTATAGGGTAGGTGCTCCTTGTAAGTTGGAGCTTGCTTGCTAAAATTTTTTGAGTGGGTGCTCAATTATCTTCAAGTGGGTACTTGGAGAATCTAAAGTGGGTGTTTCACAGGTTGAGTGGGTGCTCAACTAAAACCAAGATATTGTATGCTTTTGAATTGGTGTTCCTAATAAAGCCTTGGCCTTTTAGTAATGAGAATCCCTTGGAAAAAATCTTCATATTTATCTTTGAACAATAGTAGGATTAGGGCTTGATTTACAGGGGCCTCGGTTTTACCATTTTGAAAGTCTCGAAAGTGGCTTCAAGAGACATAAATAGGTATAAATGAATGTTAATAGTCTTGTTATGTATGAAGTGGTTCCAAATAGAGAAGTAGTGGTATGGATTTATCTGAACTAACCTTCAAGAGTAACATACTTCATTATTTTCAAGCATACATCTGACCATGGTAGTGGGAGGGTTATATATAGAATGTCATCATCTAGCTCTTGTATTCACTCCTTAGGTATTAAAAAATTTTGAATTTCCTCATTTCTCCTCCTTTTTTCCTTGAATATTTTGTCTCCTTTGGTCATCATCCCTCTCACACACTTGATAGAGTCTTCAAAAAAATCCATGATTGTGCCTCAAATGGTCACAGTCCTACCATTCTAGTTGTGGGTGAAGTCTAAAGATAGGTTATGGCTATCCCCTTATCCGATTGATGTAGTTGGTAAGGCCCCCTTCTTAAGTATTTTTCATTTTGTGGTATTTCACTTTAGGTCACCGCATGCCATGGGTTCCACTTTGAGTCTATCTCCCCCCATGTTGTCCACCCATGACTGCAACCACCATGCATGAAAATTCTCGGTGTTATCCTTCTTTTCTAAAATAGTATCAACTTTCTTAAAAATTATATTATTTCTTAAATGATTATTATGCCCTTTAGATCTATTGTTATTCGTTTGTATTTTCGCATGGATTTCCTCCTTTATCATGCTGAAATTCCACTGTATTTATAATGACACTCACACTTAATCAACCTCTAACTATAATGATGATGACCCATCATATCAATGATTTTATGATTCATAATTACCCTCTTTCATTTTCATGGCCACCTCACCTTGAAAGCTTGACTTGTGGGTCCACATGGTAAGCTTCATCATGTCGGCTCAATGTTTGTGAGAGTATCAATACTTACATTTCCTTCTCTACATATGTGACTAATCCTAACCTCATCAAAACCCTGTAGCATTTCCTTAAAATCCACCATCATGTTTTTATATGACCATATGGATTTAATAGGTAAGTTAATACACTTAATTATATTAAGTGAGTCCCATTTGATAAGAATCTTGTTGATCTTTTTGTTCACCCATTGAATGCCCCACAAAGCAGTCATATCTTCTACGTAATTATTGGATTGCACCTAGAGGGCCAGCATAATCCAAAACAATATTTCCATCACAATATTTTATAAGGCCTCTACCCATAGCCTTCCCCAAGTTTCCTTTTGAAGCCCTTTCAAAATTCAACTTGGCCCAACTAGGAGGATTTCTTACCCATCTAACATCCTTTATGTCACTCCTTTGAATTTGTGATTGGTCTAAGCTGTTTGGGTTTCAAGATTCCAAGTTTTACATTGGGGTAGTTTCTTCCTCAATATGGGTCTACTCTCCTTAAAAATTAAGGCAAGACATGTTTTCCATAATGGCATGGACCATATTTTTACTTACTCTTATAACACGGTTGTTTCTTCCTTTTAAAATCATATTGTTCCTCTTTATCCATGCCCCAAGAAAATATGGGGCAATGTGAGCCTTCATTTTTTTAAGGTGGTTAGATAAAAAGGGAAAATCCAATTGTAGAAGAAGGTCAGCTAGAGATTTTGTGCTCACCAAATTTGAGGTGAAAGATGGAAAAGATATGATTAAAATAGGATTACACAAAATTACATTCCAAAAACATATGCTTAGCCGTTTCACACAAATAACACTTATTTGGACTAATGAAGCCTTGTTTTATAAGGTTTTCCACAAGTAAGTGCTTTTTTGGATAGTAAGCTAGAAGAACAAGTTATCTTTGGTGATACTCTCTTTATTCGGTGTTAGGATTAGTGGTCGATATCAATTAATTATAACATGTCTTGACATTATATATCCCGCTATTAGTGTGGGTCTAAATCAATTCATCGAGGTTTAGTCTTAGATAAAATATGAACCTTAGCCATGGTCAAGTTAAAATTTAATAATTCTTCCTCAAACTCTTGATTATGTCATTGTAATCTCCTCTATTTCCATCCTCCTCAGTTCTAACCTAGTAACTTCTCACTAAACTCTATATTGATCTTTTAGCCGAGATATGGATATGTTTCAAGGAAATTTAGTGATAAGGGGGCATCAAGAGTCATGAATCATCCCGAAATGAATTTTCCTACCATTTCCAAGGTTCCATCTACAACCTTTTCCAATAGTATCACATTTAATTAGCATCCCCTTCTAGATTACCGACCCTCATGTCATCACTTCTTTGGTCATGAACTTTTCTTTCCTCAAAGAATCACACATATATTTGGCTCTAATAATTCTAGTCTAAAGAGTCTCTTCTCTCATGAATCTCCATCCCACCTTAGACATTAGGGGATTATTCATCAGTTTGGTGTTTTTGATTACTCAACCCCCCATGACTTTAGGCATGGTCACCTTATCTTAAACAACTAGAGGAATTATATTAGATATTTTCATACCCAACCATAGAAACCATTTCTTTATTATTTTAATGTTTTCTCAAATTTTGTTGGGATTTTCAAAAAGGGACATGAGATAGATCACAACTCTTTGAATAGAGCTAATAAGAAGTTGAAATTTACATGTTTATGTTAGGAGGGAACCTTTCCATCCCACTACTTTATGTTGGAGATGATCTAAGAGTTAGTTCCAAAGACATGTGATCAATTTTTCGACATAAAGAGGCATCCCTAAATATTTATTGGGGAATTGTTTTATCTAGCATGCCAAGATTGAAGAGATCCTCTATTGTTTATGTCCTAGGACATTTACAAAGAATAGATAACTTTTAGTGAAGTTGATGATTTCCCGAGACCCTTGCATAGTCTTGAAGCATATTTTTAAATTCTCTCGGCTTCAACCACTAAGGCTTCACCCATCATGAAGGTATCATACATGAATTGTTGGTGAGTAATTTTCTAAATACTAGTAAACACCATCAGGCTTTTATTTTCCCATTTATTCTATCTATAAAACGCATTTAGCTAATATTTTACAACAATAATGAACATGTATGATTAAAGAGGGTCTCCATGTATAAGTCCCCTTTTGGAAGAGAAATATCCAAAGAGGTGTTTCATTAACAATAATGAAGAACATAGGTGTAGTGATATAATCCATCAACAACATTATATACATGTTATAAAAAAACCCAAGTGATCTAAGATTTTACCTAGAAAATTCCAAGAGATTTTGTCATATCCTTTGTTAATATCTATCTTGTGGAACATTCCTTCCCTTTCATATTTCTTTATGGAGTGAATGGCTTCATAGGTGGATATGATATTTTCCAAGATTTCCCTTCCTTCCATAAAGCCCCCTTGATGCTTTGAGATAAACTAAGGCAATAGACCTTGCATTCTAATGGCCAAGATTTTGGATATAATCTAGTAGAAATTATTATAGAGGCTTATGGGTCTAAGATCCTTCAATTCCTTAGCATATTTCTTCTTGGGAATAATGGTGATAAAAGTATTATATATCTCCTTTAAGATTTTTTCTCCAATAAAATTTTTTTACAACTTCCACTATATCTTTCTTGATGATTTCCTTAAAATTATAAAAGAAAAATGAGGGGAAGCCATCGAAGCCTAGACCTTTGTCTCCTTCCATAGAAAAAATGGAAATTTGAATTCTTCCTCGTAGGTAATTCCACCAACTCTTGGTTCTCTTCCTGGTAATTATGCTAGAAAACAAATTCAAGTACTTCCATTTCCTTAGTACCATCCCTGAACATTTTCCTCCCTTAGGAATTTTTAAATAATTAACAATTTCTTCCTTTATTTCCTACTCTTCCACTATAGGTGTGTCGTCACTTTTTACCCGGTTGCTTGATATATTTTTTTCATGTGTATGGTTGTTGTGAGATGGAAGAATTTTGTATTTCAGTCCCCTTCCTTTAGCCACTTAACTATATATTCATGTCTCTAGTAGGTTTCATCTTTGGCTTCTAAGTTATGGAACTCAACTAGAAGGAGTTTTTCCTTAGTATGGATATTTGGATCCCACCCATTTGTTTGAAAGGTCTCTTCAATGTTCCTCAATTCCTTTGTAATTGTGAATTTTTGCATAAAATTGTTACCAATTTAAACTTTTTTTTCAGATTTTGATTTGATTTTTGGCATTCTTTAGTTTTTAGAAAATTCTAAACATCTTGGAACCCCAATAGTCTTCAATCCACCATTCCTTTATGTTATCTTCCAACGTCAAGTGGTGAAGCCACATTTTCTCAAATCTAAAAGGTTAGTTACCCAATCTCTCTTCATCCTCGGTTTGGAAAGCTAGGGGAATTGTAATCTACCCCTATCCTAGGTAGAGATTTTAGATTCCCTCTCATCTAAACCATCCAAATGGAGATAACCATGAAATTTTCTAGTTTCATTTTAATATAAATTTAACACCTCGTTTATTCATCTAGGTGAATTTCGGTCCTCTTAAATCCACGTCCACTAAACTTTCAACCATAATAAATTTTGCAAACTTCTCCATATTTTTGTTTAAGAAATAGTTCCCCCATCTTTTCTCCTAGCTCAAAGGAGTATTGAAATCCCTTGGTAAAATCCAATCCAATTTATTGATACCCGTTTAAAAAAATTAATTCCTCTTAAAGGATTAATCTACCCTACCTTGAATTTGAGCCACAATTATTTCATAAAACCCAAGATTTTCCATTTCCTATATTTATAAAAAGCATTGCCACATGAAAAAGGTATGTATGAGGAATTCTACTTCCAAAAAAATAGATCCCATAAAGTAATTACACCACCTTATGTCCTTGGGCATCGACCCCTCATAAGCATCCTTGTTCCAAATCTTAAATATGGATTCAAACATTCTATCTATATTCATTTTGGTCTCTTGAAGCATGAGCATAATTAGCTTATAATTCTTCCTAAGGTTCCTAAATATTCTTTGTTTGTTCGGGTTGTTTAATCCCCTAACATTCCATGAGATTATTTTCATTTTTTAACCTTGACATTTTTAAAGCCTTTAAAAATTCTAAGACTCTTACCAAGTACATATTTGAAGTTGATTTCCTTATACTACTTCCTTGTTTGTTTCTTTTTCTAGTTTCTTCTTGTTCGATATTATTCCTAGCAAGATTCTCGGCCCCAAATCCACACTTTTCTGAGTGCTTCTAGTGCCCTTGGCTAGTCCAGGGGAGCGGTAGATCAGGATATTTTCATCCATTTTCAGGAGCATAACACTCTTTTTTGGTCCATCTCTTCACTTTCGTGATTTTCATTAGAGATCCATTCCTTTACTTTACGTGAATGGGTGAGATGATTCTCGTTTCTAGGACCTTTCTCTTTCTCTTTCGTGTCTTTTTATTTGGTCATAAAGGCTTACCATCATTATATTATGAGGAGTCTAAAGATCACGTAAGTTAGGAGATGCCCATATACTCAATGTAAAAAAAAACTTACATAAAAACATTGGAACACGGTGGTTGGGTATGTGTATTGTGTGTGCAAGGTCACGAGTTCAATTTTGGGAAACTCTCATGTGAACCTACATGAAAGTTAGGCTCTTCCACTATATTCTCCTCATCCTTCTAGATACTACACTTGTTACTAAGATCATTCTTTGGGATAATCCTCTTTATATTTCATGGGTCTTTTTGTATGGTTGAGAATACCAACCGTAAGTGGGTCCTCTCCAACCTTTTGAGCTACCCTTATGGGGTCCCTGCTCACTTTGGAGATCTTCTTTATTTGGAATAACCTTGATTTCCTCGAAACTTCCTTCTTGATTATTTGCCTCCATATTTCCTTCATTTTTCAAATTACTTTCATGAGACTCCTCTACTTTTCTTTGATCATCTAACTCTATCTATGTTTTTTCCACTCGATTATTCCTTTAGTAACCAAACATTATTTCCTTTTGGTACTCTCATGTAGTGTCTTGTTTCATGGCCCATTTTCTTACATTTCAAACAAATAAGAAGTGTTTGTTTGTATTCTATCTTTGGATCCATTCCCAAATTTGGAAGATAGAGTGATTGTGGTAGAGAGAATCTTACAATTTTGCACATTAACGCATAATCTATCACAAGTAAGCTTGGTTGTAGATTTTGTTACAAGGTCATATGTAATAAGTTGACCCACCACTTGAGTGATCCCCTGTTGTAATTTCTTCTTCCCAATATTCCAACGGAAGACACGGGGAGTCTAAACCAGATTGGAATCTTGTTCGGGCATTCTTTACATGGATTGAAACACCAAAAGATAAACTCCACCCAAAATGCACCTATGGATGGGTGCACGACCCATCAAAAGACACCATACCATACATGCACATGCCTTGGTGGGTCCCATGCGTCAATGGTCACATCAGTGGTATGTTGTGTTTTTCAACAAAATGAAATCAAATCAAGTTGAAGCATGCAGTAGGCGATAGCTAGATGGTGGGTCAAGTCTCAGGTAATCGGGAAGATGTGTCACAACTTCGATTTTGGCTACACTCTCTATGTGTAGGTGTGTATTTTTCAACAATGTTAAAAAACAGTGTGTTTTTCAACCACCAAAAAGTGTGAAAGCTGCTTTCGACACTTGGCGCAACATGACATCATAGTAGTACAAGATGGTTCGCATGGTTCACATGGGGTGTTTCGGACATACATAAGTGAAAATTGGGTGGAGGATAACTCTCGTCAATCAAAACCAAGCTTCCATTTTTGAATAAATAGGCTCTATTTTCCAAGCAACAATGGACCATCAACCCGATCAAGCACAATCTTCCTTATTAGGAAGCTTTATAACAAAGAATCCATTTGTGAATGTTGTTATCTCCATATTTCTCATAGGTATACATTTCTTATTCATCTATTCCCTAGAACATCTATATTGGGTTTACTCCCAAATGAATTTTCCAATGAGGATACTCCATTCTTCTCAAAGATTTCTCGACAAACTAAATCTAGAGTTTTCAATCTGTGTGTCCACCTATTTGGGCCAGCTTTAGTTCAAACTTATCAATGGGTATGGGACTCCTCCCCATGATTATTTCGTCCCATGAAGTATGTGCTCTCCCTTGTATGGTCCCCTAACCATGAGATGGTCATGCAAATCCCGTGAGTGATCTCATGTGGGACCTTGCGTGATCCGGGGTTAGGATCACCCTAATCATGCCCCCTGCAAAATTTCCCACCCACTTCCATTTTGAAAACCTCCACTTCTACTCTCACTCACTTCTATTTTGAATAATTTCCAACACCTTGCCATGAAATTACAACAAGCAACATATTACTCTCATAATTTTAGCTTTTTATTGAACCGTATTTTTTGCACAGGTGAGGTGCACATAATTCTTAGGCTTAGATGCCAAAGACTGAGGGGTATCCATTCCACCAAATTCACTCGGGCATGATCCCAACCTCTCTGGGCCTTTGCACTCAACAAGAATTGAACCCTGGTGGGATCTATGTGAGCCAAACAACTTGACCATTTGATACTTTTAGTTGTTTTAGATTACGTACAAAATTTATTATTTACCTTTAAAGGGTTAGAGATTTGAATGAGGTAGATCCCCTAATGAATAAAACCATTTTTAATGTGTTTGTCAGTAGATTCAAATTATAAATATTTTTTGCATCTGCAAATTTTCTAGCGATGTTAAGTATTTTTTGTTTATCTTTTGACCCGTAAAACTAGAATTCAATCATGACAAGTAGTTTTCATGCATGTTCATCTGCTACCAAAATTATAGCGATCCTATGTCTCTATGTATCTTCCACAATCCTTTAACTATGTTCGAGTTCAAATATATTTTCACAGCAATCCCTATACATTAATAATCTACATCTTTGTACTAGTGATCAAAAATAACTCTTTCAAAGTTTTTATGATACTTATTGCATATATAGTATATCTATTCTATTTAAAACATTTTTCAAAAGTTTTAACTCTTTGTTTGATAAGAGAGAGGTATGGATCTTCTACTTGGGTTTTGAGTATGTATCTAATTATTGGATTTTTATGTTTGACATGTTTTTCATTAGATGAATGGATTAATGTAGGTGTAGTAGCTTTGCATTGAAGCGACATGCAAAATCTCATGACCTCTTCAAATTGCATCATTCTCCAAGTGTTCTAATTCAATTCTCAATGTCGTTGGGACATTTTTGTCTAGGAGCTTATAAAATGCACTTATGTCATTATTTGATTGATAAATTCTAAGTTAGGATTAGTTTAGC